>JALJCQ010000001.1:2400000-3632500 GCA_023091665.1 Pythium myriotylum
CGTCCGTCTTCCACTCGGGCTCGCGCATGGAGGCGTTGACATTTTGGCAAAAGCTCATCCGCCTGCCGTCCAACTCGCTCTTCAGCACGTCGTTGCACACACGCGCTAACCCTCGGCGGCAGTACAAGGATTTTCTCTACGTCTTGCTCAACATGCGCTGGCCCATGCTCATCTTTGTGCTCCTTGCGGTCTTCGTGGCGAACATCCTCGTGTTCACTATCCTTGTTTACGAAGCCTGCGGAGATCCCGACTCGCTGCAGAAGAGCTTCAACCTGAGCTACCAGACCTTTAGCACCATTGGCTTTGGCATCGTGTACCCTCGCACGACTTGTAGCAATGTAGTGATCGTAGTCGAGTCGTTTGCATCGATGATGGTCACCTCGGCCATCACGGGTCTCGTCTTTGCCAAGTTTGCCAAGCCCAAGGCCAAGGTCGCATTCAGCAAAGTGTGCGTCGTGCAGCCATATGGAAAGCGGTACCTGGCACTTGTCGTGCGCGTGGCCAACGCCACACAGTCAAAAGATGTGACCCACGACGTGATAATGGAGTCCAACTTCAAGCTCAATCTTCTACGCATCGAGCGGAGCAGCGAAGAAGATGTGGCCCATAACAAGTCGCTTGGCCGCATGAGCCGACCAGACGTATTGTGCTCCTATAATCTCAAGCTTCTCCAGAATAACTTCATCACTTTTCGCATGGGAATCGCTGTCGTCCACGTGATCAACGAGGAGAGTCCATTGTATGGATTGAGCGAGAGTGAACTGGCGGGAGCAGACATGATTCTGGAGGTGTCGATGTCTGGCGTCGACTCGACGCTCCAGGACACCGTCACTGAGAGGTACACTTACACAGCTGACGGCTTCAGGTGGGGCTATCGCTTTGCTGAGCTCCTAGACTTTGATGAACGGAATTCGGCAGTGATCATGGACTTCGCCAAGCTTAGCACTATCGAACGCGCGCCGATTGATAATCTGCGGTATGTACACTCGATACCCGTCTCATCCAAGCGGCAAATCTCGTTCAAAGGAAACGCCACGGCAAAGCGTTCCGAACTGTTTAACCACAAAGTTGCGGCACGGTTTATGCAGTCGTTTGAGATAGACACAGGAGGCAGTAGCGCGAGGCAAGAGAGTGGCTCGTTCAGGGATTCAGACCCGTTCGCTTTGCGAGCAGTCGATAAACTGTCGCCTGATGATGTGCCCGAGACGGGACTGCGCCTAGAGCGGTCATTCATTGAAGAAGGAAATCGCTATACTACCATGGCGTCTCCCAAGGTTCCCAGAAGATTCAGTCTCGGCATGGAACCGTTGTTTGAGCCACTGCTCAAGACCTCGGTGGGGACCCAGCGTCTACAGCCTAACCACCCTAGTTATCCCCAAAACGAAGAACCACGGCCGAACCTTGCGCGGCGCGCGCGTTTGCCCTCTGGTTCTGCGCCAGTCATTTCCCCTGGTCTACCACCAGATGAAACGTACACGGGCCTTCCTGAGCAACAAAGGCGCCGGCTCCAAGATCAACTTGTTGGTGACATCGACGTGGAACTCAGTGATGGCGACGTATCTGACTTCGACGACTCGGACGACGAACGCGAAGATGAAGGAAGCGCACATACCGAGCGCCGCCGCAAAATCTGGCGCACTCGGTCTCACATTGCTGCTCAGTCTGCGGTGTCTATTGACGTTGAAGACACCCCACGGTTTCTGAACATCACACCGATGAACATCCCGAAGTCGTATGACTTCATGCGACTCTACAACAGTGCGCTCTATGAGCGCTGGCCACGCATTATCCTCGTATTTGTAATCGCCTTCATCGTCATCAACGCCGTGTTCGGACTGCTGTACGTTCTTGAACCAAAGCAGCTTGCTGTTTATGATGATATCGTCCTGTCCAACTATGAGCTTGCATTCTTCATGAGTGTTCACACACTTGCGACTATCGGCTACGGTTCTATTGCCCCAAGCTCGTCGTCATCTTACATGAACTTCTGGGTGCTGGTGGAGGCAGCTCTTGGGATCATCTTCACCACAATCATCACAGGCATTGCTTGGTCCAAGTTTGCTCGGCCTCGCGCGCACATCCACTTCTCTTCGAGAATTGTGATCACCAATATTTACGGCCATCGCTGCCTCGTGTTTCGCGCAGCTAACACACGCCACAGTGGTGACGTGAACGAGAACTTTTTCCGAATTGGTGTGATTCTCACGAACCGTAAGACGGGACTACGCCAGCTATATGATGTGCCTCTTGTGACTGCTGAGTGGCCGTCCATCAAGTTGCCGGCGACACTTATCCATATCATCGACGAGTCGTCGCCCTTCTACAGGTTCAAGTCGATCGAAAGCCTCTCCGAGTCACGGGTCTCAGTTATCGTGCTCCTCACTGGGCTCGACACGACTTTTTCTGAGAACGTTTACGCTCGGAAAATGTACTTTTGGGACGACTTCGCCTACAACATGCGCTTTGCCGATTTTGCTGTTCTCCAGCGCGACAGCGTCGAAGTCGACTTTGAGAAATTTGATATGCTCTTGCCAGTGGAGGACGACGAGCACTTGGCAGCCACTCCGCTTTGGGAAACAGAGAATGAACATGACGACGAGTCAGGAAATGAAAAGATTCATCAGCACGAAAACGAAGCTGTTGCGATTGTGTGAAAGTGAGACAGGGCATAGGATGAAAAAAAATCTGTATTTTGGATGTCATGGGCAAACGGACTCACACGATTGCCAAACAGGGGACTGCTGAGTCCAGGTTTGGGCTTCGATCACCATCGACGACCACCACCGCCGCCACGGCCGCGTCCTCCGCCGCGACCGTAGTTGCTGCTGCCACCTCCGCCACCGAAACGCCCTGCCATAGCCTCCAATTCAGGAGGCACGTGCTGGCCAGCTTCACGCAAAATCTTCACAAGCGGGCCGGCACTACGGGAGTTTTCTTGTGTGAAGAATGAAATAGCAGTACCCTTCTGACCAGCACGAGCCGTACGGCCAATACGATGGATATAGTCCTCAATATTCTTCGGCATATCGAAGTTGATCACGTAGCGGATATCCTTGATGTCAAGACCACGCGAGGCAACATCAGTCGCGACCAGAATCTGAGTTCGGCCTTCCTTGAACTCCTTTAGGGTCCAATCACGTTCCTCTTGAGACTTGTTACCGTGGATTGCCTTGCACTGGTATCGAGTGTTGCGGAGGTTGCGGCTAAGCTCGTCTGCGCCGCGCTTTGTCTCACAGAAGACAATGATACGACCTCCTTCATAGATATCCTTGAGATGGTTTGTGAGAGCATTGTACTTCGAGTAGTCGTCCATGACTTCGATGACCTGCTTGATCAACTTGTTGGCTGTAAGATCTAGCGAGCCGACCGTGACTTGAATGAAATCGGTGAGGAAGTCGTTGGCAAGAGAGATGACTTCCTTTGGCCAAGTTGCAGACCACATCAATGTCTGACGGTCTGGGCGGATCTGACTCACAATCTTGCGAAGCTGAGGCTCAAAGCCCATATCAAGCATACGATCGGCTTCATCGAGTACCAGGTACGTGACGCGACGCAAATTCGTCTTTCCCATTCCGAGCATATCAATCATGCGACCAGGCGTGCAGATGCAGATCTCCACACCGCGACGAAGATCAGCGATCTGGGGGCCCTTAGGGACACCACCATAAATGCACGTGTTCTTGATCTTGGAACTGGAGCCGAACTTATTGCACTCCTGCTGAATCTGAACAGCAAGTTCACGAGTGGGGGCGATGATGAGAACGATCGGACCGTCACCGGGCTGCAAGTACGGCTACAGAACACCACACAAAAAACTCAAGTGAGTCCAGATTCTCTCACCACCAAGAACGTCGAAAAAAAGCAGAGCAACGGACACGACGATAGTGTGCCGAGTTGGAGAGGGAGAATCGGATCGTTTAAGAGGCGAGCAAGCTTGTGGCACCTTGCATTCATCACCATGAGGCTCTTCAGAGCTCCATGACAGTTGAATACGCATGCGGCCACGGACTGCAAACACAAACAGACACAGAGTGGAATTTCCGTGCGCAAAATTCCCCACACATTGGTAAACAGTCTCCAAGAGAAGATTCCAACGTGCATGAAACCCACGACGACGTTGACGGGAACAGTATAAGTCGACACAGTACAGGCCGATAGTGAGACCTGTACTCGAAGTCGCCTCCCAACTGTTCTTATCCCGTAAACCCACTCCGCCCTTGCCTCGCCACTTGATAATCGATACCGATACCCGACCTTGAGCCTCCACCGCCATCTCCTGGCAGCATAGGATTGCTGCATCACAGCACGGTGGAGCCCTGCGGTCCCCTCTCGCAGTGTAATGTTTGTCGTGATAAACAGAACCACTCGGCCACGAATACGACGTGTGCGCGCGGATGTATCACTCGAGCGAACCACGGTGCCGACGTCAAGACAAAAGCGTGACGACACCAATCGATGCGAGGTAAAGACAACCGGCGCAGATGTCCTCCACTTGTGTCGTATCGACGTCGAAATGAAGTCAAATTCACGAGCAACAAACCTGTGCGTTGATGTGGACGATCGCCGGCAGCAAGAACGCGAGCGTCTTACCAGAGCCGGTAGCTGAAATACCGACCATATCGCGTCCCGATAGCGCCATAGGCCAGCCCTGGCACTGGATCGGTGTGGGCTTCGCGAATCCCAGACGAGTCACTTCCTCGAGCACGTACTCGGGAAAGGACGCCTCTTCGAATGTGAGCACGCACTTGGGGACGTTCTTGCCGAAGACTTGGATCTCGTGGTCGCGCTTCCACTGCTCGTACTCCTGCTCCGAGCGACGCGTGACATCCGGGTGCTCGTAGTAGAAGTTTTTCTCGAAAACCGGGAGCTTCGAGAGATCCCACTGGATGTTGGTGTCCAAGTTGGCGCCGAGCGGGCCGGACGAGCCGTAGCCGCCGCCGCCGCCACCTCCGTAACCTCCGCTGCTGCCTCCGTAGCCGCCGCTGCTGCCCCCGTAGCCACCGCCGCCACCGCCGTAACGGGAAGACGACGAGCCTCCGTAGCCGCCGCTGCTGCCGCCGCGCGAGTACGAGGAGGAGCCTCCGTAGTCGCGACGCGACGACGAGTCCGAGTGGCGGTCGTTCCAGCTGCTGCTGCCGCCGCCGTAGCCGCCGCTTCCGCTCGAGTACATGGAGAAGATCTGGGTGGAGAGGAGTGGAGAGAGGTTTCGCCTTCGAGGGGCAAAGCGGAAAATGGAGAAGCGACAGGGAGAGACTGACGCTTCAGTTATGCGATAATAGAGGGGATCGGATGCGGAAAGAGAGGGTGGAGGATTTGAATGGAGGCGGGCGATTCAGCCAATCAGAACGAATAGAAAATGCTTTCAAAAATTACAGAGAGATGAAAACACAGAATCAGTATACAGACACAGGTATACGTGGGTATACGCAAACTTAGCCATTTAGTTTCTGTTAAATACGGATCGGATGAGGAATAGCGAAAGAGTAGCAATGATGACTCTGGCACAAGCGAGCTGGAAAGCGTGGAAGCAGAGAAGAGAACAATCGACTTCCGTGATGAGGGAAGGAGTCCTCGATTCTCTCTCGCGTGATCCACCGGAAGAAGATCATCGACTTCTCTGTAATGAGAAAGAAGGAAATCCTCGATCCCGGTGAACGCACTACTCCCACGCGTCACAGCGTGCTCGCAACCAACTCGCGATACACTCGGTCGATCACCACTTGGACTGAGCCAACACAACGAACGCGTTGAAGGCAGCATTCTCCTCGCCTTGGAACACGAGGAGGCACTCTTCTGCGGCGGCGATCATGTCCTTGTGGAAAGGGGTCTTCGGCTTGAGCGAAGAATAAGCCTGCAACATGCGGCAAAGGGCTCGACGCTCAGTCTCGTTCATCCATGAGTTGGAGTTCGTGACTTCCCGCTCGATGGTCATGTAGCTTGGACAGTCGCCGCACGTGCACAAGTGATCCTCCAGCGTCAGGCAGAGCGCGACGGGAGACGTGAAAAAAGTCGAGTTCTCGTCATTAGCCTCTGCATCTTCTTCAGCGGCAGAGAAGTAGCAAGATGAAGTCGATGTAGAGCGCGTCCAGTCTGAGAACTCGCTTTCGCTGTCATCGTCGTCGACGTCCTCGTCAGACGTTGCCACTTCTTCTCCATCCAGACGGGCGTAAAAGCGACAGAGCGTCGTCGCGTCGCTGTAGCTGCTGTCATCACTCTCAGTGTCCGAGAGTAGCTCTTCGTCATCGCTCTTTTTTGCGGGCTTGAGAAGTTCTTGTCTTTCGACGTTTGCCGGAGGCTGGGGTGCGGGGATGTCTTCGTTATACAGGAATCGTTGTTCTTCGTCGTCTTCGTCGAGTATACTGCTCATCGATGACATCAGAGGAAGCTGATACGGCTCCTCTTTGGTCGGCTTGGACTTGCTTTGTCTGTCACGAGCCCCCCAAAGTGTCAGGCCGAGGGAGCGCTTGTTCGTCTTGGTCTGTCGAGGCGTTGGCAAGGCTTCGGCTTCTCGAGCTAGTCGTTGTCGCCGGAGCTGATTGGCTTCTCGTCGTCGAATCTTGGTTTCACTGTAGCGCTCCACGGCTCTGCGAATCCATCCTCGTTTGGCACGCGGGGAGTTCGTTGGGGTGAGCTGGTTGGTGGGAAGCGAAGAATACTCGTCGAACACATAGAGTTCCTGGTGCTTGAAGGGAGTCGGCAAAGGGGTCGTTTCCGGATCCCACGTGAGCAGGTTGAGTCGGTCATTGTAGCTCATACTTTCTTCATCGTCTGAGCACGTTGGGGTTGGGCAGCCTACGATCGATCGGGACGAGAGGCTTGGCTCCAGTGCAACGGGGACCACGGCAACGATCTTGTTCACTGAGTCGGACGAAGACTTGGGCAGAACCTTGTGCGTTTTCGCTGAGCGTGTGGTCTTGGCCTTCGCCGCAGCGTCGATAGCGTCTTTGTGCACAGCAACGGAGATGAAGTCGAACGTCGCGTCCGAGATGTCCTCGAAGTCCACGACCTCTTCTCGCCGGCAGAGCGAAGTGATGAGCGTGTTGCCCATTGGGAATGACGTGAGAAGTAGGAGGCAAAATGGAGAATGAGGAGCGCTGTCGGCCTCCACCGCGAGCCATGTGACTTGTGGAACGTTCCGCTGGCGAACTCGTTCAACATACGCGACCTTTCATGATTCGATGCACGATGATTGGTGTCCGTGGAAGATTCCGAATTCTCATTTCATTGATTGGTTGGAAATGTAGTATGTAACCAATCAAACTCCGCGAACTGAAGAACATGGATACATTCCCACCAGTGTATCCATTTGGCGTTGAATGCTTGCATGAAGTATTCCAGAGATTGGTTGTGAATCAATGGGCTTTTCCGGTCATTGGATGCAACAAAGAGCGGTGCATCGGGGTCGAAATCGCCAATCTGAGTCAGATTGGTGGGAGCCCAGACGAGAGAATCCGACTTCAGCGAGGCGATACCCTTGCTACTGACCGCATCTCATGTGGAGATCTCGACCTCGTCTGATACTTAGGTCGCTTCAACGATACATCAAATGCACTGGGACACCACCTGTCTATACACCCTTTGTGAATGGGCGAAACATGTTTCTGTATTTTTACCTTCCAGTCATGCCCCTCATTTTTGGGCAAGAATAGCAATGCCAGCAGCAACCAAAACAAAACAGTGGTCTTGAATGTACATCATCGTTGACGGCGTTTGAGACGTCTCTCTCTCGCGTGTGTCCGGTGCTAGAGTCGTCGCCGCACCGGGTCACGCCGCGATGAGTCGCCTCAGTGGGAGCACCGATGAGCTTTCTTCACCTGGGGGGTCTCGTCGATCGATTGCGAGTTCAGACAACCTAGGCGATGGTCGTCCCGAGGTAACTCTCACTAAGCTGCCTCGCGCCAAGAGTTTTGTCAAGAACCGCAAAAGCAAGGGCATCTCTCCTCTAAACGTCTCAGCTGTCCTCGATTGCGATGAAAACGACGATGAGAGTTTACTGATACTCAATCAACCGTCGACGTTTAACTTTCGCTCATTTTTTCAACGCGGCAAATCGACAACTCTCCTTCAGCGATCAAATACACTTGGAGCAAAGAGCAATGAAATCGCAAGCTCGTCTCGTCGGGTCCGCAGCCATGAAGAGCTTTGCTTACTGCTTCCCAAACAAGCCGGCAAAGGTGGGAACCCACGTAAAGCGTGGTTCATCAGCCCTGGAGTCATTGGTCGCGACAGTGGAGACAACGTGGTTATTGCGACTAAAGATGCGTCGATGGACGCAGTCCACGCACAGATCTCAGTGGATGGTGATGACTACTTGCTCACAGATTTGAATAGTTCAAGTGGAACGTTCTTGTGTCTGTCCACAACGAACCGTCATCACCCTCAGCGAGATGGATATCGCTTGCGGGTCGGCGACACGGTCATTCTGGGTTTTGGTGCGAAGATTGTCATAGATGATCTTCAGGTTGGGGAGAAGGCTGTGCGAGACGCAACTCCGACCACTAAGAGACACAGTTTACAGGCACGACTGGATCGCCGCTTGACAGACCAACTTGCTTTGGAACGGAACTCACTTCGCTTGCGTCGGCAGAATAGCAAAGTCATGTCCGTTCATATTCCCACATACTCTAGCAATGGGACAAATAAGCGTGTGCAGTTTGCAGAGATCTTGGACATCACCAAGAAAGATCCTAATGCAGAGCCGATGCTCCCTACGGCTGATGGCAATGATTATCCGATTGGATCGAAATACAAGCGAAAGGTGCGAAAGCCGAGTGAGCCGGTGTACAAAGAGCTCTCTCCAGCATCAGTTACTGTCACGATCTCGACACCCGAAAATCCAAACGACATCAACTCATTGTCGCTCCCACCAAAAAACCAGTATACGATTGGAAGTTCACCTTGGTGTGATATCCAAGTTGTCTCGGACGGGATATACGCTGTCCATGCTCGCGTTGTGTTTGACGGTCACTTCTTCGTGCTTCAAGATCTATCGTTTGAAGAGAACCCGAAACGCAAAACACGCGTCCTCCTGACTCGTGCAACTCGTATTGGTCGGGGTGACTGGCTGCTTTTCGGGAAATGCGCCCTGACTGTTGTCAATGTGTATCGAGCTTTCCGCGAGCACGAACCAGACTTGAAGGAGGTGATATTCAAATGCCACTTGCTTCGAACATCAAAACGCAAATCGAGACGAAGGGAGAGCTTCCTACCCATCGGGTTCAAGCATTCACATGCCGAGCCATTTGTGATTGGAAAGGGGCATATGTGCGAAGGTCAACTTCGCACGGCGACACTTACTGTAGAGCAATTTCTGTTCCAGCTCGACCACGGCCAATGCTCACTCACGCCTCGTTTTGCAGGGATCAACCAAGGAATGTACTTCCTCTTGGGTCGTAACTCAATCCTCCACGAGAATAAGTACAAAGATGACGTCATTCGTTATACAAGCAAAGCCTTGATGCTGGTTGAGGGATCAATTTTTCGCGTCGGTAGTACTGAGATCGAAGTGACGTTCGTCAAACTAGAAGACCCAGGGGAAGCAGTAACGCGCGTTGATGAAATCAGAGACAACACTCAGCTTCTGAAAACGATGCCATGGCTCCAACAAATCAGCTTCGATCGACACAGTATGGAGAACGTAGCGAGGCGCGCTCAACGGCTAGACTTAGAGGCTGGTGATAGCGTCTACGATGACGGTGATCCAGCAAGCTTCCTGTTCGTGGTCATTGACGGTGAGATTGAGCTGGCGTCCTCCATGAAGACAGCTCGTCGCGCAATTGGTGGCCCAAGCAGCTTAAGCCGCCAAGGATCTGGCAACCATACGAGCTCACTTCTGATTGCAGGGGCGGACAGCAAGAATCTGAACGAGAAAGAGTATAGCGTTGAAGTGGTCAGAAGTGGGAGTTACTTTGGGGAGGCATCATTGTGGGGAAGCGAACTGGACTACGCTGAGTCCGCTAAGGCTTTAACTTCCTGTCAACTTTTGGTGCTAAGTCGAGAAGACATCTGCGGATATTTCTCATACTACATGGATATTATCAGACCACACCTCAGCTACGAATCACACAAAGACCTCCTGCGAAGAATGCGGGTGTGCTTACCTTTTTGCGGCGGAATCTCGTACCATGAGCTGCGAATTATTGCAGCAAAAGCTGAACGTATCTACTACCAGCAAGACGATTGGATCGTACAGAACGGCGAGTTCATGCACAAGGGCAAGCGACGATACGGAGCTCTTCTCATCCGATATGGGACGGTCGATGTTGTCACGTCAGACGGTGAACCAGTCTTGATACCTTCAGCTGAGCCCGACCAGTCTACTTTTCCTGAGCAAGTCGAAGACGAGCAAGAAGGTGAGTTGAAGGATGGTCAAGAAGTTCGATCTGCCGCGACAACAAACGTGGATGTTAGGCCGTCCGACCGTTCAAGACCCGTAGAAGAGCGCCAAACATGGGGCATTGATACCCCCTTGATGCTCCTTCCAAATGAGCCACCAATGTTCCAAAACCTGAAAGCCCGCTCAGGAGCTCAATGTTTTTACATCGAGTATTCAGCATTCAAGGATCTTCTCAAAGAAAGCGAGATCCGCAGTGACACCGGACGACTGCTCACCATCAAGAAGGCTGCCGCTGCTGGCCAGAACGGCTCCCCTTCGCTGTTACGGCGCCGATCGACAAACCGTCGGAGCTCGTATGGCACGCAGCTGAAGACTCGGCATTCCCAGGTGTTTACAAGTGCACTTCGAGCGAATCCATCGGATGAGAATGACAACCTGATTGAGAACGCTGATTTGGAAGACGCAAACGATCCTTCCCGCAAATGGCGCAGAAAGAAACGTAACAAGAATTTGTTGGAGAAAACGATCGTCGAAACACAGCAAAACCCCGAGCTTCTCAACGCATTAGTGTTGTACGTACTATCGGGCGCTAACCGAGGTGACATTCATGTCGTTCGCAATGTAGCCACAATTGGCTCGATTGTGAGCAGTGCAGATATCGAACTAAATGATCAGTACGTGTCAAATCAGCAGGCTGTGATAGAACACCGCGAGGGGCGGTATTGGCTGTATGACACATTCAGCGAGTGGGGCACCTACGTACGACTCGAGGAAAATCAGACAGTGCAAGTGTATCCTGGTGATGTCTTCATAGCAGGAGAAGTTGAGTTCACTTGTATGGGGTCCTTCCCAGACCGGAAGAAGACGTCATTATGTTCCATTCAGTGATAATTGCCTTCGACACAATCACAGCCGTGTTCGAGAAATAATAACTTGCCGTGTTGTCTAAGCTGCGCGGGGCGGTAACGCGTGGACCATCAAATGAGCCAGAGCGTCTTGACGATACTCCTGAGTTGTTCGAACATCCACGCACACCGCCCCGCGAATGGTCTGCAGGCCGCCGACAATCGGGAGAAACTCCACATATAGTGTGGTTGCAGACTTTGGAGCCAACGCGGGGAGGTTCTGTTTAGATAACAGCAATTTTGTGATGAGACGATAGTCCACTCGTCGGGGATACCATGGGTGTTTACCTGATGTGAAACTGAGGAACAGAAAATCCCACTCATCTCTTCTTTGCGAAACTGGAGTTGGAGTTCCATTGGACGGGTGGAATGATTCTTCACCGTGATCATCGTCACAAATGGCGAACCAACGACTGCCGCTTTAGGGAGACCGTCAAGTTCGACAGTGACCTCGCTGACCGGGTCGGACTTGCGCACCACTGGCTGACTCTGCACAGAGCCAGCTTCACCCATGGCAGTCTTCCACCCGACGTGAAGGCGTCCGAGATTCTGAGAAGGCTGACATGTAAAGACCAAGAATCGGTGGTAAGCAAGTCGCATCACAAGTTAAAGGGGAGACGTCACGCACCTGAGCAGGCACAGGATTGAATTCGGAGGATGTCTCACTGGTTATACGGAATACGCGCTGGACCTCCTCTTGAGGATTCAACATCGTTTGCGGGCCACGCAAAAGTAGCTGCCTGACTTCCTCCATGTCATTCAGCTTGCGCGTCGCTGCTGAATCCACGTCGAACTCACTCGAGATGAATGGGGGAGCGGGCATGAAGCGGATGCTGTCGATAAAGAGTGGAAGCTTGGACACGTTTCGAATCTGCGCTTCGATGAGCGACTCATCTGCAGATTGCTTGGCGTGCTTGAAGCTGATCACGAGCGGGTTCTGCACGGCAAAACGGTAGAACTTGCGTATTGACTTGGGCTCGTTCGTGACCGGATCCACATACGTAACACCGACTCGCAGCACATGATTGCCAACTTGATTCAGTGGATAGTCAACGACCATATCGAGGCTGGTGCCAGCGGCAAGGACCTTCACCGGGTTTGGTGGCGGTGAGCGACCCGTACGCGTCATGCGGTTATCATGCAGATCTACACGGTCGTTCGCGCACTGAATATTCGCGGTCAAGCCGACATCCCGCAGATCACACGTGTACTGGTTGATGACGCTGATGTAGCTGCTAAACGTGTTGCCCAAGAAGATCTCTCTGCACGGAACAACGCCATTAGTGCTCAGCGACGTTACTTCCATTGAGATTCCCGGCGTACCCAAAACTGTCGGGAAGGATGAGCATGCTCGACATGGAAAATTCATGTTGCAGCGCTGTCGCCTCCGACAGCGTCGTTGGCATATGGGATCCGGAGTTTGGGCCGTGCGTGTACAGCTTGGGCTTGTAGAGACGCATCACTGCGCAGCTCTCGCGTGAGTATACGGTCTGGTGGCGGCCACGTCGCAATGACCCACCTTTGAGCGTCGGCTGGATCGGTGGAGACGAACTGGAAGAAGTCGCAGAGCCAGCGGCGCCGCTACCGCTTCCCGGCGCCTGTGGGATGGCGGCGCCGCCGGCGCCTCCGTACGGGGAGCTCATTCTCGTCGTCGAAGTCTGTCGGAGGAGGATAGAGTCCCTTGTGGTGACTCGAGGTGTCCCTCTTTAGTCCCTTATGTAAGGCTGGAAATAAGGGACAAAGTGTTGGCGACCCACAGGACGAAAATGCTGGACGAGCTCGCGTGGAAGTGCTCCGTGGCGTTCCTCCTGGGCGCCGCCACACATTACGTGGTGTCAGTCTACTCCCAAGGAGAGAGTCAGAGAAGTGGCGCTTCTGCTCCCGTGAGCGCGGCGTCCGGTTCGTCGTCAGAGCCCAAGACAGCGACCAGCGACGTGAACCCTCGAGACGATCAAAGCGACGATGACGCTTCTTCCTCCGAAGAAGACTGGGAAGGCAAGGATGAGCAGAGTTGGGTGCCGCACAAGATGGTGCTATGTGTGCGTACCGACTTGAAAATGGGCAAAGGTAATGTTGCATTCTTCTGCTGATGAGAGCTGTGTAGTAATATAGACCGGTGTAGGGAAAATCGCGGCGCAGTGCTGCCACGCGACGCTCGGTGCCTACAAACGTGCGTTGAAGCGCACACCGAATGCCGTGAAGTCTTGGGAAATGCTCGGCCAGGCGAAGGTTTGTCTCAAGGTGGACTCGGAGGAGGAGATGATGAGTCTGGCGCAAGTCGCAGCGGACAATGGTTTGATCCATTATGTCGTGGTGAGTGTGCATCGCGAAGGTTGCTTATTCCTCTGCATTCCTTTCTAATAACGGCCAACCTTTCAATACAGGTCGACGCTGGCCGTACGCAGATCGCACCAGACTCGAAGACTGTCCTGAGCATCGGCCCTGCTCCTCTCGATGTGATCGACGTCGTCACTGGTCACTTGAAGCTAATGTAGAGACAGTAGGAGTCTATTTCAGAGACATCAAGAAGCTAATCAAACCCATCATTCTCTCCATCTGCCTTGATCCGCCCATCCGGTTACAACATCGGAAACACGTTCTCGTAGTCTTGCTCTCGTGCCTCTGGAGTTTTGATGACACCACTATGCTTCAGTCCTCGAAGAACTAGCAAAACGATCGCGATGACAACGGCCGAAGCCACGACTGTGCCGAAGATGGCGACAAGCACGTGCGACACAGGCATCGGCGAGCCGATCACCGCCCCACTGCGTGTCAACGCCTTGTAAGTCGATTTCGCGCTGTTCACACACGCCAAGTACTCGCCACGGGTCGACCACCACTTCATTGTACAGAGAATATTCGCGCGACACTCCATGTTGTCACAAGGTGGGAGGCGGTGGGACTGAGCTTTCATGTTCCAGTAATACTCTTCCAGTAGTGATGGGTCACTCTGCATGCGCTCATATAGATCTTCGAGCGCAGTTGATGACAAGCCATCGAGGTCGTACACTCTGCTGGCTTGATAGAGCGGTTGCCACGATAGGTAAGGCGCGGTCTCGGAAATGTTGGTGCCGTGCACGGTATAATCCAGAACTTCGTAGGTATCAGGATCGTATTCCCAAACCATGAATGACGGGTTGTTACCGAAGAGAGGCGATACAGAGCCTGAAACAAACAATGGAACTTGGTCTAGAGAGTCATCGCCTGTGAAGTCAACTGGAACCCGAAACTCCACACTGTGGACATGGCCGAAGAACTGAGCCTTTATCACGTCGGAAAAAGATCGCACAATTTCTTTGTACTTGTGGATGTAGTTTTCATGCCATTGCGGCTGGCCACCGTACGAGTCTATGAAGGGAGCGATGTGGCCAGCAATGTACGCAAAGCGAGACGCCTTCCGAAGCTCAAGCAACGTCGAGTTGAGCCACGCGAACTGGTGGAAGGGATCTTCATTGGCTGATGTGTCCGGTACATGGCTAGGCTGCAAGATAACAAAAGTTCCAGTACAAGAGCACAACATTAGGCATTTACATTGAACTCACCGAGTATGGCACCGTATTGAGAGTCAGCACAGCAAGCTTGTCATCAAGGTCGTAGGAAACGTATCCGCGTCTGTTGAGCCGATCGAAATTTGACTTGGAAAGCGACGTACTCCAAACTTGAGATATCAATTCGATGGACGGATTGGCAACCTTCTCTGGGTCTGTCACGTCCATGTAGTAGTCAGGGTCTGCAAGTACCCGGTCAGTGACATTTTCAAACAACGATAACGAGGCAACGGCAACTCACTGCCATCAGCATTGCCGATGATCGCTGTAGCTTCCAGCCGTTTTTTTGAATCGATGGGATAATACCTCTCCAACGTTTTCACGTTCGTCTCTACTGCATGCTTGATGTAGTCGTCCGAGAACTCGCCGTGTGCGGCATGATCACCAGTGTACAGCACAAAGTCCGGGTTGGGCAGCACACGTTTGGCGTACTCCAGCGCAGATTCAAGCAACGCGATTGGCGCGTCAGCACCGTACCGGAAGGGGATCTCGGCAGACTCAGTGGCGTCGAAAGTGGTTGAGATGTTGAGATGCACGTCCGAGAAGTGCAGAATGCGCTTGACTTTGGCGTCGACGACTGCGACGAGCACAGCTGCACACTTCAACAGAGACAGCAGCCTCATCTCTGCGCAGGGTAAGAGCCTCACGCGTGTCGGCGGAACTCGGACGAAGAGGGGGCTCGGGGGATATCACTTGGCCGAGATTCCTTGGCAGGCGAATGTGGGCCTTGAAGAGAGCAGGTTCTTAACGGATGAACGGACTACCAACTGATATGAGTGCAAGTGCCGCCCAAATTAGAGGGATACTACTGCCAAAAATACTGGTGAGGATGTTGAAGAGTGCTCGAGGCTGAACTGCAGCATCTCACCTGCGATCTTTCGTGGTGGAGTCGCCACGGGATCTGCAGTCAGGTACATGTGTATTGTGATTGTTGCCAATGCAGTTGCCATCGAGGCACTGCATGGGCCTTCCTCCCATCAAAGTACAGGACTGTCATCCACGATTTCAAGTCGATAGGATCAAAAGCAAAATCCCTCGTGATCTTGCTCAGCCAATTATCGTCCGACAGTGATGGCTCGCGCATGAAGCGCTCTGGCGTGTGCCTCAGACCCCACCATCGCACGAAGCTTGCCTCGCTTCGAGCCACTACAGTACCAGAACGAGGAATCGCACAACTTCAACTTGTGCGGTCATCCAGAGAAGAGCCAGGTGAGCTGCCAACAATGTCGTCGTCAGAGACGCATAGCTACGCGATGTTCTGGTTCACCGACTCCGGGAAATGTGCATCTCCTTCGGCGAGATGGAGTGGACACGATGGCTTCGCCTAAACGATGGGCACCGCAAAGACACGCACGGCAACTTGGGATGTCGTTGAAGCAGGTTTTCGACCAATACCATTATTTCATTCATGTTTATAACCAATGACGTCTCGTGTCGTGGACCCCGTGGCAACAAGTTGCGTCATGGCTAGTTCTTCTGTAGAGAGTGGTAGCGCTCTTGTAGAGCGAGTTGTCGATCCTTTTTCCGCCTGACGCATCGTCCACGACCCCCTCGGGAGTTGGCCCTGCATGGGGAGAAGCCGCGACGGAGCTGGAGATTTTCTGTGACGAGATCCGCGTCGCAGTGTCTGCATTCAAGAAACAGCCACAGACCTACGAGACCGAGCCCAGCAGGCGAGCAAACATGGCCAAGAGCGGGAGTACGCACAGTTGCACAGGGCAGCTCCTCAGCGCGCACCGCTAACTTGCCGTGTCTCGTGCCTAGAATTCCTCTTTGGCATGATCTTCTGCTTCGCGGGGTTCATCTTCCTGGTCAGTCACGCACTGTCATGTTTACGCTGCAGCGCGCTGCGGAAACGTGGCGTCGCTGCGGAGTGTCGGTCGTAATACTGATGGTATCGGCTGGAACTGTTAGACAATTGTCGGTGCACTGCTCAAGCTTCAACCCGAGTTTATGCACAATGCCAAAAAGCCCAAGACAACCGCTACCTCGTGCTTCGAAGCAGGTTCGTACTGAGCCCGTCAACTCGAGATCTGAGTCTCATCGGCCATAACCGCTCGCTTTTCTCCCTCAGCTGGACTGTATGCGCTCTTCACTGCGGGGTTTTACGTGCTGTATACTCGCGGGTCGCTCCACATCATCGATAGCGCGACTGTCCAGGAGGTGACCGCAAGGGAAAGATCCTACTATGAGCTTTCGGACTCGGACGAAGAACTGCCGCTCGCTTTGCACATGTCCCCGGCCGAACGAACGTACTCGCAACCGTCGTCGCTATCTCCTCGGGCATAGCCAGACAGCTCGGTCCCTGGCGACTGGCGTGACTACAAGTGCGAATACCGCCTAGATTTTCGAGATGGCTAGTCGGGAGTGCGATACACGACCGATTGGAGACGTTGCGTCAATTTTACCACCTGTAACATAGTGAACTTGCCATTCTCCACTGCATGGGCCAAACGTTCAGCGTTGATTTCTTCTGATCCTTCTCATTCACTCGCCCCGATTAGCTTAGCCTCCGTCCGACCATGAGCACCTCCGCACCCTCCAGTCAGCATGGAGTCAGGTGATGCAAGTGTCGTTCGGCTCGCGTCGCAGCAGCGCGCCGCAGAGCCTGGCGAGCCCACGTGTGCGGTAAGATGTGTCGGCGTCGCTCTGGCAGCATGGACTCGCGTGGTAATCCTAGTGTTGCGGGCAGGTGTGTGGCCGCTTTGGCGAGTACATTTGCGACGCGACGGACGAGGACGTGTGCAGCTTGGAGTGCCGCGATGTCTGCACCAAGAACCACGCGAATGCCCTGAACTCGAAGAACGAACGTGCCCTTGATGGTACTTCGGTGGAGATGAAGCGCGCCGAAACATCGCTTGATCACGCCGAGGACTCCCAGGCTGACGCAAGGACTCGACTACAAATCCAAGTTGAACATATTGGAGAGCCAACCCATAGACCTCCTCCGTTGCTCGACTCCTTCGACTCTCTCCCTGAGGAGCTGAGGGGTAATCTTGCTGCGAGGGGCTTTCAACATCCAACCACCGTGCAGATGCAAACGATTCCTGCTGTCCTGACCGGCTCCCACGTTCTCGTGAATGCACCAACAGGAGCAGGCAAGACGGCGGCTTTCCTAGTGCCTCTGGTGATGCAAATCATGGCGGCGCGATCCGACGGGGAGGTCTCAGCCCCGTTTGCACTCGTGCTGGTGCCAGTGAGGGAGTTGGCTATGCAGATCGAAGACGAGGCTAAGGCATTGATGAAGGGGATCGCGGAGATGAAAACAGCGCTCTTAGTCGGTGGCCTCCCTATACCACCCCAGCTTCATCGCCTTTGCCAAGGTGTACAGCTCTTGGTCGCAACACCGGGTCGGCTAGTTGAAATCCTTGTCCATCACTCTGAGGGCAAGCTGGACCAGATCCTAGACCATGTTCGAATATGCGTCGTCGATGAAGTCGACATGATGCTCAGTGTTGGCTTCAACAGGGTTCTCGCGCAGATTGTTGGCGTTCTCTCCGCTTCGAATGTTCGCGCGCAGATGATTTTCACCAGTGCAACAATATCGGAGCATGTGGAGGAGACAGTTATGAAATGCTTGGGGGGCCACTCGGTCAAGTATATGCGGGTTAGAGTCGGGCAGAACGTTTCCAAAGGTGGGCGTGCCGGCGTGGTACTTAACGCGGATGCCCTCCACTCTGTTTTGTGGCGTGAAGAGAAGTCGAAAAAAGTCGAATTGTTTCGTTTCTTACAGGAGAATCAAGCTGGGCAAACGGTGAGTTTGCTCGTGATCACTGCATTTGATGGACTGCATTCGTTCCTGAAACTTTTAAATGCAGTTAGTTTTCGTTGATTCAAGAGCTGCTGCTGATATGCTCGCGAAGTCTATTGAGAAGCAGTGCTATCATCACACAGCGAGAAGTTTTCATGGTGGCAAGTCTCAAGAAGAGAGGCTAAAAATCCTGGAAGATTTCGTGGATGAACGAGTCCGTATTTTGGTGTCAACCAACGTATTGGGTCGAGGAATCGACTTGCTGAATGTCGACAACATCGTCATCTTTGATGCACCAAAGAAAATTACCGAATACGTGCATATAGTTGGTCGTGTTCGGCGAGGGCAATCAGGCACGGGGCTGAGTGTCGGGTCATCGACAATGTACGTGAACTCTGGTGACAAATTGATATTTCCTGATCTCGTAGATCTTTATCGAACATCTCGCCTTCATATTCCCGGAGAGGTGTACGGTACTTTGCGTGCCAGCGCCCCACAAAAGGAGCGAAAAGCTACTGCTTCGGTCGCAGTAGATGACGCAAAGCGTGCCTACCGTGTGATTCACGATGCGAAATCTGACGGTTCGAAGCTCACATCGTTTTGGGGTCCATGGAAATCAAAAAAACGCACGAGATACGGATGATTGATCTGGATGCTTGGCTCGTACTTCGAAGTGGAGCGTTTTTCACTGCAAAAAAAAAGAGAAAGTGGCACACCTTAAGGGTGGTAGGTGTTGCTCTGGGAGGAATTGCATGTGCTTCATCATGACTCATGTTTACTCTTTCAACACCGAAGTGAGCACTCGACGAAATCTCTACTAACCAGTAGGCAGGCCTGCGCTGAATCTGTTGGAGGAGATGTTTTCTTCCAAATAACCGAACGGCAACTATGAATTCAAGATTATCGGTAGGACTGAACGTTTTCAATTTGCCTCGCCCCCAACGTGAGTTTTCCTGTTAAAACTTCGCCAAGAAGCAATTCAAAGCAAATTTACTTGGCAGCTTGAAAGTTCCTCATTCGTGTGGTACACGCAAGCCCAGCGGAACAGCTCATGCTATTCTTGCCGCGCGACCAGTTCAACCGATGCAACATCAGTGAGCACGCAGGTCAGCAATAATCCCCACCAAGACTGATACCATCACGACCTCGGCAACGGCGATTGAAACGACAGACTCCACCATGGTGTCGACCACAGGGATTACGGGAGCTGTTTGGCAATACCAACTAGCACCACTACATGAACTACCAGATGTTGACCTAGCAGTCTCGCTCAAGTCGCGATTCGTTCACAATAGGTTCGCACACCAGGTGCTGCGCGCCGTCGCAATCTCGCCGATCACATTTGTGGCCTATATGATATACATGGTAACAGCGTTTATCGTCTTCTTCGTTCCAGCATCCGTTGGGAGACCTATCAGCATCGTTGGATTTGTGCTTGGTCTACCAGCCTCGATTGTTTCACTCGCAAACCTTCGGTACGAGATGGGTTTGGTGCTGCTGCAGACCTACGATATCTGGTTCTCAAGTTTTGTATCAGCATTGTCCACATCAATCATCGCCATCCTTTTTCAAGATTCGCGGGCGGCTGTGATCTTCCTCTCCTGGCTTGCTTTTACAATCAACGTGTTTGTCGACGCGTCTATCTTCGCCCAGCGAAACGTTCGAATTGCCAACCTCTTTTCTGCGATATGCTTCATGGCTATCGCCGGTGCTGTTGGAGTACAGTACACGGACCAGCTACATCTCTTTGAAATATTTCGCGTCAATAGTCACGTTCTTCCAGCGAATGCGGTGGCTCGCGATTGTCTCACTACTGTGGTTGTTGTTCTTTTCCGGAACGTCGTGCGTAAAAATCGTGGAGTCGTCACGGAAAACACGTTAGATATCGCGACTGTAGTCACAAGATGTGTCACATTTCGATGTCAGCTTCAGATTCAAGAAATTGCTCCGAGTCAGCATGGCCAAAATCTGCATGGGCAAAACAACTTGGCGCCACTATCGCCAGCTGCACTATCTCTTCCTTCGAGACAATTGACAACAGTTCGCTTCCAGTTCGCTCCATTTCTGCAGTGCTTTGATGTTCGTGATACCCTTTTTCCGTTGCTGGGGCTCAGTTGGAGAGGACAGGACGAGAATCGATACAGACACGTGTGGTGGCTCGGCATCGCTGGATTTGCCCTCACAAACTTATTGTACATGCTTGATCTATTATGGCCCACTCAAACGACACGATTTCACCTCCTAGTTCTTGCAGTGCTTGGTGCGTCCGCCTCTTGCATCTTCCTCCTGATTACAACAGCGACAATGCAGCGCCAACTTCTCCACGCCCTAGTCACATCGTTCGACTTCATCTTCATTGCCATCCAGCTCACAATTGTCCACTTTGCTCTCGCTGACATTCTCTTCTGGCGTTCTTGTACCGTCGTGGTGGTGTTTTCGAACTTGTTGTGGAGTCTTTGGCTCTTGTGTTGGGATAGCATCACACCTCCCGCACGTTTGCGCTTGGGTCTCTCTTACCGGTTTGTCGTGTGGATTGGCCCCCCAGCAGCTTTCCTCCTCTGTGGCGCGATTGCGATCATCTTTATAGTCAGACTGCCTGACACGATAAACGATCGTGTCTTCTTCACCGTCCATGTGCTGAATCGAGACGTCCAGTTTCGAGCACTTACGTGGTATTTCAGCTCTGCAACGACTGTCTCTACTTGGGCTATCCGCATCGTGTGGCGAATGATTCAGGCAACGGACAAAGAGTTAGTCGTCTTGGATGGCACAGTGTTCTACGAGTCTCGTCAGCTCACGCGCCGTGGTCGAGAGAGATCCATGGCAAACGAAACCCCCGTACCTCAATTTGGAGCGTTTCCTGTTGTTCCATTATCATGATTGCGAGGATCGATAACCGGCTTTCACGAACTAAAGTATAATGTCGACGAATCCAGGTAGCCTTGATAACCTCCGCATCCACACACGGGAATGCTTGTCTCGTAGAAGACGCACAAGAGGTGCGATTAGTCAGTCAACCCGTCTCAGGCAATTCCTTTCGCCATATCCTGTGAAACTGTGGTAAAGCATGCCTGGCGATTTTCTCATGTAAACAAGTAAGTTATGGTAAAGCCTTTTCACTGGGATTCCAACACAACATATGCACAGTGAAAAATCGCCGTTCTTGAAAAATGAATGACGCGGGAGAATATACACAATAACCGTGGGTCATGGTTGCTTCACGAGGAGCCGAAAAGTTCCAATTGGACACAGTCTTAATACGAGACTTTTTGATCCAGGAGGTGTGGAAGGCAGGTATTTATAGATCCATTCAGGTCCCTCGAAGTTTCCTTTAGATATAACTACGTGTTGACCGAGGAGAATGCGCTTCCAATTGGGGGGTCAAGTGTCACCAAACGTCCACAACCTCATTCCATGTGACGTACTTGTCCATCGGCAAACAGCAATCGAGAGTGACTGCATGTACAAGCTCGAGCCATCCTATCCGTTGCCAATTCTTGACCTCTCACGAACCGTGAAATCGGAGGTATTCACACCCGCCATGAGTCGTGTCTTTAATTCCATTCGCCGCCATCCGATGTTGCTGCTAATAGGATATTTGCTCACTACTTTGAGCTATCTGGTTTGCTTGTTGGTGCCTGCCAGAGTTGGCGGGTACATAGCTCTTGCTGGTGTTATAATCGGGATCCCCGGAAACTATTTCGTCATAGCTCAAATGCGCTACGACATCCTGAAGATCCTCGCGCCGACATTTGATGTTTGGTTTGCCTCCATCGCGTGGCTCATATTGTTTACAATTCTGGCAATGGTGCTCAACGATCTTCGCGCCGTGATTGTTGTTTCGTTCTGGTTGGGCAGCTGGCCCAACACCTGCCATGATGCTGTTCTCGTGACAATTCGACCGATCGTGATCTTTAATGTGATTTGTGTGTTTGTGAGCGGCCTCATCGTGCTTGGTGTCAACTTCATGTACATCGACGGACTCCGCGACTTCGACATCATGCGATACGGAGATAGCTTTCTATCCGCGCGTAGCGCTATAACGAGCGGTTTTGTGACGGTGGCAGCAATCATGGCGCGGAATGTGTATCGTCGACGGAATGTGGTCTTGCGCAGAACGCGCACATCCGACCTTGAATGTGTGATCTACAGATGCCAACTGAGGTTTACTCGAAGGCAAGACAGCCGCGATCTGGACATTGCCTCGAGCAATATCCATCGAGACAGTGTCACTGCAGACGTTGAGCCCCACCTTCAACCGATGCGATACACAACAACAAATCCTATATTCGACGCTCGCCAAACAGTCATCCCAGCTGCATACACTTTCGTCTCGAGTAAGCTTGATCGATTTGGACCGATATGGTCAGCTCTCGCATTCTCAGGAGTTTTGCTGATGCTATGCGGCAGCGTATCGATGGCCCTCAGCGAGATTTGCCCCTTTCAGCTTGCCAGTCTATCAGCTGCACTTGTTCTTACAGGAGCGAATAGCATCATTTCTCTTACACTCTCACAACGAGATCTTCTAAAGGCGGTGTGTTCGTCGTTCGATTTTGCTTTCGTCGCTACTCAGCTTACAGGAGTGCACGTTTGCGCTTGTGATATGTTCGGGTGGAAAACCACGGCAATTCTACTCGCTGGGTCGTCTTGGCAGTGGATACATTGGGCTTTGCTCATGGATGCACTTACACCTCCAGTGCGCCAGCGTTTCCAGTGTCATACTGTACTGGTGCGATTCCTCCTCAGTTGCACCTTCGCAGCCGGTGTTCTACTTGTTTACATGATCATATTCGCCGATCCACCGGCACGCGCAGTTGACCGAGTGCTCTGGTCAGGGATTGTTATGGGGCATACCGTCGACGTTCGCATACTGCCACAGTTTTATAGCTCCCTGACCATGGTGTTCTTGCTGATTCCACGTTATCTTTGGCGGTCATTTCGGTCAACAAGCAGTGATCTCGTTGTACTTGACGGCACGGTTGTTTTCAAAAATTCGTTCGCTCGGCGAAGAATGAAGCTTGCTCATGTCATTCCATCGCCGGTACTTGCTTTGGGCACTGGCCGAACCGAAGACCCTTCACCGCGGAAGATTTGACTCTATAAATGACTCTTTAAATGCATCATCAACCCCTCGTATTCGAGTTCCCGACCCTCCGCTCATCAATCGTTATACACGTTATTCGACGTTTTTCCAGTCTTCTTGCGCGCAAAAAATAGTCGTGCTGCCTAACTGGAACGTTGTGGGGCACTCGCCAAACGCTTCATGCTCAATGACTTCGGTTGCACCACACTGCTTCTCAGAAAGCCCTGTGTACGAGTTGCAACCATCCCGTGAGCTCCCATCAATCGACTTGAGCATTACTGTGCGATCTCGTTTCTGCAACACAATCACCTCGCGAATGTTAGACAAGATCCGGCAACACCCAGCGCTGGTAGTCGCATACGTATTTACGCTCCTGAGTTACGTTGTCGTAATGGCAGCACCGAAAAGTCTGGGTCGATATCTAGCCGTTGCTGCAGCTCTGGCGAGCCTACCGGGTAGCATCGTTGCGTTCTCTTTACTTCGTGTGGATATCCTCAAGCTGCTTTTTAAAACCTACGACGTGTGGTTCGCGTCAGCTGTATGGTTTGCGCTTTTCATCATACTCGCCAATCTAGTCAACGACATGCGAGCATCTATGATGGTATCGTTCTGGCTCGGAAGTTGGCCAAATGTTTGCATTGACGCAAACGTAGCCTCGATTCGACAGCTCTCGATTTTGAACGTAGTGAGCATATTTGTCGCTATCGTTGTTGGGATCTGCGTCAGCCTCGAGATCACAGATGGATTGGTGCTGTTTGATGTTGCACGATACCGGCAACACGCGCTATCAGCAAAAGCTGTGGCAGCGGACTGCTTCGTCACAGTGACAGCCACAATGGCACGAAATACCTACCGTCGTCGTGCCTTATCTCAACGAGCGGGGAGTGTGAAAGAAATCGAGTGCGTCAGCTTGAGATGTCGGTTGAAAATAGTTTTGGCAGATACTTGTACTGCGGGGCCGATACTGGGACATTCTAAGATTCAGCATATCGCAGAGACCACGACATTTCAGCCCATTCGCTACAAACCCAGCCTTGGACGGATAGATGCCAGGCACACCCTGCTTCCATCTGGCTTCAACTACGCAATGTCAATGCGTCGAACTGTTCATGTCATTATTACTGCCGTCGGAGTTATCGGTTTTGCTCTCTTGGCTGTGAACGGAAGCGCTAGACTCGTCATCGAAATCGTCCATACCGAGATTGCTGTCATCGACCATGTGGAGGACTCAATCATCTATGTTGGGTTTGGGTGTTCTTTTTTGTTCTGCGGATCGACATTGGCCCTCTGTCAAAGGGACTTGCTCTGGCTGATATACACGTCCTTCGATTTCGTCTTCTTCATGGCGCAAGCTACATTTGTTCACATCTGCGTCTGCGACATGTTCTTCTGGGAGCCACGAACCGTTATGCTCACTTTGACGACGTGGATTTGGCTGCACTGGGTTCTCATACTTGACGCGGTCACCCCTGTGATTCGCGAGACGTTAAAGATCCAACGTGCCATTCCAAGGATTGTCTTTCTGTGGTGCATTTCAGCTGGAATTGGCCTTGTCTACTGCTTGATATTTGCAGATCCCCCACCGCAAGTTCAAGATCGAATACTATTGTCCGCGACAATCAGAAACCACAATGCTACGTTCCGGATGATACCCCAGTTTTTCAGCTCGCTAGCGACAATATTTTTACTTTCACTTCGCTTCTTCTGGCATCAATGCTGGAACAGCCCCGTCGAACTTGTTGTGCTCGATGGTCGGGTGGTCTTCGCAAACGCGTCTTTGAAGGCAAGGCGACTCGCCCCATGTAGAATCGGACATCAACCGTCTTGATCCTTTTAATGAACTTGCATATTGACAAATTGTGGTTCACCCCAAGACGATGTTAAAATCTCCAGATCGACAAAGTATGAAGCCCCCCACCGTCCCAGTCTGAAGCTGATATGGATTGTTCCCTCTAGATCCAGGCATGATTATAGGGCCTACCTCACTCGCAGCAAAGCACTCGTGGATCGATGCCGCGCCGACGCAACCTCTAAACGCTGCAAGTATCACAGGGATTGAGTCATCATCAATCTCCGTCGAACAAACAACAACTGTTCCTAGAATGGTATCGGAAATTTCTTTCACTGAGTCACCAAGCTGGCGAATGCGGTTAGTGATCACTGCCCCGAGATCTTCGGCACTGCACCGAACAGTGACTACTCCAAAATCTCCAACTTCCCAATGGTCGTCAATGGTTAGTAGGCCGTGTTGATCGACAAACAGTGAAATGGATCGAACTTCCTCCATCGAGTGCCGGTAGTTTGTGTCGTAGTGCACATTCAACTCGGGGAGCATCGCAACGCGGATCGCAAAGGCCGAACGTGACGAGTACAGATTCATGATGCCACCAGGAGAGTTCCCACGCTGCATTTGGTCTCCGACGATTGTATCAAGAGATTGCGACATGGAGTTGCCACCGCTAAAATCGACGATCGATACGGACCTGTAGACACGACTATCACGGCGTATGAAATCCGCTCCTTCGGGCATTGTGAGTCCTTCATTCCTCAAGATTGGTGTCAATGGGCGATCCAGACACAGCTCTAGCGGTTTCACGAATACTCTCCCACGTAAGCGGATCATGAGCGCAGCCGGACAGGAAAACAGGCCAGCTGGGGAAACCTTCGTGGTCCTGGTTCTTCGACTGGCTTGCATGTTCACCCGCCGTGGACTTAAAGCCCTAGTGAATGTCATAAGAGACGGTGCGTGATCTGCTTGGGAGAGGACAGCCCCTCCAACGTTAGCCTTCGGGAACCATTGCGCTGCCAGTTGCAACAGCGCGCGCGCAGGCTTGGTATTGTTGCTCCAGATCAACAGTGACGTCCGCTCATTAGCCTTGCCCTCGACATCAACAAATGGGCACGCGATTTCCTCAGTGAGACCACTTGCTGACCACCGAAGAGCCTTGCGATCGAAAGCCTCCGAATCTACCGCTGTTTCCCCGAAGTGACCGATCGACACCGTGAAGTTCACCGTCCGCTCGCTTTCTCGAGGAACTGGCAGTCCATTTTCGCCGGATATTGCACCGTTGAGCAGTCCCACGAGCACGCATCCGACGGGAAGGATATCATGGGAAACGACTGTGTGAACGAGCTCCTTCCACACGGCTTCGGCCTGACGCGCATCGTGGTGGTTGGCGAAGGACAGACTCACAAGCGCTAATACTGGCGCGAAGCGAAGAGCGTCCACTCCGCCTAGGCCCAGACGAGCAATCATGTCAACGAGGCAGTCATGAGGATTGTCGCCGCCGTGGGTCGTCGTCTTCCACTCTGCCGACCGTCTCTTAGCGAGACGCACCGAATGGCTCCACGATTTGTTCACGGAGGCCAGAGCGCTTGTGTCGTGCCAGACGAGGAAAGGAAGCAGCGACTGGGCCACGATGTCGTCCGGGAGTGTGGGCAGCGTGCCCCGACTCGTCGGCTTGCTGTGACGCCTCGCTGCTGCCTTTCGCGACCGATTCTGTGGCTTCCCGGACAGCGGGGCGTCGCGGCTTGTCGCCTGCGCACTCGCACGTCCTCTGCCTCCGCGACCGCGGCTGCGGTGGCTGGTGGGCCGCCGACCCGAGGGCTCCGCACGGTCTGCTGAACGAGTCATCTTGCTCACCAATGACCCAGCGACGAGAAATACGTAATTATGATGAACTATTGGACTATATTCTCAATTGATTAGATCGATGATGAGATGTAGCCATGTGTCAGTCAGTGAGTTCAGGCTGTGGCTCCTTGCATGCTGCAAGCTCATGGCGAAGCAACGCCGTCCACGCAGCCACTCCCGCACGCTGTTTCTGTGGTGCAGACGCAGAGCTGGTGGTGGGAAGCAGTCTCGTGGGCTGGATCGAGAACGCTCGCAGCGACGACGCCACGGTGGCCATACACGGAGAGCTGCCGGGGGATGCGAGCGACGGGGACATGGAGCTAGACCTCGAGCGGGTGGTCCGGCGAGAAATCAAATCATTTCGAATTTCCTCCATCATCTTTCGTCCTTGTGGCGAGAGAGTGCCGACCCCCGCCAGAACCTTGCCAGGAGACACTGAGGGACGATCGCACACGTCCATCTCGATCGATCTCAAACTAAGCAGCCTTCGACGAATGTCGTTCTCAGAGTGCCGGCGAACAGAGTCTGGAGGAGAACAAACGCCGCTCGGGGTCTCGCGTGGGGATAGTGAACCACAACGATCCGACTCGTATTGGTCTCCAAAATCACTTCCAGAGAATGACAGTCGAGGAAGATCTCGGTCTCCAGCAACCACTTGAAGATTGCCAATCAGTCTTAGGTTGGCTTTGATCTGATCGCCGCCGAGCGGAGTAAGAGGGGATGTTGGAAAATCGCGTTGCTCGGCGCGTAAGATTTTATGCTGATTCCAAGTCGACAGGAAGTCGACAGTCGAACAAGCAGCTCGTTGCTCGGCGAGTCGATCATCCAACCAGTCGATATGCTGTAGCTGCCGTCTTAACTCAAGCACCTCTCCATCTAGAATACGCATTTTGTTTCTTGTTTCTTGGGTCAGACTTGCGAGAGCCTGGTCACATTGCTGTTTGATAGCTGCTTCAACCTCTTCACGATTACTCTCTATATCAGCCTTCCATCGTGACAGAAGTGTCAGCTTGTTTTCGATGAGGGATTTGCGCGAATCTACAAGGGGGTCGCTTTTGAATGATTCGCGCAAGCAGTGTTCATAGGCATCGCGAATGCTGAGCAGGCGGTGCGAGCCTTTCTCTCCGATCGAGTGGTCACCGACCATTTTGCAGTTTACACAAACTGGAGTCGCACAAGTCGGGCAATAGAACTCGATCTTTTTGCCCTCATGAACGCTACAAACTGTCTGGATGTCTGCGCTACCGTCTACTTGCCTTTTCACGAATAGGTTGACCTCGCTATCTGTGAGTGTTTCCGAAATCATTTCAGGTTGATCCTTCTCGAAGCAATCTTCTTCCAGCTGGGTAGGCACGATCCGCGGACGAGCCATTCTGGAAGAAACATTTGGGATCTCGAATGTCGACACTCGCTTGTGCCGCTCAACGAGCTTGTTAGCTGAGTGAACTTGACAGTCGCAAGTGCTGCATAACTCCGCGTCACATGCTTTGCATATTACTGTCGCTTGGTTGACTTCACAGAGCATACACTGGCGGGAAGTTTTGGTGTTGCGTACACTGTAGGAAAACCGTATCAGGTACAGAGGGAGTACTCGTAAGGCATCTCGAAGTAAGTACTCGTGGCGATAGGATTGTTCGTTTGCCCCTACCACATCACTGCAGACTCCACGCTTGATGTAAAAGCTATGATACCCATTTGGGAGATCCAAGGCACTTGCCTCTTCTTCACAGTCGACTACCACAGAACGGCCGACAGCTATCCTGCAGAGTACAAGCTGCTTGCGGCCATTTTTGGCATTTAAAGAGTCAAGCAAGATATCACCGGCCGTGAATTTTGCATACTGCTCACTCTGACTGCTACCCATCACCGAACTAAGTTGGTCCACTTCGACCCACGACTCAAGTTGAAGCAACCCCAAGGACCGTGATTCATATTGCGCATGCAGCGCAGGATTCTTCATATCCCACATTACAACGTCGTCGTGTAGGCAATATCCTGGAAGGGAGCATTTCAGCAAGTGCTTGACTCGTGTGTACTCGTTGCTGGAGACACTGACGGGACTGACAGTGGAAGTAGCAGCTAGTGGCAACTGGGGCTCAGCGCTCGAACTCAGGTCGAAATGACCACTAGGGGAATCAACAACTGCGTGAGTATAGTCTCCGAGCTGTGAAACAGTCGACACGACTTGTCTTCCTGCCGCTGTTCGGGGCACGTCCTGAGAGTGGTCATAGCATTGGTCAGTGAGAGGCGACAGAGCGCTACTGGTGACATCGGCAATCTCTACTTCTTTGTCGACTGTAGCCGTGCCTAAACATCCAGGATGTCTAGTGTGTTGTTCTTGTTTGTCTTCCCGTGGTGGTAGTCGTTCATCCTGACAACATTGGTCTAGCTTATGTGGAGCGAGGAATTGCCGAAGCCGGGCCAGTGATGCCTCAACGTCGCTGTCGCTATCGTCTACCATCTCAGGTGATGCTGAAGTGCAACCACTTTCAAGGCATTGCACTGTTGGTTTTGGCGTAAAGCGTCCCTAAGAATAAGTTATGTGATGACATAACCGTTACATCTTGCTTTCATCTGCACACTTGAATGAGATGCACTGGCGGTTATTTCACGTTCATCTGCAGCATTTGTATCGATTGGCACATCAAATACATCTCTCCCCGACCTATCGAATCCGGTTTCATGTGAGATAGATGGCTTGAATCTCTTCTGATGCTGTATCGCGTAGAACGTTTTCCTGTCCATCGTCGAACGAAGTGTTAGATTGAAAACGTATCGAGCGCTCGTTGTCTACTCACTCTTTCCAGCTTGCACTCGCCGCCGACAGAAAGATTTAGTGAGTATTCGTAGAAAAACCCATCGGTCGTTGCAACGTATAGTTGTGCGACTGGATTGTTGGGGTCTTTAGGTCCGTGGACAGCACAAAGGTTTGGCACACCGCTAGTACGGAGACGGGCCTTCGCAGAGGCAAGTGAATATCTTTACGACTTTGCCTTTCACATAAGACTTACATAGGCAAAATCGCGTGTGCCCTCAGCGATACCCTTCATCGAGGTTGGTAAGTATGCAGACATGGCACCAGCAACGTCATCCAGGTTTGCACCGCTGGAGCTTCGTGCTGCGCGTTGCTGGGTAGCCACGCTACCCGGCTTCGGCAGTTGTTGCGGGCTCGCAGTCGATCCGTTCGATGGTGTGCTAGTTGTACCACCTCCCGCGGTACCGGCTAAGCTTCCCAACGAAGCTGTCGCCATGGAGATCGTTGATGTTAAAGGTGTGAAATGACCGAAGCTACCTGTAGCCGACGTCTCAGAACCTGTGAGCGAGAAGAAATGGACCGTGCCTGTATCACTAGACGCGCAAAGAACTGTCGAGCTTTCGTTGAAAGCGAGGCAATAAATTCTCGCCGCACGCGACCCTCTTCGGAACGACGCCTTTTTCTTGCCACCAGGAACTCCAAAGACTCGAATGAGTGTGCCCTAATTTCGGAGGATTCATGAGACTATGGAAATGCTCTCAGTAGAGGCGTTGACGTACCGCTTCAGACGCGGTCGCCAGCAGTGTACCAGTCGAGTTGAACGCCATCGCGACCGGAGCTGACTGGTGGGCCTGAAAGGCATTCAGAACGCTGAGATTATTGGCGTCGTACAAGACAATCTCTCCTGGAGACGCGCCAGATGGAAACGCTAAATGTCCGTTGTCGTGTGGGGACAGTACACACAGCGCCTTCGGGTTGGGCGACGTGTCGAGTGTCTCGAGGATCTTCATCGAGTTAATGTCGAAAATGTAGATTTTACGCTCGAGTACAGCCACGAGCCGCTGGCGGTTCATGCGCACTGCAAGCACCGCAGTGACAAAGTTGAGGTCGCAGATCGCAGCGTTGCTCTTGGTGTTCCACATGCGCAGTCGCCGGGGGGAGAACGCGGGCTTTCCAAACGAAAGAGGCCATGTCAGATTCATCGGCCAGACCAGCCAGAACGATAGTGAGTTCTTACCTGGTCGCCAGCACCAACAAGAGCAACGAGGCTCGTGCAGTAGAGCATCTCAGCGATCCCGATTCCACCAATATCCTCCTGGAAGACTTTGCCAAATGGCTCGCAGTTGAAGACCGCGAAGCCGCGCTTGGTCCCGACGCTGATGCACCTGGAAGACAACGACGATGTGGTCAACACACGGCGGAAGCTCAAGCGCGCGATTATGCAAAGGCGCCACGCACGAGGCCTCCTGGTTAAAGCTCAGGAAGAGCATGTCGCTCGAGGCCTCATCCGCACTCTGCATGGTTTCTGATTGCCGGCAGCTTCTTCTCTCGTCAGATGCCGACTCAGACATGGTACATATCTGAGTCCATTTCGATGTACTGATATGGGGTATTGCATGGGTACAGTGTGCCGAATGGACACACCACAATGGCTACACGTATCCTCGAAGCTGTCCATCAATCATTCTCACCAAGTGCGGACCGTGACTCCATTCGATAGAATCGAAACAAGCCCAAGGCCGAGACTGCGTCGGCTACGAACCATGACGAATCCCATCCAAAGATCCCGCTCTTAGTTGCCGATCGTGGAATACACGGTACTGTACGTCAGCACCAGACAGCAGGCGGAATGGATGAATGATCACGAAGTCCTCCGACAAGACGGCGGTCATGTGAGAGACCAAGCGAGCCAGAGTTGTGTGGATGGCTGCGGTGGGCCGTTTCCAATTGTCACATCCAAGGTGACTGCTGACGACAGTCCACATTCGGTGGCGAATTCGTGACTGACCTCAGTATCAGTAGATCGAGTGTGGTTGGCGGACTAAACTATTGCTGATTGTGTCGGATTGGGTTTTCAGCGGGACAAAGAACTAGTTTAGGGTACGAAATCAACCAGCTGGCACGACCCTCACATTCCTCTCGTCATTACAAACTTTGGCAATGTTGCGTACACGGACTAAATATTCACCACAGTCTCACCACGTGTCTTCCACGAAGACCGTTTCGTGGAAGGGATGTCGAAAAGTCAGAGCTTCACGGCCATTTGTGCTACTTTCTCTGTCGACGATGACTGGATGGATCAAGTTGCAACGAGACAACGTCCCCCAAGGGCGTGGGCGTCGTTTCGGCTTGAGGCATTCCGCAAAATCCTTCCCAACAAACAAGGATCGCCGTACCTGACCACAAAGGTCATGACTCTGTGGCGCAGCGTCAAGCTTGTGGCGTTCGCCATCGTGCTCGCCACGGGAGCCCAAGCCCAGCAATTTTCAAGCAGTAACAACACCCAAGAAATTGTCACCAGTGCCGGCGTCGTGCGCCGTCTTGGAGGTGCCTCGCCCGGCAACGTTGCCGGGTGCTACACGCCGTTCCACAACTCCGAGTACCCGCTCTTCGGTGGCGCGGTCAACATCGAAGCGCTCCGCAACGCCATCCGTGATGACTTCCGCATCATGAGCAAACACTTCACGCACGTGCGCACGTACTACTCGATGCACTACAACATCGAGGTGGCTCCGATCGCGGCCGAGTTCGGACTCAAGCTGTACCTCGGCGTGTTCCTCACCAAGGAAGCATGGGGTGCCGATGAGACTGCAGCTGCGGTGCGTGCCATTCAGCAGTACTCGAGCACTGTCGAGGCCGTGCTCGTAGGCAACGAGAACCTCAAAGACTTCGGTCAACGCGCTGGTGACATCCTGGCAAAGATCAACGAGATCAAGCAGCGTGCCGGTGGCGACGCATGGCGTGTCAAGTACGGCACAGTGCAGCGCGCGAACGAGTTCATCGAGTCCAAGTACGACGGGGATATGCAGCAGTTGAACAACAACCTGGACATCCTGGGCGTCAACATCTACCCGTTCTTCGACAATGGATACAATGGCAACAACCCGACCAAGCTTTTGGATGACCAGTGGAACAAAGTCGTGAGCAAGTATCCTCGCGACAAGATCCGTCTGACGGAGACGGGGTTCCCGACGGCAGGCAAGCCATCTTGGCTGTCTCCCAACGTGATCCCGAACTTGGACTCTTCGTTCAAGTATTACGAGGCTGTGGTGAACTGGAGTCCGGCTGGGTACGAGGGCAAGCCGAAGTTTTGGTTCCAGACGTTTGATCGTCGTCCAGGGGATCCCGCGGCGTACGCGGATCTGGAGTTGTACTTTGGCTTCTTCACGACTGGCAAGGCGCAGAAGCGTGGGAACTACCCGCGCCCTATTGGAGATTCTGAAACATCCTCAAGGTCTGCGGTTTCGGCCACATGCCCGATCGATGAAGACACTGACTACAGTGGAAACGATATCGGCAACCAGCCGTCGTCGTCAGCAGATGGCTGTTTCGTGATTTGTCGGTCTTGGTCTGGATGTGGCGCGTTCACGTGGACCTCGTACAATTTCGGAACTTGCTGGCTGAAGTCGGGTAAAGGGTCTGTGACGCCGAGTCCAGCGTCTCGTTCAGCTGTCTTGTGCAAGTGTGACCGAGAGGGCCTCGAGCGCGGTGTCGATTACAAAGGCTATGACATCGCCAATGTTTCTGGCTGGAGTGCAGAGTCCTGTATTGGAATCTGTCAGAAGACTCCAGGTTGTCGGGCGTTCACATGGTCAAGTTACAACGGCGGCACGTGCTGGCTCAAGTCGTCGAAGGGAGCAACGAGCCCTGATGGAAGTGTGACGTCTGGCGTGATCTGCTAGGAGTCGAGATCACGAAGCGAATTGACACTTGATAGAAGGTTGATGCTTCGTTTGGGTACGATTACGCTACTTCGTATGCCGAGCGCGTCTGCGAGAGATTTTTCAAGCTTACTCGTCAAGCTGCGCATTCGTAACCATCTACAAAGCGATCGAGCTGAGGTGAGATGAGACTTCATAATATGAATCAAAAGGTTGGGCCTAAATCCCAAATCAAAATCTCGTGGAAAGCAACACTTCGCTGAAGGCTGGAGATTCGAGTGAGTTGGGTTATTATCAGGTCCTGTGCTGCGTGCGGGTCGACTGCGGTCGGTCACTGGCACCGTGTGATGCCGTGGGAACCAATACATCAAAAAAAGAATAATGCCATCAACGTGCTGGATCGGTGCGGTGCTGGATTCCAGGACCTGATACGTAATGAGCCTCTGAGACATAAACATAACGAATGGCACTCGGATCAGGGACCACGGTATCTGTCGTACTTGATGTTGTTGGACAGTGCAACTGGATTGAGAATGTGACACAATGGTGATACATCACACAATTTTAGAGCCCACGAGTCTGTGGTGAGATGGAAGTGCAGAGGGGAAGTCTGCTCTCTCCCAGGAAGTAATTGCCCACACAGTTGACCTGTCCATGATCATCGAAGCATCGGAGCCATCGAATACAGTATTCGTCGTTCTGCACATCACGAAATCAACCAACCTCGTGCGCCTTAGTCCGTTCTTTCTCGAGAGATCTCACAGTTCAAAGGCAGTAACCCAGTCACGCAAACTGACGTCAGCAAGTTCCAGGACCAGCATCCCACCTTCAGCCAGTCTCTTCTGCATGACATGCACTGCCGTTGTGGCTTCTTGGGTGACATGTTTTGGCGACCTGTAGCACCCAAGGAGGTCCCGTGGCAACAACCCAATCTGGCTGACCCGCTGATATCCACCCAAGTCTACGAGTTCGAGGCTAGCACTGTTGGCTGGATCTCCTTCCGTCGGGACCATGAGCCCAACTCTCAGCGAGCTGACCCGCGCGTTGACACGAGGTCCTCATTCGCCAACTTTCCCAGCTCCACACAAAACAAGCACCGGAACACGCGACGATGACCCTCTGGCGCGGCATCAAGCTTGTGGCGTTCGCCATCGTGCTCGCCACGGGAGCCCAAGCCCAGCAATTTTCAAGCAGTAACAACACCCAAGAAATTGTCACCAGTGCCGGCGTCGTGCGCCGTCTTGGAGGTGCCTCGCCCGGCAACGTTGCCGGGTGCTACACGCCGTTCCACAACTCCGAGTACCCGCTCTTCGGTGGCGCGGTCAACATCGAAGCGCTCCGCAACGCCATCCGTGATGACTTCCGCATCATGAGCAAACACTTCACGCACGTGCGCACGTACTACTCGATGCACTACAACATCGAGGTGGCTCCGATCGCGGCCGAGTTCGGACTCAAGCTGTACCTCGGCGTGTTCCTCACCAAGGAAGCATGGGGTGCCGATGAGACTGCAGCTGCGGTGCGTGCCATTCAGCAGTACTCGAGCACTGTCGAGGCCGTGCTCGTAGGCAACGAGAACCTCAAAGACTTCGGTCAACGCGCTGGTGACATCCTGGCAAAGATCAACGAGATCAAGCAGCGTGCCGGTGGCGACGCATGGCGTGTCAAGTACGGCACAGTGCAGCGCGCGAACGAGTTCATCGAGTCCAAGTACGACGGGGATATGCAGCAGTTGAACAACAACCTGGACATCCTGGGCGTCAACATCTACCCGTTCTTCGACAATGGATACAATGGCAACAACCCGACCAAGCTTTTGGATGACCAGTGGAACAAAGTCGTGAGCAAGTATCCTCGCGACAAGATCCGTCTGACGGAGACGGGGTTCCCGACGGCAGGCAAGCCATCTTGGCTGTCTCCCAACGTGATCCCGAACTTGGACTCTTCGTTCAAGTATTACGAGGCTGTGGTGAACTGGAGTCCGGCTGGGTACGAGGGCAAGCCGAAGTTTTGGTTCCAGACGTTTGATCGTCGTCCAGGGGATCCCGCGGCGTACGCGGATCTGGAGTTGTACTTTGGCTTCTTCACGACTGGCAAGGCGCAGAAGCGTGGGAACTACCCGCGCCCTATTGGAGATAATCCGACCCCGAAACCAAAGCCGCCACCCACTTGTACCTTCGAGAACGGTGTTGATTACAACGGCAATGACATTGGAAGCCAGGCCTCCACAACTGCAGAAGGCTGCTTTGCCGTTTGCAGCGCTGTCCCTGCTTGTGGCGCGTTTACGTGGACTCCGTACAACGGTGGCACGTGCTGGCTCAAGTCGGGTAAGACCACCGTGTCCTCGAACGCAGAAGCTCGCTCAGCTCTCGTATGCAAGTGCAACCAAAAAGGTCTCGAGCCTGGGGTCGACTACGTCGGTAACGACATTGGCAGCGCAGCAGGCGCCTCTGCGGAATCGTGTATCCCCATCTGCCAAGCACGGGATGGCTGCCAAGCCTTTTCGTGGACAAACTACAATGGCGGCACTTGCTGGCTCAAGTCTGGCAAGGGTGATACCACTTCCAACGGGGCCGCGACATCTGGCGTAGTTTGCTAGGTCAAGTAGATGGTTTGACAGGTGCCTTTCATGATAACCAAGATTGAAGATTGATTATCCCTGAAAACTTAGGTTGGTTCGTGCCTTCGCTTGTAAATGCGCAGTTTGTGCTCCCGGTTCCAAGAAACCGGGACGTCTTCGACTGTTTCAGCGAGCGCGAAGTAGGTCGAGCGAGTGAGACCATCTCGGTAATCCACGACGAGTGCTGTCGGTTCCAACTCCCTTTCAAGTTTGTGCATGACCCTCGCATAGAGATCTTGATCCCAGCACTGGGATGTGAGAATGACGACCCGTGCGTTGTGAAGCTGCATCGTAAGCATGTCGCCTTCCACAAAACGTACACCCGGTATTTTATGTTGATTCTTGATCTCTTCTGCGACTTGGTGGAGAAAAGGCACGATTTCCACTCCAGAACACTCTATACCGAGGAGAATAGATGTGAAGAATACTAACGATCCGCTCGAGGAACCTAAAATGACGCATGGCGTGACCACACGTCGACCAGAGCTCGTGTCTGTCGCTTCATTGTTTCCTATCTTGGAGACTCCACCAATCCTCCGCTTGTGAATCGTACTCTGAATAGTTGCTGTCATACAAAGCCGCATCCACGTCTGAAGCGGGGTCATTCCATATGCAAAGTTATCAGTCGAATAGGAGTCCAACTTTCCTGCCAGTTCCTTCACTCCCAGTAGTAGTCCACGATGAAACTCCTGACTCTGCTCACGCTCCCGCAGGGACATAACGACTAACCGCAGACCATCCATTTGGTCACGACGGAGATTATGAGAGCCCTGTAGCGCATCAGTTGCAGCGAGCTCTTTCTGGAGTTCAAGTTTGCGGTCCTCGTCTTCTTTGGCAAGGGTCGGGCATTCGCAGCCCACCACTTTGCACACAACCATCGCTATTTCAGCAGCGTCAGCTAGAACGCCGACATCATTATGTGAACTGCCTTCACTATTGCTGAGTAACACAGCATCGTTCGTGAACTGGCGCAGAGACTCCATCGTTCGTAGCACGACTCGCAGTAGCACTATCCCTCGCTGAGACTCGGAGAACCGACTCGCGCGAAGCTTTCGCGCCACCATGTGGAGCTGGAGGAAAACGACCGCATCGTTCGGCATCATGTTCTGACATCAAGTCGACCTGCAGACCCACTAACCTGGCGCATTCGCCATCCACATTCCTTCCACAGATCATCTCGTGTCTCCATTGCGCTCGAACTGCGACTGCTCAAGATCCACGGGTCCTCGTTCATACCGGGGGGAGTCCGGTTTCCACATCGCCCTATACCGCCCTATACCGCCCCATACCGCCCGCCGAGTTCGTCCGGTTTCTTTGTCCGGATAGGTGGATAGTTGGTATCGATATGTGGGCCACATAACTACACTGATACACTGCACTCTTCAACCAAGAAATCCATTTTGCCAACTCCAACAAGCTTGTCACGACAAGTACCAAGGAATGGTGAGCACATCCATACACAAAACACAAATCTCATTCACAGCTAAATGACGAATGAGTTGATCGATTGCAGGTTTCCACTTGTAGACATGCGGCGTTCACACGCACGATTCGTACTCAGCGGTCCACACCTCCGCTTCTTTTGCTGGCAATTGGCGCATGCCTTCGTCGTGATCGTCGTGGGTGGAAGAGATGCTGGGTTACGTGGTATCACGGCCGTCGCGCTGCCTCTTTTTGAGGCGCTTGACTATGTGACGGAGCTGGGTTGCTGTGAGTTGCGAATTTGGCTTCAGCGTTGCGTACCAGTCTGCAATACTCTCCCACTTTCCCCGCACACTCTCGCCGATCGCAGCATGTGCGTGGCAGCAACAAGTGCTCACGACCCTGGCAGTCATTTGGAGATGGGGCCATCACATCATCGACGGCCGACTTGCGTGGTCCTGCGACTAAGCACGACTCTGTCACCAAGCTGCGATGCGCTCCTCCTTCCGGAGCCTCATTGACCGGTTCCCTCGCGGACCATGGCTTCGAGATCCGCGACGCGCGGTGCTCCACGCGCTGGACGAGCGAGCAGGGATTGAGTCGTCTTCGAGTTTCGTCACCAAGCCGGGAAGCAGGTTCGTGCTCTTCTTCGACGGCGGATCCCGTGGCAACCCCGGACCTGGCGGTGCCGGTGCGGTCATCATTGCAACGGACGCAGATGCAGTGACAGTGAGGATAGTTTGGAGCGCCTGCATGTCCTACGCTACCTGCATCACCACGAACAACCAAGCTGAATACCTCGGCCTCATCACGGGTCTGGCGGCCGCTGAAACACATCGGTGGCGCCTGGATGTTGTCTGGGATAGCGCGCTTATCCTGGGGCAGATGCGCAGCTACAGACCACCTCGCCACCCGACCCTCCGACCCCTCTACGCGGAAGCTCGGCGATTAGCTGATCGGGTTCGCGTCGCACGTGGACTCACCACCTTCGAGCCTACAATAAGATGGCCGACCTCGCGGCCAACATTGCTATGGACACCAGACGAAGTGTCCAGGGGCTCCATATCCAGCCACGGGAACACCACTCCCGGCTTGAGGCCCACCTGGCCACAGACTGTTACGAATGGCAATCGCGCCATCTTCGCCACGATTCATCGTGGTAGTTCAATAGGGTAGATCACCCAGCTACAGTATAGGAGTTCATTAATTGCGATCCAATAGACCTCACGTTCAAAGCAAAGCTCCAGACGGGGAGGGTAGGCACGCTGGTCGAGCCCGGTTTGGAGCAATCGCCGGCACGTGTCCTTGTCCATTGTCGTGCTTGTGTGAGTCTGATCAATTTGGTTCAGGACGGCCGCCAGTTGCGTCGGAGTCGAGCGGGCGGCGGAACGGGTGGGCGGCGGATTGCGGAGCCTGCGGCCCCGCAATACCGCAAGACCCGATCCACTCGCAGGATGTGGCAGTTCAGATATGGAGATCTCCGTATCCTGCATTGCGTCCCTTTGTGTGATATCAGAGATCCGAGTTGGAGAATGGAGACCGAGTCGACGCCGACGGCTGTGTGGGCGTCGCCGTCGCTCACGTTCCGCGGACGCATCTTCCGCCCGGAGTACGGCTACACGCCGCGCACGCTGCTGGAGCTTCGCATCCGCGCGGGTATCGGCGCCATCCTCAACAAGCGCGAGTGGTGGGTCAAGTGGAGGCGCGACGACGGCGCGATCCGCGACAAGTGGCTCACCGAGTTCGAGCGCAGCTTCATCGAGGAAACGTTCGTCTGGTCGACCCACGAGTGGTCAGTGTGGGGGCTCGACCAAGCTGTGCTCTCGAGATTCGACAAGTTTCCAACGGACGGCACCGACGAGCAGAAACGAGCTTTCATCGACGAGGTGTGTTCGACCATCCCATATAATCTTATCTGGAACGAGGAATGGTGGGAGGACTACGGCAATGAGGAGCTCGAGGATGGTAGCGAGGGTGAGGATCGCTTTTCGGAGACGCCGGAGCAATTCAATGAGCGCAACGAGAAAATGAACCCATATGGCCAGATTACGTGGTACTACGACTTGGTGCTCCTGAACAGAGAAGTCCGCGAGATACCCTTTGATCAGTGGGAGGCTCCACATGAGTTCGAGCTTGGTACAGAGCCGGCGGTCGACATGGCGACCAACTTAGTCTTGGCTGTTCACCGTGGCGAAGTGACACGAGACAACTTCGCAACCTTCGCCCCTGATGGTGATCTTCGCACGGAGATTGTGAATGCGCTGTGGTTTCATATTGATCGCATAATGTCTGAACTCATCGAGATCCGTCAATGCATCATCAAGACGATTGAGAAGGTCATCGAGAACAATCGGCTCGATGCTGAACTCATCACCGAGTTCGTTTCCCCTGGTCCACTGCAAGAAACGTGGATGAGTGACATCATGGTGAAAGACTCACTGAAGAAAAAGTTTCAAAAGGAAGTTGGAGCTCTGGAGAATGTGCCAGACGCAGAGAAAGACTGGCACCCAGAATCTAACAACCAGGTGCTTGATCTCCTTCATCCATCTTTATACTGTTGCGTGTTCGGGACAACGAAGGGGGTGACTTCTGTCTCCAGTGATGATACTCGTGACGAAGATATCGTGAAGCAGATGCAACGCTTGACATTTAGTGCGTCCCATGTCGTGGAAAACAAGTATCGTGGAACAGCCGGCTACCAGTGGATTCCAAGTGACTTTCAGGTCGACAAACATGGAAATGTTCAAATATTGTCGTACATCAACAATCTCCATCCGGTGAAATACCGAGCAATGTACGACTCGATTGCACTCATCTTCAAGGAGTTTGTTCCGATGTTGGATCGCGTGCTCTCTTGTCTGCTGAATCAAGATGGCCCGCTCCCCACCATGGACTATTTTGATACTTACCAACGAGAGACTCACGAAGTTCCTGTGCATCCTCCGATTCCAGAGATTCTCCGCCTTCACCCACCGGGCACTCCATTTACTTTGCGTGGTAAGAAGGTTCAAGTCATCGTCAAGATTGCTGAGATTGTATTGACTCCAGAGAGTCCCTCTTATCCCGGAGGCTCCTGGCATGTAGAGGGCTCGGATGCGGAGCAAATCGTTGCAACTGGAATCTACTACTTCGGCTGCGAGAACATCACCGAGTCGAGGCTTTCGTTTCGTGTGATCGTGAGAGAACCAGATTACCAGCAAGACGATACACTGGGCATGGCAGCGGCCTATGGACTGATTCGCGATGAGCGATTGGTACAATCGTTGGGTTCCATCACTGCAATGGAAGATCGGTGCATCGTGTTTCCGAACACTCTTCAGCATCGAGTGGAGCCGTTCGAGCTCGCCGACCAGACCAAGCCTGGTGTTCGGAAGATCCTGGCGTTCTTCGTCGTGGACCCGTCGAAGCAGATCCCGTCGACCGCAGTGATCCCTCCGCAGCAAGCCGACTGGATCCGCCAACGTCAAGAGCCCATCCTGGACCAGCTACAGAGCGTTTGGTCTCTTCCGGAAGGTGTGATCGACAAGACTGTCAAAGAGCTTCTCGGCACGGGAATGACGCTGGAGGAGGCGAAAGCACACCGCCTCGAGCTCATGGAAGAGCGCAAGCCGGCGCCGGAGGAGGACGAGGACTACGAACTCTTCTTTTCGCTCTGCGAGCATTGAAGCCATCTTGAAAAAGTCCTCGATTCCCCATACTTGATACGCTATGAAAAAACCAGGTTCCTCATTTGCTCGCATGGGTGAGTCCGTACTGGTCCGGTAGCCCATTTTTTGTGACTTTGTGACTTGCGTCCTCGCCGGTTCAGTCATCGGCGGTCTGCCACGTGCGTCGCAGGTGATCAAGAGGACGAAGAGCGCGTCGCTTCTCCCGCGCGGCGCCACGCGTCGAGCCCCAGTCGTCAGAGAACCCACGGATGGCACGCGCGTACGGAGGCGTCGTGGCGCTCGCGCTCGCGGTCCACACGGCGGCGGAAGCGGCCGGCATCTCGCTCCAGCTGCATCGCCACCCGGGCCCCGTGCCCCGCTATGACACGTACCAGCGACGGCGCCTCAAGGGCGAGGGAGAGCCGTTCGAGTCGGTCCCGCTCAATCTCGGCATGGGGTGAGTTAGACGCTGGCGTGGGTGCAACGGAGGACGCGTGGCGACTGACGACGTGTTGGTGACAGCACGCACTACGCTTGGGTCTACGCAGGCACACCGCCACAGCGCGCATCAGTCATCGCAGACACCGGCAGTAGCATCATGGCATTCCCCTGCTCCGAGTACGTCGTTGCATTGACGCTTCCGATCCTGTTATCCGCAGAGCCTTACGTGATGAAAATTGCTTGGTGGTAGATGCACAGGCTGCGGAAACCACACAGACCCACGTTTCGTTGAGAGCAACTCGTCGACGCTCACGCATGTCACATGCACCGACCAGGGGCATTTCTTTTGCCAGGGTTGTGGCGGCATGGACAGCGCCAAGAAGACGTGCGAGATCTCGCAGGTGAGTAAACATCGTGGGAGTTGCATACTTGATAGGGAGACTCACAAGTTTACAACGTGTCAGTCGTACATGGAAGGAAGCAGTTGGCATGCGACAGTCGTTGAGGACATCGTTTATCTCGGCGGCGCTAACAGCTACCGTGATACCTCGATGCGAGATACCTACGGCACACACTTCAAGTTTGGGTGTCAAGTCAGTGCGACAGGACTCTTCATCTCTCAGGTCGCCGATGGCATCATGGGCCTTGCGAACAACGGTATGAGAATGATTACTCTTCAGGGACAGGGAGAGTTTTCATAGCCCTTACGCCGATTGTTTTCTTTTCTTCAGACCATCACTTGGTAGCCAAGCTGTACAACGAGAAGAAGATCCCTAACAAGCTCTTCTCGCTGTGCTTCGCCCAAGATGGAGGTTCCATGTCAATTGGTGCCCCTGACGTATCGAGGCACAAGGGAGAGATTAGCTACGCCACGTTAGTCAAGACCGTGGGTCATGAGTACGTTCATTCAGTGAAACAAAGGGTTGGAAGAGGACGCTGATTCTGACGCTTCTATTTGCAGCTTCTACGGCGTTGAGTTGCGCGATGTTCGCATCGGTGGTGCATCTATCGATCCGCCGAAAACGAGTCTTGAATTTGGTCGTTACATTGTGGATAGTGGCACAACCGATTCTTACTTACCCAGCTCGATGAGGCAAGCTTTCCAAGCCGCCTTCAAGAAAGCCAGTGGCTTCGATTACCACGTGTCGTCTTCGCTGTGCCAAGGGTACAGCGAGAAAGATATCTCTAAGCTTCCAAATGTCGAGCTCGTCCTCGGCGCGGAAGACGGCGGCAATCTTACCCTCGTCGTGACTCCTGACCAGTATCTTTTGCAAGAGGCCAACGGTAAATTGTGCTCCGGCATATTCTTGTCTGAATCAAGTGGCGGAGGTTTGTACATTAGAAGCTGCGTGATACTACTTAGTGAGTGTTGCGACTAACGCATGCTTGTTGTATTCGGTAGTCATCGGAGCCAACATTATGATGGATCACGACGTCATCTTTGACCAGGGCAAGCAGCGTGTTGGCTTTGTGAGTGCCGATTGCGATTACAACAGTGTGCCTCGCTCCGGGATCCCACCAGCTAATTTGACTACGCCGTCGACTTCATCACCTCCGTCGACGTCCCCAAGTCCGAGTGCTGTGGTAGCTGAGCCCTCACCATCCCCATCTGTCGCTACTGCTGTCCCAGATACGACCGCGCCTGCTGTAGCTGTCGTGACGGATGCACCAGAACCGACGGAGGCGATTACGCCCGCTGTGAAGAGTTCGGCGCCAACGGCAACTGAAGCCAGTCCTAGGGTGACTCCCAGTGCTGACTCCCCCACTACAAAGCCAAGCCAAGCGCCTTTGCCTGCGGCGACGACTGAAGCGCCACAGCCAACACCGACAGAGTCCCCTCAGACCACGAAACCTGCAGCAACATCAACATCGCCAACCCCGACATCTGGGGAGTCTGAAGTGAAAGATGGTATCTCCACCGCAGCGGACACATCGACCGAGTCTGAAGAGGAGCATCCTATCGTGCTGACAATAGTTGGGACAGTTCTTGCGGTTGCCTTCATTCTCGTCGCCGTGCTATCTGTTCGACGTCACAAGAAGACCAAGCGTGAGAAGAAGTGGCGCCGTGTGAAAGAGACTGACGGTGACGAAGACGACGCGGATGATGATGAAGAAGAGCTGATGGAACATACTCCAGGACAAAAGAAGGGCGGCGCAAGTCGCTCGGACGCGTTCGAAGATGATGATGGCGAAGACGACGATGACGACGAGAACATTCGACCAGACCGGCAACTGGGAGTCGCCGATAGTGACGAAGATGATGATGACGACGAGATTTTTGAGAAGGATACTGTCGACCACGACGAGCATAAGCACGACACGCGGATGCTGGAGCAGTTGTAGTTGTGAGCTTGGAGCACATGTCAGAGGAAAGAAAGGAGACGACGAGGAGAGTGACGTATTTTGTATTTTGTGTTTACCTCGCACAGATTTACAGCGTATTTTTAGCTTCGATTTTCACCAATCACATCATGACTCAGCTGACGACTGCCTCTTGATTGGCTTGTGCGACCTGTCTAGTCCCTCCTTTTTTGCCGCTGACTCTGCTCACCAAAAACGAAGTTGACACGAGGCGGAACCTGCATGGACTGAGAGGAAGTCTCGCTTGGTGCTCCATCAACGCTGCTTCGTTGCCACCCACAGCGACTCAGAATGGTAATCGTCAAGGTCCTAACAGGCGCGCTGGCTGCAGCCGCGTACGTCGTGTTTTCGACGGCGGAAGAGCCCCCACACGCGTCGCCAAAGCTCATTCAGATCCCTTTGAAACGCCACTCGATCGCTCACAGCCCGCAGCATCGCGCAATGAGACTATTGCATCAACAAGAGCGAATCCGTCGTCGGTTGATTGAGGAAGAAACGAATGCCACTGCGGACGGGTCAGCAAATGAGACGGTTGGCGCGGTTGTGTTCAGCGAAGTGCCTCTTGGCGTTGGATACGGGACCCACTACGCAGAGCTGTACTTGGGCATTCCAACGCAGAAAGCCTCTGTGATTGTGGACACAGGTAGCCACCTGACGGCACTGCCATGCAGCACATGTGAAGGATGTGGGCACCACACAGACCCGTTGTTTGACGTGAGCAAGTCGCAGACTGCGAAATACGTCACCTGCAAGCAGTACTCAGGCTGTACAACTTGCGAAAAAGACAAGTGCTACATCAGCCAGGTATGTAGAATCTATTGTTGTGAGGCGCATGGATAAACGCTTATCTCTTCGCACACGTCCATCGTAGAGTTACACAGAGGGAAGCATGTGGTCCGCAGTCGTGATTGACGATCTGGTGTGGCTTGGTGGGATGAGCGACAAGCATCCTGAGCGATTCCTCAAGCACTACGGCGTACGCTTTCCCGTTGGCTGTCAGACCAAAGAGACCGGTAAACGACTTGAGTTTTAAGAGGGTCGTTTTCAATTGGGGCTCACTTGTGCTTCTGCCTTAGGCTTGTTCATAACCCAAAAGGAGAACGGTATTATGGGGTTCGGCCGAGATAAAGCAACTTTGATTTCCTACATGGTGGCGGAAAAGCGTGTTGAACAGAATGTGTTCGCCATGTGCTTCAGCCCCAAAGGAGGCAGCCTCGTGCTGGGAGGAGTGGACTACAGTCACCACCTCACTCAGGTGGCCTATACCCCGCTCATGGGCGGAAACTCGGCTTGGTATCCTGTCAAGGTCAAAGATATCCTCGTGGGCGAGTACACCCTCGGGGTGAAGGCGTCAGAGCTCAACACGTACGAATATCCTTCCGATTGCCCATACACCTGGCACTCATTGTGTTTGATGTAGCGGAAAAGGGGTGATTGTAGATAGCGGTACGACGGATACGTTCTTCGTGTCGGCCGCCTCACGAGCTTTCAACAAAATCTTCTCCAAGCTCGCTGATACTGACTATAGTGAAGACCGCATGGATGTATCGGAGAAAGATTTGCCAAAGCTCCCGAACATCACAATCGTGCTGGAAGGCAGTGGGCCTGAAGGTGACATCTTACTCGAGGTTCCTCCGTCAAAATACCTTACAAAGTCTGACGATGGCACATACTACGGGAACTTCCACTTCACCGAGCGAAGTGGAGGAGGTGGGTATTGACTTCTAGTCGTTTGTCGGTATGGCTGCTGAAGGGTCTCTTCTTGATAGTCCTCGGAGCCAGTACAATGGTTGGTTATGACGTCATCTTTGACCTGGAGAAGAAGCGAATTGGCTTTGCCGAGTCTTTGTGTGGTGAGTCGACGGGTTCTTCCTCGTGGGGGTAGAACTTTGCTTGGCTAACAGCCTCGGGTTTGAACATTTAGACGCACTGGACCCACAGACCAAGACGTTCGCGCCACCGTCCGAACCGAAAAAGATTACCGAGCCAACTATTGAGAGCAGCAACTCATCGTCCTCCGGTGGTGAGGAATCCTCTCTGAAAGGTGCCGCCAAGGCCCTCTCCAGCTCTGGATCATTCTTTGCACCGGTGGTTCTAGGATCCATCGCCGGTGTTGCGGCTGTCGTTGTCTTCACTCGTTTTCGGAGACTGAAGACGTCATGGGTGCCCCTGGGTGAGACAGACACAGGGCGAGTGTCCCTGAGCCGTGGTGACATCCTCGATGATCCCGAGCCATCATCGCCTCGACGGAATGCTAGGTCGCCCTCGTCACCGGATTCCTCCAGCACACGCAACCTCACAAATGCGACGCGTGGACCGTCTCCACGCTTTACAATCGGGAGCGACAGCGACAGTGATCACGGCGGCTCGCCGCGCGCGACCACCGAATTGTAGACGAGTAGCTCATTCTTCAACGCAAGAGCTCCGGCTGATCAGGTTCAACAGCATGGCTACAGTCACTACCTCGAGAATCGTCACAAAGGAACAGTTGCATGCAAAATAGACTGGTTTGATATGGAGACTCGCGCCATGGTGAACGCGTTCTTTAACGCAGCGTCGACGGGCGATGTGGCGACAGTGGACGAGTACATCATGGATGGTGGCGATGTGAACGTAGCTCTCGGCGATGGCTGGACAGCGCTACATGGTGCCGTGACGCGTGGACGCATTGAAGTCATCGCTCGCCTCATCGCACACGACGCCACGAATCTGAACGCGCTCACATTGTACGTAAGCGCCTATTCGTTGTCGTGGAGAAAGCCATCACCCCCAGGCAGACTGCGCTATCTACTTCTCCGAGAACACTACAGCCAGACGGCTCTTGCTGCTCCACTATAATAGGGTCGGTACCTCAGCTCTCGGCATGGCGCTTCGTCAACGCAACAACATCGCGACGCGCATGCTGCTGGACGGCGGCGCCTCGCGCTCAACCGTTCGTACGTGGATTTCTACGCTCGCAGGAGCTCATTGCTGACAACATTTGCGCAAACGTGGATAGCGTGGAAAGAGCTCGAGCAGGTCTGGGACGCCGCATGGCTCTGGCCCGACGTCCAGCGCCGTCTGGATCCGACCTGGTCCATTCGGTGGAGTATGCAGACCCACCATCGGTTTTCTCGCCAGGAACAGGAAAAGGGGCGACTACTCCACTGGATCAACAGCAAGTCTCAGCACCAGGATGGAGGATTCCAGGCGAGACTCCTACGCAACGAAGCCGCCACCGAAACGACCATCGCCGCGTGGAAGTGCCTGCCTCCTGTCGTCGTGAACCACATCTTGCAGTTCGCGCTGTTCCTCTGGTAGACTAGATTCAGTCCTCGCTTCACTTCTGTCGCACGGAATGCCATCATGTCCCAAGTTGATGCTGTTGCACACGATGGCGAATCTTGCGCGCCTGATTCCACCGCCAGTTGGAAGGCTCGTCCTCGACCACCTCGGCGTGATCTCGGCGCCACTCTGGGCGGCTCCATGACGGCAGTCGCGTGCACGCTGCTCCAACGAAACACATCTTTCGCGTCACCTCGTGCACGCGATACCCCGTGGCCGTGACGCGCTCACGCATCCATTGATTCAGCGCTGAACACTTCCCACGAGCCACAGAGCGTTGTTCAAAGACGCCTCGCGTCGCACAGAAGAGCCGCGCCGTGTACCACGGTGACCTCTTCGCCGATGCGTGTTGGGGTGTCCGGCTCCGCGGTCGCCATGGATGGCGTCTCGTGGTCGGACGCGACATTTGACGTGGTGGCGTTGCCACATCGTTTTCGCCGCTTAAACCACGGGAAGTTTGGACGGTCGCCGCCAAGTTGCTTGACGACGAAAGGACCAATCCCTCCCCCGCCGGCCCCTCGTCATCCACCAAGTCACATTTTCGCATAGGAGATCCAGTTCCGTCTCCCACACACGCCCTGCGAAAACCGATGAGGGTGATGGTTGAACATCCGATCTGACAGGTTCTAACACGGCTTCGCGCGACCTTCGTGCGACCGTCAGAATCTCCTCATCGACCACCTGCGGATTCACCATCCGCTGGCGCCGTGCGAGATTCGCTCGCGGCAAGCAAGCGCCACATCGCGCGCGCACTCTCTGCCTCCGCATCTCCACAGTGCACAACAGGCTCTGCCACGAGCAACTCACTCGGAGAGAGACGCCACGTCGAGAAGACCGCCTCGACCCCAGAGCCGTTCCATTCCATTCAGCACCACCGAGTCCACTGGGCGGACCATCACTCTGCCTCCCATCTCCCCACCTGCACGGACCTCCTCGGGCTTGTGGAGAGCACGGAGATTCGCAGTCAGCTGCCGCCTGCGACCGGCCATTCGATATTCGCCACACGGAGAAGCAAGCCATGAAGTTCGGCAAGGTGCTGCAGCAGTCGCAGCAAGTGTCGTCGGCCGCGTGGGAGCCCAACTGGGTCGACTACAAGCTCCTCAAAAAGATCATCAAGGACTGCGCGCAGATCCAGAAAGAGGAAAAGCTCCAGGGCGCGACGCTTGTCAAGACCAAGATTAAGCCAAGCGCCAAGGAGGACAACGAGTCCATCCGTGAGTCCAGTCGGACTTGGCAGCGATTGCACGACTACTGACTGACCTCGCGGTTTGCGATCTTGCTGTAGGCACGTCGCCCGATGAGGAAAACTTTTTTCGCACACTGCGGTCCGAGATCAAAAAGATCGGCGACTTCTTCGTTAAGGAGCAGGCCGCGTACATTGGTCGTGTCAAAGAGGTCGAAGAGGTCTTTTTGCAGCTGCAGGTACGGTACGCGTTTCTTCCTTAGCCGTCGGCTGCACAAACATCGTTAGAGATTCAGTCGACAGATTCACTCACATAGTCGTGCGGCATTAGACTGACCCAAAGCCCGAGACCAAGACCGAATTGATGCAGCGCTGCGTAGCTCTTTACAAAGAGCTCCTGCTGCTCGAAAATTTTGCGGTCATGAACTTTTGCGGCATCTCAAAGATTCTCAAGAAGCACGACAAGTGGACTGGATACGCTACGCGGAACAAGTTTATGCGAACGATTCTCATGAAGCAGCCTTTCGCGACGTACTTGCCGCTATTGCAAATGATCGACCGTCTCGAACACATCTTCATGGAGGCGACTGGCAACAGCATCGATCAGCACCACTCGCGTCGACGCGGAGGCGGAGGTGGATCCGCCGGAATGGGATCCACTAATGCCTCAGGCAGTCCGTCAAATCCCTCATCTGGCAGTGGAGGATCTACGAACCCGAATTCTTCTCCAGCCAAAAACTCTCACAACGGCTTGCCTCCTGTCAACAAGGCATCAAACAGTCCAACCCGTCCGTCTCCAGATCCGGGTTATGACTCGCCGGCGCCAGATGGATCTGTTACGTTGGGCCGTGTTCACGCTTTGCGAGACGACGCACGCCAGTTTCGGGAGACAGAGGGTGTAGATTACGACGGTGATGACAGTGGCGACAGTGCTGACGACTCGACCATGCGTGGCCTCGGATCACCCCAAAGCGACGTTGGCGACCAGGCTTCATCGACTGTCGACATGACCATGCGCCGATCAATGGAACCAGTGACGACAACGGCTAAAACAACTGGACTCCGAAAGGATTACAGTTCGGATAGCGATGCTGCCGCAATCGCAATGCTGTCGATGAAAGAGGCTGGTCGCACCACTATCGGGGCTGGGTTCCGAAGCGGAAGCGACAGTGAAGGTGGCAGTAGGTTCAAGCGCAAAGCGTGTTCGCCGCTCCCGTCTGACATGGCTTCGAATGGCAAGCGCAAGATGAGCTTTGCAACCATTCTGAACTGAAATGGTCGCCCGATATTGCATTGTGATTAGGACTCTACCGCACTAGACGAAAAGCACATGAGGAATAGATTATGAAGCGGGTTCTGCAGTAATTGCTTCCTTCTGTTGTTGTCGTGTATGGCTAATTAGTCAAGCAGGCAGAAAGGAAGAGGAAGACATGCGCAAAGACGGCGTTCTACTACTTGATGGTTTCATCTGCTAACCGCGGCTCGGGTCGTAAGTTTGTCCAATGCTAATAGAAACGGCCGATCAAAAAGAAGACAATGGCGCAGACGAGCAGGTGGACAAGCGAAAAGTTCTACCGGCAAACACGAATCAGCCCAGTCCCATGACAACAAAGACATGACTACATACCATTGCGTCCTTCGCAGCCACCGATCGGTCGACATGCGCGTGAGAATCGTCCACATGAGTACTGGACGTGCCTTTTCGCTGGCGCAAAGTCGAATTTGCAGCCTCGATCCGCGCATCTTGTAGTTCTTGCAGCTGTTGACGAGTCGCCGCCAACTCGCGCATCATATCTTGGCGCTGAGCTGTCAACTGGACAGTGAACGTTACGAGCTGAAGCAAAAGCAGAGGTTAATTGCATGTAAGGGATGATTGAGAAGACACCTATCGGATGCATAACGACTTACCTCCTCGTACTTCTTCTTCAATCCGCCAATTTCTGCCGGATCCTTCTCATGACGCATTATCAGCACCTCACCATATACGTTGTTTAGTTCCAAACAAGAGTCACTCACCACAGCGACGCCTCCAGAGGTCGGAGCGGGAGCTGGAGCTGGGGCTTGCGTTGTCGTTGGCTGCGCCACCCGTTCTTCAAGGAGTGCATCTACGAGGGTTTTCTTGGTCGAGACATCGACCTCTTTTTGTGGAGCAGCGACGGCACCTGGCGGGACTGCTGTTCCAGTTGGTTCTTCGACTGCCGGGGTGTTTCCTTCGGGAGTTGCACCCTCAACAAAGCGACAACGCAGCTTCTTGTTCGCGAGACTCTTCTTGTCTGCCTTCGCCCACATGTTGGTAAGTTCATCGGCCATCTCCTTCGTAGACTTGGTCTTGACGAGCTCATAGAAGCTGTCGTCCACGTAGCTGCTCTGAACGAGGAACTTGTCGTTCGAGAGCGACCGTTCCGCCGGGTCCAGACGCAGCAGCTCATCACAGTCCTTTTGCTGCAAGATAACCATGATCGACGCGCTCATGTTGGGACCAAGCATGCCCTGATTTGGGCGAACGAGGTACCGCATAGGGCGAGTGGTCTTCACTTTAAATGCGATCTTGCGGGCTTCCGAGATGTTGCGAATGGTCAGCACGGCCTGCGGCGACGCGGACGGCTGCAGATGGAACGTCAACGACTCGACCGGATCGAGCAAGACGCTCGAGGTCGGCGCTTCACTCGAATCGCCCATGGCTCTGACGATCAACTGCAGCGTTTGACACGGAAACGAGAGGGACACAGGCAGAGCGTTAGAAGGACGCTTTGAAGGCATTCCGGTGAGAAGCAGAGAGCCGTACCGACACGGATGGATAGAGCACAGTCCCAGCTCACTCGCGGGGTGTTGAGATCGGAGCTGGAGCTGTCCACGGACGCGATGCGAGCCGCCGAAAGAGTCTCCGGTCGCTAGCGTTCCCTCGGATGCGCTCAGTCAGAACCGCGACGAGAGAACAACTCGGGCCACGGAGGTGGGGCGACTTCTGGATATTTCGAGTGTTCTTAGAGGCCAGAGAGGCAGATAATTTGGTGTCATATGCCTATTTTGGTAATTTTAGGTAGAGAGCAGTGTAGCCATGGCCGAGATGAACACTCGAAGGGAGAGATGGGGACCTTCGTCATTCTTCATAATCGCCAGCCAGTGCCGACATGGATTGACAGCACTTGAATCTCAACGCCGAGATCGAGAATCCTACACGTGTGCTGCGTCGCCCGGGATGAGGTTCGCGTAGAACTTTTGGAGTTGCTGCAACTGGTTCTCGTACTCGTCGTCCGGAAGCCGAGCCATGACGTCAGCGACCGAGTTGAGCATCGTGACTGCACGCTCATACTTTTGCGTCTGCGACGGACTGTCGAATTTCGGCGAAGGCTGACGAGTGAGCAACGCGTTGGCCATCTGAGTACGGCGCATCGTCTTGAGCAGCACATCAGGGTACGACTCGTAGATCTCCTTGCTGATCGGGTGGTTGTGCGTGACGACCTACAAGCACATTCATTCAGTATGGCTTTCTTTGCAACAAGAGACAAGCAGTGAATGGCCATACCTGGTCGGTCACAATGACCATGTACTTGTTCGGATTGTCAGAAGGACTGATCTTCACATTGATCTTCGCGATACACCCGATGCCCCGATACTTCTGGCCAGGACGCGTGGTCGCACCACGGCATCGTGCCTTCATGGCGTGGGTGCACATGTATATCCGGTGGTGGTGGATAGCAGCGTCCGGAAACTCAATGCGACGGCCGCGCGAGTTCTTGTTGTTCATCATGACCTTCTGCTGATTGCGGCGGTACGCCTCAACGCTGCAGGAGGAGCGCATGCGGAACGGCTGGAAGGTTTCCTGCATGTACATCTCGAAGTACGCATCAAACTCGTACCACGAGTTGAACGACACGCGGCTCATGCGCTTGCTGTCATAGAGCTGCACACGCTGTTCACCTGCGCGAGTGACGAGCTGTCCGCCGGCGCCCGCCGTGGAGTGGAGGGCTGCGTCATTCGCCTCCTTCATCTTGGCCATGACATCGTTCATCGCGGCGTCGTTCTCGTCCTCCGAGAACTCTTCGTCCTGTTCGCCGCTGACGTCGTCTGCGACGACTGTCGGGTCCTCCAGCGACGCCGCAGAGCGGGTCTTGCGCTTCTTGGAGTCGACCGAGAGCGTCTCGGCCACAGTCGCCGCGAGCTCGGAGCCTACAGCGACAGCTGAGGCGGCATCGACCGCGTTCGGCGTAACGTCCGCCACGGCGTCCACGGCGGTGGTGGTGTCCACCGAAACGCCCGCTCCTTCGACCACGGGCACGTCCACGGCGGCGGCGACGGCGTCGGCGAGCGCGATGGCGGTGGGCTCGCTCATGGCGGTGGCTTCAACTTGGTTATGTAGACTTGGTGTGGCCTCGGCGCAGTTTTTGGTGTGTGCGTGGTGTGGGGCCTTCCATGGAAGCTTGCCCCGCCCCCACGCTTTGTTCTTCATGGGAACCACACCATTCAAAAACCAAAAACCGACCGAGGCGTTCTTCACCTCAAGTACAAGGTTTTATCCTGCTAAACCCGTTTTGTGTGCCAGATCTGGGCCGCATTGTGGGACGGTTCGGATCGTGTCGCGCGAAGGTCGCTCGATGGGTGTCGGCATGCGCAGCCAACCAAAAGCCATGGAGCTGCGCGGCTTTTCAACATCGTTGGCTCTCGGCAGCGCTCATTCCCGAATAACGATCGACCATGGCCAAGAAGGTTCCCGCCACCAAGAAGCAGACCAAGCCCGCGAGCAGCAGCTCGTCCGACGACTCGAGCAGCGACGAGTCGGTCAAGAAGGCGGCGCCGGTCAAGAAGGTCGTGGCCAAGAAGCCAGAGTCCTCGGACGACTCGTCCTCCGATTCGTCGGACGACGAGGAGCCGGCCAAGCCGGTCGTGAAGAAGGCCGCTGCGCCGGTCGCCAAGAAGGCCGAGTCCTCGAGCGATTCCTCGGACGACTCCTCCGATGAAGAGGAGAAGCCTGCTGCCAAGAAGGCGGCGCCACCAGCCAAGAAGGTTGTGAAGAAGGAGGTGTCGTCGGATGACTCGTCGGACTCTTCTTCGGAAGACGAGAAGCCCGCTGCCAAGAAGGCCGCGCCGGCAGCCAAGGTTGTGAAGAAAGAGGAATCCTCGGACGATTCCTCGGATGACTCGTCCGATGAAGAGGAGAAGCCCGCCACCAAGAAGGCAACCCCACCTGCCAAGAAGGTCGTGAAGAAGGAGGAGTCCTCGGACTCCTCGTCGGACTCGTCGTCGGAGGACGAGAAGCCTGTGGCCAAGAAGGCTACCCCTGCTGCCAAGCCTGTGTCCAAGAAGGACGAGACTTCGGACGACTCGTCGTCGGATGACTCAGACGTCGAAATGGAGGAGGCTCCGGCCCCGAAGAAGGTGGTGAAGAAGGAGTCGTCCAGCGATTCGTCTTCGTCGGATGATTCGTCGGATGAAGAGGAGGCGCCGGTGATGTCGAAGAAGCGCAAGAACTCGGATGCTGAGAAGCCTGCTGCCAAGCTCCAGAAGCAGGCTAATGGAAACGCTGCTCCTGCCGCCAACGGCGAGGCTGCGTCGACCGAGATTTTCATCGCGGGTCTCCCGTGGGCTGCCACCGAGGACGAAGTGCGCGAGAAGTTCGGCGAGTGCGGCGAGATCACCAAGGTCCACCTTCCGCAACAGAACGGCCGTGCCTCGGGTAACGCCTTTGTTACGTTTGCGACTGCCGCCGCTGCTGAGGCCGCCCTTGCCATGGATGGTGGTGACTTCAACGGCCGCTGGATGAAGATCCGTACTGCCGAGAAGAAGCAGAACTTCGAGGAGAAGCCAGAGGGCTGCACGAGTGTGTTCATCGGAAACTTGTCTTGGGACGTCGACGAGGACACGATCCGTCAGACTTTCGCTGAGTGCGGTGAGATCACGAGCTGCCGATTGGCGACGGACCGTGAGACTGGAGAGTTCCGCGGTTTCGGTCACTTGGACTTCGCCTCAACGGAGGCGGTTGACGCTGCTGTTCAGCTTGCCGGCACCTATGTGAACGGCCGTGCGATTCGCGTGACATACGCCAAGAGCCGCGAGCAGTTCAACGGTGGTGGCGACCGCAATGGCGGTGGCCGTGGCGGTCGTGGCGGCCGTGGTGGCTTTGACGGTGGTCGTGGTGGCCGCGGTGGTCGTGGCGGTCGTGGTGGCTTCGATGGTGGCCGTGGCGGTGGCCGTGGTGGTGGTCGTGGTGGTTTCGGTGGCCGCGGTGGTGGTCGTGGTGGTCGTGGCGGTCGCGGCGATGGTCCCCCGAAGCGTCAGGCGACGACGATTCAGAACTTCCAGGGCAAGAAGATCTCGTTCGATTAACTTGTTGGGCGTCGTCAGGTGACCTGTAGTTTAATAGTTTTTGATTAGAAGCCATCGCCTCCCTCCAAGACACTGTCGCTTCGTTAGAAGTGCGATTGACGACTCTTGCGCGTCACGGGCCCAAACTGAACAGTTACTACGCCCGATTGATCATATTTGCTGGAAATACATAACCTTATCTTGCGTGTTTGACATGCCATTTCCGCTAATCTAGTCGCACCATTCGGAGCTGCTGTCTTCTTGTGAGCTGGCAAGTGCGTTCGTTTTCGAATGTGGAAACACAAATCAACCAATCATAGCTGATCTCTGCCTGTCAGGAACACACGCTCACACGTGAGTTTAATGCATTGACGACATGAGCACTCCTGGGTGTCGATTGTAGTTCCCCAAGTTGGAGGCAAAACACGTACAAGCCATGAGATAAGAGAGTAAGCGGGATGCATCATACGGAGCGATTTTTTCGCAAGTGAGAAGGACACCTTTCAAAAATACACAGGGGTGTCGTATTCAACTCCAAATGTCAGCTTAATTAATTAAAGCGAACGCATTGGATCCCAGAAGATTCGACACGCATCGTAATAGCATCTTTTGTCGTTGATTAGCTAGCTCTGTGTTAACTGGAGAAGAGCATGATGTGTCGTTGTGATAAGAGCATGGAAACTGATTGTAGATAATACTAACGAGATTAGCAGCCCTATTTTCTTTTGTGCATTCCACGCATTGACTGATTGCTAAAGTTGCTTCTTTGTGAGGATCATTGGGTCGTCAAGCACTAAATAGGTGTCCAGAACGCGATTTTTGAACAGTGCTGAGGAAACACCGTGGGAGATCCCGTAGATGACCACCAGCACGGAGAAGTACTAAAACAAGTCGTTAGTATTCTACCACAACCACACATTGAGCCTCGAGGGAGTTTTCGTGCACCTGTATCCATGCTGTCTTCAACAGCTCAGCCCACGTGGGACGATAACTGTAATAGATCAAGACATTACTCTTGTTGGTATCAGTCGACCACACGCTTGGACGTAAGGGTTACGTACAGAACTGCAGCTGGTGGTATCCGAATCGTCACATCGAGTTGGAATGATTGGCGAGTGATTGGTGTTGCCAGTGGTGCCACGACAGTTGTCCACATGGGATTGTGAACGACGAATTGTGTGTGCCCTAAAAGTCGTGCGAGTTGTTGTGTGACCAGAACATGGCTTGATTTACACGGAGAACGTACACTCGCGATGTCGATACGCTGACAACATTGCGTTCACGTCCAAGTCTTTCGCGGCGGTAATTTGCGAGGTGTTGAGAATTGGTGTCGCCAGAAAAGGCTCCTGAGTTCTTCATACAGCGGCGACTTTAACTTTGTGTTGTGATCTAGAAAACGCGCGGAACGTACTTTTGCATGACTCGAGCAGGCGTTCGCATTGATAGCACCAAGTCTCCGTCAACGCGAAGCGAAGCCCCCGGAAGTGGCGAGGCGTGCGTGAGCACTGCCATTGCATCCATATTCATGCGGACGTGGCTGGATAGTGTATAGTTTAGGAATATAAACGCCTTCACTTGGAACACGGCCTCACCCTTCCGGAGTGGCGAAGTCACGATCACACGAAGTACGTCGGGAAGTCCATCTCGATTCGAGTCAACTTCGTACGCCTGACACAAACTGTCGATATTAAAAAGATCCAATAGTTGGACGTTCGCGCTAACCTTGATTTGGGAGGCTCGCGAATCTTCCTGAAGCAGTCGCTGCACTCGTGACGGAAGCGAGTTGGGTATCACGCGAAAGTATTGCCGTGAGCCATTCGCCAAAAACCGCTCGCCCTCAAGCTCAACAACAACTTGATATGTGAGCTTTACGCGTGGTTGTTCATCGTATGAGTTGGTCTTGGGCCAGAACCCTAAGAGATATGGGCGCTTAGCTTGTGGTCGATGGTCAGTACCAACGTTCCGGCTGTACCTCGTGACCCATGCGCAAGGAAGAGAGGCACGAAGACCACAACCAGCAGTAGAGCCACAGAGACAACATGCGGTAGCGAGCCGGAGCCCGCGTAGTAGCGCCGCTGGACTGGCGCGCTGAAGCACAAGGCACGCATTTTCCCACCACTGGCAGCCGTCGTGACTCTTCAAGGACGACAGGACGAATCAGTACATTTCAGCTCAAGTTCGTCCTGACGAAGTGACGACTACTGGGTTAACATCATGTGGGAGGTGACGATCGTGTGTCCCACGTAATCCCCAGGTCCTGTCCCATATTGATGTCCGCCATACTTCACTTCTGCTCTGTACCACACCAATCAAGTGTCTGTTTCCTAGTCTGGAAATATTCAATTAGGTTCGGGTGGGTTCGCTTCTCCTCGTCTTTGTTCTCGGGTCGGAGTGGCAACAACCGTCTCATCAATTGCCACCATTTCCGTTCTCCTCTCTCCTCCGCGACGATGATCTCCGCGTCCGTGGGCGTGAACTCGAGCCTCCTGCTGGAACCAGCACAGACGCTGACGTTCGCGCTGGCGGACTCGACAAGCAGCGCGCGCGCCTGTCTCACGCTTACCAACATCTCGGCGCGCAAGCACGTGGTCTTCAAAGTGCGTACAACCAACGTCGAGATGTTCATGGTCAAGCCGGCGCAAGGCGTGATTGAGCCCAGCGGCGAAGTGCCGATTGTGATCACTCTGTTGCCGGCGGCCGGTGCCAAGCTCCTGCGTATGGACGTGATCGAACGCAATGCGCTCATCGAGCGATTCCTCATCCAGAGCATCGATCGGGCGGACGACATGCGTGGATTCAATCTCGACGACCTCACGACTTTCTGGAAGCGCATTCCGAAGGAACTTATTACCAACAAAAAGCTCACATGCAAGTTTATCGAAGCACGAGATGGTGACCCAGTCCTTCATCTTCCGATTCATCGTATCCGACTTAAGTCAGAAGAACCTATTCCGGAAGATGATGCCGCGTCGCCCTACAATCAGCGCCAGCTACAGCAGTACCCGCCACCACGGTCGCCTGGTTTGGCGATCGACAACCAGTTTGTGCGGGCTTCTCCCGTTCAGGAGGCAAGGAAGACGTCCTCGCCGTCTTTCCCAAATCATACTAGTGCCCAGCTACAGAGAACACCACCTCCGGTCATGAACATTCCGTCGTCGCCAGTGCCATCACTCCGACCGAAGGCAGTGTTTGCACACAGCAGCAGCAGCAACGGAAGTAACAATGGTGACCTCGGGACAGGGTTGTCTAACGCGTCTAGCCACGATAGCTACGCGACAAACAATGTGCCGCAACAATTCGACGAACATATCCAATCTGACGATGTGCTTGAGTTCAAGTTGCATCCAAGCGAGTCACTGACATTTCCTGTGCATCGTGCGTATCCACATGACTCGACGACAGGGATTGTCGAGGGTAAGAGCTATTTCTTCATCACTAACAAGGCGCGCTACAGCGGTCTGGCGTACAAGATCAAGACTTCCAATCACTCCGGCTATTTTGTCAAACCAGCTCGGGGCCTTATTGATCCCAAGAGTGCACAGCGTGTCGATGTATTCGTGAACGCACCAGACGCAACCCAATTTAATGCACACCAGCGGGAGCTAAAGGACAGATTTCTCGTCGAGCTGCTCTTTATCAGTGCAGTGGACCACGGGGAAATCTCTCCGATGAAAGAAGATCGAAAGCGCGACGAACTTCAGCGATTGTGGGAAGGATCGAAGCCTGCTGACAGGCGGAAAGCAGTGCTGACGTGCCAGATACTGGAAGAGGATGCACCCATCGACCCGAAGCACCAAACTGCAGAGCAAGCACGTGCGTTGTTGCAAAAGAGTCAGGCTGCGGGTTTCAACAACAGTGGCCCAATTCCGCGGGAAAAAAGCGGTGAAACGGCCAACCCATGGATTCATCGGCCACCGTCTCCAGCGTATGCGGGCCCAGGAGGACCACCAGGGACTCGACAGAACGATCCACAGGATTATCAGTACCAACAGCAGCAGTACCAACCTCGATCTCCAGTGATGCAACCGCGAAGAGACGAGCGATCACCAGTCAACCAACAGCCCCGATCTCCAGTAATGCAAATCCGGTCACCTGTCAGACAGCCACAGCAACATTTGCCTTACTACGGAGGTCCACATCGAAACCAGCGGGTTCCCTACGAGGATGACTCGGACGGCGAAACCTACTACGCGTAATCGAATCTGACGGCAAAACCTGCCATGCGTAATCGAAGTCGCATGAGTTCCAAATGCATGTATAGAGCCTAAAGGAGTTTTAAATTGTTTATGGTCATGAATCTAGTTATGTGTACAGCGCTATGGCTCGGCAGGCCCCTCGTCATGATGCACGAGAGTATCGCCGTAATTCGCACGAACTATTCCTCGTCAACCTCAAGGAGCGTCTTGAGATTGTCCAGCACCTTAACGGTCGCCGAGGTGCCGAGCATGTTGACGATGCTCGGTGGAATGTAGCCAGAAAGATCGGCGTGGGCGAGCAACGTGATCTCGCAGTACGGGGATCCATCCTCGTCCTTCTTCTCGTCGATAAGGTAGCCCGTGATGATGTTGCGGCCTCGCACGTAGCCCTCGAAGGGTTCAACGTCTTCAATGTCAATCGACCGACTGGCAATCGCGAGGCGTCCGTCGGGCAGCTCGGTCGTGTACGTGACCACGACGAACTCGCGTCCAGCAATCGGGAACATGCCCTTGCTGGTGAACTGGCGCAGAGTGATCTTGCCCTCCTTGTCAGCGGTGTGGAGCACGACCAAGTCTTCAGTCATATCGTCGAGCTTCTTGAGCACTTCGATGTCGAGCAGCGCGGTCTGGACGGCCTCCTTGCTGGCGCCGACAGCCATCTTGACGCGGAACGGGCTCCAGTCGCTGCCTTCGACGGTCGCGCGCCAGATGAGCGACTCCTCTGTCTCCTCGACGAGCTCCCACGTGGTCACCTTGTCGTCGCCGCTGTCGCGGTCGAGCAGCACCTTGATGCTCTCCTTGCCAAAGGCTTCGTAGTCGACCTCTTCGCGGGTCTTGTAGAAGGGGATCTCGGGTGCCCCAGCGGACGCATCCGCGCCGGCTTCCACGGCGGAGGAGGCCATGAAGTAGCTGAACATAGTGCTTGAGGGAGAGAGAGAGAGAGGGATCGGAGGAGCCCGGCAGGGAGAAGAACGAAGTCTGGTGCGAGGTGATGGCGCCGCTCGCCCGACCATGATGACGGGCATCCGATCGTGTGGACCACATCGTCTGCAGCAAGATTCGAGGTTTTTCGTGGGCGTTGCGGTAGAGACGCGGGCCAGAAGCGGTTGGAAACGGAGCGAACGTGAAAAACCTCACCGGCGACGGCGCCCCAGTCTCATAAAGCACGGTTAAAACTCGGTTTTGGTCAGAGCGAAAGGTCGCCGCAAACCGGATCCTTGAGTCAGTCGTGGCGTTGTGACGCCACGAGGGGAAACCTTGTCCTTCGCTTTGTATCAGCGCAGCATTCCATGGGCCGACTGACTGGGCTCGTCGGTCTCTTTCGTGATGGGCGCCCGACGGAGATGGTGGACGAGAGAACACGAGCGGTTCTTCTCTCGAGAACCGTCGCAAGTTCTCCGCCGAGGCCACGTCATTCAAGAGAGCGTGGCGTGGACCGCCAGGTCGAAAAGCGAGCGCGAAACAGCTACAGCGTAAACATCGGGTGGGCAATCGTGTCGCCTGGCTTTAGTGACATGGATGCAGCCCCGCAATATTAAGTACGTGTCACGGGGGTCCGAGAAGTCCTTAGATCGAGGTTTGCCTCCGACCTCGCTCCCGCACCCCAGGGTTGCGGGCTGGCTTTCGCGCCGGTGTTCGGGTGAGCTGACTGGCTCAGCCGTCGATGACGCCGAGGGGTCGCTCGGTCAGAGTGGCATTCTCGCCGCCGAGGACTCATCCGCATTGACGACATCGCCGCCCCGACCTTCACCTGCGTCTCTGCCGCCGACCCCTCTCGCTCCTCTTTCTCTTCGCCGCGGGGTGAGGGGTTCTCAAATTTATCTCGAGTCGAAGCGACGGATCGCGAGCTCAGCTGAACCCAAATTGAGAAGCCACGAGAGATTCTCTGGTCGCGAGAGGAGATCCGAGAACACCAGCGAGCGACCCGCAACCGCCACTTCAGAACTCGCTCGCCCCCGACTCAGCCATGACCCGTGACATGACCTCCGAGGCTGCCCAGCCGCCGTTCCTGCGCCGCGGGTCCAAGGGACGATCGCTGCGCCAGCGGCACTCGATGCAGGACGCCGCCGGCGCGCCCTCCATGCGCTCGGTGCGCCGCCTTGAGCGCCACTCGATCGGCGGCTCGTCGTTCAACTCGCTCGAGGTCTCGCTGCTCGAGTACCTCCATGTGCAGTTCGTCAAGGCCCTCGTGCCGGCCAGCAAGCTCTCGCGACCGCGCTATGTTATGAAGGTCACCAACGTCGCGCTCAACCGGTCGTGGGAGATGATGCGTCCGTACCGCGAATTCTACGAGATGAAGGAGAAGCTGGTCGCCGCACTCAACCACGGCCACTTGTGCAAGTCCAACTGCCCCTGGATCTACATGTACGCGACGCACCACTTCCCGCGACGCCACTTGTTCCGCTCACGCCAGGCCAGCGTCGTCTCCGGCCGCCTCACGGAACTCGAGACGTTTATCAACACGCTCCTGAGGGTGATGAAAGAGCAGCGCAGCCTCGAGTGCTCGATCTCAGCGCAAGCCCTCCCGAAGATTCTCTACGACTTCCTTTACGAGGGCATGGTCTTCGATCGCTCGGATTTCGCCAACACGATTCTTGAGTCGCGTGTCTCGCTCGGCGGAGCGCCTTCAGATCTTCGTAAATCCACCCTGGCCCCCGAGGATGCATGCACGATCTGCCAACGCGCACTCAAGTCAAGCGACAGTTACCTCAGTCTCCGGTCGAGCGACCCTACATCGTCATCTTCCTCCTCGTCTTCGGAAGGAGACATCGTGTCTGTCATGACGGAGCATCAGTCGCTCACGACGCTCGAGTGCGGTCACCGTTTCCACGATGACTGTATCCTCGAAAAACTGAACGAGAGCCTGAAGTGCCCCCTATGTGTGGATCCGGCTGCCGCGTGAGCGGAACACGGACACAACTAGTGAACGAAGTAGGGATATCATGTACATATAAAGAAAAGCCCAATAGTCCGTTTGCTGCTCCATTGATCCTGACTTCACTGGCCAATGAACAACATGATCTTGTGCCGGTCATCTTCTCGACGACCATGACGAAGAGTCACGCCACGGAGTTTACCGAGGTGAAGCGTAACGCAATCTCACCATGCCCCGATCTCCTATCCAACAACCAGATGCCGTGTCTTCTGACCCATAGACCATGAGTCAGACGAAACATCATTGCGACCCCATGCGATTCTGTCGTGGCATGAAGGGGTCAATTTGGCATTTGGTCGCAACTTTGCTCCAAGGCCCACCAAAGATTTGTCTCAGCTGTTTGCAGCGATGGTTGGTGAGGCACTTCGACTAAGACGCGCACTACAGTACTGTATTGTGGTTGAAGGACTCAAGTTGAAGCGAGGTCGTTAGATGAATTCGCTGGAAAGCCTGAATGTACACGAAAATGAGGAGTTGGTGACGCAACCGAATAGCGGGGCCACTTCGCGTAAGTTTGGTCTGGGACAAAGAACATCGGTGAAGACACTGATCGGGCTTTCCCATCCACACAACGGTGTAATCAGATCACTCGAGATCAATTGTAGTGTGTACATTGCGACGAGAACAAGATCAGCTGCATCCTCAACGACCACGTGCCCCGAGAGGTAAGGGGGCTGGCTTCTGGCCCTAGGAGCTCACAATTCAACCTGCCACCAACTTTCACAATGAGCTGCTGCCCCGCTGTCATGACACCCGGACTCCAAGCTGCCGCATTCACCGGCGGGCTGACCACGTTCGGCACGACGTCTCTCTACGTCGCCGGACCGCCGACCTCCAAGGCAGGTCTGATCGCCTACCCGGACATTTTCGGACCTGACAGTGGTCGCATCAAGGCCGACGCCGACGCACTTGGTAAATTGGGCTACTCTGTCGCGGTTGTGGATCTCACCGGCGGCGACTGGCTTGATCCTAACAACTTCCAGGGCTCGGCCGACTGGGTCAAGAAGTACCCATACGACGTCATCCAGCAGCGCGTCAAAGACGCGATTGCGTACCTCAAGACGGAAAAAGGCGCCGAGACGCTCGCCTCGTACGGCTACTGCTGGGGTTCCTGGGTGGGAGCGAAGCAGTCGAGCACTGAAGACGTTCTGAGCGGTCATGTGTCTTTCCACCCGTCCTGGGGGAACGAGAACACGCTCGGTGGCGCCGGTGCTGTCGACAAGCTTGCAGCGGACGTCAAGGCCCCGCAAGTGCTCCTCGCGGCTGGAAATGACGCGGTGTTTGTGCGCGAGGGTGGTAGTATCGACACCATCCTCAAGGCCCGTACAGATGTCGGTCCGTTGAGCAAGGTTGTTAACTTCGACGATCAGACTCATGGATGGGTGAACCGCGGAGACCTCTCGGACCCGGTCGTGAAGGCTGGCGTTGACAAGGCCTGGAGCATCGCCATCGACTTCTTCAAGACCATCAACCCAGTCGAAGCGCCTGCTGCGGCGTGAGCGCTCGCTTCAGTGGAGCGTGCTGCATTGAGATTGCCATCATTGACGAAATACACATTCCCCTTCCCCAACGATCTCAGTTGCATGGAAATCCTTGTAAACTTGATATGGCTTCATCGCTAGTCCCACTCGAGTACACACCTTTGCATCTGGACCGTTCCACATTGGTCTTCTGGAGCTGTCCTTCCAGTGCCAAGATGAAGCGGAAGGGTGGATGGAACCAGGAGGTGCGTGGGCTCTGCCGCCGTGTTATCGCGTGGGCGCGAGGAGGCTGACGATGGCGTCAGGTCACAGACGCCCAAGGGCGCAGGCGCTTCCACGGCGCGTTCACGGGCGGGTTCTCGGCCGGGCACTTCAACACTGTGGGCAGCGAGGAAGGATGGCAGCCGAGTGCGTTCGTGTCGTCGCGGGCGAACCGCGCACAGCTGCAGCCGCGTCGCGCCGAGGATTTCATGGACGAAGAGGACGATCCGTTGCTCGGCAAGCGGCTTGAGACCAGCGAGGCGTACGACACGCTCCAGCAGAACGAGCGCGAGCGTCTGAAAGCCGCTGCTTCCGATGCAGCAGCTAGACCCCGGCACCATGAGCCAGTCTTCCGAGTACCGGACGAACTCATCCTACCGACCACAGGAAATTCGATCGGGAAGAAGCTACTTGGTCACATGGGCTGGAAAGAGGGCCACGGAATCGGCCCGAGGATGCGGCGAAGGAAGCTTTCAATCGGCTCAGAGGACGAAGAGACTAAAGACGGCTATGGAGATGAGCGAGATCAAGATGTTTTTGTGCCACCTCGGAATTCAATCAGCATTCGCTCCTTTCCCAAACCGAAGATCGACAAATATGGTGCAGGCTTTGACCCGTACGCGAATGCCCCGGAGTTCTTACACCACAAACTCAAGCAGGATGCAGGTCTGAACCACACATCGCAAAGACAAGTCGTCACGTTTGCACAGGCACTAGGGGGTGGAAAAGGCACCGGAGATAACAGTCGAGTGACGCTGGGGTTTGGATTGAGTGCACTTGAAGAGAATGATGATGTCGAGGTGTATGATACGATCTCCATGGACCAATTCGATCACGCGATTGCTCCAACCGGCGAGCAGATCAAACTACTTGACGTCGTCAGTAACGAAGCAAGGGAACAAAAGCGACGTAATGAAGGACAGAGCTCTGCTATCCTCTGTTCTGATGGGCGGCCAGCTTTGGAAGGATTCCGACTTGCATTGAAGAAACAGAAACCGCCAAAAAGCGTGATTGAGCGACTGGAAGTACCGTCAGGATTTCGAGCGTACCATGTTTTTGATGAAAAGGATGATGCGTCTGTAGTGGAGGGGATCTATAGCGAGTTCAACTTCTCCACAGAGAAAACCGGACGTGGAAGTATGATAACGGCCGCTCACCGAGCTGCTATTCTTCGCGAAGATGACGATACCGACGGTCATGGAGCAATTACCAAACGTACAGGTGGAAGTGTGTTTGATTTGATGGATTCAGCTCAGCGTCAGAAATTAATGGAAGCTGCGCAAGCGACTCGGGACCGCAAACCGTTGACAGCAGGGGCACCGACCGAGCAATTCCGGGCAAATATCATGGCTTCGATCTCGAAACGCTTCGTTTCGTCCTCTTCGGAAAATACAACTGTTGGCACCGACGAAGGCGCTACTCCGAAAGGCATTGAGAAGAGGTCGTTCCGTACTGAAAGTGTGTGGGCTCCGCATGTGCTGCTGTGCAAGCGTTTCCGAGTCAAGTGTGCGGGGCAGACTATATCTAGCGATGCGTCCACAAACGACGGCATTGAGAATGACTTGTTCACAACAGAGCTCGGTCCGCATCTCATCGACTTGGCAGCAAGTCGTCGGGGCAACACGATTACGGTAGGCGCACCAATTGGAAATCAATCTCGACCACCAGACAATGAGGATTTGCCAGATTTGCCTAATGTTCCCAAACCCTCGAGCGACTTGCTTCGCTCGATCTTTGAACCATCAGACGATAGCGAGCTTGGTGAAGAGGGACACAGCGAGAGGGATGATTCTGATTCTGACAGTGAAGCGGGGCAAAATCTTCCTGCAGCAGTGTCTGAGACTGTGTCGAAAATCTCATCGTCTATGCCTCAGAGCCAGGTTTCGACTAGCTCCCATCAATTGGAAGCTGATCAATCTGCTCTCTTGAGCAGCAAGGACTCAGAGAGTAGTGAAGACAGCGATTCAGACACGGAAGCGCCAAGCAAACGTAAGAAGCACCATCGACGAACTGAGGAGTTGAAGAAGCGAAAGAAGGCAAAAAAGGTAAAGGAGGGAAAATTGAAGAAGTCCAAGAAGAAGAAGAGTAAGCACTCACACCGTGAGGAGTCGTCCCACTCGTTGAGGCGTGAACGAAGAAGTAGAAGTCGGAGCCGTAGTCGCAATCGCGATCGACGACAGAAAGAGAGAGATCGCCGCTAGCTCTCGGTGTGCTTGCAACTCCAAATTATCCAAACATTGCTTGCCAACGTTGGACGCGAAACCCTTCTAAGAGTTTCGCGCCGGCCAACACACTGCCACAGCTATATCTTTTAAAGCTTGAATGAAGGTGAGATACGAGAAGATTCAGTGTACAGGAGTGTATGAGAAGCTGTTGTCGCGCGCCGTCGCTGTGGATTCAGATGAAAGTCATTGGCAACAACGTCGTCTTAACGAGAGTCAGTCCCGGCGCTTGGCCACAGAGGAGTAAGATTGGTGGTCGACCCAGTCGGCGCCGGTGAGAGCTGCGACCGCGAGAGAGTATCCCACCTTCCCGATTGCGTCGGGTTAGCATTGATCCGACCGCTGTCTCCTTCTGCCCCACCCAGCATCTCAGATTTAGCACCGTTTCGAATCGTCATGCCCCTTCGAGTTCTGGAAAGCGAAGAACAACCATTTCGCCTGAACGTGCACTTTTGCGCATTGATCAATACGGGATAACGAATGGAGTCGCTCGATGCAATCTCGATGGGCGTGTTCTCGTACTTGACCAAGGACAGCCGTGTCTCGCATCTGGATAACAAGGCATTTGTCGGCGCCTCCAGCGCACAACTCGCATTATGGGAGCAGAGAAACCATCCTTTCCAGCTCCCAGAAGACCTCAAGCGCTTCTACACCATCACAAACGGACTATCAATCAAGTGGTTTGCTCCATTCAAGGGCCAGGCGACGCTAGTCGGCCACTTCGCGCTGAACGGCGTGCAGGATCTGCAGCGAAATCGTGTCGATAGGTTTGCGTCGCTGGTGCGTTCGTCGGACCGCCATCGTGTTACGCATGTGCATCCAGATGACAGCGCAACAACGTTCACGCTCGAGTTGACACCAGAGATAGGCGAGATCGCCGTGGTCTACTTCTCCGGTAAGGACCACTATTCATGACTAGCCCTAGTCCGTTCTCACGCTCTCCCATCAGACAAATCCACGCAGATTTGGTTTCGTGACCTGCGCGGCAGCTGGAGCTTCCTGGCGCAGAGCTTCACGCATTATTACCGCTTAATGATCGCGCACTTCGGACTCATCTCGTGGCAAGCAATCTTTTCCGACGGCGGGGTCGATCCGCTCCGGAAGCCGTGGTTCTACCTCTTCATCCCCCAGCGGATGATGATGGACGAGCAAGACGAGAGCCGCACGCAACCACCATCGAACTGCAGTGCTCGTTCGCAAGAAGATGTCACCAGCCTCTTGCCTTGAACTCAATGTGATGAACAAGTTGCATTGCGGCACGAACGTCGAAGATGACGATGAAATATGAAGATGATGAATGTGAGGTCCTTTAACCTTGCATCGTCACAGACTTGGACTCCAATCAACGTTGAGGATTATGCCATCGATGCTTGTGATCGGCGCACGCTCTGGCCCGCAGATCGTCGCGAAGCAGTCCATGTGCGTGTGCTCGGGGGTGTACTTGAGACTCCGCTGGCGATCGTCACGGCTTTGAATCGAATAGATTGTCTCTGCTACATACCGATATGGGTTAGTCTTCCTGCATCACCTCCATCTAAAAGATCCACAGATGGCATCGATAACACCGCAATACAACATTAATCGCGCTCAACAGACTTTACTTAAAAAGCGTCTTTGACCTTAAGCAGGTCGTGCTGGCTGCATCAAGTTCTTGAGACCAATACAGGGCTATTGAACCCCTTGTCGTTTTGGTACCTTCGTGACCATATCAACTTGAGATGAGTGGGAAGTCATTGTTTCTGGGCATTCTACGAATGGTAAAAAAAAAAATTCGCCTCCTTCTATGTCGTTGGCTGGTGACTGGTGACATTGGTTTATCATTCTCAAACATCAGCGCTCTCATGAACCAGTTCATTCAGCTTCATAGTAAAAGATACTCTCGTCGCGATATTGCATGGCATCAAAGTCTGCTTTTGAAACTGCGACGACTCGGCGTTTGACTTGTTCAGGGGCAAGTTCCACGACGCGTGTGTGATTTCGACGCAACGCCGGGGAGTTGGCTCGTCTGAAAGAGCAATCATCGTGCGACAAAGATCGCGGTCAACTTTACGTCGCGTGATGAGAAAGCTTGACAGGCTTACCGTTCAAGAACTCCAACTTGTAACTTGACAGTCTTCGCTTGACCGAGTTTACGTCTGTTTGTTGCCTCGCCAGCGGTTGAAACTCGAATACTCAGTATCTCGCACACATCGAATAACAAAAAGTGGTCGATTTTGCCACCATCAGACAGATCCACGAGTAAAAGCTCTCCTGTGTGTAGCTTCAATCTGTGGAAACAACCGTTAGCAGTAGCAATTGACAGTCCGTTTACTACGGCATACGGGTCACTATCGCTGATCTGTGCAGTAGCCGCTAGAACAGTAACATCGCTTCTATGCTTGCCGTCGGTCGAACGGGGTTGTGGCGCAGTAAATTCTTTTGACTCGGGTTCGAGTAATCGCTGTGGCGTATCCATACGATCAGGTTAGCTTGTGAAGTCTGATCGGAAACTAAACTGCGCATATATACCTGGAGAATCATGCACTCAGTGACCCATGCGAACGTTTTCACACTCGCTTGATGGTGGCGAGCGTAGAACTCACAAACCTACAAAGTCGATCAACCTACATCCGGGAGAATGCATTTCAAACACCACATACCTTTGTGTGCTCGTCAGCTAGCACGACATCGACGGAGCGCTCCCGCGAAGGTGTGAGATCCTGTTCCCATGATACACGATAGATGAGTTTGCCGATGATTCACGAGTTAATCTCATTCTCTCTCACCTCATAGACTTCCTGAGCGCCGCATGAGCGTAAAATAAATGCGATTAGGGCACTCATCCCTTTTGTGCTTGTCAGGTCGGAGGGGTTCACGTCCAGTGGGATACCGAACGTCAGGCCATTAAAAATGTCGAGCTCTCGCACAGGTAAACACTCAAACTTGCCAGTCAAAACGGAGCACCCGGATGGCACGCAGTACCCATCAAAAGGAATCACTTGTTTGTCCTTGATGCATCGATGAATCCATTCGGGATGGACTACAGGGATCCCACAAGCGACCGCATACATGAACTTCAGTTTACGCCATGATACTGGCGTTGCAATCACAACGACCTTCCCGCTGTTGCGTTTTTGCAATACTTCTTGCCCACACACTTTTCCTCCATAGTCTTCAATAAGTCTTGTCAAGTTCTCCTGCCCATCTCCAGTAAAACCTGTCAGACAGAAATCAAATTTGGACTTAAAAAGCGATCTTGATCGTGATAGATATGATCGCGAAGAGCCGGTTGGCACTGGTGACAAGACACGCGGGCGGGTGCGAACGCTCGGCGTTGACAGACCAGGAGTTGATGAAGGAGGGATCGGCGGCTTCGAGTTTCGACTGATTTTGTTTGGTGTATCATCGCGAGAGCGAGATCCATGGAAAGGATCAACCCCAGCATCTGGAGACAGAAATGCACGCCCGCGCTTTCGACTAGTCGGAGGAGTTCCAGAAAAGGTCGACGGCGATTCAATCGTGCTTTTTCTTGGTCGCTTCGGTGTAGTGTTTGCACTGTCTTCAGCCACCTCCACATCAGAAGCTTGACAGCCGACACGTGTCGTTTTGGCTGAAATCTTCCGACCCTCAACAATTTTACTCGCCTGAATAGTTTTTTGTGCTAGCACACCAAGGTCGGGGAGGCTATCAAGTTGTTGAGATTCGCTATCTTGGGATTGGGGGATTGCGAAGGACAGCTCAAGGTTACGGATTGCAGACGAATGCTTTGACTGAGGCTTCTCAGCCCGTGCAGGACTACCGCACTGACAGATGGACTCACCACACTGGCAAGCAGAGTCAAGAAACTCGTATGATCGCTCTTGAGAATCGGTCAACTCGATGGCGCTAGAATGATTTGTTTTCCCTCGCTTCTTCAAAGCGACCGGAAAGATGGAGTTAGCAACCCCTCCAGATGGCTGCGTCGGCGTTAAATCATCGTCGCAATCAAGATGCCTGTCGAGATCTTTATGCGTGGAAGTGGCCGCGGAAACAGATGGCCCATCTTTCAATGCACGTTCACGACGTACCCGCATTGCAACTTCGATTAGAGTTTGATCCTCTGTGTCGATGAATGCTTCGTCGTCATGTTGAAGAGCATTGCGCGCTTTCTGCTTCCTTTTGAGGAACCGAATCCTGGGTTCATTGATCGTCTCATTCGCACTCGTTCTCCGCGCATTCTCTGGAGTGGTAGGATCATCTGCTGCGCTGTGGCCTTCATCTACGGAGGATGAACGTTCTAGCCCTTTCGTATCAACATCGTTTTCTTTGGTCCGAAGCGCGTGCGTCATTGTCTCTTCGTCCACAGTAGCAGGAAGAGCTTCGGTGCTTGGATAAGCATCATCTCCCTGGTCGCTCTCTGCTGCTCTTTCCTCTTCATCGTATTCGAGAACTTGAGTTTCAGGATACGAATCCATCGAGTCTCGGCGCTCAGAACAATCAGAGGCATTCCCGCTGAGTAAATCGTCTACGTGTCTCTCGTCAGGCAAAGTTGCCGCATCGTCCTCCACAGCATCATTCGCTCCATCAACGACCAGACCGAGCTCGTCACTCTCCACGGCCTTCTCGCCTGCATCTGCTGTCTCTCTTCGATCGCAAACATGCGCACTAGTGTTCTTCGTGCTGTCAATCTTTCTCAGACGCGTCGACTTCTCCCACCGATCCTCCAAGTGGGACAAAAATCCTCCGCTGGGCTCACGCAGCGATGGAGGAGTCGTAGGCTTTTCCTCTCGCTCCAACGCACTTGCCTCATTACTCAGCTTTGCATCTTTGTGATCTGGCATGGCCTTGCCGTCGTCGTGTTGGGTGTCATCCATGAACACCTCGTTGAATTGGCTCGTTGCCTGGCTACCCGCACCGCCCAGTTGGCTCAGCTGGGACACTGAGCCGCTGAGGTCCAACTCAACGTGCGCACTCACGCCTGCTCGCAAGAACGCTGCGCTCCGACTCGGAAGGACAACGCTCGGTGCTCGGTGGAGCCCAGCGAAGGCGTTCGGGTCGGCGCTGCACTGCTGGGAGGCCACGTCCTCTTCCACGCCACCCCCAGCGACGTGCGACGGCGCATTCGAACGCGGAGACAGCGCCGTCAGATCTGCCAATGGGTCCATCGAGCTCGCTCCCTTGGACAGCGCGACGTTCACCCGCGAAGACTCGCCCGACGCCCCAGTCGCTTTCCCTCCAACGCCTTGCTCGGCCTGCTTCGTTCCTCGCGCCAAATAACTGCGAGGAGAGTGTTGGTCATCCCCAAGTTCCTCTATAAGAGCATAATCGGTCATTAGAATGAACTGTTCTTAACGAGTCGACTTTCATCCAATCCAATGGTCGGAACGACTGATTTTTCTTTTTGACGAAGTGACGATCCTGTCCTAGATTAGATGCCCAAAGTAGGACAGATGGATGTCTGTCGTGCTTCCCGAGTGTCAGACGAAGAAGGAACCGCCATTAAGCACGCCGAGAGGCCACTGGAAGCCTTCTCTTTCTCGTGCTATATCTGGACACCGCCGCTCTCTTGCGCGCGTCCCTGCTAACTACAGATCTCCCTGCCCGTTCCCCTCTCGTTTGATCTCAGACCCGAGATCGACAACCCTGAAAACCAGATAACGAGGATGTGGAACGCCTTCGTCCATCGCCGCAACGGTGGCGGCTACGACGATGTCTCGTCGCTGCAGTTTATTGAGTTGACCGACGAGGATTGCGAGTTGCTCATCGCCGCTGGGCTGAAGATCGAGAAGGGCGCGAGCCCGCGGGATCTCTACTGCTTCCAGAACCTGCCTTATTACGACGGCACACCATTGCAAGTACTACGCCTTTTGGAGGAAGCACGATCAGCCGGACGCAATGCGCGCAAAGATGACGTTGAGCCTGTTGAGGCGTTCGAAATCCAGGGGAACAAGCGTCAGCGCGTCGAGGGAGCGTACTCTGGTGCGAGCGGCCTGTTATCGAACCTGACTTTGTGGTCTCAGCCGAAGAAAGACTTGAGTATCGATCTGGAACTACTGGACGATGGCGACGACTTCGTGGAAGTGATCAGAGTCTCGTCGTCTAAGCTGCCCCCTTCACCAGTGAAGAACACGAGAGCGGCAGCTGCTGCGAAAGTATCGTCTCCAGTCCAAGCCTCCTTGGCGACACTACCAGCCATATTTCGTAGTGGTTCGAACACCATGGCTATTGACACATCTTCCGCTCACGAGGAAATCTTCACTCCGTCTTCCTCTACGCGAAAGCGCAAAAGCGAGGCGAGGTCGACATCCCCATTGGCGGCTCTGTTCTCTCCAAGGACCAGTATCCGCACTCCGTCACCGGGATTGAAGACCCGCCGCTCTAGTGTCCTGAAAGAGTTTGAGACTCCTGAACAGCCGACAGGAAGTGAGACCCCTCAAACTGTTCCCGCCAAGTCAAAGCGCGTCTCAGTCACCCCACCTCAATACACGAAAACGACGTTCGAGTTGAGTGAATGTGAAGATGAGAACGACGAAGCTAATGACGGGCTTGTAGACGACTCACCTGAGGACGACGAGCGCGCCTGCTGCGATGTAAGGAGCGTTGTGGAACCGATTTGGGAAGCGTTGCAAAGGACTTCGTCTATGCTACAAAACGCTTGGGAGGAAGTACGTGCCCTGTCATCTTCGCTTGTATTGATACCCATGTCGGGCGAGGACCCGGAGCGGCGTACTCATCTTGCTGACGTCCGTGACGATGCTGTCGATCTCTTAGTACTCGAAGGTGACCCCGAATCCGATCAAAGCAACCGCAACAAAAACAAACTGACTCATTCATGGTTCAAACAAGCCGAGAACGGAGGAGTCGGCATGCGGACAAGACGACAACAGCGCGAGATTCGGCGGCTGAGTGCGGCGTCCACATGGAGATTGTGGTGACATTCGTGTATCTGATGTACACTTCAACGATGTTTTGTTCCTCTGGAGCCGTTTTGGTCACAGAATCGACAGCTGGTGATGAAGATCATGATGCATTTTCACCCCAAGCAGTGCCTTCGACAAAAACTAAAGATAGCTTGATTTGGAAGGGACTAATACATCTTGCTCGCTCGTTCATGGAAACCAGAGATGCTGCTTGAGAAACTCTCCACCATGTCCACAGATGCCACCGCAACGGTCTACGAGACGGCGGTGAAGCTCGAGCTTGAGAAGAAGCAGATCGACTCAATCAAGGCAAGGCTCTGTGCACTTCCAGCTGATGGAGACAAAGGGCGTTTCCCTGAATGCACCTGTTTGGCTCTGTTTAAGCGAGGCAAGTATAATGAGAGTGCATGCGAGGCGCACAAGCTGACACTGCGGAACTCAAAGCCACATCCTTACATGGTGTGGGGTGTCCAACCGCAATCCGGAACAAAAGTGCTAAGCCACTCCAAATCTGCTCCAGCTATTACTCCTAATCTGCCGTTGTCTCCGATTCTAACCTCAACGACAGCCCAGCCGCCATCCAAGAAAACCCTGAGCAGGTCAAGCAAGCGTGCAACAACGCCGGGAGATGGTCTGAACAATGCCTCGACGCAATCAGCACGTCGACGACGAAAGTCCTCACAAAACCAGCGTCGTGGTAACAATAAAGACGAGTCTACCGACGGTCCGACAAATGTCCTTCCGTCGCTGCCGGTATCTACCGTACCAGTGGATACAAAGCGGATAGGATCCGCGGATTTTGCTGACAACGCATTGCATCCTCTGCATTTCCTTGCACTTCACTCCCACCCCTTGTTACTACAAACTCGAGATGCCATGAGGATGCTAAACCAGTACAACAAGGTCATCGAGCTTCACGCCGAGTCGCCGAAAGACATGGCTATTGTGTACACAAGAAGATCCACTCTCCTCACCGCTTTTGGGCAGTATGGAGCAGCCGCTCATGACGCAGAGGAAGCAATCCGTCTCGATCCCGCGGCCTCAGTGGTGGGTACCTCTCTCACCCAATGATTTGATTGAAATCGTACTCACGGAACTTCGTCAAATAGGGATTCTTTCGCCTTGGCTTCGCGTTGTTCGGGATGAATCGATTAGTTGAAGCAAGTTGTGCGTTCCAGCGAGGACTGGCAGTTGATATCCACTCGCGTGAGCTACGTCACGCTCTCGATATCACGCTCGCATGTGTGCGTCAACTTCGTCATCGAGCGAGAACTGGATGATTCCATTGGACGAGAATGGACTTGCCAACTATTCTGCAGTGCTTATTGTCGGCTACACACTCACTCAGTCTGTTGATCTCTCTCGCTTCCTCTCTTTCTCTCTCTACCATCTACCACCGTCCATTAAGGACTCACCGAGATCAGTTTTGCCGTCACCATGCCATGATTTCCACTCTTCGTCTCCACCATTCCGGCGCCTTGGTACGCGCGCACTGCGGCCGGGTTCTGGCGGTCAGTGCCCAGATAGATAGATTCGAGACCAGCTCGTGCCGCAGCATTAAAGTTATGGCGCAGCAGATTTTGCGCCAGCCGTTTGCCGCGTAGCTCTGGAAGTGTAGCGATCCCACAGACGTAGCCGACTTTGGCTTCGGCGCGGATCTTCTGCCTGCGAATCTCGTAGTCATCAGAATATTGGAGGGGGGTACTAAACGATGCAGCCATCATCTCCTCTGTCAACGATTCCTCTGTAGCATCAAGAAGGCTGAGTTCATCTTCACCACCCCCTTCTCCGTCAGTGATAAGCTCGATCGCAGATACGCTCACAGGCCGATCGTCTTGCCATGCCACAAACGTTAGATCTGGTGCGAAGCGAGGGTGCTGTGCGTAATGGCGCTTCCACGTCTCAAACGACGGTGGGCGGAAGCCAAACGCACGCTTGAGCACGTCGTACACTTTGACAAGTTCCTCGTTCTCCAAGCTCAGTGCTCGAATTTCGATGCCCTCAGGGCTCGTCAAGTCGGTGGAGTGGAAGTCTTTGAGATATGCGGTCATCTCGATGCGATCTGTGAGCGCTGTACCAAAACCGTCACGCTGGAAGAGGGACTTGAGGAAGTCAGACGCACCGAGCTGTCCGCGCCAAACCATCACGGACTGACTACCAATCTTTTGGGCAGCGATAAGATTTTTCGCGGCGGCTTGAGCAATATCTTCGGTTGCTGCGACTATTGCCTCGAGTGCTTGGTGCTGCTGAGACTCAGGCAGCTGCAGATCAACGGCGATGGACGCGATGATGATGCGCTCGCCATCGTAATTGACGCGCGTGTATGCAGCGACGCGGTCGCTCTCAACTGATTCTTTGGTGTCAAGAAAGACAAGAACCGTGCGACTGGGAACGTCCACGTTCTCCGGCACTTCGAAAGAAGGGGCAACCGCTCGCTTCGCGCGGTTGACTGGCCGTCCCGTGCTTTCGAAGAGTGCGGAGTAGAGCCCTTCTACTTGCTCCTGGGCGCCACTCACAGCCGCCGCATCAGGGGAACTTAACGCTCTCACGCGAATGACAGTCACATCATCGGTGATGAACGAGGAGGAGGACGCATCAAATCGCCAGTCGCTTGGGACGGAGTTGAAAGGTGACGCCATCGTTGTTGGAGGGTTGGGAGGAAGCTGGTTGTCGAGGAGCGATGCTAAATGCAGAATGTCAACTATCGGAATGCGCCATTTTGTCCGGAATGGAATGCTTGCGGGGAATCCCATGAATGTTGGTGAAGAACTCGCACCCATTGCATCCACTTTTTGTGGCGTGCATGATCACTGAGATGGTCCATCTCACGGCGTGAGATGGTTCTTCCAAACTGCCCCTGTGACTCACAGGGCCAGTTTGAAAGAAGACAAAAGACAATCCTTGAACTGCAGACAACTGGGGGGATTCGGAATGAAGAAAAAAGATTATCGTTGAGGACGTTACGCAAGAAGGCAATCAATCGAACTAGTTAGAGTGTCAAGGATCGCCTCCATCGGCCACCAGGAAGGATTTCGTCGCCCATGCAGGAGCTGCGAACTCACCAAGTCGTGCACCAAATTCCGCATCGGTGAGTCGGTCGTTGATCTTTGTCACAAACTCGTAGGTGCTGAAGACCGGGCCCGCGTAAACTGTCTTGTCCACAATGAATACGCCAAAGTTCACGTTACCAACGCCGATGTGGAGGATGCCACCTGGGTCGCCGTGCTCGACAGAAGGCACATCGGTGTGAACATCTGCCACGAGGTGATCCTGCTTGCCGGAATCCTCACGGTGGGTGTAGAAAAGGGAAGGGTACCAGCCCAGATAGCGCGAAGCTCCGCTGCCTCGACGCTCCTCGATTACCGTTTTGAGGAAACAAGTTTGCTCTTCATCAAGCTCGCGCTTTGCGACTTGTGCAAGTGAAATGTTCGTCAACTTCTGCATAACTTCGGCAAAATTTTCGAAAAAATGCTGAGCCTTGTAAAGCATTGGCGGTTCGTCATCTTCGGTCGGAGCAAATGCCTTCAGCTGGGATACAATGTCAAGTGTGCGCTCGCCAAGCTGTTGCATTTTACCCCAAAAACCTGGATACGGGTCGACGTACCCAGCCGCATACTCACATCGAGTTCCCATCGTGAAGCTTTGCTTGGCGTACAAAATCGTATCATGGCGGAGTTGGGCAAATGATGCGATTTGCGTATTCATCTGTCGCGTCGTCCACGCCTCCGAGTGGAAAACTGAGGATTCACACGCACTGGCAGCAGAAAGTTCACGAAGAGCAAGCTGCCAAAGCAGTGCAAGGCTGCACGTGGCTGGATCTGCTTTACGTAGTTGTTCGTCCACCAACTCACGAACTGCCATCAAGTTCGACGCGTACGGGAGACCATCACGAAATGGCACATACTCTCCGCTTCCTTTCGGCGTTGATGTCATTCGTTCAGCGATCACTCCGCTTGCGAGGTTATTGCCAAACAACGCAAAAGCCACATCTACGGCGCTGGGTAGCCGACGAGCGACCTTCACGTCGCTGTGGACAACCTGGTCGAAAACGAGCTTGGAGAACACAAATGCACTCCACACAAACTGTTGTCCAGCAAAGGTAAATGACGTCGGCAGCCGTGTTGGCGTGGACTGTGATAAGGCTGCCGCCTTGGATTCCTCCATAGGGTGACCAGCGATAGCTTGCGCACCGAACCTCTGGTTTGCTAGCTCATGTTGAAGGCTCGTGAGATTTTGCTCGCTATCCGGACCAAAGAAGTTCGAGAGGATGTCGCTATCTCCCAACAACTCGTGGAGCAGCACTGGAGTCATGCTGTCCGAACCAATTCCGTCACCCGCGATCATGGAGACGACTGCGTCAAGAGTTTTCACCTTGTTGATGGCGTTGGCCTGGCGAAGAAGATGGACTAGAAGGCATGCACACTGGAGCTGGTGCAAATCACTTGCCTTGTTGTCAGTTCCGTCCACTCGGAAGTCGATAGTCCCGAGCCATGCCATCGCACGGAAGTAGAGCTTGAGCTGATCGGTTTTGTTGTAGTGGCCCCGGGGCTTGAAGAGGGAAAAGTCAATCTGACGTGTGGACCCAAATAGATCCACACTCACGAGTTGACCTTTGTCAACGTAGTCAAGTAGCGCTGTGAGTTGGCCTTCGTTCTCCAGAGTGCCGTGAACGATGGGCTCGTCCCGCAGTAAGCTCTCAGCACTTGCGAGAAACAGCTCGACATCCTGAAGAGCTGACTTGATACTTGGAGGCACAATCTGGTACATTCGCTTCGAAGCCTCTCTTGTTTCGAACAGAATTGATTCCAACAGCGGCATCAGCAAATGCTCTTCCAATTCTACCAGGAAGGCGTCGAAGCTGCGGTGCCAAGCGTGGAGCACCGAGTCGCTCGTGACGAAAACAGGCATATCATCTGTGTACAGCCGATAGTAAATTTCTGCGAAATTTGTAGCGCTCAGTCGTTCAGAGACAACAAAGCCGTTCAGTTGCAGTCTCTCTTGCTCGGCCACATTCAAGCGAAAGTCGTTGCGGCGCTGCCGACGCAGTTTGTGGTGTTGGCGCGACCTGAGGATGTCATCCACATACTCTTTCCCGTGGATCTTGATCGCATCTGCAATCTCGCGCTGCACCTTTTCGTTCGCCTCGTCAGGCGTGCTGGCGAAGTCGTCGTAGAACTGGTACTGCGAGAGAGGCCCCACGGGCGCCGACTCCTTCACGTGGGGCGTGGACGGTGGGTACTGGCTTAACAGATCTTCGTGCGTCAGGGCCGACCCCTGCTGCCGCAGTTTCACCTCGAAGGCCGCCGCAATCGCGCCGCTCATCTTGAGCTCGTCGTTAGGATTTCCACAATGGAGCCAAACAAGAAGATCGGCGAGGAGCTTCTCGTTTATACCATGAGTGATGGTGATCCGATGGAATGATGGTGACACGGTTTGTGACGTGGACCAATTCGATGAGGCATCGACGGAGCGCATTACATGTGGCCTATTGATTGATCAACAACCTCCTCTCTATTAGATCTCTTCCACGCGGCCTTTGTAGCCTGCAAAAATGTCCTTCTTGTCTTCGGCTCTCGACTTGGCGTCTAGAGAAGGGAGTCATAGCTTGAGTAAGGAGCACAGCGCAACACACCAGCTGAATCAAACACCATACCTCTAGATCGCTTCTCCTCGGAAGGCTGGTATGAGTAGTGAGGAGGGTTCTGCGGCGGCGCAGGATGGCCTGAGGGACGCCGAGGAAATGAGGACGGTGGATGGACAGGCATTCTCTCAAACTCTTTCTCCATGTCGCCGAAAATGCCACCTCCGCCTACCCCACCGTTGTCGCCGAAGAAACCCCCGCCAAAGAAGCCTACGGAGATAGTTACGACACTGAGAATTGAGACAACTCAAACCACATCACTTGATGGCGTACTTTCAAATGGACGAAGCATTTCTTGTCGTAGGAAGTCAAATGGGCTCATCTGGGCGTCAAAATCATCGTCTCTACGGTAGAGTATAGATAGGGTCACGATTGCTCGCGATTCACGGCTTTGAAGTTGTAAATACCTCTGTCTGAAAGGGTCAAATGAGCCAAACGGGTTGGGCATGCCGCCATCTCTTCGTTCAACAAGACAGCGTGTAAGTCGCATCGAAGACAAAACGATCTCGCAAACAGTACTTACGGTTTGCCCGGATCCATTCGCTCGCGGTTGAAGAAATCGCCACCAAAGAGATCTTGCCCGCTGCTGTGTTCGTCCTCTGTCACTTCTTTCCGATTCGAGATCAGTTCCTGGTCACAGGTCAGTCCCAGCGTGGGCCATGTAACACAACGCGCATGTAGTTCCGGACCTTGTTCTTGCCAGGGCACTGGCGGAAGATCTTCTTGATGATCTCGCACTTGCTTTCGCCGTTAATGGAGCGACAGGATTGCGACAGCGCCGTTGAGTAAAAGCATCCTAATGTCACCACCCACACGGCAATCAGTCGTCGCCACGTCTACGTCTCCACTGGTCGCTGTAGGAATCCACAGCACGCCAGCGGCACACCAATCGAGAGCAAATCGAACCTGGATTCTCCTCGCGGTCTCTCTCGATCAGCGCGCGCTCGTCTTCGTCCAGCGTCGCCATGATTCCAGCGGCTTCTCGACCTCGATTCGCCGAGTCCACGACTGCGTTTCTACTAGAGAGACAGACACTCCGACCAACACGACAATCACTCTCAGCACCAACGAACCTTCGAGAGGCCCTGCGTTGTGTGATATTAATATTAGTATCTGCGACGTGTGACAGATGGAGACATGCATGAAGAAGGACCATAGATACGGGAACACTACGCTACGTCTCGCCTACAGCAGCGCGGCAGCGACGGCGGCGAGCAAAGCGCTCGCGGCGACCACGACAGAGGACGCGCCGCTCGTCTTCGCTGGGGTGGTGGTCGGCACCGTCGTCTTCACGACCGGAGCCGGCGTCGACTCCGTCGAGCCCGAGCCGGCCGTGGGGATCTCAATGTCGGTCGAGCCCGACGACGCCGGCTCCGACGCTTCCGATGACCCCGAGGTCGTGGCCTCGGGGGCCTTAGTCTCGTCCGCCGCTGGGGCTTCCGTCGTTGCAGCAGGAGCCGGCGTCGCATCCGTTGGCGCCGTGGTCGTGGCCGTCGGGGTCTTGGTCGTGGCAATCGGAGCGGACGTCGTGGTCACTGGGGCCGCAGTCGTCGGGACGGGGGCTGGGCCTGGAGCCGGTGTCGGCGCCGGTGTGGGGGCCGGGGTCGGGGCTGGAGTACCGGCAACACGCTTGCAGTCACTCGGGAAGTTGTTGACGAGGGTGTAGACGTTCAGAGTCACCGAGCCGACAGTGAGATCGCAGTTGGACGGGTTAACCTTCTTGACGGCCTCGATCACGCCCTTGCACGAGTCGGTCACGCACATGATCTTGAGCTGGTCGTCGGTCGGCAAGCCCGACGGAGGGATCAGCTTGAAGCCCGAGGCAGTCGAGCACGGAGCCACGTTGGGGTCGCTGGCCACAGGAAGGAGCTTCGTGAACTCCGAGTCCTCGCAGGTGGCAGCGAAGGCAACGCCGGCGAAGGCAGCGGCAGCGAGGGCGGTCTTTCCGAGCATTTCTCTGGGGTGAGGTCCTTGGATCGGTGGAAAAAGAAAAGTGAGGCGGTCGAATCGAATCGCTGGAGAGGAGCGACTTGCCCATCAAGGGACGCAGAGGCGCACCCGTGCTGACTCGCTGGGCCGGCCGCTTCGAGTTCCACTGGTGCAACGAAGTGGGCAAGGACCTCGGACAGTCGCGCAGGTCTTCAAAGATTAGCCACGGAGCTGCTCACGTGATGCCACGGGATCAGATCAACGATTGGCTTGAAATCCATTTCCGGGCGAGCGATTGGCAGATTCTAGACGACTCCAGCGCCGTCACGCCATCTCGTCGAGGTTTCTATATCGGCACTGACGTCGCTCACTTCGCTCGAGACCGAGCGAGCGAGGAAGAGGCGAGTTCATTGGAGCGATCAGTCCACGTCGAGGGCCAAAATTCGAACCACCAAGGTTCGAAATTCGTGGGTAATGGTGCAGTAGTCAGAATGAACATGGAGCACGTTGTCTATTAGAAATGATGCATGTCGTGCAATAGCACTGCAGCTTCCAAGCCTACAAGAGGGAGGCAGCGACAGCCACCAGCACGACGCTCGTGGTCGCGACCAGAGCCGAGGCGCCGCTCTTCGTCGTAGGTGTCGGCGTCGGGACAGTCGTAGTCGACACAGGAGACTCCGCCTTATCAGCCGTCATCGACCCTGAGCCGGCCGTCACCTCGACCTCGGTCATCTCAGAGCCCGACCCATTCGTTTTACCTGCCCCTGAGGCCTCGGGTGTGGTGGCTGGAGCAAGCGTGGTAGCCGAAGGGGCAGTCGTGGATGTCGCATTCGCTGCGGTGGTTGACGAGTTCGATCCGCCGGTAGACTTCAGCGCGGCACCACACGCTGCAGGGAACTTGTCAATGAGGGTAGCCTTTACGGCCACGCCCCCGAACGTGCATTCCGTCGGCACGGCCGCAGTGATCTCCTTCAACAGGCTCTGGCAGTTCGCGTTGGCGCAGACTTTGGCGAGTGCTTCACCGACTGGGATCGAGAGTGTGGCCGCTGAGTAGCCAGTCGCTGCCGTACAGGCCTTGCCATCCGCGCCGGTGGCGAGCGCGACGAGCTTGGTCGAGTCGCAGGGAGGATCCGCAGCCGAGGTCAGAGCAAGAGCCGAGATGGCGAGGGTTGCGAAGAACTGCATCATGGTGTTGAGTAGGTGGGCGGCTGGCTGTTGGCACTTGGCTTGCAGTGGCAATTTGCACAATGACTCACGTTGCAGAACGCCTACGGGGTAGAGCGTTCAAGCAGTCTCCTTTGAGGCGAAGAGGGGATCATCGTCTGTGCAGAGGGAGAGGTCGACGTTGAACGTGGCGACCAATCAGGTCAGTGTGGCAGAGGTAGAAGACGTCTTCGAAAACAAAGTGAAGGTTTGGTGTTGTTCGCAGCTGCGAGTGCAACCCCATGTGTGTACGTCGTCACATCTGTCGTGGTGGTGGAAGACCGATCCTCACAGATGGAGAACTTCCCGGTTTCGACGACCAAGAATAGGCCGATGCCTTCAAAGTCCGCAGGCAGCTGAAACTGACCAATTTATGCATGTGCTCACTCAATCGATGAAAATCTCCACGAAGCGTGTGTTGAAACCTTGTTGATCCGCGATAAACTCGTCGATGCAAATGGTCACGGGAGAGAAGCTGCGCGATAACTATTGGCAATATTCAGCGAGCAAGTCGGTGCTGACGAAGTGCGAACGTACATCAAACCGAAAAAACGTCCATGTCATACTTTGCAGTCGTTTGAGAATCCTGTCAAAAAATCCGCAGAAAACTCTACGGCCCTGCCATCAACTTCATTGGATAACGCAACCTGGGTCTTGCGAAGCACCGACACGGCCCTTTCCTGAAGGAGCCGTTTTTGGCTGAACCAACGTGTTTGAGGTCACTGGCGTACTCATTGGTACGGTATCAGTTGGAACAACTGCTGTTGACACCCGCCTTTCATTCGCTACCATCAACTTTGACGTTGACACTGAGGGTGGCTCTGATTTGTTCGATAATGGTTCCGCTTGGGCCTCATCGACTGGCATTACATGAATATCGTTCATGCTCGAAAGCTTCTCGACATTCACGCGCGGAGCGACTAGTCCCGTGGAGAAACCAAGTTGAGGCTGACTAGTGGTCTCCTTAGCCGCAACGGCGTGCTTTGATCTACGAGCTTCAACGGTGCCGTTAAACCGAGCATATTGAGTTTCTAGGGTTGTTGGAATACTCGGTTCAGGTATTGCCGTTATGTGGAAGTGGAATGGTTTGGCCTTTCTTTCGAGCTCATTGTGAAACGAAAGGGTTGGCAAGACCCGTTCTTCGAAGTGTCCTTTGAAAACCACATTTCCCTTTCGGTATTCTCCGCCGGCGTGACCTTCGAGACTCCATGGCGTGAACTCCTGGTAGTATAAACCGATTGGCCGTTCGTGGAGCTTCAGATACTTACGAAGGCTGCAAATGAACGACTCACGCTGCTGCTGGCTTAACGGATACACGTCAAACAACGGAACATGAAGCTCTATTTCTCGTTCGTCCTTGTCTTGATCTTCTAGGAGTCTCTTTATTGTTGCAAGCTGGGCGTCGAGACGCCTCGACGCGGAGTACGGAGACCGCAAAAGTGTCAGACACTCTTGGACCACCTTGATGACCTTGCTATCGACACGAGCATTTTCAAGCAAAGAGTTGCAGAAGACTCGGATTTCTTCTCGTTGTGATGAAGAAATATCGTGGTGGTGACGTTGTAAGAGCCAGCGTTGTGTCCTCAGTCGATTGGGCGTGGTCACCATATCGTATGTCTGATCTGGGAGCAACACTGCACGGATCAAGCTCGAACTTGTTTTGGGCTGTAACAGCAGTAGTCGGATGGTCTTGAGAAATGCTCGATTCGGTGTGGTCTTCTGGCCGAGCGACCAACAGTGAGGGGCTGCTAGCAGGTGATCTAGTATGAGTTGTAACCCCACGTTGATCGCCCCTATCGAAACCTCACCAACGATTCGAAAAGCTCGTTCCCGCTCCTGAAAAGTTGTCCTCACAAGAGCAAGTGCAGCATTGAAGACAGCGATAGGGACAGTCGATGGAGAACGAAGAGTAAGGACAACCACCGCCAAAAGCCCCTCATATGCGAGTTCAATGGGCATACCAGCATCGACGAGGAAGGGTGACAATCGTTCTACGAGACGAAGGCATTCAACGCTGACGCTGGCGTCGATCGGTTGGTCATTTTCGCCGTTACTGAGCAAAACGCACCGGGTGAAGAAGGATCCAAAGGTGTGTATTGCGATGGCTTCAAATCGACGTGGATCACCATTACCGATTCGAGGCTGACAGCGGGCTTCAGGAGGGTTCGAAAAGTGTTGCTGTTCTTGTATTACTCCGATCGAGCAAAACCATTTGTCTTGTTGGTTCTTGTTTTCGACGAATTCACGGATTGCAACATCAAACGGTGAATCTAGATGATGATCGCGATTATACGCAAGGTCCTCAAAGGAGGTTTTTCTGTAATCTCTGCCGACTTGTTGTGTTGGAGGAGACGCTCGTCGCTGTGGGTATGTTGAAACCGACCACATTTCATCATCAACGATCGAATGCTGGTGTACTGACGACATTGGTATTTCTGAGCCTCTACAATATTTGACCTTGATGTTGTCTAGATTGTCATCTCGAATCGAGGATGCATTGTCTAGAGGGTAGATTAGCCGGCTCGGAAGGTTGAACACCCCTGTCAACTCTAATTCCTTTATTGTCACCTTTACACATAGTTTCGGATTACCAACATGAAAAGATCTGCGAAAACAATGATAAATGTTACGTACCTCCTGATGAAGATTGGTTGCGGTTGCGGGAGGGCGGTGAAGGACGATTTTGATAAACTCGACGCGTCGAGACTCATCTTTGTCCATAAAAGAAACAAAAGGGACTATTGCTTCAGTTTGGACTTCACTCAGCATCGACTGAGGTGGCCAAGTGAAATCTTCACTTGGAGGTAGTCACTAACTTGACCATGTGAGATGACAGCGATGCCAACTCACCATGCTCGTTCAAAACTGGCATCGAGATATCGAGAGATTGGGTCTTTCTTGCGGCTTCTGGCTAAAGCTCCAATGCATTTACTTGGTGCGACGAACAACTCAACTTCAGCAACACATTTTGTGAGTGGGGATGTCAAGCCACTTTCGTATCGATTGCAACGTACGTCGGCTCGGTCGCCTACCATAACCAAAAACTATACGGAGATAGCGTGATGTGTAGTGAGACACAGACAGAACCTGGATCGCAATCTCTGCCGTTAACCCGCTGCTGAACTGCCGAGTGTACGAAACGGCACTTTGATTCGATGGGTGAATATCGTCGGACTCCGACACGAGTCCTGGAAGGGTGTTGGTCCGGTCAATAGGCAGCTGTGACGATGCGCTAACACAAGCCCACTTCTTTGAGGATTCCACATCTAAGAAGGTAAAGGGGACACGCTGTAGTCCATCGGACTGGAGCATCGTTTGTCGTTGGATGCTGGCACGAGCTCACTGAGTTTCTATTGTTAGGTACGCAAGAATTCAAGTCCAAACTGAATTCAGCGTGATAGCCCGTTTATTTGAGCTGCGATTCCTCGGTGAGGCAGTTCATGTAAATATAAGTGTCTACGCCATGACCCTCCATCGGCATCAGCGACAAAGCGCCACCAAAGTACTGAGCATAAAGCGAAGCGATGCGGAGGCCAAAAGATTTCTGGAAGTCGATACCGCTCGCTCTCGTCTCAAGAGCAGCGGAGACCGGGTCGTACGCAGCTGTCGACGCATCCGACGATGCCCGAGTGGATGGGACCACGTACGAGAACAGCGCATTCGCTTGATCTCGTGTCATTCCTCCTCCTCGATCTGACACCTTGATGCAGACGCCGTGCGAGCCGCCTGCAACCAAGATGTCGACAGGTGGTGGCGAAGATGAACCCTTCGCATTCAGACTGTTGACGACCTGCACCACAAGAAAGTATCGTGAGTAAGTTGATCCACTCGAGCAATCACAGACTACCTTCTTACCGCATTCTTGATAGCTTCGGATAAGATAAGCGCGATGTGCTGCGGAATGTATCGATACGTGGCGCCTGCTTCGCCGGAGATACGGAACTCTGGCAACTCGCGGCCTTGCAGGTTCTCTTCCCACATTGGCTTCACGCGGCTAATGACGTCGTGAGCAATATCTAGCGGGGAGCAACTATCAGCAATAATGCCCGCGAATCCGGGCAAGGGGTTTTGGGCAGCCACATGCTGATCTACGAGCATGCGAATGCCAATGCGCGAGTTATAAAAGCTGTCGAGAATCGCGCCGAGACCCTCGGGCTCGGTCTTGAGCTCGTTCAACGCATCGGCGAGGTTGGTTTGCATGGTGGCATGCTCGGCGCGAATTCGGTCCTGCAACGCCATGTACTCGCGCTCGCCGTCGAGATCTTTTGGCCTGGGGAAGCTGATCATCTGGTCGAAGCTGGAGATGAGGCACTCACGAAGCTTGACGATCGACGGGGCGTCAGGCAACCCGTCCGGCAAGTTCTCGAGGTCGACGATGCGGCGTGCGAGGCGAATGGGCACTTCTCGGTGCAGCAGCTGCGCCGACTGCACGATGACCGTGGCGTTCTGTTCTTTCCAGCGCGCGAGGGCGGCGGCGTCGCCCTGGAGCTTGGCCGTGACCTCGGGCGTCGTGCGCGGACCGCGCTGCACGAGCGCCTGCAGCGTGATCGGCGGCAGCGGGATGTGGTGCTGGCGGTAGATCTCCGCGAGGACCTTGGACGACGGCTTGGCCATGGCTGCGAGACTTGCGGACTGGAGACCGGAGGCGTCCGACGTGTCGGCTCGATTGAGCAATAGCTGTCTGTGACAAGATTGAGCTCTGTATGCGCAAACAGATTTTGGCCAATGGAAATACCATGAATTTGGTTTCTACCAATCAATGAGGTATGTATCCAGCACCTCCAGAAGATATTTCTGCAAAGATCGGTTTTTGGGAGAACATGGCTACATGTGTCGGGGTCACACCGCCACGGCTCCAAGCGATGGCTCGCTGTACTTGGCAGGTGAGTAGAGCAGTCGATCTGTGACGTCCTCGTTTGCTCCACTATCGATGAGGGCTTGAATACACGACTCGTTGCCATGGAGAACGGCACAATGCAGAGCTGTCCAGCCACTTCGATCTGTGTGTTCCTTGTCGACTCCAGCTGACAGTAGCACTTCCATCGTTGCGAGCATTCCTCTGATAGCAGCCCAATGAAGGGCAGTACGACCTTCTTTTGTAGTTATCATGGTGTCACCTCCTAGGGAGATCAGCTTGAGTACAACTTCTGAGTGACCATTTGCAGCAGCACAAACCAAAGGTGTCCAACCATGAACGTCTCGTGTGTTGGGGTCGAGCGTAAAGCATGTCGCCGTGTTCCCGCTGTGAGCTCTGAGCTCTGTGGTTGCTTCAATTATTGAATCGATCGAAGACACCTGGCCATAATCGGCAGCGTAGTGTAGAGCCGACCATCCAGATCCATCCTTCGCGTTTGGATCGCAGCCACGACAGATCAGTTCGCGAACTCGCTCCAACTCCCCGCGTCCGCAAGCGAGCCGCAATTCTTGCCCAACCTTGTAAGCTGGGGCATAAACTTGAGAGAAAACGTTGAGGAACTCTTGGCGACTTAACTCGTTGTGTGTTGGTTTGATAGGTTGGAACTCAGGCTCGAATGCACTTTCGAGACCTTGTTGCTCTTTGACACGGGTGGGATACGCGGGGACGACAACTACTTCAAAAAGATCAGGCGGATGAAAAATTCCTGCGCGTTCCAACACCTCAGGGACCTCGCTGATGGGAAGGAAGTCTTGCGATAGGGCACAGGCTTCGTCGAATGCTTTCCTAGCCACCAAAAAATCTTCAGCGCGGAGCTCGCTGATTCTCGCGATATCGATCCGGGTAGGGCCATCAATCACACTGCCAGCAGCTAGCAACGTCGTCACGCGGGCTATTCTCGATGGATCGTCGTCGGCAAGATTCATTGTCTCCTTGCTCGGGTTTTTGACATCCTTGATGGTGAAGCTAATACTGGTTCCCGCCCTTATAGCATGAGCACCAATGCTGATGTCCAGTGTATGCTGAACGCATTCCCAACGACCACAAAGCACAACATTATGATGCTCAGTTGTGCGTAGCAGGATTGTCGGTGAAGTTTCCATTTCCCAGCCATCAGGCGGAAGCTCCACAATAACTCTTCCATTTAGCGGGATGGACCCGTGGCTGACAAAGCTGAGAGTGACGTCGGAAGTACGACCTGGGGAGCAAATAAACGGTTTCCATTGCCGAGGGCCGGATAGTTCGGCTGGCGAAATCCTTGATATTGTGAATGCTGTGGGGCCGTCCAACACTTGGCCACCGCGAGTAGACACGGGGGATGTATCTCTTATGACCAGTCTCTCATACGACGTCACCGTTGCTTCAGCTGTGGGTGTTGCGCATTCAGGGGTTTTAACACCACTGACCAAGATAACGATTGGTGTTTTCGCGGGGACTCCTGCACTGAGCAACGTGAATTCAAGCGTCCGCGTTGTGCCTGTGTATGTTGCTTTGATAGGAGGTGAGACCAGACCCTGTGGTAGTCGGATAATCGAATTGATCACCGAGGTAGGGAAGGCCCAGCCGTTGTCCGGAAAGATACACACTATTCGGCTCTCCGGTGGAAGTGCCGAACTGGGGGTGAAACTAATAGCAAGTTGACCAACCACGCCAGGATGAGGAAATTCGTGCTCTATTCTTTTGCGCCCATGAAACTGGCCTGGAGTGATCTTGTGGTGGCGCTGCGCGAGCTTCAAATGGGCGCCTCTAGTGTCCCCATTGACGTATTCGTTGGCAGCACCGTGGCCATTGTAGTTCATTGTTGGCGAATTCTAGCCTCTCTGAAAAAAAAAAAGCTACTACCGATGCCCCTTTCCCAATTATAGGCTTACGAGTCAAGCAACGGAAAGGTCGTTTTTGAAGTGTAGTGGTAGCTAACACAACCGCCATTGTATTACTCCCGATCACCAACTCGAAGGCAAACTCATCTGTGAATCTGAGAGCTCCTCGAAAAAGAACGACGACGCTTGACTGCCATGATTCCGCCAATCTGAATTCTGGGAATACTCCTGAGTTGACCATTGGATCTCGAGGTGATCGTCCGATACGTCTTCGCAGGGTGATGAGGTTGCCTTATCAGCCCGTGAGGGTAGCTCAGGTTCCCAGCCTCCCGTCTTGGGTAGGATATCTGCGACACTTTGAGCGACAGTAACTTGACACTTGCTGTGAGACCCACCGCTGCCAATGTTGAGTCGGACTTCGAGAGGATTAAGACTCGAACTGAACTCGAGGCTCGGCCACGTAAACATCGTCGGTATGGAGCCGGGGTATTTGTGCTCTCCTTCTTCGAGCTCGTCCACTTTGCGCTTACGCCTAGCGGATGCATCTTTCGCCGATTGCGACTGAGTCAGACCAATCTCTTCACTGCTGCTCGACCACTGGGAAGACTCGCTTGCACTGGAGTCGTGGTCGTCGCTTGTTGTCGTTCCTAAACTCGCCAGCGCCATCGCACTCTCCTGTTCTGACGGGTCTTCTCGAACCTATCAGCGCATCGCCGACCACACCCACGCACATCATAGATCCAGTCTCCAACCTGCACTTCGAAGCAGGTCTGTGAATCGAAAACTGGGCCCGACCGGACTCGGGGGTGTGTTCTCGAGAGCCAATCCTATCGCGACATCTCCCATTCAGACCCGCGCGAGAGACATACGAGACGATAGAGCACAGCCTATGCTGTCCGTTCGCAGTATTGGCGTCGCGGTGGCATTCGTACCTCGCCCGTAAACTTCCGTCGCCGCCTCCATGTTGCCGTTGTTGGTGTCGTGCTCTGTGGTGGGCGGAAATGGGTTCGACTTCAACCACCGGATTGAATTGACCACTGTCAAAATGAATTGAGTTCAATTCAATGAGTTGAAGTCCAAGTCAAGTTTGTTATCCTTCACTTTGGACCGATCGAACTTCAAGGACTTTTTATTTGCCTATCGATGGTTTAACCAACGAAAGGCAAATAAAAAGTCCTCTCAGACCTGCTCCGGCTCGTCGTCTTCGATTCGAACTCTGGCTATTCAGCCAAGTTGATCCACGGTATTGACAGCACGCTCGGAGCTCCAGCTGGGAGAGTACATTTATTGCGCTCAATAGAATTCACTTTCATCATTATCAAAGAAAAGTCCTCGTGTCGAAAGAAGGCCCTTTTGACGGTTCCATCCTTGAATGGCTTTGGACCGATCAACCTTCAAATCATTGAATTGAACTCAATTCGCTCAACATAGACCTTGCTCCACGACGAACTTGTTCGACGAGGATCCTCTCCATGGTTCCATTCTTGATTAGCTTGCGTTTTGCCGTCATCCATGCACGAGACTCCCGTCTTCGTGACGATCCCATGGTCCAACTATGTCGAGAAAGCCCGTTGGGCGATGCAAATGGCCAAGATCCCGTTCACGGAGGAAAAGCACGTACCAGGGCTCCACCGGTTTGCGACCTCTCCACATGGTGGCACTAGCGTTCCGCTGTTGTACTTCCCCCACAGCAAGCTCGCGCTGACAGACAGCACCGATATCTTGGACTACTGTGCGAGATTCGAACCATCACTCTACCCGACCACGGACGTCAAACTGAAAGAGAAGTACTTCGACAAGGTGCTGGGGCCAGCCGTGCGTGTTATTGGTACGTTCGCGGTCTTATCGGTTGGCAACCACTGGATCCTCCACTAAGTGCGTCGCGACGTGTTTGCATAGCGTATTTTGCAATGTTCAAAGATTCGTCGCTCGCCCGGGAAGTTATCATCCGTCCTACGAGCAATTGTCTGGAGCGTGCACTGGGGCATTTCCTGCTCGAGCCTTTTCTTCGCAATAAGTTGTTCCGCTACATGTCGATCAGCGAACAAGGTGCTCTCTATGCTCTGGATGAGGTCGAGAAGGTCGTGGCGGAAGTGGACCTCTCGCTCGGTTCGCGTCCGCTCGGCTCATGTTTCCTCGCTGGTGATAGCTTCTCGGCGGCCGATATCGCGTTCTGCGCGCACTTCGGCCTCCTGCTCGCCCCACCCGAGAACATTTACATCAAGAGCCTGGACAAGTTGATCACCGAGCCAGATATACGCGCACGGCTCGCGAAGCTTCAACGGAGCCAAGCCGCCGAATTTGTCTACTGGTGCTACAAGAACTACCGCCCTGAAATGGCATCGGACTGCTGAGAAGTCCCTGATTGGTTAATACTAGTAGCATAAGTTCCAGATGTGTTTCCATTGGATAAAATGCTTGGTGGCTCACAATCAACCGAGCTGGAAAGATGTGAAGGGATCCGATGGTCAGTCGGAAATAGCGAACGAAGGACACACAATCGTGTCGCGTGTTGGGCCAGTGGGTGTGGTGCGGCCGTGGAGACGCGTCAGGCGCTGCGAAGTGCTTGTGGTCGCCTCTGTGGCTTGTGGCACGCACTGTTGTTTCCCGAGAGACGCAAGAGCAATCGACCCTATGTGTGTAGAGGAGGCCAGCAACCCCATCGGATTCTCCTCAAGAACTGGGTCAGACATACTATTGAAGCAGTTGTACACTTTGAACTGCGTGTGAGTTAATTGCATCTTAGTTGGTGAAATTGACGAATGTGTCGGAATGGGAGCTTGCTATTTGGGCGTCAGCTTCTTTGAACTGTCGAATCAATTTCGTGTTGTACGACCTGCAGTCGCTGTATTGGCACTAGTGATGACAGGAAGTCAGTATAGAACTGTGGAGCTGTTAGATGAGGACTCGACACGAACCTTGTGATAGACGAAGTGGAAAGCTGTCACGGACTTGCGCTCGCAATCGCTGCAGTAAATAAGGGATCGAAAATCTTGGTACTCGAGCGGCATCTGCTCGCGTTCCAGTAACTCGTCAATGCTCGCAAAGTAGAGCTCCATATCCCCAAGGGACTTGGAACATAATGGGCAGATATAGTTCGTGAGCGTGTACTCTTCGTAGCACGACACGTGCATACAGTGGCCGCATGGCAGGAACATCACCGGTGTTGTCGACGTGAACATGTAGTTGTGACAAATCGGGCAGTCGGATTCAAGCGAGCGCTCCACGCACTTGTGTTTCTTGAGGCTGATACTCATGCAAGCATTGCAGCGATCGCAATGAAAGTAGTCGATATCCAGACCCTGATAGCACATTTCGTTAAAATTGTGGCGGGTGTGGATCAATATCCAAGCTCGTACCTTGCCAATGCGGCAGATTTTGCATTTATCGCAGTGATAGATGTCCTTGTTGACATCGTCGTCGAAGAACTTACACGTCTCACAGAAATAGCGAGCAAAGTCCTGTTTGCAGCTGATGCACGATCTAGAAACTGGCTGGGCTGTACAACAACGCATGCATGATATCGTTTCTGTCGAGTAACGATCAAACGTGTGGTTCTCGTTCTCGTCGTGGCAAAATCGACAAGTGTACCACTTGCCACAGCACTTGCCCTGAAGTTTACAGCCACGCCTGTTGATCAGAAGTGAGTTTCAAGTTCCCATTGCGAAAAGTAATGAAATCGCTGCATACTGATAGTGTGAGCATCCAAGAATTTGGGCTGCTTCAGTCTGTAAAAGATCCACAACAAAGTTACTTCCGATGCCCAGCATAGATAGATGGCGTACTGGCTCACATGGTACGTGACTCTTTGGCGATCAATCTCAGAATCGCTTGCTACCCGGGTCAATGCAACTTTTTCCTGATTGTCGGTCCAACCCTTCATCATAAGCTTCTGCACCGATTCGGCTTTCTCCTTTGGTGTCAGCGACTTGCTCGCTTGGATTTCGCGGATTTGAGTCTTCAGTGCAGCTTGACGGTCCTGCTCAATACGGCTTTGTAAGAGACAAACAGATGCTGACGTTTCCGATTCTGTAAGTCCTACCGCGTCATTGTGGATTGGCGCCGGCAAGCATGTTGGTGCTGCCGTACGTGGGATCTCGTGGAGCTGATTGCTCTCGTGGCGGTGTGGACAAGATTCGTCACGTGAGTGGTGTTCCGGTCCTCGTAGCATTTCCGGAAGTATTGGTATGAACGCAGCGACGATGACGCTCCACGTGCGATTTCGGAATGGCGAGTCTGGCAACGAGAAACAGAGCCTGTTGTGATTCTCTCTCGGAGCTTGATGTGATAAGATGAGAGCCCAACGTAGGCGCGATCAACCTTCAAGAAGGGGCCCCCAGTAACATAATAGAGTCGAGCTTGTTGGCCCGGAATAGACCGCCACTTCCATCGCTGGGAATAGAGCTATCGTCTGACCCGCGTGAGCTCCCAAAAAGGCAAGTAAAGGACCAACACTCAATTTGAAGTGTCAACACCATTTTCGTTCTTACGTGGCCCACATTAAATCACGTGGTAAGCACGACGAACTGCCAGCCTTGACGATGCCTCCGAAGCCCAAGACGGCTGAGCGCGTCAAGGCCGAGACCGAGGCGCAGCGCGCGCGCGCGGCGGCGCTGCAGTACCTCGCGAAGACAGGCGCTGGTCCGAGCCAGAAGGAGATCGCGCAGCAGCAGAAAGAGCGCGAGAAATGGACGAACGCGACGTCCCACGCCATCCAGCAGCGCCTCGCGCACCTGCAGCCGACGCCCGCTACAAACGGTGCGCCAATGCGGGACAACACGCTCGAAGCTCTGGCTGCACTACGCGCGAGGCAGATGCTGCAGGCCGGAGGAGGCGGAGCCGTGGGATCCAGTCAACCTGAGACGACGGTTGCCTACGACATGTTTGCGGTTAGTACGGCGACAACCTCCGTGGTCGGCTCAGGATCGAAGGGTTCACTCCCAGAGGGGTGGAAAGAGGCCGTGGATGTAGCATCGGGGGAAACCTACTACTGGAACGAGGTGCGGCTATGGGGATCTGTCTCCAGTGTCAATTGTTTGGTGTAAAATGCGTTCTTTTCCTCAGATTACCAAGCAGACATCTTGGGACCGCCCACAACAACAGCCTGTGCGTAAATACTATGGCTGTGAAAGTTCTAATAATTCCACTGACGAGTATGCGTGAACTCTCTAGGTTGTTGCAAACGAAAGGAAGAAGGAAGAGAATGATGATGATGTGGAACTGCTCGAAGAGTGAGGGATTACTGCCACTGATTGTGTTGAGAAGACTGACAACAGCCTTGCTTCTTTTCCGTGCATCTGTGTTTTAACCGGAATAGTGGTTGGGAACAAGTGCACGACCCTCAAAGCGGTCAATCCTACTACTGGAATTCAGCATCAAATGAAACCACCTGGGTAAAACCAGTAAAGAAAACGGTGTCACTGGGTGAGGACGTCTGTTGTTACGGTATGCCACTATACTGATCATCTAATTCAATGGATGCGCAATTAATGCTACAAAGAGAAAGCAAGAGAAGCCAAGTCGAAGCTTGATGCAATCCTGAAGCTGTGTTGCCCAGCAAAGATTGCCTCGACCAAAAATTCTGCTATGCTATCGAAGATCGCAGACTCATCGGCATCCTCGAATTGTCCGTCAGAAGGCAGACAAGATGACGGTCAATCCTTGTCTCGAAAACGCCCTGCTACTGAAGACGAGATTGTCGCCTCAGCAAAGAAGAACAAAACTTCGGGGTGATTCGGGTAGCCTTGAGGTACTGCTTGAATGCCTTTCGTAATAGAAGTCCGGGTATTTTTACCACCACTACTCCGAGTAGACGAAGCCACAGTTTCCGGAAATGATCAATACGGCACGCATCTACAGCGCTGGAGGCTTGAGGGACAACCGTCCAGTGGACGGGGAGAGGTGCAAGGGCGGGAGCCTTCAAAAGCAGAAACAACAGCAGAAGATCAAGGATACACAATATGCTGTTCAGAAAGAATTGAATTCACTTGTGTGCCAACTTGAAGATCGCGATACCCAACATCAAGCATTCGCCAAACTGTTGTACGTAAGGGTGTGCCTTGCCCAAAATGGACTAGTCTGACTTGTATGCATCGGTAGGGACAAAATACCTCGTCTTGAAGGATCGCTTATTAGCGATCTGTATTCCCGGATTGAGAAAAACAAGGTTCGCTTTTCTACTACAGATCAGTTCTCTCAGCGTCATAATTTCGTTTGCCAGCGTAGAGCCCTGAAAGATCTTCAACTCGACGCATGCTTGTCCTCTTGCTTGCAGTAATCGCTAAGTGTCATCCTATCTTTTTTGGTCGCCGACTCCCGCGCATTTTGGCGTATGTATCGCTACGTCTTCGCGACAAAGAAGCTCAGATCACTGATGCGTGCGGCATCCTCACCTCAGCAATTGTTTTGTATGTTATACCTGGTGTATGTGTTAACAACAAAGGAGCCTTTTCACCAAGAAGAAATAGCCCTCCAACAGACGAGAAGGTGAGCGCGACAACTTGCGACTCCGATTCGTCAGCTGTACTTCTTGAAGTCTTCCGGCATTTTGTCGGTCACTTTTCCAGTGAAGTCAATGCTGTTGGGGAGCATGCAACCAGATGTATTGCGTGCGTTGTGTTCCCAGTCGAATTCGATGGTCATGGGCGACCGTCAGCCGCAGTCATGGGAGTTCATGGGAAACTTATCATGCCATTTTTCCGAGTTCTGTTTGAGTCTGTGCTTGCGAAGATGGAGTCAAGCATACGGTGTTCTGGCTTTTCATCTTCTTTTCTGATGCTACAATCATGTGTACAACTGGCGACGGTTCTTAAGCGCGATTGCGACGATGAACATGGATACAAAATCGTACTATCAAGACTTCGAAATCTCATCGATGCGATCGAGGATGTGTTTCGGGTTGCGCCGAGAGATGACTGGATGGCTCGTAAGCGTGGCGTCGAACTTCTTGTTTTGCTCATGGACTTATTCGCCACCGGAAATACAGCGGACGTAGGAGATGGGTGCAGACACTTCGAAGGCGATTTAGATCGTATTTCTCGAGTCGTTGCAGAAGCTCGCCACGATCCAGTGTCATCTGTTCGTGATGCAGCACTACCCGCTACTATTCTTTTTAACAGACTATTGAAGCTGTATCCACAACCAACAGTACCCTCAAACTCGTTGAACCCATTCAAACGAATGTACACGTCACGAACACGTCACGAGGGGGTGACTGGTCATCATATCAACTCTCGCCAAATCGATAACTGTGCCTTGCCAAGACGACGAGGTCATGACCAGAGAAATATTGACGAGATTGTTCGATCGATTGGAAGCGAGATCGCTGAACTGGAGTCCGAACAAGAGTCCGCTTTTCAGAGTATGGGAGGCGACGAGAGTGTGGGACCTCAAGGAGACTGTTCGACAGGACCTTGCGAAGAAAGAGATATCCTTATCCCGCCACTCCAATTACCTTCGCAAACTGAGCCAAAGCCCACCACTCAACCTTTTATAGAAGGAAAATCAAAGTCAACTAAACGCTTCATCCGGCGGATGCGAAGACTTTCAGCTCCAAAGTCTTTACTGGAATCTAATGAAGTTGCCCCCGTGAACGCTGATGAAACCCTTCCTCTCGACCAAACTGGAGATGAGGCAGTTCCTGAGCCCATCGGTACTATTCCTGATTGTTCACCACCAACCTCAAGATGTCTACCGCGAGAATCAACTGACCCAAAAGCTGACAAGATAAATACCCAACCAGAGATAACGCGAGCAGAGACTGCATTGATCGCAGCAGCCCACGGAGAGGTGGAGGTTGCGCTGAGGCTCTGCTTTGTTGAGGACGATATAGACCTTCTGAAGAGGATCCTTGCGTTGTCCCCAGAACCGTGCATGAAGGTACTCGGGCGGTCTACGCGGTCGGCGCTTTGTGCAGCATTTCTAGATATGCTCGGCAACATTCATCACGGATCCGGGTGGATCATCGATGATATGTGGCTTGTGTTCAGGTGGCTACGGGATTTAGCGCTCCAGCCACGACTACTTGAAGGATTGGATCCTCGTGTTCTACGTGCACTCGAGCGCCGATTGACATCTCTTGCAGAGCTTCCCACGGAAGCAGGCTTAGCGGCTGCCGATATCCTCACCTTGATGAACTGTTGACTCTTGAAATGGCGACAAAGTGAATATATTGAACTGGATTGATTTCAACTATTCGATACTCACGACAGGAGTCTCGTCGTTTCTGCTTTCCAAAGGCAAAAGTCTGAAGTAGCTGTCCGATTGAATAATGGCTACTTCGGTCGCTTTCACAATCGCGGTGTAGAAGTCCCCGTCAACACTAACATTCAAATCGAATTTATACTGGAGGGACTCAGGATCTTGAAAAAAACGCCTCAATTTTTCGTCCACGGCAGTGGCATACCTCTGATAAACAGCCTTGTAAGCCTCTTGCGCATAAAAGAGTTGGAATGAGGCGTAGCGTGTCTCCCAGTGAGCGTCTTGGTAAGGGGGCATAGTAGATGGGTCAAGGGGAGGATGCTCCTTGGGATTTCGGAACTCGACAAATCCCCACCACTCAGGACGATGCATGTCCACCGCGTACTGAGGACTCCAAACCCAGTTTGACTCGCGAGTGTCAGGGATCTTCTCATATTGTTTGCGATCGTTTTTGGCTTCCGAAACGCGCACCTGCCACTGAACGCGAGAGAAATTAATTCTCCAAACGACGGGACGGAACGGAGCTGCACGAGTGGGCAAGCTTGCGTTTGTGTATTGAGCGAGCTCTTTCAGCGGAAGAGCCATCTCTACAGTCCAATAGTGGAGCTGCTGTGTTGGATCGTTGATAGGGCCATCTGTATGCACCGCGCACCGGAAACCTTTGCCGTACATGTCGAAGCCATGAACTGGATCAACGCGTGTCGAGTTTTCGTGCCCACCACTTCGATACGGTTTGTTGAGCCAAAGATTCCAGCTCGCATTTCTCGCATTCACCTCGATTTCTTTGTAGTTGTGAGTGCTCCCATCAGCGTCGACAAACACTTCGAAATCATTGTCGTTGAAAATGACCGAGTTGCGTTGCGACTGATTCGCCCATATTGCCGTGTCTTCCAGGTACGCACCAATGTACAGCATCTCGTGGTCGTACCGCATCTTCACGCGCGTGGCGAACCACGGCTGCGACCAATGCTGAGGGCCTTGGATGTCCACGAAAGGGCTCGTATACGGGACGTTCTCCCACGCCGTGTCGTTGAGCACGCCGTCGATCACGATCGGCCCTTCGTTCTCTTGAAGATGAAACGCCCGATACCCGCGCGGACGCCGGAGCTGCGCGAGTCCCGACGCGGCGACGCCGCCGAGGAGAGACGTCGCATGGGGCGAGAGAAGGTCGCGCGCGGCGCTGAGGGCCAGAGACCCAAGCACGGCCCCCCGGATCATCGGCGCGTCCGAGAAGGATATCTTGGAGGAGCTCATTTCCCCGCGAAAATGGGTGGGTACTATAAATCGTTAATTCATATTTACAGGGGTTTCGGTAGACACTTCAACAAGGACCTGTTCGAAGATGCGGTGACGGCAATGTCGGCCATGACGCGCCTCCGGTCACACTGTTGACTTGAAAACGGCTCGCGTTGGGAATTCGAATGATTGGCGTGATCGATTCCATCACCAGCACGACCAGCACTTGCAATCGCAGGCTCGCGGTGTCTCACGGTCGGCGGAATGGAAGCCGAGGCTTGAACTTCGCCGCACTGCACGACAAATCTTCAAGGTACTGGATTTGTGGACTGCTCGGGGTCGAGCGTAAGCAGCGACGACCGAGTGTTGAGTCCGACGGGCAGCTCCCATCCCTCCATCAGCCAGAGCGTTCTGGTGCTTAACCCAACCTGCGGGAAATGCACCGTCTGTGCTCGGGGGCTGATGATGCGGACTCTAAAGTGTTGCACACTGATCGTGCATAGCCGGGATTTGGTCACGCCCATCCACTTGAAGTTGGAGCACCGCCGATCTAGCCACCGATGGAAACACCAGAACTGTCAACACCACTCCGAGGCGGTGCTCAAATGCCGAAGAGTTCGAGTTTCGATCGGCCCACAATGGCGAGTGCTTTCCTGATCGCTACGTGCATACTGTATCATGCAGGTGCATCAACCTCACAATCCTGTGTCTGAAATGAGCGCGTATTTAGAATACTGTTCAATTCAAGTTGCCGACCGCAATCAAGAAATGTCTTTCTTTGCACTCTGCTGTGGAGCACATCCCTGAGCCGGGTCATCCGGTGGAATGATGAGATCGACCACGGTAACGGATGTCACATTCGAGGCATTTGCATTGATTGCATCACAATACATAACTGGGAGATAGGTCTTCCTCCAACACCACTTGAAGGATGTGCCTCACGACGACGCGGCTCCTTCTCGTTCTCTTCAGCGAGTGTCAAGCTCCGATTTGAAGAACAGATAGCGGATTCCAGCTATCTACGTCTTGTGATGACTGCGTGGTTCCGTTCATGCCAAGGAGAAAGACAAGAAGTCCCGAATGAATCAACACCCTAGAACCCATTCTTCATTCCGCAATTTGCTTTTTTCAACGTACCAGCTTCCTCCGCCCAAGAACCCGAGTGTCAAAGATGAAGTTCCTCGCCCTCACCGCTCTTGCCCTCTCCTCTGTGGCTGCGTGGTCCACGGACGTCTGCCCAGACAGTGAGCTGACCAAGTTGCTCCAGCTTGCCAGCGAGCCGTCCCTCGAGCAATGCCAGGAAGACTCGACGTACACGTTCGTCCCGCCGTCGAACGCTCCAACGGCTGACCAGGTCGCGCTGATGTGTGCCAGCACGGCCTGCAACTCCACCATCCAGGCGCTTATCAACCTCCACCCGTCGGACTGCGTGCTCAAGTTCTCGAACGGCGTGGCGCTGAACGTCCTCGAGCTCGTGACCGAGCTTGTTCCAACCTGCGCGGCTCAGTAATCGAGCGTATGCATTTCCGAGTGCTCCTGATTGGATCTCATCGCCCAGAGCACCGGAGTCCTCGATTTAAGTGGTAATAATGTACCTCTTGTTGTATTCATCCGAGTTTGTTCTCATATACGTCATACCGAGGTTAACAAGAGGACTAACAATCTTGCTAGCGATGCTGGAATAGCGTCAAGCAGAGCCTGTTGCGTCCCGACGGCGATTGACGGTTCTGCTCAAAGGATTAACTGGTGCTGATGCCAGAAAACTATCTGTGGTCTGCATTCGCGTTGTTAGTAGTCGTATTGTACTGCTGTTATTGGCCTTCGCTGGGGTCGCAGTCTGCTCTGTCGACCACAGATTCATCTAGATCTCAGACAAGACGGGCACAGAAGGTATCTTGCGAGCTTTCCGTGCGTGCAACACAGACAGACAGGTGATCGCTTGGCTTGCCATCCAATCATACAGTACAGTACGTGTACCAACCCTTCGCACAGCGAGCTTAGCAATGCATCCACAGTCAAACGACGCGCGAGTTTCAGTCAAGCAATCGACTGTATTTTCCATATATAAACGATGCTAGATCGAGATACGTGCGTGCTGGCCTCCGGAGAGACGTTGCACGCGCGTTGCAAAAATCTTTCGTCAAGAGGTTACTTGGCCACTAGCTTACTGGCGGAGGTTGCGCGAGATGCCGCACGTCGGCACAAGCGTGTCCAAGAGCTGCTTCACGTTGAGCGAGACGCCGTTCGAGAACGAGAGCTCGCAGTCGGCCGGGTTGAGGCCCTGGAGCGTCTTGATCGTGGCCTGGCAGGCCTCGCTCGCGCACATGAGCAGCACCTGGTCGGCGTCCGGCGCACCCGATGGCGGGATGAAGGTGAAACCAGAGTCGTTCTGGCACTCTTCGAGGCGCGGCTCCGAGGCGAGCGCGAGCAGCTTCTGGAGCTCCGAGGCCGGGCAGGTGGCGGCGTTGGCGAAGGTGGCGACGGTGGCGAGGGCAACGGCGACGGTGGCGAACTTCATTGTTGGTGTTGGGGAAGGAGGTGGTTCTTGTTGTTGCTGGGAGGAGGCAAATTGGAGAATGTCGATGGCTATTGTGTGGATCTGTGATGAAAGGTCTGTTGGCTTCGTTTTGTCCCGCACTTGAGATTCCTGAGGCCATCGTTCTGTATTCTCAGGATTGTTGCCCCGGACTTTCTTCTGGCATTTGACATCATTGACCTTGACATGAACGCCAACTGTCTTTGAACGGGCAATCACCGGGTCAGTAATGCTTCAGACACAGGGGAATCTACAGCTCTGTAGGGTTGGACTTCAATCTGGGTGATTCCCGCAATTGTGCGCATCCATGTTGAACTTTGCCCGTTGGTTTGTTGATCAGCGATCAACCGTCAGTTGCGCAACGTCGGAACTCCACGAGAGAACTAGAGCCTGACGTGGCGTTCGATTTTCCAGTCAATGGTGGGTCGTCATGTGTAATGCTGTACTAGATCCCCCGTCTCTTCATTCGCGCTGCTTCAGCTTCATTCCATGACACAACAGTACACATGACAGCACTAATGTAGTATACTAAGACTACATACACATACCGTAGAACTGATGTGGAAGCTCTGTGACCGGCAACTTCCCAACAAAGCTGAGGAAGTACAGTACATGTACGTTGGAAGAAAGGAAGATGACCGATTTGTTGACGTCGAATAATGCTATCAGAGCACTACAGTACTCGAACAACGATACAGGAGCCTAGCTGGTGTGTGGAGCTTATCAAGATAAAATACTCTAGGGCGGTATTTCCCCCCATCGACTCGATCGTGTGAACGTGATTTGGAACCTATTCATTTACTCATCTTGGAAACCGGACTAGGAATAAACCTCTCTAAGAGTCTGAGTCACGTTCTATTGCACAGCTTATTCACACGCCTACGAATACCAGGAGCATTGGTATGGTTTAGACGCCAAAACTGACATCACACATGCGTTCTGGAGATGTCTAAAGGATCCAAAGGCCGAAAATCTAGAGACTCGAGACTCGATCTGAACCAGCAAAGCAAGTGTGGTCTTGGACAGTTCCGCATCTTGACCTCACCAAGTTGAAGAACCGTTCACACCCATTCTAAAGAGAAAGTACAGTGGGACAACTACTCGTGCATAGAACAGCTCTATGACTGACATGTCGGACTGTCCTGTCTGTTTCCAACTTTCTGGTGCGGAAGGTCACGTCCCCTTCTCAGTGGAGAAGTGCCATCTGACAAAACAGAGACAGTCCAGTGTTCGAGTATTGTAAGGATACGGGTTTATTATCCTTGAAAATGGAATATGGACCGGTTATGAAATGTGCTGATGTTTGTGTTCTTGAAGAACGGGAGCCACGTAGAGGGGCACCGGAATTCTCGGAGTCTTTTGCCTTTCCGCCCGAATGGCAAAAGAGTCTCTCTCGTTTTCTTTGATTCAGCGAGTTCTGACTTGACATTGTTTTCCTCATGAAAAGTATCGTTCGAGAACTTCTAGTCAGGACACGAGAGATCCCAACAGCATTGAAAGCGGTGGCGATTGAAAATCTAGAAACTGTTGCGGGAAAGAGTTGCCTTCGATGTTTTCTTGGCTGATGGGTCGTCTCTTGCTCGGTCCGGATAAGAATACGCAGCCGAGTGACGGAACGGTGACCTCACTCGCTTGCTTCGGCTTATTCAGAGTCTCAACAAAAAGACTGAACCTTCTCGTCGATGACTTGTGTCCCACCTTATCCAGATCTGCAGGACGTTTGCGCAGCCATGTTAACCAAGGGGTTACGTAGGCAGCTGCTGTCTAGTGGAAGTTCTGCCGTTGAAGGCAGCTGATCCAAGATGGATCTGAAAGCTGGATACCAGATCCCACGTGACACACTGATGATGGGCCTGACGCGAGCCGGAACAACCTCACTGAGGATAGCTAGACACCCTGTCGACCCAAAAGACGTGGCGTACCAACCCAGACGAATACATGGGGTTGACGTATCTGCTTTGAGGCTTCCTCAACGATTCCATAGCCACGGAAGGCAGGTAAGGGATGAAGGAATGGGAAGCTGCCTCCAAGTTGATCATTTCATTCATCCTCAGCGAGTTCACATTCTCCAATTTGCCTCCTCCCAGCAACAACAAGAACCACCTCCTTCCCCAACACCAACAATGAAGTTCGCCACCGTCGCCGTTGCCCTCGCCACCGTCGCCACCTTCGCCAACGCCGCCACCTGCCCGGCCTCGGAGCTCCAGAAGCTGCTCGCGCTCGCCTCGGAGCCGCGCCTCGAAGAGTGCCAGAACGACTCTGGTTTCACCTTCATCCCGCCATCGGGTGCGCCGGACGCCGACCAGGTGCTGCTCATGTGCGCGAGCGAGGCCTGCCAGGCCACGATCAAGACGCTCCAGGGCCTCAACCCGGCCGACTGCGAGCTCTCGTTCTCGAACGGCGTCTCGCTCAACGTGAAGCAGCTCTTGGACACGCTTGTGCCGACGTGCGGCATCTCGCGCAACCTCCGCCAGTAAGCTAGTGGCCAAGTAGCCTCTTGACGAAAGATTTTTGCAACGCGCGTGCAACGTCTCTCCGGAGGCCAGCACGCACGTATCTCGATCTAGCATCGTTTATATATGGAAAATACAGTCGATTGCTTGACTGAAACTCGCGCGTCGTTTGACTGTGGATGCATTGCTAAGCTCGCTGTGCGAAGGGTTGGTACACGTACTGTACTGTATGATTGGATGGCAAGCCAAGTGATCACCTGTCTGTCTGTGTTGCACGCACGGAAAGCTCGCAAGATACCTTCTGTGCCCGTCTTGTCTGAGATCTAGATGAATCTGTGGTCGACAGAGCAGACTGCGACCCCAGCGAAGGCCAATAACAGCAGTACAATACGACTACTAACAACGCGAATGCAGACCACAGATAGTTTTCTGGCATCAGCACCAGTTAATCCTTTGAGCAGAACCGTCAATCGCCGTCGGGACGCATTAAAAGCCATCGCGTACGAACTCCCCCATGCACCTCCAAATCTGTTCCGTAGCGAGTCCAGACCAACGCTCCAACACCATAGTTCGGGATCACAAAATTGTGTTGAATTCACGAAGACGTAGTAGGTCTAACGTACAACTTAAGTAGTCTGTCCCGGGAGCCAAACGGCATCCCGGGGAGCAGTAGACATGTGCGTACGAGCACAACGTTTACTGGCGAAGGTTGCGCGAGATGCCGCACGTCGGCACAAGCGTGTCCAAGAGCTGCTTCACGTTGAGCGAGACGCCGTTCGAGAACGAGAGCTCGCAGTCGGCCGGGTTGAGGCCCTGGAGCGTCTTGATCGTGGCCTGGCAGGCCTCGCTCGCGCACATGAGCAGCACCTGGTCGGCGTCCGGCGCACCCGATGGCGGGATGAAGGTGAAACCAGAGTCGTTCTGGCACTCTTCGAGGCGCGGCTCCGAGGCGAGCGCGAGCAGCTTCTGGAGCTCCGAGGCCGGGCAGGTGGCGGCGTTGGCGAAGGTGGCGACGGTGGCGAGGGCAACGGCGACGGTGGCGAACTTCATTGTTGGTGTTGGGGAAGGAGGTGGTTCTTGTTGTTGCTGGGAGGAGGCAAATTGGAGAATGTCGATGGCTATTGTGTGGATCTGTGATGAAAGGTCTGTTGGCTTCGTTTTGTCCCGCACTTGAGATTCCTGAGGCCATCGTTCTGTATTCTCAGGATTGTTGCCCCGGACTTTCTTCTGGCATTTGACATCATTGACCTTGACATGAACGCCAACTGTCTTTGAACGGGCAATCACCGGGTCAGTAATGCTTCAGACACAGGGGAATCTACAGCTCTGTAGGGTTGGACTTCAATCTGGGTGATTCCCGCAATTGTGCGCATCCATGTTGAACTTTGCCCGTTGGTTTGTTGATCAGCGATCAACCGTCAGTTGCGCAACGTCGGAACTCCACGAGAGAACTAGAGCCTGACGTGGCGTTCGATTTTCCAGTCAATGGTGGGTCGTCATGTGTAATGCTGTACTAGATCCCCCGTCTCTTCATTCGCGCTGCTTCAGCTTCATTCCATGACACAACAGTACACATGACAGCACTAATGTAGTATACTAAGACTACATACACATACCGTAGAACTGATGTGGAAGCTCTGTGACCGGCAACTTCCCAACAAAGCTGAGGAAGTACAGTACATGTACGTTGGAAGAAAGGAAGATGACCGATTTGTTGACGTCGAATAATGCTATCAGAGCACTACAGTACTCGAACAACGATACAGGAGCCTAGCTGGTGTGTGGAGCTTATCAAGATAAAATACTCTAGGGCGGTATTTCCCCCCATCGACTCGATCGTGTGAACGTGATTTGGAACCTATTCATTTACTCATCTTGGAAACCGGACTAGGAATAAACCTCTCTAAGAGTCTGAGTCACGTTCTATTGCACAGCTTATTCACACGCCTACGAATACCAGGAGCATTGGTATGGTTTAGACGCCAAAACTGACATCACACATGCGTTCTGGAGATGTCTAAAGGATCCAAAGGCCGAAAATCTAGAGACTCGAGACTCGATCTGAACCAGCAAAGCAAGTGTGGTCTTGGACAGTTCCGCATCTTGACCTCACCAAGTTGAAGAACCGTTCACACCCATTCTAAAGAGAAAGTACAGTGGGACAACTACTCGTGCATAGAACAGCTCTATGACTGACATGTCGGACTGTCCTGTCTGTTTCCAACTTTCTGGTGCGGAAGGTCACGTCCCCTTCTCAGTGGAGAAGTGCCATCTGACAAAACAGAGACAGTCCAGTGTTCGAGTATTGTAAGGATACGGGTTTATTATCCTTGAAAATGGAATATGGACCGGTTATGAAATGTGCTGATGTTTGTGTTCTTGAAGAACGGGAGCCACGTAGAGGGGCACCGGAATTCTCGGAGTCTTTTGCCTTTCCGCCCGAATGGCAAAAGAGTCTCTCTCGTTTTCTTTGATTCAGCGAGTTCTGACTTGACATTGTTTTCCTCATGAAAAGTATCGTTCGAGAACTTCTAGTCAGGACACGAGAGATCCCAACAGCATTGAAAGCGGTGGCGATTGAAAATCTAGAAACTGTTGCGGGAAAGAGTTGCCTTCGATGTTTTCTTGGCTGATGGGTCGTCTCTTGCTCGGTCCGGATAAGAATACGCAGCCGAGTGACGGAACGGTGACCTCACTCGCTTGCTTCGGCTTATTCAGAGTCTCAACAAAAAGACTGAACCTTCTCGTCGATGACTTGTGTCCCACCTTATCCAGATCTGCAGGACGTTTGCGCAGCCATGTTAACCAAGGGGTTACGTAGGCAGCTGCTGTCTAGTGGAAGTTCTGCCGTTGAAGGCAGCTGATCCAAGATGGATCTGAAAGCTGGATACCAGATCCCACGTGACACACTGATGATGGGCCTGACGCGAGCCGGAACAACCTCACTGAGGATAGCTAGACACCCTGTCGACCCAAAAGACGTGGCGTACCAACCCAGACGAATACATGGGGTTGACGTATCTGCTTTGAGGCTTCCTCAACGATTCCATAGCCACGGAAGGCAGGTAAGGGATGAAGGAATGGGAAGCTGCCTCCAAGTTGATCATTTCATTCATCCTCAGCGAGTTCACATTCTCCAATTTGCCTCCTCCCAGCAACAACAAGAACCACCTCCTTCCCCAACACCAACAATGAAGTTCGCCACCGTCGCCGTTGCCCTCGCCACCGTCGCCACCTTCGCCAACGCCGCCACCTGCCCGGCCTCGGAGCTCCAGAAGCTGCTCGCGCTCGCCTCGGAGCCGCGCCTCGAAGAGTGCCAGAACGACTCTGGTTTCACCTTCATCCCGCCATCGGGTGCGCCGGACGCCGACCAGGTGCTGCTCATGTGCGCGAGCGAGGCCTGCCAGGCCACGATCAAGACGCTCCAGGGCCTCAACCCGGCCGACTGCGAGCTCTCGTTCTCGAACGGCGTCTCGCTCAACGTGAAGCAGCTCTTGGACACGCTTGTGCCGACGTGCGGCATCTCGCGCAACCTCCGCCAGTAAGCTAGTGGCCAAGTAGCCTCTTGACGAAAGATTTTTGCAACGCGCGTGCAACGTCTCTCCGGAGGCCAGCACGCACGTATCTCGATCTAGCATCGTTTATATATGGAAAATACAGTCGATTGCTTGACTGAAACTCGCGCGTCGTTTGACTGTGGATGCATTGCTAAGCTCGCTGTGCGAAGGGTTGGTACACGTACTGTACTGTATGATTGGATGGCAAGCCAAGCGATCACCTGTCTGTCTGTGTTGCACGCACGGAAAGCTCGCAAGATACCTTCTGTGCCCGTCTTGTCTGAGATCTAGATGAATCTGTGGTCGACAGAGCAGACTGCGACCCCAGCGAAGGCCAATAACAGCAGTACAATACGACTACTAACAACGCGAATGCAGACCACAGATAGTTTTCTGGCATCAGCACCAGTTAATCCTTTGAGCAGAACCGTCAATCGCCGTCGGGACGCATTAAAAGCCATCGCGTACGAACTCCCCCATGCACCTCCAAATCTGTTCCGTAGCGAGTCCAGACCAACGCTCCAACACCATAGTTCGGGATCACAAAATTGTGTTGAATTCACGAAGACGTAGTAGGTCTAACGTACAACTTAAGTAGTCTGTCCCGGGCGCCAAACGGCATCCCGGGGAGCAGTAGACATGTGCGTACGAGCACAACGTTTACTGGCGAAGGTTGCGCGAGATGCCGCACGTCGGCACAAGCGTGTCCAAGAGCTGCTTCACGTTGAGCGAGACGCCGTTCGAGAACGAGAGCTCGCAGTCGGCCGGGTTGAGGCCCTGGAGCGTCTTGATCGTGGCCTGGCAGGCCTCGCTCGCGCACATGAGCAGCACCTGGTCGGCGTCCGGCGCACCCGATGGCGGGATGAAGGTGAAACCAGAGTCGTTCTGGCACTCTTCGAGGCGCGGCTCCGAGGCGAGCGCGAGCAGCTTCTGGAGCTCCGAGGCCGGGCAGGTGGCGGCGTTGGCGGCAGAGGCGATGGTGGCGACGGCGACGACGACGGCGGCGAACTTCATTGTTGGTGTTGGGGAGGGAGGTGGTTCTTGTTGTTGCTGGAAGGCGGTGAATCGAAGAATGATCTATCGCGGCTTTCAAGAGATGCAGAGAGTTTGTTTCCATGGAGTTCCTCTTGCGATGAAGATGACAGCGTTGCTGTCACTGAAGCCGACGCATCCTCGTTGAAGTATGCAGAACACGTCAGTCAGAGCTCACCGAAGTATGGAAGGGTTGCCAGCTTCTGATTACAGGACAGAAACCATTCGCACTGTGCAGCGCGCGACACTGACACTGCCGTGTGTGTGCATTATCGAGTACAAGAGTACTTGAAGCTGACCTAGAGATAGGGCTGCACACTGACTTTGATTTTATCAAAGTCAGTGTGCAAACTTGAGTTGGTTTATAGCGTTAATGTTGCCTTCACCTTCTGTGGTCTGAAGTCAAACACGTCACGCAGGGCTTATCATCTTGTTCGTAGAATACACAACTTTCGGACCAACTGTATTAATATGAACATCTCAAAGTCGCGCTCACGGGTCAGAACCAACAATGGCGCTCCCTGCTCTTGCTCTGCACCAGTCGAGGGACCGGAACCTGCCGGTGTTGTTGACTTTATCAACTTGAATGCTCCGTGCGTGGAAGATACGTAAAAACCAGACGGGATTCCCCGTCGGCCTTCCCACAGAACGATTCGGGGTCAGTCGTACAGGCATCCGTGACACACGTGACTACTGGACTACTATTAGCCCCGTCCTCATGTACATAAAACGGGTTCTAAGGCCAAACGTTACGTGTGTGTGTGTGTGTGTGGGGGGGGGGGGGGTGCTCTTTCGAACCCGCACCTCAAGACTAATACACTCTCAGATGATCCATCAAAAGAAAAGCAGGAACACTCCAAAGTCACGCTACTTCAAGGATGATGACAACACCAAGCTCCACAACAAGCATGCAGTCACTCAGGTAAACTGCACGACTTGTTCGACCGCAATCGATCATTCTTCGATTCACCGCCTTCCAGCAACAACAAGAACCACCTCCCTCCCCAACACCAACAATGAAGTTCGCCGCCGTCGTCGTCGCCGTCGCCACCATCGCCTCTGCCGCCAACGCCGCCACCTGCCCGGCCTCGGAGCTCCAGAAGCTGCTCGCGCTCGCCTCGGAGCCGCGCCTCGAAGAGTGCCAGAACGACTCTGGTTTCACCTTCATCCCGCCATCGGGTGCGCCGGACGCCGACCAGGTGCTGCTCATGTGCGCGAGCGAGGCCTGCCAGGCCACGATCAAGACGCTCCAGGGCCTCAACCCGGCCGACTGCGAGCTCTCGTTCTCGAACGGCGTCTCGCTCAACGTGAAGCAGCTCTTGGACACGCTTGTGCCGACGTGCGGCATCTCGCGCAACCTTCGCCAGTAAACGTTGTGCTCGTACGCACATGTCTACTGCTCCCCGGGATGCCGTTTGGCGCCCGGGACAGACTACTTAAGTTGTACGTTAGACCTACTACGTCTTCGTGAATTCAACACAATTTTGTGATCCCGAACTATGGTGTTGGAGCGTTGGTCTGGACTCGCTACGGAACAGATTTGGAGGTGCATGGGGGAGTTCGTACGCGATGGCTTTTAATGCGTCCCGACGGCGATTGACGGTTCTGCTCAAAGGATTAACTGGTGCTGATGCCAGAAAACTATCTGCGGTCTGCATTCGCGTTGTTAGTAGTCGTATTGTACTGCTGTTATTGGCCTTCGCTGGGGTCGCAGTCTGCTCTGTCGACCACGGATTCATCTCGAACTCAGCAAGGGCAGATATGATTTGATTACAGCCACCAGGTGTGAGATAACAGTCTGGCTGCGATTGTCCTATCAAAAGAACCACAGGAGAGAGTAGTGAGCCGAAGAGAAGACACGTTTGAAAATCAAATTGAGTTTCAAAGGGTACGACATGCAATGAAGCCGGTGGAACCCAAGTTGATCGATTCCAGTCCAGCGATCCGACGCGGCTGCTGTTCGAACGACCGCAGTTTCGACGCGAATCCTTACACCTTACAGGTTGGCACGGTCGTGTCGAGGATCTTCTTGACGTTAAGAGTCACGTTGTTGGAGAACGTTAGTTCACAGTCTGCTGGGTTCAGGCCCTGGAGGAATTTGATAACTCCGCGGCACGCCTCGCTAGCACACATGAGCGTCACTTGGTCAGCAGTCGGCATGCCCGAAGGCGGGATGAACGTGAAGGTCGAGTCGTTTTGGCACTCCTCAAGACGCGGGGCTCGGGCAAGACCTAGCAATTTCTGGAGCTCTGAGGCCGGGCAGGTGGCGGCGTTGGCGAAGGTGGCGACGGTGGCGAGGGCAACGGCGACAGTGGCGAGCTTCATTGTTGGTGTTGGTTGTGGTGGTTCTTGGTGTTGGTTGAGATGGTTCTTGTTGCTGGAGAAGGAAAATTGCAGAATGAAGAGACGATTGGTGCAGCCGAGTGTTTCCGTGCTGAGGTCCTTGTGCCGGGCTGGGTGCGAACTTCAAGCAAGGAAGAGTCACCGTCGCTGAAGCAGCACCCGTCCGGGGCGAGCTACATATCGGGTCTGTCAGCGTTGACTGCTAGCCGCAAACCACTGGATGCCATCCCGGGGATGGACGCTGCGATGACACAGAAACCTTCGCACGACTCATCGGAGACCGAGACGGGCGCTCGAGCCACTCCGAAGAGCTTGAAGGGAGGTTGAACGGTTCGAATGTTTTCCCGGTCGCTTGACATCTCTGGAATGTGAGGAAGTTCAAGTCGAGAATACGCATGACCGAGTGTCGAGGAGGAATCGATTGCTGCTGAGTCGCGAGGACCTTCAAAGGGATGTGGCCGAGATATTGCCTCGCAGAATTTACCGCCTCGAATTTGCTCCTTGTTTCGTGTTCGAGCTACAACACAGGCGAAACAAGTTGAAACTAGTGCCTTCATACAGAGCACGCACATATCCCGGAATTTCTTCAAGAAGGCTAGATTCACACTAGCGCAGATGTCTCAGAGGGTGAGTGCCTTCAATCGCATTCTACTAGACAGATTCGCCATGCACCTGATCGGAGGATGATTACCCAGGGTAGAAACCATGTACGATCACGTCGAGACTTTTCATACTTCACCCAACAATAGGGGAAAGGTCGCCTAAGGTGTCAGTCAGATTGAGGATGAACCTTTGTCCTGTAGTGAAGTGTGTACACTGTAAATGAGAAGATCCTGGTAGCTATGGGTGCAAAAGCAGCGTAAAGTTTGATAGTAGTACAGAGGAAAGATCCTTCACCATGTCGCACCGGAACTTCACAAAGATTTCTTCTGCCACACTCCAACCTGGCATAGAGGAAGCTATCATCTGTCCGATTGTGCCAGACCTGACCGGTAGGGACACTCACGTCGGATCCCTCGCGGCCTGACGAGGCAAAGCCTGTCCACAGACTCAACTGCAACACCAAAGAACCCAGGGCGGATTGTGTTTGAACTCATTATATGAAGTAACGTTAGGCATGCGCTCAGCTATGACAACTTGGGAGTCGTCAGACACTACAATCCCCAGCTGAAGGCATCAAAATTCGTTTCAAGGAGTCGCCACTAGCTTACTGGCGGAGGTTGCGCGAGAGGCCGCACGTCGGCACAAGCGTGTCCAAGAGGTGCTTCACGTTGAGCTTGACGCCGTTCGAGAACGAGAGCTCGCAGTCAGCCGGCTTGAGATTCTCGAGGGCGTGGATCGTGACCTGGCAGGCCTCGCTCGCGCACATGAGCAGCACCTGGTCGGCGTCCGGCGCACCCGATGGCGGGATGAAGGTGTAACCAGAGTCGTTCTGGCACTCTTCGAGGCGCGGCTCCGAGGCGAGCGCGAGCAGCTTCTGGAGCTCCGAGGCCGGGCAGGTGGCGGCGTTGGCGACAGAGGCGATGGTGGCGACGGCAACAGCGACGGCGGCGAACTTCATTGTTGGTGTTTGGTGGGAGGAGGCTCTTGGTGTTGCTGAGAGAAGGCAAATCGAAGAATGAGGGAATTGCGAGAGGCCACGGCGACCATGGAAAGCGAGATGCCTGGTGGTGGAAGGGTTGAACCGAGGGTTCAACGTGGATGCCCTGTGGTGGGATTGATTTCGAAGCGAAGATTGCTATCAAGTTATCGGCGATGACTGATGGTGCCGGTGACGCGGGATGTTCTCCATGGCCAATTCCACGGTGGGCCGCGGACGCGGTCTCTCTTGACCAGTCTGGTCCGACTCGCCGAGTGAACCTTCCACGGCAACGACCTGAGAACTTGGAACTTGGAGACAAGCTGATCTGGCGCTGCCATATCCAGGGGCTCGCACTCCACGGCTTTGAAGAATCTGATAACACTGCAGACGATGCCTTCGTTTTGAGCCAGATAGACAGGAAAACAATAGAGGTTTATCAACCACTATCGATCTCACTCGTGATGCCAACCTTTAGCACAGCACGGAAATCGGGCTGTCGATCACGGAACTGTTCGACCTTTTCACAGAGGCGGCAAAGGAGGGCAGAGTGAGGCTGTCCGGCACCCTACACACTGTGGCTGAGGGTTACATACTGTCTGCGCGTTCCTGCTTCATCTACGATTGCTGACTCTGGCGGCATGAGCAACAGGTACACTGGGAGGCTTTTCTGGTGGAGAGCCGCGATTGAAGTGTCAGAAGGCACACGAACTTGTTGACTTCTTAGGCTGTCCTCACAGCTAAGTGCCCTCGAACACGACCGCGAGCGGGGTGTTGGCTTTGGCCTCGTGTGGATTGACAGATCGACAACAGTATGGGATATGAAATCACCAAACTCGAAGTGGTCCAGCACAGTATTGTACCTTTGGGCGTTGTACCTGTCCTCCGTTTTGTGTGGGCAGAGAGTATCAAGGAAGTCTACCGTCCACCCCGAGTAAGCCTGCGGTGACTGTAGTACAGCACTGCACTGTAGTCTGTAGTACTAGTATTCACGAGACAATGGATGTGACAGTACTGTGCAGGGGTACAACCCTTCCAAAGGGCTCAGCCTGACGACATGTACTCTTGGAACCAACAAAAACAGCTTGTACACAGATGGTCCGATGGCCAGGCATCGACGTCGGAACGCTCTCTGAGCATCCCGCAAGATAGTCCAACAGCAGGTCAGTGCATTCTGACCTGCGGTTGCTGTGTTCGTGCTGGTCCTGACTGTCGGTCAATGCAGTGATATACGAACAAAATGGGTTAATGTTGAAGTTGAGCGCCCGGCTCACTCACGCGGCTTCCGCCGATTAACCATTCTCACGCAAGGGGTAACTGACCAGATGGATCAACGCTGAACTTATACTCGCCTAGCATTACCACTGCGAGTTTGTACCGTATATCATCTTCGACGTCTTGATGCTCGGGATTTCCAGGTGCGTGATGCTAGCAACTGTACAGCTTGAGCTCAACTGCTAGCAGCCATTCAACACAATACAAACAGAAGCAACACCAAACAGTTGGTCTGAACGCATGATATTAGAGAGTTTACACAGTCACAGGTCTCCGGGCCACCGGGATCAACCTCTAGCAACCCGACCAGATCTGCAGGTTCAAAACTGGGAAACGACGGTCCGTTACCAGTCACCGATCGCAAATGCTTAGTTGCGCAGGTTGCGGCGAGCACCGCAGACCGGCACGAGGTCGTCCAGGAGCTTCTTCACGTTGAGCGAGACACCGTTCGAGAACGTGAGGTCGCAGTCGGCCGGCTGCAGAGCCGTGAGTGCGGCAATCGTGACCTGGCAGGCCTCGCTCGCGCACATGAGCAGCACCTGGTCAGCATCCGGCACGCCCGACGGCGGGATGAAAGTGAAGCCGGAGTCGTTCTGGCACTCTTCGAGGCGAGGCTCGAACGCGAGCTGAAGCAACTTCTGGAGCTCCGAGGCAGGGCAGGTGTCGGCGTTGGCGATGGTGGCGAGCGAGGCGACGGCGACGGCGGCGACAGTGGCGAACTTCATTGTTGGTTGGTGGTGGTGGTGGTGGTTGGGGTGGTGGTTGTTGCTGAAGAAGGCAAGTTGTGGAATGAGGCAAGGTCAGTCAGAGGATCGCAGACGCAAAAGTTGGGCTCGAGTGTCTTGGTTGCAGACCAATCGACGAGGGTTGTCCTAGGGGAATGATGCAAGAGGGGATCATCGGTCAAAGAGGTTTCAGACCAAACGACTTTGGTAGTCCCACGCGACTGACGGTTAGTCTTTGCTCATATCGATAATCAAGTTGGAAGCTTCAACCGTGCGGCGTGGTCTTGCACTGGACATTTGAATCCAAATCGTTCGCTGAGGCTTGGTCGTTTGTGCATTCCTTTGAGCATCTATCGCTTGGCGCAACCGTTTGCGGTCTTCGATGTTGAAGATGATCAGTCAGTCGAGCCCACGTGCGGTTCTCTCCCGATTTGGACGTGTACGGTCACTCACATCACTCCTCCCGGAGGAGTGATGTGATGACCCTAAGGCCCTATCATGCTCTTTTTATGACAAGCTGGAAAGCCCGTCTATGCACATCTTGAACTTGAAGAGTCACAACGACCACTCTACGTAGAAAGCACGGACTTCCGAGTTTCCGGTGCTGGGAGAAGAATCTCCGCGCCGGATCGGAGGTTGTGGATCTCGACCACTCGAGATCTAAAATCTCTCTCCAATAGCACAAAGCTCGCACCTGACGTAGGGGCCCTCCCCACCACTGTCGAACTTGCGTAGAGGCATTTCTTCATACTGTACCTGGTACTATACAGAGGAACATGGCTCGACGGGTGTTGTACGTGGACAGGCTGAAGGGCTGAATACCGCTGATGGGCTCACGGGCGTTACAGATCCCGATCAGTTCGATGTGAGGAGCTCAAGCTTCGAAAAGAAACGCTGATGGGGCCCAACCGATCATGCAGATGACTGATCGCCAGCTCATTGGGGTTGAACAAGGCGCACTAGATGACTCGCTGTCAAGTCTGCTGTACAGACCAAAGGTTTTATTATAAAACCTTGCTCCTCTCGATACATTATCGAGAGGAGCAACACCAACAGCAACACCCACTATGCTGACCTGACTGAATTCAAGGCTCAGTGCGGCACTAATTGCTGTACTACAGTATACCCCAACTCTCGAGATTCTACAGCGAGCTCGTGATCACATTGGCGTACCTATCATCATTGAGCCCCACACGTTTAGTATGTAGAGTGTACCCCAGTGATGGATTCTGTGATGAAGAATCTTCAACAGTGTGGTGAGAAAAGATTCCAATAGAACGAGATCGTTGACAAAATCTGAAGATTCAGACCTTTGGTTCAGGAATTGGGAACGTTTGTCGGGAAGAGTAGCCGACTAATAGGCTGGTCATACTTCAACTCACCCAATTTATGACACCATGAAGCGACACTGAAAGAATACTGGGAAGGTAACTACGACTTTTATCACGAAAGTTGCGTTCGAGTTTCCCCATTGCGTGAGCATCCCATTGTTCAACTACAGTAGTTTATGAATTCCACAAAGCAGCTGCCTTGGAATCCGACTGTAGCACGAGTGATTACTCTGGATTCAAGCGTTGTGAGTGACACCCACAGCTCGCGCATAATAAAGGGCAGCAACGGATGGGTGTAGTCGGTTCACCACCAAGAAGAGTGAGCAAATCGGAGGATGGTGCGGCCATCGTCGTGATCACCTTTCTGACCGATGATCCCCTCTTGCATCATTCCCCTAGGACAACCCTCGTCGATTGGTCTGCAACCAAGACACTCGAGCCCAACTTTTGCGTCTGCGATCCTCTGACTGACCTTGCCTCATTCCACAACTTGCCTTCTTCAGCAACAACCACCACCCCAACCACCACCACCACCACCAACCAACAATGAAGTTCGCCACTGTCGCCGCCGTCGCCGTCGCCTCGCTCGCCACCATCGCCAACGCCGACACCTGCCCTGCCTCGGAGCTCCAGAAGTTGCTTCAGCTCGCGTTCGAGCCTCGCCTCGAAGAGTGCCAGAACGACTCCGGCTTCACTTTCATCCCGCCGTCGGGCGTGCCGGATGCTGACCAGGTGCTGCTCATGTGCGCGAGCGAGGCCTGCCAGGTCACGATTGCCGCACTCACGGCTCTGCAGCCGGCCGACTGCGACCTCACGTTCTCGAACGGTGTCTCGCTCAACGTGAAGAAGCTCCTGGACGACCTCGTGCCGGTCTGCGGTGCTCGCCGCAACCTGCGCAACTAAGCATTTGCGATCGGTGACTGGTAACGGACCGTCGTTTCCCAGTTTTGAACCTGCAGATCTGGTCGGGTTGCTAGAGGTTGATCCCGGTGGCCCGGAGACCTGTGACTGTGTAAACTCTCTAATATCATGCGTTCAGACCAACTGTTTGGTGTTGCTTCTGTTTGTATTGTGTTGAATGGCTGCTAGCAGTTGAGCTCAAGCTGTACAGTTGCTAGCATCACGCACCTGGAAATCCCGAGCATCAAGACGTCGAAGATGATATACGGTACAAACTCGCAGTGGTAATGCTAGGCGAGTATAAGTTCAGCGTTGATCCATCTGGTCAGTTACCCCTTGCGTGAGAATGGTTAATCGGCGGAAGCCGCGTGAGTGAGCCGGGCGCTCAACTTCAACATTAACCCATTTTGTTCGTATATCACTGCATTGACCGACAGTCAGGACCAGCACGAACACAGCAACCGCAGGTCAGAATGCACTGACCTGCTGTTGGACTATCTTGCGGGATGCTCAGAGAGCGTTCCGACGTCGATGCCTGGCCATCGGACCATCTGTGTACAAGCTGTTTTTGTTGGTTCCAAGAGTACATGTCGTCAGGCTGAGCCCTTTGGAAGGGTTGTACCCCTGCACAGTACTGTCACATCCATTGTCTCGTGAATACTAGTACTACAGACTACAGTGCAGTGCTGTACTACAGTCACCGCAGGCTTACTCGGGGTGGACGGTAGACTTCCTTGATACTCTCTGCCCACACAAAACGGAGGACAGGTACAACGCCCAAAGGTACAATACTGTGCTGGACCACTTCGAGTTTGGTGATTTCATATCCCATACTGTTGTCGATCTGTCAATCCGCACGAAGCCAAAGCCAACACCCCGCTCGCGGTCGTGTTCGAGGGCACTTAGCTGTGAGGACAGCCTAAGAAGTCAACAAGTTCGTGTGCCTTCTGACACTTCAATCGCGGCTCTCCACCAGAAAAGCCTCCCAGTGTACCTGTTGCTCATGCCGCCAGAGTCAGCAATCGTAGATGAAGCAGGAACGCGCAGACAGTATGTAACCCTCAGCCACAGTGTGTAGGGTGCCGGACAGCCTCACTCTGCCCTCCTTTGCCGCCTCTGTGAAAAGGTCGAACAGTTCCGTGATCGACAGCCCGATTTCCGTGCTGTGCTAAAGGTTGGCATCACGAGTGAGATCGATAGTGGTTGATAAACCTCTATTGTTTTCCTGTCTATCTGGCTCAAAACGAAGGCATCGTCTGCAGTGTTATCAGATTCTTCAAAGCCGTGGAGTGCGAGCCCCTGGATATGGCAGCGCCAGATCAGCTTGTCTCCAAGTTCCAAGTTCTCAGGTCGTTGCCGTGGAAGGTTCACTCGGCGAGTCGGACCAGACTGGTCAAGAGAGACCGCGTCCGCGGCCCACCGTGGAATTGGCCATGGAGAACATCCCGCGTCACCGGCACCATCAGTCATCGCCGATAACTTGATAGCAATCTTCGCTTCGAAATCAATCCCACCACAGGGCATCCACGTTGAACCCTCGGTTCAACCCTTCCACCACCAGGCATCTCGCTTTCCATGGTCGCCGTGGCCTCTCGCAATTCCCTCATTCTTCGATTTGCCTTCTCTCAGCAACACCAAGAGCCTCCTCCCACCAAACACCAACAATGAAGTTCGCCGCCGTCGCTGTTGCCGTCGCCACCATCGCCTCTGTCGCCAACGCCGCCACCTGCCCGGCCTCGGAGCTCCAGAAGCTGCTCGCGCTCGCCTCGGAGCCGCGCCTCGAAGAGTGCCAGAACGACTCTGGTTACACCTTCATCCCGCCATCGGGTGCGCCGGACGCCGACCAGGTGCTGCTCATGTGCGCGAGCGAGGCCTGCCAGGTCACGATCCACGCCCTCGAGAATCTCAAGCCGGCTGACTGCGAGCTCTCGTTCTCGAACGGCGTCAAGCTCAACGTGAAGCACCTCTTGGACACGCTTGTGCCGACGTGCGGCCTCTCGCGCAACCTCCGCCAGTAAGCTAGTGGCGACTCCTTGAAACGAATTTTGATGCCTTCAGCTGGGGATTGTAGTGTCTGACGACTCCCAAGTTGTCATAGCTGAGCGCATGCCTAACGTTACTTCATATAATGAGTTCAAACACAATCCGCCCTGGGTTCTTTGGTGTTGCAGTTGAGTCTGCGGACAGGCTTTGCCTCGTCAGACCACGAGGGATCCGACGTGAATGTGCCGACGGGTCACGTGAGCAGATGACTGTCCACAGAGGTAGATGACTGGCGGTTGTTAGCGGCGTTCCGATGGTTACCATTGGTATGAGGCCCTCGTAGTAATCCTCGTAGAAGTAAAAAGGAAGGCCGGTCGAAGGGCCTCGGACTGCGAATCGACGGCGTTTCACGGTTCTGGGAATAACGACAGCGGGTGCCAGAAAAGCTCGCGTCTTCTGTGGTCAGCAGAGTCTGCATTCGCGTTGCCAGTAGCCATACTAGTGCTGTTATTGGCCCTTCGCTGGGGTCGCAGTTTGCTCTGTCGACCACGGATTCATCTCGAACTCAGCAAGGGCAGATATGATTTGATTACAGCCACCAGGTGTGAGATAACAGTCTGGCTGCGATTGTCCTTACAGAAGAACCACAGGAGCGAGTAGTGAGCTGAAGAGAAGACACGTTTGAAAATCAAATTGAGTTTCAAAGGGTACGACATGCAATGAAGCCGGTGGAACCCAAGTTGATCGATTCCAGTCCAGCGATCCGACGCGGCTGCTGTTCGAACGACCGCAGTTTCAACGCGAATCCTTACACCTTACAGGTTGGCACGGTCGTGTCGAGGATCTTCTTGACGTTAAGAGTCACGTTGTTGGAGAACGTTAGTTCACAGTCTGCTGGGTTCAGGCCCTGGAGGAATTTGATAACTCCGCGGCACGCCTCGCTAGCACACATGAGCGTCACTTGGTCAGCAGTCGGCATACCCGAAGGCGGGATGAACGTGAAGGTCGAGTCGTTTTGGCACTCCTCAAGACGCGGGGCTCGGGCAAGACCTAGCAATTTCTGGAGCTCTGAGGCCGGGCAGGTGGCGGCGTTGGCGAAGGTGGCGACGGTGGCGAGGGCAACGGCGACAGTGGCGAGCTTCATTGTTGGTGTTGGTTGTGGTGGTTCTTGGTGTTGGTTGAGATGGTTCTTGTTGCTGGAGAAGGAAAATTGCAGAATGAAGAGACGATTGGTGCAGCCGAGTGTTTCCGTGCTGAGGTCCTTGTGCCGGGCTGGGTGCGAACTTCAAGCAAGGAAGAGTCACCGTCGCTGAAGCAGCACCCGTCCGGGGCGAGCTACATATCGGGTCTGTCAGCGTTGACTGCTAGCCGCAAACCACTGGATGCCATCCCGGGGATGGACGCTGCGATGACACAGAAACCTTCGCACGACTCATCGGAGACCGAGACGGGCGCTCGAGCCACTCCGAAGAGCTTGAAGGGAGGTTGAACGGTTCGAATGTTTTCCCGGTCGCTTGACATCTCTGGAATGTGAGGAAGTTCAAGTCGAGAATACGCATGACCGAGTGTCGAGGAGGAATCGATTGCTGCTGAGTCGCGAGGACCTTCAAAGGGATGTGGCCGAGATATTGCCTCGCAGAATTTACCGCCTCGAATTTGCTCCTTGTTTCGTGTTCGAGCTACAACACAGGCGAAACAAGTTGAAACTAGTGCCTTCATACAGAGCACGCACATATCCCGGAATTTCTTCAAGAAGGCTAGATTCACACTAGCGCAGATGTCTCAGAGGGTGAGTGCCTTCAATCGCATTCTACTAGACAGATTCGCCATGCACCTGATCGGAGGATGATTACCCAGGGTAGAAACCATGTACGATCACGTCGAGACTTTTCATACTTCACCCAACAATAGGGGAAAGGTCGCCTAAGGTGTCAGTCAGATTGAGGATGAACCTTTGTCCTGTAGTGAAGTGTGTACACTGTAAATGAGAAGATCCTGGTAGCTATGGGTGCAAAAGCAGCGTAAAGTTTGATAGTAGTACAGAGGAAAGATCCTTCACCATGTCGCACCGGAACTTCACAAAGATTTCTTCTGCCACACTCCAACCTGGCATAGAGGAAGCTATCATCTGTCCGATTGTGCCAGACCTGACCGGTAGGGACACTCACGTCGGATCCCTCGCGGCCTGACGAGGCAAAGCCTGTCCGCAGACTCAACTGCAACACCAAAGAACCCAGGGCGGATTGTGTTTGAACTCATTATATGAAGTAACGTTAGGCATGCGCTCAGCTATGACAACTTGGGAGTCGTCAGACACTACAATCCCCAGCTGAAGGCATCAAAATTCGTTTCAAGGAGTCGCCACTAGCTTACTGGCGGAGGTTGCGCGAGAGGCCGCACGTCGGCACAAGCGTGTCCAAGAGGTGCTTCACGTTGAGCTTGACGCCGTTCGAGAACGAGAGCTCGCAGTCAGCCGGCTTGAGATTCTCGAGGGCGTGGATCGTGACCTGGCAGGCCTCGCTCGCGCACATGAGCAGCACCTGGTCGGCGTCCGGCGCACCCGATGGCGGGATGAAGGTGTAACCAGAGTCGTTCTGGCACTCTTCGAGGCGCGGCTCCGAGGCGAGCGCGAGCAGCTTCTGGAGCTCCGAGGCCGGGCAGGTGGCGGCGTTGGCGACAGAGGCGATGGTGGCGACGGCAACAGCGACGGCGGCGAACTTCATTGTTGGTGTTTGGTGGGAGGAGGCTCTTGGTGTTGCTGAGAGAAGGCAAATCGAAGAATGAGGGAATTGCGAGAGGCCACGGCGACCATGGAAAGCGAGATGCCTGGTGGTGGAAGGGTTGAACCGAGGGTTCAACGTGGATGCCCTGTGGTGGGATTGATTTCGAAGCGAAGATTGCTATCAAGTTATCGGCGATGACTGATGGTGCCGGTGACGCGGGATGTTCTCCATGGCCAATTCCACGGTGGGCCGCGGACGCGGTCTCTCTTGACCAGTCTGGTCCGACTCGCCGAGTGAACCTTCCACGGCAACGACCTGAGAACTTGGAACTTGGAGACAAGCTGATCTGGCGCTGCCATATCCAGGGGCTCGCACTCCACGGCTTTGAAGAATCTGATAACACTGCAGACGATGCCTTCGTTTTGAGCCAGATAGACAGGAAAACAATAGAGGTTTATCAACCACTATCGATCTCACTCGTGATGCCAACCTTTAGCACAGCACGGAAATCGGGCTGTCGATCACGGAACTGTTCGACCTTTTCACAGAGGCGGCAAAGGAGGGCAGAGTGAGGCTGTCCGGCACCCTACACACTGTGGCTGAGGGTTACATACTGTCTGCGCGTTCCTGCTTCATCTACGATTGCTGACTCTGGCGGCATGAGCAACAGGTACACTGGGAGGCTTTTCTGGTGGAGAGCCGCGATTGAAGTGTCAGAAGGCACACGAACTTGTTGACTTCTTAGGCTGTCCTCACAGCTAAGTGCCCTCGAACACGACCGCGAGCGGGGTGTTGGCTTTGGCTTCGTGCGGATTGACAGATCGACAACAGTATGGGATATGAAATCACCAAACTCGAAGTGGTCCAGCACAGTACTGTACCTTTGGGCGTTGTACCTGTCCTCCGTTTTGTGTGGGCAGAGAGTATCAAGGAAGACTACCGTCCACCCCGAGTAAGCCTGTGGTGACTGTAGTACAGCACTGCACTGTAGTCTGTAGTCTGTATTCTGTAGTCTGTAGTATTCACGAGACAATGGATGTGACTGCATGAAAGTCTGGACGCGTTTGCTCGCGAGGGGTTCTCGATACTTTCTATCGACAATAAACCGCGGGCAGAGAGAACAGGGTACAGTAGCTACATATCTACAATTGCGTGCGTTGGTTTGGCGAGGCAAAAACTGCGTGCTGTAGACTCAACTACAACATGAAAGAACCCAGAGCGGTTTCAGTTTGAACTCAATATAGGAAGCAGCGTTAGTCATGCGCTCAGCTTTGACCATGTGGGTTAGACCAGGTTAAAAAAATGACAGCCCATAATAGGAGATGCCTGTACTGCTGGAATTCTAGTGCTTGTAGCATCTAGCACTGGTTTCTCGTCAGTATCGAGCTAAATTTAACACGGTGACAAGTCGTGTACAATCAAAATTCTCGTATCAATTGACATACAGCAAAGGAAAAAGCAATACCACTGAGGTCAAAACTTCTGAAACACGGGCGGTGTCTTGCTCACTGACGAAGGCTGCGGCGAGCCTTGCACGACGGTACGAGGTCATCCAACAGACGCTTGACGTTCAGGGTCTGGCCGTTCGAGAAGGTGAGGTCGCAGTCGGCCGGCTCGAGACGCGCAAGTGCGCCAAGCGTGACCTGGCAAGCCTCGCTGGCGCACATCAGCACGACCTGGTCGTCATCCGGGATACCCGAGGGCGGGATGAAGGTGAAGGATGAATCGTCCTGGCACTCTTGGAGACGCGGCTCCAAGGCGAGCTGGAGGAGCTTATCGAGCTCTCCATCGGGGCAGGTGTCGGCGTGCGCGAAGGTGGCGATGGAGGCGACAGCGATGGTGGCGATGTAGGCGAACTTCATGGTATCGCGGAGTGAGGCAGTGAGTAGTTGTTCTTGTCTGGAAGACGGAAAGTTGCGGAATGAAAATGAGGCCCCAAGACGGATCGATCGCTGTGGTCACGGCATACCCTCTTTAGCGAATGGCTAAGAACTGTGCGCGGAGGGAGAACAGGTCACATGTTGACTTCATCCCTCCTCCTCGCCCCTCCCACAAGGATGGATGCTGTTGCGTGACTGAGTGATGAGCAACGACCAAGATCTAGGCAGTTCTAGCCTTCTCAACAGCCCAGAATGTAGACAAAGACTGATCAAGCGGATCAGCATGATTGGCCTAGTGACACCCACCCTCTCTTCAACTTGAAGTGCCCATCTGATCGCGTGCGTACTGTACCCAACTGAAGGGCTCCACCGTCGGAAAGCGAATCGTTTCCTACTCTTTTGTATAGACAAATTGTACGCTACACACACTCCGCGATGCTGTTGGGACGGAGATTTAACCGACTCCACCGGTATGGCTGTGTGTTCGTAGTGAACTAGTTCTCCATCGCAAATGAATCATGGAAACCTCTCTCGGAACTACTTGTGCCCACTGAGCTCTTTTTTCGAAGCCATCTGTCCTCGCTATGCACGAGTGGATGCGCTTTCAGCTACTGATCGGTCTCTCGGGTGGACGTACCAAATAAAGCGCGTATTTGATGGACTAGATGGATGAAACCTTTGTGCAAATGCGCGACGTGTGCAGTAGGGCTCTAAAATCATAATACCGGTGTCGAGAAGTCCCGAAGTGATTACGCGATTAGGTACATTGATCGATGTGGTCTAATCGTCTCCGAAGACTATTGAAAGAGTCCGATGAGTTCTGGAACCAGATACGCTCACAGGACGCAACTTCGATTATTGTATATATTCGACTGTCTCCAATCAGCAATACTGTACACTGGATATGGAGCGCACCTTTGCTCATCCCGTCAGCCATCCACTTTGGCAGCAACGGGAGTGCGATTAGTGATGAGTCTCTGAACAACCGACCAGACTGCGCCACATTGTCGAGTCCACCCGCGGCTGCCAGAGTAGAGTGTAGTCGTGTTTGAAGGCAAGCACATTGAAGTTCTGGCTCTGCCTCTACGATATTCCTCTTGCAGCTTCCTCACGTGGTGTTCGCCCTACGTTTCTTTACCAGGGTCATTCCGCAACTTTCCGTCTTCCAGACAAGAACAACTACTCACTGCCTCACTCCGCGATACCATGAAGTTCGCCTACATCGCCACCATCGCTGTCGCCTCCATCGCCACCTTCGCGCACGCCGACACCTGCCCCGATGGAGAGCTCGATAAGCTCCTCCAGCTCGCCTTGGAGCCGCGTCTCCAAGAGTGCCAGGACGATTCATCCTTCACCTTCATCCCGCCCTCGGGTATCCCGGATGACGACCAGGTCGTGCTGATGTGCGCCAGCGAGGCTTGCCAGGTCACGCTTGGCGCACTTGCGCGTCTCGAGCCGGCCGACTGCGACCTCACCTTCTCGAACGGCCAGACCCTGAACGTCAAGCGTCTGTTGGATGACCTCGTGCCATCGTGCAAGGCTCGCCGCAGCCTTCGTCAGTGAACGAGTAACCAATCTCTCGTCAATTTTGTGCAGTTTCTGCTTCGTTTGTCCCGCACGTGGTCGTTGAACCGCACCGATTCTCGATCGTGCGTGTTGCTTGCTTTATCAACACGAAGTTTTCTTTGATGATGTGTTTGTTCTTTACGTTTGCTACGCAAGTGTTGTGGAAAGGTCCTATAGTTCGTGGCTTGAGGAAAAGGGCGTCGTGAGAAGGGAGAAAATCGCGTACGTGCTCAAAGCAGTGTAGCACAGAGTGACGAGGCATCGCGGCATTTATGCCGCGAGCTTCTTAGCAACCTCCGCAAAGGTTTGGCCTTGAACCTTGGCGACTTCGAGCTCAAGCTCGGAAGGCTGGCGCGAGCATCGCCACTCGCTAGGGTACCCGCCCCCCAGGGGCTGCCGCCGTGGATATCCTTCATGTCCCCGAGCAGCTGCGAACGGTAGCCGAGCGGGACGTAGATCATACCGCTAGGAATGGCGTCGTCGTGAGGGCTGTGGACTCTTGGCCGCCGCCCATGGAGCCAGTGCTGAAGAAGAAGCCGGCAGGCTTGCCAATGAGTCCTCCGCTTGCCCAGAGCCCTCCGCACGAGTCGAAGAGGCCCTTGACCTGCGACGGGAGCATCCCAAAACGCGTGGGCAGGCCGAAGAGCACGCCGTCCGAGTTCTTGAGCACGTCGGGCGTCGCGATGGGGTGGTCGGCCTTGGGCGCGGCGCCGATCTTGGTGAGCACGTCGCTCGGCAGCGTCTCCTGGACCTGGTAGAGCTGCGCCTCGACGCCCGGCACGAGCTTGGCGCCGTGCTTGACGGCTTCCGCGAGCTTGCCGATGTGGCCGTAGAGCGAGTAGTAGACGATGGCGATGCGCGTCGTGGAGAGCGAGTTGCGGAGTGGCGAGGAGACTGCGACGCGAGCATGGGGGGGATTACGTCAGTCGAATCAAGCCAAAACTTCAAGATGGTCTAGTCTCTCTACATGCATATATTATATATACCGATATTTTTATTTGTATTTCCATTGTTCTTCGACCTCTTCTAACGTATATCAGGATTAGATTCATTATCCACCAGTTTTGAATGTCCACTGTGTTGGATTGATTACGAGTGCTTAATGTCCGACACAGAGTTACGATGGACTGTGATTGGCTGGAACATTCCCCACAGTTTACGACACCGGACATTCCCCCAATCTACTCATATAAGTTAACCCAACAGAGGTTCGCATGAAGTAGTACATTGTGATGTTGAAGCAAGCTATTCTTGACTTGTGAGAATCCGCTCGAGTGCCCTGCATGGCGCTGTGCTTCGTTATTGACCGACGTCTATCCACCTAAAAGGCGACGAGACCCATAGCATGGACACACAGTCGCTCGGTAGCGACTCAGCAGCCCCATATCACGCGGACGTGTATGAGCGACTGTATGACGTTCGCTCATACACCGGCGTGTACCGCAAGCGCTTCGAACTCGACATCCATGACCTCACGGACGCCATTGTTCACGACCTCGCAGGAACTGTGCGACCAAATCTGAACCACGACATCGAAGGCCGGCCACGTCGGCCAACTCTGTACCAATGCTCCAGTCTGGATAGAATACGACCGCTCTGTTCTCACTCATTGAATTCATAGCTCCCCGAGGCTCAGCACTTCGGCATTGAATGCAGCAGCTGCATCGATGGCTATTGATGTATTCGCTCCAGTAGTATGTGCGGAGTTGTCGGTGTGTGACGATCTAAAAATTGTCGACAATGGCTCTGGTGTGTAGCAACGAAGCCCCGAGCGACCACCTTGTCCAAGTCCCATTCGTCTCGAAGGCGATCCAAACGACCCGCACACACTACTTAGAGCTGTTTTCCACTACTATTGCCGGTTTGGAAGAACGGGGTCAAAGGGGGCGAGCGAAACTACGATGGGTATGTTCTGGTACTAAGCGTGTTGTTGCTCATACAATTCTGGCGACCAACTAGTTCTCTTTCACCAGACAACGCGAACTTTTCGAAGCTTTGCCGTGAATGCCCGGGTCTAGTTGACGGCGGCTTTACACGCACTGATGTCGACCTGATCTTCATCAAGTCGAAGAAGAAAGGCGAGAGGCGAGTCAACTACACCCGCTTCTTGGACGCATTGGGCATGATAGCGATCCAAAAGTATCCCGAACTGGTATATCGAACTAGCCACAAATCATAGCTGGTCAAGCGACATTGTGGCTTGACGCGCTTGTGTGTCTGTTAGTGTCTGGAAGCCTCGGTGCCGACATTGCTTCAGTCCCACATCAGCAAACTCCCGTGCATCGTGGAGTTCGCTCACGGGGAGCAGGTGCGGTCTTTCGTGTCGTCAATTCCAAAGCATCTTCCATTTACCCGCTTGCGTAGGTCCAAGCAGTGTGGTCTCGTCGATTGGATCGTACGGAATCGCAATCGTCTTCGTCCTCATCAGCTCCTCCGTCACCTCCGTCGAGACGCTCTTCCACTCCCGACACTTCGCCGCCGAAAGCCAGCGTTGCCTTGACGCCGCCTGCTCCTTTTCGTTCCTCTCGTCGCCGTCTATCGTCGTCTCCGCGTCCATCTGCAGAGGACCCAGCTCGACGGCGGAGCACGTCTGATGGTGCCAAGACGCCCTCGCCACCAAAAAAGGGGAATTCTTCGTCTGGACGCATGGTGGCGCTGGTTTCTCCAGTACAGGAAGAGAACGTCGAAGAGGAAGAGGAAACGCCGTGCTTTGCCTCGTAACAGCCTCCGAGGGTCTCCCCACGTCCAAGCGTAACCTCCCAGTGAAAAACACCCACTTCAAGATGACCATTCTCCCACCGTCTTCTGGAACTGTCTCTGACTGCAACACCTTGCTCTGGCTCTGCACTCCCGAAACACCTCATAATCGAGGTGGATTCTTCGGGTCGCTTCTTCATTTCATCCGACACCTTTCTCCAAGAGCTCCCGAGAAGCCTCGCCCGCCCCCACGCATGACCGCGATGCAGCTGCTGCCGCCCGACTACCACAAGCAGGTCGCGCGCGAGCTCGTGGCCTTTTTCCACTCCTTCTACCGCTTCGGCGGCGCCTCCAACACCTTCAACCTCGACGACCCGGGCTACCAGAGTCTGCTGCACAACGTGCTCTTCGCGTCGCTCGCGATCGGCGCGATCGTCTTCATCGTCCTCTGCGTCGTCGTCGTGCGGCGCACGATCCTCCACATCCGCAGCGGTGCGTGGTTCACTGTTTGGTTTGGCTGGCCTCTCTGCGGGGCTCATCGCGTATGCTGCTGGTCTAGACTATGTGCGTCGCGTGTCCATGGACGCGCAAGCCATGGAGATCTCGGCGGTCATCTTGCTCACTGTGCTGGCCATAAGCGCGCTCAGCGGGCTGCTGGGCGAGGCGCAAGTCGATTACAGCGCCGGCGTCGTGCGCGGCGCCATGACCAACACCAGCAACCTCTTCACCACGTCCCAGCAGCTCGTCCGAGATGCCGTCAACACGAGCGCCGACGTGAGCTTCGTCGCAGATAACCTGGTGGTTTCATTCAACAAGAGTGATCTTCCAGAGGACGCATTCAAGCTGTCGATTGAGGCGCTCCGACTCACGCATGCTGCAAAGGACTTCTTGAACGCGACGAACACTCTACTGCCTACTCACTACGCGGACCTTGCCCGTGAGTGGGAGTTTTCGTACTTTATGCTCAAGTCTACGACCAACTTCGCCATTTTGGCTGTGTCGCTGGCGAGTTTCTTGTCGATCTCATCGATCGGCTGGTCGATGGTGTCGCCACTGAGGCTGTCGATCTTCGTCATTTTGAGTGTCGTGCCGATTTCCCACACGCTCATTGGTGTCTATTTGTCATCAACGATCCTCACAGCCGACTTCTGCGCCGCACCGCTCAACAGCACGGTGACGCTGCTGCATACGACCCCTACCGTCAACTATTATATTGAATGCCCAGCCAACGCGACCAACCCATTCGCATCTTACTCGTCGAGCGTTCACGAGAGCACGGACTACGTTGTGCACTTGCAGAAGCAGGTCGTGGACTACGCGCTCCACCATGGCGATGCTGGCGCTCGCATGAAGCGCGACTTCTTGGATCCAATCGGTCAGCAGTTGGAGAAGCTGGAGGGATTCTTGGCAGGCTTCAACCAGACCCAGCAGTGTCAGCACGTGGCCGCCGACATTTCGCACGCGATCGACGCCTACTGCGAGTTCGGCATCGTCGGCTTCTTCTCGATGTGGGTCCACCAGATGATCATCTGCTTGATTCTCTTCGTGAGCGTCATCACATCAGTGCTCGTATACGAGCGCGTCCACGCCCGTGAGGTCCGGGCTGACATGCGCTACCAGCTTCTCTCGACTTATGAGGACGACGACGTTGAGCATGTCTACTTGTCATCGGACTGACCGAGCCAGCTGAAACCCATTTGGAGAACGGACCCAGCTCGACCGTCGGCAGTCCATTGCATGTGGTGTGTACTTTTACTTCTCTTGATGAATCCTCGCATTCATATACCGATCTCCTCCGTTTTCTGTTCCTGATGATCCATGTAACTTTTTTGATTGGATGAAATGGCTGTTTTAGATCGAGTGGGTTGAAAAGTCAATGGGTTGGTCTCACCAGCATGACACAATCCGCGTCGCCATCTTCTGCCATGTCATCTGCCGGCCCCACCGACCTCGATGCGCTGCGCGACCGCTGGCGCCAGGAGCAGCAAACGCTGAAGCTGCAGCTCGTGGAGAGCGACACCTGCAAATGGCGACTCGCAGCGGAAGACAACGACGACGACGACAGGACCAAGCCCTTGACGCGCGTCGCAGGCGTTGACATCAGCTTCCTCAAGGGATCGAACGAGCACGCATGCGCCTCGCTAGTTGTGCTTGCGTACCCGTCCATGGAAGTGCTGTACGAAGCCTACTCGTACGTGTCGCTACCGGCGCCATACATCGCTGGTTTCTTGGCGTTCCGTGAGGTGCCAGCGTTGACCAAGCTCTACGAGGATCTGCTGCGACGCTGTCCACGTAGGAACAAACTTTAGTGAGATCGCTATGGTACTACACTAACTTTCGTGTGCGCTATGACTAGAGCACGTGCCCGACGTCACCCTGGTGGACGGTAATGGGGTGCTGCACCCGCAGGGCTTTGGGCTGGCCTCGCATTTCGGTGTGCTCATGGGGATACCCACGCTGGGTGTGGGCAAGACCTTTCTTCACGTAGACGGTCTCACAAAGGGTGACATGAAGACGCTCATGGCAAACGCAAAGGCCGCCGGTGACCAGGTCGCGAAAATCCAGGGAGAGTCAGGTCGCGTGTGGGGTGCCGCACTCTGTGGCCCCACAGGCGTTCAGAATCCAGTTTATGTCTCCGTCGGCCACCTTTTGTCCCTCGATACCGCCCTCGAGATCGTGTTGGCATGCTCGAAAAAGTTCCGAATCCCAGAGCCTATCCGTCAAGCCGATCTGCGGTCGCGCGCAGTGATTCGCGAGTGGGAAAAGCCTGGGGCCACAGTAGACACGGCGCTCGACCGCTTCCGATTCGTTTGATGTATTCATAGAATAACGCACCATTTCTGGAAGAATGACTGGTGTTCGTCGTGAGCGCCGTCGGCGTTTGCTCGGTGGACGTCCGTTGGTACTCGATCTCCTGTACCACTAGACTGTAGCTGCGTCGGCGCTGGGAAGAGCTTGATCAGCTGCTTGATATCGTAGTCCGACATGTATGGGTCGAGATACCACATGCGGTGGTGGTTTGTTGGGTCATACTTGGTTGTGTGAAGCAAGAGGTGGCCGCAGTTGAGGTCTTGGATGAGAACTTTTACAGCTGCGTGCGCGAAATCAGTGCCACTCTCGACAAATGTGGCGTCAGCGACTAGAAGAATCACGGTGAATAGACTGTTGGTACGCGTACGCAACAAAAACATCAAACTACCTTTCCATGCAACGACGGTTGGGCTTCCCAAGTTCCACTCGAGCATGCGTCGTAGACCTGCCAGGAACGGGTGGTATGCGATGTCCGCAATATGCTCCTTGAGGAACTCCTCGACGCGAATGCGTTGGGTCATCTGTGCGGTAGCTGACCGCACGTAGTGTTCATGGATTCGAATAATTAGGTGCTGGCTGCCGTCCGGGTTTGTCCACGGATCTAAGTTTGTACTTAGACCGGCCTTCAGCACATGCTTATCAAATGCCTCGTACTGCAGCGGGACAGCCAAGTTTCAGTGTTTGTCATGATTCGCGTTAGTGCTGGTATCCGTACGTTCTTTAGAGCGATGAGCCGGTGGTAGCCGCTGCGGACTTCGTTCTTGATGCGTTCCATCGAGACGATCCTAAGCGCAGTGCAAGTCATGTCAAAACGACCTCAAACTAATTGAAACAGCTACTGGAGCTACGTTACTCGTCGTTATAGCTCTCGTCGTGGCCAGCGACCGGGCACTTGGTGAACCTCAACGACGCGATGATCTCTTGAAGAGCTACGTCCTCGCTCGTCGGCGCCAAGTCGCTCGTTTCGATCCTTTGTCACCACCCACACATCAGCAGTCGTTCAAGGCGCGAAACGATGACGCGACAAGCATTGCGCACACGATCTGCTCGGCGCTCGAGTTCTCGAAATGGTCAATCACGCGCTTGGCGACGGCGTCGTGCTCTAAGAAGAACCGCGTGCAGACGTCGCGCCAGCGCGTCAGACGCGCCGGCTGACTGGTCGCCAGCGCCGCGCACGTGCACTCGTCGTCTATCATCGCACAGTCAGCGACCGCGAGCGACCGAGGGACAGAGAGAGACGCACCCGCCATAACGGCCACCTTCGTCCGATCGACGGTTTGCTAATGTTCGTTCCATTTCCAAGGGCGGAGAGCATGACTATCACCCAATCACAAAAGCGCAACCGAGTTCCATCGTTCGTTATGGATCCATGCCCGCGTTAGATATGGATGCGCCCTAGTCAACGAGCACGTTCAAGAGCGCCTGCCGCTGCTCGAGCACTTCCGGGTCGGCGTTACGAGTCTCCTCGTCCAGCGCTTCGAAGATTTCTTCGAAGCGGTCGAACTGGATCTTCGCACGCTCCATCTCGTCGTTGTTGTAGAGCGTGATCGCGTAGTTGAGGTGGAACATATGGTCCCTGGTGACAAGCCACGCCCAGTTAGTGTAGCCATCTCTCTCGCTCGCTCTCTCTCCCCCGATCTCCTCACCTCTCCATCTCGATAGCCTTCTCGAAGGCACTGCAGGCGTTCTCGAAGTCGTCGAGTCGGCCGAGCGTGATTGCCAGGTACATGTACGAGCTCGGAAAGTCGGGCTTGAGGTTGATGGCGGCGCTGAAATAGTGGAAGGAAGACGCGTACTGCCCTGTGTTGAGGTGGACAAGTCCGAGATTGTACGACGTGATCCACTCAAAGGGATCTAAGTACAACGCTCGCTTTAGGCACGCCACAGACGCCACGTAACGCTGCTTGCCGAAGAAGCACATCCCGATGTTGTTCCAGAGTTGGGCCGAGTTCGGGGTTTGCACAGCCGCGACGCGGTATTTGACCAACGCAACGTCCATGTCTCCGTGGTCCTGGATAATCGACCCCGCTGCGAGAATAGTCTTCGGGTTACGGGGGTCGTGGGTGAGTGAGTTGCCGAGGTAGTCAAACGCGCGGAAGTTCTCACCAATCCGCAAGTAGAGTAGACCCAACGTTGTCAGCAGTTCGGGGTTCTCGGGCGAGAATTCGAGGGCTTCAAGGTAGATGCTGATTGCAGCTTTGAAATCTTCACGCAACGTGTGCACTTTTCCGAGCTGCAAGAAGGTTGCGTCATGGCGGTTGATGGAATTGGCTTGCTGAAAACACTCGATTGCTCGATCATACTCCTTAAGGTACATGTAGCAGAGCCCAATGCTGTGAAAAATCTCCCAGTCGTCGGCTTTGCCCATCGAAATAATCTCTTCGTACACCTCGATCGCAGCTGTGTGCTTTCCCAGCAGGTACAACGAGCGTCCGACTTGTTTCAGGTTCTCCTTGTTATCGGGATTCAAGCACGTGGCTGCCTGCAGCAATTGAAGACTCTCCTGGATACGCCCGGAATGGCGTAGAATCAGGGCTTTGACGTAAATTGGGTACTCGCTGAGACCCTGATGCTTCTTTAGTACATCTTCGATCACGCGAAGGCACTCCTTGAATTCACCACGAAGATAAAGACGATGGAGAAACCAGTTCATTGATGACGGGTCGGACTGGGTTTGGCGCATGGGATAATGGTCGCGAGGCGACTTGATGTTGTCGAGGGAATTACCTGGCATAGTCCTGGTCGTCGCGGCTAGAGAGGACGAAATGTGTTGCTCAGCGAAGGACCATGTGGTCGCAGACGCACGCGAACCGACGCCGTGGAAGAGCACGTACTGATCAACTCACCGGTTTACCGAGCCCCCTCATCTTGACTCCTCCAACATCTATTCTTACCTTTTGTGAGATCAGATAATTTTTTTTTTTACACTACCCTCGCCGAGAGTTGCCTTAATGGTGACACGACTCGCTCAGATAGTCAGAATGGTGGAGTTCCGCCTTCTTCTCGTTTTGAAAGAGCGGTGAGCTCCGTTGCCCAAGGCGATCTTGTCTATCGCCAATAAAGCATCGAGATAGAAGTGATCATTGCAACATTCCAGTTATGGGGACAGGTTCCTCATCCGGCACTGGGGCGCACACCCGCATTATTGAGGTCCTGAAACAAACCCCGTTCATGCGAATGATGGACGGCAAGAGTCTCGGCGAAATCGCAGCATGCTTTCAGCTAGTCAAATATCCTAAAGGCGCTGCGATCAAGAATGAGCCGTGGTTATTCTTCATCGTCGCTGAGGGATCTGTCGATATTTCGTCGCTGATTCCAACTGGCAGTCGAAAGCAGCATCTTCACGAAGTACTATGCCAACGTAAAGTTGGGGATTATATATCGTTTGCAGCACGTGACCTGCTCCTTGGTCGGCTCATGGATGAGTCTGCAGCGCGAGCACGACGTTCTACCGTGAAAGGCCCGACCCCACGACTCGCACGCAAAAATCTCATGGCCATGCTCGACCTAAATCGCATCACGGCCGACATGTTCACTGGGTGTACGCTGCTGAAACTCCATCGCGATCGTTTTCTGAAGCTACGTAGTCGTCTTGAATCACGTAGGTCAAGTCGAAATGACCTTATTAACCACACACGTCGATTTTCCGACGATGAGAGCCACTCTCTTGGAGCGAGTAAGGCCGGAATTCCGCGTCGAAACACACTGATGACTGGCCCAGAGAGAATGAACTTGCTGAACTCAGTAGTTGAATCCGACATCGTGAACTTTCTCTTTGATATTCCCTTCCTGGAAGGAGTCGATCAATCTAGATTGGTAACGCTGTCTAACTTGTCCTCATACGAGTTCATCCGCAAAGGCGCTGTACTATGCCAAGAGGGTGAAATCGGAGATCGCTTCTTCATCTGCATCCGAGGAGCACTCCAAGCTACAGTACAAGCAGTCTCTCGTCACAACAAGTCAAGCGACACAAGTGATCAATCCAGACCCGTGCTGGCTCGTGGGAATTCGAAGAGGTGTCAAAGAGACCGCAAGATTCACGCGCTGAAAAGAATGGGGCCAGGAACCTACTTCGGAGAAATCTCCCTCCTCTTCCGGATCCCTCGTATATGCAGTATTACAGCAATTGAGGACTCACTTCTTGTGTATATCGATCGCGTTGCATTCTGCAACTTCCTTAAAATTGTTCCTGAGGCCAAGCTTGTGTTGCTGGAGCACGTGCGGCTTAATTTCATTGATACGCTCATCAAGCAAGGATCCACATTTCTGAATGCAATGCCTGTCATGAAGCGACAAGAGCTGAGTCATATCGGAGACATCGTTGAACACACGACGGGCGAAATGGTCGTCGAAAAGGGTGCGAATCACTCAGGATTCTATATACTCTTGCGTGGCCAGGTAGAAGTTGAATATTTTCCTCTCAAGCGCTCTTCAGTGATTAAGAAGGTTGCAATCAGCGACAACGACGATGATGACACGGCCTCTACGTCCTCTGCTCCTTCGCAGAGAGAGGTTATTCGAATTCAACCCGGAGGATACTTTGGTCACGAAGCAATAATTCTCGGCGAGTCGTCTCCGGTGACAGTGAGATGTGTTGACCATTCACTAGCACTTCGACTGAGCACAGAGGTCTTTCGCGAATTCTTTTCTTCCGCGCCAGCCTTGTACGCAGAATTCTGCATCAAATGTCTTCGTGATAAATCGCGTCCCGAACACATCATGCAACATTACGACGCCCATCACCTTTGGGCTGCTGACTGTATCAACAGACGACGACAGCATGAACTCATGCTTTTCGAAAGTATCGAGGATTTCATGTGGGAAGCTGACCTCTCCGAGGAGAACACGAACGAGCTTGCGTTGATGGTCTACATGCGGTACCTTGCGGACAATGCCCCACTCCATGTTCATATTTCATCCAGCGTCTTGGATAAAATCGAGGATGACCTTGCATCGCAACAAGCCGAGCGCGATATCTTTGACGGGGCGCGCAATGAGATCTTGATGCGAATGGAGGACGCAAACTTCGAAGCCTTCAAGTCAGGTGAAAACTTTCAGGATTTTCTCGGCCGTCTCCACTGTCCCCAATCAATCTATGATGGGCTCACAACTCGCCACCTTGCTCGACTTGACATGACCCACACAAGTCCTCCCGGGGACGAAAGCCGCCGGCCGCGGATGAAGCTTGAAGATGTCGAAGAAGAGATCGCACGGGAGTTTGAGACACGCTCCAAGATCGTGAACACCGGTATTGCTGGAGGCGTCGCTATTAGCAGCAAGTCATTTGGGCGAGCAGCGTCTCAGCGGAGGTACCTCGTCGCAACAGCTAACGCGCCGCAAGCATTGGGAGCCAGTGTAGGGCGGCGAAAGTCTCGTATCGATACCATGGGGCTGCAACGTGTTTCTTCAGCGGTTTCGTCAACATTCGTCTTCTAGTCATTTGAGCCATATCATAAGTCATCTAAGTAAACATTCAATGCAATGAAAACGATCAGGCAGAGAAAATTCCGAGTCAAGTGAGCAGCCACGTGGATTAAAAAGTGTGAGTAGGACATAAATACAGACCGTCTAGATCGCCGTGCGACCTTCCATCACTTCGGTCGCCGGCGCGCTCCGCTGGATACTTGTTCTCGTCTGCCCAGCTACATGACCCACAGATTCTGCATCAGCAGAAACAGGTAGCACCGGCAACGGCGCATCTTTTGGGACCGAGATCTCGATGTAAGACGTGCGTCGGTACCACACGCGCACGAGTCTCCACTCAATTTGCCGCTTTTGGAAGTTCTCTTGGGCGTTAATTCGCCGGATCTGGAGATTCACACGTTCTTCCGCCTCTCTCACTTGTGCCGTCGCGCAATAGAACGACAGGCCAAGCGTACAGATGCAGCACCCGTACGCAAACGACGTGCAGGGCAGGCAGGGCCAGTGGTCTTGCAGCGCGCCGTTGATCTTGGTGATCGCCTTCTGGAACTCCTCGTGGGTCATATGCGCCGCGACCGAGTTGTCCGAGTCGTCTGGGAAGTCCTCTTCGTACGCCGACGCCAGTCCGTTCACGAAGACTTCGCCCGTCGGCTGCAGCACGGCCAGGCGGACGCGGTCCGTCGCTGCCTTTTTCGCGCCCATGGTCGTTGGCAACTTTGCAGAAGAACCCTTCAAGGAGATCAGGTCCCACTTCACCATCTGGGTTCCCATGATGGAACGCTCCAGATTCGGTGGGCGTCTTCTGATACGAACTCGTATCCGATAGGAACTGCCCACCATGTGCTTGGGCAGCCAACCAAAGAGTGAAAGGACGTGAGTGCAAGGCAGCACCATGGACGCGCTCGTGGGCAAGCCCTCGAAGACGCACCGCAAGGCCAAGAGCGGCGCCAAGGTCAACAAGCAGAAGAAGAAGGCGCTCGAGAAGCAGCGCCAGGACCAGCCGTCGCTCGCCGAGCAGCGCAAGAACCCCAAGGCCTTCGGCGTCGCCAAGGCCGGCCGCGCGCGCAAGACCATCCAGCGCAACCTCGACCGCGCGCACCGGAAAGAGTATGTGCCGCAGGTCTCGCGTGCCGAGGACCTGCCGCCGCCCATCTCGGTCGTCGTCATGGGCCCGCCGGGCAGCGGAAAGTCCACACTCATTCGCGTACGTCGACTCGCTCGCTTGTCGGAGGTGGACGCTGGCAACTAACGCTCTCTTGTCGCAGTCGCTTGTGAAGAGGTACACGCGCCACAACATGGTCGAGGTTAAAGGACCCATCACGGTGGTCAGCAGCAAGGACCGCCGCATCACTTTCTATGAGTGCCCAAACGACCTCAACGCTATGATCGATTTGGCCAAGATCGCTGATCTTGTGCTATTGATGATTGACGCGAGTTTTGGTTTTGAGATGGAGACGTTCGAGTTCTTGAATATTCTCCAGGTCGTGGGATTTCCGAAAGTCATGGGTATTCTCACGCATCTCGATACGTTCAAGAAGAACAAATCATTACGCACGACGAAGAAGCGATTGAAGAACCGCTTCTGGACCGAAATTTATCAAGGCGCCAAGCTTTTTTACTTTTCCGGCATCGCCGCTAATAAGTACCCAAAGGGCGAGATCCAAAATCTGTCACTGTACATCCAGCGACTCAAATTTCGGCCCCTCACGTGGCGTAATGCCCATCCATACCTTCTAGCTGACCGTTTCGAGGACGTCACTCACCCAGACGAAATTCAGCGTAACCCGCTTGTGGATCGTAAGGTCACATTCTACGGCTACCTTCGCGGCACTCATCTCAAGCCAGGCATGAAGATGCACATTGCTGGTGCCGGCGATTTCTACATGGATAATGTCACGTCCATGCCCGACCCATGCCCGATCCCGAACTCGAAGAACGGTGAGGGGAAGAAGAAACACCTCACGCAAAAGGATATTCTGCTATACGCACCGATGTCAGATGTTGGCAACATCATGTACGACAAAGATGCGATGTACATTAACCTCTCCCAGCTCAACTACACCAAGCCAGAAAGTGAGGTGATCATGCCGAACGATGATAAGGATGGTGATGCAGTGTTGCGTCCAAGCTCCGGAGGTGAGGGCGTCGAAATGGTGCAGAACCTTCAGCAGCTCGATGTTGGTCTCGACGAACGCCTTCGCGGCGCAAGTCTTTCGCTTTTCAAGAACACCGCGGCTGTACGAGCGGACGAAGTTGATAGCGATGAGGACGATAACGAAGAGGACGGTGAGGATGATGATGGAGACGATGACGACGATGACGATGGCGACGAAGACGACGACGATGAGGGCGATGATGACGACAGCGACGGGGAAGCTAACGTTGGTAAGCCGCAGGAGCGGATCGTCCACGACAGTAGCGGCCGCGTGCGACGTCGCGCGGTGTTTGACGACGAGTTGGTGGAAAGCGAGCAACGGCTACCAGGCTCGGACTCCGAGTCGGATTACGATGATGACGATGATCAAGATGAAGACAGTGACGAGGAGGAGGAAGAGACGAATGCCGAGACATCGAACCTTAGATGGAAAGAGAACCTCGTTTCGCGTGCAGCAATCAACTTCCTCGAGCGTGAAAAGGGTGACGTGAATCTGATGGAACTTGTGTACGGCGAGCGTCAAAGGATGCACATGACTGAAGCGGATCTAGACAGAGAGGAGCAGAAGCGCTCTGGTAAGGACGATGCCGATGGAGATGATGAAGATTTTTTCAAGCTGAAGAAGCGCGGGTCTGGAGCCACGCCCGAGGTCGGCAAGGATGGCAATGTATGGAATGCATTGGATTGCTCGAAGCTGCAGATCGGACTCGATGAGCTCAATGAATGGAATGAAGACGATGTTTTGCAGAGCATCCGCGATCGGTTTGTAACGGGATCATGGAAGCGCGTGAATAAGAAGGCTGATGACGATGATGGTGATGAGGATGTGGACATGGATGGCGCTGATGCCGACCCACTGAATGACGAGGATATGGATGGTGACTTCGAGGATCTCGAGACGGGTGAGCGTCACGGAACTGCACCCTCGGACAGCGACGGTAATGACGATGACGAAGGTGATGAGGAGGAACAAGACGAGACTGACGAGCAGATTCGCGAGCGACTACGTGCTGAAAAGTCGGCCAAGAAGAGCAAGGAAGACGATGAGGACGACGGGGTAGAAATCGGGGGCAAGCGAAAGGGCAAGGACGATGAGGATGAAGAAATGACAGAGTTGATGCTGGAAGCCAAGAAGCTACGCGAGGAACAGGCTCGTCGAAACGCAGAGGAGTTTGGTCAAGAAGGAGAGGATGTGCGATTGCAACTCGAAGGATTCCGTCAGGGACTTTACGTGCGCATCGAGTTTTCTGGTGTTCCGGCCGAGTTCGTCAAATATTACGATCCGAAGAATCCGATCGTCATTGGTGGTCTTCCGAACGTCGAACAGAGCTTGGGACTCGTTCGCATGCGCTTCAAGAAGCACCGCTGGCACCGCAAGATTCTTAAGACGAACGATCCACTGGTGTTTTCCATCGGGTGGCGGCGTTTTCAGAGCTTGCCAATCTATTCCATTGAAGACCGCAACGACCGCCAGCGGTATCTCAAGTACACACCCGAGCACATGCACTGCTTCGCGACGATCTACGGGCCAATGTGTGCGCCGAACACTGGCGTGCTGGCCTTCCAGACGCTGTCGAATAACGTCGACGGATTCCGTGTGAGTGCGACAGGTGTCGTGTTGGAGCTGGACCACAAGTTTAGCGTGGTGAAGAAGCTGAAGCTGATCGGTACGCCGTCCAAGATCCACAAGAACACGGCCTTCATCAAGGGCATGTTTAACACGGAGCTGGAGGTGGCAAAGTTCGAGGGAGCGAGCATCCGTACAGTAAGTGGCATCCGCGGCCGCATCAAGAAGGCAATGCGTGGCGAGAAGGGAGACTTCCGCGCGACGTTCGAGGACAAGATCCTGAAGAGTGACATTGTCTTCTGCCGTACATGGGTGCCGGTGGAGCCCAAGACGTTCTACAATCCGGTGACCTCCCTGTTGGCTACTGGTGTGGGCAAGAAGAAGGGTGCAGCTGCGTTGCCGCTGATGAAGACGACGTATGAGCTGCGCAAAGAGCAGAAGGTGCCGGTGCCGGTCAACCCAGACTCACTATACAAGCCGATTGTACGCAAGGAGCGCAAGTTTGGATCGCTGAAGATCCCGAAAAAGCTACAGGCAGCGCTGCCGTTCGCGAACAAGCCGAAGGTGGACAAGAAGAAGGGAGGCAATAACGAGAGCTACCAGAGCAAACGCGCCGTGGTGCTGGAGCCGGAGGAGAAGAAGAAGTACGCGTTTATGCAGGCAGTAAACACAGTGCGGCGTGACAGACAGCAGACCCGTAAGGAGAGTATGGCGCGGCGCCACGCCGAACATCTGAAGCGTAAGCAGCGTGAGGAGTCGGTGTTCGCTGACGTCCATAAGGAGGCAAAGAAGGCTAAGTTCCGCGCCGAGGGTAAGGAGCAAGCACGACGATTGCTGCAGGAGTCTGGGGGCGGTCGCGGTGGTGGACGAGGAGGCAAAGGTGGCCGCGGCGGTGGGCGCGGTCGAGACTGAGACGGCAGATTTTGATGAATAGAGACCTAGCTGCGTTTAGTTGCTGTCTTCTGTGTTTGAATCATGAAAACAAAGGAGAAATGTTTGAGGATAAGAGAGAGATTGGACAGGGACAGAAAGACAAGCGCAAGAGATCCAATCACTTGAGAGCAAGTGGCGGTTGTATCTGGTCATGGGTAGTTGTACCTGTATTTGTTTATTGGTTTCATGTTATTGTCGTGGATCGTTGCGAGGGAAAAGCCTCTAGAAGGCACAAAAACCCTCCTACGCACCCCCCGCGGCGTCTTTCGACCCGGAGAGGCGCAGAACATGCAGCACATGCAGCACATGTAGAAAAGAACACATGCAGAGCACGCACACTCTCGACAGAGTCGAGGGCCGAGGCGGAACCAACCGCGAGGGCTGTCGACTCCGGAGAGTCGGGGGTGCTTGAGGCTTGAGCTGTGGGCGGCCGATTGGGAAATGAGCTCGCTGTCGGCAGTGGTGGCGAGGGAGGCGGCCGCTGATCCGTTGCTGGATCCGTCCACTGTAGTGGGCTGCGGCCGCCTCCCTCGCCACCACTGCCGACAGCGAGCTCATTTCCCAATCGGCCGCCCACAGCTCAAGCCTCAAGCACCCCCGACTCTCCGGAGTCGACAGCCCTCGCGGTTGGTTCCGCCTCGGCCCTCGACTCTGTCGAGAGTGTGCGTGCTCTGCATGTGTTCTTTTCTACATGTGCTGCATGTGCTGCATGTTCTGCGCCTCTCCGGGTCGAAAGACGCCGCGGGGGGTGCGTAGGAGGGTTTTTGTGCCTTCTAGAGGCTTTTCCCTCGCAACGATCCACACGACAATAACATGAAACCAATAAACAAATACAGGTACAACTACCCATGACCAGATACAACCGCCACTTGCTCTCAAGTGATTGGATCTCTTGCGCTTGTCTTTCTGTCCCTGTCCAATCTCTCTCCTCTCCTCTCCTTTCTCAAGCCACTAGCATAAAGCCTCAAGCCGCAAGCGCAAGCCTCCATCCGCTCGCCTCCATTCGTTCGCACGATCGCTGCATCGTGTCACACGACTTAATAAGTGCTATGTCCGTTTCTCCGATAGTAGTGCCGTAGTGGATCGTGAAACGCTGTCGCCGTAGGACGCGCGATCAAGACGACTGGGAGCAACGCGAGTCGCGAACGCGGCTTCCGCAAAGGCATTGAGACCTTGCGCTTGAGAGTGACGCTAGGGCCATTGTGCTGGGGCACGTTGTTAGGCGTCGTTGGATCTTGCTCTCAGGCACGCCCGCGGAGCGGCGGCGGATGGTGGACGGTGGACGCTGAGTCGGTCGGCGTCGCTGACGCTGTGTCATGCACGGCGATCACGCCGGTCGCAACGATCACGCGGACCACAACGATCACGGCGAGGTGTGCGGACTCGTACTGTATCGACGACCACGGCCGTGGCCACGTCCATCTCGACGAACAAATTGGCGGGTGGTGCGGGCCTTGAAGTGGAGCAGCAGCGCAGATGAGCGGTAGGTGAGCACCAGGCAGGCCGCGCGCGTGGTTGTAACAGGCGCGCTCGAGCACGTCGCTGTTCTTGTCGCTCGCGGTCGCCCTCGGTGTCGCTCACGCTCGCGGTCGTGCACTGGGACGAGGGTAGTCGAGCAGCATGCAGATGTGTCGTCGTGAACGAGGCGCGAGATGGTTTGGTGTGGACCTCGAAGAAGAGACGAGTCATATGACATTCCACGGAAGGATCGCGGCCATGATGCGTGCCTATCAACGCCGGTACCTAATGAGATTCTTGCAGGGGCCGTTGTCTGTAAAAAAGAAACGAGTGACGACAAAATGTCATGGGGCCGATCCGAGAGGAGACGGAGTCTGGGTTGTCGATGACGGCGGGGGATGGCGCAAGTTCTTGTGGGTCTTGGATGGCGTCAGATCCTTCACCACGTTAGACTCGAGCACCCCCAGTTGAGAGCGCAGGACGACATCCGTTGCGCACACCCGGAACCCCTCGACAGTGTTCGGCGGCGTCTGGCGCACACGTTGGCTCGTGATCGTCGCAAAGTAGTGCATTTGTTCAGGTTTGTATTTGAGATACTATTGGCAGTTGTGTTCATCTCGAGAATAGCGCTTTCTTCAGGGCAGATGCACGAGTTTCAGACTTTGCCGGACGTTCGGGGCCTCCAATAACTGGTGATTGGGTTCGCCGGATCCTTCCCGGAACGCCAGAAAACTCGATCGGGTCCTTGGCGGAAAACTTCGAGTTGCAATCGTACATCATCTCCCTTTTGACCAAATTCATCTGCACTTCATCATTCCCATTCATTGAGCTCAGCGAGTTCACTCTGTAGCTTCGGGCAGTCCATCGAATTCCACGCATTGTCATCCGTGCCAACCTCTTGCGGGACTCCAGACTCGCGCTTCTCCAGCATGAAAGACATGGCACGACTGTATCTCCATAGATGATCGTTCGTGAAATTCTATCCTCTTGTACTCTCGTGGTGCCCGCTAAGGCAAAACCTTCGCCTCCTCGTCGACCGTCTTGGCCACAACTGAAGCAATAAGTTATCAGAATCCGATTCATCTCTCTTGCTCACTCCGTCTTCGTCTGACGGCCTCTAGATCGAGGGTGCCAAGCCTCTCGAGGATTTTCAAATCAAGCGTAAATATGGCAGATCCTCACAGTTAGTGGTCGAGATCGATTGACAATTTATGCAGCAGCCTTGGTTGTGATCCACGACAACGTGCTGTCAAGCCCAAGGGATGCGGACCGAGCCATCACGAATAAGTTATTCTGATTGCCGTCGTTTATCGAGCAACGCTTGATATGATCAGCCCCATGCAGACGACTAGGATGCCACCAGTTTGACGGCTCGAGTGGCTGGGCAGCTTCCATTAGTTTGTGATGTAGGAACTGCCGCGCATTCTCGAGCGGGCCAAAACCTATGCTACATCATCCTTATTTATCTTCGTTTCGGGAAAGGGGCGAATGCTCGTCACATTTCATTGTAGAACAACAGTCTCTCCATCATCCGAGCCATTGAAAGTATCCTTCGTCAAAGACGGCGTCTGAAATCGCTGCGTACAGCGGAATATGATTTTCGCGAGGTGTTTCTTGTCCACATTTCTTTGAAGTGCAATTTCAGCATCGATACCGGGACTGGCACACGAAATGTGAGCGGACTTGGGCCTGGGCATGGGATTCGGTCGGCCATGAATCATGTCGAGATGGGTGCCGCGGATGCGTGAAAGCGAACGAGAACGCAAGAAGCATTGTTGCCATCGAAGGAGGTCTTCGTATCCCCAAAGAGGTTGTGCTTGACATCACATGAATGTCCTGAATGCGAAGACGAAAGACAGGAAAACGAAGTAGGATGCGTATTTCTCTGCCTGACCAGACGACCAAAACTTCCGGGAGCTGCTGGATCAACAGCAATAGATTGATTCTCACCCTCAACCCTCGGATTTCGCGACGGTGCCTGGAGAATAGAAGAAATCTTTGCGCCATGATCAATTCGGTCCAAAAGCGGATCTCCAATCGCTTCTTCCCACGCGTGATGTCTGTGTGGACCTGCTACGTGTCTGGATCTGGAGCTAGAGCTTACGCTAAGGCCGAAGCCACAGCAGAGGTTCTCTTTTTGTTCTGTTCATCCCTCGCACCGCAAAAAAGTTGGTGAGGCGAGACGTGAGGAGCACCACCACCACCGGCAGAGCTACACGCACTCACTCGTTCGCGTGCGAGAAGACGCAGCCAGCATCGAGGATGACTCCAGCACTGTGTCCACTATCGGACTCCACAAACACGTCCTATTTCCACCTCCTCCTTCTTCTTATCTGGGTACAACGCGCTTGTTCTGGCACCTATCTCGTTTGCTCGCTCTCTTGTCTTCTACGTCGGCTCGAGTAGCCTTCTTCTTCACTAGCGCCTGCACCTGGTTCGTGCTTATTGCCCACGCGCGGGAACAGCCAGCAAACATCCCGGGGAAGAAGATCGTATTGTGCTCGATTTGAAGCCGATGTATCACAGAATATACGACTCGCTCTTTGTGATCTTGTCCTCGAACCTCGAGCGAGTCATCTGCCCTTCGTAGTGCCTTCTTAAAGCGGCTGCGGACGATTCTCATCGCTTGTACACTCAACGAGCTCTGTCATGGAAAAAGAAAATAGTGTTTGTCCGGCATAGCGATCAAATTCCACCACCGCACTAGACCGAGCTTCTGATCTAGCTCCGTCACCGCACATTTGCACGTAGAGCACAGAGTATGTATTCGCGAGATAATGCTCCGAGTCGATCGTTGCGGTCTTGGATCGAGATGATTGAAAGGCGGTGCCAGCCAACGGAATTCACCAGCGGGTCGTTTGCGATGAGGATGTTCGGGAGGCTGCGGTGCTCGCTGAAGCGCGTGCGCACGAGCCCAATGCTTTAGCCACCATTGGTGAGCAGGCAGGTTTTTCGGCACCGCTGGCTCTCGAGATCAGTAATAATCGAATGCTTGACCATGTTTGTAGAGCTCGTCGCTGCCCGTTCGAGTCATGACAGAACAATTGGATCGCTTCACTCGCGTGGCGGTCGCTTCTTGGTCAGCAAAAGGAGCTCGAGCTCGCAGTATGAACTCTTCGTCGTACTCGACAACCCACAGCCACGTCTTGGCCAGCAGAGCTCTTCTCGGCGGATCGTACCCGCGACAGTTTGAGACGAGACGGTCTTCAGCCCTTTCTCTCACGTCGTCGCGCGCTCCGTTCAACAGCCATCGCGCCGCCCCATGCCGACACCTCATCGTTCCCATTTCCGACCAGATAGTCACTAAATCGAAGCAATGTGTCTTGGACCCATGGAGGTTGCGCGAATGTCGCCGGCCGGACCGGTTCACCTTCCCAGGCGCGAGTGAACCGCGGTCCGCGCCATTCCGCCAGCCAGTGTTTGACCAGTGGTTGGCTCTCGCGCCGCAGGTTCGACCGCTTGACGGCGCCGGTGCACACAGTACGGAACTGCTCCTGCGAAAAAGCAAATCGACACTATGGGCATGTAAGTTGGCGCGACTTGACGCGCGGCGGCGGGGCGGAGCACGGGCGGAGACGAATCGAGTGCGCGCGAGAGATGCGGACGCTTCGATCTGCGAAAGAAGCGCGAGAATCGAGCGAGAATTGGCCGAGTTACGAGAGCTCAAAGAACAGAGACTCGGCGACGCGGAAACCTGGTGCTGGCGACGAACAGATCGACATGAACGACTAGATCAACCAACGAGACAGCGAGCTGCACATACAGTCGACTCGCGTGGGGTGGACATTGAGAACGCTTCTCGTTTGGGGACGCGCTGCTTCGGGTCGTGGCGAGATCTCTCAGTTGCGTGGACGACTTCTCTTCGACCGAACCGTGGATTCCGCCCCCCGCGCCGCGCCGGATGCAACTTCACTAGAAACGAGTTCGACTGACGCGTTTTGCCTTGTTGCAGTGTCAAGAACGGAAAGGTTGTTGTGTTGCTGAACGGCCGCTTCGCTGGCCGCAAGGCCGTGGTCGTCAAGACCCACGATGAGGGCCGCGGCGACCGCAAGTTCGGCCACGCCATCGTTGCCGGCATTGACCGTTACCCGCGCAAGGTGACGCGTGCCACGAGCAAGAAGAAGCTCATCAAGAAGTCGAAGGTCAAGCCGTTCATCAAGGTCGTCAACTTCAACCACATCATGCCGACGCGTTACGTCGTTGACATCGACCTCAAGAAGGTCCTCGACGACGAGGTCCTCGCCAACCCGGAGTCGCGCGTCGAGTCGCGCAAGACCATCAAGAAGGTGTTCGAGGAGCGCTACCTGAACCAGGCCACGATCAAGTCGGAGAAGAAGGCCGCCGGCGTGAGCTTCTTTTTCAAGAAGCTCCGCTTCTAAGCGATCAAATGTCGCCCGACTTTGCTTCGATCTAGAGGAGTGTGCTTCTGAGCTGATCCTGGGGTGGTATTAGTAATGCAGCAAATTTCAGTTCCGCTTCGCTCGGTTGTCAGGGTTGATGAAGTTGCGTGGCTGCCTTAGCTGAGGTCATCCTTACGAATGATTATACTTAGCTTTTTCGTGCTAAGATAAGTCGGGGTGTGCGGGTCAAGAGCCGGTATCTTGTATTGCCGCAGCGTGATTTGAACTCAGTCGCCTTCCTCTCAGCTCGAGTCCTCCGCCCTTTCCTTGACAGGCAACCCAACCTGGCATAGGTTCAATAGAATGTCGTGGGGTTCTCCAAACAAGGATGAGAAGTTCTACAAGGGCGCAAAGAATGACACTGCTTGGAACAAGGTTTTAGTGCTCACCAACAATGTTGTTTCACGTGTGGTCCACTGATGAAAGCTTCGTAGGATTTACTTTGGCGATATCACGTCGCTAAAGAGACGAAGCAGAGCAAAATTAACGCTGGAGAGATTCCTTGCACTGATCCGACGCTGAAGATGCGTCACATCCGCATGAAAATGGGTATCACAGGAACCCTTATTCCTGACTTTACTCCTCGTATGGAGGAGCCGTCTGCAGTGGAGCCGAGGGGTCTCCATCAATCTCTCAGCAGAAGCTTCGTTCGAGAAGGCGATGACGTGCGGTCTGTGATAAGCAAAGGTATAGAAATCGCTTTGCTCCTTGTTTCAGTTGAGTTGATATCCCTTAATCGCGTAGTGCGTTCCTTAAGATCCCTGAAAAGTTCATGCTCGACGTCATCACCATCTATTTCGTCTTCGTCGCGCTCGCTTCACGTTGAAGACATCCAGCAAATCCTTGAGAGCCAGTCGCGTATGTTGAAAGCAAACACTGAAGGAGAAATCTTGGCTATGCGCCTTGCACTTCAAGATGAAGCGCGGAAACGGGAAGCGGCAGAACGAAAGCTGTCGTTACTGTGTGAGAAAATGGGGATTGAGGACAAGTGATATCAGACACCTATCGAAATGCACTAGACTTCTATCTATGAGGGTTTATCGCGACAACTCTACTCGGCACCATCTGTGCTACGGAATCGTTTCAGGATGCCCATGAAAAAGGCCTTGGTGTTCTTCACGCGGTCAGACACACATCGGTTGTACTCTTCGAGTGCGTTTTTCGCCGTAGCGTAGTCGAACCACGACAGAAAGTCAATCATGCGGTCGTCAACGTCCTCGGCTTTCAGCTTGGAGTCGGGCGCGTCGATGTACTTTTGTACGAGGGCTCGGGTCTTCTCGATCTGCTTTTCACTTTGCTTTTTACGGAGTCCGTCGATCTTGCCGCGACGCTGCTCCGACTTGTTGCCACCTCCACTTGCCGTGAGTTCAACGTTAATGCGGCGACCATTGAGAAGCGTATGGTGGCGCGAGAGTGCGGCGCCGAGAGCCTTGCTGTCCTTGACTTCGATAAACGCTGTACCCTTGAACTTGCCCGTTTTCTTGTCTGTGAGCATGCGCAACGTGATTTCGCCAGCCTCGGCGAAGTGGTCGCGCACCATCTTCTCCGTGCACTTGAAAGGGAGCTGCCCGACGAAAAGCGTCAAGTGGATTCGCTTGCGTTTGGCGTCTTGCTCCCCGTCTTCGGCCTCATTCACCTTCGCCTTGCGCTTGCGTTTCTTGCCGATCTGCTCCGCGTCCTTTTCGGCCTGCGAGTCGCTGCCTCCGGCCTTGCGCTGCTGGCGCTTCGCGCCCAAAGCATCGCCAGAGGCCTCCTTCTTGCCTTCGTCCTTACCCGATGCGCTCTCGCCAGTCGCCACGCGCTGCTGCTCGCGCATCAGCTTGCGTCGCTCTTTGGCATTGAGCTTCGCGGCCGCCGGCGCCTTCGCTGGTTCGGCAACTGGCTCCGCCTTAATCTTCTTCTCGACTTTGACCGCCGCCTCGCTCGCGCCCTGGCCCTCGGCCTTGATCGGCGTCTCTTGCTTGACGGACTTTTCGCTCTCGCTCTTCTGCTGCTGCTGGCGAAGCAGCTTGCGTCGCTCCTTGGCGTTCATCTTCGTGGACGGCAGGCAGCTTCGAATCTGCTTGTCGTTTCGTGCTCCACGCGATTTGACTGGCGCGAGCCGAACCAAACTAATAGAGACCCGGGGGTACTAAAAGGTTTCGAGCGTGATGGTCGTTCTCATGATGATCGCGATGGACCTCCCGAGCAAGCCACTGTCATGCTCAGTTGCCGTGCACCACAGAAGTGAAGTGAGCTGCATCGACTGTGCTACAACTTCCTAATGCAGTGTTCTACTGGAGTGAGCAAAGAGCTGCCTGACGACGCGAGACTCGATGCAATTTGAAATAGATCGGAGCGCCATTGCACCCGTGGAAATGGTTATTATTCGCTTTCCATCATATACTGTCTAGCGATTGATAGCAAGTAGAGTCCTCAGCGTTTTCTCCTTGTGGAGAGACTCGGACAGAAACTTCGTGCTACGTTTAATCACGCGGAAAGGAAAAACACACTACAAACGCGGCCTCTATCGACACTTGTCTACTTGAACGGGAAAGCCAAAGTGACTCCACCGGAGAGCTCCACGCCTTTTCGCCACCAGCGCTTTCGAACCTCGTTAGAGCACTACCCTCGTTGCTAACAGTGTTAAGAACTACTACCGTCAAAGCCGATGACGTTGGCAGAGCGTCAGTGTCATTCGAGCCTTCGTCGACGGCCGCGATTGTGTTGCCGCTCATTATCACGGGCGGCATCGCCGTGGGCGGCGTCTCGAGCTACGGCATGTACCAGGCGGGCAAGCATCTCGCTCTCCCGTCGAGCGCGACCGAGGCGCCGCCCAAGAGCTTCCTGAGCCTCTCGCTGGGGCTCGCGTCGGCCGGCGGCGCCTACAGCGCGCAGAACCGCATACTCAACCAGCAGTTCGCGCACCTGCTGACGTACGAAGTGCCGGCCAAGGTCGAGCACTGGAAGTTCCGCGACTTCCTGCGCGTCACGGGGCCGTTCGTCGTCACGCGCGTCGCCATGGTCTCCTTGTCGGTGGCGGCGATGGGGTTCGTAACAACCAAAGTGGACGTGCTGCGATCGCAAAAGTAGGTCGGTTGTTCTCAAAAAGACCAATACACGTCCCACTGGCCGATAGCTTCAACCAACTTGACGAGATTCGTCTGTTATCCGGATTGGAGACTGTATACTTGCCGTCGGTATCCGGAAAAAAAGTGTCGCATGAGTTGACGCTCCGGATAACGCTGATGAGTCGGCCGTCAGTATACGACGTATACCTGCTGTTGACGGCCTGAGCTTGTCACCAGGAAGAAGCTCATTCGCAGTTCCACTTCCTTGAAGATGCGACTCGGAATCGCGTGGAAGGTCGCCGTCGCAGCGGCGTTTCTCTCGCCATGTAGTGCCGAGCCGACGCAGCGCGCTGGGCTCGACGAGAGCGCGGTCGCTCAGATGCTCAACGCGACGCTCTCGGGCTCCAAATTCGCCTTCCGCGACGAGCTCTTCACCGCGCAAGCTCGCGATGCCTTCCAGCGGTTTGTGCGCGACACGATTCCCGACACCGTTCCGTCTGGTGTCAACTGCAAGAAAGTCAAGCACTGCGACAAGAACAACGTCTGCGCGATCGTCTGTGAACGCGGCTCGGTCGTCATCGACCCGTGGCTCCAGAAAGCCCTCAAGCTACAACGCAAGCTGGCCTACAAACGCAATTTCTGCCACGCGCACCTACCAGGCACCCACAATTCAGCCATCAACATCGCAGACGTAGGTCTTTGTCGCAGGTGGAGCTGTTCAGACGCACAGGAGTGACGTGGGTGTCTATGCACGTAGGGCTACGGAGTGGAGGACCACGTCTTTGAGATGTATTTGCAGTACATCTCGTGGATCAAGTCTGGCCTGGAAGTGCACACGAACGACCAACTGTTTACTTTGACTGACCAGCTCAACATGGGTGTACGGTTCCTTGAGCTGGACGTACACTGGTTCGACGATGACCTCCGCATCGCCCACTGCGGCGGGTTCCGCTCGGGTTTGCTCGACGGGCTTATCAGCGCCTTCAACTATGTCGCCAAATGGCTCGGGACCAACATCGAATGGGATTCCGCGACCATAGGGTGTAAGCCAAGTCTCAGCAGCATTCCTTCAAGTGAGCAACGCCGCCTCAACGAGGCGTTGGAAGAGGTAGCAACGTGGCTACACGCACCTGAAAACAAGGACGAGTTTTTGATGATATTCTTCGACGACGAGAACAACCTCTTCCGGTGGAAGAAGGTGATGACGCTACTCAAGTACTTGCGCGCTCACTTCGATAACAAGGAAATTTTGCTCCCGAACGATCTCGTGCTCACAAAAGGTTGGCCCAACTTCCAGTCGCTCTTAGATGCAGGAAAGCGGATCATCTTCATGAGTGGCTCAAACTACTCTCCCCGTGCCGACGAGATGCTCTTTGTCAAGGACGATATCTGCAACTGGACTGAACCAGCTTTGCCGTTTTCGCCATATCCGGACTGTCTCTTCGACCGCAGTCAGATCAGCCCCCTTGACCGAAGGAAGACAATCTTTCGCCCAGAGACGAGCGAGATTGTATACGCTTTCCTCAATGCAGACGGGCACATCGGTGGCAACGAGTATCTGCTCAATGAAACCTCAATCCCTCCGCTCATCGAGTGCGGTGTCAACATTCCTTCTCCAGACAACATCTCACCCCAGCGTATGGAAAGCATGGTTTGGGTTCTCGACAAACCAAATGAACTCACTCCCGGCAAATGTGTCGCTATTCTACGCGACTCGCCGAGGTGGACAAGCGTTGACTGTGACCACGAAGGGTTCGTGGCAACATGTGCACATCAGTCCCGGTACTCGCAGTGGGCCATCGGAAAGGAGGCTGTCACTGAGAAGGACGCGAACGCATCGTGCGCCAAAATCTCTGACGTCTTGGCATACCGTGCTCCAACAAATGGGTACGAGAACAAGCTCGTTCACAACATGCTGTCACGGGCACCATCATCTGTCCAAGGTGTGTGGATCAACGCGAAGTCAATTGTTCGAAAAGTATTCGCGACAAAGTCAGATTCTGCCTTTCGAGCCCCGAGTCCGGCGGATTCTGTGGCCTCTCCGACGTTTGAGGAACGTGCGGAGGTGTTGTCGGTTGAATAGATAATACGTATTCCTTCAGCTTCAAGAGTCAAGCAATTTGCTCGCTGTTGCAAACGATCTTCCAATAAAAACCAACAGTAGAATCTCAACGACATCCGACGACCAGCGTCCGCGTGTCCCACCTGGCACTCCAGGACGGTCACCCCGACCTTCCATCTCTGCTTGACACTGATCTGCGTTCGTGGTGGTCTTCACAAGCCGACCACGTCGACCCCAAACAGATCCATCCCTCCCTATTAGGATTCGCACTGTAGAAGCCAATAGACTTCACTCCATCATCAGAGTCTCAACGTCGAATGGCAGTCAGCATGCTCTTAAAAACAAAACTCCAATGTATTCAATGGATTCAGGTGGCTCGAGCTACTCTCTTCCGGCAAGGAGCCAAATGTTGAGCGAGCACGTAGACAAATCTGCCTAGCACGACGTCGGTCCCGAGGTGGTGCTACCGGTCGTAGGCGTCACGGTGGGGGTCGTGGTCGTCGTAGTGGGCGTCGCCGTGGTCGTCGATGGCGCCGCAGTGGTGATCGAAGGCGCCGCGGTGGTGGTCGAAGGCGCCGCGGTGGTGGTCGAAGGCGCGGCAGTCGTGGTCGCAGGGCTTGCAGTAGTCGTCGATGGAGCCGCAGTCGTCGAGGCTGGCGGAGCGGTCGTCGAGAGGGCAGCACAGCTGCTGTCGAAGTTGTGCGTGAGAGTGTAGACGTTGATCGTGGTGGATCCAATGGTGAGGTCGCAGTCCGTCGGGTTGAGAGCAATGACCGCCGTGATCAGCGACTTGCACGCTGACGACGCACACATCTTAGCCGTTTGCTCCGAAGTCGGAAGGCCCGAAGGGGTCAACAGGTTGTAACCGGAGTCGTTCGTGCAAGTGCTCAAGTTCGAGTTGGACGCAATTGGCAAGAGCTTGGAGATCTCCGTGTCCGGACAGGTCGCGGCCGAGGCGACAGCGACGATAGCAGCAGTGATGACGGTCTTGGCAAACATGTTCGGAGGTGTCGAAAGATGTCGAATACGGTTGCTTGTGTTGTCCAAAGGGGATTTTGGAAAGTGAGAAGCTTCTAGCTGAACCAAGTGGGCTGCCTGAAGCCTCGGAAAGAAGCCAGAGAACGACGATGCTTATGTTCGCAAGACTTTGGATAAGGAGACTATTCCCTCAGTCTGAAAAGTTACGTCAGAGGCGTCAAGCAATCGCGTGGGATCAACTCGTTCAAGATTGCAGACGGCGAGGTGTGACTGCAAAGATCTGGCGAACAGTCTTACTTCACTCTTTACCAAGATTCGAGGATAGGCACAGCTCATCGAGCGCATTTCTCATCTCATGGCGACCCGAGAGCGAATGCGCAGCTAGTAATCAAATTTGGCAAGACACAGGATTTCTGGTATGAGGCCTTTCAAGATCAGCCCCCTCGCCGTTCATCACGATGAAGTTGCCGTCCACTCTCACGTAGACGAGCCCATGTACCAGGCACAATGGTACAGATGGCTACACTGGTTCCGGATCAGCATCGGAGAATCCTCCATCGGCACTGCAAACAGCCTTGTCGCAGTCGGCAAACTCCTGTCTCAATGGATGCGATCAGCCCTGGCGTGTTTCATAGAGCGATTGCTTGATGGACGCACACGTCGTCGCTCAGCTGCCCACAGCACGCTGATCATGAATGCCCCATACTCGCTACTGGTGTTAGCAGCGCCAACATCGTTGTCACTTGCAATCTTTCACGGCGTCCAACAACTCCCTGTCTTCCTGCAACTATTCCTGGTTGGATCACCTGGGGCCTTAGACTTCAGACGCGCTCAGCACGAACCGAGACACACATCGACCCTACGTCTGCGACCGCTCGCCATGCAAGATCAACTTCAAGCTCAAGTGGTGATCAGGAAAAAAACCTGGAGGGAAATATATTGAGTGAACAAGACGCAAGCTAGCCGGAGATACCGCAACAACGCCATCAAGGGCACAACGACATCGTCAGCTACCCCAGCTTCCGAAAATTGGTCGCGAGCGCGAGGTTGTACTGGATCGGCGTCGGTTCTAACGACGGAACCTCAGTGAGAGAGTGCTTAGCAGCTGTTGTCCACCGGCGACGGCGTAGTGGTCGGGGCAGGGCCAGGAGCAGGAGCAGTGGTCGGAGCCGGGCCAGGAGTCGTCGTCGGGGCAGGGCCAGGGGCAGGAGCCGTCGTCGGTGCCGGGCCTGGAGCAGGAGCCGTCGTCGGAGCTGGGCCAGGTGCAGGAGCAGGGGTACCAGCAACACGCTGACAGTCGTTCGGGAAGTTGTTCACGAGCGAGAAGACGTTCAAGGTGACCTTGCCAACGGTGAGGTCGCAGTCGCTGGGGCTCGTCTTCTTTACGGCATCAATGACGCCCTTGCAAGCAGCCGATCCACACATGATCTTGAGCTGGTCGTCGTTCGGGAGACCCGTCGGCGGGATCAGGTTGAAGCCCGACTCCTTCGCGCACGGAGCAACATTAGGATCACTGGCAACGGGGAGAAGCTTGGTGAACTCCGTGCTCTCGCATGCAGCACCGTAGGCAACGGCCACGAAAGCGGCGGCGGCGATGATGGTCTTTCCGAGCATAGTAGATGTGATTGGTGGTGGTGACTTGAGCTTGGCAAATTCAAGAGTGAGAAGAACCGGAGAGGCAGCTCGAGCGATAAGAGCGAGTTGCTTCGATCACGAATTCGTTGATGGATCACATGGGGCACCTCCTCTCGAATGGCTTTGCTGATGCCGCCACCGACAGATTTCGGGTGAGAAGCCGCACGCGAGCAGGTTGATTGAGACACGCAGTGGCATCAGCGCACCTTGGAATGGCCACGAACCAGGGACGGAAGCGGACAGGCATCCTTCGACTGTGGGAGCTGTTCACCTGACGACACGAGTTCACCACTCGGATTGGCAGAAACACTGTCTTTCATCGAATGCTCGGTCTCGGCCATCCACCGCACGCTCGTCGGCATCCCCATTGTCCGCATTCTAGCAGATCGAAGGCGGACAATCAGTCATCCTTCTCCTTGAGAGCTGTTCACTTGTTCACCTGACGCCACGAGGTCTCCACTCTGATTCGTCGAAGCATTGTCTTCAATCAGCAGCTCCATCTCCGCCACCCTCTCCAACTGACGATGAGTGCCACACAGTCGCTGTCTGTGCTCGTAGCGTTTTCATCGTTCTCATTTTGGATCTCGCGCTGTCTCCAACAAGCACCTGACTCCATCTACTACTTCCAGTGGTAGGATCGACTAAACCCACCCGTATCTCACCAACTTCAACCATCACGTATCGGTACGCTGCAACAAAGCGCTGGTGTTGTCTCGGACTCTCCACACTCCATACGCGCTCAGCACGAACAAAGACACTCATCGACCCTACGTCTGCGACTGCTCGCCATGCAAGATCAACTTCAAGCTCAAGTGGTGATCAGGAAAAAAACCTGGAGGGAAATATATTGAGTGAACAAGACGCAAGCTAGCCGGAGATACCGCAAAAATGCCATCGATGGCACAACGACATCGTCAGCTACCCCTGCTTCCGAAAATTGGTCGCGAGCGCGAGGTTGTACTGGATCGGCGTCGTTTCTAACGACGGAACCTCAGTGAGGGAGTGCTTAGCAGCTGTTGTCCACCGGCGACGGGGCAGCCGTGGTCTTGCCCGGGGTCGGGGCGACCGTCGTCGGGGCAGGGCCAGGGGCGGCCGTGGTCGGCGAAGGGCCAGGGGCCGGACCAGGAGCAGGCGCAGAGGTGGTCGGCGACGGGGCTGGGGCCGGGGTGCCGTTAACACGCTTGCAGTCGTTGTCGAAGTTGTTGACGAGTGAGTACACGTTGAGGGTGACCGTGCCGACGGTGAGGTCGCAGTTGGTCGGGTTGGTGGCCTGAACGGCCTTGATGACACCCTTGCATGCGTCCGTGACACACATGATCTTGAGCTGGGCGTCGGTCGGGAGACCCGACGGCGGGATCAGGTTGAAGCCCGAGGCCTTGGCGCAAGGGTTGACGTTCGGGTCGCTGGCAACCGGGAGGAGACGGGTGAACTCCGAGTCCGGGCAGGCAGCACCGTTGGCAACGGCGGCGAAGGCGGCGGCGGCGATGACAATCTTTCCGAACATTGTGAATGTGGTGGTGGTCGTGACTTGAGCTAGGCAAATTCAGGAGTGAGGAGAACCGGAGAGGCAGCGCGAGTGGGAGGAGCCCGAAGCTGTTGATAGAACAGACGGGATCCTGCCTCTCGAACGGCTTTGCTGATGCCGCCCAAAAGTTTCCACAGACAGATTCCGGTTGGCGAGTCGCACGCGAAGAGGTCGACTGAGACACGCAGTGGCATCAGCGCACCACTCGGAGCGGGCAAGGCCTCGCCACGAACCAGAGCCCGAAGCGGACAGGCATCCTTCAACCGTGGGAGCTGTTCACCTGACGTCACGCGGTCACCATTCGTATTGGTAGAAATCTTGACACCGGTCAGATTGATTGGTAGAGCCTGAACTGGCCTGGCTATGTGAGGCCATCATGAGTCTAGTCGTCGCGTTGTGTGATGTTTGCGATCTTTGGCAAAGTAAACAGAGCCTCGACTTGGATGACTCTGCGATTGTTCGGGAATCAGGGCGATTTTCGAATGCGAATCCAGTCGACTCTCTACGCTGCATCCATACGTGTACTGTACTGTTCAACACCCGTAACAACGCCAGAGACTCGCGCGTGCTCGATGCCCTGACGGTTGTGAGCAACGGCCGAGGGGCGCTTGACGCCCTTCGTCTCACCATATCTGCACCATCACGCGACGTGCAGTATTGTACTAGTGATACAGTACTTGGCCCCTCCACCACCGGATGAACCTGCTTACAGTACTAGAGGCAATCTTCTCAGAAAGTTTCAAAAGAGTCGACTGGATGGACCTAAACGTGAGTGATTTGGAACTTCACACTGCGGTGGATTGGATGGATGCATGGATTCCTCCCCCGCGCGGATGCCTTGTCCTCGTGACTGGATGCGCTGATGCCATTGATTCGATTTCGACGCACATCAAGGATGCCGAGATGATGTGATGCCACTTCTCACTAGGTCATTATACGTACTTATTTAGATGAACAACTGGAGAGACATGGCTACATTTTCTGCTCCAGACAAAACCCACGCCAACTTGTGTGCGTGGCCCACCGAAGATACAGTGTACTGTACAGTAGTTTTGCTCGGCACTTCGTCTGCGTGCATGTAGCTTCGCTTTCACCAGTCCTCATGTGTTTGTTACAGTAGTATACACTTCGGTAGCCGCGTCTTCTTTCCCATCGACCGTGTGCTCCAGAGCTGTCCCTACGGTACCACAGGGACGTCTCCACGACTTTCATCAGCGGAAAGCGTCACAGGACGCTTCTTGAACAGAAGCTGTGACACGAGGCGCTGGCCTGAAAAGAGTTCAGCTCCACAGCTGAATCGCACGTCCAGTCAACTAGGGACGCGTGCATTGCCAAACGAACATCTCAGAGACGTTCGAGGCACATCAAACTGGGTGATTGAGTCTGGCTTCCTCAGCTGTCGTGATGCCAGGATTCAACATCAACGCTCTATAGAGCGTCAATGTTGAATCCTGTCCAGTAGTAATACAGCATTATTACTTTATCTCAACATGTCACTCAGGGCGACCTGGCACCACACAACTGCTCTGCTGTGATGCATGTCTACAACTGTGGTCTGAGGCACGGAAATCAGGACATTTGCACGAGGTGTGCAAATCTCGACGTGGTTTCGGTGGGATCCATCAAATGGAATTAACGCCCTCAACAAACAAAGGAACTGCGGTTTGAACAAAACTCGCCTCGAAGGCGGATTATTTTATGAAAGCATACTTGTTCTCGACAAACAAGTGCCGCGCTAGTGACAGCGTCTGCGATGAAGACGTGCCACAAATATTTAGCAGTGCGGGGCAACCGGGGTCTTGGTCGTCGGGACAGGGGTCGTCGGTGCAGGCGTCGTCGGCACAGGCGTGGACGGACCAGCCGTAGTAGGCGCAGGCGTGGTCACGGTCGGCTTGGTGGGGGCCGGGGTCGTGGGAGCCGGCGTGGTAGGGGCCGGCGTGGTAGGGGCCGGCGTGGTAGGGGCCGGGGTGGTAGGAGCCGGCGTGGTCGGGGCCGGGGTGGTGGGAGCCGGCGTGGACGAGCCCGCGTTAAGACGCGCGCAGTTGGCAGCGAAGTTCTGCGTGAGCTTGTACAGGTTGACGGTCTGCGCGCCGCCAAACGAGAGGTTACAGTTGCTGGGGTTGGCGGCAGCGAGCTTCGCAACCGTCGCCTGGCACGCCGCCGAGGCGCACATCTTGGAGAGCTGCGCGTCGTTCGGCTCCCCGGACGGTGGGACGGCGACAAAGCCCGAGTCAGTGGTGCACTGGGTACTCTGGTCGTCCTTGAGGCGGAAGAACGCGAGCGCGTCACTGCCAGAGCAGTCAGGGATGACGTCCTGGGCGGCAGCGACGTTCACAAGCGCGAGGACCGCGGCGGCGAAGGCGAACTTTCCGAGCATGGTCAAGTGGACTGTATTTGGTCGGGACGGAGTCGTGCGCGAGCAAATCGAGGAGTGACGAAAACCTGTCGCGGGAAAGCGTGCGCGCGCGTCAACAAAGCCACCGCAGTGTTGACCGGGTCCGGAAAGGACGGACGGCTCTCTTCACCGAGTCCAAGGGCTCGCTGATGCCGCTGACTGTTGGACCAGCCCATCGAAGCGCGAGCATGGGACACGACAGCATCAGCTCTCGAGAGGAAGGAGGATCCGCTCGACTTGGACGAATCCGCCACCAACCGAGACTTCGGAGACCACCAATTACAGGCCCTTTTATGTGCGAATGGAAGCGTTGACCTGACGCTGCTTGGAGATCACGTGATGGCAGTGGACAGAACGCGCCATCACTTGACCAACATCTAAACGTATATGCATTATATCAGTATATTTGTACGTGAGTAGGTACCGGTACAGACTGATAATTTTGGTATCCAGCTTTAACTAAATTAGTTCAATGGCAAATACCGGTACCGGCTTGAAGTTGTGAACGCGTCAGCGGGTCTTGCTAGCGTGGGAACCTCCAACTTCCTGCGTGAAAATTTGTTGACCGACCCCACGAAGCCTTTTTTCAACTAGCCCAGCGACCGCACTGTGAGCGAGCACGTGTTGTGGTGTCGTCACTGACGCCAGCGCCGTGTAGTCCCAATAGTCGAAAGCTGCCAGCTTAGGGCATCTCCACCGGTGTGCACCAGAACGTTGTCCACCCTACTGTACTACCCTCGACTACTAGCAGCTGGTCGCACTCTCACCCCAGTTTTTTTGTTCAAAACAGCAACTGATGCCCGGGCGTTTTGGCACTCGAGCTGAACTGAGGCAAGTGTTTAAAATTCGAAGATGGCCTGTGACAATACGAGAGAGGCCAAGCTGTCGGTGATTCCGCGTCCAGGTGTCTGCCAATCTTCAAGCTTCTCTCAGCTGTGACCAACGAACCGGATTGAGGGGGGGGGGAAATGGACACTCAAGCCTATTACTATCGATTGATTGGTTGAAAAATGTTGAATCGTTCTCAGGAATGAAAGAGAATTCTGATTTGTCTCTTCTTGAAGCGGGAGCAGACTACAGTGCGTTTCGCGATCAGGAGCGGTGCTGATATATCGAAAAATAAAGCACATCGAGTGTGGCCTGAACGACCTCAAAGCGAAGTGTAATACAATAAGATAGATTGTTCTAATACCACAAGTGCATGTTATCGATTCAATCGTGAACAATAATGTCTGCCTTGATCCACACGTTCTTGATGGTATCCACTGACAGGTTGCTGAAAGCCTTTGCAAACCACTCACACGCTGTGAAAAGGTCGACAACAGGAAGATCGAACTCCTTGTACACGAGCCGCACACTGAACTGACTGCGGGACTGACGCACGAAGTCGGCAACTGTGAACTTGGATTAGTACCCTGCACATCCCCCGCACATCCCCCTTCCGGAACTGGACCTATAAGATATTGCAGGCACATCAAAGATTGACCGCTCCTGATGGCGAAACGCACTGTAGCGAGTCCTTCCAAACTAGACCCCAAAATACTCCGAACCGTTCTGAACGATTCCGAGAAATTCGTAACAAGGAACAGTTTGGACGGCGGCAATATCTTCAACGTGTTCGCGCCCACATACAAGAGCTAGACTCGGATTAACTGCGGCTTCAGCTGAAATAATCATTAAGAATGTCCCTGTTCATCTCTTGTTCCAGTTTCAGATTAAATCTAAAACTCGAACAAGAAAGAACCATAGGGTCCAGCCTCTCAGTTGGTCGCTTTCTCCACACGATAGCCCAGAGCGCCTTGCGACTGCCCAGCGATGAACATGCGAGAGCCTGGAAATGTTTGCAAGTCCGTTGGTCATTTCGAAAATTGACCAGCAATGCAAATCTACCTCCCAGTGTCTTCCATCGATCGCGCCGTACTCGCAGCTCTGCTCATCGTGTGCTTGGCTGGCGTCGCCTTCATCCTCTCGTGGTTGCCAGTGAGATCAGCGTCTAGCCCTTCAAAGTTGGAGCAAGAAGAAGAAGAGGAGACACATCTAGTCAAGCTTTTCACGACCCCCGAGATCAAACAGCGAGCTCTCTCATGCGGTCGACCAGAATGCGAAGGTGCGCCTCGAAGCTGTTCACACTACATGGCTTTGCTCTCGTATCTCGAAGACTTTCTCGCGAAACCCCACGACGACGTTGGTCGGGCAGGACCCGTTTGTCCGTTTGTACCTCTATCGTTGAAGAAGCAAACGCTACTTGTTGGGATGCTGCGAACACCGCAAGTGAACGCTGAAGCCTACGTCGAAGAGATGATGCGGCTCATGCGTGGCTTGCGTGATCGGTTTCTACAATTAGCTCCCGTGAATGGACGCCTCAAACTCTACAAAGCGATCGTCGTCGGATTCCCGGACATCTCGGATGCTGACGCACCGTGTTTGATCGATTCGGTTCAGCGTCGCTTAAAGGCCGAGTTCACCGAGTGTGGTATGATGATCGGCGAGTTCCACCGTCTGAACAAAACACCTGGGCTCTGGAATCCAGACTTCTGCCCCCTGCAAACCCCCATCCCTGCACTCGCGATCCGCTTCATGGTCCCCACTGACGTGCTTTTCCTCAAACACGACGCTGCGTACTTGAGAGCGTATCTATCGACAATTCCAGACGTCCAGTCAAACGCCAGCTATCGCGCGGAGGCTAAGCAGGCCTTGATGGATATCGATGGCACGCAATGATGTTGAAGAAGGGCGAGGATGATTCATTTTGTTTTGGATATTTGTATACACTACTTCTGCACTGGACCCTGAAGTCCGAGATGATTTAATTAATCATCTCGGATGTATCAAATTTTGATACATCGATGTAGCAGATTTCGCCAAACTATGTTAGCGTCCATCGGAGTTCAAACAGTCATGGATGCGACTATCAAAGTAGTGAGTGTACCCGTGCTATTCGGTAGGTTTGTCGCGCAGCAGAAGTCATCAGGATGATGAAGCTTGTGTGACAAACGCAAACCTAACCAGCCAGATGGGACAACCTGGGAAAGATGTCATGTGGTCCTCGCGCACGTGTCCCCAGTTCTGGAAAGTTGAGGTACAGTGTGGTGGGACCATGCACTTGACGCTTTTTATAAAAAAAAAAGCGTCGAGCGCATGATCCCACAACAGCACCTCTATTTTTAAGTCAACAAATCCTGATTAAGCCGCATTTCGACAGCTACCATCGCTTTATATTATACACCTTACGCGTTTTTCACAAGAGAATTTAGTTCCGCTTGCCTTACTTGCTCCCGTCGACGAGATCGTCAGGGTGTTCACCTTCCGGGGCCTCACGGCGAGCAGCCAAGTACCCATCGTTCGAGGACTCGTCGCTTCCGTCATCCAGCGAGCCATCGCGGTCGTCAAAAGGCCGAGAGTCATCCCCGTTTCGTGGCAAGAAGTGGTCTTCGTCGCTGCCACTGTGGTCGTCACTACCTCTCCATTCGTAGGATCTCACGCTGTCGGACGGCGCGTGGAAGAACGGCGAGCGTGGCCTTGGCGGCGGGCCATCGTCAAGGGACCCGTCGCTGTCGTCGTGACCACTTCCTTCTCGGTCGAGGGAGCCGTCAGACGGAGGTGGAGGGGGTCTGTCAAACGAGCCTTCGACGAGCTCGTCATCCTCGGCGATCGATCGAAGCAAGCGGGAGGCGTCTGTGGCGGGGGCGAAGACCACGAGGGCAACGCAGGAGACGAGAAGGCCGAGTCGGCGCAGCGAGACCATAGCTGTCGATGTCGCTTGTCTGTGTGGGAGTCAAATCCAGAGTGTGAGCCGAGGTGTCTCGACCATTTGCCGTCGCGATGGAGTCGCACGCTTGGAGATCAGCCCCAACCGAATCACCATCAGCGATACCAGACACATGTCGCATGTGGACGCCACCTCACTACTAAATTTAGTAGTATGATTATCAGCATGGGGAGTTGACCTCGCTTGCTTTTTCCATGGGTCCATGGGTCTCTTTCAGCCATGTGTGCTCGTGTTTACTCAAGAGAAGTAGCGTGTCGCTCTCCATTACGAGGCACCACCTGAAGAGCGAAGTTGAAGTGTCACACACTCGGTGCCAGACACACAGGTGATCACTGAAGAGGATAACATGTATTGGTTCACACACTCAAACAACCGAGCTGTACGCCATCTTACAGTAACGAGGAGAAGACGAACGCGTCGCGAGTACGCTTAGGCCTCCGACGGCACGACGGTGCCCGGTGCATCCACAGATCCGCTGGTGCTGGGGCGCTTGCTGTGGGGACGACCGCCGAAGCTGCCATCGAAGCTGCCACGCGGCGGGCGACGACCATGGCCGTGAGGGCGGCTGCCGTCGAAGCTGCCGTCAAAGCTGCCGTCGAAGCTACCGTGACGGGGGTGAGGGTGACGACCGTGAGGGCGGCTGCCATCGAAGCTACCATCGAAGCTGCCGTGAGGAGGGTGCGGGCGACGACCGTGAGGACGGCTGCCGTCGAAGCTGCCGTCGAACGGAGGACGACCGCCGTGGCTGCCGTCCAAGCTGCCGTGTGGGCGGCGGCGCTTGTCCTTGTTGCGCTTGGGCTTGTCCTGAGCGTCGCCAGATCCGCTGGCCATGGTCGCGGACTCGACCTCTCCGACTTCGGCGATGGCGGCGCGGAGGTGGCGTCCCTCGTGGTTGGCGGCGTTGGCGAAGTCGCCGGCGAGCACGACGGCGGCGCAGACAGCGAGCGTGCAGAGCTTGCGGAAGGAGAGCATGGCTTGTGTTTGTGTTTGGTTGATGCGCTCGGGTCGGGTGGGCGGGCGGGAGGGCTTGGCTTGGCTTGGCTCGGGTTAGTGAGCTGGTTGGGAGTCTTGCGCTCGAGCCCGAGTGTTGGAGAGTGAGTCCTGCAGCCGCCATCGTCGAGAGCGACCGCAGCGGCCTCGACGGTGGATAACAACTGCCCATGATGGCGAGTTGCGACTCGTCATGGCGTTGAAGGCGTTCCACCATGGGTGATTGTCGTCCGAGACCACGTATTCGTCTCGTGATCAGCTCCCACGAGCGACAGCAGTCTGTTCACCCCGCACCTTCGGCGGGCTCAGATGGACACAACGCACGGTCGAAGGCATCCGGAGTCGGGTGTCCCATCAACAGAGAGAGGCCACGTGAGCCGACGGATTCTGTCTTCTGGTGCGAGAGATCGACGCCCGACTCGACTCGACTCTTGAGGCGTCTGTCTATCGCGCGATGAGCTCCGTATTTCGGATCGGAAGGATGTGCGAACGGTACATGTACATGTACTATGGTGCACTGAGGCACTGAGGCAGGTGGACACGTTGGACTCAACGACTGCGTCTGTCTAGAGAAGCGTAGAGTACTAGTCGTCCGAGGGCTGGTGAAGGGAGGGCCACGAGAAGCCAGCATGCGAGGTCGCCGTCACTCCTCGAAGGTGTCTGGCTCAGGTGGTTGATAGTGAGATCAAGTGAGTTGGTAGAAAGTGCGTGTAGCTGTTGAGCAGACGCAGTGCTGTGATTGGCTGCCCTGTGATCAGCTCACGCTGACATTGCGCTGGAACCGGCTGGTGGAGTTGGCATGGCTACACTCGGCTTTCCCAGTTCGCCAGAGTCCTACGCTACTGTATGGAGGCGAGGAAAGATCGGGGTGTCCATGGGGTGGAGAGTAGCTTTGCCGTCGACGTGTCGGGTCTCAGGTGTCTGTCCATCTGGTGCTGGGGCTCTCGCTGGACGAGACCTTGTCGTCTCGCATCTCGCATCTCGCATCTCGCATCTCGCATCACGCATCTTGGAGATGGGAGATGGGAGGGTGGGGAAGCGTGTGTGTGTGTGTTATTAGCGGTAGTGTCCATTTACTGAAGACATCCGGATGATAGTGAAGTCTATTGAGTTGGACAAGTGGACCCTCATAGCTACGATAAACGGACCTAAAATAACTCACGACTGACGGACCTAAAGTAACTCACCACTGACGAAGGTCAGTTTTGGTGTGGGGGAGGGATTGGCGTGACCCCGTCTGACGGTTGGATGAAGACTCGATGACTAGCCTTCGCATCCATAGTAGTATGGGCCAACGCATTTACGTCTTGCTGTATGCGCAGAGATGGTTTTGCCAGTCTTGAATCGAGAGGTCATCCGCAATCCTGCACGATTGTAGCAGTCGCGTAGAGCCGCTGCAGTTTGGGATAGTGCAGTGGTTTTTAGTAAATAACGCTCGAGCAGCCCGAGGATAAGACACTGTCCCTGATCAGGGCTTGGGAAACTTACATTGAAATTGGATGGGGGGTGATCAGGGACTTTCCGATTACCCCCACCTAACTCTAATGTATTTCTTCCGTAATCCGGGACTCCCCGAATACCCCCCGCGTTTGCAGCCCTCCAGGGATTTCGCGGATCGACGTACGACGACTAAACGAGGATGCTCGACATGGTTGTTCGTGGTTTAGCTCGTCACGTGGCTCATGGCCCCGCTCCACTCAATACGCGTTGCTCCAGTGGAGCGATGATTGCGAGTGACGGCTCCCGGCCCAATAGGTCCTGGATTGCCCCGAGAGCCTTCATATGAATGTAGAGGTGCGTGTACGGGCTTCACCGATCTTCAACTGGTGGAAAGTTAAGTCGGCGTCCAAAAACACCGTGTAACCCCAGCGCTAGAGCTGCACATTCCGTGTCTTCTGGAAATACCCGAGTGCGAGAGCTCACCTACACTCTAGATGGGCGCCACTAGGCTCCCAGCGACGCAAGATCCCTCACGTCGATGATGCGTCCAAGTTCGCAGCGATTTTCATGACGCTCGATCGCAGCCAACTCGCCTCCCACAACGACAGCGATCACGATTGGGCTACCACCTTGCACGACGAGTTTGCGGGCGTCCGGAGGCTTCACGTCCTCACATGCGTTCAGATAATATGACACTGGCGACATCAACACCCACCGGACGTTCGGACACTCGGTGGCTCAAAGAACAAGCTCGCGCTTTTCAGTGACCTCACGGTTGGAGGATGAATAGAGAAAGAAAAGACAGAGGCTGAATTAGCTTTTGACCACGCAAGTAAAAGTTAGTGTGCTCTGGGAGTTCCAGCTTCCATGACCGTGTTCCTACTTGACTATTCGACGGTTGTACACTAGGACGCGTCTCTCCTGGACTTCGCCCGATGGACACGTCGTTCTTTGACGAGGCTCCAAAGGTAGTCCTGGATCACTGGAACTACGCAACGACGAGGAAGGCTCATGTCCAACGCTGGCATGGAGTGCACGAAGAGTCTAACCTCGCCAAGCAGGACTCCGACAATATGTATTGTTTGATAGTCGGCTCGGACGACGAGACAATCACTCATTGCAATACCACAATCTTTTTAGAACATCGTTGCAATGGTTTGCGATGCTATGGAACATGCAAAAAAAAGAAAGCAGTTCTGGAAGCTTTCCCCGTTCTTCTGTGGTGGGTTCATCCTCTTCGTGTTTAGCGCAGATGATGGCATTGGAAGTGTGTAGGTCGCACAAAAAAAGAGAGAGAACGACATAGTTGAGTGGTCTCTTCTTGGCGTGCGTGCTCGCAGCCACTCGGACGCCTCTGAGGTCTACTCAGCACGAGAAGCACGACACATGGAGGAAGGCTAGCTTCAATCCCCAATCCTGTGGCATTGTAGTAGCGTCAGGAAACATGGAGATACATTGTGACAGAACAGATTGAATGAAGATATTATTGAGACCAAACAGATTAAACCGAAGAGAAAAAAAGAGGAGAAAGGGAACACTCATCCGAACAGTGAGAGCGACGGCACAAAGGCACCACTCGACTCGACTCGACTCGACACGACGCGACGCGACCCGACTGGGCTGAACTGAATGAGGTGGGCTGGACTGAGATTCAAAGCATCGACTCTACACACCACGACCACTGAGCCGCGAGCTGCTGCAACGTTGAGCGAGCAAGCGAGGCCACCGCTTTACTCGGAGCCGCCGACATCCGGACGCTTGGTGCCGCTGTGGCTGCCGCGACCGTGGCCTCCGCGAGGAGGACGGCCACCGTGCGGGCGGCTACCATCGAAGCTGCCGTGCGGAGGGTGTGGGCGGCTGCCGTCGAAGCTGCCGTGCGGAGGGTGCGGGTGACGACCATGAGGACGGCTTCCGTCGAAGCTACCATCGAAGCTACCGTGACGGGGGTGAGGGTGACGACCGTGAGGGCGGCTGCCATCGAAGCTACCATCGAAGCTGCCGTGAGGAGGGTGCGGGCGACGACCGTGAGGACGGCTGCCGTCGAAGCTGCCGTCGAACGGAGGACGACCGCCGTGGCTACCGTCCAAGCTGCCGTGTGGGCGGCGGCGCTTGTCCTTGTTGCGCTTGGGCTTGTCCTGAGCGTCGCCAGATCCGCTGGCCATGGTCGCGGACTCGACCTCTCCGACTTCGGCGATGGCGGCGCGGAGGTGGCGTCCCTCGTGGTTGGCGGCGTTGGCGAAGTCGCCGGCGAGCACGACGGCGGCGCAGACAGCGAGCGTGCAGAGCTTGCGGAAGGAGAGCATGGCTTGTGTTTGTGTTTGGTTGATGCGCTCGGGTCGGGTGGGCGGGCGGGAGGGCTTGGCTTGGCTTGGCTCGGGTTAGTGAGCTGGTTGGGAGTCTTGCGCTCGAGCCCGAGTGTTGGAGAGTGAGTCCTGCAGCCGCCATCGTCGAGAGCGACCGCAGCGGCCTCGACGGTGGATAACAACTGCCCATGATGGCGAGTTGCGACTCGTCATGGCGTTGAAGGCGTTCCACCATGGGTGATTGTCGTCCGAGACCACGTATTCGTCTCGTGATCAGCTCCCACGAGCGACAGCAGTCTGTTCACCCCGCACCTTCGGCGGGCTCAGATGGACACAACGCACGGTCGAAGGCATCCGGAGTCGGGTGTCCCATCAACAGAGAGAGGCCACGTGAGCCGACGGATTCTGTCTTCTGGTGCGAGAGATCGACGCCCGACTCGACTCGACTCTTGAGGCGTCTGTCTATCGCGCGATGAGCTCCGTATTTCGGATCGGAAGGATGTGCGAACGGTACATGTACATGTACTATGGTGCACTGAGGCACTGAGGCAGGTGGACACGTTGGACTCAACGACTGCGTCTGTCTAGAGAAGCGTAGAGTACTAGTCGTCCGAGGGCTGGTGAAGGGAGGGCCACGAGAAGCCAGCATGCGAGGTCGCCGTCACTCCTCGAAGGTGTCTGGCTCAGGTGGTTGATAGTGAGATCAAGTGAGTTGGTAGAAAGTGCGTGTAGCTGTTGAGCAGACGCAGTGCTGTGATTGGCTGCCCTGTGATCAGCTCACGCTGACATTGCGCTGGAACCGGCTGGTGGAGTTGGCATGGCTACACTCGGCTTTCCCAGTTCGCCAGAGTCCTACGCTACTGTATGGAGGCGAGGAAAGATCGGGGTGTCCATGGGGTGGAGAGTAGCTTTGCCGTCGACGTGTCGGGTCTCAGGTGTCTGTCCATCTGGTGCTGGGGCTCTCGCTGGACGAGACCTTGTCGTCTCGCATCTCGCATCTCGCATCTCGCATCTCGCATCACGCATCTTGGAGATGGGAGATGGGAGGGTGGGGAAGCGTGTGTGTGTGTTATTAGCGGTAGTGTCCACCGACTGAAGGCGTCATGGGTGTTGTGCTGACTACTGGGGTGTTGTGGACGACGACGATGTGGGCTGGCGGTTTGGTGGTGTAGGTCGTAGAGAGTCGAGATCGAAGATGGAGGCTATTACTCGGATAGCTGAGACGCTATGCGTTCCTGGGTTCCCGTGGTCGTACAGAGCATAAGAGAGAGCGAGAGCGGGAGAGCTTCGCGGTGTCTTGTCGGCGTGTATGCTCGCAGCGCCGTGCGCGGTCGGAGGAAGGTTAGCTGCGCGAAAGATAGCTCGCAGTCCTGTGGCTTTGTCCATCGCATCGCCTCCAAGGCTTCGAAATCTAGGGACAACCATGCGGAAGCATGCAGACGCATCGTGACAGAACAGATTGAATGAAGAAATTATTGAGACCAAACAGATTAAACCGAAGAGAAAAAAAGAGGAGAAAGGGAACACTCATCCGAACAGTGAGAGCGACGGCACAAAGGCACCACTCGACTCGACTCGACTCGACACGACGCGACGCGACCCGACTGGGCTGAACTGAATGAGGTGGGCTGGACTGAGATTCAAAGCATCGACTCTACACACCACGACCACTGAGCCGCGAGCTGCTGCAACGTTGAGCGAGCAAGCGAGGCCACCGCTTTACTCGGAGCCGCCGACATCCGGACGCTTGGTGCCGCTGTGGCTGCCGCGACCGTGGCCTCCGCGAGGAGGACGGCCACCGTGCGGGCGGCTACCATCGAAGCTGCCGTGCGGAGGGTGCGGGCGGCTGCCGTCGAAGCTGCCGTGCGGAGGGCGCGGGCGACGGCCATGCGGACGGCTTCCGTCGAAGCTGCCCGAGAAGTCACGCGGCGGGCCGTGGAAGCTGCCATCGAAGCTGCCATGCGGAGGGCGCGGGGGGCGACCGTGGGGGCGGCTACCGTCGAAGCTTCCCGGGAAGTCTCCCTCGCCGCCGACTTCGCCGCCGACACTGCCGCGGCCATGTCCGCGACCTCCACGAGGAGGACGGCCGCCGCGGCTACCATCGAACGGAGGACGACCGCCGCGGCTTCCGTCAAACGGAGGACGGCCGTCGAAGCTGCCGTCGAACGGAGGAGGACCACGGTGGCTGCCGTCGAAGCTTCCGCGAGGCGGTCGGTCGCCTCCCTTGCGGGATCCGGAGATCTCGCGGAAGTCGTAGCTGGGCGTGTCGGCTTCGGCGCGGAGTCGACGGACGGCGTGCTGGTTGTTGTTGTCGACCTGTTCGGCCTGGGTTGGTGCGGCGACGAGGACGGCGGCGCAGACAGCGAGGGTGGCAAGCTTGCGGAGCGAGAACATGGTTTGCGCTCTTGAGTGTGCGAGTGCGAGTGGGTTTGTTTGGTAGTTGGGTTGGTGGGTTGCTGGGTTGCTGGTTGCTTGGTAGCTGGCCAATTCGGGAATGAGTCTTTTTGCAGTGAGAGATCGTCTCGAAGAAATTGGATACGCTCAGTGTCTACTTGGTTGGATGGGATGCTGTCATGTGGGGAGTCCGATGGAGAGGGTTGCTGCGATCTTTCCGATCAGCCCTCGGTCGTATCAATATAACTCTCTGGTACGCTCGTCTGGCTCGAGTTCCGACCATTCTGGTTGTGCTCATCTTGACATAGCGTCACTGTTGAAAGCCCATGCGGTGTGGTGATGATGGTTGTTGAGATCAGCTCTCGCTAAAACAGCCTGGTCTGGAGGCACGTTCGGATGATATGCATGGGTCAAAAAGCTCAACGCAGTCCCTGTGGCTCTTGAGCAGGCAGGCGCTCGGTCCGTAACTCTTGCGGACAGGATGGTAAACGTGGCGTTGGACTGACAGTGAGATGACCGACGAGATAGATCGCCGCGGTCTGATTGGCTCGATGCTCTGCCTTGCGTCGTGCGGCAACAGTGAGATACTGCAGATCGCCATACGATAGGACGACGCGTCTCCATGATCAGCCCTATTAGTCTGTTCGTCAGTGAGACTGCCCGGCCTTTTCAGTACCGCCTCAAACTGCGCAGAGACCTTGCAGAGCCACTAGCTGATCCCATCTGCACCGACTGCACCAAGATGAGCGTCGAAAGTCTCTGAGATTTACGCGTCACTCGAGCCAGACGAGCGTACCAGAGAGTTATATTGATACGACCGAGGGCTGATCGGAAAGATCGCAGCAACCCTCTCCATCGGACTCCCCACATGACAGCATCCCATCCAACCAAGTAGACACTGAGCGTATCCAATTTCTTCGAGACGATCTCTCACTGCAAAAAGACTCATTCCCGAATTGGCCAGCTACCAAGCAACCAGCAACCCAGCAACCCACCAACCCAACTACCAAACAAACCCACTCGCACTCGCACACTCAAGAGCGCAAACCATGTTCTCGCTCCGCAAGCTTGCCACCCTCGCTGTCTGCGCCGCCGTCCTCGTCGCCGCACCAACCCAGGCCGAACAGGTCGACAACAACAACCAGCACGCCGTCCGTCGACTCCGCGCCGAAGCCGACACGCCCAGCTACGACTTCCGCGAGATCTCCGGATCCCGCAAGGGAGGCGACCGACCGCCTCGCGGAAGCTTCGACGGCAGCCACCGTGGTCCTCCTCCGTTCGACGGCAGCTTCGACGGCCGTCCTCCGTTTGACGGAAGCCGCGGCGGTCGTCCTCCGTTCGATGGTAGCCGCGGCGGCCGTCCTCCTCGTGGAGGTCGCGGACATGGCCGCGGCAGTGTCGGCGGCGAAGTCGGCGGCGAGGGAGACTTCCCGGGAAGCTTCGACGGTAGCCGCCCCCACGGTCGCCCCCCGCGCCCTCCGCATGGCAGCTTCGATGGCAGCTTCCACGGCCCGCCGCGTGACTTCTCGGGCAGCTTCGACGGAAGCCGTCCGCATGGCCGTCGCCCGCGCCCTCCGCACGGCAGCTTCGACGGCAGCCGCCCGCACCCTCCGCACGGCAGCTTCGATGGTAGCCGCCCGCACGGTGGCCGTCCTCCTCGCGGAGGCCACGGTCGCGGCAGCCACAGCGGCACCAAGCGTCCGGATGTCGGCGGCTCCGAGTAAAGCGGTGGCCTCGCTTGCTCGCTCAACGTTGCAGCAGCTCGCGGCTCAGTGGTCGTGGTGTGTAGAGTCGATGCTTTGAATCTCAGTCCAGCCCACCTCATTCAGTTCAGCCCAGTCGGGTCGCGTCGCGTCGTGTCGAGTCGAGTCGAGTCGAGTGGTGCCTTTGTGCCGTCGCTCTCACTGTTCGGATGAGTGTTCCCTTTCTCCTCTTTTTTTCTCTTCGGTTTAATCTGTTTGGTCTCAATAATTTCTTCATTCAATCTGTTCTGTCACGATGCGTCTGCATGCTTCCGCATGGTTGTCCCTAGATTTCGAAGCCTTGGAGGCGATGCGATGGACAAAGCCACAGGACTGCGAGCTATCTTTCGCGCAGCTAACCTTCCTCCGACCGCGCACGGCGCTGCGAGCATACACGCCGACAAGACACCGCGAAGCTCTCCCGCTCTCGCTCTCTCTTATGCTCTGTACGACCACGGGAACCCAGGAACGCATAGCGTCTCAGCTATCCGAGTAATAGCCTCCATCTTCGATCTCGACTCTCTACGACCTACACCACCAAACCGCCAGCCCACATCGTCGTCGTCCACAACACCCCAGTAGTCAGCACAACACCCATGACGCCTTCAGTCGGTGGACACTACCGCTAATAACACACACACACGCTTCCCCACCCTCCCATCTCCCATCTCCAAGATGCGTGATGCGAGATGCGAGATGCGAGATGCGAGATGCGAGACGACAAGGTCTCGTCCAGCGAGAGCCCCAGCACCAGATGGACAGACACCTGAGACCCGACACGTCGACGGCAAAGCTACTCTCCACCCCATGGACACCCCGATCTTTCCTCGCCTCCATACAGTAGCGTAGGACTCTGGCGAACTGGGAAAGCCGAGTGTAGCCATGCCAACTCCACCAGCCGGTTCCAGCGCAATGTCAGCGTGAGCTGATCACAGGGCAGCCAATCACAGCACTGCGTCTGCTCAACAGCTACACGCACTTTCTACCAACTCACTTGATCTCACTATCAACCACCTGAGCCAGACACCTTCGAGGAGTGACGGCGACCTCGCATGCTGGCTTCTCGTGGCCCTCCCTTCACCAGCCCTCGGACGACTAGTACTCTACGCTTCTCTAGACAGACGCAGTCGTTGAGTCCAACGTGTCCACCTGCCTCAGTGCCTCAGTGCACCATAGTACATGTACATGTACCGTTCGCACATCCTTCCGATCCGAAATACGGAGCTCATCGCGCGATAGACAGACGCCTCAAGAGTCGAGTCGAGTCGGGCGTCGATCTCTCGCACCAGAAGACAGAATCCGTCGGCTCACGTGGCCTCTCTCTGTTGATGGGACACCCGACTCCGGATGCCTTCGACCGTGCGTTGTGTCCATCTGAGCCCGCCGAAGGTGCGGGGTGAACAGACTGCTGTCGCTCGTGGGAGCTGATCACGAGACGAATACGTGGTCTCGGACGACAATCACCCATGGTGGAACGCCTTCAACGCCATGACGAGTCGCAACTCGCCATCATGGGCAGTTGTTATCCACCGTCGAGGCCGCTGCGGTCGCTCTCGACGATGGCGGCTGCAGGACTCACTCTCCAACACTCGAGCTCGAGCGCAAGACTCCCAACCAGCTCACTAACCCGAGCCAAGCCAAGCCAAGCCCTCCCGCCCGCCCACCCGACCCGAGCGCATCAACCAAACACAAACACAAGCCATGCTCTCCTTCCGCAAGCTCTGCACGCTCGCTGTCTGCGCCGCCGTCGTGCTCGCCGGCGACTTCGCCAACGCCGCCAACCACGAGGGACGCCACCTCCGCGCCGCCATCGCCGAAGTCGGAGAGGTCGAGTCCGCGACCATGGCCAGCGGATCTGGCGACGCTCAGGACAAGCCCAAGCGCAACAAGGACAAGCGCCGCCGCCCACACGGCAGCTTGGACGGTAGCCACGGCGGTCGTCCTCCGTTCGACGGCAGCTTCGACGGCAGCCGTCCTCACGGTCGTCGCCCGCACCCTCCTCACGGCAGCTTCGATGGTAGCTTCGATGGCAGCCGCCCTCACGGTCGTCACCCTCACCCCCGTCACGGTAGCTTCGATGGTAGCTTCGACGGAAGCCGTCCTCACGGTCGTCACCCGCGCCCTCCGCGCGGTAGCTTCGATGGCAGCCGCCCTCACGGTCGTCACCCGCGCCCTCCGCGCGGTAGCTTCGACGGCAGCTTTGACGGCAGCTTCGACGGCAGCCGCCCTCACGGCCATGGTCGTCGCCCGCCGCGTGGCAGCTTCGATGGCAGCTTCGGCGGTCGTCCCCACAGCAAGCGCCCCAGCACCAGCGGATCTGTGGATGCACCGGGCACCGTCGTGCCGTCGGAGGCCTAAGCGTACTCGCGACGCGTTCGTCTTCTCCTCGTTACTGTAAGATGGCGTACAGCTCGGTTGTTTGAGTGTGTGAACCAATACATGTTATCCTCTTCAGTGATCACCTGTGTGTCTGGCACCTAGTGTGTGACACTTCAACTTCGCTCTTCAGGTGGTGCCTCGTAATGGAAAGCGACACGCTACTTCTCTCGAGTAAACACGAGCACACATGGCTGAAAGAGACCCATGGACCCATGGAAAAAGCAAGCGAGGTCAACTCCCCATGCTGATAATCATACTACTAAATTTAGTAGTGAGGTGGCGTCCACATGCGACATGTGTCTGGTATCGCTGATGGTGATTCGGATGGGGCTGATCTCCAAGCGTGCGACTCCATCGCGACGGCAAATGGTCGAGACACCTCGGCTCACACTCTGGATTTGACTCCCACACAGACAAGCGACATCGACAGCTATGGTCTCGCTGCGCCGACTCGGCCTTCTCGTCTCCTGCGTTGCCCTCGTGGTCTTCGCCCCCGCCACAGACGCCTCCCGCTTGCTTCGATCGATCGCCGAGGATGACGAGCTCGTCGAAGGCTCGTTTGACAGACCCCCTCCACCTCCGTCTGACGGCTCCCTCGACCGAGAAGGAAGTGGTCACGACGACAGCGACGGGTCCCTTGACGATGGCCCGCCGCCAAGGCCACGCTCGCCGTTCTTCCACGCGCCGTCCGACAGCGTGAGATCCTACGAATGGAGAGGTAGTGACGACCACAGTGGCAGCGACGAAGACCACTTCTTGCCACGAAACGGGGATGACTCTCGGCCTTTTGACGACCGCGATGGCTCGCTGGATGACGGAAGCGACGAGTCCTCGAATGATGGGTATTTGGCTGCTCGCCGTGAGGCCCTGGAAGGTGAACACCCTGACGACCTCGTCGACGGGAGCAACTAAGACAAGCCGAATTGTAATCTCTTTGAATATTATAACAAAGTAATATTAGCGGCTAGATACTGATCATCTCACCGTTGGAAACTCCATCGTCAGCCACAGATTTCGATCATTGCCTGTTTTGCTTCCTCACGGTAGATGGCATTCGACTGGACGTCTGGAATTGTCGATAGATACGCTCTCAAGTACGCAGCGTCGTGTTTGAGGAAAAGCACGTCAGTGGGGACCATGAAGCGGATCGCGAGTGCAGGGATGGGGGTTTGCAGGGGGCAGAAGTCTGGATTCCAGAGCCCAGGTGTTTTGTTCAGACGGTGGAACTCGCCGATCATCATACCACACTCGGTGAACTCGGCCTTTAAGCGACGCTGAACCGAATCGATCAAACACGGTGCGTCAGCATCCGAGATGTCCGGGAATCCGACGACGATCGCTTTGTAGAGTTTGAGGCGTCCATTCACGGGAGCTAATTGTAGAAACCGATCACGCAAGCCACGCATGAGCCGCATCATCTCTTCGACGTAGGCTTCAGCGTTCACTTGCGGTGTTCGCAGCATCCCAACAAGTAGCGTTTGCTTCTTCAACGATAGAGGTACAAACGGACAAACGGGTCCTGCCCGACCAACGTCGTCGTGGGGTTTCGCGAGAAAGCCTTCGAGATACGAGAGCAAAGCCATGTAGTGTGAACAGCTTCGAGGCGCACCTTCGCATTCTGGTCGACCGCATGAGAGAGCTCGCTGTTTGATCTCGGGGGTCGTGAAAAGCTTGACTAGATGTGTCTCCTCTTCTTCTTCTTGCTCCAACTTTGAAGGGCTAGACGCTGATCTCACTGGCAACCACGAGAGGATGAAGGCGACGCCAGCCAAGCACACGATGAGCAGAGCTGCGAGTGCGGCGTGATCGACGGCAGGCACTGGGAGGTAGATTTGCATTGCGGCTCAAGATGTCGAATAGGGCCCAGTACTCCCGGCTCTCGTGTGTGATCTCGGGTAAGAAGACGACCAACCAATCAGCACTGAGACGCAGAATTTCGTGGTTCGTCGCTCGTGTTCGCCGTGCGACGGGAATGGGACAAGGACTCCTCGTCCTCGTTGTGGACGATTACCGGTGGCCAATACCTGTTCAATTCGATATGGATACATTTCGAACACTTTCGGTTCCATAGACTCTGACAATTGGTTGAAATTCGATTCGTTCTATTTTATCCAATGGAATCCATATCTCACCCACACCCCAATCCTCATCCTTCCGTCATCCGTCGCGTTCATACACTTCCTCCCGTCATCGTCGCCGTCCTTACCGCCGCGCGTGAATGCGGAGGCCGCCGCCGCACGCCGCCACCACGCGTTCGCTCTGCCGTAGCGCGCTTCAGTGGCCGGGATCGGTCTGCCCGCCCTCGTTGCCGGACTTGGTGGTGGCTTGCTCATCAAATCCTTTTCGACCAATCAGAAGCCTCGGCAGGTGTTTCCACTGACCCGGAGATCAGTTGCGAATCGACCCGAAGCCACGCACGCGCCATGAGCTCCTCCTCCTCGTCTTCCTCGTCCTCCTCGTCGTCGTCGCTACTCGCGTCGTCGGCCGTCTTCGCGTCAGGCCTCGTGGGCGGCGCCGCGCTCTACGCCGCCTACGAGCGCCGCCGCCGCCGCCAGGCGCTCGCGTCCACCAAGCCGCCCAACCCCATGGACCCGACCACGATGCACGACTCGGCCGCCGGGCTCGTGGACCTCATCGTCAAGTACCAGCAGACGCTGCATCGCCGCGACGACGGCCCCGGCAAGTACGCCATCCGAAGCCAGATCAAGCCGGGCAGCATCGTCGCGCAGCTCCCGTCGACTTGCCCCGAGGATCCCGAGTCCTACGAAGCCATCTTCAAAGACACCGAGGATATCATCCTGCCGGGTCTGACCCACTGGTCGTCGCCCAACTTCTTTGCCTACTTCAAGACGTTCGGTAGCGAGCCAAGCGCGCTAGCTGATATGCTTTGCGCGTCGCTGAACGTCGTCGGCTTCTCGTGGGTCGCTGCGCCGGCGGCGACGGAGCTCGAGATCGCCATGTGCGATTGGATGGCCAAGCTGCTTAACCTGCCGGAAACGTTTTTGTCAACCTCGCCTGGTGGCGGCGTGATCCAAGGCACGGCGAGCGACTCTTTGCTGTGCGCAATGATCGCGGCTCGTAACCGTGCGCTTGAAGGTTTAAAGGGCAACGAGCGCGTGGAAAAGGCCTCGCGTCTCGTCGTGTACGTTTCAGACCAGACCCACTCGATCGGTGCCAAGGGGTGCCTCGTCTTGGATCTTCCTCACTTGCGTGTGATCAAGACACGCCGCGGTGTGGCTGATAAAGACAACTTCGGACTTCACCCTGACGATCTTGCAGAGGCCATGGCCAAGGATGTGGCAGCTGGACTCGTGCCGTTCATCTTCATCCCAACGGTCGGAACGACGTCGACGACGGCGATTGATCCAGTCCCAGCGCTCGTCCAAGTGGCTCGCGCGCAGAAAGAGCCCGTTTGGATTCACGTGGATGGCGCATACGGTGGGGCCGCCGCCGTTTGCCCCGAGTACCGCAACTGGATTGACGGCCTCGAGGACGTCGACTCATTCTGCATCAATCCGCACAAGTGGCTCATGATCCCGAGCGACTGCAGTCTTCTTTGGGTCCGCGACCGCCGCCCATTGATCCAGGCGCTCGCGCTCGACCCTGAGTACTTGAAGAACGACTTTATGTCGCAAGTCCAGTACAAAGACTGGCAAGTGCCGCTCGGTCGCCGCTTCCGCTCGCTCAAGCTCTGGTACACGATGCGTCGCTTTGGCGCCACGGGTCTCCGCACCCACATCCGTCGCGCCATCGATTTCGCGAAGCGCGCCGAGCGACTGCTGCTTGAGGACGGACGTTTCAAGATCTTCACGCCTGTCCGCATGGCGCTCGTGTGCTTCCACGTTTCGTTTGGCGGTGCCGAACTCAACGAGGCGCTCATGCGCAAGGTCAACGATGAAGGGAAGATCTTTCTTACGCACTCGGTCGTCGACGGCGTCTACTTCCTGCGCCTCTCGTTCGGCGGTCTCGAGGCTGACCAGTGGCACGTGGACCACGCAGTCAAGGTGCTAGCAGATGCCCTGACGGAGATTGTCTCGAGTGACGCCAAGTGGAGAGCTACGAACGGCAAGGCACTCCACTAGTCGGAGTAGATGACCTGTCGTGGCGATATTCGTAGAGACCTGGGCTTGAACTAGTCTGTAGGTTATGCAAACTCAGCGTTGTCACCGAATCATCTCAATGATCTCTTGTTTCCCCAAAACCAGTGTTTGACCTTTAATATCCCCACGCGACGCTTCGTCACTAGATATAACATCGATGGACCTCATCCATTCCACGTTCCAGGCCTCGTTTAATGCGCGCATTGAACGGCTCGCAGAACAGGAAGCCAATGAACTGCGAACTGTACGCCATACTAGCGACGTGGATGTCTCTTTCCAACTCATTGAGCTAAAGTAACAGATCTTCCGGTTCTTCGACACCGACGACGATGGAGCGGTGACGGCAGACCAGGTTCTACGCATATTTGGGCTGGTAAAAAAAAATCACACAATTGTATTTGAAGCAAGGCGTCTAACGAGAGTGCGCACAGCTTGGTCTTGAGATCAATCCAGCCTACGTGCGCGATTTGGAGGTGGTCTATCTCGCAGGTAAGCCTTATCACTGAACATCCACAAAGGCGAACTCTGATCGACCGAAAATATTAGAATTTCTCAAGATCGTCGACAGCCACATTCCCGTCAAGGAACAGCCCCTCACAGTTGATCAAGCGGCGGCTCCTGTATCAAACGAGTCAACGGTTGGCGCGCTGTTGGCGCCCGGCTCGACGCCCAGCGGCTCGTCTCCAGAGGTCCCTGCCGTGCTTGGCGAGGAAGCACGGGACAGAGCTGACGCCCAGTTGTGGGAGGAAGAGTGGCGTGCGTTGGACACATACCGCCGAGGCTACGTCACCCACGACGAGCTTTGCTTCTTCCTCAAGAGCTGCTTCTCCCCGTTTCCGGTGCATGACCTCGACCGATTCCTCGAGTTATATGCTGACCCGAGGTTCGTTCCAAGTCATGCTCGCCGGGAAACGATCTGCTGACCACAATTCCATCGCACTTGACTGCAGTGCGCCGGAGGATTCGATTCTGCTGACTAAGGCCTCGTTTCTACGATTTCGACGCGACTACACTGCTCGCGCGCGTGCACAGTCGGAGCATTCTTCAGACGAGGAGGACGACGAGGGTGAGGGCGACGTCCCAATGCCCGAGCAGACAGCGCGAGCAGGAGACGGAGAAGGAGAAAGTCCACCTGCGCCGGAGTCGGATGGGAAGAAGCGCCGTGCGACGCGGTCCAGTTCGATCGCCGTCGGCGGCGAGGCTTCCGCGGCCGAGGCCGACGTGGAGGGCATCGTCATCGATCCGAACGTCGTCGAGGACGAGTTCGCGGACGAGGAGGACGAGGACGAGGAAGCAGACGACGACGACGACGCCGCGGAAGTCGATGACGACGAGCAGAGCAGCGCCGCTGGCCACAGCCGCGGCAGCCTCGTCGCCGAGGAAGACGTCGCGCACGACGCCATCAATACAGTGTAAAGTGTAGCTTTGTGAGCGAGTCCCTCGCTCGAGTGCCAGGTCACTCTTGGTGCTTTCTGGGATTTTGCTCGGTGGCATCGGGTTTGAGAGGCCCTGCAGCATGTGATGTCGATCCGCGTCCCCAGCCCGTCCAGTCCGCACTGAGGAAACCGCCATGGACCGCGACTTCGGCTTCGACGCGCTGCACTCGCAGGCCTTCCAGACGCAGGCCTCGCAGGCCACGTACGCGTTCGTGGACCCCTCGGGCGACGACGACCTCGCGACGCAGCCCCACGGCGCCGCGAGCCAGCCCTACGAGTTCTACGACCAGTACGAGCTCGCCGACGACAAGGACCACCACGCGTTCCACGAGAGCGACTTCGCGCCCCTCCACCACCACCACCACCATCATCATGACGCCAAGACCAGCGCGCTCGTCGGCGACTTCGGCAGCCTCACGTTCGACGACGCCGGCGACGACGACCAGCTCGACTACACGGCGCGCGAGCTCCCGGCCCACGCGTGCGCCTACTGCGGCCTCCACGACCCGGCCTCGGTCGTCAAGTGCGTCGCGACCGACAAGTGGTTCTGCAACTCGCGCGGCAACACGTCCGGCTCCCACATCATCCAGCACCTCGTGCGCTCCAAGAACAAGGAAGTGTCGCTCCACCCCGAGTCGCCGCTCGGCGAGACGGTGCTCGAGTGCTACAACTGCGGATGCCGCAACGCCTTCCTGCTCGGCTTCATCCCGGCCAAGCAGGACTCGGTCGTCGTGCTGCTCTGCCGCGACCCGTGTCTCCAGATGAACGCGCTCAAGGACATGAGCTGGGACATGTCCCAGTGGCTCCCGCTGATCGAGGACCGCGCGTTCCTGCCGTGGCTCGTCAAAGTGCCTTCCGAGCACGAGCAGCTGCGCTCGCGACAAATCACGTCCAGCCAGATCGCCAAGCTCGAGGAGCTGTGGCGCGACAACCCGCTCGCGACCGTTGAAGATCTCGACCGCCCGGGCGTCGATGATGAGCCGGCCTCGGTCGAGATCAAGTACGACGATGGCTACCAGTACCAGAACATCTTTGGTCCGCTGGTCAAGATGGAAGCTGATTACGACAAGAAGATGAAAGAGGCTCAAACGCAGGATAACGTCAGCGTGCGCTGGGACATTGGTCTCAACAAGAAGCGCAACGGCACGTTCTCCAGCAATCGCCCCGACTCGGACCTTCGCCTTGTGCCTGGCGACGAGATCCGCATGCGTCTCGGCCCGAGCGCGGCTATGATCTACGGTCGTGAGTGGGAAGGCTCGGGACATGTGCTCCGCATTGACGAGTCGACCGTCACGCTAGAGATGCGCAGCAACAATGTCCCCGTCGAGATTACGGACGGCTACTTGATTGACTTCGTGTGGAAGGCTACTTCGTTCGATCGCATGCAGGCAGCGTTGAAGACGTTCGCCGTGGACGACACGTCGTTGACGGGTTATCTCTACCACAAGATCCTCGGTCACGACGTCGATATGCAGGCGCTGCGACTTCCACGTTCGCTAAATGTTCGCGTCTCTGCCCCCGGTCTTCCGGAGCTTAACCCTCCTCAAATGGAGGCAGTCAAGGGTGTCCTCTCACAGCCACTCAGTCTCATTCAGGGCCCTCCGGGTACGGGTAAGACTGTGACGTCGGCGAGCATTGTGTATCATATGGCGAAGCAGAACATGGGCCAAGTTCTCGTCACCGCACCAAGTAACATTGCAGTCGATCACCTTACGGCGAAGATCAGTGCAACCGGTTTGAAGGTCGTGCGTCTCGCTGCAAAGAGCCGAGAGGCTGTCGCCTCGTCGGTCGAGCACCTGACTCTGCATGCTATGGTCAAGTCCCTCGACAGCCCAGATAAGGCAGACCTTCGCAAGCTCATGCAGCTCAAGGACGATCAGGGCGAGTTGTCGTCACAAGATGAGAAGCGTTTCAAGTCGTTGAAACGTTCAGCCGAGCGCGAAATCCTTCAGGCTGCAGATGTCATTTGTACGACTTGTGTTGGAGCGGGTGACCCGCGCCTCTCGAACTTTCGTTTCCGCCAGGTCTTGATCGATGAAGCAACCCAAGCGACTGAACCCGAGTGCCTGATTCCGATTGTGCAAGGTGCGAAGCACGTTGTGATGGTCGGCGATCACTGCCAGTTGGGGCCTGTAGTCATGAACAAGAAAGCAGCGCAGGCTGGCTTGAACCAGTCACTGTTTGATCGCCTTCTGAAGCTTGACATCCGCCCGTTCCGCCTTCGCGTTCAGTACCGAATGCATCCGTGTTTGTCGGAGTTTCCGTCCAACACTTTCTACGAGGGGGAGCTTCAGAACGGTGTTGCTACCAGTGATCGTGTCTTGCGCAATGTCGATTTCCCTTGGCCGAACCCGAACAAGCCGAACTTCTTCTACATCTGCCTTGGTGCAGAAGAAATCAGCTCTTCGGGCACGAGTTATCTCAACCGCACGGAGGCTAGCAACGTCGAGAAGATTGTCACACACTTCCTCAAGGCTGGTGTATTGCCCAGCCAGATCGGTGTTATCACACCGTACGAAGGTCAACGCGCGTATGTGGTCAACTACATGCAGCGCAACGGTTCGATGCGTTCGCAGCTATATAAGGACGTTGAGGTGGCGAGCGTGGATTCGTTCCAGGGCCGGGAGAAGGATATCATCATCTTGTCGTGTGTGCGTTCGAATGAGAATCAAGGCATCGGCTTCCTCTCGGACCGTCGCCGCTTGAACGTCGCTCTGACGCGTGCGAAGTATGGTGTGATCGTGCTGGGCAACCCGCGCGTGCTTGCCAAGCAAGAGCTGTGGAACTCGCTCTTGAACCACTACCGTGACCACCAGCTCGTCGTCGAAGGTCCGCTGAACAACCTCCAACCTTCGTTCATGCAGTTCCCGAAGCCAAAGTCCTCCAACCGCGAGAGTCGATCGGGTTTCACCCGCCGCCGAGACACCCCGCTGCCTCCTCTGGATTCGCGCTTCGACCCTCGCTACGATCAGGTCAACGGAGGAACTTCTTACCCAGGAGGTGCAGGATACCCGCCACCGGCTCCCCAGCGTGGATACGCGGCTAGTCAGCAAGGTGGTGGTGCTCGCCGTGGCTACTTGAACAGCGGGCTCGGTCCATTGACGCAAGATGGAATGACCCAAGGATCGGCTGGGCTCGATGGGCCATTCACGCAGGTGGCGCAGACGCAGTCGTTCAGCCAGATGTCGACTGCAGACAAGTTCATGATGTCCCAGGATTTCGGGTACGACCACGACTTCAAGTCGCAGAGCGTCCCGATGTCGCAGGACACTCGCCAGAATGATTTCTACTGATCGCGACCAGCATGATCATCGCTGACCACGTTAGTGATGAAATGCTGGACGCAGTGCATGGAAGGACTCGCCGAGCGGACTTTTGGTCCGCAAGCTGTTTTCTTCGACAACTCTCGAGGTCGTTGATGAGATTGGCAGGGCAGGTGTGTTCGTCGATCCCGGCCCCCATGAGCTTCGACTCCGTCAGTGCTGTTGGGTTGGGCCTCTGAACGGATTGACAGCTCGCTTGCGCGGATCTTCGCGGCTGTCCGATTCATCTCCGTCGTGTTGCGGCATATCCAGCGTAGAGAGAGCAAGAGACGTGGTTTTGCTAGCTGCACCAATTTACGAGAAGGTTTGATTGTTTTTTTTCATGTGTTGAGATCTCAGTTTCTGATTTCACACGTCACATATCGGTCTACAGGACGACTTCCAGGATCTAGAATCTCGAACTCGGGATATGCGACAGGTCCCTTCCATACTTTGTTCAAGTCGTGCGTTTTCCCTCGCTTCTGTGACTGGGTTGCAGCTGAAAATTTTTCTCCATTAGACTCGGCGTCAGCAACATCTCCCGTCAGTTCACGTAGTCAATACGCCCCCAAACCCTCCGTAATCCTGTTTTTCTCACGGTTTCAATCCCAAACCTCGAAATTTCTCGACTCTAAACTGGAATCTGGAAGTCAGCGCGTATGACACTCGAGGAGGGTTCTCGTGAGCAGGTCTTTCTCACAATCCGAAGAACACCACCATGAGCAAGCCCCAGGACCAGGCCCAGCAGAACAAGGCGCTCTACCCAGCGCAGCAGTACCAGCAGCAGCAGCAGGCGCCGCAGGCGTACCCCGTGGCCACGCCGGCCGAAGACGAGCGCCTCGCGCGCCAGCTGCAGGCCCAGTACGACCGCGAGGCCTACGCCGTGCCCGTGATCGCGCAGCCGGCGCTGCCGCCCATGGACATCCCGTTCAACTGCGGCCACTGCGGCATGCCGCACCTCGTGCGCCACGTGACCAACAACACGGCGTTCCAGTGCACACGCTGCGGCCGACAGAACCAGATCGTCATCGAGAATAGCCGCCCCGTGGTGATTGTCCGCCGAGCCTCGTGGGTGCCGATCCCGATCTTCTGCAACATCCAGTAATGTCGCGACCACGCAGTGGACGACACCGTAGTAACCACAACGTACTAGGTCGAGATGAGACCGCATAACATTTATTTACTGTTTCTTGGAATTTTCTTTGTCGGCACGGTGGTTGTAGTTTGTGAGATCGTCTAGTCGTCTTGCTTGAAGCGGAGGCCGATGACGAGCCCGATCACAATTGCGTACACGATGCCGACGAGCTTGGCGTTGAAGCCGTCCCAGATGCTGATCGGATTCTCCACGACGTGGATACTGGCGTTGGATGACGATCCGTGCGAATCGCACGTGGCCCGACACGCGCCGCACGGACACTGCTTGGGCGCCTCTGCAGATGCGACCGACGGCAACAACTGCGCCTGCGTCGGCAGAATGCTTTTCGTTTGCTCCACCTCCGAGTAGTTGTCGCACTTGTGGACGTGGTGGTCGAACGCCGTGGCGTTCGATGTCGAGTTGAAATGGAGGAACATGTACTCGCCGTGGCCGATCGCGCCGGTCTGCGCCTGGTAGTTGAGGAAGCCCAGCGACGACTTCATGGCCTCGGACACTGAGGCGATCGACGTGCTCTTGCACGAGTCGAAGAGCGAACACGTGAAGGGCTTACCGAGTGTCACGTCGAGCTCCAGTACTTTGACGTGGTCCTCTCCTGTCATCGGGTCCGGGCGGTAGTTTGTGCTCGGCCACGCCGAATGCATCTTCATAAAGTCGGACTGGCGCGGAGAGCACACGAGTCCGCACCACAAGTGCATGAGGTTGACGGCGCACGCGTCGCAGCCGCCACCCACTGTGCCGAAGACAGTCGAGATGAGCTTGAAGTTCTCGGCCATGCCCTGGTTCTGCTGCCACGTGCAGCAAGCCGAGTCTTTGTACTCGGGGCATTGGATCTGGAACTCGTCGCAGTGCGCTCCGGCTGTCATACCGTCCACCTGGCACACGCACGCCTTGTTCGTGCACGAGCCTTTGCCGTGGCAGTCGTCGTCCGTCGTGCATGCGCCGCCGCCCGTCACTAGACACCAACACGAGCATCAGACAACCCCACTCCCTAGCCTTTCTCCATTCAATTGAGTACACACCGTTCGCCCAGCCTTCGCCGCGCATGGGCTTCGGCGGCACGGGCTCCGGGTTCGCCTCGGGCATGCACGCGTCGTAGTCGGGGATGTTGCCTGGGTTCACGCACTTCTGGGTCATGACGCAGGCGCCGTCGCCGCCGGTGAGCGCCGCGAGCGCGGTCACGACGACCAGCGCGGTCGCCAGCCCCCTCGAGGCCATCGCCGCACGTCGCATGGGGAGCTCTTCGGTCGCTTGAAGAAGAAGGCTGAGCCTGTGGTCGCACCTTCACGCGACCTTCGCGTCACCTACTCTTCCAACTTGAACAGTTTTTAGCCGGACTCTATGCATTTTTGCCCCGGTCATGCTTCCCTGTATGAGGGAAGCAAGCACTATACGAAGGAAGCATGATACGCAGAAATGCATGGAGTCCGTATCGGCAACCCCGTGCGGATCTTGTCAGATTTTGTTTGCACGATATGCCTGCTCCGTGTGAATCGACTCCTAAACCATTAGCTGTACTTCTCTTGCAAATACTCTGAGATTCTATTTAGTCTGTCGCTTCGATAAAACAGGGGTCCGGCTTAGAGTGCGAACAAACTGTATCGCGTTGAGTGACGAAACGACAAACTTGTCCTGCTCAACTATGTTTAAAAAAAGACTCCAGCTGAACTGAGCATTCAGGACAGATAGGATCCTTGTATAGTACCTGGACTTCATCCACCACCAAATAGATCGTGTAGCCTTGGGTTGGAAGCGGCATTGCGAAATTCCAATCGACCCCACATTGACGCTGAAAAGCTCCCAGAAATGTCTCGCCCTCGAACAATTGCAACGCCGCAATACTGAACACTTTGGCTGGGTTCCTGTGAGTGATGCTTCTGTCCACCAAACTGCGGCTGACCAGCGTGGCAAGAGATGTTTTGCCAGTCATCGGTGGGCTTTTAACGAGTAGCACGTGCATCTCATCGACGCGGCGGATAATATCGTTGGTTTAGTCATTCCGAGATAGAGTTCGACTATCGTTTGGATCAATCCCTTGGAGCCGCCCAATCCTTCCACGAACACCATACCAGACCGGATCTTGCTGCAACGCTTGAAGTCTTGGCTCAACGGTTGGTGTTACACTTGCTGGGAGTTTCACCAGCACGAGAATCTCTTCTTCTCCGAGCTGGAAGTCCCCAAAATACTCTGGCTGGTTGAGCTTCCACGACGAACGCATCTTCATGTACTGCTTATCGACACCTCCTTGCAAGAGAGAATCCAAGTTGTCGTCGTCCACCAGCCACGTGGTTTCCCCTTCCTTTCGCGCCAAATACAGCGTCACTGTAGCTGGGTCAACGTTGAAGCGCTCGTGGCACCGTTGCTTCTCCACGATAGCCTTCTGCAGCGAGCTCACTTTCGCATCGCGTGCGATCTTCACGGGAAACACAGTTCCCTCGCCATACACTGCGCACTCCAGCTCCAACTCCGCCATGTTTCTTCTAACCAGAAAGTTCAAGACTGTGGAGAACAAAGAATTAGGATAAGCAGCAAATTCGATATCCTTCGCAAGTCGATGATGCCCATTGACGTCATTCTTGTCACCATCAACTCAAACAGGGGATCTCCTCTCGGCCGAAAACAGAGCGGTTCCTGGATCCAAGGTCCAAGGTTAACAGTCCCAGCAGGCCCAGGGTAGAGGGTGCATATTTCAGCTATCGCAGTCCACTCGATGTAACGCAATAGACTCCACCTTAACAACAACAACAGCAACCATGAACTCCAACAGCGTTTGAGAGGCGGTGGAATTTGTTGCGGAATGACCGTCAGAAGAAATGGAGAGACGACACGAAGCTCGCTTAATCGATTCCTGCATGCCACAATGTTCCAAATATAATTAACATGAAATTGACGCCAACAAGCTCAAGAGAATGACGGTAATCTTTTTACCAGGTGATGTCAAGAATGCTGGAGATAAATTCTTGAGCACTGGAGAGAAGGCAAGACCTAAACATGGCGACACGCCGACTACCGGTATAGGTCTCGAAATAAGCAAACGAGTACCTCAATTGAATTGAATTGAGAATGTTGGAGATACCGACCCACCAATCTGCATTGCTGTTTGTCCCGACCTCGAAGCGTGCAGATCGTTTATCTTGAAGCCAGGACCCGAAGTTGTAGCCGCAAGAAAGGCATGTCGAGTGTCTGTGCGCTACTTCGACGAGGCCCCCCTTGCAACTGCGGCAGACAGTCCGATGAGCAACATACCAGCCAAATCACTTACGCCTCCTCCGCCGTACATTCATCGAAAGCGATTGCGTACTGAATAGCAACCCGATGGCGAATTGCGCTGTTGATCTGAACCTTCACGAACACGATTGGTGAAGTCCAAGCTGTTCAACCAGCGACCTTTGCCACCTTATTCTAGTCTTGGAGAGCTTTTCTCGGAGCGGGACAGTATTCTTCCACATAGTTATTGTTCAGTAGCCAATCGAAGTATCCCTTATCGCAATCGCGAATCCATTTCCATTTGATCGACTTGCCTCTATCCGGATCCACTTTCCCCACTTCAGAGTCATGGTTCTCTCCGAATCTTTCACTTTTTCTTCTTGAAACTGCTTCGTCTCCCGATTCGGAATCTCTCGCGGTCGTAGCCACGCACAACAGTTCCGATCTGCAGTGTGATCATGGCTTGTCCTCCAAGTGCAACGTTGAAGTACTAGAGCAGCTCGAGTAAGTACGAAGGTCATTCCTGGCGCGAAAAGCTCCACCACTGCGACCAGCGGCATGTGGCGTGTCGCGACGCACCCGCGCGGGCTCCGCGCAGCGCGAGCGGTGCAGCGACAGGCGGCGGTCGTCTCGTCGGCGCGTGGCAAGCGCACGTCCAGCAAGAGCAGCGTCGGCGCCTCGGGCGGTGGGTAGCGCGGTCTCGCTGAGTCGATTGCGCAGGGAGCCTGACGAGGGTGCGCTCGCGGCAGACAAGAGCGCGGCGCTGGCCATGGCCATCCGGCAGATCGAGAACGCGTTCGGCAAGGGCGCCGTCATGCAGCTCGGGTCCACGAAGATCGCCGACCGCGTCGAGGTCATCTCGACCGGCTCGCTGACGCTGGACCTGGCGCTCGGCATCGGCGGTCTGCCCCGTGGGTGAGCACCAATGGCGAGGTCTTCTTCTGGTCAAGTGCTGACGTCGTGGTCATGGTGACATAGTCGCGTGGTTGAGATCTACGGCCCCGAGAGCTCGGGCAAGACGACGCTCGCGCTGAGCTGCATCGCCGAAGCGCAGAAGCAGAACGGCGTCTGCGCCTTCATCGACGCCGAGCACGCCATCGACGCTAACTACGCCAAGCAGCTTGGCGTCAATATTGACGACTTGTACATCTCGCAGCCCGACTCGGGCGAGCAGGCGCTCGAGATCGCCGACACGCTCGTCCGTTCCGGTGCCGTCGACCTGGTTGTTGTGGACAGTGTCGCTGCACTCGTGCCGCGCGCCGAGCTTGAGGGGGAGATGGGCGACCCGCAAATCGCGCTGCAGGCTCGGCTCATGAGCCAAGCGCTGCGCAAGCTCACGGGCTCGCTCTCCAAGTCCAACTGCATGATCATCTTCCTCAACCAGATCCGCCAAAAAGTCGGTATCATTTTTGGCTCTCCGGAAGTGACGTCGGGCGGTACAGCGCTACGTTACTACGCGTCTGTCCGTCTCGATATCCGTCGCAAGGCGCAGATCAAAGAAGGCGACAAGGTCGTGGGCAACGAGATTGTGGTCAAAGTGGCCAAGAACAAGATGGCCTCGCCGTTTAAGACCGCGTACTTCGACATGATGTTCGGCCAAGGAATCGACCGCTACTCGGAGCTGCTGGATCTTGGTACGCAACAAGGGATTCTCAAGAGGTCCGGTGCATGGTACTCCATTGTCGGAACTGAAGGTACGCTGATACACTGCTCGTGAGAGGCTGTGCACCTATGAGGACTCATACGACGGTTGTATCCGTAGAGCCCATCGCCCAGGGTAAAGCCAAGGCCAAACTGTTCCTAGAAGCCAACCCAGATATCGCAAACGACATTGAAGCCCAGATCCGTGCCAAGCTCTTCGCCAGTAACGACGAGGTGGAGGATGTTTCTATTGCTGCAGACGATGCAAGAGTTGAAGTGGAGTCCTCGGCCGCGGAAGACCTGGAGGGAGACCAGTTTCAGCGTGTCCCCGAGGGGCTTGAGGCTGATCGTCTTGGTGACGATGAAGTTGACTTCGTTACAAAACCCTAACGCGATCAAATTGAGACGTGCGACTCACCAAAGGTTGATTATTGTACTCTGACTGTGTCTAGGCCCAGCATGGCTGCTTGTGCGACAGCACGTAGAGCAAATCATTCCCCGAGAGTAGATCTTGTGGGAATGGGTTGACGTAGACGTAGCCAAATGGCATGCTGCGTTCGCTCTCTGTCAGTTCTACTCGAGCCTTTCCATCATAGAGAGCGCGATCGGGGCGACAACGGTAGAGACCCATGACCAGGATGCCGTCCGACGAAAGTAAGTAGTGGAACACGTACTCGAAAGTCTTTCCTACAAAATCGAGCGGGACTTCAACAGCAAACAGAGAACTGCGATGGGCGCCGCCAGTAGGTGAAAATACGGAAGACGAATCAGCAGAGGTTGGGGTCGCAGCATCGAAGTTAGAAGGCGGGGAGAGCGGATTCGTGATATAGTCATTCTACCAGAGAATGTTGAGGTGAGTATAAGATGCGAACTTATCGGCAGATTTACTACGCACATCTTTCCAGGACGCGAAGATGAACTCGCGCAAAATATCCTTGATCATCGGATTGAAGTACTGATTAATCATGAGACTGTCGCAGAGAGAAGTGCTGTAGGTGAGTCCTGAGGCAAAAGCTGGTGACAAAAAGAAATCTCGAGAGAACGTCATCGACGTGCCCGCGCCCGGGGCGGAGCATTCGACCTGCAAACATGGAGTCGAGCCTGCCCACTCTGGGTCATCTGAGTGCCCATTCATCAGCGATGAGCCTTCAGGTGGGAACCACTCGCTCGCCGTCAAGTTCTGCGAGATGAAGTGGACATTGGCACGATTGACAAGCTCCGTGATGACGCGTGGGGCTCTCTTTGGACCAATGAGCGAGGTTACAGTTTTGTGAAGCGCGATGCAGGAGGCATCAGCAAGTAGCTCGGAAGAGCCAGACTCGGCAATCTCGCCTTCATCCCCCATGATTACGATTCGATGAGCCACCTCCACTTTCGCTCGACGTAGAGTCCGCTGATGAAACGGGTTCCCCTTGACAAAGTACACGTGCTTGAAGTGTCTGAACGTTTCGAACACGTCATCGTCTGGGATCGTCGCTGTGACGATCACAATGGGGCGGTGCTGGCGGAGAGCCTTCACGCGTAACGGACCGATCATATACTCAAGGTGGTGCGGAAAGCCAGTGGGCGACACCACGCAAAGTACAATGTGAGAAATTGACAGCGACAAGTCCGACAAGTCGTCAATCATCACATCTTCGACACGGGCTCGTGCAGTGCCGGAGATGAGCCCATGCAAGAATCCACTCGCTCGCTTCTGTGGCTCGTTTGCTGCATCATCCTCGGTAGCTTCTTTTTCATCAACAACCTGCTCAACGAGAGCTTCGACCGTGGCCTTCCAGTCGACTGTCCTTGATTTGCGACGTGAGTTTGGTGGTCTCGTGTCACCAGCTGTGCTCTTGGACTTCGTAAGCGAGGTGTTGTTGGCTCGCTGCGAGACCCACGCGAGCGGCATCTCAGCACGTGGCCGCATACAAGTCACTTGGTCAGCTTCACGGCGGTTACGAGCAAGTACGAAGCCGATCTCATCTCCGGAACAAGTGTACGAGTCCGCAGGGTTCAGTAAGATCTTTCCCTGGCTTGCCAGCGCATTAGACTGGACAGCAAAAAGCACGACCCCCTTACACTCGGCATAGACGAGCGAGGCAACTTCAGAGAATGTCTTGCCGAAGATCACGTTTCCTGGTGGCAATACCACTGAGTACAGCTCCTGACTGGCGCTGCGCATGTATTTTTCCTCCCAGCGATTTACTCCGTCGATGCTGTCTTCGCTTGAGGTTGCCGTGAGGTTGTATATCAACGTGGAGAATCCAGGACATACACAGTTTTGCCCCAACAAAGAGTGCATGACCTCGGAAAAGTAAAGCGCGTTCTTGACGTTGAGGTCGTCGAGCAGGTGTCGGTTGCTGGATAAATGCATCTGCGCAAAGATGCGCGCATCAGGCGCAAGTCGCTTGGCAGCAAGCACGCGCATGAGTGTACGATGGTCACTCGCCATGTGCTCCTCCTGGCCACAGCGTCTTGTCAAGATGAAGATAGCGTCGGCGCCGCTGACAGCCGCACGCTCGGCGTCATCGACATCCAGAATGGAGCCCTGAATGAAGCTCGTCCGCTTTTCAAAAAACGGATCCATAAGCAGTGCAATCATTGCTGTCGACGGTTCTTCGTCAGAGAGCACGACGACATTGATGTCGACGACGTCGTGGTCGTCGTGGAACACCTCGTGGAAAAAGTGGTCGATCCGGGACGGCGTCAGATCGCCGCACAGTACAATGTACTTGGCACTGCGGGTTGGTTTGAACGACGAAAGCTCATACTCTGTGAACGACGCGGACAGCTCGAGAACCTTCGAGATTTGGTACGGTACGATCAAGATAAGCACGATCACTAGCACACCCACAAAGATCTTGGCGAGCACGTTATCAGCGGGCGGTGTCTGGATCGTGACAAATACGAGTACCGAGTTGAAGAATGAATTGAAGAAAGTCCAGTCGCCCGTATGTGTGTCGCCTTTATCTGCATCTGAAGTCTCAGCGATTTGAATGATGCTGGCAGCACCGGCGATGATGAGCACGATCTGCACATAGCAGAGAATCGCAAACTGACGCACGGGCGTCATGTACGCGTGACAACGACTGAGCACGGCCTTGCACTCAAGGTAGCACTTAACGAAGCGGGGCGGGTACACGAATCTCCAGTAGTTGGCGTCATACCAGAGTGTGCTACAGTGTTCCAATTCGTTGAGAGTGAGAAACCCTCCCGGATTGCTATAACGGAGGAATCTGCACTACGTACTGGTCTTCGTGGAGGAACGACACGGGGATCACCGGTAGAATTACAACGATATTGATGAGCCCAGCCAAGGAGAGCAGGTAGTCGCGCCGGTGGTTCGACAAGTAGATACCGCGGAAGAGAAAATCCACCGAGAAGAACGAAGCGCAGAGGATCTCGAGTACCCAGAGCCAGAACGGAAGCTACAGGCCAAAATTCATCAGCACATCTCGGAGTAACCACAGCAGCAGCAATCCGCACCGTGCTCGCCGGGATGTAGGTCGTCGTGATGTACGTGGCGACGTAAAGCAGCGACAGCGACGCGAGTGCGATGTCGAGCACGATGCCAAAGAGGCTGTGGTCGAGGAACCTATGGCAAACAAACGTGTCAGCAGTCCAGTCTCTGAAGTCTCCCCACACCTCAAACTCCCCGCACCGACTGATTCGATCTCGACTGCGGTATTGCGTGCCGCCGCGTAAAAAGGACAAATCCGTCATGAGCGACGCGCTTTCCGGTTCTATCGTGGAAGACTAAGATGAGACGCGAAAGGCGTTTTCCAAAATGGAAAGAGGCGACGCGCACAAACCGAAGAGGTTGCCGGCCTGCGGGACGCGGCTGCCGTTGGCCGGATGGAGCTGCTGCTGCATGCGCTTGACGTACGAGATGCTGCCGTAGTGGCCGCCGGCGCCCTTGGGCTCCTGCGTCAGCGGCGTCGAGTCCATGGTCGCTCGGTGGTGCTTGGTGGTGCTTCAGGAGCTCACGTCTGCTCCGACCGTGCCTCTCGGTGATATCTTTCCATGCAACATAGTCGCACCGTAAACATATTTGACCAATGATGTCTCTTTATTTTCGTTTACGACCAATCATCATGGACGACCTGGCTTCAACATGCGGCGCGTGCGATTCAAGTTCAATTCTTTTCGGCTCGAGCACAATTCAGAACCCTTCCCTGTCCAAATAGATGAATTGCGTGATATGTGGTTGAAGAGGGACCGAGCAGCTCAAGCGATCTTCCTTGTCACACACACATCCTGACACACGCGGCATCCCCTCGCTCTCTCTCCTTCCCTCTCCTCCTCCTCTGCTGCTGCCATGGCCTCCGGACGCGCGACCGTCAAGGCGGTGCTCTCGGGCGACACGCTCGTGCTCATGGGCGCGGCCACGAACGGCCCGCCGCCCGAGCTCGTGCTCACGCTGGCGTCGCTCAACGCGCCGCGACTCGCGCGCGGGCCCGACGGCGTGAGCGAGCCGCACGCGTGGGCCAGCCGCGAGTTCCTGCGCAAGCTCACCATCGGCAAGCAGGTGCGCTTCAAGGTCGAGTACCGCGTGGGCGCCATCAACCGCGACTTCGGCTCGGTCTGGCTGCCCCCAAACGCGCGCGGCGTCGAGGAGAACGCCTGCGTGATCGTGGCGCGCGAAGGCTGGGCCAAGGTCAAACCGGTCGAACAGTCGCGCGACGGCGCCTCGCCCGACCACGAGAAGATGCTCAAGGTCGAGCAGGTCGCGATCGCCGAGAAACGCGGCATGTACAAGGACTCGGACGAGCTCGCGCACACGACCATCAAGTGGGCCCCCGCCGATGGCGATGCGCTGCTCGCCGAGCACAAGGGCAAGCTCGTGCCGGCGCTCATCGAGTCGGTCCAGAACGGCTCGTCCATGCGCGCTGTGCTGCTGCCGTCCATGCAGATCGTCAACTTTGGGCTCGCCGGCGTTCAGGCCCCGCGCACAAATGCACCTGGCGCCGGTCCGGACGGCGCTGACGGCCCGCAGCCACACTCGCGCGAGGCCAAGCACTTCACGGAGACGCGTCTGCTGCATCGCGACGTCGACCTCAAGCTCGAGGGCGTGGACAAATTCGGCAACCTCTACGGCAGCGTCGTGCACAAGTCGGGCAACAACATTAGCGCCGAGCTGCTGCGCAACGGCCTCGCCAGAATGGCCGACTGGAGCGCAGCGTTTGTGAGCGACACAGCCCGCTCGCTGCTGCGCGCGGCCGAGAAGGAGGCCAAGACCGCCAAGCTCCGCGTCTGGCGCGACTACCAGGCGCCCGTGCTACAGTCGGCCAGACACCTGCGCGGCACGGTCATCGAGGTTATCAGCGGCGACTGCGTCGTCGTCTACGTGCCCGAGAAGAACGAGGAGAAGCGCATCTACCTGTCGTCGCTGCGCGCGCCGCGACTGGGCAACGCACGCCGCAACGAGCCGAACGCGCCGTACGCCGTCGAGTCGAAGGAGTTCCTGCGCCAGAAGTCGATCGGCAAGAACGTGCGCGTCGAGGTCGAGTACGAGAAGAGCAACCCTGCGCTCGGCGAGAACGCGCTCATGACGTTTGCGAGTCTCTTCTACGAGTCCAAGAACACGCTCAAGAAGGCCGCCGAGGGCGCGGCCGACGCCGCCAGCGCCAAGGGCGTGAACCTCGCCGCGGAGCTCGTCGCCGCTGGTCTCGCCGAGGTCGTGCGCCACCGCCCGGACGAAGCCAAGTCCGAATACTACGATGACCTTCTCACGGCCGAGACCAAGGCTCAGACCCAGAAGAAGGGTCTCCACTCGGGCAAGGAGGCGCCGCCTGAGCAGCGCTTCACGGACCTGTGCTTCGACGCGACCAAGGCCAAGCAGTACCTGCCGTTCCTCCAGCGTGAGAAGGTCACCCGTGCGATCGTTGAGTACGTGTACTCGGGTACGCGCGTCAAGCTCTTCGTGCCCAAGGAGAACTGCATGGTCAACTTCGTGATCGCCGGCATCAAGTGCCCGCAGCCCACGCGCTACGCCGGCGCTGGCGTTGTGTCGGCCGCCGCCGAGCCCTTCGGCGAGGACGCCAAGCTCTTCACGAAGCGCAACATCATGCAGCGCAACGTCATCATTGAGATCGAGGACATGGACCGAGGTGGCAACGCCTTCGGTCCGCTGTACGTCGGTGGTGCCAAGGACGAGAAGAGCAACTTCGGGTGCCAGTTGCTTGCCGAGGGTCTGGCGTGGGTCGACTCGTTCTCGGTCGAGCGCACGAGCACGGGCGCCCAGCTGCAGCGTGCCGAGGAAGGCGCCAAGCAGGCTAAGAAGAACTACTGGAAGAACTACGACGCGCAGGCCGCCGCGGCCAAGGCCAAGCAGGCTACCACGAACGCCACGGCAGACGACGTGCTCCCGTGCGTTAAGCTTTCGGAGATCGTTGATGCCACGACGTTCTTCATCCAGAATGTGGCTGACCGCACGGCCGCGCAGGTCGAGGAGAAGATGAAGGAGTTCACGCGCACGCACGGCACCCAGGGCAAGACCTTCGAGGTGCGTCGCAACGGCGTCTGCGCGGGTCTCTTCGACGACGGCAACGGACCGATGTGGAACCGCGCTCGTATCGAGTACGTGCACCCGGACGGCTCGGCGCGTGTGCGCTTCTTCGACTACGGCAACGTCGCGACGCTGCCAGCCAACCGCTTGCGTCCTCTTGACGCCAACCTTATTCAGTACCCACCGCAGGCCAAAGAGGTTGTGTTCGGATTCATCAAGCCCTTGCCTGCCACGGACGAGTTCGGCCACGAAGCAGCCCAGCTGCTTGGTGAGACGGCGTGGGGCCACACGCTCAGCGCGCGCATCCACGGTCACGATGAGCAGAACCGCCCGATGGTGTCTCTCTACAAGAACAACCAGAGCGTCTCCGAGGTGCTGCTCGAGGCTGGTCTGCTACGGACGAACCGCAAGGCACTCGTGAAGGCACCTGCGCACCAGAAATCGGTCGTGGACGGTCTGCTCAATGCGCAATCCATCGCTAAGAAGAAGCGCCTGGCCATGTGGCGCTACGGCGACGTCGAGTCGGACGAGGACTAGATGTACTCGTCGTGCCCAGTTCGCGAATGTAGCGACTCGACTTCCGACCGGCATTCCTCACAGCAACGAAATAGTCTCAGATCACAGTTCAGCAGCTCCACAAAGTAACCCCGTAAAACACTGAATAGTATGTGGATTCGACCAAGTCACATTTAAGGTGTCTCTTACTCGAGGGCGGGCATGTCGTCGAATTCCTCGGCGATTTGTTTCTTCTTTTCTTTCTCCTGCAGCACCTTGTTCTTGGCCTGCATACGGTCGAAGATCTTCTCCTTATACAGCTTCTTCTCGTCTTCCTTGTACCGCGCAGCATACTTGCTCAGCAGCGCGTGGTTGCGCTTGAGATCCGCGACGGCATGGGCAAACTTTGCGTCGGTCTTGCCAATTAACTCGGCCGCCTTGTCCAGACTCTTCTCAGCCTCCTTGGCGTACTCGAAACCCTTATCAAGAATCCAAAACTCGCCGTTTTTCTCCTTCTCCAACTCCGTTTTGAGCTTCTCGATGAAGACGAGGCCGCGGCGGAAGTGCCCCTTGCCATTCTTGCCATCTAGTAGGATAGCCTGGTCGCAATCCCACAAAGCATCTTCGATCTTCTTCAGCTTGATCTTGCACAGCGCTCGGTTGAGGTAAAGCACGAGCTAGTCAAAAACAAATAAGTTTCATCTGACATTGCGACCGATTATGAGCAATGACCAATACCTTGACACCATTGATCTTGTCCTTGTCTGGCTGCGGGACGAGGTGCTCCCACTCATCCTTGCTATAGAAGATGTTGACGAATCCCTGATCACGCTAACGTAAGTGAATCTGTTTCGCTATGACGAAGCAGCAGCCAAGCTCACCGCATCGTAGTGCTTCTGAGCCTTATCGTACTCCTGCTTGGCCACGCAGGCGTTGCCCTTCTCTTTCTCTTCCAGCGCCAACGACACCCGCTCATCTAGACAATACATCACCCATCAAGACACACTCTCTCAACAGGTCAAACGGACAGGTGCCTCACCGACTGTCGGTGGAGGGTTCTCCTCCAACATCTTCCTGTCTTCTTCGGCCTGCTTTCGTCGCGTCTCGGCGAGCTCTGCCTGGGTCGGGAAGCGAGGGAGTGGTTCCTAAAGTCATAAGCAATGAGAAGACCGTTCCTCCAAGTTAAAGCCACCGATGCACTCACGTTGAATTTGAGCAGCTCGATCTCAAAGTCGAGGGTCTCATCTGGCTCGACCTTGGGCGCGAAACCCTTGGAGCCGTACGCGTACTCCGGTGCAATGATGAAACGGGCAATCTCGCCCACGTTCATCGTGGCGACGCCAATGTCCCAACCCTTGATGACCTTCTCACGGCCGAGCTGGAACTCAAATGGGTCGTCCGTGCCGCCCACGTGCTTGCCGTCCACGACATCACGCCTGGAACCATCAAGTTGAGTGACGTGTTTCCGCATAAGCACACCCACTAGAACTCACGAGGTGTCGAAGATCGAGCCGTCCTCCAGTCGGCCAATATATTGAACTGTCCACCGACCACACCATAAGACACCAAGCAATGCAGTCATTAGAGACCGGTCAATAGCGTACCAAACGTCGGGCATCCTTCCTCGATCCGCTTCGCGCCGGGCTCGCCCTCCTTGATGATTTTCTTGAGCACGCCGCCGTCGGCGTAGGGCGAGATGTCGGTGAATCCTTCGTCGCGACAGTATTTGCTCTGGTCCGGATCGAAGAACGCCTTGGTCTCGCTGGGCGTCGCACCATAAAATGGCACGAGTCAGCGCGAGTGGGGAGACGCCATCGACGGCGAAGGACTCACCGCGCGCAGTGCATGCAGATGCGCTGCGGGTTGGTCACGAGCCCGAGGCCGCGGCCGCCGCAGTGCACGCAGCGAGGGAACTCGTCTGCCGAGCGCGCGGGCGTCGCGGCCGAGTCGCTGCGAGGGCTGCTGGGCGTCGACATGGAGATCTCACAATTGCATCCGTTCTCGAAGCTTTTCACGGGGTCCGCATGGGTACAGTGTACCCCACCGATGGGTTACGCGAAACTGGACCTCCCTCGCGGTCGCAATTAGTTTTTTTGTGACGTCACAAACTGTGACTCGAGACGAGGTGACCAGGCTCACGATGGTCAAATGGCTTGACAAGTGCTTCCGATAAGAGCAAGCTCACTACAGTGCTAGACACGACGGGGAGTGATCTGCTCAAGAGGGCGGATCGATAAGACGAGGTTTGGCGGAGTGGGCGCGTAGCAATTAGAGAAAGGGAGGGTCTAGAAGTTATCTGAGGAGATCAGGCCTAGGAAGTCGTCCTTGATGGTGCCGATAGCATTCTGATCCAGTCCAATACACAGAGTTAGAGACCCGTGGGGTTCGAGAGAGAGAGAGAGAGAGAGGCAAAGACACGTACGATCTCGGTGACGTCGATACTGACGCCCATGATGCGCAGCCGCACGCCGCAGCCTTTCCGGATCTCGACCTCGCGGTCGTCCGAGATCCAGGCGTTGTTCTCGTGGTCGTAGCCGTTGTTGAGGTCGTTGGGCATGGCGTGGCGCGAGACAAAGACCTGGAGCGGCCCGACGTCGGCGAAGAAGCCAAGCTGGTTGACGACCGTGACGACGGCATCGAGCACCTGGTTCTTGAACGGCCGGAAGAGGATCGCGCGGTAGCGGATGTTGAAGCAGACGTAGCCCGAGTTGTCCTGGATCACGCCCTTGCCGATGTCTTCGTCGCGCACCTCGGTGACCGTTATGACGTAGCCGTACTTGCCCATGGAGGTGCCTTCGACCTCCTCGATGAGGCGCAGACGGATGATGTCGTGCAGGCGCGGGCCGAAGTGCATCGGGTGGAGCAGCAGGTCGCGCGTGAGCTGCTTGAGGAAGAACATGGTCGATGGATCCGCTCGGCGGGGCACAACTGGCCGGCACTCCCGCGCAAAGGAACGCGGGATCTCGTGAAATGGACCTCTACTACTGGGTTATTACAAATCGGCGACATCCTCTCTAACGTGATAGTGTGGACCACATCTATTCCGGGCGCTGTCTTTTCAAGATCGGTTCTCCGTTGGCCGTCCTCGCCCGACGGAGGGCCAGCTGTTGCGGTCCCGTGGGTGGGGGAGCGTTAGCTTCTCTTCTCGCGCCAGGCCGCTTTGTTCTCTATGGAGAATGCCATAGAGTCGCGCGCATGTGACGCCGATGGGGAGAAGTGTTCCGATGCTCGACGACGCCCTTGCGTTCTTTGTTCCAACGGCCAAGCTGTAACGATCAGATCTCGAGGACCGCTGGGATTGGCGGAAATGGGTTTTCCACCGTCCCCACCGCCCGGAAACCCTGGCCCCGCTGATATTCCTTCCTCGGAACAAAGGACAGAACAAAAAAGCCCCCTGCCCTGGCGTTTACTTTTGCCTTTTCCCCCAATCGGTTTCTTTTGCGGCGGCGCGTTGTTTTGTTTTTTTGCGGCGGCGTTGTGGAGAACGACCTTCTCACACCAAACACTGCCACACCCCGACACACCAAACTCCACCTCCGCGGAACAGATCGCGTGGAGCGCCGTCGCCGCGTTTTGTTCTCCGCGATCTTTCCGAGCGGAGCGCGAGCGGACCGAGCGGACGAGCGAGCGGACGGCCGCGCTATTTGCGGCGGCGCCAATCCCCTTCCTCGCCACTTCTCCCCCACGCGAATGAGCGACAAGCCGCGCAGCGACTCGACGCCCTCCAAGCGCCGCCGCCTCGCCTCGGCGGCCGCCGCGCAGGCCTCGCTGCCCTCCAACCTCGCCACGGCCACGGCCAGCGGCAAGCCCCCCGTCGGCATCCGCGAGCGCAAGGCGCCCGGCCTCGTCTGCGGCGCCGCCGCGGGCGCCATCGAGAACCCGATCCTCGCCGCGCTCGGCGGCACGCCGCGAGGCGCCAGCTCCATCGCCGCCTTCCCCGTCCCCGCCCCCGACCCCGACGCCGTCGAGCGCGCGCCCTCGACCGAGACGACCATGGACGACGACGTCGCCATGCCGCTGGCGCCGCCGCCCGTGGCCAAGCGCAAGCGCGACGACATGGCGCCCGCCAACGCCAACGCCAAGCTCGAGCCCGAGCCCGCGAACAAAGACGAACCGACCATGAAGGGCGAGTTCGTCGCCTACGCGCGCGAACACGTCCACAACCAAGAGGCCGGCGAAGAAGGATTCTCCATCGACCCGTCCGACCGCGCCGTCGAACACCGCGCCAACAAACTCGTGCGACGAGAGATCCTCATCGCCTCGCCCGCGCCCAACGAGGACGACGAATGGGAAGGCAGTATGACCGAGTCCCAAATGGACGACTCGAAAGTCGGCGTCTACCAGCCGAACGAACACATCGACCTGCAGCCAGTCGACATGATCCTCCACATCTTCTCTTTCCTCGTCTCCTCGGAAGACTTCCCCAACATGGGGCTCGTGTCGAGGAGGTGGCGAGAACTCACGAGCCGGAGATCTCTCTGCCAGGCGCTGCCGAGCATCCTCCCGGACGGCGCCGTCAACTGGCTCAACTTCCAGAACCTGGGGATCAAGAACAAAGGCACGGAGGGCACGTGCTTCAAGTGCCACCAGCGCTCGACCGGCAAGATCCTCGCGATGAAGAAAGCGCGCGTATTCCCAAAGGTGCGGCGTGGTCGAGCAGATCGTGAAATTTTAATGGGACTGACTGATCCTTTTCTGGTTCATAGGGCGAAGGCGTTCCGTACTACATGCTTCGCGAGCTTGCAGTGCTTAAAGGCATCAAGCATGACCACATCGCTTCGCTGGAGATGATCAGTCTCGCGAAAGACGAGCTACACGTCTTCTTCCCGTACGTCGACAAAACCCTCCACGAGATCATCAATCCGACGGGTGACCCGAGTGGCGGGCGTGTGTTGTCCGAGCGAGTTGTACGTCCATTTTGTTCTGATTGCTGGTACGAATCTCGGTTTCTTACATCGTGCGCTTCCAGATCCGACGTCTCCTTCACCAACTTTTGGATGCTATCGCGTATTGCCATCGACGGGGTGTTCTCCACCGGAATCTCAAGCCGAAGCACCTTCTGATCAGGACAGAAGACATCGATTCCCTTGGTAAGAAGCCTTCTTTGCCAAAAAAAAAAAAAAGAATCTTGCAGGAATCAATGGACTAATCCCTCTTTGTCAGATGACGCTGTCCTTCAAATTTCCGATTTCGCATTGGTTCGGGCGACAGGGGTCCCAAGAAGGACCTACACCATGGAAGTTGTCACACTATGGTATCGACCTCCTGAGATACTGATGGGTGTGCGAGGCTATTCATCCGCAGTGGATATCTGGTCTGTTGGCTGCATTTTCGCAGAGATGGCCCAGGGGAAGCCTCTGTTCACTGGGATCTCGGAGATCGATCAGCTCTTCCAGATCTTCAGCAAGCTGTCGACCCCGTCGTCCGAGTCGTGGCCTGGTTTTACCTCGCTGCCTAACTACCATTTCGAGTTCCCGAACTGGAAGCGGCGACCACTAGATCGATTGTTCCCGAACATCTCTCCTCTTGGAATCGATCTCCTCAGCCGACTCCTCACGTACAATCCTGAGCAACGTATCACCGCGGAAGATGCCTTGAGGCATCCGTACTTTTCTGAAGACATTGAGAGATTTACCCAGCTCACGCCAACGATTCCGATGGACCATATGGAGTATACGATGAAGCGGCTTCGATCTAGCAAGATCCCTGAGCATGTCGAGTTGTTCCATGCCTATCTTCGCCAAACTGAGAGGGACTCATGGAAAGAGATCAAGTATCTGAGGTGAGATTATTCCTATACCTACTCTGATACTATTGGGAATTCGAAGCTGATGTCGCTTTCACACCAGCCGCCAGAAAGCGCTCCGTCCTGCCCACCGTTCAATGCTCGTGGATTGGTTGATCGAAGGTACGCCTCGTTTGTATATTTTCTAGATATTTCACTTCTAACCTTCTCCTTCTGTTGTAGTCGTCGATGTGTTCGAGATGTGTCTGCGAACTGCATTCCTCGCCGTAAACTACACAGATCGCTTCTTGGACATTGTCATGGTCAAGAAGACACGCTTCCAGCTGCTTGGTGCGACTTGTTTACACGTTGCATCGAAGTGCGAGGATGTTTCATACATCGGCGTGGAAGACCTCGCCATGTGCGCGGATAACGTTTACACTTCGGCCGAAGTATTGAAGATGGAAGAGAAGCTGCTGAACACGCTGAACTTCACGTTGTCCATTCCGACAGGTTCGCACCATTGCTCTGACCCGAGAATTTTTCCATTCTTGCTAACAGTGGTCCTTGCGTAGCACTCGACTTCCTCAACATCTATGAACGCATGATTCCTCCGATTCAAAAGAAGACATCCATGCTCGCTCACTACCTTCTCGAGCTTGCTTTGCAAGAGTATCAGTTCCTTAAGTTTGTTCCGTCCATCGTCGCTGCATGTTGCTTATCAATGGCTATGTACACAGTCGACGGATACCCCATGGTGAGTCCTTTTTGGCAGCGGTAGAAGCGATCTGTGATCTCTGATGCTTTTCGTTGATGGCTTTAGACCAAGGAACTAGCAGACGCTTGCCAGTACCGATGGGTTGATCTCAAAGAGTGCATGGGAGAGCTCCAGAGTCTGTATTCGAACTCTCCTTCGAACAATCTCGCTGTTATCAAGAAACGATACTCTAAGGCTGAGCGATGCCAGGTTGCAACAGTTATGCCACCCACTACCTTCAATATGGCATTCTGAGACAGCTTTGGGCCTTCAATTTCCAATCAAGAGCGTGTTGTGTCGTTGAGAATAAATCTGGAAAGGTGCTGGAAATCGCGTGAACTCAAGCGAGCCACGGAGCGAAGCAAAGTAAAACAAAACACAATTCGGGTATGATTATTACTACGTATTATATAACGTCGTTCTCCCACCTGCCCTTCGTTCGCTCTCTAACAACTCGCTTTGGCTAAGCCGCGGGGCTTGACGGGTTGCGCGATGTAAATCACCGTAGGATCGTTCGGGTCGACGAATGCCTTGTTCTGGCTTTGGACAAAGCTCATGTCCAACACTTCCTGGCGTTTGCGCTTCTCCAGCAACCTCAAGAAAACAGGGAGAACGGTTCCCGTGCCTCCGTTGTCAAAGATGATCTTCCATGAGAACTTCGCGTCGTCCGAGGTTTCTCTTTCGCTCTGCGTATATCACGTTATAAGAACCTGACAGAATACTCACAGCTCACGCCTCAGATGTGGATCACGAACCGGAATGACGAGACCAGACAAGCTACATGCGCCAAATATCGGCTGGTTGAACTTCTCTTCCATCATGTTGGCTAGTGGGACTTCAAACGCCTCGAAGAACACGCCATTCTGCATGGATCCTTTCTCGGCCACAAAGATCACACGCTGCGTCGTGCAGTAGATGCGGCCTTTGCCCTTGTACGTTGCGCTAGCGGGCCAGAGAAGCGAGGTGAGTGAAAACGATACTAGTAGCATGCACACAAGCTCGGCGCTGTCCTCACTCGAGGGTCTTGACCTGGAAGGAGATCTTGGCGCGCTCCAGAATGAAGAACTCGTCGTCATTCGCGAGCGGCAGCAGCTTTCCTTCGTCCGAGAAGAGCTGTGGCTTGAACGACATGGTGGCGCGCGTGCGGTGAGTGAGGGAGTGGGCGCCCGAGCTGGAGATCACTTTGGGCCTGATGTATTTTTGTGAACCCATCGGATCCCCTCACAAGCCATTAGACATCCCGACCCACTGAATTACGTGAACACGAGCGTCTCGTCACAGAGGTTGCCAGGTACCATGGTTGAGGTGACGAGGGGGCATCTACATATATATTGATATCGCAGTTCAGATGGGGACTCAGGGCGTGAGGCAGCTCTATTTCTTCTTGCCCTTGTTCTTGTTCTTCTTGCTGCCGCCGTTCTGCTGCTGCAGCCGTGCGGCCTCCTCTTCTTCTCGGATAAGGTCGTCGGCGATCTGCTGCGGCGATCGGAACGTGGACGAGAGGTTGAAGTTGCCCGAGTACGGCGCGCTCTGCACTCGCGAGCTGAAGCGACGCTCGACACCCTGGTTCTCAGACGTGTCCCAGAGAGCGAGCACGCCCTTCGAGCCGCCGACACCGAGCATGAACGGCGAGTCCTGGTAGAAAGACATTGCGAAGAGCTCACCCTAGACAACCCGACCAAAGTTAGTACGAGAGCTAAAGGTTTGGAAAGGACAGACAGTGAGACACATACCACGTTCATCTCCTTCGAGGTGATGCAGACCGGAGAGTTGTCCTTCAGGTCCCAGATCTTGACCGTCTTGTCAACACCGGCCGTCGCGAACATTCCCGGAATGCGGTGCGAGAATGAGATCGCCGACACAGCGCCCGAGTGGGCGTTGAAGCGGAAGAGCGGCGCCGAGCCGTTCTTACGGACGTCGAAGCCAACCACAACACCATCCTCCGACGACGCGACGATTGTCGTTGGGTCATACGGTGCCCACGTCAGACTCTCGACTTCGCCACTGAGCTCAAACTTGGAGCACGCATCTGGCTGTCGGCCGTCGAGCACAACGATCTTGCGGTCAAACCCAGCAGAGGCGAGGACTGTCGTCTCCGCCGGATTCCACCGCACGCTCTGAACCTTGTTTGTGTGGTGGCCCATCGTGTAGAGGCATGTTTGAGTTGTGATATCCCAGACTTTGACCGTGGTGTCTGCCGAGCCACTCGCCAGCATATTCCGGTGGCTGCTGTTCCAGTCAAGCGCAATGACGGCATCCGTGTGGCTGCCGGCCTTGAGTGCCGCCTTCTTGTCCTTACGCTTGCGCGTTGACTTGGGCACAGCGACGTTGCGCAGCTCTTCGTGGACTTCACCACCGAGCGTCGCCGCTGGCTCGAGAACATCCAGCACATCCAGGTTCCAGATCTCAATACCTGGCTTGAACGTACCAACCGCAACAAAGCTGCCATCTACTGGGCCAGTGGCCGGGTCCAACGGCACAGGCGCGCAGTCCATCCAGGCGAGACTGAGTGGGAATGCCGGTAGGTTGATCTCGTGGTGCACATACAAAGCGCCCGTGTTCTCATCGTACACTTGCACTTCAAGGTTGCTGAAATCGTCCTCCGTGTTGGCAACGAGGATGACGGCGTCCGTGGGGAGGATCTCTTCGTCTTCCTTGTCGTAGTCCTCGTCTTCCTCATCGGCGTCAAACACGGCATTCGAGTCCATGTTGATGTCCAGGTCCTCGGCCGTCTCGCCGTCTTCGTCGTCCTCTTCTTCCTCTTCCTCCGAGTCCTCCAGCTCGGCCATGTCGTTGCCGCCTTCAAGGAAGTTCTTGATCGCCGCGTCGTTGTCTTCGTCGTCGTACTCGTCCATGCGGAACGACGCCGGCAGCTCATCAGCCGCGCTGCTGTCGCCGGCGGTGGCCGTGGCGTTGTTGTCGGCATCGCTCTCCTCGTCGCTGTCATTGTCGTCGGCCATGTTGGCCTCGACCATCTCCTGCTCGTCCTGCTCCTCCTCCTTGGCGAGCTCGTGCATCATCTCGATCTCGGCATCGGTGAGCTGCAGCTTCTGCGGCGTGCGCTTGGACGCGCCCTTGGGCACCCACGCGAGCGCCGAGATCATCGCAGCGGAGAGAGCGTCGGGAGGTCACCACACGTCGCAGGAGGCACGCGCGAGCAGCTCCGCGTCGGCGTCCAGCTTCTATTGCCAGCCAGCCATGCCCACGACCTCTTGTGGTTCACAGGTGTACTGCGCCAGACACATCAATACTTCGCATTCCTTCTCGCAGGTTCTCCACAAAAGTGAACCCATGCTTGTCAAGCAGCTATATCCCCTTTCAGCGGGTATGCGTTTGCAAAGGCTCCTCCCGTTTGATTGGCGGCGCTGGCCGGATTGATGGCCAATTCATTGACTCGTGGTCAATTCATTGGAAGTTGCCGCCACGATTCAACACCGTTTCACAGCGCCTGCCACCGATCAAAAGGGCAACCCATGGCGAGCGAAATGGAGCCGATGGTCAGCGAGCAGCGCCTGCGCCGCGCCGTCGAGACGCTGCTGCGCGAGGCGCCGGCGCTCGCGACGCACCCGGCCGTGGAGCAGGCGCGCCGCCTGCGCGAGAGCGCCGCGCAGCTCAACGCGCTCGCCGCGTGCCTCGTCCACGAGCAGCTGCTCGGGCCCATTCTCAAGCACCTGCGCGCGTTCGCGCTCGACCTGCTCGCGCGCCTGCTGGACGGCTCGGCCATCACGCTCTACGAAGAAGACGAGCACGGCGCGTTCGTCGTCTGCAACGACAACCTCAAGCGCCGCGAGCGAGTCGCCGGCGCGCTCGCCACGCTGCTCGCGTTCCTGCCGCACACGAAACACCAAGTGCTGCAGTACTTTGCCGAGTCGCCGTGCTTCTTCGAGTACGTGAGCATCGCGACCACGCAGCAATCGACGCCCGAGCTGCGCTCGCGTCTGCGGCGAATCGTGCTGGTCGCGTACCGCTTGCTGCGGCTCTACCCACACGAAGTCGCGCCGATCTGGAACTGGTCCAGCTTCTATCCACTCTGCTTCCACGAGGATCTGCGCGTGCGATGGTACGCGGCGCGCGCCACGACAATCGTGCTGCGAATGAGCAACAAGCAGCGCAACGCATTTCTGCGGGAGCTGCAGGTCGGAGAAGAGGCCGCTGTGGCGAGCCATCACAACGTGGTGCGACAGATCGAAATCGATGAGCACCGATACGAGATCGCGCATGAACAGCAGCGCGTCGAGCTCGTGCTCAGCGACGATGATGCCGGAGACGGCAGCGATGAAACTGGCGAGCTCAGTTCCGTGCCTTTCCACGAATCACTCACAAACGTTTACGGTGTGGTGATCCCAACCAAGCGCACGCGAGAAGCCGATGCAAACACTGAAACGGTCACTGAGTCACTCGTGCCTACTATGTCAACGAAGAGGAATCTCCAGTCCCTTGCGATTGCACTCGGTCTGAAACGACCAGTTCTCATCGCCGGTCCCGGCGGATGCGGCAAGACTGCTGTTATTCGTGAATTAGCTCGCCTGTCAGGCAACAGCGATATGGTCGAACTACACCTTGACGACCAGATTGACAGCAAAACTCTTTTGGGTTCATATGTGTGCACTGACATCCCCGGTGAGTTCACGTGGCAGCCTGGTGCGTTGACGACCGCGGTTGTCGAAGGTCGATGGGTCGTCATCGAAGATATCGACCGGGCGCCGTTTGAAGTCCTTGCAACGCTGATGCCTTTGCTTGAGACACGAGAGATGGTCCTTCCAGGACGCGGGGAAATGCTGGTAGCGCACTCCAATTTCCACATCTTCGCGACCACAAGTCACGGTCACAACATGCCCAAGGGGTTCCAAGAGTCGATTTGGGCACGAGTTGACTTGGAGCCCCTGAATGACGATGAAGTGCAGACAATTTTGACGATCACGTTCTCGCGAGTCCCGCACCATGTCATTGCGAAGATTATGACGACCTTCAACGTTGTGTCCGGCAAAGAACACCTAGAAGGAACCTCGGCGATGATTTGGAAGGAGACGCGCCGCAACTATGGCCGCGATTTTTCACTACGCGACTTGCTGAAGTGGTGCAAGCGCATTTACTCGTTCTGCTATACGGCGAGCCACCATGGTGGTGAGCATAGAAACGATTACGTAACAGAAGATGAGCGTCTTCGAATAATTGTCGAAGCATGCGACGTCTTTTGTGCAGGCATTCGCGATCCGCAGACACGTTTACAAGCTGCAACGGCCATCGGGTCGATCTGGCAAGTGCAAGAGGAGAAAGTACGATACATGATGGAGCAGCACAAGCCATCAGTCAAGTTCTCCACACACGAGGTCGAAATTGGTCGTGTCCATGTACCGACAATGGCCAACAGCGATAGCAGTGCAACGTCGACGTCTTTTGTGATGACTGGTCACGTCCTACGACTACTTGAGAAGCTTGCGGCGATCATCCATACATGTGAGCCCGCTTTGCTGATCGGTGAGACTGGCTGTGGTAAGACTACTGTGATTCAGCATTTAGCTGCATCAATGGGCCAGAAGCTTGTTGTCCAGAATCTGAACATTCAGAGTGACAGCTCCGACCTTGTTGGCGGCTTCAAGCCAGTTGAGCTTCATCTACTCGCGCGCCCACTGTACATGAGCTTTGTCGATCTCTTCACAGCGACATTTTCACAGAAGAGCAACGCAAGCTTCCTGAACATTGTGCGTGTAGCGTTCGAGCACAAAGACTGGAAAAAGATGACCAAGGGGATGAGGAAAGCGCTTCAGATGGCGAACACAAAACTTCATGGAGATAAGGCCGCTAGCTCTGATGCATCAAAGATGACCACTAAAGGAGCTTCCGTGACGGTGATGAAGTCGCGTTGGGACACGTTTGATGCAGAAGTGTCTCGGTTTGAGCGGCAGAAGGAGCAGGTTGAGTCTCATTTCGCGTTCGCCTTCGTGGAAGGTGTGCTGGTGAAAGCACTGCGCGAGGGCCATTGGGTGTTGCTCGATGAAATCAACCTGGCATCGTCGGATACCTTGGAGCGCATCAGCACACTGCTCGAGCATGAGAAGAGCGCATTTTCACTTACAGAACGAGGCGATGTCGAGATAATTCGACCACATCCGAACTTCCGGTTGTTTGGTGCAATGAATCCGTCGACTGATGTCGGCAAGAAGGACTTGCCTCCTTCGCTTCGTAATCGCTTCACGGAAATCTACGTTGACGAATGTGTATCACCCACAGATTTGCAAATGGTGGTCCAGAATCAATTCCGAGAGATCATGTCAGCTCCCATTATGGAGACGGTTGGTTTCTATCTGGAGGCTCGTAAGCAGGCCGAGGAGCGACTTAGCGATGGTGCACGCCACCGTCCGAGGTACTCGCTACGGACGCTGACCCAGGCACTCCAAATCACTAGGATCCTTATTCAGCGTGGTTACGGTATGGCTCGTGCCTTGTACGAGGGGTTCTCTTCCACGTTCTGTACGCTCCTTGATCTGGATTCGCGAACGTACCTCGAAAAGACGATCAAGAACACATTCGCAAAGACGCTCAAAGCCAGGGACCTTCTTCGTGAACCGCCTTGTCCTGGCGGACAAAAGATGGTGAACGAGTTTGTTTTGGTTAGCTCCTATTGGGTTCGAAAAGGTGACTTCATGGATCCACGCGACGATTCCTTGCCTGATCCAGTCACCGCACGAAAGAAGTTTGTTCTGACGAAGTCTGTGGAAGAGAACTTGCGCCATGTCGCACGCGCTGCACTTATCGGCAAGTACCCCGTTCTTCTTCAAGGTCCAACCTCCGCTGGTAAGACATCTCTGATCACATATTTGGCGGCACGTATCGGTCAGAAATGCGTGCGAATCAACAACCACGAGCACACAGATATTCAGGAATACCTGGGTAGCTACGTTTCCGACTCAAACGGCAAGTTGACTTTCAAGGAAGGTGTGCTCGTCGAGGCAGTTCGCAATGGCTGGTGGATCATTCTTGATGAGCTTAACCTAGCACCCTCGGAAGTGTTGGAGGCACTCAACCGGTTGCTTGACGACAACCGTGAATTGTTCCTGCCAGAGACACAAGAGACGGTGAAACCGCATCCAAAGTTCATGCTCTTCGCTACGCAGAATCCTCCGGGTCTGTATGGTGGTCGTAAAGTTCTCTCCCGCGCCTTCCGCAACCGGTTCATGGAGATTCAGGTCGACGAAGCACCAACTAAGGAATTGCAAACAATTTTGCAAGAGCGCAGCTCGCTTCCACCGTCTTATTGTGGAATCTTGATCGACATTATGCGCCAGCTCCAAATGGTGCGACAGCAATCGTCGATATTCGCCGGCAAGTCGGGCTTCATCACCACGCGTGACTTGCTTCGATGGGCTGAGCGCCGTCCATCGACCAAGCAAGCCTTGGCTGAGGAAGGATACTGTCTTCTCGCGGAGCGGCTGCGAAAAGAGGAAGAGAAGCAAGTCGTGAAGCAAGTGATTGAACAGAAATGCAACGTCAAGATTGATATTGACGCAATGTACTACCGAGGGGAACCCCGTGAATCTAGTTTGCTAAACGAGAACGGAGAAGTGGAGCGCGAAACGATCTGGGGTTCAAACGACCATTTTGAGCGAGTACAACGGCTGGTTGAGCAAGCTCTCGTAGATGGAAACGGCAATACTGAAGGCAACGCAGCTGGTTTGGATAAGATTAGTGTGACGAAAGCGTTACGCCGGCTGTTCGCTCTTGTTGGTCGCTGTCTACAGCATGAGGAGCCAGTGCTGCTTGTTGGTGAAACTGGCTGTGGCAAGACAACCGTATGCCAGCTCTACTCTTTGCTCTTTGATCAGCATCTCCACATCATCAACTGTCATCAACATACCGAAACCTCAGACTTCTTGGGCTGTCTTCGTCCAGTGAGAGGGAAGGAAAAGATCGCGAGCGACCTTCATGAAGCACTGGTTGCGTTCTTGACTCATAAGAACGCGCTGGAACTCGAAAAACCCACCGTCAGTGACTTACTATCAGCCTACGAACGAGTAAGCGGTCACGTAAGGAAACAACTGAGTGAGTCTGAGATGGAAGATGCCGATACTGTTGCCGCAATGGAGAAGATCGATTATTTGAAGAGGAGATATCAATCTATCTTCGAGTGGTGCGATGGTCCTCTCGTTGAGTCGATGAAGAAAGGTGACTTGATCCTCGTTGATGAAGTAAACCTCGCAGAAGATGCGGTGCTTGAACGTCTGAATAGTGTCTTGGAGCCATCGCGGACATTGCTGCTCGCCGAGAAAGGTGGTGACCAGGTGGAAGAAATCGTAGCACATAGCAAATGGCGCATAATGGCTACGATGAATCCAGGTGGAGACTTCGGTAAGCGAGAGTTGTCCCCGGCGCTTCGCAATCGATTCACTGAGATCTGGGTACCTGCCATTTCCGACCTGGATGACATTGCAACGATCATTCGTGATCGATTAGTCGGGCGAAACATTTCTGGGTCGAATCCTTCGCTTGAACTCGTGTCCCTCTGCGACCCAATTCTTGCCTTCGTGAAGAAATTCAATGAAAAGAACGGTGGGATTGCCGGCTGTGGTGCTGTCACTCTTCGTGATATTCTGTCATGGATCAACTTCATATGCTCGGTCATGAAAAAGCAGAGAGGAAGTGTGTCAGAATGGACTGCGTTTGTCCAGGGTGCTGCATTGTCGATATTAGATGGATTGGGCCTCGGGTCCGACAAGGCTTTGCATACAGCATTGAAGGCACGCGACGAAGCTTACGAGTACCTGCTGGAACTTGTGCCGAATGAAGACAATGCTGCGCGACAGGAAGTACTGCAGTCCCTGCATGCAACCAAGCAGGCCGTTGATGACAAGATCGCCGGTCTGAATAGCAAGGATGACAATCACTTTGGTATCGTTCCTTTCATGATCCCCCGAGGACCAGACGCTGCAAATGGGAAAGAACCCCCATTTTCTTTAAGAGCACCGACGACAATGTCAAACCTGTACCGCGTTCTCCGAGCAATGCAAGTGAACCGCCCGATAATCCTCGAGGGGTCACCTGGTGTCGGGAAGACCAGTTTGATCAGTGCGCTTGCAGCAGCATCTGGGCACCGCCTTGTCCGTATCAATTTGTCTGAGCAGACAGATATCTCTGATTTGTTTGGTTCTGATTTACCCGCTGCTTCGAGCTCGACGGACTCTGAGACAACAGAGAAGGGAACAAAAGGAATGTTCGAATGGTGTGATGGTGTATTCCTTCGAGCACTCAAGGCTGGCGACTGGGTACTTCTTGACGAGCTCAATTTAGCGTCACAGTCAGTACTTGAGGGACTCAATTCGTGTCTCGATCACCGTGGTACTGTGTACATTCCGGAGCTCGACCGTGAGTTTGAGTGCCCGCCAACATTCCGAGTTTTCGCCGCCCAGAATCCACTCCGACAAGGCGGAGGGCGAAAAGGTCTTCCAAAATCATTCTTGAACCGATTTACGCGCGTGTTCGTCGATATGCTTCATGAAGGTGACCTGACACAAATTGCGACTTCCATGTATCCACAGCTGAGTGTCCGGACACCAACGATTACACAAAGCGACGGAGATTTGGCGATGGACACTGAATCGACGATCCTCGAGCGCATGATTCAATTTAACAGCACTATACACTCGGACACGATGGATGAATGCAAGTATGGTCGCCTAGGCGCTCCATGGGAGTTCAACCTTCGCGATGTATTTCGCTTCTGTGAGCTGATCAAGCAGGATGGAGAGCTTGGCTCACTTTCTGACAAGAGGATTCTCGATACACTCCGGTACTATGTGAACTTCATTTATGTTGAGCGAATGCGTTCCCCTCGAGATAGGGCTATGGTATCTCAGCGATTCGCTCAGTTTTTCGGAGGACTCGCACCACTAGAGATTAATAATGTGTCGATGCGAGTGGGTGAGTCATTCGTGCAGATCGGTCGGGCATTCATGAATCGGAGAGACGATCAGCTTCGTGTCAGCCGCGTCGTGCCGCCAGTCTTCAACTTCTTGCTAAAGCCGATGGAGGCTTTGATTCACTGTGTGAACATGAATTGGCCAGCACTACTTGTTGGGGCTCCAGGGAGTGGTAAGACATCCGCTGTTCGTCTTCTTGCAGCGTTGTCAGGGAACAAGCTTCATGAACTTGGTATGAGTGCTGGAACGGACGCGACCGAGCTCCTTGGCTGTTTTGAGCAGGTTGACTTGGGACGCAAGCTGCGAGAGTACCGTGACCAGTTGGTTGAGGTATACGACGCTGTGATCGAGGCTATTCTTCGCAAGGCTGCTGCTCCAGGTGCGAAGCGATCTTCACTTATCAAACAAGCACGGCACTTGAGCAACCAGTGGTTCGCGTTGGTCAAACATGAGCGAGATGTAAGCGAAAACGCATCCAATACTGTGGACTTGAGTGACAAGAAGAAACGAAAGCAGGCGACGAAGGGTCAACTTGATGACGTGGTTGTGACGATGATGATGGACATTGTATCCGCTCTCGCGAAAGCGGCGCCAGTTGCCGGTGTTGCTAAGAACTTCATTGATGACTTGGAACAGGTTGAGCGAAGTACTCGAAGGCTTGTTCAACTGAGCAAATCTTCAGCAGCGTCGATTGCCTCTTCATTTGAATGGGTCGATGGTACTCTCATTCAGGCGATGGAGCGCGGGGAATGGATTCTCCTTGATAACGTCAACTTTTGTAGCTCGTCTGTCCTCGATCGTCTGAACTCGCTCCTGGAGATCGGAGGAGAATTACTTATCAATGAGTGTGGTGTCATTGACGGTAAATTGCGTGTGATAAAACCGCACCCCAATTTCAGGATTTTCTTGGCGATGGATCCTCAGTTTGGAGAAGTCTCTCGCGCGATGAGGAATCGTTGTGTGGAAATCGCTCTCATTGAACGATCAGACGAACAGCCCCGTGATCTTGTTATCATGGCGACTGCAGCTGGCGTGCCAGGATTCAAGCTTAGTCGCGGATTTGAAAATGTCCATCGTTCAATCGAGGAAGCGCTGTCGAACAACCCAGCGGTTGGCTCTCGTTTATTAAGTCGATTCAGTCGCCGTCATCTCGAGAACTGGGCTTCGTTGGCTTCGCGCGAAATGCAACGTGGTGTGCCGCTTGTGCATGCTATAAGTAAGTCTTTCAATCAGGTTTACGGAAGCAACGAAGATACGTTACTTTTCTTAGGACTCGACAAGGCCACTCTCTTTAGCCAAGCTTTCGCGGGTGCTTTGTCACCTGATGGAAAGCAGAGCGAGTTGCTTGCGTTGCCGTGTGCGTCAACATATGAATTGTGCCAGAACGCAGAAACCGTAATGGTGAAGCGTGATTTCGCGCTTGTTGATTACCTCCTGCGAACGTCTACCCAGCAAGAGTCTGTTGATGTCGTTGAGGATCAGCTACTCGGAAGTCTAGCCACCGGACCTTTATGTGGGCCCGAGTCGTTGTCTGAGTCCTCAAAGCCGTCAGATCTCCAACTTGTTGATTTCGTTGAGTTGGCATGCGAAGAAACCCGAGTTGATGTAGTGCGCCCCACCAAAGACATATTGAAGACTGCGCAGCGACATCTAACAACTGTGGAATTTTTTCCCTTTGGTGGAGCCACAACCTCGGTATTGTTTTCCCCATTTGCATTGCGACGCCTTGTCCAGACATTGCTATCGTCTGCTTCTCATATCATTAGTGAAGACCGACTTCTGTTCGCCTTGGAGACCTTGGTGAGCCACTTTACTACAACCAGAAGCGGGGACGCGTCGGCATATATCCTGTACCGTTTTTTGCGATCTTTGTTCCAAAACAAATCGTACAAGGCCACTACAACGAAGATACGAAGTGCTCTCAAGGCATTACTGAGTTTGGTAGCTCCTGAGAACGTCAATGGTGAGCAATACCCAGTATACCTGTTTGCTCACGAGGCGACCTTTCTGCTCTTGGAAACGCTTGTGTCGAAGCACAAATCATCCACTGAAGTTGTCTCTCTCTGGGAAACCATCAACGATTTGCAGACTCACCTTGTGATCTGTGAGGGTGCTATATGGCATCGCTTTTGTGAAGACGAGCAGTACACGCAGATTGATTCATTGTTTGCGTCAAGCCCCACACAATCAAGTACAGCGGAGCGGAGTGCAAAGCGTGTGAAGAAGCAGGTGACTTTTGATGGAGATCTATCTGGTTTCTCTGTTCTGCAGCAGTCATACGCAGTCCACCGATACCACGCAGATCGTTCCTCTATTATCGATAGTGAAGTCGTTTTCCTGATTTACCCGTTCTTGACGGCAGTCGACGATTGGGTCGCGGCTGTCTTCGAGCGTGGTTATCTGAGCAACACCTCTGCTTCATCGCTTAAGCGTCTTATTCGCGATCGCTACGAGTTTTCGATTCAACTGCGAGACCGAGCTCTGGACTGGACTCATTTCCTAATCCACTGGCAGATTGTGAAGAAGTCACTTGGCCAAGTGACGGATGATTTAAATTCTCTGCGTGAGTGGGAGGATGTTGTCGACATGCAGCAACGAATCAACGATGCTATCACAAAGGTGATCGGGTGTACATCTCATAAGAACACGCTGTGGAAGCGAGGTGGACATGCCCTCCTTCCTCGTAGCGGGGATCTTTGGAATGCGAAGTTTTTGTTGGAACGACTCACGAAGACACACCTGCAGTTGAATGGCCAGCACTTTTCCGCTGCTACAACTTTGGATCGATCTCAACAGGTGGATGTATTGGCGCTTCTGTTCGGCGGTATCGCGTCCATGGAGGCTGCAATGAAGAGTGGTCAGCTCGATGTCTCGGCTTTATTTTACGTCGACGCAGCCACACGGCGCGAAGTTCTACACGCGTTGTGTGCATTCTCGTTTGTGTCAAAGCAACAACAAAGCGATGCAAACTCTTCTGGTCACGTGATTATGGCCAAGGAGCTACTAAGGCTACCAGACGTCCTATTGAAGAAGCTGGAGGATAGCAAGCACATTATGACCTCGCTCATCTCGTCGAAGACGCTGTACCTTAGCGAACTGGAGGACACGAGCGCGAATCAGCATCTACTTGACTTCATTAACAACGAGGAGGCAGATAGCCTGGGTGGTCGCGTAGGTCGCGATGCTCCAATTATGTTGTTTGACATGAAAGAGAGCGCGAACATCATGGGGCAGCTCGTAAACCTCCAAATCGCGCCTCTGAAGGAGCACGCCTTAGCACGCGAAGAGTTGGTTATTCTGAGCAAGTTGCTTCATGTCGTCAATGTCGCTCAATGGACACTCAAGGAACATGCACAGGGCGATGTGAATGCTCTAGTCACTGACATTCGTGATGTCATAGTCAAGCTCGAAGCTTTTGTGGATGCGGTCGTGGAGGTAGGCATGCGAACCCCGGCAACCTACCATGCTTACCAGGATATTGCCTGGTGTGGTCACCGCTTCACAAGCGCCGAGTCGCAAGCAGAGGGACCCGAGCTATTCTCTGAGTTGCTCGCTTTTGTGGACGTGTTGAAGAGTCAACTTCCCACTGTACTGTTCGGTTTCCACACGTTCCTGCGTGAGAACTCCTTTAACTCGATGGAGTCTATTGCTCTAGAGATTTTTGACACACGAAACAGGCGCCAACAAAACCGTAAGAAGCAACACGCAAAGAACGGTGAGGATGAAGAAGTTGAGATGCATCATCACGTCGTTTATGGTTTGCCTCGTGTGTTCCAATCGGTCGGGAGCGCGGTAATTTTGCGCTCGATTGCTGAAGTTGATCTCCATCAATCCAAGTGTGCTACGATCGAAACGCAAGTGCGCATGGTGCGAATGAAGAAAATCAAAGATCATTTGCGATTGCTTGATAGCTCCCAACGTGAACGTACTGGGGTGGCCGTGGCAACTGTTGCGCTTCTCAAGGAGTTGTACGTCTTCACTATCTCTGCTTTTGAATCGACGTTCAAGAAGAATGATGATTCCGATCACAACACACACGAACTATTCCGTCGGTGGCTGGTTTCAAGTACGGATCAAAAAATGTTCTCAGGGGAAGATCGTAAGGAGCTTATTCGCCTCATGCGCTCATCAACCGACGTTGCCTTCGCCAGCCTTATCGACAAGTTTGCCATACCACTCCTCGACACGCTCGAGAAGTCATTTGAAGAAGCTGGCTCGATTGCACAGTTCGGTGAGTGCCTCGTGCTCATCGGAATGTGGCGCTTCTTGCTATTACAACCGAGCTCTCCAGTGGACCCAATCACAAAGCCATTAGTCAAGAAGGAGATGCTGATGAACCGGGTCGCCTTCGAAGCTCTCCAAACGTCTGTTGATGGTGCAATCCAGCGTCTTGCTCCTCGGCCGAAAGACACTCGCGGCAAAGAGTACACCAATGAAGTCAAAGAGCTCGCCGGTCAGGTTCGTGAGGTGTCTGTCTTTGCAATTCAACGATACAGCCCCGAGAATGCCGGCGTCGACGGATCTGTACCTACCGTGAACAGTAGCGTGTTTGGCGATTTGTTTCGTGATCTCCTGCGGTTTCAAAAGACGATTATGCCAGTGGAGAAGATCTTGGCCTTCGTGTCGATCGTGCAGTCTTTGACCGGACGAACTAAGTCTCTCCAGGTATTGCGCGAGCTGGAGATGTTCCAACAGACGACCGAAAATTTTGTTGCGCAGTTGCTCAAGAAGTACTGCACTAGCTTCTACGATATTGTCGAGCCGATCGCAGCGAGTATCGGAGCTGTGAAGGAAGGGATCGCCATGCTCGCTTGGGATATCCAGCATCGATTGCGCCAGGACAGTGTCTCGGACTCTGACAAGAAGGCTGTCGCTTTGGCTTTGATGCGATTCCCTCGCGCACCTGCACCTATGGGTGCCTCGACCAACGATGTGTTTGGACTCATTCGCCTGGTCGGTTCCAAGGCATCGGCACTGGCAGCCACGTCGGGCTCACTCTCGAGCAAGAAGTCGACGGATGTGGCGTTGCTCAACGTGGCACTGGTGAAGATGGCTCAACAATTCAAGGAGACCCTTGTTTACGCATCGTCATTGTCAAGTTCATCTTCCTCCATCGGTTCCTCGGCAGGATCAGTGTTGCGGACAAGCAAGGCGATCTTTGATTTGTTTTTGACCAAGTGGCAGGAGCAGAAACAGCGTGAAGAAGAGAAGCGGCTTGAGGAGGAAGCACTTTTTAAGTACCGCACACGAAACGTAGAGGTCGAATCTGAGGACCAGCTTCTGGAGAAAGAGTATCGGCAGCAGTTTCCAGACTACGTCTCCAAGGAGTTCAGCGTGTTTCTTACAGCGGAGCAGGCAGCTGCAGCCGCTAATACTGGAAATGAGGTCACGGCCGCTGAGGGTGAGATCTGGGTGAGTGACGCACTGATACAAGAGCTTTGTGAGATGCACACGCAGCTTTACGCTGCCGTGAGTGCTAGCGGCTCGGCATCATTTGATCGTGCGACGCTCATCAGTGCCTTTGCGCGGGGTTATGCTTTGGCTGTCAACATGCGCCGCACAATCAACGCCATGCATGGACCTGAGGTGGAGGATGCCGCTGTAAGTTCCAGTCTCTTTGCGGCGTCCCTTGTTGAGAGCCGGCTCCACGTTGGACAAGCACCGTCGATGAGCCTTCTCAACAGTGAGTACATTCGAGGCATCGACTTTCATCGTGATCCACTTGTAAAAGAAGTTGTACTCGTCGCTCAACCGCTCCAGAACTTGCTCCTCAAAGTACAGCGACTCTTGGCACAGTGGCCCGAGCACGCGATCTTGCAGCAAATTGTGCTGATCGCAGACCGTATCCGGAATTTTGAGATCAGCTCGCCTCTCGTGCGTACGCTAACAGCTATCGAGCTACTCGTTCGAAAAGCGCAAGAATGGGAGGCGTATGCAGCGCGAGATTACTCCATAGCTGACGAGCTCAAGGCATTGACGTCATTGATTACGCGATGGCGCAAGCTCGAATTGTACTCCTGGCCGCACTTGCTCCATGTCAAGGAGAAGCAGCATCGGGCCGTGGCCAACAAGACTTGGTTTAATATGTACTCTTTGCTAACGGCCCAGTTTGAGGGTGATTCTGAGGAATCTGCTGCGACTGAAGTGGGGCTGACGAAGAAAGAGCTCCAGTGGCTTTACCTGAATGATCTCACGAGCTGGGTCTTCAAGACTGGGACGGAATCGAGTTCCAACCTCGTGGTTGTTAGCGAAGAGCAAAAGAAATGGCGGAATGATCTGTTCTCGACGCTGGATGCCTACGTGCGTTCTTGCCCCATGGGCCAGTATGAAAGTCGACTGGTCATTGTGTACGCGTTCTGTTGCCAGCTCTTTATGGAAGTCTGGCATGACCATGACAACGACGTCAGCGCCAGTTCCGCCAAGCATGGGCTTGCAAACGTTCTGTACAACTTGTACCGCTACTATGCTCAGCACTTGGAATTCTTAGACAACCAGTGGAGCGCGCTGAAGGCACCGATCCAAAAGCAGCTGATCGAGTTCGTGAAGATCGCGAAGTGGGATGAACAGACGTACTACTCATTGGAGGAATCCGCTGAGAAGTCCCACCGCAAGCTTATGAAGTTTGTGCGAGACTACGACGCAGTCCTCAGCGTGTCGATGCAAACAGTGATCGATGCATCTTCTGACAATGGTATCTCCAAAGAGGGTGGTTTCAGCGGTGTTGTCGCTACGAAAACTGAGCTTGATCGCAACAACGACGGCGTGTTCATCCCAGCGATTGAGGCACCAAAGCCAGTCGTTGAGGAGGCTGAGGATGGTAACGAGACAGAGGAGACTCCGACTAAGAAAGCTGAACCGCAGATGACCGTTGCCGCGGAAGCTCAGGGAGTACCTTCTGCTGGGATCATAGTTGTTGTCTCTCATGCTGGTCAAGACCTTGATTCGGTAGGTGATGTGGCCTCTCTCGCTCCTACGCTGTTCTCAATTTCATCGTACGCGAGCAAAATCACGGGATTTGTCAAGCGAATCAACAAGTACACCAAGCAACAAATCCTATCGTTAGAGAATGTCAAGCAGCGACAGCTGTCACGCGAGATCTGCGAGGATATTTGCTCGACTATCTTTTATCGCATGGCACTACTACAGAACGACGGCAAGGCGAAGGAAGGCCCGAAGTTGCCGAAGGGATCGAAGAAGAAAGCACTTATCGACTTGCTTGCCGAGCTCAAGACCCAGGGTTTGTCATACCACCGCATGCAGCTCCCCCAAGAGCAACAGCAAATGGAACAACTTTTTGCTCTGGACGTGCCTGAAGTGGAGAATTGTATCCAAGTCGACGGTTTGAACGAACTGGTCGTGATTCACGAAGACGAGGACGCTGGTTCCTTTGGTGAACCGAAAACGCGGGGAAAGAAGACAAAGAAGTCCAAGAAAATCAAAAAGAAGACAGCTTTGAAAAAGTTCGATAGCACTGGGGTCGTCGCGATGGCGGAGAAGGACACACCTCTCTGGCTGTGGCACCGGGCTGACTCCTATTACTACCGATTCGTGAGCCAGATCTCAAGTTTGAGGTTCTCATCCCTCACACAGTTCTCGCATGACCTCTCATCGAGTGAGGTCGACCGCATGAACGGGTACGCTGAGAACATGCTTTTCCGCATGGTCCAGCACCGCCAGATTATCCACGCTTCGTCGTTGAGCCATGAAGGTCTGCTGCTCGCATTGCAGCGACTGCGTGAGCTCAGCGCCTGGAAGCGGAACTATCTCTCTCTCCACGACCAAGCCGAGTCTGTCAAGGTAGCCATCGAGTGGCAGAAACACCAGCAAGGCGCGGCCGCGCAACTTCGCGAACCTCTTCGCGAGCTTGAAATCGTGGTGTCGCAGGTGCTTCGCACGAGCTCCCTTCCTTCATCCTCAACGGCATCGCCAGTGTTACTGAAAAGCAAGTTTGACGCGATACTCTCGTTGCTCGACGAGGTCACGAATTCGTTTGAGCTGAGTGATTTGGATAGTGGTCGCGTCCTTCGTAAGTCTCATGGTGTACCAGGCATTCCTTTCCACGCGAGTCTGTCGTCAGACGAGCTTGAACGGGAGGGCAGTGCAGGTCTTGTTGCATTTGCGCATGCAGATAAGCGCGTGTACGGTGTGTCGCCTCTTGTGACCACGAACACGAGGGATTCGGTCATCATACCTGTTGGTGTCTCGGTACTGCGAGCCAACAGCGACAAATTGACAAAGGTCCATACATCGCTTCTTGAAGTCAAGGCTGTGTTCTCGCAAGTTGCACCTACGGTTTCATTTGATGCTGTGATGGTGGCGCTAGAGGCTGCAATGGGCGAGGAAGCGAGCTTTGCTAGTGCTGCAATGCAAATCGACAAGCTAAAGATTGATGAATCGAGCGATGCAGTGTCGGTTGCGGAGTCGATGAAGCAGTTTGCGGAGCAGTACGACAAGTTTGTGGCCACTGTGCTTGTAGCAATTCAGGACCTCACCAAGCAGGACGCTGTTCACAAGCATGAGGATGAGGATATGGAGGAAGAGACGAACCCAACTCTGCGCGAGCAACTCGCATTGCTCACCAACAGCATCAAGAACGCTCGCATCTTCCCGATCGCGAACCAACTCCACGCTCTGCTGGATCTTGTGGCGCAGCAGTACGCGTCGTTCCTTGCGAGTTCATGCGTTTCTCGTCACTGGCGTATGGCGCTCATTGAGTCACTCGGTCTGTTGGAAGCCATCGAGCCAATCGTAGTGGACCTTCGTGGTATCAGTCGCCAGCTCCTTGCCGACATGCTCGTGACCCACAAAAGCGTCACCAAGCTTGATTACGTTCTTATCCGCGTCTTCCGCAACCTGTTCCAGCACGGCTTCTGCCGCTCGGCAGACGAGAAGGAAGATGGCGAGTCGGGAGGTGGTGACGGAAAGACCAAGTTCACGGACGACGTCGAAGGAACAGGCATGGGCGAGGGTGAAGGTAATAAGGACGTTAGCAACGAGATTGAAGATGAAGAGCAGTTATTGGGCCTAAAGGGTGATGAGAACGAGCAGAAGCCACCCGAGCCAGGGGAGAAACCCGAGGACACGGGTCTCGAGATGCAGAACGACTTTGACGGCACGATGCATGATGTCCCAGACGATGAGAAGAATGAGAATGAGGATCAAAACTCTGACGACGAGGAAGAGCTCGACCGCGAGATGGGCGACTTTGATCAAGACGACGAGAATGTCGTGGATGAAAAGAAGTGGGGCGACGACTCGGACGATGACGAGGACAACATCGACAAGGAAAATGAGAAATTTGAAGAGAATTCGCGGATGGACGAGAGCGAGGCCATTGAGGACGAGATTCGTGGTAAAGACGACGACGACAAGAAGGACGATAAGAAGAAGCCCGAGAAGGAGGAGGACAAAACTTCCAATGACAAACAGCCAGCCGCTGAGCAAGCCCAGGATGACGATGATAGTGAGGAGGGTGGTGGAAGCGATGAAGACGGAGACGATGACAAAAATGATCCAGTTAACGACGACTTCGAGGACAACTACGAGGAAAAGCACGACCAAGTCGACCCTAATAGCCGTAATGACGAGCACGAGGAGGAGAAAGACCAGGACCAGGGCGATGATTTACCGGAGAATATGCAGCTTGACGACGGCGACGATAACGATAATGATGACCAGAATCTTGGGGATGAGCCAGATGAGATGGACGAATCGATGTCGGACGTTGACGATGAGACCAAGGACGAGTCCACGCTTCCAGATGAGGAGGAGGAGAAAGAAGACGATAAGAACGAGGAGCCGCTTGACAATTCGGTCCAACTCGGTGCCGGGGGTCTTGATGACGAGGCAGATGCGCCTGAAGAGGAGGAGAGGCCCGAACCGGAGAAGGAAGAGATGAAGAACGAGGAGGATGCTCCTGAGCAACAGAAGTCTTCGTCGGCGGTGGCGGGTACCCAGGCCAAAGATGGCGTTGATGAGTTGGACCAGGATGAAGCCGAACAAGACGAAGCCATGGAAGAGGACCCGCTCAAGCGCGATGACGCCGAGGACGAGAAGGAAAGTCAGGCAAAGAGCAGCAGCATGACTCAGAGCCGCCACGAGAAAGATGACAAGCAAGAGTGGAAATCGTCAAGCCAGCTTGAGTCGCCACAGGAGAACGAAGAGCAGAAGCGCAACCGCCGCAAGCAGGAACCGAACCCGTATCGCAACCCGCAGAACGCCCAGGAGCACTGGAAGAGGCGTGTAGAGATGATCCAGCGCGAGAACAAGGTGGAAGATGAAGACGGTGGCAAGGGCGACGAAGAGCGCGAGATGACGACAGCCGAGCTGCTCGACGATGATGAGGAAATGGAAGACGCTCAGCACGCACTTGCACCAGCGCAGGAGAACCAAGTCATGAACCAGCAGAACCAGCAGAATGAAGAGGAAGAAAAGAATGAGACGACAGAGGAAAACGACAATTCTGATGGTACTGGGGCATCTGCTATGGAAATCGACGATAACGAGGACGATCAAACCAAGCGTGAGGATGAAACCGTGGATGATGAAGCCAAGTCGGATACGAAGGAGAAGACACCGAAGCCAGAACGAACCCACGACGCCGATAAGGACAAAGTCATCGACGCCGACCTAGACGCCAACAAAGAGCAGCCCCAGGATCAGGCCCAAGCCGAAGCAAAGCAGAACGACGAGGATGTGGACATGGACGACACGTCTGATGGAGCTGCCTTGGCTCTGCGCCAACCTACGGGTCAGACGAAGCCCAGTGTAGATGATGAAGACGATGAAGCAGACAGCCGTGCGATGCCCAAGCTCCTCTCGGCTGAGGAAGTGGCCGCCCTGCGGGACGAGTTGGACGCATCCATCGCCACTTGGTCTCGCAGCGACCTCGCTGCACGTGGTGCCGAGCTGTGGTCTAAGTACACGGCTATCACAATGGGCTCATCCCAGCGGCTCTGCGAGCAGCTACGACTCGTACTCGAGCCCATGCTGCGTGCCAAACTTGAGGGCGACTTCCGAACAGGTAAACGCATCAATATGCGCAAGGTGATCCCGTACATCGCGAGCCAGTTCCGCAAGGACAAGATCTGGATGCGACGCACGCGGCCATCTAAGCGCGCGTATCAGATCATGGTGGCGATCGACGACTCGGAGTCGATGGCTGACAACCACGCCGGGCGACTTGCACTCGAAGCGATGACGACACTGTGCAAGGCTCTCACGCAGCTCGAGGTCGGCGAGATCTCCGTCGTCAAGTTCGGCGAGGACATCCAGCTGCTCCATGCATTCGACGCATCATTCACAGACGACGCCGGCGGTCGCGTGATCACGCAGTTTGGTTTCCAGCAGAAGAAGACCAACATGGTTACCACGCTCGACGCGATCCTCCAGATCCTCGAGACGGCCAAACTCACGTCCCACGCGGCGTCGGCATCGAACGTTGAGTTCACGCAGATCGTCTTCTTGATTTCGGATGGCCGCTTCGACACGGACGGCCGCACGCGGATCAAGAAGCTCATCCAGAAGGCACTCGAGCAGCAGCAGCTCATCGTGCTCCTCGTCGTAGACCACGCCGAGAACCAGGACACGTCAATTCTCGAGACCAAGAGCGTGACCTTCACCAAGGGCAAGGTCGAGATGGTGCCGTACCTCGAGAACTATCCGTTCCCGTACTATGCCATTCTCCCGACGTCGGTTCTGCTGCCTGAGATCCTCTCGGATTCGCTGCGCCAGTGGTTTGAGATGCTCCAAATGAAGCAGTAGGAATTGACACAAAGATAGATTGATAGACAAGGTAGATAAACTTGTAAACAAGACGACAGACTTGCACGAATACATCGAGGGACTTACTATCGTGGGGATTAACTTAAAAAGACGGGAGTATCACTCCTCACTAAATTCGTTGAGCTCCATCGAGAGGATGGCATAGATGGCGTCCTCGAGCTCCATCTTGGTTTCGTAAAGCGGCAGCTCGACGCGGTTGAAGCACGTGTGAACCTTGGGGAAGCCCTTGGTCTGGTGGAGCAATGGCCGCAGCGAGAAGGCGCAGATGCGCCCGTCGTAGCTCGTGAGCCCTCGGAAACCCTGGACCGGCACGCGCGACGAGCCTGTACTGAATTGCAGGAACCGCGCGCGTTCCTCCTCGCTGAGCTGGGTCATGACCTCCCAAAACCATTCCACGACCTGCACGTGGTCACCGAACGTCGGTGCCACGACCGTGTTGCGGCGCCAGTCGGCGAGGTCGATCTCGGGCAGTCCGCAGAGCACGAGCTCGAGCTCTTGGTAGTCGAAGACCATGAGGTTCTCCTGGGGCACGACCTCGAAGAGCCCGAGCGAGAGCGCCTGGAGCTGCTCGGCGTACCGGTCAAGCATGAGGTAGCGCAGCTTGAGGTGGAGATACTCGGCCTTGTTGTCGTCCGTGACGGGGATCTCGGAGCCGCCGGGCACGAGGTCGATCACAAGGGGCTGCTCATCGCGGATCTCGGTCACGCTGAAAGTGAGTTCGAGTGCGTCGACGCTGTCGTTCTCACGGATCCACTTCATGCTGTTGTAAACCTCCGGGTCCACGTACTGCAGGTCCGAGAACGTGATGGGCACGCCCAAAAAGTGCTTGAGAATCGGCAGGCAGAGCCGCGCCTGCATGGTCTGTCCTTCGAGCAGCGCGCGGCCGATGAGGCGGCCGATACCGCGGAAGTAAAGCAGGTGGTCGGCCGTGCAGTCGATCGAGTTGGGGTTGATCGCGACCGACTGGTTGTTGCGGTGGCAGTTCATAAAGAGCCCGAGCGAGTCGTCGAGCAGCTTCTCGAAGAGGATCGAGAACCACTCGCGCTGGAGGCCGCCGGCGTCGATGCCCACCTCGCCGAGGAACTCGATACGGAGCGGGAAGTGGATGTGCTCGAGCTGGATGCCCAGCAGCTGCTCCATGGACTCGACGAGGATGTTTTCACGGTGCACGCTGAGCTTGATGCGTCCTTCGTCCCAGTTGCGCAGCAGTCCGTTCATGCGTTCGAGGAACCACGCGTACTTCTTCTGGAACGGGAGCTGGCTCACCTGGTCGATGAGCTCGAGTTCGTCGGCGCGAATGCGGTAGCCTGTGATGGTCGTGGCGGCGTCGGCACGGCTCGTCTCCGCGAACGTGAGCCGTCCTTCACTGTGGACCGACGAGCGCACGAGGTAGGTGACGAAGCCCGAGGACGGGCGGCGCGACATGGGCACGAACGAGGAGCTGGGCGGCGGCTCGCTGCTGGCCGGCGCGCCGCGCTGGCTGTAGACAATGTCCTGGCGCTCCCAGAAGGCCGTGCCGTCGGGCGCGATCTTGCGCACCCACTCTTTGCGTTTGCGCGCGTAGCGCTGGCGCGGGTTGAGCGCGCTGAGGCGCAGCGACTGGTTGGCCGAGAGCGAGCGGGAGAGGCGCAGCGGGCCCGAGGCCGTGGAGAGCCGACTGGCCGACGAGAGGCTGCCGGCGGCCGAGAGGCGGTGCTGGCGCTTGATGCGCATCTCGTCGAGGTCGGCCACGACCGACTCGCGGCGCGTGGCGTTGCGCTTGGTGCCGCAGAGGATGCAGTTGTTCTTCTCGAGCGCGTTCGTGAACTCGCACACGAGACACTTCCACCGCTCGTCGCCCTCGCCACTAAGCACAAACCACTCCAAGAGTCAGCATCTCGTTCTTCTCTCTCTCTCTCTGTCTACAGCACGTACTTTCGCTCGAGGTCGAGGCGCGTGACGGGCTCGGTGGCGTCGTTGAGGAGGATTCTGCAGCAAGAGACAACGGGCGCGTGAGCTGGGGAGGCAGCTTTAAACGGGGACAACGCGCGTTCTACCGAGCGAGAAAAGAGCGCGAGATGTGCTCTCGAGGCCCCGCGGAACGGTCTTTCAGCACGTAGAGGCCGCCGAGCAGCAGCAGCAGCATGACGGCGGCCATGAGCGAGAGGAAGAGCTCCATGTTGGCGCCGTCCGAGTCGCCCATGGTGGTGGGAATGAGCCTCTCGGCGACAAGGGAGCGAGTGCCTAACCGACGGCGTTAGACCGAGACTAACCGGTTCCGATAGACCCGACCCGGTCGCGCCTTTGCCGACAAGGGCTGTCCGGCCTCTGCGAGTCAGCGTCCGTCGACCACCGGCGTTGAGCTGCTCGAGGCCAAGCGAAAGAAAGAGAGAGGCAGGCGCGACGCGTCGTGGGTGAGAAGCACGGCCGTCCACAACTGCTGGCCCCAGAGGGCGCGCCCGCAGTGCCGTGGTAGAGTCGTAGGTAGTCAGCAGCGCTCCCCATCCACACCACCACCCACGGCCCCCCTCATTCCGCAACGCCCATGGCCGGTTAGACGCGTGACCACTCGCACCAGCTGGTTCCCCGTGCAGCAACCGTCGCGCGGACAGAGACCGGACGCAAACCAGCTGGCGGCTCGGCAGTTTCCGAAACGCCGAATGTTCAGCGCTGACACATTCAGTACAGTACCGAGTGTACCCATCTTGCGCTCCCCAGGAGCTCCGCACACAAAACGATCTTGATGATGGCGACGTGAGCTAATGCGGGTGAGCTGTGCCGCCATATCCGCCGAGAAGGATGCCACGGGCTTCCGTTTCAGCCACGTGGATGATCCAGAACCAAGATTCAGTTGTGGGCAGTGAGGTCCCACGACTTGAGGGACTGCGCGCATCCACCGCTGCGCTTGCTCTCTGAGGCAACGAGATGAGTGGAGTCGAGAAGCGGATGCGAAATCGAGCCTGGTTACGCAGTGGACCCACTCGATTTATGGACCACCATTGTATCGACGATCAAATTAAACTTCCCATTGAAACCTGATCACGACTTTCGGCGGCGTCTTGATGCACGGAAACTAGTCTGTACAACCTCAGCAATGTTAGCGAAACTGCTCGCGTGGAGTAGATGCGACGCTCTGATCACGTACCATCTCTTCCTCTTCGTCTTCCTCGTTGACTACGAGGTCTGTACCCTGGGTTTCTTCAGCAATGCCTTGTGAAGACCCCCGACGTCTCTTTGCTGAAGCTGATGGCCGTTCCTTCTCCTCCTTATCTTCATCAGAATCGTTCAAATCCCCAACAGCATCAACGCTCTTCCTGGTGAGCGAAACGGTTGTTTCTGCAGAATCACGCCTCTTTGCTCTAGATGCCACAGAAGGACGAGGCACAAAGTTGTCCGCGTCGTCCTCACTCTCGGAATCCTCTACGAATGTCTTCGCCTGCGACCTAGCCTTCCGCATTAGAGACTGCCGTCGGTTTGGTGTCACTTCATCTCCGCCACTGGCTAATGTGGTGGTCGTTGGTGTCGCGGGGCTCTTCTGTAATGACCGTCGACGGCTCTTAGTTGTAGAGCCAGGCGAAGGTTTTTGCTTCCGAGCAGAGAGGGGAGGGGAGTTCATAGATATGAAGGTTGAAGTGGCTCCGGAAGGTTTGATGGGAGATAGCGATGCCTGGTGATACAGAGATGAAACTTAGTGGGAATATCCTCCATGTAACCGAACAGAAACTCACAGTGATGCGGGATTTTTTTCGCGGAGGGTCAGCGAGATGTGCCTTTTCTTCATCATCCTGGATAGCGGAGTTCGAAGTGATGGACAATCGCTTATCTGGCCCCTTGCCAGAACTGTAAAGCTGCTTTGGAAGATAGATCTTGCCAGGAAATGCTTTCAGGTTAGATTGGTTCTTGATCCGACGTTTGAGTAGGGCGACTGCACATTCGGCGAGAGGATAAATAGCGACTCCATTCGGATCAGAAGAGTCGTGACAATCAGAGAGCTTGGTGAGAATCTGAAGCAGAAACGCGATGTTGTCTGCCTCTGCAGAGTTAGAAGGCATCAACCCGTTGATAAAGAAGTCGAGGTACGCGACCTGCTCGCCCCAAGCTGGGTCGGAGACAACAGACCCTCGCGAGCCACTTGCAAACGCTTTTGCCGCAGCTGAAGGATAATCTGGATGATGTGCGAGGAGATGAATGACGTACGGCAGCGCATACTCGGGTACCATCAAAGCATTGGCATTTTGTCTTTCTTCGTCATCTCCTTCATCGGAATTGGGATGGGCCGTGCGTGAAGATGTTGCCTCGAACACACGGCGCATTCGCTCAACAGCCGCACTCAAAAGACCGCGTGCAGTCTTCTTTAACATCCCGTTTTGTTCTGTTGCAGCGAGAACCAGATAGCTCAAATACTTATGGGGGTGCGGAATAGAGTTCTTCATCAAATTCGCCGAGAGCTTCTTCAAAAATGCTTTTCGTACGTCTTCTGATGAATCTTGCACCACGAAACCGAGGATGTGCCATTCGGACACAGTCAAAGAACTCTCGATCCCACGATGGCGAAGCAGCTTGAGAGTATTGCAAGAGGCTGCTGTACGGTATTTGGCAGGTAGAGACCCTGCCGAACCCCACATGCGTCCATCCGAACGTAGAAGTTCAAACAAAAGCTTCAGCAATTCGCGACTTCTGTCCCGAAGATTAGAAGAGTACCCTTCGTGTCCATACAAGAGGAGATCTGACGCGACTTTTATCGCGAGACAACGCACTTCAGCAGCTTTCGCCACAGTGTATCCTGTCTTCGAGGATTTTTTCAGTTTGCTTGCTGAAGCTGTTGACTCTTGCTTTTCTTGCAAGATGTAATTCTCCATGAGAACTTGCCATAAGGAATCAACGTTGTCCGCATTGTGAAATAGATGGAGAGGACAGCGCTTTGCGAACACGTGAAGGCTCTGCAGAGTTGAGATGGCTGTTGGCGCGCTTGGTGAGACAAGCACTTTTTTGGAGCATAGCTTCGTGACGAGCGAACCCACATCATTCGCTTCTCCAAAAAAGTTTGCTAGGATCTGAGCTGAGAACTTCGCCGCAGCGCCATCATCTTGTGAAGTCGTATTCTTAAGAGCAAGTCCAAGGCAACACTGCTTTAGGTAGTGTTTGAGGGGGTCGGATGGTGTCGAATCAGCACCTCGGCGGTCTACCAAATCTAATATGTCTTGTTGCTGCTTGCTCCAGAACTCAGAGAAGTGAGCGAGAACATTCAGGATACAAGTCACCACCTTGTTGTCTCGATCAAAATCCTCGTCATCATCACTTCCAGCCTTCGCAGAGGCGCTATCGTCATTCTCTACAAGGATTGCCTCAATTTCATCTTGAACAAAGCGCGCGAAGAGCTGTGGCGTTGTTCGAGATACGATCAAGAGTAGATCAGTCACTGTGCGGTTCTCGCGGTGTTGAGGGATGCCACTACCCACGAAGAACCGTAGGTATGAACCGATCGTCGCCTCACTCACCGTGAGCATGTTAAGTTTACGGCAAAAGTTCTTCAAGAATTCACCCAGAGGAGACTTGGAGCCAACAGCTTTCACGAGACGATCGCGCGCACTTCTGTACTCATCTTGGGGTCTAGAAAAGTCGCACAGTAGCTCGAGTTGTTTGAAGACTGACTGGTCCTTCCAACTAACCAGCTGATCCAGCAGCTTGCTCAGATTTTCAGTCTCGCTAAACAGTGGTGCAATTGCCGATTGAAGAGCGGTTTTGGCAGAAATAAGCGCTTCCGACTGCTGGGATGGTGCAACACCTTTCCTCGCTACCTTTCTCGCAGTTAAGAAAGCTTCTACGGATGACAGACATTTCGCTCGCTCGACAAATAGACGGCGAAGAGCCTCTCTGGCGGTTGCATCAAGCGAGTGGTAGATATAGAGCAAACCCTTCGCTCGCGCATGCTCAGAGGCAGCCTTTGGAAGTAAAATGTCGTCTAACAGTTGGATTACTCGCAACTTGAGCTCTTGTTGCGGGTACGCAAAGCATTTTAGCACATAATCGGGAACCCATCCCAGCTTCTTGGAATGGGCGGTAGGGACTACGTTGTTGAGGGAGATATCATTGTCATCTTCTTCTGCATCTTCGTCTTCTGGTGACCAGTAGGCTGAAATATGGGCAGCGTAGACTTGGCTCAAACCGGTCATTGTTTCTTTGCGTAGTACGACACGTTTGTCTTTCATCCGCTCACCGACCTGGCGAAGACATTCTTCGCTTACAGCATCGAGGTTGTTTGCTGCAAGATCACAAACTTCATTTACAGCAAGCCGTCGAACTTCCCACTCAGGATCAGCCAATCTCGCCACAAATTCTTTCTCAATCAAAGAAGCGAGCTCAGGTTTTCGTTGCCAGATGATGGCACTAACCTGGACCATTTGAAGGCGGATTTCCTTGCTAACATCTCTGAAGCGACCCAGAAAATCTCGGAAGTTCTTCATGTAATCTTGCCCATACTCAGCATGTGACGAAGCAAACAGTCGACCCATCAACGCGATTGCCTCTGAACGAGTCGCGACTTCATCGACCTGAAGCTGCATACACACGTTTGGCAATACATACAATAAGAGAGACGAGTTCACTTTGTGCACTTCGTAGATGAGCGTGTAGACGTGTTCCTTCAGCTCAGAAGCCTTTGTCTGGAACGAAGACGGTGCGTCTACGAGGACGCTATTAAAGAAATGGGATATGTGGCTCTGGAGTTGGTCACTAGTCCGTCGAATTAGCTCCTGAGCCATGTGATACGGACCACGATCAGCAACATCTTGCGAAGACGATCCGTTGCTCGAGTTTGTCTCTGCACTTGGGTTCGAGTGCACGAGAGGAGAAAGAATCGCGTCGAGCAGAGATTGTTCGATTGTATCGCTCTCTTCAATGCACGAAACCATGATCGACACCATCAAATTCTCGATCTTCACCGAGTGCTCTTTGCGGATTGTGTTGAATAGAGTGCGAAATAGCTGCACAAGCAAAGGCTCATCCGACTCATCCGGCACGTAATCCATGCCGAGAAGTAGAAGGCAGGATCTGAAGTTTGCCAAACTCTCCAGCACATACAGGTGGTGGAGATCTGTCGACGCAGTCTTGCCTTTGGCATCGTGATCTTCAATCGCCAGCGAGCGCAGCTGCTCAAGAATCAGTTGAAACGCATCGTAGAGCTCTTCGTTGGACTTGAACGGCATATCGGGTGCATATATTCGCAGCAGTTCCACAAAACAGCACGAGGCAAGTGAACGCACGTTCTTCTCTGAATGCTCCAGCACCTTATCATGCAAGAGCTCCGTGCACACGAGGCGAAGCTTCTCCAATGGGACTTCCTCGTCTTGTTGCTGGTTCGGAATCTGTTGTAGGGCACCCCACGTCTGCTTTAATCTTCGAGAGAGCTCTGACGAGTTCCCCGCGGTGAGCAGGAATGAACCCGTCAGTATCTGATCGACATCGACCTCAGCTGTGCTCTTGTTGCGTGATGCCGACGCGCCACTCGCACCGCGCTCACGACGCGGCCCTCGCTCTTCGTCCTTCTCTTCCTGCTCCGAGCCGCTCAGCGGCTCTTGCGCCGCTCGCTTCTTGCCCTTGGCGACCGCGCGTTGCGGCTTGACTGGCGCCTCGTCCCCGTCGCCCTCCTCGCGCTCCGCGTCGTCCGATTCGCCACCGTCGTCGTCCCTCTCCTCGTGCTTCTTGGCCACCGGCGCCTTGTCCTTGCGGCGCAGAGCAGACCTCTTCAGCGAGTCCGCGATCGTCTGCTGCTTGCCGCTGCTCGCCGCCGCTTTCTTCGGAGTCGGCGCCTTCTTCTTGGCCGCGCGCTTCCCCGTCGGCGGCATCTTCCTTTCCCCGCCAAATGAAGCGCCGACAATTTGTACGCAGACGACGCTAACGGCAACGGGGCAACCGAAAAGTGTCCGGACAAAATCTGGCGTGGAGCTCGATCGGACAGATCGAGGAGAACAAAAAAAAAAAACTTGGCGCCAAAAGCTCCCTCGCGCTAAGAACGTGGTCATGGGTTCTTAACCGATCGTCACTCCCGGGAAGGAAGGGGGAGGGGTCGAGATGGAGTTCAGCCCGATCCACCTTGGAAAATCCAACCCACGAACGGACACAAATGTTCCATTTCCACAACGACAACATGTATGGGGGAGACCGACGACGGGAACGACAGCTCGGTCTAATAGATAGGGGGAGTGCGCTACTATCACGCACTGGCACGGACTCGAAGACGAGTAGAGGAGAAGCGAGACTAGAATTCCCAGACGCGGGAAAGGTCCTGGTCCTCTTGGGGGGGAGAGCCTTGCTTGGACACGGGGTGCACGAGGTAGAGGTTCCCGGTCGCCGACTGCGAGCGTATCAGCTGCGGGGACGGGTTGGAGCTGTTCATGTGGTTGTGGCGGTTCGTGGGCTTGTTGCTGTTGTACGCGAGCAGGTTCTTGGGCGGTCCGGTGGCAGGCTGGGTGGCTTCCACGTCGTGGGCGAGGCGCATAGTACTCGTGATCGCGGTGGACGATCTCCACTTCGCATCCGGGTAAGATCGCGTGAAGCGATTCGATGGCGACGAAGGGTCATCATCTTCGACCATCGTCTTGTTTAGTCCCACGGAACGCGTTGGCGTGAAAGTTGGGCGCTGGGAAGAAGACATGAGGAGCGACTGGTTTGACATTCGTCGCGACTCTCTCAGCTGGCGTTCGCGCACACGGTCCTGCGTCATCTTCAGTGGAACGCGGTTGCGAGGTCCTCGTGACTGGTGCATGTCGGAGAGCGTCTCCAATAGCATGCGCTTGTCGCTGCCGCTTTTGGTTCTGTCACTATTGAACAAAAGCGAGATAGTCAGCATCCTGTTTCGAGTCCAGTATTCTCCAGAGTCTCCTCAAGTAAACATACCTTCGCTTGGCTGTCGGGGGTCGATCGGCGACTGTGTACGCCGATGAATTCTCGCGCGCACCTGCTTCTTCTTCGTGGCACAGGCAGCGCGACATGAGCTTGCGGCACTTGGGGCACTTGCCGTCCCACTGCCCTGACGCCGACGAGGCCGAGGCTGCTTGACTCGTCGCGAGGTCAAGCGATTCCGGTCCGGGCATCCTGGCGCGGCGCGTCGTGACCGACGGGGGTGGATAAAGACTCGAGTCGCTGTTGCTCTTTCCACCATCTTTCCGCTTGGAGAAGAAGGATTTCATGGCGTCCTCGACCTCAGCGAGTAAACTAGCTTATCGCGTCGGGATCAACTGACCACGGCGGGAGCCAATGCGTCTCTGCGGTTTATTCGGCTGCGCGGCACTCGCACGCCACCACGCTACGGTCCAGCTGCCCCAATACAATCGGCGACCAGAACTCACGACACGACGGCACCGCGATGGGGTGTCATCGCGGCCTGTCCAGGTACACACACACCACATTGAAATACCTTCTATACCGAATACTGACTCTGGTTCCAGCCCGGCTCGCCACGGTGGCAGAGGGCACGAACCTCTTCAACTAAATAACCGATGTCAATCTGATGCTCCCTCTGGAAACAGTTGCCCCGTCGAGTTGACAGGATACGAGGCCTGCAACAGACTCCTTCTCCGATGAGCCAGTGTTGAGTCATTCTCTGTCGTCAGAGAGGGTTCTAGGATATCTGTCAGGATAGGTCATGCAAGATCTCCATTGCCGTCTGGCGTTGAATGCTCGAGCTTATTGGCGTGTGGCCAATGCTGTCTGGTCGGGAGCTTTGTCCGGTTGCACACTGTTGACCACGCACCCAACCTTCTGGTGGCCACACGTCCTTCGCGGGCGGAACAAACGATTGCGTGCCTATGCTCGATCCACTGTCAGTCGGCCAAGCGGCTGAGATATCGAGCTCTTCGTGCAAGTCCACTTCGCCAAGCAATCTGCCTGTCGCAAGATCGCGTCATTGGAGCAATCAGAGGAGGCATTGATCACCCTCAATTTTCGTTGTGATAGAAACGGTGGGGCAGTCCGAAGCGGAGTGTGAAATGGTCTCAGGTGCGTGATTCGTCGCCGGTCCACAAACTATAGTACATGGATCTGGAGCTAGGACTTGCGCTTCCACTCCTGTCGCCAAGTCTATGCTGGCATGAGCGGGCTGGGGGTAGAGGTTGCTTTCGTCTGGTCGCGACGTGCAGGGTTGAAAAGCTCTTCGCGAGTCGTCGGCGTCCATGCCAGTCCTAAACAACGCCGGTAGACATGATCAGGTCAACGCGGGACGAAGGATTCGTTTCGCGTGCACGTTATCTTCGTACCTGTGGTCTTTCTGTTCGTTGACGAAATCATGGACGAACATGCTCTTCACAGGCTTGGAACCATCCCCTCCACAAGTTTGGACGTGCAGAAACACCAAGGACTGTTATTGCGGGCAACTGAACGGCATTCGTTGAACGGAAATAATGTATAGGGAGAAGAATTATTGGGGCCTGGCTCAACTTCAAACGTACATGACCGACTCGATTGCCCGTTGACTTTTCTGGCTCAGGGGTGCGATCTGTCCTGTGCAAAATGAGATGTTGGCCCCCTCCATACACGCAGCAACCTTCTTCAGGCACCCAAGAGATCGCTGAAGACCCGAAACAAAGTCCATGTCCGTCCCAAGCCACGAGCACGCGGCGTCTTGGTTGAACAAAAATCGCACTTTTCCTGGTATGTGCAACGGGTTGACGACCAACTTCTGGATCGCTTCTTCGTCGCCTTGGACATGAGGACAAAGGCACAAGAGCCCTTGCCGTCGAGGCCAAATGACAAGGACAACGTCAATTGTAACTGCCGTTAGATCCCCGTGCGTGGAGACGTCAACTGAACTCGGAACATACTTGGTCCTTGCAAAGATGCTACTATACAGCTTCCACTGCTCAACCACGTGGTCGACACCGTAGTAATCTGGACCAGACACGGTCGGCGGCAAAGTTGCCCGCAAGAACCGTTCATGCTCGTCGTCCCGCCTCACGTGGATTCCAAACTCGAACCGACGCACGTACTCCATGGCAATCTTCGCCGGCGCCCCATCGACCACACTGCGCGAAAGAAACAAACTCTGGCTCTTGAGCAGTGCACGTCGACTGTACTCCAGCTGGGCAATCGTCTCTGCGAGCTGGTTTACTTCAGTCTCCAACTCCAGCGTGCGCTCTTTCTGCTTGGTGCGGTGGCGGCGTTGGTGGAGCTTGTACTGGAGCCTGCGCCGCACGACGCGCTCCTCAGGCGTGAGCCTGCGCTTGGGTCGTGTCGCCAGCGTGCGCTCCAACTCCTCGTCCGAGTTGTGCGTGGCTTCGCCACTGGACAGGACTGGCGACTGGGCCTGCAGCAGCTCGACCGTCGACGGCCCGTAACTGGACACGGCGGTGGACTCTAGATCTTCCCGAGTGTCTCCCATTCTGACGCACACCAAAAGATACGAGGAAGAAGGAAATGGAGCACTGGCAGTGGACTTGTCAACTGCTTCTTCGGCGTCGACCAAGTGCTTGGATGAACACGCGAGACTCGACGAACCGAGCCCCTCGTCCCTTGGCACGTTTTTTCGACGGTTCAGAGGACGGATGACAGACTCTGTAAAGTTTGATTTTAAAATTCAAAGAGACGGGGTGAATTTTGGATCTTCCTGGTGGTTGCACAACAATAAAGTACTGTGACATGAGAAATTCTGGACAGAATAGTCACAGTGGAAAGTATTTCAACTGGAAATATGTTCCAAAAAACCAATATAGGAGACTGTGATTGGATATAAATCAAGTAAAGACACATTGTTGTCCCTCGTGCTCCTACGGTACGACCATAAATCAACCTGTTTGATGCATGCTTCGACAAGAAACTGACTGATCACGTGGCAGAGAAAATGAAGCCATCTCTTTCACCCTTAACCCAGCCCCACTAGACCCAACTCATCTTTCTCTTGATTGGAAATGAACGCTGTCGCCTCCGGTCAATTTGCACCTTGCATCTTCGATTTTCATAGTAATGAAGCGTTGGTGGCGATGCTCTCATGTTCGTAGCATGAGTAGGCTCACACGATCGATGTGGCAACTGCTCGAGTCTGCCCTCGATAGTTCTTCGCGCGTACGTCAACTTGTAGAGGCTTGGATCTGCTAGGAGTGGTCTCCTGTTCTGAGCAGATCCGACACAAGAGTCGAATTTGGCAGTAATGTTCTCGCGGCTGAGAAAAGATCGATGCCAAGTGCGATTGGTACGCTACTGGCTTCAAGCCAGGAGTGTTCTTAGCGGCTTCACAACACATAGAGCGACCGCCATACCAATCGCACTTGGCATCAATCTCTTCTCAGACGACATCGCGCTTTTCTCTTCCGTGTGTGTCGCTTTCCATCGCGCTCCACCAATAGATGGTAGAGAATGGTTCCAGCACGGATCTTCGAATTGTGCCGATTTAGCAAATTCAGACGGAAAACCTCGAGGCTGTGCGACGTCGTTTTGGAACCGGTTTGGACCGCGGTTTCGGAACCTTCATTCTCAAATTTGCAGAAGCGATGAAGCGAAAATGGTTCCAGCTTGGGGGAGTCCCGTCAACATACACGACATGTCGAGCAGACACGGTCAAAGAAATTGCAAGCCTTCTTGACCGCATTCCGTTCATATTCGTTCGCGCTCCCCCTTTGTCCGGGGAGACGGCCATGTGCAATCTACTCTACAACCACATTGTTGATTCCAAGCCCGATATGCTTGTCGCTCGCGTGTGTGCAACTTTCATGCCTGATACCAACAATTTTTACGACTACTTCATATATATGGCTGCGATTTCCAGGAGTTTTGTGCACTCAAGCTCGATCGAGTTGTGTTTATCGACGAAGCACAGGCTACGTACGGCGATGAACGGCTGTGGTTGGGCTTTATTAAGGGGACGTTAGATGGAGGATTCCCTGGTTTGCGCTTCGTCGTTCTCTCATCCTATGGCAGCTTTGATATCTACAAGAAACATGCCCGCGATGGAACTGCATTTATTGTTCCTGGTGAGAATATCATTGGATTGAATCCAAAGAAGATAAGTGATCAGAAGACGTACCCTGGTTTGCGTCTTTCTCGTGTGGAGCTTGACGAAATGCTTCAGAGCAGCATTGATGGCAAAATCATCTCCAATCTCATCTGAATACTGTGCTCGGGTCACATTGGTATTGCTCGAGCAATCCTGTTGTTTTTGCAAACGAGGTTTGGCACGATACCGCGAGATGCTAAAGATATTGAGATGGAGCTTCGCTCCAAGCGGCTTTTGCAGAACATCCGACGTGATTATCGTGGCATTCCGACTGCAGATGCTTTAGGACGAGTACTGCAAGCTCATGAACTATCGGATAAGGCAAAACAAAAGACGATCGAAGTCATAAATGGTGTTGCTTCTGGCAAGCCTATGCTCTCTTCACTTGGGAAGCGAACTCCTGAAGGTCGGATTGCCGTGGAGTTGCTTACCAAGTTTGGTTTTTTTGTATGAGGATCCGACGCAGCAGCTCCAGTTTGCATCGAACATGCATTTCAAGGTCTGGCTATACTCAAACCGAACGGATCCAATTGAATACAGTACAAGATTTCAGATATCTCTCATGAAGACTTCGTTGTTGCTTGTGTGAAGCGAATGAGTGCTTCACGACTGCAGTATTTCGATAGTGGAAACACAGGAAGTATTGCTCGAGAGCGCCAGATTCAAATGGAGCTATATGGCGCCACAGTGTCGTGTTTGCCTCGAGAGGTGATGGTCACTCCAGAATGGCGCACAGACGATGGGAAAGGATTTATTGATTTGGTGATTCGTGGCTCGAGCTTCCTTTGGTTCTGGGAGTTGCTTGTGAATAATAATGACGCTGTCGGCCGTTCGGAACGTTTTCAACCTGGGGGCAAGTATCATGGAAGTCTTACTGGAAGTTCCAGGTATGTGCTTCTTGACTTCCGTCAGAATGAGGGCGTTCGGAATCCGAAGCCTGGTTTTCTGTACGTATCCTTTGAGGATTCGTTTACTAAAGCGCGATGTTGAACTGTCAAACTAATCTCATCAATAAGTGGTGCTTTCGCCCATCAATCACTCGGGTGATCTACGCACAGATCACACTTGTGTTGCGGGCCAAACTGCGCTGCAAGAGAACTGTAAGTTGCATAAAAGAGACGTCGCGCACGCGTTCCTGATTGGCAGGAACGCGTGTGTCCACATTCCCATTGGTGGAAGCGCTCCGAGATATTTCACCCAACCGGAGTGTGGCATCACAGCATAAGGTTTTATTGGGTGCTCGGCACATGGCTACATTCCCGTGGCATTCGCATGACATCCGATCAACGGAGGACCATCACGTAACGCGCGACTCACGCTCATGGTCCGTGCCATGGTGCGGAATACTCGACGTAGCCACACGACTGATGGACGAGAGAAGCGAAGTCGCATACCCCGTCGTCGAGCCCACACATCTTCGATAACTTGCGCGGAGTTGGTGAACGCAACGCACGGCTTGCTTAGCGATGCGTTGAAGAGCGCCACTTCAATCATCATCGAACGGTACTAGGTCTCCTTCACCTGAGTGACGAGGGCAATTGAGTCGGGGAAAAACGAGCAAGACGCCCCGAAGATTCCTAGCTTCTCTTGCTGACGAAGAGACCTTCGTGCGCAACTTCGCGTTGTTTCTCCCTTGGCCTCGACAGTCGTCTCTAGCTGAATAGAAGATGTGTACGTGTTGCGTGGGAGCAGTTCGTCAGCAGATCCGGGACAGAGTCCATGACGAGTGCTCGTGCCGACAAGCTTCGTGGGGCCGCTGCACCATGGAGAACGCATGCTCTTCCCCGGAACGATGCAGAAGCCAAAATTTGCGTGGGTCAAGGCGCCGACAAACAAAGGACCTATACGTCGGACCATGCTGGTGTTGGCCTCATCCTGCTGGATACGCGCGCGTGGTGGAGATCCAACATGATCTTTACAATATAATATATATTATGTCCGTATTATGGACACACCACATCTCATCGGTCACCGCGAGACTTTATGACTCAGGCAGCAGTACATGCATGTGACCACCGCACATGCTAAGCCGACCAGAGCTATGCGCGCATAGGAACCTCTGCTGTACCATACAGTACGATAGCGTTTATCGCAGATTTCTTCAGGACTTTTCTAATCAATCTGTTCTATACTAATGCAGTGACTGGCGGTTGCAGACGTGTCGTGGTCTTCTCCTGGCAATCTCCTTCACTGCGAATGACAGGCGAAATTTGTCCGGTGCAGGACGATATGTTGGCATCTTGTATGCATGCAGCGACTTTACTGAGAGATCCGAGGGCTCGTTGGAGGCCCGCAACAAAGTCCAAGTCCGTGCCGAACCAGCTGCAGATGCCTGTCTTATCAAAAAGAAACCGCAGCTTCCCCGGGACATCGATAGCTTTGCTAATCAGCTCCTGGGTGATCTCTTCGTTGCCGCGCAAGTTGGGGTAGAGACAGAGCACACCGTCACGGAAAGGATACACTCTCAGCACGGCATCGACCACGACAAAAGTCATCTCTCCGAATGGTGATACCTCCACGTAGCTTGGCGTGCAAATGGTCTTGGCGAAGAAGCTGCTGTACAGTCGCGATTGCTCCATCAGTTGATCGATCCCTTCATAGTCTGGACCTCCGACGTTTGGGATCATCACGGAACGCAAAAACTGTTCTTGCTGGAGTCCTCGACTGGCGCTGTAGCCATGGCCAAACTGGCGCACATACTCTGTCGTGACACGAACTGGCGCGCCAACGAGCGTCGTCCTCGAGTGGAACACGCGTTGGCTCTGAAGCAGCATGCGGCGCTGGTCGTTTAGCGTCGCGACGGACTCTGCGAGTTGGCAGACTTCCAGCTCTAGCTCCCCGACTCGTTCTTGTTGCTTGGCGCGGTGGCGCCGCTGGTGGTACTTGAACTGGAGTCGACGTCGCTCCACTTTCTCCTCCGGCGTCAGCTTGCGCCGAGGCCGCGTCGCCAGCACTCGCTCCATCTCCTGGTCGCTCGTGAGAGCTTCGGTGGCTGTATCATCGTCGACGACCGGCACTACCGTCGGTTGGAGAGTTGGTGCGTGGAGATGCGAGCGGCGGGAGACCATCGCGCAAGCTCCAGGTCGTGGGACTCGAACAGTCTCTCTGGTGCGCTCTTTCCATGGTCCCTGGGAGAGATGACGGTAGTGACATACTCACTCAATGTATTGTTGTAAGACAGCTGACAGGATACTTCTCACTTGAGTGACTGGGTTCACACGATCGCCCATCAATCGTGGCCTTGCGATCTCTGTGGTCAAGAGGAGACGAGCAATAAAGAACGACGAGCAAACTGTTGACATCATCCGTATGGAGAAACCGTGGCGTATTCATGCCTCACGCCAACGAGCGGAGCGTCGAGACGCTGGCCATAGGCCGGCCAACCACGGCGACACGGAGCGCAGGGCCGCCAGAACTAATCATGCGGGACTCGCTGTCGGGTGGCACCAGCTCTTCCATGGCGGCCCGTCTGGTTCGAATAGAGGCCTTCGATCGGGGGGACCATTATGCGTGTGTCTCCGTTCGTCGACTGCCCCTGCCAGTCGTGACAGAGTCTGCCTCGTCGTAAGCTGCGTCTCAGTTCGGTGGTGGTGACTCATTCGTTGTGTCAAAGCTGTAAGCTTACAAATTACGAACGCCACCTGCGCTGATCCAGTCGTCCAGGTGGCTGGAAGTAGCCATGCGAAAACGAATCGGCCGGTGGCGGCGTGTCAAAATCCGTCCCACGGCGCTATCCGCTCGTGCGTGGATCTGCTCGGGCGTGGATCCGTTTAATCGGCCACGAACGCCCGGTCCCACGCTCCCATCGTTCGCGACAGCAGCAGGCGCCTGGGAAGGACCCTCTTCGCTCGTCGCCCTCGTCAAGCGCGACGCGCTCTGACTCATCTTCCGGCGTGTGACTCATGCGCGACTCGCCCGTGACCTAGTGGGTACAGCCAACTAACTGCAAGGCTACAAGTATTTCACTCCACTTCTGTGATTAGTCCAAACTGAGTCGAGTACACTTGTAATTTCGACCAAACCTCGCCGCTTCTGGTTTTCTGTTACGACTCGGTCATCCACCTTCGAAAATGGCGCCTCGGAAACCCCGGCCGACGGCCGTGAGCGTCGCCATCGCCGCCTCGGCCGCCCGCGACGACGACGAGCTCCAGCGCCGCCGTCTCCAGTACAAGATCTACCAGCGCCACCACCGCGCGCGGCAGAAGAGCCGCACGGCGCGCCTCGAAGGCGAGGTCGCGGCGCTCGCGACCCAAGTGGCGCAGCTCCAGGCGCAGTACGAGGCGCTCTCGGCGCGGAACCGCGGCGTCTTCCTCGCGCGGTCCACGCCCGGCGGCACGCCCGCGCGCGTCGTCGCCGAGTTCTACCGCGTCTACGAGCACGGCTACCGCGCGGCCGCGAGCGAGATGCAGGCCCAGTTTCTGCGGGCGACCATGGTGCCCGACGTGCGCGGACCCGACTTCCGCGGCGTCGAGGCGCTCGTCGAGCAGTGGCAGATCTACGGGAGCCTCTTCCACCGCACCCACTACGCCGCCAAGCGCATGGCCATCGACACCTACGGCGACGTCACGGTCGTGGTCGCCGATGTCGACATGACGATCCGCCCCACGCGCCACGGGGCCGTGTGTCTCTACCCCAACATCCTCGGCGACGAAGCCTCGACCCAGCTGCTCGTGACCAATCCGGTGCGGCTCTCTGGTTCGGTACGGTTCGTCTTCGACGCCAGCGGCTGCGTGACGTGGTTCGGAGCCGACATGGACTTTGTGTCGGGCCTCATCTCGGTTCTCGGCTCTGCAAAACGAGTCAGCAGGTGTGTGCAGGACGCCAACATGTCGCTTTGCACGGGACGAATTGTACTTTCCCACGACGACGTCCACGGGTGGCGTGAAGAGCCCAATGAGATGCCACCGTTCGCATAGCGACCATTCAAATACCTCCTGTGTTTATCTGTTATCCACTTCAAACAAACCGTGTCATACGAGAACTACAGCGCCCATGTTACGGGCACTTCATTTAAAGGAAACAATCAACTAATTGAAACATGCAAAGCCATCAAAAGCACGCTACTGTGTCGCATAAGAGAAACGAAATATCGAGGCGCCCGCTGGCCTCCGTCGCCTCCTGCGGCTTGTCCTTGGCTTCAGGTGTCTGGAGCTTGATGAATCCCGTGCTCCCGTCGAGGAGGGCCTCGTCAAGCGCCACACAGGCCTTCCGGAACGAGCCCAGTGCGCTTGCGAGCGCCCCCAAAAAGTCCATGTCCGAGGTGAACCAGCTCACGCGGTCGTTTCCCTCAAACACAAAGCGGAGCGAGCTCTTGACGACGAGCGGCGTGTCGAGCAGGTCTTGGAGCGAGCCTTCGCAGTTGGCCAGAGATGGAAAGAGCTTGGCGACACTGTCGCGTCGCTGCCGCAAGGCGAGCGTCGTGGTGACTGTGACGACCGTCATCTCGTCCTGGAGCTCAATGTCCATCTGCCGCGCACTGAGATGCACGGATGAAAAAAATTGACTGTATCGCTGCCACTGGCTGAAAAGTTCGTCAGCCCCATCGAACTGACATCCCCGGACGTTGACATCCATCATTGAGCGCATGAACTGTGCCTGCATCTCTCCATCCGCGAGCGTGTACCCTCGCTCGAAGATACGAAAGTACTCTCGCACGAGCTGGGCGGGGACGCCGGCGTGGGTGCCTCGGATCGGCACGGTCGCGACGGCGTGCTGGTGGCGGGCGGCGTGGGTTCGCATGCGAGCGAGGTGGTCGATCTCCTTCTTGAGCTGCACGACCTGGTCCTCGAGCAGTCGGGCTCGCTCGTTCTGGCGGGCACGGTGGCGACGCTGGTACATCATGTACTGTCGCCGCTTCTTCGCGGCGCGGTCCTGGTTGCCTTTGTCATCCACTGGCTCGCTCTGGGGTTTGCTGACCACGGTCTTGGACGCTGGATCCCGCATTTCTTTCTTGCGAAGCGGCAGGAGCTTGTTCTTGGCGATGCATGCGAGTGGGGCCATGGTGGCAGCACAGAGTGGGGTGGAATTAAAATCCGCTCACTTAATTCCTTTGTGAAACAGGTGCCCTCGGGCCCGTGGAGAGTGGAGGACAAAGGGGATGGGAAAGAGCGAGCGGAAGGAAACGCCACGGCCAAGTTCGGAACTGCCATCCAGATCTCCCATGTCTCGAAATTGCGGTGTCGCTATTTACTCACGTGATGCGAGTCAACGCATGATCGCCTGAGCGGGTCGAGTTATCGCATGCCAGAATGGCCGTAAAAAAAAATCAAGCCGATTCCTCGGGTCAGCCTGCCCTCTGGGCTCAGAGAGTTCGACCTCATCGTGACGTATGGGCCTCCCTCCGGCTCCATCCGGTCTGGACCTCCTCACTCGTCTCCATTTCGGTACACTGCCAGTGGCCAAAATGGAAGGAGGGTCCTGTAGCCAAGTAGCACTCCCAAGGTCGCTGGGACAAGTCGGGTCAGTCAGTTCACATGTCTCAATGGCGAAGGATGGACTGCGGATGCGCGATGTGGTCCAGTCGTTGGTGAGACACGCATCACAGGCTCTGCAAAGCGAGAAAGGCTCGCGACGAAAGCACGCCCACTCTTCGAGCCGTTTCGTCAAGCGCGGAAAATACTAATAATCGCCTCTTCCCTTCTTTTTCGTTCTTGCCTGCCGCGGCCTTCATCTTTCTTCCTCGTCGGAATCGCTTGTCAAGCCCACGCCAGCGAGTGGTTTGACACACGTCACGGGGGTCGAGGCAACTTCAACGTCACTCGCTTGAGGCACCCATTTAGAAAGCTTAGAGATGGATGCCTTCTATTCTTCGCCCTCGCTTGGGCGACGCCGTAACGGCCGCATCGAGCAGTTCATTGAGTGCATTGACCTCTCTTCTCCACATGGGGCTCACGCGTGTTGGCTCGTCTGGATGGAAGTCACGCGATGGGCGGGTAGTCCACGTTTCGTTCAAGCTGCGTGGTGGCGCGCAGCTGGGCAAGGCTGTCAAGGGCCGTTCCAAGGACGGCAGGGGCAAGAAGGATGAAGGCACGGACGAAGAGAGGCGGCTCCAGGACTCGATCCGGCGCATGGAGATGAACGACTACCTCAAGAAGCTCACGCAGTCCAAGAAGGCGCTGCTCAAGGAGTTTATGGATAAGGAAGACAAGATCTCGCGCATGAACAAGCTCAAGATCCAGAACCACTGGCGCAAGATCATGCGGCTCGTCAAGGTCGAGTCGCTGCGCAAAGACGTCGAGATCCGGTCGCAGAACCACGAGCGCGATGTGGACCGCAAGGACGCGATCATCCAGATGCTCGATCGCGACCTCGAAGAGGCCGAGGAGCAGTTCCAAATGGCCCTGCGCGCGCACTTGCTCAACATCGACGAGTTCATCGACCTCCAGGACGACCGGCTGCTCGGGCTCGAGAAAGAGTTCGAGCGTGACCTGCGTGAACTTGAGCAGGAGTTCACGATCGAAAAGCACAAGATCGTGGCTCAGCACGGCGCCGAGAAGGCCGAACTCCAACGCATCATGGCGGCTGTCGAGCAGCAAGAAAAAGAAAAAGAGGCCGAGGCCCGGCAAGAGCACGAGCAGCTCCGTGAGGAGATCCGCAACAAGAACCTCGAAGACATCAACGTACTGAGAATCACGCTGGACAGCACGATCGAGGAGCTGGAGCAGCACTTTGAGACTGCCCACCTCAACTACCTCCAGAACACGGACCAACGCACGCAGGACTTTAAGTACCTCACGGCCAAAGACCAGGAGCTTTCGCGAGACATCGAGCTCAAGATCCGAAAGATCGAGCGGCTCCAATCGAGCATCGCCCACTGGCGCACTAAAATCGCACAGAATGTCAAGGAGTGCACCGAGCGGAACCGCGCACTTGAGGAAGAGAAGAACACGATCTCGGGCCACTTCCAGAAGCTCAAGGCACGCATGAATCGCATGCGCGACGACCACAAGCGGCGGCTTGCAGATCTCTCTAACAACGCGCGTGAGGCTAAAAAGACCCTGGACGATCAGCTCTCTCTCGCCGAACGCATCATCTCGCTCGGGGAGCTTGTACGAAAGCTCGAAACCGAGCGCGAGCGCGTACTGCCGTTCTATCAGTCGACCATCGCCGACGAGAAAGAGGCCAATGAGATCACAGAGAACGTACGGCTCGCCGTGAGGACAGGTACGGGCCAGCGATGTAGCAACAGCGCTAGAAACACTGCTCACAAGTATGTAATCTATGTTAGAGCAAGTCCAGGGCGAAGAGAGCGAAGATTTGGTTGAGTTCCAGCCGCATGGGATCAACAACGGCGTCGCCGTGTCTGAGTGGGAATACCTGGACCTGTTCTGGAAGCGATACAACAAGGTGCTGCTCGACGACCTCGCGATCAAGCGCGAGAAAGATCGGTACGAGAGCGAGAACCGTGAGCTGCAGGCCATCCTCAAGCAGTATCTGGATGGTATCTCAGTCAACGACAATGTAATGAACAATGCCAATCCACTGCTCGTTGTGAACGGCCGCCTAAAGCTCCACCAGCCGGACGGGCTCGACAAGAAGAACAAGCCTGTGATCGATGCCAACCACATGGTCGCCACCAATCGTGTCAGCAAGTGAAACTGTGTAAGTGTTCCAAAGAAATGACACGGGGAATGACACCGTATTCTCGGTTACGTTGTGGGTTACACTTGGATGTAAAGTCGATCTGTGGATGACCACCATGTCTCCTGGGCACTCTCATCACCTCGAGGATCAGCGTAACAGAGGTTGTGTGACCGCACACTCCATAAATGATGCGATCCATTCCTCTAGCCTCGGCGGATCATCCTTTTCACCGCATTCCATAGGATGTTCCGACGGCAATACGCGGTCTTGTCATAGCCGCGTTCATGCGTACTGAACTACTTTGGCGGTTCCACTCCGCCACGACCAAACTCGCACTCTTGCCACAGCATGTCAAGATGGCTTGGACACTTGGAAAGCTTGACCAGGTGGCTCGAGTTTGTGGTGGCGGGTGGAACTAACGCCCGCGTAGTTACGCCCGCACGGGCTACGCTTCAAGGAGCTGTTTGTCAGCTCGAGCTTGTGATTCGCATCACTCCACAGATGTACATCTCACTTGCAATACCGGTGTTGATATCCTCTAGCCTACTGTTCATGTCGTTGATCTGGGCGTTCATGCACGCGAGCTCTCGCAACACAGCTTCTCAACTTGGTCCAGCAATATGCACCTTGCCCTGTCCAGCGTGGGCCAGCTCGTATCCGAGCTCAAGGCGTCGAACCATGCCCCCTTCGCCCGCAACATTCAACGAAATGCAATCTACTAGAGTGTGGTATGGAGCTCCACCTGTTTGAGCGACGTCATGAAGCCGTCGTTCATGCAGGTGTTGAGAGCTATTGGCACCATCGTACCTGCGGTCGTCGCGACCCAAAGCAGAGACCAGCGCTATGAAGCCACCGAGAACCGCTGGTATCACTGGTGCAACGGACTGAAGGACCAAGGCTAGGGATGGGTTGCTTTCTGCTGGTACTTTGCAAGGCCTGATGGCCTTGCAAAGTACCAACAGAAAGCAACCATTCGCGTGATGGTCCAGCCGAATATGGATGCAGTCACAGCGTCCACCATGCGCTTTGTCGCTTTCGCCTCATGCGGTGTCAATCCCAACTGTTTGGCTCGGCAAACTGCGTGTCTGCGGTGTCATTTTCAGCGGATTTGTGACACCGTATGTGACACCAAAGTGGCAAGAATACCGTCTGTCACCGCATCGTATCCGCTGACATACGGTCCTCTCCAGCCAATCGGAGAGCCGGGTTACGTTGCATAAAGCGCTCATTGGCTGTCAGACTCGAAAATACAACCTCGGTGTCATTTTTGGGATAATGTATCAATAGTACAATACAGTATATTCAACTTCTGTCTTCTCCTTGTCTTCAAGATAGTAAGAACGCAAGACGATGGCGATTCGCGGGCGCTGGTGACCTTGGCGTTGAGATTCGACCGGACGAGAGCGAGAACCGCGAGTGTTCCAGGCACTCGGCCACGACCTCGAGCGAGCCGAGCACACGCACGAGCCCCGACACGAAATCCATGTCAGCTCCCATCCATGTGACCGAGCCGTTGGCGTCGAACTCGAAGCGGACCGAGCCGAATGCGACGAGCGACTGTGTCGTTAGTGCATGAACAACAGCTTCGTTGCATGCGAGGCTAGGACACAGACACTCGACGACGCCACGACGGCTGGGCCGCATCGTCATGACGACATTGACGACCACGAGCGTCGTGTCTTCGATCGTTACGACGGCCAATCGATCGGCGACGTAGTTCGCTGATACGAAGAGCGATCCGTACAATTCCCACTGCTCCACCAGTGCGTCCACGCCACTATAGTCGGGGCCGCGGACGTCCCTGGCCATGATCGACCGTTGGAAATTGTTCTGCGTCTCGCTGTGCGCGCTACTGTATCCGTGGGCATAAACCTGGTAGAACGACGAGACAATGCGAGCTGGAGCACCAGTATCCATGCCACGTGACGCGAACAAGTGGAGGTTTCGACTCTCTAGCTCGGCGATTTCATCAGCAAGCGCAGCCGTCTGTTGCTCGAGCGTCCGCAATTTTCTTTTCTGCTTCTCGCGATGCCGGCGCTGAGAGATCCTGAACTGCTCGCGGCGACGGCGGATGTGTTGCACGCCCTGGTCCGTTCGTGCCACATACTCCTTCCACGATGTCCCACGCATGAGTCTCTCACTCTGTCTTGACACGGCAAATCGGCGACTGACGACACGTGGTCATAGTCTTACCATGTGAGCTTGGGACTGGGACCCGGCGGTCGACCCCGATAACGAGCGGTTAGCTGCGACCCGACGGCTGGGTCTGACCAGGTCTGACCAGCGAGACACGCTAGGCGTTGCTCTGGTTCATGCGGAAGGGGTTCCGTAGCTGCTGGTCGATGAGCTGCTGGGCGTCGCTGATGAGCCGCTTGGCGTGTGGGTACTTCTTGCGGATCATTCCGTGGCCATCAACGTACGTGGCGCCATTGGCCGTGCGGTTTCGCGTCTCGGTCATGAGCGCGTGGAGCCCAAAGTAGAGCGCCTCGCAGTCGCATTGGCTCTCGCAGATGAGGATCAGCTCGATTTTTTCACCCGTGGCTTCGTTGTAGTTGATTACGACTGCGTGGTCGTACGTCGTCGACCGCCGCCGACCGAAGCCGGACTTGAGCAGTAGAGGAGACTCCACGACGAGCTTGGTAATGTCAATGAACGCGAGCGCGTGTGACTTTTTCTTGGAGCTCCAGAGCAGCTGCGAGCCGATCGCGTCGATGCGGAAAAGACGCCACTGCGGCTGCTTGCGGCGTGATCGTAGCTTCTGGATGGGCACGCCCTTGTTCATGGTCACGAGGAAGTGGGCAAGGCGGTACTTGGAGTCACGGATCAGACCGATCTCCTCAAGCGAAAAGTACTCCTCGACGTGCTGGAAGTTCTCGGCCGCATTCGGCACGGCCGATTCGGCCATCAGCAGAGCGTGCTCGTGACGCAGCAGGAACTTGCGGAACGCACGCTGGATCTTGATCACGGCGACGTGGCGGATCTGGTACTCACGCGCTGAGACATATTTGCGCACGAGTTCCATGCGGTGGTGGAGGAGCTGCTGCCGTTCGATCGTGCTGAGGCGCTTCTCAAACTCAGGGTCCTGACGCAGAACGTACAGCCGCCGCTTGGCCGCTCGCCGGCGGCCGAGAAATCCGCGCACAATCTTCTGCATCATGGTCGCAACTGTGGGCATATCGACGGCACTGCGGCCGTAAATTGATGGCGACTTCCGCGTGAGCACAGGACCGCCGCCGTAAACAAGAGAGAAGTACTGCCACGAGTAGAAGTTGACGCAGCGGTAGTTTCGACCTAGTACGAGGCCTTCCTTCGACGTGAAGCCACCGCCTGGCACCGGCTCGAGCAAGTGGCCGTTGTCGATCCTCGCCGGTGGGTGGTGACCTTCCGTGACGAATCGCCGCCACATCTCGAGCCAACCGGTCGAGAGGATGTAAAAAAGGTTGTGACCCCCGCCGCCACCAGACGCACGCGCCAGGAATTCGATCGCCAATGCCTCTTCTTTCGCCCTTATGCGTGTGAAGTCGATGTCCAGGAACGCCATGATCTCGAGTGAGAAGAGGCCTCGGTTCGCGAGCATCGTGATCACGCGCAATAGATACTGCGTCAGGCTCTGCGCTCGCTCCGCAACCACTCGGAGCTTGAGCAACCAACTCTTCTCTGGCAGCTGCAGAGCGCGTGAGTAGCAAGATCAGACCAATAGTGGGCAACAACCAAGGGACGTACCGATGGAAGACACGGAAGTCGCCGTTGTAGCACGGCGTGGAGGGCTTCGAACTCGGAGTACCGCCGTCGCACGATGTGTTTGCGCAGGCAGTAGTGGACTGTGATGACATAGTTCGTGTAGGGTAGCTGCCACGTGCGCTGGGCCTGCTCCATCGTGGCGATGCACACGTCGAGCATGGCGCTCGCTCGCTCCACACTCGGCTCATCGCCCAGACGCGGCTCCTCCAGTGGACGCAGACGCGCGAGGATCGCGTCCGCCTTGTACTCGGTCTTCTCAAGCAGCGGCAGCGAGCGGAGAAAGCGGTAGGCGACCGCCTGTCGCTGGAACGCGTCGCCGTCGTCTTCGTTGTTGCTGCCTGTGTTGAGGTGGAACGCGTGCTGAAGACAAAGCGTGCGGAAGGTGGCGACGACGTGCTCGGCTGGCGAACCCACAGGGATCTGCAGCTCGTCGTAGGCTTTGGCGGCAGCGTTGCGTGCCGCGTGCACAGGAAGCACGCCCATATGGATCCTTTGGGAAGCGCCGATAACGACCTTTGAAGATCCAAGCTCCCATACTATATATCGAATTAGAGAGGGGAGCCAAAGCTGTACTACTGTACCTACGGATACACGAGGATGGGGCCACCAGGGACTTGGTCGTCGTTGGCAACAACGCGAAGTCGGAGCCCACGGCCGTGGTCGCCGACATCCCAGCGCGAGTATTTGTTGATGGTGGCGGCCAGCGACGTGACGACCCCGTGCTGGACCAGCACGCACTCGCGGCGTGGTCGCCACTGTGCGAGCGTCTCGCTTGTCACGCGCTTGAGTTGCAGGCGGTCGACTGTCGTTGGAATGAGCCGCAGACTCACGAGCGAGCCGTCTCGGTTTTCCACGTCCGCGACGAAGAGAGCACCGAGTGTATTGTACGCCTCGTCGCCTGGGTTCTCGAATCCTTCGTAGTCATTGATGAGATCCCCGGCCCCGTAAATGATGAGCTTGCCGTCGAACACCTCAAGTCCGCGGATGTGATGTGACGAGTGGCCGTAGATGAGATCTACGCCAAGTTCGCGGATGACGCGATGTGCGAGTTGCTGTCTGCACCGCTGGAAATCAAGATCGCATCGCAGAGACGAGCGGTAGGCCCAGTTCGGCCCCCAGTGAATCGACAGCACGACGACGTCTTCATAAGGACGATGAGCTGGGTCATAACCATTGGTGCGAAGGGTTTCTGCGAGCAAGTCGAATGCTTGTTCGACACCATTCTCGGACGTGATTGAGGGGAGACAAATCATGCCCGACCGTCTTGCGGTAGCCGCCCATTCGTACGGCGTCCCCGATCCCACAGTGGCGGCCGCAATCACACTCACTCGCCGGCGCTGGAGATCTCCGCCACATAGATCAACCTTCGCTGCTCGTTGTGCCTCGGACAAATTCATTCCCACCCCGACGACCTGTCCTTCACCGGGAAGCGCGGCGAATGCAGCAAAGGATTCACTCTCGAACGCGGCACGGCCAAAATCCATCGCGTGGTTGTTGGCAAACGAGATGACGTACGGGATGGATGGCTTTGCCACATCTTCGCTGCCGTTTACCTTCCGATTGAATTTTGCATTCGCAAAACTGGAAAATATCGGTTCGATGTTCTTGGAGTGCATGTGGTAGTTGATGCCTTTGCGTGGAACATCCTTGTTTGTGATCGTCTCGGTCACAGCTGTCTCTAGGTTCAAGATACGGATATCTGGTGGAGGTTGGATCTCGAGATTACTCACGTAATCCCCCCACAAGTAGGATCCGTCCGCGTTAGAACGCCGCAGAAATTCGATCTCCTGTGTCTCCATCGGCAGAATGCGTCCTTGGTGCTTGCGATGCATCGCCATGAACAAGTAGTTGTCAGCTCGAGTAGAATCCACTAAAGCTTCTTCGTGTGGTGCCTGGTGAGGAAATGTTAATTGCACAGCACGACCAAGCATAGTATCTCCACCATGGAGTAAGAAGCGGATCATAGCAAGGCTTGGCTCAATGTAAATGTATAAATGTATATCACCTACACGCAATGGGCAGTTGTTGTATGAGACGCGGGCACATCACGTCCCAGGTATCGTTCAAGTTCAATGTGCGTCCAGCATGGACGCTAGTTCCCCACCTTGGATCTCCATCAGTTCCTTCGGAAAGCCAAATTCTGCGATGCGACCTTGCTTTAGAACCATGATTTTGTCGTAGTCAATGATCGTCTGCACACGATGCGCGATCGTTAACACCGTGGCGGACGAGAACTCGCGACGGATCGACGACTGGATCAGGGTGTCTGAAACATCAAGTCAGCATTAGTCACAGTCTCTACTACCTAGATCAGCGCAATTCACCTGTGTTGTGGTCCATCGACGCTGTTGCTTCATCTAGACACAAGATCTTTGAGTTGCGCAAAATCGCCCGAGCCAGACATATCAACTGGCGCTCGCCAAGACTAAAGTTCTCTCCAGCTTCCAGGACCTCAGTATCCAACTGCGCCGGCAAGCGACTAATGAAGTCGTGCAAATGTGATTTCTTGATAGCGCTCCACAAGGTTGCATCATCAATCATGCCGGTTGGATCTAGGTTGAAACGAATCGTCGACGCGAACAGCACGGGCTCCTGGGGAATGATCGCCATTCGTGACCGTAACTCAGACAGCTCAATTTGAGAGATGTCGACCCCGTCAATTGTAATGCGTCCAGCATGCGTGTTGACGAGACGGAAGAGTGTGAGCAACAAAGAACTTTTGCCTGCACCGGTGCGTCCACATATGCCAACCCTTTCGCCGCCCTCGATCGTGAATGAAACACCGCGCAACACGAGATCTCCACCTGGATGATACTTGACCTCGACGTTGGTAAAGGAAATAAAACCACGCTCTGGCCAGAGGGGACGATCCCATAGATGGCGAGACTTGTACGAACCAGCGGTAAAAGGAGATTCATCTAGATCGACGAGCTCGACATCAACGTGGCAATATTCGTCGGTCCTCTCAATGCTGTTCATCGCATTTTCCATGTCAATGTTGTTTCGGACGATCCAATTTAGGAGACCACTGATGCTTTGCGAGTAGCTGAGCAGAAGTCCCGCCATTGCACTCGACAAGACAGTATGCTGTCGACTCACGAAACATGCCACACCGAGAATGATCAGTGCTCCGAGACTCTCTAACCGGACCCCGAGCCACCGATTAATCAGATTCAGCGACAAGAAAGCTTTTGTGTTCTGGTTGATACGGTATGCTTGGTCTCGCAGCGTCTTCGACACCATTTGAAACGCACGAATTGTGACGAGACCGTTAAGAGTCTCCGTAAAGTGTGCGTATACCGGACTCTTTGTGACACTATCAAGGCGCTGAAGCTCACGACACGACTTTCGGTAGTACGACTGAACTGAGTAGTAGAGGCCGAATACTGGAAGCAGGACGACTAGAAGTAGCGGAACACTTGAAGTTTGGATCGTCAACATGCTTGCAAGGGATAGAAGCATCGTTGTAAACGAAATCACTGTTGCGTTCAGCTTCTGATCTGCTCGTGAGACACGTGTCAGCCAGCATCTCCATCAAGTGAGTTGTCGAGTATGACCGTACCGATTGTGTTCATGTCGTTCGAAAATCGGTTCAGAACGCGTCCTACAGGCGTCGTATCGAAGAATCTCATCGTGCCTTTGATCACATGACGAAGAAGACGATGGTGAATTGACCTCGACGCACTGTATCCACAAGAAATTTAGCACACAGGCGCCAAGCTAGAGTCAATCCACCCCCCTACCTTAGTCCAGCAAGCCGGCTGCCGAGATCTCCCCAGAACGCCAGCGCAATCGTCGCAAAGGAGAGATACGCATAAACGGATACATAGAATGAGAGCTGCGCAGCTGTGCTCGCAGGTGCGCTAGTCCAGCGTGTCAGCCACAAATCTGTCGACACCTGAGACACTTGGGCTGATATGAGTACGCACAGTGCCCCGAGGCACATTACTATGCCGCACGATTTAAAGTACGAGGTATAAACCTCGACTGAGACACTGCCTTCGGCTCGTGACTCGTCTTCAATCAAGCGTTTGGTCGGCGAAATTTCCTGTGATGGATTCTCGGGTGTACCTCCAAGTTCCAAGGATCCTCTGCGCTTGGCTGCAGGATTAGTGTCGTGGCTGTCTTCCTCTGATTGCTTCCCTCCAAATGTCTCAAGCATCTTGGCAAGCGGGCAGTGCGGCTGTTTTTCAGTCAGTTCCTTGAACGTACCCATTTGCACGACACGCATCTTGTCCATTACGATGATCCATTGAGCAGACTTGGCAAACTGGAGTGAGTGTGTCGCGAGAACACGCGTCTTTCCAGCCAACAGAGCACCGGAGGACTCGCTGAAGCAACGCTTGAATATACTCTTTGAAACCTTCGCGTCGAGTGCCGAAAGAGCATCATCGAATACATAGATCTGTTGATTTGGGGGATACGCCGCCCGAGCGATGGACACTCGCTGCTTCTGACCGCCACTCAAATTGATGCCATTCTCACCGAGCTCCGTTTGCAACCCATCAGGGAGCATGTCCAGATCTGATTGAAGCTCACATGAGTTGATAACTCGCCGCATCCGACCCAAGTCTCTCTCGCTACCAAAGAGGATGTTGTCTTCTATGGTTGCATTGACGAGGTATGGACTTTGTGATGCGTAAGAAACACGGTCCGTCGGCATCAGCACTTCACCTGAGACTGGCTTGAGTTCGTTTAGCAACGCTGCCAACAGGGTGGACTTGCCACTCCCGACAGGCCCAACCACAAGAGTTAACTTGCCCTTCGGAATCGAGACGGTGACATCAGCAAGTGTGGTTTGCACGGGCAAGAGGTCCACCGATGCTTCCTTCAGCTTAGATACTGGGACATCTTCATTCCATCCAAATGTGGCGTCACAGATGGCATAGCCGTCCTTCGGAGAATCCACAGGAGATTGCTGGACAATACTTGTGGATTGCTCTTTCACGGCAAAATACTTGGCAAGGCGCTGAACGGAAACATGAGCCTGGAATGTCTGGGAAAAGATTTGTGGAAGGGTCATCAGTGGCAACCGGAAGATGCTGAACAGAGTGATCGACGTAAACGCAGCGTCGGCAGTGAGTGGAGTTGACTCAATCCACGAGTACACGGTAAAAGAAGCCAGTGATACGAGGATCGGTCCAGCTTGTAGGGCCACTTTGCTAAAAGCATTCCAGTACACCATGCGCTTCAGAAAACCGAGCTCTTCCTCGCGAATACCCTCTACCTGGCCAAGCATCTCAACTTCCCAAGCGTAAAACTTGATGATGCGAATGTGGCGGAGCACTTCGTTCAAAAACTTCAATCTTCTATCTGTGCATCCGATCAGCTTCTTGGATAGTTTTGCGGCCTGGGACGACAGGAAAGCGCTGAGCGGAATGAGAATAACCATGACGGCCACACCGGCGAATGCCGCGTAACCGAGGAAGCGAACAAGCAGGAGCATGCCAATGACTAACTGCAGAGGCGCTGCCCACGTGTAGTGGACTTTGCATCGAAAAACGATACATGAGTCAAACGCGGTCTGAAGTAAACGCGCACAGTACATACCGAAGTAGAAAAGGTCGAGAAGACGATTAGCATCTGTAGTAGCAAGGTTGAGGATGTGCCCTGAACCAAGCGTGCTCTTGGTCTGCGAGGAAAGCGCGAGCGCCTTCTCGTACACGACCATGGTCACCGCTGAACGCACGCGGATGGCCTCGCGGATCACGAGATGGTGGTGCTGCGTTCATGAGTCTGATGAGCAACAGCCATCTCCTCCCGACAACCAGTAAAACTTAATGTTCACCTGGTGGAGACACAACGACTGGCACGTTGTCGATGCGAACAGTACAAAGCTGAGCACGTAGCCGTAGTAGCGTGGGTAGAACCACGCCGACGACGCATCCTCCACGTACTTGATCAATTCTACCACCACATTTCCAGCCTCACTCCTCTTTCCAGCTAGCACTTAACGGGCAGCACCCCGCTTACCATTAATGCAAATCGGGCCAACAAACCCAAGCAAGTCGCCCGTGAGTTTGCACAGGCCCGCCAAGTACATATTGAAGCCGAACGCCTGCCCAGGAACCCATGAGAACACTCGCGAAAACTCTTCTCCATCTCAATCGCGAGGCACGACGCACCTGGCGGATCGCGCGCCAGAGCCCGAACGGGTTCGCGTCGCCCGGGCGAACATGCTCGCGCATGGCGACGCGCAGCTTCTGCGCCACGACCTCGGCGTCGTCGGCCTCGCGCACGTTCCAGAGGTCGGCGAGTTGCAGCGGCGCCGCGGCCCCGCGCTTGAGCAGCGCGCCGAGCCATGCGAACGTGATCTTGGAGAAGACGCCCGCGCGCGCCTCCGGGTGCGAGTCATGCGCAGCCGACGCGCGCGGCAGCAGCAGCGGGCGCGTCTCGCCCGGCGACTCCATCGCTCGCCCACTCATGCGCCGGGGGGTTTCCCTTTCGGTCGACCGTTGAGCCCGGTTCGTAACATGGCTGCACTTCTGTTCGTGGGTACGTGTTCCGATTGGCTGAAATGACGGATAAGGATCTAGGATTGGAAGAAATCGGAAAAGAGGCGGCGGTGAGGTACGTGGCGTCTCCCGACGAGAGGATGGAAGGGAGGGACTGTGACAACAGAGCACAGGAGGCGGTCCTGGGATGAGGCGGCGGCGACGCACGCGTGCAGCGGCGATACATGTGGCCAGAGCACTCGGTCGCCAGCGCCGTCTGGGAGCACAGTCGGCGCGCGGATCTTCCAGCGTTCTCGACTCAGGACGTGTTGAGACCTTCGCGACTGAGGTTTCGTCCCACGTTCGAGACCTTCGAAAGGATGAGAAAGAGAGAGAAAAAAGATGACGCCGCGCCGGGATTCGTCGTCGCCCTGGCGCCAGACGCCATCTCCACGTGGTTTACGGCCCACGCCATTGAGGGCGCCCGCGACGGCAAGCGCTTATCCGTCCTGCATGGTAAGCCCCAGCAGACGTGGGCAACCCAGATCTACAGTATCCCTCGCGCCCACGAGCGCAATGTTCAACCTCGCCGGACGGGGCGCACGCCAGCGCTCGCCAACTGATCCGCGCGAGCTGCTGAGGAGGTTGAAGGTTGAAGTCCGCCCTCCGCTCGGGTAGCAGCGCGGCTTTTCCCATGCGTCTGATTTGGCGCGAGCTTGGTGCCAGTGTCTCGCACGAGTCCCTCGTTGAAGTCGAGAAGACTCCAGTGCTTATTCTTTTTCGTCAAGAGTTCCAAACCCTGAGATCACGATCTGGCGACATGAATGGGAGGTCTCTCCACTGTACAGTACAGTACATTGACCGAGTCGCGGAATCTCCAGTCGCCGTATTTGCCTCGCCTCGGGCTTGCAAATTTTGAGATCTTCCATCTAGGGCCTTTCCATTCCAGGCGCAGCCCGTCTTCGATGGCGTGCCGGCTTCGGCTCGCGCGCCTCGTCCTCCGTTACCCACTCGGCCAGAGCTGACGGGGAACAATGGTGGGCGCCGAGGAAGCGCTCCCCACAAAAGTCTCGCACGGACGTTTGGTCGTGAGCTTGTTCCACCCTCGGGGGGGGCCGGGGAAAGAGAAGCGCCAGTGGCGACTGTCGTGGAAGTGCCGGGGCGCGTCGACACCCACTACTATTACTGTACCAGGCAGCAATCCACAGTGGGCGTTCACGACCTCGGCGCGTCAAGAGGCTTCGCGCCCCCACCACGATCAAGCGACAGCGTCATCGAGACATTGCCGGGCCAGCGTCAATGTCTCGCTGGATCTGTCGGAAGAGACGGCGATGGCTGAGCAGGTCTTGAGCTGACGAGGGTTGTGAGGTTGTTTCCAACATGGCTGCCAAACAGACGGAGCGGATTGGTGCAAAATCGAATTAACGCCTGTGGATTGGTGAAAATCAGTCTCATCTCAGGTTTTTCTTTCCTTCTTCTCTTTGAAATCATCATCGTCGCATGGTGAGCCCCCCACACAGCAGCTCCGGTGTCAGTGCATGCTGTGTAGGTGTCATCTATTGTTGATACCGTAGGAGGGATTTTAGTAGGTAGAGCCTCTACAGTACCCGCAAGGCTACACTGTACCATTCGATGGGCGCCCAAGACGCCCATCAAGCACGTTTATTATTAATAGTCACTCGCACATCGTCGCGTCGAACATGGCGGCGAGCCGGAGACCCACGGTCTCGGATGAACCCATTCGTCTGATCGGGCCGTGTCACTCCGCGTGGAGCCGATCACCACGTGGCGCTCGTCGCTCCTCTGAGCCCAGAGTTGTGTTCGGCAGAACCTGCTGACGCGGGCGTGCACATGGCTACTCGTGCTCAAAGATCGCCATGCGGAGCTCCTGCGGGAGCAAGGATCACGCGCTTCCACCGTGGATGAGATCTCCACGCAACTGGCTCGTCCGCTCGAATTTCGTTCGCCGCCGTCCCGATGGTTACAAACCCGAGGCGACGACGCGCACCTCTTCACAAACGCACGCCCGTCTGCTTTTGCGGTGCATCGCGAACATCAAGGACTCGGAGCCCGAGGGCTCGTGCACCTGGGCTTGACCGACTGCAGGTGCTTCAACGACCCGGCGATCGTTCACCGCACGTACACTCCAGTTGTTCAAGCGAAAAGGAACACCACGCGCAAGGTCCTCCTCCATCAGCGTACGTCAGTCGCTGGAGACGAACCGCCGAGGCATGCGCCAGGAGATCTTGGGGCCCTCTGCTGCACCTCCTCGGGAGCGCAGCCTTTTGCAGTCGCGAGTGATGGTCGTCCTTTGCATTCTGCGTCAGTGGTGAGTCAAGAGAATGTTGGTCTCGTGGTGGCAGATGGCTCTTTTCTGGCAAACCCCTGTCCCAATTTGGTGCCGCGTCTAGAATGTGACGCCATGGCTGGCGCCATTGGGGGAATGTCGCTCGATGGTTAGGGTCTGGTCCGTCCGCACTTGGGAACGAGCGAGTGGTGCTTGGGAACCCCGCAGGTCCCAACCGCCCCCGAGCGAGGGGAAGAGTCGGAGAACAGCGATTTGGTCTGCGGCACATTTTGTGTTGCGCTCGGCCGCTGTCGTGCCGTCGTGGGCTAGGGGGAGGACACGTGCCGAAGCGACTTATTGGAGGCGCACCTCAAGAGCGGCTGGTTTTCTGGATGGTAGACAAGTCGCGCGTCGCCTCGTCTGCTCGCGTGAGCAAAAAAACCAGAGCGCCGACCGCCGTCAAGGGCTGGGTGTGCGTGGCCGGTCGTACCCCTGCTCCGCTCTGCCGCGGGACCACCAGGTGGTCGCGGCCGCCCACGGCTCTTGACTGGTTGGGTTCCGCGGTTTCTACTCGCGGCCCAATCTATCGCCTTGCCAGTCGGCCGTCAGTTCGAATCTTACCTTAGAAGGAAGGAACGGAAGAGGCGACGACGAGCGTTGCCTTGAGTCCGATCCCCACCGCCCCACCTCTGCGAGTGCACTGCTGCATTCGTGCATCCACCTCCGTCGTTCCCGTCCCCCCCCGGCCTTGCTCTTCTCGTCCGGACGCGTTCCGACCAAGTGGGAGTCCGCCTTGCCAACCGTTCGCGACATCTACGGGAGCTCGATGGACACGCTGCGCATCCTCCACGACGCGCCTGACCCGATCAACATCCGGCCAAGCGCGACCACGTCTCCGTGCATGGGACGCTCCAAGTCGACCTCGCACTTTTCGGACGACGAGTCTTCTCCGCGAGCCCGCAAATCCACCGGCTCGTTCGCCTCGCGCGAGAGCCTCGACTGGCAGCGCCACACTTTCGCCGCGCTGCCCTCGAGCCTCGTCGAGCTCGCGCGACGCAGCACCGAAGACATGCCCGGCAGCCAGTCGCTGCCGCCTCGCTCCGCGCCCTCGACCTCCTCGCGCACCGGCACCCACGTGCAGCACCTGCGGGTCTACGGCCTCAGCCCGAGCGACACCAACGGCAATGAACTCGTGCGCGAACACGAGCTCTCCGGCAAGCCCTTTGTCCAAGTCAAGAACCCCGACCCGGCGACGGTCTGGTCACGAGGCAAGGCCGCCGGCATCGAGTGGTCAGTTCTCGACGACTCGGTCGAGACGGTCCACATCGAGCTGCTCGAGCTCGGCTCCTCGGCCACGACCGTGATCGCCAAGGACGCGCCGAACGACGGCGGCTTCCTCTATAGCAAGGTGCCGTGGGGCATGGCCATCGGCGACAAGTACCTCCTGCGCATCTCGGACGCCGCCGACCCGTCGCGGTACATGACGACGTGCTTCTTCGCCATCGACTCGACCCCGTGAGCGCCTCGGCCCTCGACTAGAACACAGAGCCTGTCCGCCGCATCATCCCCCTAGTGTGCGATAGATATTTATTGCGGCGGTCCGGTCGGCAGCCCTTCTCCCACTCGCCATGCGACCTCCCGATCTTGAAGACGAGCGACGACGCGTCTGCCGACCAGCCACATCCTGGCGTGAGGTGCCTCGCCGAATCGGCCAGACGGCCTTTCGGGTCGACTGACACAGGGCAGAAAGAGCGCGCCATGCGACGCGCCAGGATGGAGATGGCGGCCGCGACGCGACGACGCGCGCCGCGACTACCGGGGGGAACGGCACCATGACGAGCGGGGTGCATGTTTTGTTCTCGATATTGATAATTTATTTTCTGGTTCTCGGCGAAAACCACACCCAACCAAAAGAAAAAACTCATGTTGGTCAGCTTCACCCAACGTCGTCAAGTCGTGGCCCCCACCCATGCAGTTGATTTCCTCCCATCTGGGTTCTCGCCGCCCGCCTGGCTGTCGTGCCGTCGTCAACACCCAGAATAGAGCGCTTTTTCGTACTTTACGCAAATATCACAGTATTCCATCTCCAAACACAACATAAAAGTTTGGAGTTTGAAAAAACCAATATCGAATCTTTTATAAAATAATAAATTGCACAATTTATATTTTCAGAATTTTTTCGGGCGGGAAAAGAAAACAAAACCTCGACAGAGGACTCTCTGGTGTCCCTCGGGAGCTGCTGAGGGCCCATGGCCGCCGACGCCGCGCGCGAGATCGTCGCGACGCTGCGCGAGACCGGCGCCAAGCTCGTCTGCATCGACTTCGACGCCACGCTCGTGAGCGTGCACACGGGCGGCGCCTGGACGCGCTCGCCCGAGGAGCTCCGGCCGCACGTGCGCGGGCTCTTTCTCGCGCTCGTGCCGCTGCTCTGCCAGGCCGACATCCACGTCGCCGTGGTCACTTTCAGCCCGCAGGTGGAGCTCATCCGCGCCGTGCTCGCGCTCAGCTTCGGCGCCGACGTCGCCAGCAAACTGATCGTGCGCTGCGACGACGCCTCCTGGCGCCTCGAGCGAAGCGAGCGCGTCGAGTTCGTGCCGGCCTGGCTGCTCTCGGGCATGCACTTCGACCGCTCGGTCAAGCTGCCCTACGTCATCTCGGCGGCCATCGAGGCGTCGCGCGAGCGAGGCGAGCCCGTGCGCAACCGCGACACGATCCTCATCGACGACGACGAGAAGAACATCCGCATCGCCATCGACAACGGCATCACGGGCATTTACTTCGAGCCGCACGGCGCCGAGCCTCAGGAGATCTGCAAACGCATCCGCATGCTCCACGTGCCCGCGGCGCCGCTCTCCACGCCCGTCAAGATCCCGTTGCACCAGACGCCGTGCAAACGCAAGACGGTTCGGCTGCTTCAGACCCCGGAGCCGCCACCTCGTTCGTCCAACCGAGGACCGCCGTCCGTGCGCCTACAGGGAACCCCCATTGTCGCAAGCATGCCGCGCTCCAAGAAGTTTAGTCTGTGTACTCCGTCCCCTGTGATGAAACTGAAGTGCACCGTGGACATGGGCCGCCCCAAGTCCAAGAAAGCCCTTCGCTCTCGTCAATGTCCGCGAAATATTGAAGAAGATCTCCACGAAATGCATATGCTTCATGCAGGAGCGCCACCAGCGAGTGCCCCCGGACGAATGGAGCGCGATCGTTCATCACCTCCGTCGCCTCCATTCCTACCACGCGCCACGAGCCCGCGTAGCCCCGATGGCAAGTTCAGCTCCTTTGGATCCTTACTAGAAGTCAACGAAGACTGAGACCGCGTGATATGTACCTAATCTAAGCTGCAGTCGGTAATGACGTTGAAGATAATCAAGAACTAGTACATGAAGCTGTTCCGTACTGAATGCAACTAAATCGTGAGCGTGGTCCATGTCGACACGAATTGAACCGCGTCGATCCATGAAGGGAGCGCATCGACCAGTTCCAGCATCTCGGGGGTCTTCTTCTCGAGTTGATGGCCGACGATCCCCAAGTCGATGGACGCATTAGACTCGGCTTCGATCCAGAATCGAAACGACGCAGGGGGAAGACCTGTCGTGAACTGGAGGATGTAGGTGCCGTCAGCGTGGGGCACAGGTCGGTGGATACCATCGCCTATCGACCTACATCAGCATTATCCAGTCCGTCAGTCTGCTTTCAAAAGCCGCGTCTCGGAAACGTACCATGCGGTGAGTCGCGTTCGCGTAGCATCGACCACGATAAACATGATCGCGGGGCCCGAGAACACCAAGTCGATTTTTCGCCGGTTGGTGGATTCATCAAAGACAGAGGAGACCACGGCGAGCTTCGGAAGGGTCTCACTCGGTGTGAACTCAGGTGCTTCAGCAGGCAAATACCACGAGTGGCGTTCTGGTAGGTAGTCTCTCACAGGAAGCGGCCAAGGGAGATCACCGTAAAGATCGAATTTATCCAGCAGAGTTTTCGGTGGAGCGATGAGTGCGGTGTTATTCCATTGTGTCGACTCGAGAAACGGCTTGAGTGGTGCAAGACCACGGAAGTCGAGGGCATTGACCCAGAGTCCGGCATCCTCCGTGGCTACAGTGCCATTTGGGAGCAACACATCTCGATGCACGTGCTGGACAAAGATGCGTTTGGGCGTGATGTCGGAGTATGGGTTCCTGTGCAAAAGAAGCTTAAAGTGAGTTGCTACAGTCGGTCTTGGATATGGCTAAGCGATGAAACTTGCGTTGTTGTTGAGATTAGCACCGAGACGATAGAAAATCCAATGAGAACGTTGCGCGCGGCAAAAAGCAATTTCGGTGAAAGAAAGCAGAAGAACCGGCTTGTGTACGACGTGATCACCTACAGAAAGGTTAGCGGTCAGAGCTGACGGAGGGAAGGTCGATGAGCCCATTGCCGTGACATTCACCATTAGACTCAGAGAGAAGAGGATACCCAGGACGAGATCAGGAGGAGGCTGCGATCCACAGCGACCCATCATCGGGATGAAAAATACGAACGCGATGCTCAGAACAAAGCCACTGTGGACCGCAGGGAAGACGACAGCGGCGATAGAGATGGAGATGTGCGTTGTGATCGACCATTTCTTGAGTCTCTTGAGCAAGCTACTGACAAGCTGACCCGCTAAGGGAAAAAGCACCCACATGGCCATGATGTACGAAGAGATGAGATTGAAAGCAAGCATGATGGCGAGAAACACGAGCCACGTCAGAAGCATCGCGTTGAATAGACTCTTCTCGACACGCCACAAGCCTTCGACCGATACTCCAACCTGCGAGCGCTCCAAGAATGTCGCCAGTCGATCGACCATACCAGCGAGTGCGGGAGTCAGAAATGCCGCTGCTCCCAATAATGGCTGCGTGTACCACGACAAAGGAGCGTATAGAGTGAGAATCACTGCCGAAGCCAAACTCGCTCCAAAGGCAGCACCTATGCACTGCCACACGAGCCTGAAGGCAGTCACGAGCTCTTGAAATGTCGTGGACGACGAGACCAAGTAGCCTGACGCAAGCACGACAACACCAAGGCACAACTTGGAAGCCGTTGCCCACGCCATCGAGAACATGAACTGGCCAGCAACATCGAAGAACAGTGTGTTGGAGCTGTGAGGTGTCGCAGCGACTTTCTCCAGTCGACCAGGCTGGTTTGTAAGTTGGTCGACAATGCCGATAATGTTCTCACCCAGACGCTGGACAGCTCCTGCTTGAATCCGTGACACGTCATCGAGCATAGTGTGGTAGACGTACCCGTTGGAGATATATGCGAAATCCATACCGGAGATCTCGCCGAAGTCTTGGTACACACGGTAGTCCGTCTCGGCGGGAAGGGCTCCTGTCTGGAACACTTCCTGACCGATGATACTGGCATGTGGGTACTTTGCTCCTTGTGCATACGCGAGTGTGAGTTCGTCACTACCAGCCTGAAAAAGCAGCTCACGGCCACCGGCACCAGCTGCCTCGAGATTAATGAAGGCGCGGATGCTCTTGGTCCATTTTTGCTGGGTGATAAAACCATGAGAGCCTTGCATGAGCGTCTCCTCGGCCCCGTTGAAATTGAAAACAAGCGATGCATGTGTCGGTGGTTGATGTACAAAGAACCGGAGTAGCTCAATCATGATGGCGATGTTGACGCCGTCGTCAGAAGCAGCAGCACCACCGATCGCTGCGTCGAAGTGCGACGAGATCATCAGTGCATTGTCCCAAACGTTGACTGCATTCGGAGCCTTGCTGCCCACACGAACGACGATGTTCGTGACGTTAGCGTAGACGATTTGGAAGTGGATTGGAAAATGATAACTGAACGCGCTCGCTGGGCGCTGGACTTCAACCTCCACGGACACATCGTCTCGCGCGCCAGACTGGATCTTCTCAATCTGTGATGAAAACCACTCTTGTCAGCCACTGTAACTAGAGTCTAAAGACAGCAAGACGGCTCTCGACGTACCTCGCTGAGCAGATACTTCGGAGCGAGGACCTCATTAGCGTGCGTGCCGATGGGGCGGTACCCGAAACTCATGATCTTCTCCAGCACAATCCTCGCGCGGTCCTCCGAAAATTGCTCTGGCGGCGCATCCACAGCCACCGGCTCCGGAAGCCACATGTAGTAGTATTGCACGGTACCGAGAACAGCAAGGTAGAACAGCACAAGAGTCGCTACAAGCAACGCGGCATTGGGCGCCTCGGCATGCCGCCGCGAGATCTTGTCGTCGCTCGAGTCGTCGACGTGCGTCCACTTGACGCTGGCGGCGTCTCGCGCGCTCTTGGGCTGCTGGCGACGCCTGCGCACGTCCGCCATCTCGCGTCCTCTTTCTCTTTCTCTCTCTTGTACGCGCAGTTGCCTCTCGATCCACGGGGCTTGAGCGTTTCCATCGCACGGTGGGGGACTCATCTCGGAGCTGCCGACGAGCGCGTGATCAGTCCCCGAGATGGCTACATTTCGCTGCAGAGACGGGCCGAACGGGTTCAAGAAACCCACGACGGGTTCACCTGTTCTCACCAGATCAGCAACAACTCGAAACCCGAACCCGTTTTTCCGCATGATAACGGCCCACCCGCTGAGACCAGTGGACGTAATCATCCTGCTAGCTTGGCTTAGTCCGCGTCCCGAAGATCGCCATCAACATCCGTGCGTGTCCCAAGGCAACAGAAGCTCGTGAGCAGCTCCGGCCCATTTCCCAACGGCCATCTCTCTCCATGGCGGACGTGCGCAGGCGTCGTCAGCAGCCCAAGAGCGCGCGCGATGCTCCGCTGCCCGCGGCGTGGTCGCCACGCGACGCCGAGTCGTCCACGCGACGCGGCGCGCTCGCTGTGCCCCGCGCCGCGCTGCTCGTGCTCGCGTTCGTGCTCTTCCACGCGGCCGTCGTGGGCACCATCGGCCACTACCACACGTGGCTGCCGCAGCCGCTCGGACTCGACGCACCGCAGAGCGAGTTCTCGGAGGCGCGCGCGCGCGTCGTGCTCGAGAAGATCATGAGCTTCGGGTACCGCCCCGTGGGCTCCAAGGCCAACGACGTGCTCACGCCCGAGTACTTGGTCAGCGAGGTGCGTAGAGACTCTTGCCTTGTTGCGGGAAGTCCTGGATGGGTGGTTGACGGGTGCTGGGAGTCGTAGATTGAGAAAATCAAGGCGCAAGCCCCGCCTGGTGTGTCTATCGAAGTCGACGTCCAACGACCGACAGGTGCGAGTGTCGTAAATGCCAACTAATCGCGGTTGGCGGTATCCTCAGTTCTTGAATCTGTTAGGCGCCTTTGGGCTCAACTTCCTTGCGCAGTTCCAGAACATTTACGCCAACGTGACCAACATTGTTGTACGGGTTGCGAGCACCAAGCCCGAGGCTGGCGATGTTCTGAACGATTCGCTCATGATCTCTTCCCATTACGACGCTGCTATCGGCGGTGCTGCAGCTTCCGACGACGGCGTCAATATCGCCATCATGATGGAGGTCTTGCGATACTTTGCTCATCAGCCGCCGACCCACGGTTCGCTGATATTCAACTTCAACGGGGCTGAAGAGACCATCATGCAGGCGGCCCACGGCTTCATTACCCAGCACAAGTGGACCAAGAACATTCGTGCCTTTATCAACCTGGAAGCAGCTGGCGCAGGTGGCCGGGAACTGCTCTTTCAAACTGGAAGCGACGAGCTCGCTCTAGCCTACGCCGAGGGCGCGAGCTACCCTCATGCCAGTATTATCGCCCAAGAATTATTTCAAACTGGGGTGATCCCCGCCGACACAGACTTTCGTGTGTATCGAGACTACGGTGCAGTCGCTGGTATGGACTTTGCCTACATCGCCAATGGGTACGTGTACCACACCAAGCTCGACGATATCTCTCGTATCCAGCAAGGAGCTATCCAGCGCCTTGGCGATAATGTCGTCGGGATCGTCAAGAGGCTCGCGAATCAGCCGGGGCGACTAGCGAAAATCGCGTCGACTCCACACAGCTCGAACACTCTCTTCTTCGACGTTGCAGGCTTGTTCATGATCTCGACGGGACGCTCGATGGCCTTCACGCTGTGTGGTTTGGTCGTGGCTCTAGCGGCCTTGTACTTGATCCGATCTCCAATCACGTTCAGCGAACGCACCGCTGCGTTCAAGTTGATCGGGCGATGCTTTGGGGCCTCGCTCGCCTACAGCCTCATCACAGCTATTGTGCTCACTTTGTTTGCGCCTCTGTCATGGTACACGTCGACGTATCTCGGCGCTGCGGCTTTCATTGCTCCAGCGTTGGCCGGAATGGTGGACCGACTTGCTCACTTTCTAGAACAGAAACAAGCAGGGAAGAGCAAGGTCAGCTCCGACACACTGTGGCGCATCGAAGAGAGCGTCTTTGAGGCCATGCTCTCTGTGTGGCTCTTCTTCCTCGTCGTGATGCTCGGTCTTAATGCGATCTCCTCGTACATCATGGCAGTGTGGGTAATCTTCCCGTTGGCGGGACAGGTTGTGTGCCACTACCTCCAACGCCTGAAGCAGATTTCGTCAAGCGTGTACATCTTCATCTCACTTGCGGCCGTGGCATTTCCTGTGATCCACAGCGGCTTTGTTCTGGTGCTGGCGTTCATGTTCTTCATGCCACTGATGGGCCGATGCGGTCCCCAGCCCCCTCCTGATCTCCTGATCGCCGTAGTGTTCGTGATCAGTCTTCAGGTTCGTGCGCAAACTGCGCATTCCTGGAAGCTTTGTTGACTAATGTGTTTTATCACAGGTTATGCTGTCGTACTCGAGCCGCTTCTTCTGCTTCGTGCCTGTCAAGACACTTCGGCTCGTCCGAAACATTCTTCTCACAGTCACCGTCGGCGTCGTTCTCTTCGCAACGACCATGTACGTTGAGGGAGTTTCTCTTGTCATCTGGCCATTTCGGCGCTCTCACTTCGTCGCTTAAATCTAGTAACCCGTACTCAGCGATCACACCCAAGAGACTCATGGTCCAGCATGTGTATCGTGAGCTCATTCTCTCGAACGGCACAGTCACGTCTCAGGACTCGGGTGTGTGGCTGAACACGATGGATTACCTCGGTGTCGCTCCGATCCGGCCATTCCTCGCCAAGACACCGTGGAAGAATGCATCCCTCGCTGCTCCGCCCCGCAAACTGACCGACACGGTCGGTATCTACGGCGACATGCCGTATGGGCTTCCTGTGCGTGACTTCGTGCCCGAGAAATTTTCGTGGTACCTACCGTGCGATCCACCTGTGTTCAACGAGGATGAACCCAAAGCAGATCTAAAAGTGCTCTCATCTGCGTACGACGCAGCGACCAACCGCCGCAAGATCCACTTGCTCTTCACTGGCCCAGCTCAGCTCCACATCTTCATCGACGCCGCCAAGACGAAGCTGACGTCCTGGTAAGTTCTCGATCGCTGCTCACTGAATACCTTCGTTGGCCTGAACGTGTCGGTTTTGATCCTCTCAGGTCCGTTGGCGACGAAGATAGCGGGCCAGCGCCACACTCGGATGGCACGTACATCCTCCAGTTCGCCACGGGCCTTCCACCTGCATCCTTCGAGTTCTGGATCGAGGCCGAGTCGAACGATCCGATCGAAGTGGGCGTCGTCGGCCACCACTTGGAAAAGCGGACCCCCCAGATGCGCGCGCTCACGGATGCTCTGCCGTCGTGGATGCACAGCCTCGAGTTTGTCTCGACTTGGAGCACGCGCACCATTTGAGGCTGGCATTCATCGAGTTGAAGTTGGGAAGTTCTGAACCTACTAAAGCCAATAGATTCTACAAACGTGGGCCGCGTTTTTATAAGATGTATATCAAAGTCCCTTTGTGGTACCTTCCGAAAAGAGTAATGATCTCGTCTGAGGGTCAAAGTCACCTGAGCCGAAGAATTTCGAGTCGTTCGACAATGCGCCGACGCCCACAAGCAAAGCCCGACCACCCAAACCCGAAAGCGCGCGAGCGCGATGAAGCCGCAGCCTCAGAGAAGCCACATGGCCACGGGCGCTTGTCCACACCCAGCGCCTGGCTTCTTGTGGTTGCCTTCGTGCTGTTTCACGCTGCCGTCATCGGCACCATTGGCCATTTCCACACGTGGCTCCCGACTCCGCTTGGGCTTGATGCGCCGCCAGATCAATTCTCTGAGGCGCGCGCTCGTGTTGTGCTGGAGAAAATCATGGACTTTGGGTACCGTCCCGTGGGCTCGGAGGCCAACGACGTGCTCACACCTGCGTATCTCTTGAGCGAGGTTCGGATGAGAGCCTTTGCGATGGACCAAGAATCCCGAACCCATGGACTGAGCGGGAGTTTCTTGCTGTAGATTGAAAAGATCAAGAACGCTGCCCCTGCCGGCGTGTCCATTGAGGTCGACGTCCAGAAGCCGACTGGTGAGGAGATCGTCAACGTGGAGATATCAGCTCTTTTCATTAAACAACATTTCATTGCAGGCGCGTTTGGACTCAAGTTCCTCGCGACGTTTCAAAACATTTACGCCAACGTCACCAACATCGTTGTGCGTGTCGCGAGCACTACTACGAATGGTGAGGACGTTTTGAAGAACTCGCTCATGATTTCATCCCACTACGATGCCGCGTTCGGTGCCGCCGCGGCCTCCGACGACGGTGTGAACATCGCCATCATGATGGAGGTCTTGCGGTACTTTGCTATGTATCCGCCGACCCACGGCTCTTTGATCTTCAACTTCAACGGTGCTGAGGAAACGATCCTACAAGCAGCTCACGGCTTCATCACGCAGCACAAGTGGACGAAAAACATCCGCGCATTCATCAACCTCGAAGCAGCCGGCGCCGGAGGTCGCGAGCTGCTTTTTCAGACGAGCAGTGATGAGCTTGCACTCGCCTACACAGAAGGGGCCAAGTATCCTCACGCAAGCATTGTCGGCCAAGAGGTTTTCCAGACGGGAGTGATCCCGTCCGACACGGACTTTCGTGTCTATCGAGACTTCGGTGCGATCGCCGGCATGGACTTTGCGTACATTGCGAATGGATACGTGTATCACACGATGCTTGACGACGTCTCACGCATTCAGCCAGGAGCTGTCCAGCGACTCGGCGACAACGTCATTGGCGTCGTCAAGCGACTCGTCAACGTCCCCGGACGACTCCACAAGATTGCGTCGACGCCACACAGCTCCAACACGCTTTTCTTCGATGTCGCAGGACAATTTATGGTCTCAATGGGGCGCTCCACGGGCTTCCGCATCTGCAGCGGCGTGGTGATGTTCGCGTTGGCGTACTTGGTACGGTCTCCTGTGACGATCCGCGAACGTGCGAGTGCACTCTTCCTCATGTGGCAGTGCGTCGGAGCCGCTTTGGTGGCCAGTCTCGTGACGGCGCTCGTGTTGACTCTGTTTGCCCCGCTGTCGTGGTACACGCAACCCTTCCTCGGCGCCGTGACTTTCCTTGCACCGGCCCTTGCCGCCATGTGCGACCGAATGGCAGCGTTTCTTCGTCGAAAGACCCACCAGGTATCAAACGCGAAGGTGATCTCCGAGACGTTGTGGCGTGTGGAAGAGAGTCTCTTCGAGGCCATGCTCCTCACGTGGCTGGCCATTTTGATAGGGCTACTCTGCCAAAATGTCATCTCGTCCTACGTCATGGCAATGTGGGTCGTATTCCCGCTGCTAGGCCATCACGTCCGTCGTATGCTCCAACACCTGCGACTGCTTCCTTCGTCGGTGTACGTGGTGGTGGCACTAGCTGCCGCCGTGATTCCCGTGCTCCACAGCGGCTTCATCCTGGTACTGGCGTTCATGTTCTTCATCCCGCTCATGGGCCGAGCGGGAACCCTCGTTCCGCCCGACGTTGTCGTCGCCGTTCTCTTTGTGCTCAGTCTTGTGGTGAGTTTTACACAAGCGCACCACCGTATCATGGCCCATTGACACAACTCGTGTTCTACAGGTCATGCTCTCATACACGAGTCGGTTTTTCTGCTTCGTACCTCCCAAGACGCTCCGCACCTTCCGCAACATTCTGATCGCAGTCTCAGCCGTCGCGATCATTCTCTCGACGCTCATGTGAGTAAGCAAGTTCCTTCGCCACGCTGCTGCCACTAATGGCGTAATGCACGTGCACAGGAATCCGTACTCGGAGATCACGCCCAAGCGGCTTATGGTGCAGCACGTGCATCGCGAAGTTCGCCTCCCGAACGGCACTGTCACGACGACCGACTCGGGGCTCTGGGTCAACGCTGTGGACTTCCGTGGACTCACGCCCATCCGACCGTTCCTAGCCAAGACCCCGTGGAAGGATACTAGTCTCATGGCCCCGCCCAAGCTCTCGTCGACAAGCTCGGTCTCTACGGCGACATGCCCTTCAGTAAACCTCTCCGCGACTTTCTGCCTGAGCGCCACTCGTGGTACCTGCCTGCCCGAGCGCCCACGTTCACCGAGACCGAGGCCATGCCCGACCTCGAGGTCGTGTCGTCCTCGTACGACGCGAGCACCGACCGTCGCACAGTGCACTTGCTCTTGACAGGCCCAGCCCATCTCGGCATATTCGTCGACGCGACGTCCACCAAGCTCACGTCCTGGTAGGTTGCGTGAATGCCCGCTGAGTTGACAGATGGCATGTCTCTTGACGTCGCATGTAGGTCCCTCGGAGACGGCGTGAGCGCCCCGGCGCCGCATAAGAACGGCACGTACATTCTCCAGTTCGCGACGGGCACGCCGCCGGCCGCGTTCCATTTTTGGATCGAGGCCGAGAGTGTGGGGCCCATCGAGGTCGGCGTCGTGGGCCACCACCTGCAGAAGCAGACCAACGAGCTCACGGCGCTGCGGGAAGCTCTGCCGCCATGGACGAACACAGTCGAGTTCGTCTCGACCTGGAGCACACGATGGATCTGATGAGGAGCAACAGTACGCGGAGGAAAATCGAAGGAGTCTGTGAGACAACATACCCGCTAGTAGATGCTCGGATGACTAGTACTCATCTTCCTCGATCACTGTAAACTCAGTTACCTCTTAAATCGGATCGTGTCAAGCGGTTTTAAGAGAGGCATGACGCCGGAACAGGCTGAATCTTGAAGTAAGTTACATTCCACAAAGTCGGCGCCCCTCCATCCTCCTCCTCCTCCTCCTCCCGCGGCCTCGGCCGCAGCGCCTCGCGCGTGGAAAGAAGCGCGCGCTGCTTGCGCAAATGGCCATCTCCACGCGCCGATCTCGCATCCCCGCGCTTCCTTGCGCCTTCTCCGGCGATCGGGCGACGCGCGGGTTTGACAACTTCAGACGTTCGATATTTCCGTCCGCGGGAGGAATCATTGAGCTGCTTGCGTGAGTCTGATCTCCCAGAGCAGACACGATCCTCCGGATGTACGGTACGTACGTGCGTTTGTACCGAGAGTATGTACACACGCCACGAAGCGAACGGTCTGATCGGAGTGAGAACGAAAAGAAAGCCGGGTTTCTTTATTTTTGTGTGTGTGGTGGCGTTCTCGAAAAAGCGTCAGCGCCGTCCGGAGAAATCGAACCCCCGACGAGAAAACGACTTCGCGATGCCGGTGCTTTGGCGTCGGGGGCACGTGGCTTCCAACGTGGGAAGACCGATGCCACTGTCAATTGCGACGTGGTCAACTTCTCACCCACAGAGGATGGTATGTACCCAAATCCGTAACGGCCGCTCGGATGGATGCGGGAGCAGGCTTTCCGCAATGAAGAAAAAAAAGGAACGATTCATTTTCTTGCTTCAGTTCTCCGGATTCCCCGGAGAAACGAAGATTTGAAGCGTTAGTTATTTTTTCTTTCTTTCTCTCTCCCTCCGCCTTTTGGCAACGAGTCGTGAGAGGACCGGAAAAAGGGGAAGTGCTGACGCACCTGCAAACGCGTGGTGACCCACTCGCGGATCTTCAATGTGGATTGACGCCACCCTCCACTGGGACCATCTGGCGCTCTCTTCGAACACGCGTCCAGTCCATCCTCGGCGGCGTCCAAGTTCTCCAAGGTTCAGTCATCTCACTCCCCGTGTTGGACAACAAAACAAAACACAAAACCCTCGAGTGTCCTTTTCCAAAAACAAACAAAAAACTCGCTTCTGGTCTGTAGCGGAGTCTCTGGTCTGCCGTGTCGGCTGTCTCCGGTCTGCTGTGTCGGCTGTCTCCAGCTGTATTCGTCGTGAGCAAACTCTCCGACAAAACCGTCGAACCTCGCGACTTCCGTGGCGTGGTCTTTCTCTGCCCCAGGCACAGACGCGAAAAGTGTTCGATATTTTCTTCACAAGTGATGATGCGGCGCTTGGGACTGCGCACGGGTGCCCCATCCGACCAAACATGGGTTCTGGGTCTGAGTCTTTTCATCGGCGCAGTTATTTTCGCTCACTCAGAGAGCTCGCCCCCCAACCAACTGGCGGTGTCCGAGATCGTTTTTGTGTGCTCGAGTGCCAACGCCGCCGACGCGCTCCGCTGCGATTGGGTCGTCGCATTCGTCGCTCCGATCCCATCGCTTCCTGCTTCCCATTGTCGCCGACAAGTCTCACGACGGCCCATCGTCAGGCCATACAGTACCGTATCGACGGCCCGTGCTTGCGGAACGAGATCCCCGAGATCTTGGCTTCCAACGTTGGAAGGGGAACGCCCCAAGGGAACCAACCACAGCGTGTCCCACAGTCGACGACAAGGGAAAGGCCGGGCCGGCCGGGCATAGCGTAATCCCAGTGTGACGAAGCGCGCGCAGGTGAGGAGGGTGCAGAACACGAAGTGACTGGCGCTGTCAAAGACAAAGAGAGCGAAGAACGACACGCCCGACGGAGAGGAGCCGATCCAGAGACTCGCGAAAAAGCTCCATATTTTGTGTTTTGTTCTCTTCTCCGGACCCGGCGCCGTTCGGGTCCTTCGTTCGGTGCCCCCGTCGACCATCGCGAGCGAGAAAACGCTCCACAGTCCTCTGGGCTCACCGTTTCGCGTGTGTGTTTTCCCTCTTCGCGGCGACAGTTGGTTTTTTTCCATCTCGTGCACCGACCTCCACGAGCTCTTTTGTTCCCGCGTCGGAAACAAAAAAAAACAAACCAAACAAAAAGAAAAGCGACACTCGGCGTTCTTTGTTCCGGCCCACCCCCCTCCATCTTCCCCCCTCCGCCAATATGGACACCCGCCGCCCGAGCGTCACGCTGCGCCCTCCGCTCGGCGCCGCGCGCCCCAAGACGCTCAAGCGCACCATCTCCAAGTGCGGGCTCGACGCCTCGGCCTCGGCCAACGACCTCCTCGCCTTCAAGAAGCTCGCGCCGCTCCAGGAGCCGGCCGGCGCGCTCCACAGCCACAGCCACAGCCACCACCACCACCACCCTCACGCCTTCCGCGACGACGGCGAGCCCGTGCTGCTGCCGCGCGACGACCTCGCGCCGCGCGGCTACTACGCCGCGTCGCCGTCGCCGCCGCTCGCGCTCTACGGCGACCACTCGCCCGACTCGACCGTCTCGTTCGCGTCGACCTCGAGCGGCTCCTACTCGCCCTGCTCGCTGCCGCGCAACAACTCGCTCTCGAGCGTCGCGCTCCAAGACCGCGAGTACCTCTCGGCCGCCAACCTCCACGCCGTCGTGGTCTCGTACCTCGACGAAATGTTCCAGTACTACGAGCTCGTCAAGGGCTTCACGTTCGGCCGCGTGAGCGAGATGGTGCGGTCGGTGCCTTTCGCGTTCCGGTACATCCAGGGGCTCGTGAAGAACCGCCTCGGCATCTCCTGGCACCTCGTCACGTCCTTTGTGCAGTACCTCGTGGCGTTCATCGGCGACGAGGATCTCCACGAGGCCAGCGTCCACGAGTTCGCCGACTTCCTGCGCAGCATCCAGGACAAACTCTACGAGAACATGCCCCCGGGCAACATCTTCCTCAACCTCTTGGAGTTTTTCCAGAGCGTGCTGCTCAAGTTCAAAAAGTACCTCATCGCCCAGTGGCTCGCCGTGCGCCGCATCCAGTACCCGTGCGAGTTCGGCAAAAAGTCCGACACGCTCTTCCTCTGCATGGAGTGCCACCGCGAGCACTGGTGACGAGCTCGGTCGCCCAATAGTTTTCTCTGCCTCTTCTTCTTCTTCTGCTTCTCGCTCCGAGCCGTCTCCAGTAGGTAAGAGACGCGCCACGACCCCCACGGCGGTGTCGAGAAGAGCAGGACACGTCGCCATCTCCACTGCTCACGCTCGTCTCGATCTTTCATAGTTTTTAATTTATTCCGTTTCCTACGGGTGGGAAGTATGCGTTGGGCTCTCGCTGGTCTTCTAGATACGCTTGGTACTCGCTCAGCACGTGGTCGAAGAACTCGCACGGTGAGACGTACCGCCGCGCGCACTCGACGACTCGCAGCGCCAGAGCGTACGACAACTGGAGCTCACGCATGAGCAGCGCGACGCACACGACGATCGACGCCCGCGAGCCCGTCTCGCAGCAGAGCAGCACGCCGTCGAACTCGTCGACGTACTCGACGTCGTGGACACGCAGCGCCGCGAGCTCGTCGCACTGATTCTGCCGTAGATCCGCGAGAAGCGCCTGCACGTAGAAACTCACGGCGTCGAGAGACTGGGACATGCCGCGCGGCAGCGTCTTGTCTCGCCGTCGGACGAGGAACTCCATGTGCCCGAGCTCGAACAAGACGATGCGGTGATGCTGGATGCCGTGATCGTCTGGCTGGCTCGTCTGAATGAGCGGGCTCACCTCCCCATCCTTGGGCTCTCTCGCGTGCTGAGCTCCGTGGAGATAATCGTCGTCGTTGTCGATCGCCGTCGCGTCACACGTGACGACGTGGCGGATACGTCGAGCTCGAAGGAGCGCTTGGTTGGCCGGCTTGAGCGTCACGTCGGAGCCGAGCCAGAGTCCCGGCATGACGATGACCAGGTCGCTCGCCAGCGCCGTCGCCTTGTCTCGTCGAGGACTCCACCACCGCTCGAGGGCCTCGCTCGCGCCTGGCCATGCTGGCAGGTACTTGGAAATGGAGCTCCTCACCATCTCCAGCACGTCCACGGACGTCATCGACTCGCACGTGAGCAGGTCGTGGAGATTCGTGAGCTCGGTCTCAAACTCGTCCCGCAAAAAGCGCTCGTCCTCGGTCTCTTCGATCGCGCCACGACGACGGAGCGTCTCGCGTTGCTCATAGAGTCGCCAGAGACCGATGAAGAGCCGTAAACACTCCATGTGGACCACCAGGAACTGCTCCTCCATGAGCTCGAGCACCCCCATCGTCGGCATGGCGTCGTCGTCCATGGCAAGCGAATCTTGGGCACGTGTCTCTTCAAGATCTCAGGATCTCGACGGCGGTATACAATCTTCTAAAATGGTGCACAACAGTACGCTCGACAGAATGTAGCCATGTGTGGAATGTAGCTGCTCAGTAGTTCAAGTACGCTGGCACGCGTGCTCCCTTGACGACGAGGTAGCTGCGGTACTCGCGCGCGATGTATGCTTGTGGGATCTCCTGCTGCAGCACGGCTGCTCGCTGCGTGATGGCGTCCGGTGCCGAGGTCGTGTCGAGGCGACTCGGGGCTCCCGAGGTCGATGGTGGCGTGGAAGGAGGTGGCAACGCCCGGGGAGATCGCACTGACTGAGATCTACTCGGCAAGCTGCAGGAAAGCAACGGCGGTCGCATCAGAGATGTGCGAGGAGACGCCACTGGAGATGGCGTGCGAAGCAGACTCGGCCATGCGTGGGGAGGCGTGGGCTGGAGCACCGCGCTGTCCTTGTCGTGGCGCTGGTTCGGACTCTCACGCTCACAAACGTGACGTTCTACTGGAGTCTGCTGGTCGTCTGGGTACGCCTCACGGAGTGCCTGTTGCTCGGTTCGGTGCAGCGACCACCACTCGCTTCGAGGAACGTACCACGATCCGTAATGGGCTTTCTTGACTCGCCGAGCGCGAGGACTCTGGAGGTCCTGCAGTCGAGGGCTCTGACTGATGGGGTCCTGGCTGCCTTTCGTTTGACGCGACTTCTGTGCTCGCTTGTTTACTGGTGAGAGTGTCTTCGCGCTGAGATGATGATGGGACTGCTCTCCCTCGGAAACGGGGAAGAGTGAGCTCAGAGGATCACGGGGCGACTGGCCGATATTGTGTTGTTCCCCATCGCGACCTCGCAGCAGCGCGGACGGCAGATCCAAGGCCAAGCGTACTCGATCTGACTTTTGCCACTGGATCTGAAGATCGTTCGTGCGAAGATCCAAGTCGGTTGGCTGGGAGCCTGCGAGCCGACGACGATGGCGCTCACGGATGAACCGCAGCTCAGGGATGTCGTCGACGCCGTCCTGGACCTCGTCATCGTCGCAATTCACCCAATCCAGGGACGTATTCGCCCAGTCGTCGTTAGCGTCGTCATCTTGAGTACCCAATGCTGACAGCCGTCGCTGAGGGAGCAGTTCCACATCCGAAGGTTTCATCTTCGCTGATAACACCGACGCTCGCCGCATCGTCGGAGAGGCTTCAGGAGACGATGGTTTCTGGCGAGGGTGTTGCCTCTGGCTGGTGAAGCGCTTGACGGGGACGAGAGCCATGTCTTCCATCTCGGCCATGACCCTGTCCAGCAAAGCCTGACGCTGGGTCTCTCCCAGGAGATCGTACAGAACCCGTTGGTCGTGCAGTTCAGCCGCCTCTTGGCTCGCGCGAAGCCGCGCCTGTTCCTTGCGAAGCTCTTCACGTGCTTGTGCATTGTCGTACACGCCTGATAGTTTCGGTTGTGCTCGCAGGTTCGGGTCATGAAATGGGGTCTGCTGCGATGGCTGTGGCGGGAGGAACCTCCACTGCACGTCGACACAAGCTGCTGGATGCAGCGGTGACCTTGGTGTCGGTCGATGAGGACCAGGCCGTGCCCGAGGTGAGAATGGTGCTGCCATTTCCGCGAGCACCACCGAACAGAGACAGCATACAGGCTCAAACAAGGCTGTTCATCTAATTATACAACGTCGCTGTAGTCTCGGAAGTTCATGCTAGGGACAAGACGAACGGGAGCTTCATCGCGCCAACGGAGTCAAGACGGATGGCAGCGTACGCAAGCGTCAGCCCGGCGGGTCGTCGCTCCAAGTCAGCCGAAGTGGAACGTTTCTTCTTTGACGGAGACTGGGAGAGTGACGAAGACGATATACGGCCGGTGACGGCTTCAGGCACACTTGGCACGAAGCCCAAGAGTCGACTGGGCAGGAGGTCAACTCGAGATGGTGCATCAAAGCAGCCAACTGACGTGGCTATCGAGGGGTGGGGCGATTTCGATTCGGATCGTTTGTTCAAAGGCGAGTCGTTTCCTCCGCAGCCTACCAACTCGGCTCGAATGAAAGAAACCGTGGCAGTCGTACACGAGGAAGAGCCTCCACGTCTGAAACGGGAACCCGATCCGCAGCGTATCGAGGAGCTCGCGAAACCCACTACCAAACCACCTCCTCCGAGTCAAAAGGATGCATCGAAACAGGTCTTACGCCAGCGAGCGCTAGCAGTGATGGAGCTCTCTGCTCCCGACAACCTTGCAACTGGCTCACTGGGCAGGAAGACGTCGCAAAAGGTGAAAGCGATCGCGGTTCATCGTCGCGACAAGAAAAGCGACGCGGGCGGGAGTGACACGGAGTCGACACGGTTGCCAAAGATCAAGAAAGGCGCGCACTACTCGCCGCGCGTCAGTGGCCTCTTTGGACCAGACATCCCGGACTCGTTGGAGACTCGCGCGATCGTCTTTGAACGATTCCTCTCCATCTGGAGTCTCATGACCTCGAGGTTTTGCTCCACGTCTCGCGACACTACGGACGTCAAGGCCGACTGCAAGTCTCCCTTTGAGTGCAGTATGGTGCTCACGAAGATTTGCAAGACCATCGGGATCGTACTCACGACGTCTCCGGCTCCCGACGTCTGGAGCTCGAGTAGGCAGCGAGGCTCTGCAAGCGACGTTGACTTCCAGTCGTTCTGTGACTTTGTCGTCCGGAACGCTTTGCAGCCAGCTATGCACCACTTCCGACTGGATCACGACCTCTCTGAATATCTTCACACCGTCGACACGATCATTCTTAGCCTTGTTACGCGCGTGGATGCGCAGGAACAAATGCCAGCAGAGCTTCCATCAGGTTCCCAGTGGCGACTGCGTGAACTGAGTGAGCTCCAGCCCGTGCTACCGCACTGGAAGAAGGGGATTCCTGCCATCCAGAAGCAACATCCACTTGTGAAGATGTCTCCGTCGGCAGCTATACTGGCATCAGACACCGAGTATATCATGCCGACAGAGATCGATGATGCAAGTGGACGAGTGGCTATCGTATCAGCCAACGAGGAGCCGTCGATTCCATCCACAACAGTCAGTGTGGTTCTTCCAGGTCCTTCGACTGGTGGCTACCCAATCCAGGCAAAGAAGCTGCCTCTGAATGAAGCCAGAGCACTTCAAGACGCCAATATTCGTCGTAAGATCCAGCTTCGTAAGTCTTGGCAGCCTCGTGTCGTTCTTGGCGATCCACAGATCCAGCAACAGGACAAACCTCGCACGCCTACAGCTCTCCAAGGGGTACGTTTTCGAACGATGCCTACTGCATAGTTTGCATCTCGCACCACTGTATCTAGGCATTCTTGCTAGACGCTGAACGAGGTGCGTGTTGCTTTGTTCTCACAGGTCACTGATGCTTCTGCTGGTCATGCTCTGGGCAGTTGTATCCTAGTCGAGGCTGTACACCGTACCGCTCCGTCCGACTCAAGCCCCCGAGTGATCAAGGATAACCAAGCCGACGACGAAGAGCTACCAGCGAGCCACACTGGGGACACGTCACCAGTTCTTCTCCTTTGCGGCTCGTGTCCTGGAGAAGAAGAGGCCACACTCTGGTGCTCTAACTGCTTTGCTGTGTATTGCTCATCGTGTTGGACGAGCACACACCACTCGGTCGTGGACATGGCACTCATTGATACCCAGTGCGGACTCCCCATGCCGTCGGCGAGACCAATGCGGACTCATCGCGACAGCTTTGCTCCTCCAGTGCATATGATTTATCTACCGACAAAGCCCCTAGCCACTGGTCGGCTTGCTCGCGGTATCCCGAGTTCAAAGCAGCCACCACTGCAAGGTAACCAACTAGAGGGCGACGGCGATAACCCGGGATCCCGTGAGGATGATGAACCGCCGAGAACTCGTCTAGTGACGTCGCTATCTTCGCAAGCGATACTCCCGTCGATACGCCCGGCGGCAAGGAAACAAAAAGCTGTGAAAGGCCTTCAAAGGCATCGAAGCACTCCGACTCTACAACCGATGGCAGCAGAGCCGCTGGCTTCCTCAATGGATTCAACAGCCAACTTACTAAAAGCGCTGATGCTCGGCACAGCATCGTCAGCGTCTGTATTAGGGTCGACAGAGTCTCCTTCCTCGTGGCCAACGTCCTGCGCAAGCAGTGGGAGCAGCCAGTCCGTATCTAAGCGGACCTACAAGGAACCTCATCGACGGAAGAAGCTTCTCCCTGCGGCTGTTACGCTCGATGCCGAGAAGCTACTACCACGTGAATGACTTCGGAACGTTTTCGCTCAGTGGATTGCTTTGCCGTGGATCCAAAACGCCACGTAAAATAGGTCCTCCTCCTCCTCCTGCACTTCTACTATCTCGTTGAACACGCGCTGGCTCTGGAACATGACTAGACGATCGCTCACTGCCTGCACAACCTCCACGCGCGCATCGGGCTCCAGTTCCGTACGCAGTCGCATCTCAGCGTTCGAGCTACCGCTGATAAAGTAGATGCACGAGAGCTTGAAGCCGTTGTCCCTGTCGCCTGCGCCGCAGTCCAGTCGCAATCGCTGCTGATCGCCTGGTCTTAGCTGGTGAATTGCCGTACACTGTGCGAATTGAGCACATAGGGTCGCATTAGCCGGCCGCTTATTGTTGATCTCGAACGGCAACGCATGTAGCTTGGTGATCAACTCGGCGAGCGCCGGGTACTCTTTTTCACACTCAGATTTGTCGACAAAACGCATCAGTCCGAGCCGTAGTGGAGATTTGGTTCCTACTGACGTCGTGGCGTCCGTTGCCATCTCCATGAGTAATCCGTTCTTGACCATGCGTTGTGCATCGCTTTTCAGTATTGGCATCCAGTCATCACCCATGAACTCGTCTAGAACCGCCACACCTGGGACTGCTTTCTCGCTTCTCGGAACATGGGCGAACAAGTTAGCCAAAAACTCGTCGGGTAGCTGATCCCACGACGCTTCGTCTGCGTTGGGATCTGCAACTGTCCTAACGTCGTTAGCGAGCAAGACGTGCTTCTTGTAGTTGATTCGATGGACCATCGCAAGCACTTCGCGCCCAAAGGCTTCCTGTAAGACCTGCGGCAGCAGTAGCGCCTCAGTCGTCGCATCCATTATCTCCCCCTGGTCGGCACCGCGCTTCTTGACATTGGTCAAGACACTTTGAGCCTTCGTTTGCACCTTGGGCATCAATGAGAACAGTTCTTCTTCGTACCAAGGGTCTTCAAGCAATTCCTGGAGATTCTTGGGGGCGTGGGCGAGCTGTTCTTTCGGAATGCCGGGGTAAATGAGCCTCTGGAACTCGTTCTGGTCGAGCAGTTTCGCGAATACACCGTCATCGAGCACGACTTTCTCTCCTTTGCCGTTCACGCCTTGCTTGTTGCATCCGCCTTTGAGCCGCTTGAGCATGTATCGCCACCGTCGCTCGTCATCATTCTCTAATCTCATCGTCCCACTAGCGGTATCTACCACTGGTCTTACGATGTCTTCTTTTTCAGCGTAGATGCCCGACTTCGCTTTAACTTTTGGCTCATGGAAGAAGCCTCTCTGAACGGATCCGCTTCCCTTGGCGGTGGTCTTGAGGTGGTCCTTGATTACCTGGATCTTTGCATGCGCCTTCTTGGTCTCGACGGGGTCACCAAACTCGACTACCTTCTCGTACGCGTTCAACGCCTCACGCCACTTCTTGAGCGCTTCACAAGCTACAGCTTTCCGTAGGTATCCTTTGAGCCATCTTGGAGCCAGTTCGATGGAGTGGTCAGCATCGACAAGCGCCTGCGTGTAGTTCTTCAAGTGGTAGTACGCCGCCGAGCGATTGCTGTAGAGCAGCTGGGTATGATTGCATTAGTCCAGTGCGACTTTCAACCTCTAGCAACGACAGCTCACGTGGTTGTGTGGATTCTTCTCGATCGCCTGTGTGTACAGCGCCGTCGCTTCTGCGAAGGCCTTGCTCTGGAATGCAGTGTTGCCCTTTTCTCGGAAGCTCTCTACGCCAGCAATCGCTCACCACCACGGCCAACCGCCACGGACTCAAGCCACGCACCTGACGCCTGCAAGTCGATCTCGCTGAGCGCGTCGACGTCAAACGCGCCGTCACTGCCAGCCTCCAGTACGCGCGCCATCGTCTCCACCTAATGGGTCAAAGGTCACAGATTCCATGGAAGATCTCGTCGGCAGGTCACGCAAGAGATGCTCTTTCGACTTGATAACCTTCTACACTCAATACTACCATTTCCTCCATCTCTCGATGCGGAACTTGCACCTCGTCAAGGCAAAACAAATCTATAAACACGGAGAGCTCACTAAGACTGTTGCTTGCTGGTGGACGGCAGCGATGGGAAGATGCCTTCGCGCACGAGGCTTCGCAACGACCAAGGGTTCACTCCATTCTCGTCGCCGTAGATGCGCCAGCTCCAGAAAGTCCAGCCACCGTTGACTGTGTGGAGCAGCACGTCCATCTGCTTCTGGCCAAACTCCTTGAGCTTATTGCGGTCTTGGAACTTGCCCGCCGTCGCGAAACTGAACTCGCCGATGAACATCTTCTTGTCGCTCTTGCTCTTCCAGGCCTCGACGTCGTCGCGGAACTGGGTGATCGACTTGCCCAGCAAGTCGTCCTCGCTGGTGTTCTCATAGCCCCACACAAAGTACCGGTGCCACTCGACCCAGACGTTGCTGGCGCCAGGCAATAAATCGGTCATGAAGTTGGCCGATTGCTCCCACAACAATGGCGCAATTGTGAGGATGCAGTCGTTGCCTGCGTCCTTGCGGATTGCTTGGTACGCTTTCTCATAGTATTTGTACAACTTTTGGTTGTTCGTGGTTCCGCCGGGTTCATTCATTAGGCCAATCCCGAGAAACGCTTCCTCGTTCTTGTATCGATCAGCTAAAAAGACAACCGAGTCGAGCGTCGAGTCAAAGTTCTCTGGATAGTCAGACCAAAACGACTTGGATGGCGTCTCAGGAGACGAATGGTCGGCGCCGTTCTGCGAGCCCTTGGCCGCGTGCATGCTAATCAGCACGGCGACGTTATGCTTCTTGGCCCACTGTTGGATTAGTCGATCGAGGTATTCTAGTGCCCCTGGCGCATAGTTCTTCCATTGTTTCTGACCGCTAATGTCATGCTTGTCGAAGCCCGTGATCCAATAGCCCACTGGCACTCGGACAGTGTTAAGTCCCGTTTTGGCAATGGCAGCGATATCTTCTTCAGTGATGAACGTGTCCCGGTGTTTCTTGAAGCGACTAACAGCGTCGTCATATGGTGTGTTCTTGAAGGCTGCCTGTTCGCCTGCGCTAGCCTGTTCGTTCGTGAGACCTTTCCAGATATCAGATGCACCGTTCATCCAGTGCTCCGAGACGAGCCAACCGCCCAGGTTAACACCCTGGCTTGGCACTGTGCCTGCGCGAATCGCATATTGCACGTGACCATTCTGCTGCGGTCCATTTGATCGATAGCTCTCGTTGATGTTGGGATGTGGCACCAGAGTTGGCGTAGCTGAAGGCGTCGACGACGGTTGCTCAGTGGCTTGCCTGGTGAAGACAGTGGATGCTGCGTCGCCTGCGACCTCATTGATGAAGGGCTGGGACTCGGTGTCAACGTTTTCCGGTATAACATATCCCACTGGTGAGTTGGGATCGCTCTTGTTGAAGCCAGAGACACGGGACGACGTGAGCGACGCTACCAGCAGCAGAGATGTGCAGCGCGAGAGAAACTTCATGGCTGAAAGTCTTCTGAACTGTGCGGATCCAATCGAGGAATGAGAGAGACTTTGTGGGGCCGGAACCGCTCACGCCGATGAAAGAGGGATGGCCCTCCTTCCATCTCGAGTTCGATGGGCATCACGCACTCCCAACGGAGAGCCGCACACGGATCACCATGTGGCGTCTCGGGCTCATGCAAAAATCCGGTTCGCGCCGTCATGCTGAAGGGCCACGAGGGAGCGAGGCCACGTGACGGCGGGTCGCTCTGAGATCTGGTTCGCTGCTGGCCAGACATCGCCAGTGCAGAAGAGCCGCTGGGATGGAAAGTTCTGTAGCCATGTATTCGATTAACCAATCAATCTGCAAAATGCGAAGCTGCAGAGAAGCCATTGGTTGAATGAGTATCTTCACGGAACTTTCGTGGAAAGATTTGAGAGTCAAATTCTCTTTTGATGAGGATGCCGAACGGTTCCCCGAGGAATGCAAGAATCCATCTGGACAAGAAGAGCAAGAGCGAGTTCAGTTTGTAGACTGTGAAAATACAACAAGACTTAACTTCACTAGGACTCGTCGATACAAACAGGATGCGGAGCAGGATGCTGAGGCCTTCAGTAGCCGGAGTATGGCGCGAAGCCGTAGCTGTAGTCGCTGTATCCTTGGCCGTAACCGCTGTACCCCTTGCCGTAGCCCTTGCCGTAGCCCTTGCCGTAGCCCTTGCCGTAGGAGCCGCCGTAGTTGGAGTAGTCATCGCCGTAGCCGTAGTACTTATTGCGGCCGTAGTTGTTACCGTAGCTGTTGCCGTAGTTGTTGCCGTAGTAGTAGTCGCTGTTCTTGCCGTAGTAGTCACCTCCGTAGCTCTTACCGCCGTAGCCGTAGTCACCGTAGCCGTAGTCGCCGTAGCCGTAGTCGTAGTCGCCGTAGTCGTAGTCGCCGTAGCCACCATAGACGCCGTAGCCGTAATCGTTGTAGTCGTCGTAGCCGTAGCCGTAGCCGTGCCCGTGGCCGTACTTCTTGCGGCGGTCGTGGTGCTTGTTCTTGTTCTTGGCGTAGCCATAGCCGTAGCCATAGCCGTCGTCGTAGTCGCCGTACGCGGCGGCGGAGGTGGCCGAGAGGCTGAAGAGCGCAAGGACTGCCGCGAGAGCGAGCAGCATGAATCGCTTGGAGATCATGGTGGGCGGTGGCAGATTTGGATCTGGCTGGGCAAGGAGACGGAGGAGACGGAGGAGACGGAGGAGACGGAGGAGAGGGGAACCAGGTGCGCGGTGCGAGGCAAATCGCAGAGTGAGGAGCCACCTCGGCGGCGATGACGATGGGAATTGCAAGACGACATGGCGGTAGACTTGGGTCTGTGAGGTGAGAGGTTGTGCGTTGATGCGAGAGTAGGTTGAGTGGAGCCGATGGATGTGTTGGTTGAGAGAGATCCTTCGGTCTCTGCGATGTTGACAGAAGTCGGACAGGAAGCTATTGGGATTGGCCGGACGAAATCGGTCGTCTTCATATCCACCCACCACCACCACCACCACCACCACCACCACCACCACCATCGTCTTCAGCACCAACAACAGCAACGACCACCACCACCAGAACAACAAGAACAACAACTGCAACAACTCATCAGCAGTTGCGTGTAGCCTAGAGAGAGAGTGGGGAGTTCGGGCGGCTGGATATTGCCCCGATGGCCTATTGAGTGTCCCGTGGAGATGACCAGAAATCTTTGATAGCAGTCGAACTGCATAGAAATTGTGTGATTGAATTGAAGCTCCAAGAGATGGTAAGCACAGTAACCACATAATCAGGAGACAGATAGCCGATCACTCCCTGTCACGAATAAACGAAATTGAGTTGGGATTTAGACGAGATGTACTGTAAAGATGCATGCGAGAGAGAACACGAACCTCACGGTGGCAAAAGCCATTAACGTTACAACAAGAACAAGAGCAATAACAAGAACAAGAACAACGACTGCAGACCGATGAAAAGGGATACTGCGCTCAGTAGTATCCCCCAAGACCATAGCTCTTGTAAGATGGTCCGTAGTAGTCGTTGCCGTAGCCGTAGGAGTTGTCGTCGTAGCCGTAGAAGCCGTTGCCGTATCCGTAGAAGCCGTTGCCGTATCCGTAGAAGCCGTTGCCGAAGCCGTAGTAGTCGTTGCCGTAGCCGTAGGAGTTGCCGCCGTAGCCACCGTAGCCACCGTAACCACCGTAGCCACCGTAACCACCGTAGCCACCGTAACCACCGTAGCCACCGTAACCACCGTAGCCACCGTAGCCGTACATTTTCTTGCCGAATGATCCGTAGCCGTAGCCGTCATCGTCGTACTCGTAGTTCTTGCGACGGCAATGGTGGCGATGGCGGCGGTGGCCGTGGCCATGGCCGTGGTTGTTTCCGTAGCTGTAGCCATTGTAGTTATAGTCGTAGTCACCGTATGCCGCTGCGGACGATGCAAAGAAAGCGAGGACGGCGAAGAAAGCGGTGGCGATGAGCGCGGTAGACTTGGATCCCAGAGTCATGGCGTTGAGGCTGTGGAGACTTGAGGGTTTGCTGTGCTGGGGCAAAATGCGAAGTGAGCTTGGGATTGCACGTGCAAGCTAACGGTGACGAGTGGAAGAACTTGAGGACAAAGGAGCAGACGAAGCGAAGAGGGTGTATTGTCGCCAAGGCTCGTTCTCTCGCAGTGCTGAAGGGTTGAAGGGTTGAAGGGTTGAGGGGTTGAAGGACTGATCGCAGCTAATCAACTCAAACATGGGCATTCGATCACTCATCAGTGAGACCGAACTTCGCGATCTCTCAAGCGAAAGTTAGGATCCAGTGGTCACTGGCATACCCTCAACTATGTGTCGCGACCAGCTACTTTTTGCAGACTGGAAGCCAGGATATTCCAGAACATCGTTCCATTCTCGTGGATCGGATTGAGAGCTTCCAACCATCTAACCGACAGGATACCGGTCCTGTCCGGTGTAGACATGTCAAGTCGAAGGTTAAAGGTTGAAGGTTGGCTCCATCCAAATCCAAGTCGAAAGAAAGATTCACTCGAACGAGCTTTGAACGTTAACCACTACACTAGGACTCGTCGATACAAACAGGATGCGGAGCAGGATGCTGAGGCCTTCAGTAGCCGGAGTATGGCGCGAAGCCGTAGCTGTAGTCGCTGTATCCTTGGCCGTAACCGCTGTACCCCTTGCCGTAGCCCTTGCCGTAGCCCTTGCCGTAGCCCTTGCCGTAGGAGCCGCCGTAGTTGGAGTAGTCATCGCCGTAGCCGTAGTACTTATTGCGGCCGTAGTTGTTACCGTAGCTGTTGCCGTAGTTGTTGCCGTAGTAGTAGTCGCTGTTCTTGCCGTAGTAGTCACCTCCGTAGCTCTTACCGCCGTAGCCGTAGTCACCGTAGCCGTAGTCGCCGTAGCCGTAGTCGTAGTCGCCGTAGTCGTAGTCGCCGTAGCCACCATAGACGCCGTAGCCGTAATCGTTGTAGTCGTCGTAGCCGTAGCCGTAGCCGTGCCCGTGGCCGTACTTCTTGCGGCGGTCGTGGTGCTTGTTCTTGTTCTTGGCGTAGCCATAGCCGTAGCCATAGCCGTCGTCGTAGTCGCCGTACGCGGCGGCGGAGGTGGCCGAGAGGCTGAAGAGCGCAAGGACTGCCGCGAGAGCGAGCAGCATGAATCGCTTGGAGATCATGGTGGGCGGTGGCAGATTTGGATCTGGCTGGGCAAGGAGACGGAGGAGACGGAGGAGACGGAGGAGAGGGGAACCAGGTGCGCGGTGCGAGGCAAATCGCAGAGTGAGGAGCCACCTCGGCGGCGATGACGATGGGAATTGCAAGACGACATGGCGGTAGACTTGGGTCTGTGAGGTGAGAGGTTGTGCGTTGATGCGAGAGTAGGTTGAGTGGAGCCGATGGATGTGTTGGTTGAGAGAGATCCTTCGGTCTCTGCGATGTTGACAGAAGTCGGACAGGAAGCTATTGGGATTGGCCGGACGAAATCGGTCGTCTTCATATCCACCCACCACCACCACCACCACCACCACCACCACCACCACCACCATCGTCTTCAGCACCAACAACAGCAACGACCACCACCACCAGAACAACAAGAACAACAACTGCAACAACTCATCAGCAGTTGCGTGTAGCCTAGAGAGAGAGTGGGGAGTTCGGGCGGCTGGATATTGCCCCGATGGCCTATTGAGTGTCCCGTGGAGATGACCAGAAATCTTTGATAGCAGTCGAACTGCATAGAAATTGTGTGATTGAATTGAAGCTCCAAGAGATGGTAAGCACAGTAACCACATAATCAGGAGACAGATAGCCGATCACTCCCTGTCACGAATAAACGAAATTGAGTTGGGATTTAGACGAGATGTACTGTAAAGATGCATGCGAGAGAGAACACGAACCTCACGGTGGCAAAAGCCATTAACGTTACAACAAGAACAAGAGCAATAACAAGAACAAGAACAACGACTGCAGACCGATGAAAAGGGATACTGCGCTCAGTAGTATCCCCCAAGACCATAGCTCTTGTAAGATGGTCCGTAGTAGTCGTTGCCGTAGCCGTAGGAGTTGTCGTCGTAGCCGTAGAAGCCGTTGCCGTATCCGTAGAAGCCGTTGCCGTATCCGTAGAAGCCGTTGCCGAAGCCGTAGTAGTCGTTGCCGTAGCCGTAGGAGTTGCCGCCGTAGCCACCGTAGCCACCGTAACCACCGTAGCCACCGTAACCACCGTAGCCACCGTAACCACCGTAGCCACCGTAGCCGTACATTTTCTTGCCGAATGATCCGTAGCCGTAGCCGTCATCGTCGTACTCGTAGTTCTTGCGACGGCAATGGTGGCGATGGCGGCGGTGGCCGTGGCCATGGCCGTGGTTGTTTCCGTAGCTGTAGCCATTGTAGTTATAGTCGTAGTCACCGTATGCCGCTGCGGACGATGCAAAGAAAGCGAGGACGGCGAAGAAAGCGGTGGCGATGAGCGCGGTAGACTTGGATCCCAGAGTCATGGCGTTGAGGCTGTGGAGACTTGAGGGTTTGCTGTGCTGGGGCAAAATGCGAAGTGAGCTTGGGATTGCACGTGCAAGCTAACGGTGACGAGTGGAAGAACTTGAGGACAAAGGAGCAGACGAAGCGAAGAGGGTGTATTGTCGCCAAGGCTCGTTCTCTCGCAGTGCTGAAGGGTTGAAGGGTTGAAGGGTTGAGGGGTTGAAGGACTGATCGCAGCTAATCAACTCAAACATGGGCATTCGATCACTCATCAGTGAGACCGAACTTCGCGATCTCTCAAGCGAAAGTTAGGATCCAGTGGTCACTGGCATACCCTCAACTATGTGTCGCGACCAGCTACTTTTTGCAGACTGGAAGCCAGGATATTCCAGAACATCGTTCCATTCTCGTGGATCGGATTGAGAGCTTCCAACCATCTAACCGACAGGATACCGGTCCTGTCCGGTGTAGACATGTCAAGTCGAAGGTTAAAGGTTGAAGGTTGGCTCCATCCAAATCCAAGTCGAAAGAAAGATTCACTCGAACGAGCTTTGGACGTTAACCACTACACTAGGACTCGTCGATACAAACAGGATGCGGAGCAGGATGCTGAGGCCTTCAGTAGCCGGAGTATGGCGCGAAGCCGTAGCTGTAGTCGCTGTATCCTTGGCCGTAACCGCTGTACCCCTTGCCGTAGCCCTTGCCGTAGCCCTTGCCGTAGCCCTTGCCGTAGGAGCCGCCGTAGTTGGAGTAGTCATCGCCGTAGCCGTAGTACTTATTGCGGCCGTAGTTGTTACCGTAGCTGTTGCCGTAGTTGTTGCCGTAGTAGTAGTCGCTGTTCTTGCCGTAGTAGTCACCTCCGTAGCTCTTACCGCCGTAGCCGTAGTCACCGTAGCCGTAGTCGCCGTAGCCGTAGTCGTAGTCGCCGTAGTCGTAGTCGCCGTAGCCACCATAGACGCCGTAGCCGTAATCGTTGTAGTCGTCGTAGCCGTAGCCGTAGCCGTGCCCGTGGCCGTACTTCTTGCGGCGGTCGTGGTGCTTGTTCTTGTTCTTGGCGTAGCCATAGCCGTAGCCATAGCCGTCGTCGTAGTCGCCGTACGCGGCGGCGGAGGTGGCCGAGAGGCTGAAGAGCGCAAGGACTGCCGCGAGAGCGAGCAGCATGAATCGCTTGGAGATCATGGTGGGCGGTGGCAGATTTGGATCTGGCTGGGCAAGGAGACGGAGGAGACGGAGGAGACGGAGGAGACGGAGGAGAGGGGAACCAGGTGCGCGGTGCGAGGCAAATCGCAGAGTGAGGAGCCACCTCGGCGGCGATGACGATGGGAATTGCAAGACGACATGGCGGTAGACTTGGGTCTGTGAGGTGAGAGGTTGTGCGTTGATGCGAGAGTAGGTTGAGTGGAGCCGATGGATGTGTTGGTTGAGAGAGATCCTTCGGTCTCTGCGATGTTGACAGAAGTCGGACAGGAAGCTATTGGGATTGGCCGGACGAAATCGGTCGTCTTCATATCCACCCACCACCACCACCACCACCACCACCACCACCACCACCACCATCGTCTTCAGCACCAACAACAGCAACGACCACCACCACCAGAACAACAAGAACAACAACTGCAACAACTCATCAGCAGTTGCGTGTAGCCTAGAGAGAGAGTGGGGAGTTCGGGCGGCTGGATATTGCCCCGATGGCCTATTGAGTGTCCCGTGGAGATGACCAGAAATCTTTGATAGCAGTCGAACTGCATAGAAATTGTGTGATTGAATTGAAGCTCCAAGAGATGGTAAGCACAGTAACCACATAATCAGGAGACAGATAGCCGATCACTCCCTGTCACGAATAAACGAAATTGAGTTGGGATTTAGACGAGATGTACTGTAAAGATGCATGCGAGAGAGAACACGAACCTCACGGTGGCAAAAGCCATTAACGTTACAACAAGAACAAGAGCAATAACAAGAACAAGAACAACGACTGCAGACCGATGAAAAGGGATACTGCGCTCAGTAGTATCCCCCAAGACCATAGCTCTTGTAAGATGGTCCGTAGTAGTCGTTGCCGTAGCCGTAGGAGTTGTCGTCGTAGCCGTAGAAGCCGTTGCCGTATCCGTAGAAGCCGTTGCCGTATCCGTAGAAGCCGTTGCCGAAGCCGTAGTAGTCGTTGCCGTAGCCGTAGGAGTTGCCGCCGTAGCCACCGTAGCCACCGTAACCACCGTAGCCACCGTAACCACCGTAGCCACCGTAACCACCGTAGCCACCGTAGCCGTACATTTTCTTGCCGAATGATCCGTAGCCGTAGCCGTCATCGTCGTACTCGTAGTTCTTGCGACGGCAATGGTGGCGATGGCGGCGGTGGCCGTGGCCATGGCCGTGGTTGTTTCCGTAGCTGTAGCCATTGTAGTTATAGTCGTAGTCACCGTATGCCGCTGCGGACGATGCAAAGAAAGCGAGGACGGCGAAGAAAGCGGTGGCGATGAGCGCGGTAGACTTGGATCCCAGAGTCATGGCGTTGAGGCTGTGGAGACTTGAGGGTTTGCTGTGCTGGGGCAAAATGCGAAGTGAGCTTGGGATTGCACGTGCAAGCTAACGGTGACGAGTGGAAGAACTTGAGGACAAAGGAGCAGACGAAGCGAAGAGGGTGTATTGTCGCCAAGGCTCGTTCTCTCGCAGTGCTGAAGGGTTGAAGGGTTGAAGGGTTGAGGGGTTGAAGGACTGATCGCAGCTAATCAACTCAAACATGGGCATTCGATCACTCATCAGTGAGACCGAACTTCGCGATCTCTCAAGCGAAAGTTAGGATCCAGTGGTCACTGGCATACCCTCAACTATGTGTCGCGACCAGCTACTTTTTGCAGACTGGAAGCCAGGATATTCCAGAACATCGTTCCATTCTCGTGGATCGGATTGAGAGCTTCCAACCATCTAACCGACAGGATACCGGTCCTGTCCGGTGTAGACATGTCAAGTCGAAGGTTAAAGGTTGAAGGTTGGCTCCATCCAAATCCAAGTCGAAAGAAAGATTCACTCGAACGAGCTTTGGACGTTAACCACTACACTAGGACTCGTCGATACAAACAGGATGCGGAGCAGGATGCTGAGGCCTTCAGTAGCCGGAGTATGGCGCGAAGCCGTAGCTGTAGTCGCTGTATCCTTGGCCGTAACCGCTGTACCCCTTGCCGTAGCCCTTGCCGTAGCCCTTGCCGTAGCCCTTGCCGTAGGAGCCGCCGTAGTTGGAGTAGTCATCGCCGTAGCCGTAGTACTTATTGCGGCCGTAGTTGTTACCGTAGCTGTTGCCGTAGTTGTTGCCGTAGTAGTAGTCGCTGTTCTTGCCGTAGTAGTCACCTCCGTAGCTCTTACCGCCGTAGCCGTAGTCACCGTAGCCGTAGTCGCCGTAGCCGTAGTCGTAGTCGCCGTAGTCGTAGTCGCCGTAGCCACCATAGACGCCGTAGCCGTAATCGTTGTAGTCGTCGTAGCCGTAGCCGTAGCCGTGCCCGTGGCCGTACTTCTTGCGGCGGTCGTGGTGCTTGTTCTTGTTCTTGGCGTAGCCATAGCCGTAGCCATAGCCGTCGTCGTAGTCGCCGTACGCGGCGGCGGAGGTGGCCGAGAGGCTGAAGAGCGCAAGGACTGCCGCGAGAGCGAGCAGCATGAATCGCTTGGAGATCATGGTGGGCGGTGGCAGATTTGGATCTGGCTGGGCAAGGAGACGGAGGAGACGGAGGAGACGGAGGAGACGGAGGAGACGGAGGAGAGGGGAACCAGGTGCGCGGTGCGAGGCAAATCGCAGAGTGAGGAGCCACCTCGGCGGCGATGACGATGGGAATTGCAAGACGACATGGCGGTAGACTTGGGTCTGTGAGGTGAGAGGTTGTGCGTTGATGCGAGAGTAGGTTGAGTGGAGCCGATGGATGTGTTGGTTGAGAGAGATCCTTCGGTCTCTGCGATGTTGACAGAAGTCGGACAGGAAGCTATTGGGATTGGCCGGACGAAATCGGTCGTCTTCATATCCACCCACCACCACCACCACCACCACCACCACCATCGTCTTCAGCACCAACAACAGCAACGACCACCACCACCAGAACAACAAGAACAACAACTGCAACAACTCATCAGCAGTTGCGTGTAGCCTAGAGAGAGAGTGGGGAGTTCGGGCGGCTGGATATTGCCCCGATGGCCTATTGAGTGTCCCGTGGAGATGACCAGAACTTGTCGAATTCAGTTGAAATCCATACAAACGGCCAATCCCAATAGCTTCCTGTCCGACTTCTGTCAACATCGCAGAGACCGAAGGATCTCTCTCAACCAACACACCCATCGGCTCCACTCAACCTACTCTCGCATCAACGCACAACCTCTCACCTCACAGACCCAAGTCTACCGCCATGTCGTCTTGCAATTCCCATCGTCATCGCCGCCGAGGTGGCTCCTCACTCTGCGATTTGCCTCGCACCGCGCACCTGGTTCCCCTCTCCTCCGTCTCCTCCGTCTCCTCCGTCTCCTCCGTCTCCTTGCCCAGCCAGATCCAAATCTGCCACCGCCCACCATGATCTCCAAGCGATTCATGCTGCTCGCTCTCGCGGCAGTCCTTGCGCTCTTCAGCCTCTCGGCCACCTCCGCCGCCGCGTACGGCGACTACGACGACGGCTATGGCTACGGCTATGGCTACGCCAAGAACAAGAACAAGCACCACGACCGCCGCAAGAAGTACGGCCACGGGCACGGCTACGGCTACGGCTACGACGACTACAACGATTACGGCTACGGCGTCTATGGTGGCTACGGCGACTACGACTACGGCGACTACGACTACGGCTACGGCGACTACGGCTACGGTGACTACGGCTACGGCGGTAAGAGCTACGGAGGTGACTACTACGGCAAGAACAGCGACTACTACTACGGCAACAACTACGGCAACAGCTACGGTAACAACTACGGCCGCAATAAGTACTACGGCTACGGCGATGACTACTCCAACTACGGCGGCTCCTACGGCAAGGGCTACGGCAAGGGCTACGGCAAGGGCTACGGCAAGGGCTACGGCAAGGGGTACAGCGGTTACGGCCAAGGATACAGCGACTACAGCTACGGCTTCGCGCCATACTCCGGCTACTGAAGGCCTCAGCATCCTGCTCCGCATCCTGTTTGTATCGACGAGTCCTAGTGTAGTGGTTAACGTCCAAAGCTCGTTCGAGTGAATCTTTCTTTCGACTTGGATTTGGATGGAGCCAACCTTCAACCTTTAACCTTCGACTTGACATGTCTACACCGGACAGGACCGGTATCCTGTCGGTTAGATGGTTGGAAGCTCTCAATCCGATCCACGAGAATGGAACGATGTTCTGGAATATCCTGGCTTCCAGTCTGCAAAAAGTAGCTGGTCGCGACACATAGTTGAGGGTATGCCAGTGACCACTGGATCCTAACTTTCGCTTGAGAGATCGCGAAGTTCGGTCTCACTGATGAGTGATCGAATGCCCATGTTTGAGTTGATTAGCTGCGATCAGTCCTTCAACCCCTCAACCCTTCAACCCTTCAACCCTTCAGCACTGCGAGAGAACGAGCCTTGGCGACAATACACCCTCTTCGCTTCGTCTGCTCCTTTGTCCTCAAGTTCTTCCACTCGTCACCGTTAGCTTGCACGTGCAATCCCAAGCTCACTTCGCATTTTGCCCCAGCACAGCAAACCCTCAAGTCTCCACAGCCTCAACGCCATGACTCTGGGATCCAAGTCTACCGCGCTCATCGCCACCGCTTTCTTCGCCGTCCTCGCTTTCTTTGCATCGTCCGCAGCGGCATACGGTGACTACGACTATAACTACAATGGCTACAGCTACGGAAACAACCACGGCCATGGCCACGGCCACCGCCGCCATCGCCACCATTGCCGTCGCAAGAACTACGAGTACGACGATGACGGCTACGGCTACGGATCATTCGGCAAGAAAATGTACGGCTACGGTGGCTACGGTGGCTACGGTGGCTACGGTGGTTACGGTGGCTACGGTGGTTACGGTGGCTACGGTGGCTACGGCGGCAACTCCTACGGCTACGGCAACGACTACTACGGCTTCGGCAACGGCTTCTACGGATACGGCAACGGCTTCTACGGATACGGCAACGGCTTCTACGGCTACGACGACAACTCCTACGGCTACGGCAACGACTACTACGGACCATCTTACAAGAGCTATGGTCTTGGGGGATACTACTGAGCGCAGTATCCCTTTTCATCGGTCTGCAGTCGTTGTTCTTGTTCTTGTTATTGCTCTTGTTCTTGTTGTAACGTTAATGGCTTTTGCCACCGTGAGGTTCGTGTTCTCTCTCGCATGCATCTTTACAGTACATCTCGTCTAAATCCCAACTCAATTTCGTTTATTCGTGACAGGGAGTGATCGGCTATCTGTCTCCTGATTATGTGGTTACTGTGCTTACCATCTCTTGGAGCTTCAATTCAATCACACAATTTCTATGCAGTTCGACTGCTATCAAAGATTTCTGGTCATCTCCACGGGACACTCAATAGGCCATCGGGGCAATATCCAGCCGCCCGAACTCCCCACTCTCTCTCTAGGCTACACGCAACTGCTGATGAGTTGTTGCAGTTGTTGTTCTTGTTGTTCTGGTGGTGGTGGTCGTTGCTGTTGTTGGTGCTGAAGACGATGGTGGTGGTGGTGGTGGTGGTGGTGGTGGTGGTGGTGGGTGGATATGAAGACGACCGATTTCGTCCGGCCAATCCCAATAGCTTCCTGTCCGACTTCTGTCAACATCGCAGAGACCGAAGGATCTCTCTCAACCAACACATCCATCGGCTCCACTCAACCTACTCTCGCATCAACGCACAACCTCTCACCTCACAGACCCAAGTCTACCGCCATGTCGTCTTGCAATTCCCATCGTCATCGCCGCCGAGGTGGCTCCTCACTCTGCGATTTGCCTCGCACCGCGCACCTGGTTCCCCTCTCCTCCGTCTCCTCCGTCTCCTCCGTCTCCTCCGTCTCCTCCGTCTCCTTGCCCAGCCAGATCCAAATCTGCCACCGCCCACCATGATCTCCAAGCGATTCATGCTGCTCGCTCTCGCGGCAGTCCTTGCGCTCTTCAGCCTCTCGGCCACCTCCGCCGCCGCGTACGGCGACCACGACGACGGCTATGGCTACGGCTATGGCTACGCCAAGAACAAGAACAAGCACCACGACCGCCGCAAGAAGTACGGCCACGGGCACGGCTACGGCTACGGCTACGACGACTACAACGATTACGGCTACGGCGTCTATGGTGGCTACGGCGACTACGACTACGGCGACTACGACTACGGCTACGGCGACTACGGCTACGGTGACTACGGCTACGGCGGTAAGAGCTACGGAGGTGACTACTACGGCAAGAACAGCGACTACTACTACGGCAACAACTACGGCAACAGCTACGGTAACAACTACGGCCGCAATAAGTACTACGGCTACGGCGATGACTACTCCAACTACGGCGGCTCCTACGGCAAGGGCTACGGCAAGGGCTACGGCAAGGGCTACGGCAAGGGGTACAGCGGTTACGGCCAAGGATACAGCGACTACAGCTACGGCTTCGCGCCATACTCCGGCTACTGAAGGCCTCAGCATCCTGCTCCGCATCCTGTTTGTATCGACGAGTCCTAGTGTAGTGGTTAACGTCCAAAGCTCGTTCGAGTGAATCTTTCTTTCGACTTGGATTTGGATGGAGCCAACCTTCAACCTTTAACCTTCGACTTGACATGTCTACACCGGACAGGACCGGTATCCTGTCGGTTAGATGGTTGGAAGCTCTCAATCCGATCCACGAGAATGGAACGATGTTCTGGAATATCCTGGCTTCCAGTCTGCAAAAAGTAGCTGGTCGCGACACATAGTTGAGGGTATGCCAGTGACCACTGGATCCTAACTTTCGCTTGAGAGATCGCGAAGTTCGGTCTCACTGATGAGTGATCGAATGCCCATGTTTGAGTTGATTAGCTGCGATCAGTCCTTCAACCCCTCAACCCTTCAACCCTTCAACCCTTCAGCACTGCGAGAGAACGAGCCTTGGCGACAATACACCCTCTTCGCTTCGTCTGCTCCTTTGTCCTCAAGTTCTTCCACTCGTCACCGTTAGCTTGCACGTGCAATCCCAAGCTCACTTCGCATTTTGCCCCAGCACAGCAAACCCTCAAGTCTCCACAGCCTCAACGCCATGACTCTGGGATCCAAGTCTACCGCGCTCATCGCCACCGCTTTCTTCGCCGTCCTCGCTTTCTTTGCATCGTCCGCAGCGGCATACGGTGACTACGACTATAACTACAATGGCTACAGCTACGGAAACAACCACGGCCATGGCCACGGCCACCGCCGCCATCGCCACCATTGCCGTCGCAAGAACTACGAGTACGACGATGACGGCTACGGCTACGGATCATTCGGCAAGAAAATGTACGGCTACGGTGGCTACGGTGGCTACGGTGGCTACGGTGGTTACGGTGGCTACGGTGGTTACGGTGGCTACGGTGGCTACGGCGGCAACTCCTACGGCTACGGCAACGACTACTACGGCTTCGGCAACGGCTTCTACGGATACGGCAACGGCTTCTACGGATACGGCAACGGCTTCTACGGCTACGACGACAACTCCTACGGCTACGGCAACGACTACTACGGACCATCTTACAAGAGCTATGGTCTTGGGGGATACTACTGAGCGCAGTATCCCTTTTCATCGGTCTGCAGTCGTTGTTCTTGTTCTTGTTATTGCTCTTGTTCTTGTTGTAACGTTAATGGCTTTTGCCACCGTGAGGTTCGTGTTCTCTCTCGCATGCATCTTTACAGTACATCTCGTCTAAATCCCAACTCAATTTCGTTTATTCGTGACAGGGAGTGATCGGCTATCTGTCTCCTGATTATGTGGTTACTGTGCTTACCATCTCTTGGAGCTTCAATTCAATCACACAATTTCTATGCAGTTCGACTGCTATCAAAGATTTCTGGTCATCTCCACGGGACACTCAATAGGCCATCGGGGCAATATCCAGCCGCCCGAACTCCCCACTCTCTCTCTAGGCTACACGCAACTGCTGATGAGTTGTTGCAGTTGTTGTTCTTGTTGTTCTGGTGGTGGTGGTCGTTGCTGTTGTTGGTGCTGAAGACGATGGTGGTGGTGGTGGTGGTGGTGGTGGTGGTGGTGGTGGTGGTGGGTGGATATGAAGACGACCGATTTCGTCCGGCCAATCCCAATAGCTTCCTGTCCGACTTCTGTCAACATCGCAGAGACCGAAGGATCTCTCTCAACCAACACATCCATCGGCTCCACTCAACCTACTCTCGCATCAACGCACAACCTCTCACCTCACAGACCCAAGTCTACCGCCATGTCGTCTTGCAATTCCCATCGTCATCGCCGCCGAGGTGGCTCCTCACTCTGCGATTTGCCTCGCACCGCGCACCTGGTTCCCCTCTCCTCCGTCTCCTCCGTCTCCTCCGTCTCCTCCGTCTCCTCCGTCTCCTTGCCCAGCCAGATCCAAATCTGCCACCGCCCACCATGATCTCCAAGCGATTCATGCTGCTCGCTCTCGCGGCAGTCCTTGCGCTCTTCAGCCTCTCGGCCACCTCCGCCGCCGCGTACGGCGACCACGACGACGGCTATGGCTACGGCTATGGCTACGCCAAGAACAAGAACAAGCACCACGACCGCCGCAAGAAGTACGGCCACGGGCACGGCTACGGCTACGGCTACGACGACTACAACGATTACGGCTACGGCGTCTATGGTGGCTACGGCGACTACGACTACGGCGACTACGACTACGGCTACGGCGACTACGGCTACGGTGACTACGGCTACGGCGGTAAGAGCTACGGAGGTGACTACTACGGCAAGAACAGCGACTACTACTACGGCAACAACTACGGCAACAGCTACGGTAACAACTACGGCCGCAATAAGTACTACGGCTACGGCGATGACTACTCCAACTACGGCGGCTCCTACGGCAAGGGCTACGGCAAGGGCTACGGCAAGGGCTACGGCAAGGGCTACGGCAAGGGGTACAGCGGTTACGGCCAAGGATACAGCGACTACAGCTACGGCTTCGCGCCATACTCCGGCTACTGAAGGCCTCAGCATCCTGCTCCGCATCCTGTTTGTATCGACGAGTCCTAGTGTAGTGGTTAACGTTCAAAGCTCGTTCGAGTGAGTCTTTCTTTCGACTTGGATTTGGATCGTGCTCAAACGGAGCCAACCTTCAACCTTCAACCTTCAAACTTCGACACTTACCTTCGACATGGCTACACGAGAAAATATCGGTATCTTATCGATTTTTACGTCACTCATCTGAGCATGGTCATAGTGACCGAAAGGAGCCCCTCACCGAGTCCGACCGAGATGGCGACCACCTCGCTCGCGCCGAGCGCCCTCCACGCGCGCGTGCAGAAGCTGCTGGCCTCGCGCACTGAGATCGAGTCCACGAAGGCGCTGCTCAACACGCTCGTGGCCAGCGACGTCTCGACTCGCAGCGCGAACGGCTCGCCACGGGCCGCGCAATCGCTCGTCTCGCTCGACGTCGCGCACGCCAACTCGCTCGCGGATCTGCGCAAGAACTTGCGCGCGTCTCTCGAGCAGAAGCAGCTCGCGTTGGCCGAGTCGGCGCTGCAGGGCCTCGCGCAGACGCTCGAGAAGATTGCTGTTCTGAAAGGCGATGTTGACACGCTCGACGAGAAGTGTACGGCCGTACAGAAGTTTCTTGAGTCGACCAAGCGTGAGACCCAGCAGGTCCAGGCAGAGGCCGCTGCGCTCGCAGCGAAGAAGTGAGTGAGGATATCAGAGGAGATGCAGTGCGTGTATGCTGACTGAATGTGGTTGAGGGTCCGCGTGCAGGAGGAATTGGACGACGTCAAGCAGTTCCTCGCAAAATATCAACTCAACGACGACGAGATCCAGGCTCTGTATGTGAAGGAGCTCACCGATGATGACATCGCAACATTTTTTCCTGTCATGGAGCGAGTTCAGCAAGTCAAAGCTGATTGCCGCACTCTCGTCGCGGAGGGGGAAGTCTCGTGCGCGTGAGTCCGAATGATGCCTGACTGTCTGAGACGGCGATGCTCATGGGATTATTCAATGCCTAGGTTGGAACTACTCGATACCGTAGGCAAGTATCAAGAGGTTGGCTTCGAACGGCTCTACCAGTGGACGACCAAGAAGTGCGGTGAGGTCGACGGAGAGCCGAGCTCACAGCTTCAACGTGCAATCACTTTGCTGCGCGATCGACCCGAATTTTACAAGTATGTGCCGTGGAGTCGTCTGGTCGTTTATTTATTGTATGGCAACTCATGTGTTCCTCTCTGGAATGATGCAGCTACTGCAAGGAAAGCCTTACATCATCGCGCCGATCACTGATCGTACGCCGCTTTATCATTGCGTTAACTCGCGGTGGACCAAACGGTATTCCTCGGCCCATTGAGATGTATGCCCATGATCCAGTGAGGTACTGTGGCGACATGCTCGCTTGGGTACATCAAGCTATCGCTGGAGAGCATGAGTTCTTTCGTGTGTTGTTCGATGGCGATCTCGAGTACACGCCATCTCCACACGAAGCCTCCTCAATAATGTCAGCCGAAGCTCCTGAAAGCATCAGTGAGACTCAAAGTCAACAGGACCAGCAGCCTAACCAAGCTGTTTGCACATCAATGGTGGGGCGTACTTTCGATGGCGTTGCTCGACCACTCCAAGTACGGATTGAGCAGACGCTGTCCGCGCAGCACGGCATCGTGATCGCCTATCGTCTCGTGCATTTGCTCGGCTTTTATGACCATAAATTCAGCGCCCTCGTTGCAAACAGTGGCGTCGCCGTCGCTCTCAGTGCATGCCGAGAGACTTCCAATCGAGCTTTTCAGCAACAGTTCCAGCTACTTGTCAACAATGTTGCATCGTCTGCGCAGGACTACTCAGCCAATCTGGCAGCGACCCACGCTACTATGGATGTTTCCCACCGCCTGATAACGCTCCTCGAAGTGTTTCAGAGCTCACTTCTCCCAGATGACGAAAAAGAGGCGGACTTGGCTCCGCTGTTCGACGGGATACTCCCAGCTGTAGAGCAAATGTGCGAGCGTACTGTGCATTCATTAGATGCCATTGATGCGTTGATATTCCGCGTTAACAATCTCAGCTGTGTGCGTGCGCCTCTGGTTCGATTTCAAGAAGCCAGCAAATGGTTCAACCATATTGGTGACGAAATTCAGAAACATCTCGTGGTGATGAGTGAGCTCCAAGCTCAACGACTATTGGAACGTTGTAACCTTGCCAGCATCTTGGCCAAGGTTCGAGCCATTCACCAGGTTGGTGCATCAGCCGGAATTCTACCTGCTCAACAGTCAGGACTTGACGGGGAGACTATATCCAGTGTTATGGAGGATTTCTCGACAGCTCTTATGTCGCTTGTGTTCCCCCAGTTCGACCACATATCACAACCAGACCTTCGCGAGCAGGCTCGGTCACTTACGGCCACACAGCTTGCAGATGCGTACACTGTCATCTACGACTTCGTTCATGATCCAAAGAACGGTTATACGACTAGCCACAAAGTGAGTGGGCCACTTGGAGGTAGCCAGGCCATTCTGTTGCACTCGCCGCACGAAGTGCGAACGGTTCTTGAGATCGAGTAACGGGTAACCAACAGTTATGTTGATGTTGCAAAACCTAACTCATATCGATCAAAATGTCGATGGCCACTGGTAGTCGCTCTCAAGGCCCCCTTCTGTTGCTCTTGGTCTGCTTTCAGTTTTAGCCGATGGAAAAAATGAAAACGATGAAGTTTGAGCTACCTTACCTGCAGCATCCCACAAAGTATCTTTGGCCCAACTACGACTCATTGGCTCCGAGAGTTAGACCATGCGACACTGCGACTCGAACGCTCAATCTTCGATCAGCTCGACTGAACTTGGATATGCTCTAGTGCCGTATATTCGATATCGCGGGACGATCGCAAGGTTAGGTATGCCCGGCGCGAACCTGATAATGCTATTCTCTGTGCTTGTGGCATTTCTCGACCGCTCTCTCCGTCAGAAAGAGGGTGCTTTAGTTTCATTTCTCGTTGAAGTGTAAGAATCCAGTAGCAAAAACTCAATGTGCCTCTCCAGCAGACTCCAGACCGGCAAGATAACGAAAGTGATGGTGTTACTTGCTACGGCGGTGATGAGTTTTACTCATGCAGATGCCCAAGACTCACAGAGATTCAGTTTTCGAGATAGTTTCACACGATTTGACGACAATAATGCATTCGTTCCTCACGCGAAATCCTCGAATTCGTTCAGCCTGCGCGCACAATCCAGCAACCAGATAATCGAATCACGAAACTATAACGACACATCAACACAAGACGACGGCAGCGTGGATAATTCGAGTGGATACTCCTCGAGAGAGATAGACAGCAGCTCCAGTTCTTCCTATGAGCACGAAGACCACGAATCTGCTTCAGCACGCTCACATGTTCAGCTCTCTATTCGCAATGGTCAGGTCCAGAGTCGTGGTGCGAATCTTGGTGGGTGGCTTGTCACAGAAGGATGGATGGCAAGAAGCTCCGAAATATATCGAGGTATTGAATCGAAAGTTGTCGACAGTGGCGAGCAGCAAGTGTTCAAGCACACCAGCCCACGCGATGTTGCGGAGAGTCGTTTCCGCCGCCACCGCGATAGCTTCATCACCGAAGACCATATCGTCAAGATTGCGGCTGCAGGACTAAATACGGTCCGAGTGCCAGTGGGCTACTGGATCCTTGGGTTCGACGACCACGACCCAAGTTTTGCCAAGCAATGGACTAACTTTGCGCCAGGCGGACTCATGTACCTTGATCGTCTCATCCGAGACTGGGCCAAGAAGCACAACGTCGCTGTGCTGATTAGTATGCATGGAGGCGAGGGCTCTCAGAATGGAGCGGACCATTCGGCGCCAGAACAGCCTGGCAGATCCCTGTGGTCTGAATATCCGGAAAACATCGCCTCAACTCTCGCTGCGGTCAGATTTCTTGCTGCAAGATACAAAAGTGATGATGCCTTTCTCGGTATTGGCTTGTTAAATGAACCGAGCGGTAGCACAGACCGGCGGTTGCTCTACCAGTACTACCAAGATGCATACACGGCGATTCGCGAAGAGGCTCAGAACGATTGCATTCTCACTATCGCGCCACTGCTGTGGGAGCAATCGCCAAAATTCATGACGGATCTACTACCTAATGCGACTAACGTTTGGGTGGAATGGCATCGTTATTTCGTATGGGGGTACGAGAATGCGAGTGTTGAGGAGTTAATGGGTACAGTCATGGATCAATTCCGGGACGATGTCGAAGAGTGGAAGCGCAGAAGCAACAAAAAGCTGTACATCGGTGAGTTCAGCTTCGCGACAGCGAATAAAATCAACGACGCACCCGCGCTTACCGAGTTCGGGCGTCTACAAATGCGCGTGCTGATGGAGAAGGTGAACGGTGGATGGGCCTTTTGGAGCTGGTGTGTATTCAACGACGAGAACTATCCGAACGGATGGTCTATGCGCAGCCTCATCAATCGAGGCATCTTTCCTTCACTTTCCAGGTACAGTTATTTCGTTTCGTGACGTTGGTTGGACGCGTGCGCTGACTTCGAACCTCTCATCGCAGTGCCTTTTCAACAAGCGACGTGGGGGTCTCCGAAACATCTCGTCCGAACATTACAGATACTGTTGACCTAGTCGCCAACTCGAGCGCGACTGAAACAAACAGCTCGAACGACTCGAGCACATCCCATACAAGTGCCAATAGTGGTGTGAAAACAGGGCGCTCTTCTGCGATCATTTTGGTAGCCGCTTCGTCGCTCCTTCTCGCAATCTCATCTCTAGATTAACAGAGCACAGAGAATACTGTAGACTTATTTAACAAGTGTGACGAGCGTTCCCGCGGGCACGCGAGTACGACGGACGATACTGCAGCCTTCCATGTCAGCAAGATGGTACTCGAGCTCGAGCGTTGTGTGCTTTCGCTTGAGTTTTTTCAGCTGGGTCTCAAAAGCCTCTTTATACTTTGTACGCTGCAGCGTTTGCACCAGACTCGCTCGCGTCTTCTTTACCGCAGTTACCAGTTTGCCAATGCCCGGTATTGAGAGCTGATAAGCTTGCTCATCCAGCCGCGTGGTCGTCAGAAGAAACCCGAGACGCTGAAGGTGTCCAACCCACGCCCTCAGCGTCGAGTCGCTGGTCAATGCGTCTTCTTGCTCACGCAAAATCGCCACCAGCGAGCCCATCGTGAGTATGGCGAGCTTAGAGATCTCCGGGAACACCTGGCGGAAGGCCGCAAGTGCCGCGACCTTCTCTCTATCGGCATCAGTGGACGATCCATCGAACACGATTCCTAGCTCGGCCTCGCGCGCTTCAATCAGGGCGGTGTAGTCAGTGGGGCGAACGAGCGCAACGTCATCCGCACCGGTAGGCACGCGAAAGCATACGAGGCCACCACTTTGACGAAGGCGACTCACCTAGCATAGCAGTCCAGCAATGAATCCACGGTCATCTCCGGGGCCCAACAGTCGAAATGAACTCTTACGTTCTGGTCAACGAAAGTGCGATTGGAGAGAACTGTATACCTACAGCCACGCGCACACTCAGAGCCTACGACAAGTAAGAGAGCAGAAGCAGATGACGCACAGCTGATGGCGCAGCACGATGGGTGGCAACCCGAGCGCCTCGAACCCATTCTGGTTGCGCTGCATGAGCAGCTCCACGGCCGAGAGCGTGTCGTCAAACGCGAGCGCCGAGTCGTCGACGTCGTCTCCGTCTTCCGCCTTCTCTTCCGCCACGGCGGCGGCCGGCGCGTCCTCTGTGCGCTGGCGCTTGCGGTGTCGCCGCAGCATTCTCCGGTGAGTGGGTGCACTCTTGAGCAGCTCACCAAGGATGTACTGGTATAACATAATTCTAGACAGGAAAAAGACACGGGGAACGATGACTTGAAGTGGAGTTTATGGTCTAAAATCACGTCCATCGCACGCATGAGGACAACTCCCTAGCTCAGCGTAGCCGTAACCAGTTCTGGACGCGGTCGCAGGTCTCGTCGATCGCTTGCTGGGCCTCTGGGACCAAATCGCCGTAGATGAGAAAGCCGTGGGAGAGCCCCGGGAAGATCCTGAGGCTTGCAGGCACTTTCAGATACGAGAGCCGCGTGTAAAAGTCGACGCTGTCGTCCAGCAACGGGTCCAGGTCGCCAACCATAAGCGCTGTCGGTGGGAACCGCTCAAGCAAGCTGTCCTCAGCCAGGCCGGGTGAGACCATTGGGTCGTGGATGTTGTACTTGTACTGGTTCGAGTTGCCGTGGTGCGGGTAGTACGAGTTCAAAGCCAGCTCGAGGATACCACGCGGTAACACGGGGTCGCTCTGGTGCAGGAACCGCGACGGTGAGGGCGACAGATGCATGTTGAGAGCTGGGAACATGAAGACGTTGCCGTCCGGAAGCTTGAGGCCGTTCTTGATGCAATAAATGCACAGTGCCGCGGACATGTTGCCACCTACAAACGAGAAACTGTCATGACCCGCTACAATCATCTTTAAAAAAAAAAGTGTGTACCTGCACTTTCGCCGAAGAGTGAGATCTTCGTGGGGATGAACCCCAAGCCGCCGCTAAGCACCCACTTGTACACACCAACAATCTGGTGAAGAGAGTTAGGGTACTGCGTCTCCGGTGCGAGGCCGTAATCTGCCACGTACACAAACAATTACTTAAAAATACTAGGCGAAGGCAACGGCAGGTGCTGAACGTACCGACGTAAACAATTACAGCGCCGAGGCGCTGTGCCCAAGTCGTGAGGTTGAGGTAGTCCTTGGCAATAAAGCGGCCAAAGAAGCCGCCGCCGTGGACGTAGAAGAGTACTGGACGCGAGGTTGGCAGGCCGCAGGAAATCATCTGCGGCGTCAACTGCGTACTCGCGCCATTCCACGAGCCAGCCTTCACAGAGTCGAGGGGGCGGGCACTGAACAGGATTACGCCGACATCCGAGCCGTGGAGACGCTTGGCCGACGAGCCCGAGCCATCGAGTCGCACAAAGTGTTCCTCCAAGACCGGGATCTTCGGACACTGAAACTTGGTGACGAACTTAACAAGTCGGGATTCGCCAAAGAGACGCCAGCCCATACGAATGACGTCCACGCTTGGACTATCGATAAGGATCCGCGTCGTGTAGCGCATCGCCTGTCGGCTCCGCAAAGCGTAGAACGGGATCGCCATCATTAGCATCGTTGGGCCAAATAGCTTGAGCATTTTCTTGTTCTTACGGCCGATCACAGAGTGAGCGAAATCGCTTGACGCGATGAGCACGTTCGTGCCAATCTTGAAGGCGGTGAGGCCGATGGGCTCGGACGATCGGTCGTGGTACTCAGACGGTAGTGGTACACGCTCCACGAGCAACGTCGTCGCGTTCTTGAAGTCGTCGTCAATGTCACTTTCCATCGGCGAGTCGATCAGCAATCGGTGGTCCGAGCCGTTCGTCAACGGACGTGCACGCTGTAGTACGTGTTGGCAGAGCAGGAAGAGTCGCAGGGCCATGAGCACGCGGGAGTGGTGAACTTTGATCCGACGCAAATTGGAAAATCGATAGAGGAACCGATTGTAATAGTCCACGGCGACAAGCGCGATAATACCCCACTTAATCACCTGCTTGGATGGGAACACTTTTTGCAAGAAGTCGAGGAACGACGTGCGTCTCGAGAACCGCTTGTACACAAAGAAGGCGATCGAGAGCACAGCAAAGGAGCTGAGCGACCAGCGCTTCTCCCACTTGGGGTCATAGCTTGACTGGAGCTCCTCAAGCACTTGGCGCGTCTCGTTGAGCGATTTGGTCGCGTGGCGCAGCAGTGAGGCGACACCGCCGCAGAGGATCGTGTATCGCTCGTTGCGCGGGATGAGCGGGATGATGTCTTTGAGCGCCGTCTTGGAGCGGAAGTCCACCGGCGGCTTCTCGGCGTACGCCTTGGACGCCATCACGATCTCCTCCTTGATGAATGTGTAGAGCACGCGCTCGAAGCTTGCGACCGTGAGCGAGAGGTGCTGCAGCTCGCGGCCCATGCGGCCGTACGCATACTCGCGGATGATGCGTCGCAGCACCTGGATGCACGAGAGCACGGCTGTGCAAGTGTTGAGCAGCGTCTCGTACCCGTGGACGCGGAGCTCGCTGTCGTCGGGCGTCTCCTGGTGCAGTCCGAGCGTGCCGGTCGACGGCGACTGCGTGAGGCAGTTCTCGATGAAGCCGTAGAGCTGCACCGAGCTCTGGGAGCGCAGGTTCGCCTGGAACGACGAAGGCGACGACGGCAGCGCGCCGTTGAGCGCGAGCGTCGCGGCTGCGAGCCGAGGCGACGCGATCTTGACGCTCTGGTCGTCGCTGTCGTCCATCGCGAGACGCCGCGCGGGATCACGAGTGCGGGGTCGTGGAGACGGAGGCCGACGCGCGCAGGAGGCTCGAGGGGGGCGAGAGAGAGAGAGAAGAGAGCCCCGTGGATGTGGGGGGCCGCCTCCCCGTGAAGTGGTCGGGAGCTTCTCGACTCCAGTGGTCGTACTTAGTGCGACCGTTCATGGTTACACTTTTCCGGAGATTCACGTCCGGATGACGCGGAAGTGCGCCTTAAGTGCGCACTTTGCGACTGAAAACTTCAACGTGGCGGTTTCGAACTGGAAGTGTGATGCAGTCGGTGTCACATCTCCCCACCCCCCAATGCAATTCAATGCAATAATGTGAGGGGGGGCAATAATTATTGGGAAACTGATCTGGTGCACACATGGCTACACTTTGGCGCACCATCGAGCTCATGCGTCCTGCCACGGCGACGCGCGCGCGGCCGCAATCAGCAGCGGCGCTGGACGGCGGAGGCGCGTCGCTCGCCAAAGAGAAGGCCAGCGACGAGCTCATTCGCGACCTCGAGAGCAAAGTGCGCCGCGTCGTCGAGCAGAAGCGCGGCGAGAGCGACCGGCTGCGCTTCGCCGTCGCCAAGAAGCGCGACGACGTCGAGCGCGCCAAGCTCGTGCTCCAAGACTTGCTCAAGGACTCTGGCGCGCTCGGCATCCACTACGACCTGCGCGTGGACAACCAGCAGGACCACGGCGAGGATGAGGACGAGACGCGATTGCAGCCCATCGCGTCCATTTCGCGGCGACCAGTGTACTCCAAGCACACCAACATCCACGAGCTCGAAGAAAAGCTCGAGCGCCGCGCCAAGGAAGCGCATCTCGTGCATCGTCGCACGCTCGTACTCGAGCACATTAAGAAGCGGCTGTTGGTGAGAAGCGCTGGGTGTTTTCGTCGTTTGACTAAGTGGTGTTTCACTAACTCCATTCGCAGAACGAGCGCGTTGAGGTCGCGCAGGCCACCGACCAGCTCAAACAGATCTACACCGACCTGACACACGAGACGAACGAACTGCAGAAGAAAGATATCGCGGCCGCCGAGGCCGTAAGCCAGGCGCAGACTCGACTCGTCCAGCAGCGCGCCGACATGGCAGCGAGCATGCGCAAGTTCCGGCGGGAACTCGCGCTGCGCCACAAGTGGGCGCGCGAGAAGGCCAAGTTTGAAAAATACTACAACGACCAGCTCCAGGCAGCGCTTGCCAAGGCCTCAACGGCAGGTGTTGCATCATCGCACGTGAGCGAGACACTTTCGCCACACACTCACCATGGCACCGCCTCAGTACCGACAACTAGTCAACCCAAACGGTCACCGACAAGTTTTCTAAAGATGCGGCGCAGTAGCAGCCATTTGGCTCTGGAGGAGAAGGCTCTCGAAGATTCCGAGGAGAGAAGACACCGCGAAGCCTTTCAGCGCATTGGCGTGGACCCCCGAGTGGAAGCGATCGACCCGGAGCAGATCATCCGCATCTGCTTGTCCCATGAAGAGCTCCGAAAAGAACTCGACGCCAAGCACGATGAAGCAGTCGAGCGAATTGCAACACTTCGTGAGCAAATTGTACGTATTTTGTAGAAATCGACAGGCTGCGGTAATCTAATGCCGTGAAGTAGAGCAAAGCTCGTAGCCTTGCGCGCGAAGACGTGCCGCTTTCGAAGAGAGGAACCTCGCAGAAGATCGAAACCAAGCAGCTCGAGATTTCAAGCGTCGAGCGACAACTCGCGACTGTCGTGGATCAGTATATGTTCGTGGAAAACACAGTCCGGCCAATCAAGGCGAGAGTCCTTCTGCGTGCTCGCTGCTTCACATCTCTAAGTTTGCTTCGTGGTGGCTAGATTGGACTCCAACAAGTGCTCCAGAACGTTTCGAGCGCGACCGTCAACGTCGACAACATGGCAGCTCTGGAGAAGTGTTTGGTGGAATCCTGCGAGGAAATGATGCGCATGCTTCGGGCCAACAGTCCGCCGCCAATCGCTGAGGAGACACTGGAAGGCGGAGCTAGCGTTTCTGCATCCATCCCAGAAGATGAAGCGGTCGAGCACGATGTCGATGAGAGCGAGCCACCCTCAACTCTTCATCAACGAACGGGAGTCGTCGAGGCTTCACCTGCGAAAGACCCTGAAAAGCATGCAGAAGTTGTGGTCTCTCTCGAAAGCTTTACGTCCCCCTTCAACGTTCGTATTGCACCAAAGAAGAGAGAGAACTACTACATTCCGGGCCTCACAAAACCGTCTGCATCCAGCCATGATGACGAAGGTGCGAGACGAAGTTTTGTGGCAGTATGTGTGATTAGTTAACACGGAACTATGCTGTAGATCTAGACGAGAACGACTTTGAGGTCATGGATCGCGCTATGGTCAAGCGCATCTCGTCGGTTGTAGTCTGTACTAGTGCCGGGAAGAAGCTAAAGAGTCCGTCTTGTGACGAGTCGGCAGCTGGCAGCACCCACCATCAGTACCACCACAGCCACTGAGAGTATGTGACTTCTCAAATGATAAAAGGGTCATTAGGAATCCTGCTTTCTCGAGTAGAGTCGGGCGTGCTCTTGACCAAACGCGACCTGGCAAGTTGTACTGCAGAAATCACGTTGGCTCTCTTTGTCTCGCGTGAGCAAATCGATGCGGACAACACGGTAGCACTGCCAACAGCTCTTGCGCTGGCCAGTATCGCAGCTTTGTTCTATTCGTTCAATCTCGGCCGTGGATGGGCGCGATTCCGCCTCAGCATCGGGAGCTCCGGACTTCCTCCACGCCATGACAGCGCGACGGAAGGCCTCTTGCTCTTTTCCCTCGTCGTACTCCCCGTTTAAGAGCGCCCCACCTTCTCGTACGGGACTATTCGTATCGTTATTAGACGTTCCTGACGGGTTGAACCAGAGCGTGTTGTCTCTGTCCTCTCCGTTGTCGTCTCCAGTTCGCCAGTCCAAAAGAGCTTTCATGAACGATGCGTGGCTCCCATCTTCGTCGAACTCACCATCAGCTAGATTTACTGGTAGTTCGGGCTGTGAAGGAGGTACGCTTGGATCCCGAAGAGGATTCACCTGAGACCAGTGAATACTTCCACCGTTTCTTAGTGCGGACACCTCTGGTACTGGTGCGATGTCTCTGATCTTGGGGTCAATGACTTCAGTCGCTTCCTGGAGTCCACGGCGCTGTGCGTTCTTGGCTGCATCCTTCAGTCGCTCCAGCTCGTTCCACAGCGTATTCCTTGCTGATAATCTTGATATGCCAATTTGCGTGAACTCCTCTGGCTGCATGGCGAGCAAAATGATACCTGTGACCTGGTGGAACTCGAACGCCGAGTGGAACTCATCCATCCCGATAGATGTAAGCCACTCGAGCACATGTTTTGTGGTCCATTTCTTGACAGTTGCGAGTGACGGCACAATTGGTAAAGAATCATCCTCCTCACCCTTGTTGGTCTTTGTCTTCATTCTCGGCTTCGTCGCCTTCACTCCATTCTCAGGATCTCTGCTCTTCTTCGGCTGGGACTTCACCATTCTTCCTTCAAGATCTTTAGCGTAACGGCTCACACTACCAATGTTTTCCTGTGCGCTACGCCATCGTGAGCCTCCAAACTTGGCTGGTAGCTCTTTCTCAAGCCGCTGCTTGTCTTCCAGCATCTTGAGTCGAAGTTGGACAAGGCGCTCCTCCATGACCTGAGCATCTTCCTCAAGCTGATCCGACGCTCGCGTCTTTGCAGTCGAGACTTTGTTGCTACTAAATGCACCTCCACGCCCAACCGCCTGCCTCATGCTTCCTATGCTTTCCTTTGCCATGATCTCTGTCAGGGTTGGCTGCGCTCCCACAAGCTGTGAGCGGCAAACTACGGTCGATTGGGCAGAATTCAGATGGCTACACTCTATTCTGAGTATCGGTACTGCGCAGCTATTTCTCTCCTTGCAGCGAGAGCCGGGAATGACGCGATACTGGAATGAGCCTCTTGTCCACTTTTCAAACTGCCCTCACTCCCATCAAGCACGTCCATGGCAGCTGATCTCCGTCCCTCAAAGCTCGACGAGCTGCAGTCTGCCTCGGTACTTCCTCTCAGCCGAAGCATTTCTAGTCCCACTCCGCAGGTAGCACCACATCCCCATTCCAGTAAAGTCACCGGCCTTCCTAAGATGGGCACTGGGTCGATGGAGTCTTCGCCTCTTGTGTGCCCCGCAGCAAGCTGCCTCTTCGGTCGTGCCAACCCGTTTGAGACTGACTTTTCTGTCCGTGAGCTGGTTGGCGAAGGTGGCTTCGGACGCATATACAAGTGCAAGTCGACTGTCGACGGTCGGTGGTACGCCGTCAAGTTGGAGCAGTTCTGGTTCAAGCCGCAAGCTTATTTCAACCCCTCCGAAGTGCGAGACGTGATGCTGAACGAAGCGCTTGCGCTTGCGCGCCTCGACCACGAGAACGTTTGTCGATACTACAACACGTGGGTTAGCGGATCGCTAGTTCCGATCGACAATGTAGGCAAACGCAATGAGATCTCCCTTCACCGTCAAGTAGTCAAAGACTCCAACAGACGCAAATGCTCCCCAGCTCGTCGCGTCTCGTCTAGCAGTGATTTTGCTTCGTTTGTCCACGCCTCGTCCCGGTTTGTGCCAGCACGGGCGGCCTTGTCGTTTGATGAGGAAGATTTCGATACCCAGCTCGATAGCATCGAAGATGGCTCGTCGCTGATCTTCAGGTCTAGAGGAATGCCTTTCGAAGACGATATCGATGAGCTTCCAGGATTCAGTGATCTTGGCTTTGAAATGGAAGCTGCAGATCCAAGCGAGTGCACAATAAACGCGTCCGATTTGGAATACTCGCAGACGCCAACGCATAAACCGCGGCGTCGACAATCAATGGATGTGAGCACGGCCGCTGGATCAATGTGCACACAGATCGACGTCTACATCCAAATGGCGTTATACGACGGCGACACGCTGCAACACTGGATTGACGAGCGGTCGCTCGTCGACCCGGCCCAGACTTTCGCAATCTTCCGACAGCTTGTTGCTGGGCTGAAGTACATTCACAGTCAAGGGCTCATCCATCGTGATATCAAGCCGGCAAATGTATTTCTTACCAAAGATTCGTGCGTTAAGATCGGCGACTTCGGACTTGCCAAGAATACGCTTCAAACAAGCCTACATATCCCGCCGTCTCAGTACTTCTACGACGACGGCGAGGCTGAACTCGAGACAAGTGAGTCGACGCTCTCAGCATCAGTTGGTGTCGGAACCCCACTCTACAGCAGCCCAGAGCAAATGAATGGACAGGCGAGTGATGCTTCGACCGACATTTTCAGCTTGGGCGTCTTGCTTTGCGAGATGTTCTCGTTGTTTTCGACCCAAATGGAGCGCTACATTGTGCTTTCATCGCTTCGTAAGGGCATCATCCCAGTGGCTTTGCGGCTTACCTTCCCAGATGTCGCAGACCTCGTGGAGCAAATGACCCGCACCGAAAGGACCCGCCGCCCGTCATGTTTGGACATTGAACAGTATGCGGTTCGTCGCCAGCTATGGAACACGTGTAACGTTGCCACTGCATTGACGAAGTTGGTGCCTGTGGCGACCAGTGCTTCGGACAGTGATGATATGAGCTTATCAAGCCTACGTGAAGGACACGCATTGCCGGCACGGACACGCATAGTCAGGCTTCTGTCGGTTTTGGAAGACCTCGAGAACGCTCAAGAGGGGCTTTTAGCTGATCTAAGCGCTGGAGATCAGCTGGAGAAACTGGCAACACTTGTAAGTGAGCGTAGGAAGATAATACGTGAGTTACGCATGGCCGTGGACATCGTTTAGTCAAGGGCATGTCAAATCTCAATTGGTCAAACAAATCTGAATCCAAACAACTCAAAGGTCAGCAGCAAAAACAACGAAGCCAAACACCGAGCAGTCTCTTTAGTGAAATCCTAGTTTCAGTCACCATGAGGGAGTTAGTGAGCTCAAAGGTATCACATCGGGCTGATGACTCACCATTCAGCGCAGATCATAGACAGAAGTCCTCTTCATCATAAACGCTCTGTTCTTCACTGATGGGTGGACTTCACGAGATTGCTGAGTAACCTTGACGGCGGTTGCGAATCATGACGAAAATGATACCGGCAAAGAAGATAATCCCGACGATTATCCCCACGATTCCTACAGCGGATAAGCCTTTTCGACCATGCTTTTGTTCGCCAGCGATCGGAGCAGGTTGATTGCTTTCTCCTTCCTTATCTTGGTGCTTCCCACCGTGCTCTTCAACATCACCCTGACCTTCACCACCGTGATTCTCTTCATCATCATCTTCTTCTTCTCCGTGGCTGTCCATTCCGGCTTCAGGTTCGTTTTCGTCTACGTCAGGGGTTACGTTTATCGCTTCAACACGAAGATCCAGTTCATCGCCGACGGGCAAGTCCATGCGCGAAAGCACCAGCATGTCTGCTTGCTCAAAATAATCAGCTCTCACTTGGTCATGTTGAGTCGAACCGTGAAGTCGCAGAGTGGAGTTTGCGTGGAATTCGCCGCGTAGACCAAAAACAACGACCTCTTCTACGTCGACATGCATTTCCGGACCATCGTACCCGTGAAAGACCCGTTTAGACTTCAGGTGGAGTGAATCTCCATTCGTGACTCGTGCCTCGAAGGTCAGGAGCGAGTATCGCCCTTCCTTAACTGAGTCGAGGGAATCACCGTCGTCAAGAAATAATTCGCCTTCTGCGGCAAGACCTTCCGCGCGAGGCTCTAAAGCTACTATCAATCGGTAGACGCCACGTTTGGTCATCGCTATCGTTGATCCAGGTCGCTGGGTTGGAACGATGTATCCGCCACGAACGTGGACATGCAAGGTCGCCAGTGGTGTCAGCAGCTGGATGAAGCGATCTTTGTAATAATCACCAGCATCCATATGAGGTAGCAGCGAATGCCCACTCTCAAGATCAAACCAAGTCGCGTTTGGAAAGTACACGAGTGTCGAGATTGCACGCTCTTCAACGCATGGAGAGACCATCAACGCAGAACCAACAGTGAACTGGGTCTCGATGTCGAAAGCCAACGGATCTTCCGGAAACTCCAGTGCCAGCGCACGAACTACAGGGGAACCGCGAGAGTGGGCACTGTACATTAGTGAGTACAGATAGGGAAAATACTTGTACCGACGGAGAAGAGTTTCACGGATAATGTTGGCAGTCTCTTGATCAAAATCAATTGGTGACTGGGGTTTTGCCTCGAGAGCAGCATGATTTCGAATCAGCGGGAAAAAGGATGCTGCTTGGTGCCAGCGCACACTCAACTCCTTCCCCGTCCCCACACCATGGCCACCTATGCTAGGCCCAGCGAGTGGAATCCCAAACAAGTTCATCTTAACTACGCTAGAGATTGCGATTTGCAAGTTCTCCCACGTCGGTTCGATGTCCCCGGATAAATGACCAGCGTATTGTCCATCCCCAGCAAAAGAAGCTCTTGAAAGTACGAGACTGCGGCGCTTGAGCACCCCATTCATCACTTGTGCGGTTGTCTTGGCCTGATAGTGACCATAGAGTGAGTGGAGGTTGTAATGAAGCGTGGTGTGATGAAGCGAAGCCATTGGCAAGGTTGCTGCATTGAGGTTTCCGTGTCCACCGCGAGAATCTGTCGACTGGCCAGGCACAAAAGGCTGTCTGTATGGATCAAAGGGGAAGGCGATATCCGTTGAGCGGACGAACGAACCACTTCTCAAGGCTTCTTCGCGACGTTGAGACTCATATCCTCGTGGAAGCATATCGCTCGACCCTTCACCTGAACCACTCCCATCCTCTCCCTCGGCGCAAATATGAGCTGTCCCAGAGAACTGGGAGTCACACAATGACGAAGGCTCATCATGTTTAAACCAGACGCCATCGAAGGGAAGCAATTGGCGATGGAAGCTTTGAAGCATCTCGCGCCAGAAGCGAGTGGCATTCGGGTGAGAGAAATCAATGAATGCTGACCAATGCAGCCCGACAAGCTTTTGCGCAGAAGCCTCACCTTCTACACCTTTAACAAACACGTTGAGGCGAGTTCCGCGAGTGAGCGGGTGATATTTACTATCCGACGTTGTCTCATCTGCAAGACCGTCCCCACTGTTGCTTCCGTTGCATTCCAGTTCGTCTTCATCACTGATTACCAGTGCATCATCGACATTTGGGGAGTTCGCGGAAGTCGGAATTGTTGGTGTCAGCAGCACAACGTAGTACTGGTTGTTAAAATGGAGATCATCGACAAATCGTCGAGTATCAGTCACCGGGAAACTGCGCTCATCCAAAGAGAAGGCTTCCTGCTCGTACATATAATCCACGTCTTGCCAGTACGAGTCCAGTGGTACGCCGGCTTCACGGAGGCGTGTGACTTCCAGCATCGAATCCGCCAAGGAGTCGAGGCCACGCTTACCGAAATGGTAACCAAGAGCCCAAAAAGGGGGAATGTCTGGACGTCCAACGACTTCTGTGTACTCGCTTGTCACATCCAAACCACTTGGACCAGAAAAGACGAAAAAGTCTATCACACCACCTGTCGACCGGAAAGTGAGCGCTGTATCCTGCGTCACGACTTCCATCGCATTGGACGACTGGAAATACACACCGTGAGAGCTTCCGGAGCTGAGGATTTGCAGATAGAATGGATGGACGCCGCCCAGATTGTCCCCACCCTTGTGAGTATGGGGCATAATGTTTTGAGCACGGCGCGAAAACATTGGGTAGTGGTCGCCCTTGCGATCGGCGCGAATTCGTGCTCGTCCCCAGCGTTCGCCCAGTCCAAACAACACTGGTGAGCCAGCGGCGTCATGGCTTTCGAGATGCGTTGAGAGTTCGATGAATTGATTTTCGAACACAAGCCCACTGAAGCTTGTCTGCGCATGGATGCTCGGCGTTGAGTTGAACAAAACTTCGCCCGTCTTTCGTCTCGTGACCGCCACCCCAAACGGCCGCTCGTAGAAGTGCACGTGATAATCGCTTTTGCCTTGGATGGCACTGTCATCTTCGTCGTCCTGGTAAATATCGGCGCGACCTAGGACTTCATCTCGGACCTCGTAACGAGGAAATGATGGATCTGTGATGCGGAATCGCACACGCGACTTTGATTCCTTGATCACGTCCAGCTCTAAAAGCGGTATATCATTGCCAAACGGTCCTCGCTTGAATCGACGCAAGACAAGAACGCCTCGCCAACCTCGAGTTGTCTCTTCGAGCGTAAGTAACTCGTAGCCTTCAAAGAAAGGCTGGAAGCACTCGCCATCCTCAAAACAGCATCCGATCGATCGGCACGTATCTGCATCTTGGCCGACTTCTTCAATAGCGAACCGTGGGTTTCGACACGCAATTCGGGACGCGTTCGAGACCTTGTCGCACCACGCTTGCTCTGGCTCTGGAAGGGCGTCGAACGCACATGGGATTCCCTCATTGTCGATTGGGTTCCAGCAGCAACCCTGGGCAAGACATGTCTCTTCCGTGGCGTTGGGGAAGTGGGCGATTGGTGGGTAACAGTCCACTCGCACACGAGGCTCGCGTGCGCAGAGCCCTATGACGTCGACATGTCTGCCGCGCTCAGCATTTGCCACTGCTGCCACCATGAGCGCCGTCCACACAGCCCAATGCCACGTGTGGCCTCCACGACCTTGCGGCTTCGTCATTTCTTCGGTACTTCTTGACCAAAGGACGAGTGCTCGCTCGGGTCACCGCGAGCTTTCTCCGCTGCGACCCGGCGTCGGCGACATGCTCGCGGCTCGATCTGCCAGTTGTGCGCGCTCGAAACGTGCGACAGGGAAGCGCACGGGAACTAATGAGGAGCTACGAGCACCGTGCGTGGGTTCACTCTACAGCGAGATGCGCAGTGGCCAAAGACGTCAATGCGACTGCAGACGAGAGCGCCATGAGATTCAGTAGTCGGTCTCGTCGCGAAATGGACGGCAGGACAAGAACTTAGTGGGAGAAGAAGAAGGGAGAGCCGAACCTAACGAGCCAATATCTGAGACGTGCGCCGCGGACGCAAACTGGCTTGGCGGTCGATCTGTCAGCATTAGCAGCTATTATGTGATGGTGTGATACTGCAGCGCGTTCTGCCGATGCCAGCGCCGGTCCTTGCGTGGTGTGCACGAAGCTGCAGGCTCCAGCATTGAGACATCACGCCGAGAAGGCGAGGCTGGAAGGCAAGTCGCTGCACACGTCGCGGAGATTCCTAGTGTCTGTACCGTAAGAGATAGAAGACTACCTCTCTGCTGTATTAATTTAAAACCTTCGTCATTGGTATCCCTCTCTATCTCGTTTCCCAAAAATGGGATACGATACTGTAGCATTTGATACTGAACAATCGAGCCAGCGACGAGATCCGGAATCCTCGAGGCATTGCGACGATGGCGGCGACGACGGCCATGCTCCCCCACGTGGACGAGCTCGTCATGGAGTACCTTCTCTTCCGCGGCTTCACGCGTAGCTTCCAGGCGCTCGCGGTTGAGCGCAAGCGCGACCGTGCCAAGGCCTTCGACGTCGAGCAGATCATTTCGCAGCTCCTCGGCTTTGTGGAGACGTACGCGCTGGATCGAGCTTCGGTGTCTGAATGACCTCACGGCGTGTGTGTTGGCCAGTTACCAAATTGAGCCCATTCTGGACTCCTGGAAGTTCTTGGAAGCGCGGTTTTTCAGCCGCTTGGACGCCTCGTACACAGCGGTACAGTTGTAAAATGCCTCGTATGTCTCATTCGGTCAAATCGCTGACCGAATGTGACCCGTTCTTGATCTAGACGATCCGCCAACTGGAAGATTCATGGCTCCGACTATATCTGGTGAACGCTATCAAGACGGGCCATCGTGACAAGGCTGTCGAGTTCTTCAAGCTTCTGATATCCTTTTTCAACGACAACTCTAGCACGGACGATCGTGATTGAACTACGGAACTGAGTTGGCATCCTTAATTCAGTTTGATTTGACGTTGTGTACGCAGACAAACTGAATGCAAGCTACAATGGCGGTGTCGATTCCTGGCATCGATGGTTCATCCTGCCGTACGTCCAGAGCCCGGAGAGTGATCCCTATTTTCGGGTACGTTGTGGGGACTGAGATGCTGAGGCTGTTGAATGCATCCAACCAATAGTGTCTCGCCAGAGATTCTTCGAGAAGCATTGGATCGAGACGCTGGTCACGTCATTCCGGAACTTCTTGTCGCTAATCTTTAGGAACCTTCCACTACCAAAGCTCCTCGCTTTTCAGGTCAGCCGGCTGGAAGAGCCTTCACTCAAACTACGCTTGAAGACGAGCCAGTCTGAGTGTAACCGACTAAGGTTTGTTCGTTCATCGCCCTTTCCCTTAGTTTCAATTCTAACCCAGTGTTATAGAGCACTGAATACCCACGCCTCAGAGCGGATACGAAAGCTAGAAGAGGCCGGGCAACAATTGTATGGCATCATTGAAACGATGGTGCACCACTCGTTTGCCGAACACTTCTCAAGCACAGTTGAGGGCCACGAAGTCAGTTCCGCGCCTACCGTACTGAAGGTCCTGCAATCATTGTCCGCCCAACTACACGAACTTCAAAGTGTTTTCGGAGTCAAGAGGACTGAGGCATCGAGCGATAAAGACTCTGGAAAAACTTCTGAAATGCTTGATCCACTGGAGGTGAAACTAAACAAAGTTTCGTCTTCAACGATCGAGTATGATCAGGGCTTACCGTCTAGTGCAGCTGTGCTATCCTCGTCGCCTTCATCATCATCACTCCATTCGACAGAATCTCCCAGTTCAAGAGGACAAGATCTAGCACAGGAAGTCCATCTAACATCTGTGGAAGAGTTCAGCTTTTGTCGAGAGGAGGAAGAGACTAGCGACACGATTTGTCGGTTTTCGCATGATGGAAGGCATCTCGTTGTGGGACACAAAGACGATCGAAGGATAATCGTCTTTGATGTTGACGTCTCTGGAAAAGTTTCGCTGAAGGAACAGATCCATCCCGAGTCCGCACTGTTGAGTGTTGAGTGGATTGCTGGGTCTGAGGTGAGTGACTGCTCGCGCTGAGTTTTTGCTATCTACTCAACGGTAACTGTATCGTAGAGCCTCATCTACGCCCTGCAAGACGGTTCAGTCCACGTGTGGGACACATGCGCGCACACACGCACGTTCATCATCTCATACAATGCGGACGAACGACGCCCCACGCATTTAGCATGCGCTGGCTCCTCTCCTGTTGGAGCGGTTGCACTGTCTAATGAAAGCGACACAGCAGAGCCCAGTCGTATCCAACTTCTTGCCTTTGAAGATCAGGGAATGCGAGTGACAACGTCGATAGATTTGACCGAGACTGCTTCGGTGGAATGTCTCCGATGGGCGAGTGATGGATCTCTATTGGCAATTACCCATACAAATGGATATATCTCCATTCTCAGCCCAGCGAGCTCAAGTCTGCTGGTTACAAGGCTCTTGGCTGAAGGTCGATCCACGTCTGCACCAATCGATGTAACTCCCGATGGCCAGTCAATCATTTCGTTCTCTTCAAGTCAAGTCATAGAGAGGCACGTTCAGGAGCTCATCGATGTCACAGACTCTACTCTTCCCCCTCCTCGTGCGATCTACGATGTTCCAAGTGGGGTGGTGGGTGAAGAGTTCTCAAAGCCGCAGCTCCAGTTTGGGTCGTCTGGGTCGTCTGGGTCGGTCTTTGTGGTCAGTACTTGTTTCTCAGCAGCAGCAAACGTCAGCGTCTTCAAAGTATACTCCGTAAGTCGACGCATTGCTCTCATGATTTACCAAAGTTACCTGACCATTTTCCTAGCGAGGTCGACGAGATATTCTCCGCCAACCAATAGAGGTCGCTGGATGTATTATCGACGTAGCCGTCCATCCCCACAGTGGTCTTTTTGCTGCTGTGTCCAGTGCAGGAAAGCTGCATTTGTGGAAACTGACCGAATAAGATGAAGGTGATGGATTGTATTGTAGTTGTTTCCTGTGTTTATACAAGTAACTCACAGGATGTGTTGCCTTGCTAGACCTGCAAGGAGCAATCAAATGTCTGGTACAACTACACCACCTTGGCCAGCGACTGGTGGAGCCGTTGCCCCACCGTCGTCGAGATCACCTGCTGGTTTTGAAACTGGCACACTCGCGACAAACTTGCGAAGCTGTTCACTCATGAAGTATTGACCCGTGGGTTTGTTGATCTCTCGGTCTTCGCAAAAGCAGAGCAAGATAGTGTCGATTGACATTTCGTACACACCCATGAAAGTAGAAGCGACGAACCATGCCAGCAGCATTGTCAACAAGATCGGAGCCATTGGTGACGAGATCTCCTTCTCACCTCCAGTACCATACCTTGTGTCGTTATGTTCGAGATAAGCGAACATCATGCACCCACATGCCATAGTGATGGCGATCTTGCCTGCAGTGAGCAACAAAAAACTCACGAGAGACACGGTTGCGATCTGCGCGGCATTTGTGAATATCGTCTTGAAGGCATCTTTCGCAGATGTGCAAAAGCTGTGGCCCTTCATGGCAATCATGATGTAGGCGTTCTTCGAAAGGAACTTCAGGCACTTTTCTAGACACCACATGCAGCATTGCACAACCTTGAGTAACACTTTAACGATGAGGTTGCTCTTCTGTAGATCCTGCGTCTGGTGATCGATATACAGCAGGATTGCGCGAATAAACTGGACAATTGCTATTATCAGAGCACCAAATGCAAGTGAACCAAAATGGTAGCGGAAGCAGTTCTTGAATGAGTACAACACTGGGAAGCGACCCATCTCTGTAGCGTTTTTCTCACGACTCCAATAGTACCGACAAATTGCACCAGCAATCGTACACATGCTGATGGCATTGATGAGTTGGTTTGTCCACAAAAAGCCAAAGAAGTGATATGCAAACAAAATGCGCATGGCATCGTTGGCATTTACCTTGCTAAGTGCGGTATTTGCCGCATCGGCAGCTGCGCCTCCCAGCTTGTCAAGATTGATGCTTCCGGAACTATAGATGTACGCGGCAATGATGGCTGAGTAGATGAACAGCACCAAGACCATCAGGAAGGGTATGATCGGGAAGAGCACTAGCAATGGCAATCGTTGGATGGCACGTGATGCCTCTTTGATAATCCCCACGGTGATACGGATTCGTTTTTGGAAGAAGCACACAAGCAAGAATGCGACACCAGTGAGTGCATACGAGACATACGCCACATACGCGTAAATTTTCTTCTTGTCTTCACTGGCCCGAAGATTGTCTGGGATCTGGAATCCATTCTGGGCAGCAGTGACGACCCCAGCGTCCGCGAGTTTCGATGATAGTTTCGCGATGCTATCATTATTGATGATCCCAGCCTTCGTGCTGACGAGAAGCGAAAAAAGCAACAGCATTAGCACGAAACTCCACAGCGTGACCCATACCATACACCCCGCAAAGTACTTCATGAGGAATATGAGTACGAGTCCCAAAGCCAGGGCTGCTACCCCACCGAACGCTAGGATCAGCTCCCACGAGTTCTGGATGTCCCCGATGGCTCGTCCAATAACCGACGCAGCCGTTTGCAATTTATCGAAAATCGGGTTTTCTTGCGCAGGACCCTTCGAGTCCGAAACAACTCGCACTTGCTTGACTTCGCACAACTCGTTGGGTCGCTTGACACCATTCGAGTCAGTCGTGTAGTACTTGGGTTCATCTGCTGGGTAGATACAGGTTTCTTCGGTCGTCGAGTTGGTTTCAGTCATCTGGATACAGCGATAGAACACCTTTTCACTGGCCATAGCGACGAACCAACAACTCTTGTCGCCAAAGAGCTTCTCTGCTTCACTTTTGCGGGCATTTTCACGGTCATCGTCCGTCTTCAACGTTGAATCGACCGCAATCTTTGCCTCGAATTCGTAGTTGCAAAAGTACGTGAACTGCTCTGGGCATGAGTCGACGCAGACACCGTAGAACTCGAAATCAGTCGGTGACTTGAGGTTTTTGTTGGTCGATTGCTCCAGGATATCTTCGCTCAATCGTGGGTAGAACGTTAATGGCTTGGATTCCATCTTCCCGGCCCCACACGTTGCACCGTTGTAGTCAGTTCCGTACAATAACCGCTCCGGATCGCCATTCATAAGCCCAACAATTGCCACAACTATCATCCCAACCCAAAAAATGCCAAACAGAATGCAGCACAACATATCGCGGCATTTACGCGTGGTCGCAGGGGCGACTCCAGTCTTGTTCTCTTGTGCATACACATCTGTTGAGGTCACTGGCTTCTTGGAGCAGCAGCCCATGGTCTTCACTCGATGCGAGGTACAGACCAAGAATGGCTGAATGCGGTCAAGCAAGGACAAATTCGTTGAGAAAAGTGCGATGGCACCGAAGTGAGACATGGTGAGCACGTGACATGCCGAAGCACCAAATGTTATTTTTATGAAACCGCTTCCCTTTCAGTTGTAGTGCATCCGCAACTGAGGGCAAGATGGCCAAGGTTCCAGCAAAAGATGTGAAGCTCATTGGCCACCGATGGGCTATGCATGCTATCCAAGCCCTAGCTCAGCGCGACTTCGAATTGCTCAGGAGAGTATTCACAGAGATACGTGAACTCCCAGAAAATGCCATCAACATTCAGATCAAAGCATTTGGTGCCGGGGGTCCGATGCAATTCCATGACTACGGTAGGCCACATATTAATCTGAGCACACTCTTTTGCGTCATGGACAAGTTGTATTGCCATACAGGCTTCTTTGCTGAGAGTAGTTCATCTTGCACTCCTCAAATGTTCGACCGAGCCATTGATGGGGACACATTACTGCTTATCGCTTTGCGGCGTCACGATCCGTCGAGCGCTACAGCCCTAATCGAGTGTCACGCTTCGCTAGACTTGACGAACTCGATCGGACAGCGTCCACTCGATATACTCTTTGACAGATTTGCTACCATGCAGCTCTACAGTCGACATGAGTCAGGAACTAAGCTCGAGCGCACGCCCGCTGGTGATTCACTCGAGCCAATTCTCTGTCGTCGCATTGAGTACGATTCGTTGTTCGTATCGGCTGGAGATCGGCTACGCGCACACCATCGCCAGATTCGTGATAGCGTCCAGAATGAGCTGTACCGCATCTATGCCCAGCACGCCCCCGAGCGACTTGCTAAAGTTAATGACCTGATGAGAGATTTTGAGTTCCGAGAAACTGAGTTACTGCGCGGAGTTCAGCAGAAGTACGAGAGCTGAATCCATTATTCCTAGGAGAAACACGTAGCCATGAGCCACGCTTGGATAAAATCTTCAACAACGCGAGCTGAATCGACACTATGATTCTGGATTTGCTCTAGCATTGCCCCAGCTTGTTCGAGTTCTAAGGGAGCATTGTTCGTGAAGACTTGAGTATCGTTGTGGATCGACGTACGTGTTATCCGAATTTCGGTGTCCTGCACGTGGAGCCAATATCGAACCAATACAAACGATCCATCCAAACATCTCAAACCTATTCTTCTCGGGCCATCATTGATCCGTATTGCAAGCTGCTTACATAGTGCGCGGTGGTACTGATGTGTCTCTTCATCAATTGAGTCATACAAGCCCGCCTCGTCGTCATTGTTTACCTTATCCGCGCTGACTTCTTCCGGAGGTAAGTGGTGTTCACTGGGCAATACCGACGGGCACGTTCGTGGTCTACATGATGGCCGTGCCTTGTCATCTCTTCCAGTCGGACTCGGGGATCGCAGTAATCTGGAGGTAATCACAAGCTGCCGCTCGCTTTCGAGCACTTTTACGTTCAACACTTGCACTAGTTTGAAGAGTAAGCGCTGGAGTTCGTCTTCGGTGAGAAGTGAGGACAGCCGAGGGAAATTTCCCTGCCCGGCGAGCGTGGAAATGGTCTCCAATTTGATCCTTAGCACAAATCATGAGTTCGAGGATCCGTTCTCTCGTGATACCAGTGATTTCTATACGTACATCATTTCCAAATCGTCGATCTCCTGGGCGACTTTGCTTAGCATGTCGATTCCTATCTCGCACTCTCCTTCTACGTCAGGGCCCCAGCGCCCTCGCACAACCACTCCACTGCGCAGCACAGCTAATGATACACACTATACACCGCAGACTAGGATGTTGATGTGAGCTTACCGGTCCCCTGGCTGGATAGAGTCAGTCGCTGGGTCTCGCATCTCAATCTGCAGTTCTTCTACAGTGATCTCCACGCCTTTCCGTGTGGTCGCTTCCAGCAGCACGAAAGCCCCAAATTCCACGATCTCGGGCTCGTCATCTTCTTCTTCATGATTGATCGAAAGAACCTGTGCAGTGCTGTCACCTGACTGTTGCCTGGCCTCGAATCGCTGCTGCAGCCTCCCGCCGCGGCTGATCCCAGGGTTCGTGTTGGGCTTGAGTGACGGCAGACCGTCTCGCGTTTTAACTCTTCGCGCCACCAACGGGCTTCTAGAGGTTGTTTGCGGTTTTGGGAGCAAGTGGCCGACCGTCGTGTTCTGGTGGAGGTGCTGAAACTTGATGCCGGCCTGCTGCCACTCAGCGTCCCATTTCTTCGTGTTATAGTACGGCTTCTGGGCCTTCAATCGGTCCTTCATTCGCTTATTCTCCTCCTCGATTCTTTGCTGCTTTTGCCGTTGGACCCCGCGGTTCACTAGTGTGTCTTTCTTGCAGGCGTTGCCTCTCCCCATCGCGAACTCGGGCGACAGGTAGCAGTCCACCATCGGTGTCTGCGAGGAGTCCAGCCGAATCCCAGGCATGTGCACATACGCCGGGCTGTGGACAGCTTTGAATAGCCTTTTCGGGGACCTGTCACCTTCGCGCGGCGACACTACAGTCGGCGACGTGGGCGTGGCAGCCGCGAGCACGACGTTCTCCTGGCGGTTGAGGATTTGCTCCATTTTGGCCGCGAGCCGCTGGTTCTGCGTGAAGATCTCGGTCTGTCGTTCTCGCTCGAGTTGCATCTTCTTGCGGTTTGTAGCGAGATGCGCACGGCGCGGTGGTGCACTGCTGTCGAGATACACCTTGGAGGGTGACTGGCACGTGGGCAGCACGGTTTGGAGCTTGGCCTGGTGGAGCGCATGCTGTCGCAGCACCTCACGCTCGTAGCAGAGCCGGTTGTCGAACGCGATCTTCCTGTTCATGGCGTCTCGACGGTCTCACGTGCTCATGGACCCGCAGCTCGGACAAGTGCACTCCTCCCGGCAGAAAATAGCGAGACGAAGACCTAGGTCTCCACTTCGGCCACGTTGAAGTGAGGGTCACTACCTCTGATCGTCACTCTAACGCGGTTTCATGTCCTACATTAGGACCCATCTCAGCGCAGCACACGTCACCACCTCCATACTGAGCCGACCATGCTCGACCGCGCCGATCTGCTCGTGCTCACGGCCGCCGCGCTGCACGTGGCGCTCTGTCCCTTCGCCAAGGTAGAAGAGAGCTTCAACCTGCAGGCCATGCACGACCTCCTGGCCTTCGGCGCGCGCGACGTGGCCGCGTACGACCACCGCGAGTTCCCGGGCGTCGTGCCGCGCACGTTTCTCGGCGCGCTCGCTGTCGCGGGGCTCACGAGCCCGCTCGCGTGGCTGCTGCGCGCGCTCGGAGCCAAGAAGATCGCGCTGCAGTACGCCGTGCGTGGCGTGCTCGCCGCGCTCAACTTTGCGGCGCTGCTCTTCTTCAAGCGCAGCATCCACGGTCGCTTCGGAAAGGTTTGGCTCTCTGTGTACGGCTCCGAGTGCTGCGTGGGAAGAAGACTCACGCGGATCTGTAGGACGCCGCGAGGTTCTTCATGCTCATCTGCGGTTGCCAGTTCCACCTCATGTTCTATCTGGGCCGTACGCTGCCCAACACGTTCGCACTGGTAAGATAGAAGCGAGTGTCGCTGCCTCGTTGTCTCGCTGGCTAACGCGAGACTGACAGGGACTTGTGCTCTGCGCGTATGCGTACTGGATCCGCCACGCACTCACGCCATCGATCTGCCTCTTCACGCTCACGATCATCGTCTTCCGCGCGGACACGGCTGTGCTCTTTGCCCCCGTTCTGCTCTGGATGATCTTGCCGCTCCACTGGCGCAAACTACTCCGCATCATTTCGTTGGGGGTCATCGCAACGGCCAGTTCGCTTGCGCTGACGATTCTTGTGGACTCGCACTTTTGGGGACGATGGCTCTGGCCCGAGGGAGAAGTACTCTGGCTAAACACGATCGAGAACCGCAGTCATGAATGGGGAGTATCGCCTCCACTCTGGTACTTCTATTCAGCGCTGCCTCGCGCACTTCTCGTGACAGCGCTGCTGGTTCCATTTGGCGTCAGGTGCGTTCCCAGTACGAGCTTCCCGTGGATACTGCGCTGTCTAATTGACTAATAACCTGTTCTTCGTAGCTCTCTACTGCCTGCTGTCGCCACCGCAACTTCGTGGAAGCAACTTCGAACCGCTCTCACTCACGCTCCGTTGATCGACCGCTCTGTTTGGACGTTCGTTTGGCCTATCGTTTTGTACTTGGCGCTGTACTCGGTGCTCCCGCACAAGGAGCTTCGATTCATCTTCAACGCCTTCCCAATTCTCAACATGGCCGCCGCTGTTGGCGCAGCAAAGCTTTGTCGCGATGGAAAGGTGTGTTCTTCGTGCAGGTCAAGCAATTATGCGTTGGTCTTGATGAAAGATTCGTTGTTGCAGGTAAATCTCCGGTTTCTGTTCGTCGTCGGGTGCCTCGTGGGCACTGCATTTGGTTCGCTCTTCTTCTTCACGGCATCCAGCTTCAATTATCCTGGTATATGAGTCCATCTTCAAGCTGTCGTTTCCACGGCTAACCTTCATTATTTACAGGTGGTTATGCGTTTTCGCGTCTCCACGAGCTTCATCTTAGCCAGCGAGACGAACCACTCACGGTGCATATCGATGTGCCAGCGGCCATGACTGGTGTCTCCCGATTTGGACAAGAGTTCGATGCGTGGAGGTAAGAGACCAGTGGCGTTGCTCTGACTGCTTCAGTTGCTGATTCATCTCCATTCTAGCTACTCGAAGGACGAGTCCTTGTTGACAGTAGATCAACTCAGAAATTTTGACTTCTTACTGACAGCTGCGGAGCCGTCCTCATTCTCGCCTGATTTCGAACTTGTTGAGAGCATTCAAGGATTTGACTACGTTGACATTAAATCGGTTCCACCCCGGATCCACACGAAGAACGCTATCTACATTCTCCGCAACCGAAATGTGACTCTCTGATATAGAATCAAATCAAAGTGTTCATTCCAATAATCAAGCCTATACAAACGTACGAAAGCCAGACGTGCAGCAATGAAAACTACAGTGGCACATTCACGCTGGCCACATAGCCTGTCGTACACAAGAAACGCAACATCATCTTCACCAGCTCCTTGTCGTCAACGCCCCCTTGGAAGTGGGCCACCACCTTCATCACTTCGCTCACGTGGAAGGCCTCTTTTGTCTCGCGTGAACGGATCCAATCTAGCATAGATTGCTGCGTCGCGTTGCAGTGAAACTTGACCACCATGCGCGACATCAAGTCCGGAGTACCAAACCCAAAATGTAGCAAGTACGAACTCTTCGCTGAATTTGTTGTGGCAGAGCCATTGTTCGATCCAGAAGTCGGTGTCACGTGTGGCCCTTGGCTCCCAGCCCCCGCTCGTTTATTCTTTCTACTCAACGCCTTCTTTTGTGATGTCGTGGATGGTTGTGCCAGCATCTCGGAAGACGGAACCGCAGCGCCGCAGATCTCCTTGAACGGGGTTGGCAGCTCGCTCATCTTGAGAATCACTGCAAGTGGATTGACGCGAAACATCGATCCCTTGAAGAACTGAAGGTCGGCACCACCTTTGAAACCATCGCGATCAGTCAGATCAACCTCGAATACCTTCGTGGCGGTCGATCCGTTTGAATTACTCTGCACAGTGATCGGCGACACGTCTCGAGAGCCAGCCAAAAGATCGGGCACTATCTCACGAGGTGTCAAGTCTCGCAATTTGTCGGCGAGTTTTCCGACAGAGTCTGCGACTTGATGCTGCACGACATTGACATCGCCAGTTGGGGAGACTTTCAAAGTTTCAGCCCATTTAGCATCTGACCACAGAAGTTGACGCACGACATCGGCAACATAATCGCGAACCTTCGCCTTCTGGAGCTGAATTTGAAGCCACATTGGATCCCCCTCCAGCCCTTTCATCATGTACCATGTTCCAACCGGAAGGTATACGACAGAGCCAGCTTCGACAACCCACTGTTTGGCCTGCGCAGCGGCAGTGGCTTGTTCGCCGTCGTCAGCTTCATTGGTATCGCTATCGTTCGAGAAATCGAACATGCTGCTACTCGGTGGCGAGATCGCTGTCAACCCTTTATCAACTTCGAGTGACGCTGCCTGCATTTTCACGTCCGTCATTGCACTGGCTTCATCAATTATCGACAGGTTGAAGTCACGGAGAGGGCTCTTCACCATAGCCGACTTTGTCTTCCACAATGCCTTGCCGCGGAGGCAAATCACGATCGTGTCGGTGCTGTGATACTGCCAGTCCAGTGCCATCGGGTCCAGCCCACAAACAACATTCACGTGGTGCATCTCGCTCGAGACGAAGGCTTCGTTGTGCATCTTGGATACAAGATGCGGCACAAACATCTGCGACACCACGTTCGGTGCTGGGATACTAATGGCCGAGCCAGTTTCATACAGCGTCAGTGCCACAGAAGCAGGGATTTTAGGCAATACACGGTGTTTAGTCGCATTTCCCAATCGATTCGCGACAACAGCAATGATCTGATTCGGACGAGGGGTCTTGGTGAGTAGAGCACTCACGTTGAATCCGCACAACTCTCTCTCGACGGCTTTGAATCGAGCCGCATTCGTGCGCGCGGTCTCTGGGTTTTTACCGAAACTGCGCTGCAACTTGTCTGCCATAGCATCTGAGCCACAAATCCATTTGAAGCCAATATCGTGGTCGGCCTCCACAATTTCGGATGCTGTCAAACTGTCTGCATGACGTATCATCGCCTGGAACGTCGTCCGTCCAAAGAGCGAATCACCTCCGTGTACCACGAGCGCCCTCGACGTCTCCGCGGTCTTCCCACGCTTCAGAGCCTTCGCTGCCTTACTTTGCGAGCCATTATCAATCGTCGATTTGTAGGCGTCGCACTTGTCGAGATGGCTGACTGCGGTATTCCAGAAATATTTCATCTTATTGTGGCAGTGCTTGCACTGCATGGTCTTCGCGCTAGCGAGGAGATCGAAATGGTCAAGTGGCTCATCATCCTTCGATGCCGAAGCAGCCGACGAAGTCCTCTTCACTGTACTCTCAACCAAGATAGAAGTTTGTGCCGGGCCATCGGTCGTGTCTGTTTCCTTCGACTTCCCTTCTGCTTTTCCCTCCGTCCTGTTGCGTTTCGAGCGTCGTAGCGGTGGAGATCCGGTGTGACTGTCGTTTTCGCTTTCATAGGGCTGACTTGCAGTGTCTTCGTCCAAGAAGAACTCGTCTTGAGCGGACATACGACGTTTTGTCGGTTTCTTCTTGGGTGTAATCGTTTGCACCCCCTCGGCTGAGGCTGACGGATCCAGCCTTGACACCAAACACTTCTTGCGGTGCTGAGACTTGGTGCTGGGTCGATTTGCCATGATCTTCCCGCATTGAAGACACTCCGCCCGTTCACCGCTTTCCTCCTTGATGATTCGATACCACTCGGTATCTCGGCTTGCCGTCGACGACGCACCTGGACTTTCATCTCGGGACAAATGCTCCGGTGTAGCGTCATTGGCAACTTCATCAGTCGCATGTGCCATCTCTTCATCTTCACCCTCACTATTTGCCGCGGGTTCGTGAAATTCGACGGACGTGTCCCCCGCTTCTCCCATCTCCACGTCGTCATCATACGCGACTGAAGCTTCTTCCACAACCTTCGTTCTATCAATCGAATCCCTTGAGGTGACAACCTTCAGCGTCGGTCGTGGAATGTCGCCATCATCCGGCATCTCAAAGCGATCGGGAAGTAGTACAGCTGACTTCTCGTTTTCAAGCATCTGCGTGGCATCTTCATCACTGTCAGGTTCCTCCTCGCGTGCCCGTTCATTAGCGACTTCGCTTTCTTCGCCCTCGACGATCGGCGCATCTGGTCCTTTAACTTCGACTTCTTCTTCGTCTGCTTCCTCTGCACCAACGACGCGCTCGATCTCGACGTCGACCAATTGCTCTGGGTTATCTTCCGCAGTGACCGTAATCGTCTCGCGTATCACGTCATGACTACCTGGATACTTGGAGCACACTTGCTTGTGGCCGTGAATATCGCGAAGGTTATAGGCAAATTCGGTACCACAGAACTTGCACACCAGCACCTGCTTCACCGTGCCAGATCCGGCAGGCACAGCGCGCTCGACCTTATCAAACATATCGTCCTCGAATTCTTCGATTGGTCCGAGCGATTGAACTTCAGCGTAGCTCGGTCCGCCCCGGTCAACGGTTGTTTCAACTTCATCCAGAGTTTCGCGGTCTTCAACTGAGGGGGCGGTCGTCTCGGCATACCGCGAGTAGAGTTCGCGAGGTCGGTTCTCCTCTTCCTCTCCGTCCTCGTAGCTGCTGGGCGACGGGTAGCCGTGGCTGTACCTTTCCTCTTCGGCGTCGCCTCCTTCGTTGCGCGGGACAAATTGGCCTTGCGTTTCCATTGTCACCGCCACTTCCAACGGAACAACGACGCGAAAGTCGGTCGCAATGCTAGTGAGAGTACGGTGCAGACACCTTCGAAAATGCAACTGAGCTAGGTGAGAACAACTGGCGTTCATTCTTCTCTTGGAGAACCGCCCGTTGGGGAGATTGATGGAGAGAGGTCTCTTTTCTGGGAAGAGGCCATTCCAAGTCGATGTGAGACCAGGCAAAAGAAAGTATCGCAATGGCAGAATAGCGAAACCCTCAAGTACAGATGGCACTGTCCCTTGTGACCGTTCCACCCACTTCTGTTGACTCCATTCATGCAGGCAGCCGCGACAGAGAAGATCCGTGTGTGCCGAGGTGGCGAGGTGAGCAGCCGTATTCATTTTCTCTATGCATACTACTCGGATCTACGCGACCGCGAGTCTCGCCGCACACGTTGGAAGTCGTTCAGGCAGTTTGGCGAGATCTGGCCCGTTGAGAACGAGATATTGGAGTTCTGCATGCACACGACGACTTTCGAGAGAGATCCAAGTGCACGTTGGAGTCCAGCGACGAAGTCCATGTCAGTGCCTAGCCAACTGCAGGTGCCGTTTTCGTTAAACACGAACCGCAGCCGACCAGGCACGGAAATAGTGTTGCCCACGAGCTCCTGGATCGCTTCCTCGTCGCCGCGGAGGCTCGGGTACAGGCACGCGACTCCTTCCCGTCGCGGCCGGAGCGTGAGCACGATGTTGATGACCACGGCCGTGGACGCGTCCATGGGCGCGACCTCGAGCCCGCTCGAGAGGTACTGCGTCGTGTGGAAGAAGCTTCGGTAGAGCCTCCACTGCTCCACGAGCTCGTCGATGCCCTCGTAATCAGGTCCGCCGACGTCGGCGACCATGACAGCGCGCAGGAACTGCTCCTGCTCGCGCTCGCGGCGTGGCACGAGGCCGAACTCGAACTGGCGGAGATACTCGAGCGCGATGCGCCCCGGTGCCCCGCCTGCCGTCGACCGCGAGTGGAACACGTAGCGGCTCTCTACGAGCGCGCGGTGGTCCATCTGCAGACGCGCGACGGTCTCGGCGAGCCGACAGACCTCGCTCTCGAGCTCGTGCGTGCGGTCCTTCTGCTTGGCGCGGTGCCGTCGCTGGTGGAGCTTGTACTGGAGCCGTCGGCGGTGCGCTTTCTCTTCGGGCGTGAGCTTGCGTCGCGGCCGCGTCGCGAGCAGGAGCTGCTCGAGCTCGACGATCGACTCGTAGTCGGCGAGGTCCATGGGCACAAGTCAAGTGGCGACTGGGGGAGGGGAGCGAGCACGGCTGCGGGAAGTTGTAGCTGCTCGATGAGTCGAACGTCCAGTGAGTCAGCGTGCGCGGGACGGACGACATGGAGCGGAAGGTTAAGTGATGCCGTCGCAAACGGACGGGGTGAAACACAGAAGAGCGGGTCTCGGTGGACAGAAGTACCACCCTCGCACCACCTGAGCTTTGTGCCCCCATCACGCACTCGCGAATTCGTCGTTGATCGCGTCGCGACCTGCGGATAGTGGCACGCGTCTCGTCCTCCAGACTGCTGGGGAAACGGGAAGCGAGGCGCGTGGGAATGAACTGGGTCTCGCGTTCGTTGTTTTGCTTTGCCACACTACATACTAAGACCTATCTAGCTTCGCCGCTCGACACTACGCTAACTACACTACAGCTAAATATCAACAGATCCTATAATATATCCTTCTCCACTATCGTCCTTGTCACCCCACACCACGACACACGTCTTGACTGGCTCGGTCGACCCGCAGGGGCCTTATATATACAACCTCGAGCCGCGAGGGATCTAGTAGTACGAGTCCTTCATCAGCTCGAGCACGACGCTGAGCTCCTCGCCTGTGAACTCGGGCGCGGCCGGGTTCATGGGCGGAGGCACCGCGAACTTCATGCCGTCGTGGTCATGGTGCGACGGCGGAGGCGGGCGAAGGATGTGGTGGTGCGCTGGTGACGCGTGCGGGTGCGGCTGGTGTTCGTACTGGCCGCCCTCGCTCTCGTTCTTGAAGTTGCCTTCGTCATGACGCAGCGTGTGCGCGAACACTCCCGACCGGTGAGACGGAGCCCCGTACGACGAGCTCTCGGAGCTGATGGAGAGCGTGCCGCTCGACTCGTACATGGACGACAAACCCGAGCCGCTCCGCGAGCCGTAGTGCGACGAGACGTCCGCCGGCGGGAAGCTCGATGGCAGCGTGTAGCCGTTCGTGGGCTTGGGACGGCGCGCATGGTCGCCGTACAAGTGGTCGGCGTCCTGGTTCTTCTTCGTGTCCCGTGCGAGACCGCTGAGCGACGAGAAGCCGTTGTCGTAGTACGCGCCGCTGCTGCTGGAGCTGTGGCTGCTGGTGCTAGCAAGCTTGCGGGACGACTGCGAGGACGAGGACGACGGCGGCGGCAGCGTGGGCTGCTTGGCGTAGCCGTAGAGGTAGCCGTTACTGGAGCCTCCGTAGGTCTGCTCCGCCGACTGGTCGTACTGGGGCGATCGGTCGCCGTTGCCGTGGTCGATGTTGCCGGTCGCGGCGGCGATGGCGGCGGCGGCAGCAGCCGAGACGGCCTCGAGCCCGGCGCCGACGATGATGTTGTGCTGGAGCTTCTGGTGGGCCGCGAACTCCTTGTAGTTGTCGCAGCTCCAGGCACAGTTGAGTCCGACGCATCGGAAGACGTTCTGTCCTTCGGGGAAGTGGATGCGCATGTGCCGCTTGAGCTTGGTGCTCGTGTTGAACTTCTTGCCGCAGGTGGAGAAGATGCACGGGTAGGGCCGCTCGCCGCTGTGGATGCGCTTGTGGCGACTGAGGTTGCCGGACGTGTTGAAGCGCTGCGTGCAGCCGTCGTAGTCGCAGGCGTAGGGCTTGGTGCCCGTGTGGATGCGCATGTGCCGCCGCAGCGCGAACGAGCGCGGGAACTGCTTGCCGCAGTTGGGTTCGTGGCAGATGAAGATCTCTTTCTTGGTCTTCTTGCGCTTGGAGCTCGCGGGCGTGGGCGTGACCGTGGGCGGCTCGCTGTCGCCGCCGCCGACGATCACGTCTCGCCACGACGCGCCGCCCATCTCGGCGTCGCTCGCGTGGTGCCAGAGCGCCGCGGCCTTGTGCGCGAGCGGCGAGGCCGCGTAGGACGCCGCGAGGCTCGTGGTCTCGGGGCTGCGCGTGCCGTCGCTCTCGGCCGGGTCGCCGGCGTAGGGGCGCGCTCCCATCTCCCGCTCCTCCCGCTTCTTCAGTCGGGCGGCGGGCTTCTCGAGACCCAGACGCATCAGCTCGCGGGTCTTAGGCGGGATGGGGAAACTTGGCGAATGGGACTGGACCGACCCGGAGCCGCGCGCCATGTCCCGGCTGAGTGAGTGAGTGCCCGGGGAAGAAAAAACAACAACAAACAAAACCCGTTTTGGGGTTTCCACACTTCTGCTCTCTTCTCGGTCAGCACAACCGTGGAAGCCACTGTGGAGAAAACGCGGCTGCTCCGGACCAACACGGCGGCCCATCCCCCCCCGGTTCGGCCGAAGCACAACCTGCAATAAAAAGCGATGCAAGAACAAAAAAGGCCAAACAAACAAAAGCAAAAAAAGCCACCGCCGCAAAACTTGGGCGGAATCGGCAAACGCCGTTTGCTGATATTGGATCGGCGCCGACGCGGCAGACGGGGTTCTCGCCCCTCAACGACCCGCGCGAAACGGTGAAACGGCCGGGAGAATCGAAATCCGGGCAGATTTTCTGTCGGCCGGAGCGAAGTGAGCGCGGGTTTCGGCTCGATTGTTCAAACCAGATGGTCAACGAAATCGGCGCGGTTTTCACGCGCCCGAGGGCAGAGTTTAGCGCGTTCCACCCACCCTTGGAAACGCCACTTTTCTGTGGATAGGAACGGCGCCGCCCCTTGTTTACTCAGCCGCGAGCGGCGTTTTGAGGTTGTCGCGGCCACCTGATTGTGGGATCGGCGGCACTCGAAGATCGCCGTGCTCTGAACCGAAGCGCCACAGGTCAGCCTGGCACGTGCATAGCGCGTCCATCTTAGACTTGGAGATGCGCGATCAAATGCAGAGTGGCCAGTGCAGCAAGGGAAGCCCTCGTCACGCCATCGCAGCGGACAAGAGAGCGCAAAAAAGTCTTTGGACGCAAGTCAGAAAACCCACAAACAAAACCAACAAAAAAAAAAAAAAGAAAAATCAGCACGAGTGGGGGGTGGGAACATCATGGCCCCCCCCCCCCCCCCCCCCCCCCCACAAACGCAGAACCGTCGCCGACGGCGCGCCAACTCATGTTGAAGCCAGGCGGCTTCTCGTCTTGGACTTTACGCATGGCTCGTCTCTGTCCCACATGGCTTAGAAGTCGAAACGCGTGCGAGGGAAAGCCGGAGGGTTGGAGTCGCGCGCGCGAAAACCCTCGCGCCAACACGAGATTGTTTTCCCACAGAGACGCCAACGAAACGAGTTTTTCTGTTCCACGGTGGGTCGTCCTCCGCGGCGTTGGACGCTCGGCGCTCGGCATGCCATAGTCCGACGGCCTCCTCTGCTAAGTCGCTGCCCAGTCCACGCCGCGAGTGTATATAGCCGAGCGTCCAGTCTGCATGCGGGCCCGTGACATCTACGGTACGCCTGCGAGAACAAGCGCCTCGTGACCAGACCCTTTCTCCCGGCCGTTTCACAGCCCAAAGAAAAAAAAAAAGCAAAAAAAAAAACCACAGCGTCGCGTCTGCGTGGGTTCGCTCGGGTGGAAAGGTCCTCCGACGAGATCCTCTCGTGGGCTCCATTGGTGCTCGCGAAAAAGACTCATTTTTGTCAGAGCGGCGCCCGGGTGCCTGGGTGCATTGGTCGGCGAACTGCAGGACGATTGCATCTGGGCGTCTCTCGTTCGCGACGCCCTGCTCAACAATCGGCGGTCCTGCTGTCTCCCGTTGTCCTCGTGCTGTGCCGCAAGAGAGATGAGCTTCCCCGTTTCTTTGCAGAATGCGTAGACGGATGGGCACACCAAAATGCCTTCGACAGCCGCAGCCGAGTGCTCAACGGCGATCGAGAGAAAGAACGACCGCGGGGCATCAACAAACAAAGGGGCACGGAGCCGACGTCAACCGCGTCGTTTGGAACTTGGAACGAAAGTGATTTCCGCCGACGAAGTCCTATCGATTCGCTGGCGGTCCGCCGCGGAAGAAATGGAGTCATGACGCCTTTCGTGATCCAACTGAACAGTATCGCTCAAGAGTTACATCGATGCCCCATTGTCATATCTGATGCGGAAAGTTTGCATAGATGAATTTATTCATCCAACGTTATGCAATTCTGCTTCTTTGGGTAAATTTATAAATTTATGATCATCTGTCAGACACAACGAGATTTCTGTATGCCGCGTTTTGACCAATCGAAATATTTAACTAAGACTAAAAGCCAGGCACAGATTAGTGACGCAAAATTCTGACCAACCACATTAAGCAAAATACTGAGTTAGGCAGTACTTTCGTCAGGCTAAGGGGTCGCTGCTAGAGCAGTATCCGCAAGCAACGCGCATGTGGAGAAAGCGCTGCATAAGAGAGATAATCAACTCGAGCGTTACTGTATCAGGTGTCCGTCTGAGGGCCTGGTCAAGCAAGCAAGCGCTTGTACCAAGCAAGATATCGAACGCCTCATAAACCTCGTGCATTTAACTGCAAGCAGAGCTTCTGACTACCAAGATGCTGCTCTACCCACAGCTATGTGGTACCTCTTTGGGCGTGCGTCGGACCTGACCTTGCTGCGGAAAACTTGTCGTTGTGCTCGCCCCGAGTGCTCTTTGTCCGCCTCGTCCGAATGAAGACGACGGAAGAACAGGGTCTCTCGCTGTTCACAGATGCACGTGTCCAATCACCGCGTTGGCCGCAAAACTTGTTATGCAGGTAGTGCCGTCCCTATTGCTGCTGCTTCACCTCGCAGTGGCTGAAGTCTCGACGCGGAGGTTCTCGGTCCAGTTGCGCCGCTTGTGGACGTGCTTTCTGGTGATACCGCTGATCGTAGCTTGTTGGGTGAGGGTGAGGCAGAAGGAAGTGCCAGCGCAGTCGTCTCGAAGAAGCCGCAACCTACGCAAGGCATCCACCCCTACGTTAACCGCCTCCTTAACCGCGTGGCCCCAGCAGCGGGCGTTGTGACTACGCTGGCGTTACACTCGTCCTATCGTGGAGGCGCGCAGGCTGCAAACGTAAATGCGGATCTGTGTAGAGGTGCCCGGTCCCTCCGAGGTCGCTACCATCTGGCCGTTGATGACTAGCCCCCTAAGCCTAGGGGGAGCCGAGTCCCTGGCTGAGAAAGATAGGAGTAGACCCAGCCGTATCGAGTATAGTCTGTGGTAGGTGAGGTGGCAGTAGCCACGGCACACCGTGTGCCACTCACCTGGTACCTAGTGCCATAACACCAGGTAAGCCTGCATTAGTGTCGGTGTGCCTTAGTGGACATTGCGCGTGAGACCGGGTAGTAGGGTAGCAGACTGATGGGGTGTGCGTGTGGGAGGAGGAGTCGAACCCCCTCAAAACCCCTGCTGACGATTCCGACCCACCCCCCAGAGTCCAAGGCATTTCATATTCTGCGCTAGTCACCTGGCGCACTTCATATTGGTGTGAAGATTGTAAAGAGTGCTGCCTGGGATCGAGTGAGTCACCGTCCCAGGCGAGATAGCTAGCGAATCGAAGGCAACCTCCGTCCTAGCTCTCGCTTCTATTGTATATTATTTATATATATCGACTGGTTTGAGCTGGCAGCAACGTAGGCGTGGTTGTGCGGGAGGCGCCTAGTGGGCGTATTTCCTTTTTGCTTAAGCTTCAAAGGACCGCTCCCCAGAAAGGATACACAACGGGAGGTACGAAGCTAGAGCAAGTGTCATCGAGCTGCTCCGACGCGGCTCCGGCGAAGTCCTCGCCCATGTCGCGCGTTTTCGCGACCACGAGGCAGCCCTCAAGAAGTATCTTCTCGACGTCGTGACGTCCCGCGTATCCGCGACTCGGGCTAGTCAGCCAGCTCAGGTGCCGCCGACGGTTACGTATGTGCCGTCGCCGGCACCTCTGGAACGTCCGAAGGCCGTAAAGGTTACGGTATCCCCGTATTCGGGTAAAGAAAACGACAATCTTGCCCTCTGGCAACGCGAGATCGAGCTCGCAACAGCAGCCGGCTGCATCCGTGATGAACGGCAGAAGATCGCCTCTGCGATCTCGAACATGACGGGCCGGGCGAAGATCTGGGCCCTCACGTGCGAGACGTCGCACCCGGATGTTTTTCCGACTGGGCAACGCTTGCCAAGGCGATGAAGTCGATGTTTCAACCGCCAAATGTGGCGCATCGTCAGCGAGCTGCGTTCCTCGCTTGTCGGCAAGGTGGCCGCGAGCTGCACACGTATGTGCAGGAGTTACGTCAACTCCGTGCCAACATGGCTGCGAATGCGCTCGCAGAAGACGTCATGCTGACGACGTTCATGGAAGGGATGGATCCCGGTCCTGAGAAGGCTGCGGTTTTCCGCGAGGAGCCCATGCTCCTAGAAGACGCGTTCGTCGCTGCGCTGCGAGAGGACTACGTTCAGCGTCTCTCGCGCGGTTTATCCGCGAGTCCGGCAGCGCCGCCTCCGGTCACGCCGGTTCCACCACCGGTCGTCGAACCGATGGACCTGAGCGTCATCGACCTCAGTGGAGTCGATCTCAGCACGGTCGACTTGCGTGCGATCGACGTGAAGGCTCTTCACATCAAGTGTTCTACTTGTGGGAAGTTCGGTCACTTCCAGCGGAATTGTCCGCGCAAGAGGGGCGGTGGTCGTGCCCGCCGTGGTCGGCCGCGGCGCTCGGGAAACCGAGATGGATCTGCTTCCACGTCGCAGGGAAACGACAGTTCCCAGTAGACGCGGGGCAGTCTACTGGGGCGATCACTCCTCGCCCCGCGACGCCGAGTTCGGCAATATCGCAAGGCGGGGTGCCCTCGGAAGAAAATCTCTTCTCAGCAGTTGATGAGCTGCGCATCAGTGGCGAGCTCAACGTCGTCACTGCTCAAGGGAAGGGATTTGCACGTCCCTTCAGAGTCTTAATCGACTCTGGTGCGACGCGCAATTACGGTCGCAAGCAAAGTATTGCTGAGAATGCTTCTCTATTTGCGAGCGAAATCTCGGAAGAGTCTCGGTGCGTCTTGCGACGGGCATCGTCGCAGAGACGAAGAAGATCGAGGTCGATCTGCGCATTGCGTTTGTCGATTTCGACTCAGTCGAGCGCTTTACAGTGCTCGACATGGATGAGAGGTTTGATCTCATCCTCGGCATGCCGTGGCTCGAGCGCCACGAGCCATGGATCGACTGGAGGACCAAGTCGATTGGGAGCACGTCTCCCGGCAGGAACGGAGCTCAGGAGCGTCATGAACCCTCCTTCGTCCGCCGGCTGATGAGCCCCACCAAAGATGATGGAAGTGCCTACTTCATTGGCGTAGTGAACGCCATGGACACCTCGGGTGTTCCGGAGACGGTCGTGCCGTCTGCCGTGGAGTACGGCGTAGAAGAGGGCGTCGAGTTGTCTCCGCCCCCTCCGAGTACCAGCATGGAAGATGCTTCCGGGATTTGTCCCCTTGTCGCGTGTCCGCGTGCGGTCGAGCCGCTTTCAGGGTCGTCGGATATGACCGAGCCCAGGCCTGAGCCACTCCCGCTCTCGGACGCGTCGTATGACGTGCACATCGTTGATGTGCTGACGGGATCGTCGATCGATCCGTCCACGGTCGATATGGCACCGTTGCCCGAGTTCTCCGAGCTGACTAGCTTGGAGGAACTCCCTATGGACGATTTCGTCCGCGAGCTCAAAGCTGGTGAGATCGCTGAGGTTGTGATCCTCCGATCTGAGCGAGACCTCGCTCAACTCAACACCTCGACGGTGATTGACGAGGATGTCCTCGTTGAGTTTCGTCAGAAGTTTGACGTTCGCCGTGGTTCGGCCATTCTCAAGAATCCGAAGGATCGGTTCTATCCGCTGGTCAAGCGGTTTGCGGAGACTTGCCTCAGCAAGAACCCGCCGGCGGGGCTACCTCATGATCGTGGCGTTCGCCACGAGATCAAGCTCAAGCCTGGCTCGAGCTATGCGACGGTTCGCCAGTGGGCTCTGCCGGCCGAACAATCGGACTTCATTGATGAATTCTTTGCCAAGAAAGCCAAGGCTGGCCTGGTGCGCGAGAGCGTCTCGCCGCACAGCGCACCAACGTTCTGTGTGCGCAAGCCAAATGGCAAGTGGAGGATCGTCCACACGTACAACAAGTTGAACGCACAGACGATTCCTGCGTCCACTCCGATCCCTCGGAAGGATGTGATCATCCACCGGATGTCCGGCGCGAAGAAATTCAGTTCTCTCGACTTGGTCGACGGTTATTACCAAGTGCTCATGGAGCGTGGGGACATCCCCAAGACTGCCGTCAGTACGCCGAGCGGCATGCTCTGGGAGTGGCTCGTGATGCCACAGGGGCTGTCGAACGCCCCAGCGACGTTCAATCGCTTGGTGACCCATTTGTTCCGTCCCCTGCGAGCGTTCGCGCAGACGTACTTTGACGACATCTACGTCCACACGAAGCCGGAGCCCGGTCGTGATTTGGATACGCTCCATGAGGATCACCTCCGCCAAGTTCTCGAATGCCTCGAGGAGCATAAGCTTTATGCTAACTTGGATAAGTGTATCTTCGGTGCCGAAGATATCCCAGTGCTTGGGTGTTTCGGAGTGACGGTGTTCGGGCGGATCCCGAGAAGGTGAAGGCAATCGCCGAGTGGCCATCGCCACGGTCCGTGAAGGACCTACGCAAGTGGTTGGGTCTCGCCAACTACTTGCACCGGTTCACGAAGAACTACGCCGAGATGGCTCGGCCGCTGACTCAGCTGCTCAAGAATGACGTTGAGTGGTCGTAATCTCACGACACGGAAGCTGCCTTCCAGAAGATCAAGGAGAGTCTCCTCCAAGCGCCGATCCTGGCGTTGCCGGATGACTCCGCTCCGTACAGCGTCGTCTGTGACGCCTCCGACTATACGATCGGCTGTGCACTTTTGCAGAAGGACCAAGATGGTCACGAGAGAGTCATCTCGTATCAGTCTCGCCAGCTGCAAGCGGCCGAGAAGAACTATCCAGTTCACGACAAGGAATTGTTGGCGATGAAGTACGCCTTGGTGAAGTTCCGCGTTCACCTTCTCGGCGCGTTGCCGTTCGTGGTCTACACAGACCATGCATCTCTACGCACGGCGACACAGTCCTCGCACTTGTCGCCGCGAATGGCTCGCTGGTTGTCATTCTTTTCAGCAACTTTACTGTTGAGTACAAGCCGGGTCGGCTCAACGTGCTGGCGGACGCACTCTCTCGGCGTCCCGACTACGAGATGAACCATCTCACATCAGTTGCTTCTGATGTCTACGACTTGATTCGTGACGCCTACGCAGGCGACGCACAATGTGCGGAGATCATTCGTGCTCTCAAGTCATCCGACTCGGAGAAGTCTCTCTCGCCTCGTGTTCGAGCCCGACTCCATCGGTACACGTTCGAAGACGGCCTCCTGAAATATCAGGTCTCGAACAGCGAAGCAGCTCGCGTTGCCGTTCCTGCAGATGACGACCTGCGATATGTGATCGCGCATGGTGCCCACGACGCACCTGGTGCTGGCCATCTTGGCCGTGAGAAGACGTACGCGCTTCTCAGCCCAAGGTTTTGGTGGCCCAAGATGTACAAGTGGGTGTCGCGGTATGTCCGCACGTGTGACGTCTGTCAACGAGTGAAGCCAAGTGCACACTCTCAGGCTCCGCTTCAGAGCTTGCCTGTCCCCAGCGACTGCTGGCGCTCAGTGAGCATGGACTTCTTCTTTGGCATGCCAAAGACGTCCGCTGGGCACAATGGTGTGCTGGTCTTTGTTGACCGTTTGTCCAAGATGGTGCATCTTGTTCCGGTTTCGGATACCTGCACAGGTCTCGACTGTGCTCGACTTTTCGTCGACACCGTGTTTCGACTACACGGTCTCCCCGACTCAATCGTATCGGATCGGGATCCCAGGTTCACTGGTGATCTGGGAAGGTATCTTCCAAATCCTGGGCTCCAGGCTCGACATGTCGACGACGGACCATCCGGAGACCGATGGTCAGACCGAGCGCGCCAACCGCGTCGTCGAGGATATCCTCCGCTCGTATTGTGCGAGTGACCCACTCTCGTGGTGCGACCACCTCCCCATGGTGGAGTTCGCCATGAACAACTCTGTTCATGCCTCGACAGGTCTGTCGCCGTTCTACGTGAACGGGTTGAGACACCCAGCGCTGCCGCTCTGTCTCATGGGCAGTGCCCAGTCTGGTGAGGGAGGGGCTCGGCAATTACTTGTCTCCCAGTTGGAAGGTGTTTCCAAGTCGGCGGAGCGCCGCAAGATCGACGAGTTCTTGTCGACACGTGTGAACGTCATCACCCGCGTGCGTGACGCGATGGCAGCTGCCCAAGATGTTCAAAAGGAACAAGCCGACAAACACGGTCGGAAGAACACGCACGTGTTCAAGCCAGGCGACTATGTGGTTGTCAGCACGAAGAACCTGTCTCAGAATGCTGTGTCCAGCTTGGGCAGCTCAAAGCTGCTGCCGAGATATATCGGCCCGTTCAAGGTGTTGAAGCGGAGTGGAAACTCCTACAGGGTCGACCTGCCAGCATGGTTGCAGACGCACCCGACGTTCTACGTCGGCTTGCTCAAGCCATATCTCCGCCCTGATGGAGATGCATCAGACGAAGAGTCGTCGGAAACAATTCCAAGCGGAGTTGCCGCCGATATGCAACCACCCACAGTCGCGCACGAGAACGTGCCAGTCACGGATGGTTCCTCCAGCGACTCTCTCGCAGTGCAGGGTTCTGCAAGTGGCGTGGTTCACCCACACAGCGAAGCGCCAAGACGCTCTGCACGGCTTGCTCAAGCCCGTCGAAGTTCGACATGGTCGTCAAATGCGACCGCAGCGTCGTCAATACGACGTCGGGTTACGTTTGCTGAACCCAAAGGAGCACGTCGGGTCCCCGACACTGGTGTCAAGACCAGAAGGAAAGCGCTGCGATCGGTGCGCGCTCCTTTGCCTGTGATCGACAGGAATGGCGAACGCCATTATCACGTCGAGTCTCTCGACAGTGTGCGTGTGCACAATGGCGTCCGCCAGCTCTTGGTCAAGTGGCTTGGGTATCCAAGCAACCAGAGTCCCTGGGTTGATGAGAGTATTCTCAGGCAAGATTGCTCTGATCTTGTTCGCGCATGCGAACATGATCATCCTGGATGGTTCCAGTAGGTGGAACCGACCACCTCCATCAAGATGAGAAGTGTCTCAAGTTCCTCAAGGAAGACGCTCAGTGGAGCACACGGAAGGTCCGTCTCAGTCAAGTCGACTGTCCCTGTCTATTATAGACATGGGTACAAGACCCAAGCAGAAGGCCATGAAGATGGCGAGAACGCCGCGCTCGGCGCAGTCGAAGCTTCGACAACGTCCACCGACCTCATCGGTTGCGTTGGACAACGCTCGCACCAAGCCAGAGTGGCTGGCTCAGTTTGGTGTTGCTACACCGAGCAGTTCTCTGCGGTGTAGCCATCACGCCCGAGCGAGCGTGTGGCCGACAACACGAAGTTGTCCGGTAACGTTGTTGTTCGACTGCCACGTGTATCTCCGCACTCCACGCACTTAGTTGAGTCGCTGGATGAGGTTAGCCAGCCTCTTGAGTACTTGGTAGTACTCGCGGTGGACATCCACCGACCACAGTCTCCAGTATTGGACTGGACCCAATTCTGGGCACCGTCAAGAGAGACGAAATTTGCGAGTTCGCATCGTACAGGTCTGTACGCTTGCACAGGGCAAGAACCCATCGCACTGAGAGTGTGTGCCAAGTTTGGATTTGCCGCGAGCTCTGCTCGTCTCGCAATGGTCGTCTGACCATGCCATTTTGGCTTGCCGCCGTCAGACGGCAAAATGGCCCAGTTTTGGGGGATCGTCATGACCCAGTGGTCGCTGGCGACTGCGCGCACGTCTGCATGCGTCTCATGACGCAGCGAGGTGTTGCGCCAAGCCGCTGCGGCTCTCGATCAGTCGTTGTCGAAAAATCGGCACGCGACTTCGCGCTCATGGTCGCCATCAGTCTGTACCCATTTCCGTGTGGGTCCTCGGAAATTCCGTACTGGAATAGGCTCGTGTTCCTTTTCTAGGACACGGCTGTTCCTAAAGTAGGGACAAGGGTGTTCCTCATTTTGGGTGGGGGGTGGTGTAACGGGGTACAAGGTTACACAAGTAGGTTAGGTTGTGTAGGTACATAATGTGTGTGGTCCACTTAGGGGAAATGTTACCCTAAGTAGTGACTCTCTTTTATTAGATTCAGTAGGGGATATCCCTGGGTATTAGATACCAGGGATATCAGGTATAGGGGGGATTATTCACCAGGGGAATAATCTGAATACAATCAGTTTGCCTTTTGCCAAGTCCTTGGCGCTCGTCGACAGGGGTCGACTCGGAGCGGCTGCTCACGCTTCCTCAAGCGCAGGTGCTGTGTACGGTCGTGGACCGTTACATTCCTCTTTCACCCACGTTTGCTTCTCCTCCTGCTCAAACAACCACGGCAAGTATTAGCGAAGCTATTCAAACTGGAGGAAAGAGCAGCGGTTCGACAACAAACCTTGCGGATGCTTGGTACGCTTGGTTTGCCGGTAGCGTGCAGGGTGGACGTAGTGTAGACCGACGAAAGAAGAGCACCGTCGGGTAGCTTGTGTCATGCTGCGCCTCTTCATCGGCGAATGCGCGCTCGATCCACGCGCTTCTGATTTCCGCGAGGCTGTCATTCACTACGGAGCGCAAACGCTGAGCCGTTCTTTGCGTCGCGCAAGATTACGGCGAAAGCCGCTGGAACGGCCTTAGACGCGTTGAGAATTCTCCACCCTGACGGCCACCTTAACGATCACATTGCGAGCAATCATGGGCGTCTTCGCGCCGGCACGATTCGAGAATCCATCGCCGGCGACGTCACTGGACACGCTCAAGCCGGTTGAGCATCATGAAGCGAGTGCAGAAGGCGAATATGGCACCCGAAACACATCGAACTAGCCTCGTTGCAGAGCCCAAGATTTTCTGTTGCATAAGTGCTGCATCACTGACGACAGCTCACGTCAACCCGCACGCCGTGTTTCCTTCCTGCCATGCTTCGTAGTTACATGCCCGAATAATATCGAATAATCACATAAAAACGCCAGCACCTGGAATTGAACCAAGACCTTGGAGCAAGTCAGCATCTTCAGAACGAAGCACATCGTAATGTCTTTATGTCACACGGCTTTAGCCGAACAACGCCCCACTCCGACATCCGTAGTTAGTCTGGGTTATGGTTTTGGTCTGTGTTCAGAAATGCTCTGTGACAGACCAATTTTAGTAAACCCGATTTTCTCATTCATACAGACTAAAACCGGTGGCTCGCTTCAATCTGGGACGACGCAGAAAATCTCAGCTAGATCGCTTGGATCGCGTGCGATCAAGTCGGGTGTGTGATGTGCAGGTAGCCACATTGTTGCACAACTTCTCTTCCATGGCAAGGTTACAGACGAGAGAACACATTGGATTCGTTGCACGAGTGCGTGGGTGTGTTGGCTACTGCGATGTATCAGAAAGAGAATTCCTGTCGTGGCACAACATCACTAGCAGAACGTCAATTCAAACAGATTCAACGAACATCACCAGCATGCTGAAAAATTTGAGGGCATCTTGGCTTCAGTACCTCCAACAACTAAGAACGAGAACGAGTTCGGCCTCGAAAGGTTGGTTGCCGAATTGCTTGGTCAAGTGCGAACACTCGGTGACCGGATTCAAATCCTAGAAAATTTTGTCGAGTCATGAAGGTTAGCGCCGGCGAATGAAGTGTCTTTGCAAGAAAAAGTCGCCCAACGTTGAACTTCATCGCTACCTCGCGTTCATCGAGCTGCCAAGAAGCATCTGCGTGATATCTGGATGCAATGGAAACTGCTGTTTCACGGTGCTTGGCGACGGGGTCTCTGCGCAGCCTCCAGCAAAGGCACGAGTACCATGCCGCGTGGACTTCACGTCTCTCGTCCTCAATATGGGCTATCACTTCAATCCCAGTAGGGCAGCCTTGTCGATCGAAATCCGACAGTGTGGTGAAGTAGCCCAAACCAGATTGCTCGAATTTTTGCGTGAAGGACAAATCCGCTGCGCCTTTAACCCTTTCGTGGTAAATGGTACATTTTTTGCCCTTCTGATGTGTTTGCAAAAGTGGGTAGTTGGAACCCCCTCAGAAGGGAACAATTTGTTCCCTTTGGAAAAAGTGGGTATGGTTGCTGAGAAAATCTGAGTCAACCAAAGTTTTCCCATATGGTGTAATGTCCCATATGGTGGGTTTTGTACAAAACACGTGTGGTGAAGTGCCTCCGGTTTCGGGCAGCCCGCCGTCACCAAGGCACTGCGAGGTATTGTGACGAAGCGATCCGGCGCTGTGGGCGACAGGGAGCATGCGAGGCGCCGCCGAGCGACTTAGACAGTTTCAGGTAGTCGATTGAAGAGATTAGTCTCGGCCTGGATTGATATGCCGGACCGGTCCGGTTCACTTGAACCGGTCCGGATTCTCGGCACCAGGTCCGTCTTTCCGACTTAGTGACGTGTCATAGTGATCCGGACATTGTGACATCATCCATGTCACTGTCGCGGGTCATTCGCAAGGTAGTCAGTCTAGCCAGTCTAGGACCCGGCTAAGTACGAGGGGCGACTTGCCTCACGTCCTACAATAATAGACTTTGGATTCTGCGGTCAAGTGCTCAAGTCGCTCGCCCTCCAAGCCAAGAAACCGGACCCTCTTCGGCATCCCAGACCCAGCAAGGTACGCTTGCTCGTGTTAGGCCTGCGCGTAGTGGATTTGGCTCTGGCTCGGGTGTGCATTGGTGTGTTGAGTGCTTGATTGTGTGAGTCCGGAGCAAAACTCCCGAGACTTTGTCTAAAGGGACTTGGTCAACTCCAACACCCCAAAGACACTCCATATTAGCGTGTGTAGTAGTTGCTCTGGCGAGAAGCCGGAGCATTTCATATTAAGGAAGGAGAGAGTGTGAGAGAAGTTGCGAGTATATTGATAGTTGGTTGAGCGAGGCTCTCTAACTCATATAATATATTCACCCCCGATTTTCCTGTGCTTGTTGGTCTTCTTGTGATCGCTTCTGGACCGATCGAAGTGGCTCTTATTCGCTGGCTTCCAAAGAGCTGCAAAAGGGTACACAACGTGAGGGCGGAAAGCTAGCGAAAGCTTGAAGCCGATTTATTACTGTCTGAGTGCTTAGCCCGACGCTACCCCTTCGTCGGAGTTTAGCGAGAGTGGATTAGAAAGGTCGCTAGCTTGCTACATACGCAGGCTTTTGAACCCACTTCATCACACACGGTGCGAAATATTTATAACGTCATTTCCAGAAGGGAACAATTTGTTCCCTTCTGTAGCATATACTTGACTTTTGTAAACTGATACTATTCCTATTGCAAAAATTATGACCACGAAAGGGTTAAGAACCATCGTGAAGGCTATGTGTGAGCTGTACTCGCACGGTTTGCTCAGCAGCTTCATTTGCCAGCATTTGATACTATTGCGAGGCGGAAGTGTTGTGGAGAATCTACCAAGCGCACTCCAACCGGCGGTCATGCTTCCGTGTAGCCAGTTTTTTCGCACCCTAGCGCCGCGCTCTGATTCTTTCCCCAATGTTTGGAGTTGTTTGTCCCCTCCTGTTTCTGCTGTCCCACAGAGTTAATGGCCACAGAGGTGGCCACAGACGCATCTCGAATTTTTATTTCTTGCTTGACCATCAGAAGTTGCATCTCGCTTGTTTTCTTGGCTTGGCCTCCTGGGGTGTGGTGCCCTTTCCCCCCCCCCCCCCCCCCCCCCCTTTCCCCCCCCCTCCCCTCCGCCCGCTTCCGTTGCAGTCTAGTTGCCGATTACAGATCCAGAGATCGCTTGGGGGTGTTGAAGCAGATCTCTTGGAAGTGGAGCATCCGGATCCGCCAGAACAAGATCATTGCAAGCTGCTTTGGCTTCTCCAGCTTGCTTGGCGTACGCATCACCGATCCGCCTCGCGCTTAGCGCCTGGTCAGTAAAGTGGACCACCACCTCCCCCTGACGACTACTTTCATCGCTTCCATCTAGTCCACGGCGCAACCGATTTGTCCGGCGACATATTGAGCATGAGCACGTGGTAAACTGAGTGCAATCTGGGCGCCGATGCAATTTTCTATCCATACTAAAGCCAAATGTATTATTTATCTGCATTTTAATGTAGCTACAATTGCCAATCTTGAAGTCGAACCGTAGTTAAGAGTCAGCTCCCTCCCTCGGCAGACTACCTTATTCGCGAAAATACCAACACGAGGCTTACCTGTCACCCGCCACAGCTCAGTACGGCAAGTGCTGTCGCGGGGATGATTCATTAGTCGCGAGGAATTGCCGTGGTGCATTGCGTCGACATGAAATCCATTGACGAGCACCATGATTTGGAGACTACGGCCTCGTTACAACAATTGGTCCAGGTCGCTTCGATCAATCACCACACCAACGTATTCTTGGATGAACTGTTCTATGTCGATCCTCTCGCCCACAAACAACCCGAATCCTCGCTCAACACAATCGCGCTTCTCTAACATAGTTTGGGATAGTTGGATTGCTCGATTTCCGCAGTCTAGACCGTTGCTGTAGATCTCGTCGCAGCACTCACTCGCGTCCAGACGAACAGAGTGGTCCGCATTCCGCCTACGAAGCGGGAGATTGCGGGTTCGAGTCCCGTCGAGGACTTTTCTTTTCCTCTCTTTCCTCACCATCCCATCCCACCCGGTCAATGCCACATGCACAACACATCGTCTCCTACTCCCTCCAATTCACCTCGCGTCCAACCTGGAACCCGTTGACACCCCAACGCGTCCCTCCCTCCGTGTACCCGGTCCCTCCATCAAACGGAAGAAAAGATGCGGGGGATTTAGTCGGAGCCGGGATTTCGTCGGAGCCATTACTCTGGGTATTAATCGTGTATCGATCTCCTTCTTTTAGAAACTGGAGTCGAACGCGTACGGCAGCTTTGCAAATTGCCTTGAACTCGCTGCGAGCACAGTACTCTGGATCTAATGCCTTCATCTGCCTTTAGACGAATTGGATTGCTGGCATTTTGCCACCGTCGCCCACAGCAGTTCGAAGTCAAACAACTGTTGGTCGGGCTTTATTCTTGCTCAGATGTATTGTGTTCGCGTCATGTAACTATTCCCCATCCCCCCCCCCTCCCCCACCCCCACCCCACCCCCACCACCACCACCACCACCACACGTAGGGATGTTTTTGTGATGGGAGACTTCAGAATGTCCAAAACTTCCGAAACCGTACTTAACTCTACCAAATCCTACCAAAGTCTACTAAAGTCTGCGAAAGCTTTATTGGCTGTAATTCCAAATTATCAACCAATCAGACTTGTAATAGGGTGCGTGTCATCAATCATGTGGAGCGGACTGAGTGCAATGCACTCAGGGCATTGGAACGTATCCACTGCTTCCACCTGCAATATCAACGTTGTCTGATCATTATCGCATGGGAAAACTGTCGACATGAACGGTTCAAGCGGTGACGAGCTGCTCACTCCCATTGAGCGCTCACCGAGCACGCCTTTGCCGGTGAATTCCTTTTCCATCCAGCGCATGCTCCATTTTGAAGGTCCAGCCGGCGATCAACAAGCGACGCCGCAGCGCGTCACGCCATCGAAGAGGACTGCCTCCGCAGCGTTGAGAGCGACAGCAACAGCTGGTCAACCTCCGGTTGCTCCTCGTCCGTCGGCGACTCCTTCACGACAAGAAGATGAAGCAACGCCTCGTCGGTCGACCAGGTTTAGGGCGGAAATTGATTCTCCTGCGATGCGTAATGAACACCAACGGGAAATGACAACTTCAACACCTCCAAGGAGATCATCACGCCAGCCATCGCCAGTTCAAGGGCGCAACAACGTCAAACAGGGACGGCCTCCAAGTGACATGTGGGAGCACTTTGTGTCGGAGAAAATCGGTGGAAAGAAGACAGCTGTGTGCAAGTACTGTAAGCACCGTCTCAACAACCCGAAGCCAGGTAGCAACATGACTTCTCACTTACTGCGCAACTGCAAGAGCGTGCCACAAGTAGTCAAGGAGAAGTTCACTCCCACCGCATGCGAGCCCACGCCCCAAGAGCCACCACCTAAAAACAACGACACGCGAGACCAAACGTCGAGCCATCGAATTGACCAAGAAGCGTTCAACTTGCTGGTCCTCAAGTTCATTATCATCTGTGCTCTACCATTCTCGATTTTGGATTCCGTTGCGTTCCAAGAGTTGCTCCACGGGCTGGCGCCAAATTTGAAGATTCCAAAGCGCCAGTTCGTCACCACTGAGGTCCTCCAAGCTGTTGCCAACGCCCTCCGTGAGGACGTCATAGCCCGGCTCAACAAACAAAAGTTTGTATCGCTTGTGACAGACGGGTGGACAGATCCAAATGGCGCAAAGATAATTAACTTCATGGCGGTTGCCCCAGAAATGCCTCCATTGTTCTGGTCATCATGGGCGTCCGGTTCAGCAGCGCACACGTCCGACAATCTAGAAGCCGAGACGAAAGAAGTCATGAAATAGATTGAGTCGGAAACGACAGCTCGCGTCGTCGGAATCGTCACGGATAACGCGCAAAACATGCGGGGTCTTTGGAGTCGGCTTAAGCGCCTCGCGATCGTCGCTGGTGGATGTGCTGCGCACGTGCTCAACTTGCTGATGAAGGACCTATTTGCTCACCACGTGTTCAAGAAAGATCACTCCAAATGTGTTCAGCTCTCTCGATTTGTGCGCGACCACAGCGGCCTACTTGATATTTTTCGCGTCCAGCTAGCCGAGATTCGTGCTGGTGGTGAAAAGCGAAAAGGCCTGACGCTACCAGTCCCAACTCGATGGTACTCGGTTTTCAACTGCCTAGAGAATGTGCTTGGCAATCATGACGAGTTGTACGAGCTGTTTACATCCCCAAAACATCGAACGCCGAACGATACGTGCAAGAGGAGGCATCGCGTGAAAAACGACAGTATATCGCCGCAATGGTGGAAGACGGAGTTTTCTGGGAAAACCTGCGCATCGTTGTGCGATTGATCAAGCCGATCAAGACCGCGTTGGGCAAGATCGAGTCCGACAACGAGTTTGCATCGGGTGTCTACTCGTGCTTTAAGTCTTTGCTGCATCATGAAGTGTATCGTTCACGCGTTCTTCCCACCAGCACTAGTGACGAATCTACACCATCTGCAGGGGAAGATACCGCCGATTGCGATGAGGTGCCGGACCCAGCTTACTCAGCAGGTTACGAACGATCGCAGCCTATTGTTCCGGGTTCTCTCGAGGACTTCTTCCGCAAGAAGATACGTCAGCGTTGGACATACGTCCACACCAATGCCATGGGTATCGCCTTCTACCTTGATCCAAGATGCAAGTTCACCGACTTCGAGGGTGAAGATGAAGTGAATACCCAAATGAACATCGTGAAATTTGCTCTCGAGAAGGAAATTATTTCAAATAACACGGAAGAGATTGGCGAACTGAACCGTCAGATATTCGATTTTGCTGACGTGAAGGAAAATGAGTACACGATGGACAAAACAAGCCCAAGGACCTATTGGAAATGAAGGGAGCGAACATTCCCGCTGTTGGGCAAGATTGCTAACATTGTTTTTTCTCTACCAACGTCCTCTGCGGCAAGCGAACGAGCATGGAGTATATTCAACCACATCCACACAAAGAAGCGCAATAGCCTCTCTGTTGACAAGGTCGAACTTTTGGTGTACATTTACATGAACTACGCTGCCCTCAAGAACGAAAAGGTCGACATGGCGATGCATGTCTCTCGTCCTGAGAGTTTTGACGACTGAAAACTCGTTAAAGTTGCTTGGCAACTTCGCTATCGGACTATGATCTCACGTACGATTCATGCTAAGTGTTTTACGGCGCTCTTGCTCGTGCAGAGTGCGTAGATATCTGTTTTGGTAGTCAGGAATAGCGATAAAGCAATAAAATGTTTAGTGTGGATGAAAGTCTATTGATCAGTAAACAATGCTTCTACCTCAAAAGCGCCTCCTATAATCGTCGACGTTTGGTGGAGAAGAAAGGTGAAGTCGATGGCTGCTGGTAGGCGCTCGTACGCGTCGATGGCTGCATCGATAAGCCGTTCAAGTCTCTCTTCAGCGAGGCGCGTGCCGTTTGCAGTGGTCCACTGAGATCTGCGGATTCGCTGGACTGTATGATGAGTGAGAGAAAAATCAACCAAGTAAATAGAGCGCAAACTTACCAGATTCACGTGCCCGCGCAACCGCCTGCGGACTCGTACTTCATCTTGAATAAAACTCGTGACAAAAGCGCGCATTGTTGCTGCGTTGCCCGTGAGGGACGCACGTCGATAAACTGGCGCATCGGCGTAGACTCGGTCGATCCTTCGACGCTGGCTGCTCCGCAACTTGCATACAGTTACGCCGTCGTCTTGCTCTTCCTTTAGCACCACATAGTAGTGCTCGTCGGCAACTGCGCCTGGAAAGCGGCTACCACGCTCAACGTGGTGGGCCTGTTGGACCGCCGCTGCGTTTGCAAGCAGCGCGCGTGTGTTGCGCTACACCACCGCAAGCCTCTCGAAAATCTCGGCGCGGTGCTCGCGCGTCTGTTCGACCAGAGCGTTCGCGAGGTCCGCTAGGGCACCAGCGCGTTCGTCGGCAAGTCGTCTGGCCTCGCGCGCGTCATTTCGCGCCTCGCGCTCACGGTTTTGAGCCTCCCGCTCACGGCTTTGAGCCTCGCGCTCATGGTTTCGAGCCTCGAGAAGGAGAGCGGCAAGACCGACGTCTGGTGTGGCGGCTCGCGTGGCGTCGTCGGCGACAACAGTATCGGTAATCGAGACGGAATGTCGGTAGCGGCGCGCGCTTCGGCGAGCTCGACTTGAAGGCGCTCGACGGTAGCCTGGAGGTGCACGACGTTGGCGCGCAGATGCAAGAGTTCATCGGCCATGATCGCTCTGGGAACTTGGTATACGCTTCCTGAGAAACTTTCGGAGAATTCCTTTCAGAGGTAGTTCCCTCGTCCACAAAAACAACTACTCCTCAAGGTTTTTTGCTACGCAAAGACTCAGATATGACAAAAGTCTTCCAAAGTATTGATTGGTAGGGTGAAACACTTTGAGCCAATTAGCTTGCTCTGAATCAGACATTACCAAAGTCTACCAAGTTTTTCATTGGCTGATGTGGTATCGTTATGGCCAACAAACGCCTTGATGAAGTTTGGTAGACTTTTGGACTTTGGTAGGGATTTGGAAGGAATCTAAAAGTGTTTTGGGAGACTTCAGAAATGTTGCAAAAACATCCCTAACCACACGGGTGCAAACTAAAACCTGTTATTGTGAACCCATAAACGTGTTGATGCACCCGAGACGCTGATCATCTGTTGTTTGTACCTAACACGCGTCACATTTACTTTTGCCCAGAAAAGCCAAAATATCACTAATTAGCCGATCAGAATCATCAATTGGGCTAACGCCCACCCTTAGCCACGAAGAGTCAACCAATCACAAGTAGCTTTTCGAGGCTAACGGTGGGCGTTGTTCACAGCTCCCACAACCGTTTTGGCGCAAGCAAAGCCATGGAAGGACCGCGACTGCCCGCGCGCGGGTATATAGTAGTATCTCTTGATCTAGACCCTAAGATCATCCAGCAAGCTCTAGAGGAGCCGACTGAGCGCAGTTACATCCCCGTTTTTGGGAAAGTGCACGGCAAAAAGACCCAAAGAGGCTTTAGTCAAGGGAAAAAAAAGTCAATACGGCTGCTCAACGAGCAATCAATGCGGCTCTAAGGGAGCTTGTGAGACTGGTGGGCCCCCGTTGGACCCCGTCCACCTTTTCATTCATAAAGGCCCTCCCTGGTGGAGCTATTCAAGAAGCTCATCACGACTATACTACAGAAGATCATGATAGGGCACCTACTGTCGGCGGCAATGGATGTATTCCAGGCTCGGCGATTGTGGCGCTGGAAGAGGGAGCGACTCTGTGTGTCTTCAAGGGGGTATTTTGCGACAAAGACCCGGTCTGTGAGGCGTATGTGAGCACCCACCGGGATATGCGCTCATTTTTCGTGGCGACCTGGTACACAGTGGTGCGGCATACACCACTATAAATCATCGTTTCCACTGCTATCTGGCTGTTGATGACAAAGAATGGGTGCCTGATGTCGTTGAAGATGCTCTCCCAAAAGTATTCTTGTGCAACTGGGAGGGGTGTGGTCATTTTGACGACGACAGTAACCGCATTTGTAACCATCGTTACTACTGCAAGTATAACCCTCAAGGTGACGACAACAGGATGAAGAAGCGCATCAAACGTATTAATTAACCCTTTCGTGGTCATAATTTTTGCAATAGGAATAGTATCAGTTTACAAAAGTAAAGTATATAAGCTGCAGAGGAGAACAAATTGTTCCCTTCTGGAAATGACGTTATACATATTTCGTACTGTGTTTTGTAACAAAAAATTTACAAAAAGCTACAATACGGAATAACTCGCCTTCCTGACCAATTGTTTTTGACTCAGACTTTATCAGAAACCTATCCACTTTTGCCAAACGGAACAAATTGTTCCCTTTTGAGGGACGTTCCAACTACCCACTTTTGCAAACACATCAGAAGGGCAAAAAAATGTACCATTTACCACGAAAGGGTTAACCCTTTCGCAATCAACCTTGTAAATTTTGCACGTTCCGAGGGTTTCTCATAAGACGGTGTGATTGATCCCTCTGAACGTGCAGATTTTACACTTTGCGCCAAACGTTTTTGAAAATTCGGGTTTTCGCACCGATCGGACCGAATGAGTGGCTAAAACGCGAACCAATACCACTGGATTGTAGCAAATCAAATTCTGCGTCGATTGGTACAGCTCGCAGCACCGAACTCGGTTTGGAGCCGAAGCTGCGTTCGATTTATCAAAACACGGTTGAAAATCGAGTGTGGGAAAGAATCGGGAAGAAATTTTTGACGAGCGTAATTAAGCTTTTGACGAGCGCTACAGCGGTTGCAAATGCGCGGGAACACTTCCCGCGCATTTGGGCTCTTTGGCAAGCTTCTCTGCATTTCGGAAAGATGCCCCGACCTCCCAAAATCACCTCTCCCGTTCGACGTGCGGCTCGCGCCCTCCGCGACTGCGGTTTCACGCTCACTGCCATCCGTGAGCGCCTCGAGCTTAGCGTGGGAAGCGTCCACAATGCCCTCAACGGGTCGCCATCGTTGGAGACTCCAAAAGCGCTCGGTAGACCACGCAAAATTGATGAACGAACCCAGCGACAACTCGTACGTCACGCCGTTTCTGGTGCTGGGAACTCTAAAAAGCTTCGTGAGCTATTCAAAGTTGCCGCGTCGCCGCGTACTGTCCAACGCTGCTTCCAGGAGGTCCCATGGCTGAAGTTTAAGAAGCCACGACGCGCCCCGAAGCTCGAGCGCCACCACATCCGCAAGCGATTCGCATGGGCCCAAGAGCACAAGGACCTGGACGCGTTCTTCTGGGCGGGAGTGATGTTTTCTGACGAGAAGCGTTGGCGGCGTGACGGTCCAGACGGTGGGAGGCGTTGGATGGACACACGTGCTCCCCCGCCTCTCGATTGGCGACGCCAATGTGGTGGGGGTTCCATCACGTCATGGGGCGGCTTTTGTGGCGCGAAAAAGACGGCCCTCCACTTCTTCGACGGCACCGTCGACGCGAGGACGTACGTGGCAACGCTCGAGGAGCGTTTGCTCACCGTGTTCGACCCCGAGATACATATCTTCCAGCAAGACAATGCGTCCGCACACTCTGCTCGGTACACCAAGGCCTGGTTCCGGGCCAAAAATATGGAAGTTCTACCGTGGCCAGCGAAGTCCCCGGACTTAAATCCGATTGAGAACGTCTGGAGCTACCTCACGCAGAAGGTCTACGAGAATGGGCGGCAGTACGAGCCGTTTGACGACCTCAAAATCGCCATCAGCAAGGCCTGGGACGAGATGCCCGATTCCTACCTGTCCACACTCGTCCAATCGATGCCCAGGCGAGTACAAATGGTTCTAGAGGCGCGTGGAAAGAACATTCCATACTAGGCAAGCCAAGGATACGTCTTAATAGACTTCGTTGCATTGCTTCGGTGTCCCAAAACTTGTCCTCGGATGTTGCATTGTGTAGCCATTCCAGAAAATTTCTGATTTTGTTGGACCCACGCCTCACTGGCAACTGCTTTGGGTACCAATCGATGCAGAATTTGATTTGCTACAATCCAGTGGTATTGGTTTGCGTTTTAGCCACTCATTCGGTCCGATCGGTGCGAAAACCCGAATTTTCAAAAACTTTTGGCGCAAAGTGTACACGTTTTACAAAACCAGTCCTTGAAGTTTCGCAAAATCTCAACAAAACCTCAAAATCTTCCAAGGTTAAATAACAATAATCTCGAAACTTGTTTGGATTTTTGCGATGTTTTATTACAAAAGGTGGTATACTTGCGGAAAACTTCACCTGTCGCAATTCCAGAACGTGTAAAATTTACACGATCTGGAAATTTTGACTTGATTAAAGTATCCATACAATCCCTGTTTGCACGGAGGTGATTGCGAAAGGGTTAATACATTAATACATGGTTTTCTTGCGGTTCAACATGTTCTGTATTTGGTCAGATCTGTACTATTAAACATGTCTCTTAGTTGAAGTGGGAGAGCAAATAGAATATGTATATTGTTTTCGTTTATGGTGCCCTCTTTTTCTTATCCCGCCACACTATCATGAAATATAGAAATAAGTCGGGGGCATTTCTAGCACATAACCTTAGGTTTCTATCCAGTAATGTTGACACCAGCAACATGATCTCGATTCACAGCACGAGCAAGATCTTCTGCTTCGTAGTCACGATGATCATCATCGCTAAAACGTGCTGTCCACAGTCACACGCCGTCATCCGAGATACGAAAACCAACGACGGTCCCGACAAAGTGGCTAGTCCTAAGTTAGCTCCCATGCCAACATCCACCTCGTCGAGGAGCTTCGAATGGGCTCTCCTTACTTAACAGTCCACATTGGTTAAATAGAATCGTACTTCAACGAATCGTACTTACATGAAGTTATGCAGTACAAGTACTCGTACTTAGACGAGCTGTGCCACTACTTGTCAGTGGTGAACCGAGCAGGGTGCTTCACGATGACGCGAACCAACCGAAGTACTCATTGACGGGAGCTTGCGGCTGGAAGTACCAGCTGCGCCAGAGCATCTCGTCGATAAGCGCCGCCGCCAGCTTCTTGGGAACGCCGCGCATGACCTTGATGTGGCGCTTCAGCTTGGCCTCCCAACAGCCCTCGATGCCATTGGTGTGGGCCCCTGTTGTGGGGTCCACAGTTCTTGGAGTGGTTCACGTACGTGTGGCGGTAGCGGAGCGCCTCGAGCAGTGGGTTGTTCTCGAGCGTGTGCAAGGTCACAGTTCCGTTCTTCTTTCGCCCCTCTGAAACGTAGGACGCGAACATGTCGCTAATAATGTGTGTCCTACAGAGCTCATAACGGAACCATAAGAAAGAGAACTCCAGCAAGAAACATAAACACGTACTCTGGGCGGATGTAGCGTGCGATCTGTGCACACAAGGTTGGCTTCGTGCGGTTCTCGTATGTGACGATCGCAAACCACTTCTTGCTCGTGCGGTCGAAGCCGCCAAACACCCAGAAGTCAGGATGCTGCTTGCCTCTGTTGTACTTGGACTATTTTTTCAATGACGTCACGTCAATCTCCACGACATGGCCAGGTCCGCCGACCTGCGAGTGCAAAAACAAATGTTAAATGGTGCGGAGACGAGTAGTCTCAGAGGATACGTACAATCATGTCGCAATCGATCATCTCCTTGCTGCAGTAGCCGCGGCAGATGCCGTACCATTCGGTGACAGCCTTCTGGCTCACCGAGCACAGCTGGGCGGCTGTTGTTACCGCCGTGCCAATCGCAAAATGATAGAGAAGCTCACGCAGCAGCGCAGGGTGAGACGGCTGTGGAAGAACACCGTCCCCGATCGCAGGCTGAGGGCCTTGCGGTACTCTGTATTGTTACAGCGCCAGAGGCGCCGGTTCTTGTCGACCCTCATGGGGCCTGTGCACGTCGGGCAGGCCATGGAGGTGGGCAGCAAGCCGACCTCCATGCACCACGCGATCACAGCGTCACCCGAGGCCTGTGTGCACACGTTCATGACGAGATCGTGTGCGTACAGGCCCATGTTGGCCACCAGGTACTCGTAGGTGCACGGCTCCATGCGGACTGTTACTTCCCTTGATGGTCGATTTTTGTGTGACTGTCTGGAGGGCAGGGGGGGACTTTGGGCGGGAGGCATTTGGGCGGCAAAGGGGGTTGTTTGAACTCGACCCCGGTACACTGCATGTTCTACTAAGTACGTATCAGTTGTGGACTGTTAAGTAAGGAGAGCCTTCGAATGCACGGGCTGACCGGGCCGTCTGACGAAAAGGCGAGTCAAACGTCCACGTCGAAGTAACCTTCCTGCCCCCCTCCACCGCAAGACCGGGGCCACGTCTCCGGGGTCTGCCCGGACCGCGGTGAACTGGAACCCCTGCCATTGCTGCATCCAGGTCGATAAGTCAGTGGATACGCAGCGTGACAAGTACGTGAGAGCATACCCAGCCAGAGCGGGCGTTGGCTTTCCAAGCGCACCGAAGACATGAGCGAACCTGTCTGACGGCGTCGTCTTCTCAAACGCGGGGGAGGTCGAATGGCTCTTGAGGCAGCCGGCGAAGTATCGTCACTCGGTGACGGGAGAGGACTTCGTATCGAAGCTCTTCTGCTGTGATACCGTCTGAAATAACGCTTTCCAGGGACGCTGAGAACCGCTTTGCGCGTGCTGAGCACCGATGACGTTCCCAGGCCGTGCAATGTAGCGACGAGAATTGAACAACAGGGCGACGACACGGCGGATGCGACCTCTCCCTCGATGAAGGCGCCGATAGTTACTTGAGTTCGTGAGTAGCTGAGCCTTAGCTAGGGGTTGTTTGAACTCGACCCCGGTACACTGCATGTTCTACTAAGTACGTATCAGTTGTGGACTGTTAAGTAAGGAGAGCCTTCGAATGCACGGGCTGACCGGGCCGTCTGACGAAAAGGCGAGTCAAACGTCCACGTCGAAGTAACCTTCCTGCCCCCCTCCACCGCAAGACCGGGGCCACGTCTCCGGGGTCTGCCCGGACCGCGGTGAACTGGAACCCCTGCCATTGCTGCATCCAGGTCGATAAGTCAGTGGATACGCAGCGTGACAAGTACGTGAGAGCATACCCAGCCAGAGCGGGCGTTGGCTTTCCAAGCGCACCGAAGACATGAGCGAACCTGTCTGACGGCGTCGTCTTCTCAAACGCGGGGGAGGTCGAATGGCTCTTGAGGCAGCCGGCGAAGTATCGTCACTCGGTGACGGGAGAGGACTTCGTATCGAAGCTCTTCTGCTGTGATACCGTCTGAAATAACGCTTTCCAGGGACGCTGAGAACCGCTTTGCGCGTGCTGAGCACCGATGACGTTCCCAGGCCGTGCAATGTAGCGACGAGAATTGAACAACAGGGCGACGACACGGCGGATGCGACCTCTCCCTCGATGAAGGCGCCGATAGTTACTTGAGTTCGTGAGTAGCTGAGCCTTAGCTAGGGGTTGTTTGAACTCGACCCCGGTACACTGCATGTTCTACTAAGTACGTATCAGTTGTGGACTGTTAAGTAAGGAGAGCCTTCGAATGCACGGGCTGACCGGGCCGTCTGACGAAAAGGCGAGTCAAACGTCCACGTCGAAGTAACCTTCCTGCCCCCCTCCACCGCAAGACCGGGGCCACGTCTCCGGGGTCTGCCCGGACCGCGGTGAACTGGAACCCCTGCCATTGCTGCATCCAGGTCGATAAGTCAGTGGATACGCAGCGTGACAAGTACGTGAGAGCATACCCAGCCAGAGCGGGCGTTGGCTTTCCAAGCGCACCGAAGACATGAGCGAACCTGTCTGACGGCGTCGTCTTCTCAAACGCGGGGGAGGTCGAATGGCTCTTGAGGCAGCCGGCGAAGTATCGTCACTCGGTGACGGGAGAGGACTTCGTATCGAAGCTCTTCTGCTGTGATACCGTCTGAAATAACGCTTTCCAGGGACGCTGAGAACCGCTTTGCGCGTGCTGAGCACCGATGACGTTCCCAGGCCGTGCAATGTAGCGACGAGAATTGAACAACAGGGCGACGACACGGCGGATGCGACCTCTCCCTCGATGAAGGCGCCGATAGTTACTTGAGTTCGTGAGTAGCTGAGCCTTAGCTAGGGGTTGTTTGAACTCGACCCCGGTACACTGCATGTTCTACTAAGTACGTATCAGTTGTGGACTGTTAAGTAAGGAGAGCCTTCGAATGCACGGGCTGACCGGGCCGTCTGACGAAAAGGCGAGTCAAACGTCCACGTCGAAGTAACCTTCCTGCCCCCCTCCACCGCAAGACCGGGGCCACGTCTCCGGGGTCTGCCCGGACCGCGGTGAACTGGAACCCCTGCCATTGCTGCATCCAGGTCGATAAGTCAGTGGATACGCAGCGTGACAAGTACGTGAGAGCATACCCAGCCAGAGCGGGCGTTGGCTTTCCAAGCGCACCGAAGACATGAGCGAACCTGTCTGACGGCGTCGTCTTCTCAAACGCGGGGGAGGTCGAATGGCTCTTGAGGCAGCCGGCGAAGTATCGTCACTCGGTGACGGGAGAGGACTTCGTATCGAAGCTCTTCTGCTGTGATACCGTCTGAAATAACGCTTTCCAGGGACGCTGAGAACCGCTTTGCGCGTGCTGAGCACCGATGACGTTCCCAGGCCGTGCAATGTAGCGACGAGAATTGAACAACAGGGCGACGACACGGCGGATGCGACCTCTCCCTCGATGAAGGCGCCGATAGTTACTTGAGTTCGTGAGTAGCTGAGCCTTAGCTAGGGGTTGTTTGAACTCGACCCCGGTACACTGCATGTTCTACTAAGTACGTATCAGTTGTGGACTGTTAAGTAAGGAGAGCCTTCGAATGCACGGGCTGACCGGGCCGTCTGACGAAAAGGCGAGTCAAACGTCCACGTCGAAGTAACCTTCCTGCCCCCCTCCACCGCAAGACCGGGGCCACGTCTCCGGGGTCTGCCCGGACCGCGGTGAACTGGAACCCCTGCCATTGCTGCATCCAGGTCGATAAGTCAGTGGATACGCAGCGTGACAAGTACGTGAGAGCATACCCAGCCAGAGCGGGCGTTGGCTTTCCAAGCGCACCGAAGACATGAGCGAACCTGTCTGACGGCGTCGTCTTCTCAAACGCGGGGGAGGTCGAATGGCTCTTGAGGCAGCCGGCGAAGTATCGTCACTCGGTGACGGGAGAGGACTTCGTATCGAAGCTCTTCTGCTGTGATACCGTCTGAAATAACGCTTTCCAGGGACGCTGAGAACCGCTTTGCGCGTGCTGAGCACCGATGACGTTCCCAGGCCGTGCAATGTAGCGACGAGAATTGAACAACAGGGCGACGACACGGCGGATGCGACCTCTCCCTCGATGAAGGCGCCGATAGTTACTTGAGTTCGTGAGTAGCTGAGCCTTAGCTAGGGGTTGTTTGAACTCGACCCCGGTACACTGCATGTTCTACTAAGTACGTATCAGTTGTGGACTGTTAAGTAAGGAGAGCCTTCGAATGCACGGGCTGACCGGGCCGTCTGACGAAAAGGCGAGTCAAACGTCCACGTCGAAGTAACCTTCCTGCCCCCCTCCACCGCAAGACCGGGGCCACGTCTCCGGGGTCTGCCCGGACCGCGGTGAACTGGAACCCCTGCCATTGCTGCATCCAGGTCGATAAGTCAGTGGATACGCAGCGTGACAAGTACGTGAGAGCATACCCAGCCAGAGCGGGCGTTGGCTTTCCAAGCGCACCGAAGACATGAGCGAACCTGTCTGACGGCGTCGTCTTCTCAAACGCGGGGGAGGTCGAATGGCTCTTGAGGCAGCCGGCGAAGTATCGTCACTCGGTGACGGGAGAGGACTTCGTATCGAAGCTCTTCTGCTGTGATACCGTCTGAAATAACGCTTTCCAGGGACGCTGAGAACCGCTTTGCGCGTGCTGAGCACCGATGACGTTCCCAGGCCGTGCAATGTAGCGACGAGAATTGAACAACAGGGCGACGACACGGCGGATGCGACCTCTCCCTCGATGAAGGCGCCGATAGTTACTTGAGTTCGTGAGTAGCTGAGCCTTAGCTAGGGGTTGTTTGAACTCGACCCCGGTACACTGCATGTTCTACTAAGTACGTATCAGTTGTGGACTGTTAAGTAAGGAGAGCCTTCGAATGCACGGGCTGACCGGGCCGTCTGACGAAAAGGCGAGTCAAACGTCCACGTCGAAGTAACCTTCCTGCCCCCCTCCACCGCAAGACCGGGGCCACGTCTCCGGGGTCTGCCCGGACCGCGGTGAACTGGAACCCCTGCCATTGCTGCATCCAGGTCGATAAGTCAGTGGATACGCAGCGTGACAAGTACGTGAGAGCATACCCAGCCAGAGCGGGCGTTGGCTTTCCAAGCGCACCGAAGACATGAGCGAACCTGTCTGACGGCGTCGTCTTCTCAAACGCGGGGGAGGTCGAATGGCTCTTGAGGCAGCCGGCGAAGTATCGTCACTCGGTGACGGGAGAGGACTTCGTATCGAAGCTCTTCTGCTGTGATACCGTCTGAAATAACGCTTTCCAGGGACGCTGAGAACCGCTTTGCGCGTGCTGAGCACCGATGACGTTCCCAGGCCGTGCAATGTAGCGACGAGAATTGAACAACAGGGCGACGACACGGCGGATGCGACCTCTCCCTCGATGAAGGCGCCGATAGTTACTTGAGTTCGTGAGTAGCTGAGCCTTAGCTAGGGGTTGTTTGAACTCGACCCCGGTACACTGCATGTTCTACTAAGTACGTATCAGTTGTGGACTGTTAAGTAAGGAGAGCCTTCGAATGCACGGGCTGACCGGGCCGTCTGACGAAAAGGCGAGTCAAACGTCCACGTCGAAGTAACCTTCCTGCCCCCCTCCACCGCAAGACCGGGGCCACGTCTCCGGGGTCTGCCCGGACCGCGGTGAACTGGAACCCCTGCCATTGCTGCATCCAGGTCGATAAGTCAGTGGATACGCAGCGTGACAAGTACGTGAGAGCATACCCAGCCAGAGCGGGCGTTGGCTTTCCAAGCGCACCGAAGACATGAGCGAACCTGTCTGACGGCGTCGTCTTCTCAAACGCGGGGGAGGTCGAATGGCTCTTGAGGCAGCCGGCGAAGTATCGTCACTCGGTGACGGGAGAGGACTTCGTATCGAAGCTCTTCTGCTGTGATACCGTCTGAAATAACGCTTTCCAGGGACGCTGAGAACCGCTTTGCGCGTGCTGAGCACCGATGACGTTCCCAGGCCGTGCAATGTAGCGACGAGAATTGAACAACAGGGCGACGACACGGCGGATGCGACCTCTCCCTCGATGAAGGCGCCGATAGTTACTTGAGTTCGTGAGTAGCTGAGCCTTAGCTAGGGGTTGTTTGAACTCGACCCCGGTACACTGCATGTTCTACTAAGTACGTATCAGTTGTGGACTGTTAAGTAAGGAGAGCCTTCGAATGCACGGGCTGACCGGGCCGTCTGACGAAAAGGCGAGTCAAACGTCCACGTCGAAGTAACCTTCCTGCCCCCCTCCACCGCAAGACCGGGGCCACGTCTCCGGGGTCTGCCCGGACCGCGGTGAACTGGAACCCCTGCCATTGCTGCATCCAGGTCGATAAGTCAGTGGATACGCAGCGTGACAAGTACGTGAGAGCATACCCAGCCAGAGCGGGCGTTGGCTTTCCAAGCGCACCGAAGACATGAGCGAACCTGTCTGACGGCGTCGTCTTCTCAAACGCGGGGGAGGTCGAATGGCTCTTGAGGCAGCCGGCGAAGTATCGTCACTCGGTGACGGGAGAGGACTTCGTATCGAAGCTCTTCTGCTGTGATACCGTCTGAAATAACGCTTTCCAGGGACGCTGAGAACCGCTTTGCGCGTGCTGAGCACCGATGACGTTCCCAGGCCGTGCAATGTAGCGACGAGAATTGAACAACAGGGCGACGACACGGCGGATGCGACCTCTCCCTCGATGAAGGCGCCGATAGTTACTTGAGTTCGTGAGTAGCTGAGCCTTAGCTAGGGGTTGTTTGAACTCGACCCCGGTACACTGCATGTTCTACTAAGTACGTATCAGTTGTGGACTGTTAAGTAAGGAGAGCCTTCGAATGCACGGGCTGACCGGGCCGTCTGACGAAAAGGCGAGTCAAACGTCCACGTCGAAGTAACCTTCCTGCCCCCCTCCACCGCAAGACCGGGGCCACGTCTCCGGGGTCTGCCCGGACCGCGGTGAACTGGAACCCCTGCCATTGCTGCATCCAGGTCGATAAGTCAGTGGATACGCAGCGTGACAAGTACGTGAGAGCATACCCAGCCAGAGCGGGCGTTGGCTTTCCAAGCGCACCGAAGACATGAGCGAACCTGTCTGACGGCGTCGTCTTCTCAAACGCGGGGGAGGTCGAATGGCTCTTGAGGCAGCCGGCGAAGTATCGTCACTCGGTGACGGGAGAGGACTTCGTATCGAAGCTCTTCTGCTGTGATACCGTCTGAAATAACGCTTTCCAGGGACGCTGAGAACCGCTTTGCGCGTGCTGAGCACCGATGACGTTCCCAGGCCGTGCAATGTAGCGACGAGAATTGAACAACAGGGCGACGACACGGCGGATGCGACCTCTCCCTCGATGAAGGCGCCGATAGTTACTTGAGTTCGTGAGTAGCTGAGCCTTAGCTAGGGGTTGTTTGAACTCGACCCCGGTACACTGCATGTTCTACTAAGTACGTATCAGTTGTGGACTGTTAAGTAAGGAGAGCCTTCGAATGCACGGGCTGACCGGGCCGTCTGACGAAAAGGCGAGTCAAACGTCCACGTCGAAGTAACCTTCCTGCCCCCCTCCACCGCAAGACCGGGGCCACGTCTCCGGGGTCTGCCCGGACCGCGGTGAACTGGAACCCCTGCCATTGCTGCATCCAGGTCGATAAGTCAGTGGATACGCAGCGTGACAAGTACGTGAGAGCATACCCAGCCAGAGCGGGCGTTGGCTTTCCAAGCGCACCGAAGACATGAGCGAACCTGTCTGACGGCGTCGTCTTCTCAAACGCGGGGGAGGTCGAATGGCTCTTGAGGCAGCCGGCGAAGTATCGTCACTCGGTGACGGGAGAGGACTTCGTATCGAAGCTCTTCTGCTGTGATACCGTCTGAAATAACGCTTTCCAGGGACGCTGAGAACCGCTTTGCGCGTGCTGAGCACCGATGACGTTCCCAGGCCGTGCAATGTAGCGACGAGAATTGAACAACAGGGCGACGACACGGCGGATGCGACCTCTCCCTCGATGAAGGCGCCGATAGTTACTTGAGTTCGTGAGTAGCTGAGCCTTAGCTAGGGGTTGTTTGAACTCGACCCCGGTACACTGCATGTTCTACTAAGTACGTATCAGTTGTGGACTGTTAAGTAAGGAGAGCCTTCGAATGCACGGGCTGACCGGGCCGTCTGACGAAAAGGCGAGTCAAACGTCCACGTCGAAGTAACCTTCCTGCCCCCCTCCACCGCAAGACCGGGGCCACGTCTCCGGGGTCTGCCCGGACCGCGGTGAACTGGAACCCCTGCCATTGCTGCATCCAGGTCGATAAGTCAGTGGATACGCAGCGTGACAAGTACGTGAGAGCATACCCAGCCAGAGCGGGCGTTGGCTTTCCAAGCGCACCGAAGACATGAGCGAACCTGTCTGACGGCGTCGTCTTCTCAAACGCGGGGGAGGTCGAATGGCTCTTGAGGCAGCCGGCGAAGTATCGTCACTCGGTGACGGGAGAGGACTTCGTATCGAAGCTCTTCTGCTGTGATACCGTCTGAAATAACGCTTTCCAGGGACGCTGAGAACCGCTTTGCGCGTGCTGAGCACCGATGACGTTCCCAGGCCGTGCAATGTAGCGACGAGAATTGAACAACAGGGCGACGACACGGCGGATGCGACCTCTCCCTCGATGAAGGCGCCGATAGTTACTTGAGTTCGTGAGTAGCTGAGCCTTAGCTAGGGGTTGTTTGAACTCGACCCCGGTACACTGCATGTTCTACTAAGTACGTATCAGTTGTGGACTGTTAAGTAAGGAGAGCCTTCGAATGCACGGGCTGACCGGGCCGTCTGACGAAAAGGCGAGTCAAACGTCCACGTCGAAGTAACCTTCCTGCCCCCCTCCACCGCAAGACCGGGGCCACGTCTCCGGGGTCTGCCCGGACCGCGGTGAACTGGAACCCCTGCCATTGCTGCATCCAGGTCGATAAGTCAGTGGATACGCAGCGTGACAAGTACGTGAGAGCATACCCAGCCAGAGCGGGCGTTGGCTTTCCAAGCGCACCGAAGACATGAGCGAACCTGTCTGACGGCGTCGTCTTCTCAAACGCGGGGGAGGTCGAATGGCTCTTGAGGCAGCCGGCGAAGTATCGTCACTCGGTGACGGGAGAGGACTTCGTATCGAAGCTCTTCTGCTGTGATACCGTCTGAAATAACGCTTTCCAGGGACGCTGAGAACCGCTTTGCGCGTGCTGAGCACCGATGACGTTCCCAGGCCGTGCAATGTAGCGACGAGAATTGAACAACAGGGCGACGACACGGCGGATGCGACCTCTCCCTCGATGAAGGCGCCGATAGTTACTTGAGTTCGTGAGTAGCTGAGCCTTAGCTAGGGGTTGTTTGAACTCGACCCCGGTACACTGCATGTTCTACTAAGTACGTATCAGTTGTGGACTGTTAAGTAAGGAGAGCCTTCGAATGCACGGGCTGACCGGGCCGTCTGACGAAAAGGCGAGTCAAACGTCCACGTCGAAGTAACCTTCCTGCCCCCCTCCACCGCAAGACCGGGGCCACGTCTCCGGGGTCTGCCCGGACCGCGGTGAACTGGAACCCCTGCCATTGCTGCATCCAGGTCGATAAGTCAGTGGATACGCAGCGTGACAAGTACGTGAGAGCATACCCAGCCAGAGCGGGCGTTGGCTTTCCAAGCGCACCGAAGACATGAGCGAACCTGTCTGACGGCGTCGTCTTCTCAAACGCGGGGGAGGTCGAATGGCTCTTGAGGCAGCCGGCGAAGTATCGTCACTCGGTGACGGGAGAGGACTTCGTATCGAAGCTCTTCTGCTGTGATACCGTCTGAAATAACGCTTTCCAGGGACGCTGAGAACCGCTTTGCGCGTGCTGAGCACCGATGACGTTCCCAGGCCGTGCAATGTAGCGACGAGAATTGAACAACAGGGCGACGACACGGCGGATGCGACCTCTCCCTCGATGAAGGCGCCGATAGTTACTTGAGTTCGTGAGTAGCTGAGCCTTAGCTAGGGGTTGTTTGAACTCGACCCCGGTACACTGCATGTTCTACTAAGTACGTATCAGTTGTGGACTGTTAAGTAAGGAGAGCCTTCGAATGCACGGGCTGACCGGGCCGTCTGACGAAAAGGCGAGTCAAACGTCCACGTCGAAGTAACCTTCCTGCCCCCCTCCACCGCAAGACCGGGGCCACGTCTCCGGGGTCTGCCCGGACCGCGGTGAACTGGAACCCCTGCCATTGCTGCATCCAGGTCGATAAGTCAGTGGATACGCAGCGTGACAAGTACGTGAGAGCATACCCAGCCAGAGCGGGCGTTGGCTTTCCAAGCGCACCGAAGACATGAGCGAACCTGTCTGACGGCGTCGTCTTCTCAAACGCGGGGGAGGTCGAATGGCTCTTGAGGCAGCCGGCGAAGTATCGTCACTCGGTGACGGGAGAGGACTTCGTATCGAAGCTCTTCTGCTGTGATACCGTCTGAAATAACGCTTTCCAGGGACGCTGAGAACCGCTTTGCGCGTGCTGAGCACCGATGACGTTCCCAGGCCGTGCAATGTAGCGACGAGAATTGAACAACAGGGCGACGACACGGCGGATGCGACCTCTCCCTCGATGAAGGCGCCGATAGTTACTTGAGTTCGTGAGTAGCTGAGCCTTAGCTAGGGGTTGTTTGAACTCGACCCCGGTACACTGCATGTTCTACTAAGTACGTATCAGTTGTGGACTGTTAAGTAAGGAGAGCCTTCGAATGCACGGGCTGACCGGGCCGTCTGACGAAAAGGCGAGTCAAACGTCCACGTCGAAGTAACCTTCCTGCCCCCCTCCACCGCAAGACCGGGGCCACGTCTCCGGGGTCTGCCCGGACCGCGGTGAACTGGAACCCCTGCCATTGCTGCATCCAGGTCGATAAGTCAGTGGATACGCAGCGTGACAAGTACGTGAGAGCATACCCAGCCAGAGCGGGCGTTGGCTTTCCAAGCGCACCGAAGACATGAGCGAACCTGTCTGACGGCGTCGTCTTCTCAAACGCGGGGGAGGTCGAATGGCTCTTGAGGCAGCCGGCGAAGTATCGTCACTCGGTGACGGGAGAGGACTTCGTATCGAAGCTCTTCTGCTGTGATACCGTCTGAAATAACGCTTTCCAGGGACGCTGAGAACCGCTTTGCGCGTGCTGAGCACCGATGACGTTCCCAGGCCGTGCAATGTAGCGACGAGAATTGAACAACAGGGCGACGACACGGCGGATGCGACCTCTCCCTCGATGAAGGCGCCGATAGTTACTTGAGTTCGTGAGTAGCTGAGCCTTAGCTAGGGGTTGTTTGAACTCGACCCCGGTACACTGCATGTTCTACTAAGTACGTATCAGTTGTGGACTGTTAAGTAAGGAGAGCCTTCGAATGCACGGGCTGACCGGGCCGTCTGACGAAAAGGCGAGTCAAACGTCCACGTCGAAGTAACCTTCCTGCCCCCCTCCACCGCAAGACCGGGGCCACGTCTCCGGGGTCTGCCCGGACCGCGGTGAACTGGAACCCCTGCCATTGCTGCATCCAGGTCGATAAGTCAGTGGATACGCAGCGTGACAAGTACGTGAGAGCATACCCAGCCAGAGCGGGCGTTGGCTTTCCAAGCGCACCGAAGACATGAGCGAACCTGTCTGACGGCGTCGTCTTCTCAAACGCGGGGGAGGTCGAATGGCTCTTGAGGCAGCCGGCGAAGTATCGTCACTCGGTGACGGGAGAGGACTTCGTATCGAAGCTCTTCTGCTGTGATACCGTCTGAAATAACGCTTTCCAGGGACGCTGAGAACCGCTTTGCGCGTGCTGAGCACCGATGACGTTCCCAGGCCGTGCAATGTAGCGACGAGAATTGAACAACAGGGCGACGACACGGCGGATGCGACCTCTCCCTCGATGAAGGCGCCGATAGTTACTTGAGTTCGTGAGTAGCTGAGCCTTAGCTAGGGGTTGTTTGAACTCGACCCCGGTACACTGCATGTTCTACTAAGTACGTATCAGTTGTGGACTGTTAAGTAAGGAGAGCCTTCGAATGCACGGGCTGACCGGGCCGTCTGACGAAAAGGCGAGTCAAACGTCCACGTCGAAGTAACCTTCCTGCCCCCCTCCACCGCAAGACCGGGGCCACGTCTCCGGGGTCTGCCCGGACCGCGGTGAACTGGAACCCCTGCCATTGCTGCATCCAGGTCGATAAGTCAGTGGATACGCAGCGTGACAAGTACGTGAGAGCATACCCAGCCAGAGCGGGCGTTGGCTTTCCAAGCGCACCGAAGACATGAGCGAACCTGTCTGACGGCGTCGTCTTCTCAAACGCGGGGGAGGTCGAATGGCTCTTGAGGCAGCCGGCGAAGTATCGTCACTCGGTGACGGGAGAGGACTTCGTATCGAAGCTCTTCTGCTGTGATACCGTCTGAAATAACGCTTTCCAGGGACGCTGAGAACCGCTTTGCGCGTGCTGAGCACCGATGACGTTCCCAGGCCGTGCAATGTAGCGACGAGAATTGAACAACAGGGCGACGACACGGCGGATGCGACCTCTCCCTCGATGAAGGCGCCGATAGTTACTTGAGTTCGTGAGTAGCTGAGCCTTAGCTAGGGGTTGTTTGAACTCGACCCCGGTACACTGCATGTTCTACTAAGTACGTATCAGTTGTGGACTGTTAAGTAAGGAGAGCCTTCGAATGCACGGGCTGACCGGGCCGTCTGACGAAAAGGCGAGTCAAACGTCCACGTCGAAGTAACCTTCCTGCCCCCCTCCACCGCAAGACCGGGGCCACGTCTCCGGGGTCTGCCCGGACCGCGGTGAACTGGAACCCCTGCCATTGCTGCATCCAGGTCGATAAGTCAGTGGATACGCAGCGTGACAAGTACGTGAGAGCATACCCAGCCAGAGCGGGCGTTGGCTTTCCAAGCGCACCGAAGACATGAGCGAACCTGTCTGACGGCGTCGTCTTCTCAAACGCGGGGGAGGTCGAATGGCTCTTGAGGCAGCCGGCGAAGTATCGTCACTCGGTGACGGGAGAGGACTTCGTATCGAAGCTCTTCTGCTGTGATACCGTCTGAAATAACGCTTTCCAGGGACGCTGAGAACCGCTTTGCGCGTGCTGAGCACCGATGACGTTCCCAGGCCGTGCAATGTAGCGACGAGAATTGAACAACAGGGCGACGACACGGCGGATGCGACCTCTCCCTCGATGAAGGCGCCGATAGTTACTTGAGTTCGTGAGTAGCTGAGCCTTAGCTAGGGGTTGTTTGAACTCGACCCCGGTACACTGCATGTTCTACTAAGTACGTATCAGTTGTGGACTGTTAAGTAAGGAGAGCCTTCGAATGCACGGGCTGACCGGGCCGTCTGACGAAAAGGCGAGTCAAACGTCCACGTCGAAGTAACCTTCCTGCCCCCCTCCACCGCAAGACCGGGGCCACGTCTCCGGGGTCTGCCCGGACCGCGGTGAACTGGAACCCCTGCCATTGCTGCATCCAGGTCGATAAGTCAGTGGATACGCAGCGTGACAAGTACGTGAGAGCATACCCAGCCAGAGCGGGCGTTGGCTTTCCAAGCGCACCGAAGACATGAGCGAACCTGTCTGACGGCGTCGTCTTCTCAAACGCGGGGGAGGTCGAATGGCTCTTGAGGCAGCCGGCGAAGTATCGTCACTCGGTGACGGGAGAGGACTTCGTATCGAAGCTCTTCTGCTGTGATACCGTCTGAAATAACGCTTTCCAGGGACGCTGAGAACCGCTTTGCGCGTGCTGAGCACCGATGACGTTCCCAGGCCGTGCAATGTAGCGACGAGAATTGAACAACAGGGCGACGACACGGCGGATGCGACCTCTCCCTCGATGAAGGCGCCGATAGTTACTTGAGTTCGTGAGTAGCTGAGCCTTAGCTAGGGGTTGTTTGAACTCGACCCCGGTACACTGCATGTTCTACTAAGTACGTATCAGTTGTGGACTGTTAAGTAAGGAGAGCCTTCGAATGCACGGGCTGACCGGGCCGTCTGACGAAAAGGCGAGTCAAACGTCCACGTCGAAGTAACCTTCCTGCCCCCCTCCACCGCAAGACCGGGGCCACGTCTCCGGGGTCTGCCCGGACCGCGGTGAACTGGAACCCCTGCCATTGCTGCATCCAGGTCGATAAGTCAGTGGATACGCAGCGTGACAAGTACGTGAGAGCATACCCAGCCAGAGCGGGCGTTGGCTTTCCAAGCGCACCGAAGACATGAGCGAACCTGTCTGACGGCGTCGTCTTCTCAAACGCGGGGGAGGTCGAATGGCTCTTGAGGCAGCCGGCGAAGTATCGTCACTCGGTGACGGGAGAGGACTTCGTATCGAAGCTCTTCTGCTGTGATACCGTCTGAAATAACGCTTTCCAGGGACGCTGAGAACCGCTTTGCGCGTGCTGAGCACCGATGACGTTCCCAGGCCGTGCAATGTAGCGACGAGAATTGAACAACAGGGCGACGACACGGCGGATGCGACCTCTCCCTCGATGAAGGCGCCGATAGTTACTTGAGTTCGTGAGTAGCTGAGCCTTAGCTAGGGGTTGTTTGAACTCGACCCCGGTACACTGCATGTTCTACTAAGTACGTATCAGTTGTGGACTGTTAAGTAAGGAGAGCCTTCGAATGCACGGGCTGACCGGGCCGTCTGACGAAAAGGCGAGTCAAACGTCCACGTCGAAGTAACCTTCCTGCCCCCCTCCACCGCAAGACCGGGGCCACGTCTCCGGGGTCTGCCCGGACCGCGGTGAACTGGAACCCCTGCCATTGCTGCATCCAGGTCGATAAGTCAGTGGATACGCAGCGTGACAAGTACGTGAGAGCATACCCAGCCAGAGCGGGCGTTGGCTTTCCAAGCGCACCGAAGACATGAGCGAACCTGTCTGACGGCGTCGTCTTCTCAAACGCGGGGGAGGTCGAATGGCTCTTGAGGCAGCCGGCGAAGTATCGTCACTCGGTGACGGGAGAGGACTTCGTATCGAAGCTCTTCTGCTGTGATACCGTCTGAAATAACGCTTTCCAGGGACGCTGAGAACCGCTTTGCGCGTGCTGAGCACCGATGACGTTCCCAGGCCGTGCAATGTAGCGACGAGAATTGAACAACAGGGCGACGACACGGCGGATGTGACCTCTCCCTCGATGAAGGCGCCGATAGTTACTTGAGTTCGTGAGTAGCTGAGCCTTAGCTAGGGGTTGTTTGAACTCGACCCCGGTACACTGCATGTTCTACTAAGTACGTATCAGTTGTGGACTGTTAAGTAAGGAGAGCCTTCGAATGCACGGGCTGACCGGGCCGTCTGACGAAAAGGCGAGTCAAACGTCCACGTCGAAGTAACCTTCCTGCCCCCCTCCACCGCAAGACCGGGGCCACGTCTCCGGGGTCTGCCCGGACCGCGGTGAACTGGAACCCCTGCCATTGCTGCATCCAGGTCGATAAGTCAGTGGATACGCAGCGTGACAAGTACGTGAGAGCATACCCAGCCAGAGCGGGCGTTGGCTTTCCAAGCGCACCGAAGACATGAGCGAACCTGTCTGACGGCGTCGTCTTCTCAAACGCGGGGGAGGTCGAATGGCTCTTGAGGCAGCCGGCGAAGTATCGTCACTCGGTGACGGGAGAGGACTTCGTATCGAAGCTCTTCTGCTGTGATACCGTCTGAAATAACGCTTTCCAGGGACGCTGAGAACCGCTTTGCGCGTGCTGAGCACCGATGACGTTCCCAGGCCGTGCAATGTAGCGACGAGAATTGAACAACAGGGCGACGACACGGCGGATGCGACCTCTCCCTCGATGAAGGCGCCGATAGTTACTTGAGTTCGTGAGTAGCTGAGCCTTAGCTAGGGGTTGTTTGAACTCGACCCCGGTACACTGCATGTTCTACTAAGTACGTATCAGTTGTGGACTGTTAAGTAAGGAGAGCCTTCGAATGCACGGGCTGACCGGGCCGTCTGACGAAAAGGCGAGTCAAACGTCCACGTCGAAGTAACCTTCCTGCCCCCCTCCACCGCAAGACCGGGGCCACGTCTCCGGGGTCTGCCCGGACCGCGGTGAACTGGAACCCCTGCCATTGCTGCATCCAGGTCGATAAGTCAGTGGATACGCAGCGTGACAAGTACGTGAGAGCATACCCAGCCAGAGCGGGCGTTGGCTTTCCAAGCGCACCGAAGACATGAGCGAACCTGTCTGACGGCGTCGTCTTCTCAAACGCGGGGGAGGTCGAATGGCTCTTGAGGCAGCCGGCGAAGTATCGTCACTCGGTGACGGGAGAGGACTTCGTATCGAAGCTCTTCTGCTGTGATACCGTCTGAAATAACGCTTTCCAGGGACGCTGAGAACCGCTTTGCGCGTGCTGAGCACCGATGACGTTCCCAGGCCGTGCAATGTAGCGACGAGAATTGAACAACAGGGCGACGACACGGCGGATGCGACCTCTCCCTCGATGAAGGCGCCGATAGTTACTTGAGTTCGTGAGTAGCTGAGCCTTAGCTAGGGGTTGTTTGAACTCGACCCCGGTACACTGCATGTTCTACTAAGTACGTATCAGTTGTGGACTGTTAAGTAAGGAGAGCCTTCGAATGCACGGGCTGACCGGGCCGTCTGACGAAAAGGCGAGTCAAACGTCCACGTCGAAGTAACCTTCCTGCCCCCCTCCACCGCAAGACCGGGGCCACGTCTCCGGGGTCTGCCCGGACCGCGGTGAACTGGAACCCCTGCCATTGCTGCATCCAGGTCGATAAGTCAGTGGATACGCAGCGTGACAAGTACGTGAGAGCATACCCAGCCAGAGCGGGCGTTGGCTTTCCAAGCGCACCGAAGACATGAGCGAACCTGTCTGACGGCGTCGTCTTCTCAAACGCGGGGGAGGTCGAATGGCTCTTGAGGCAGCCGGCGAAGTATCGTCACTCGGTGACGGGAGAGGACTTCGTATCGAAGCTCTTCTGCTGTGATACCGTCTGAAATAACGCTTTCCAGGGACGCTGAGAACCGCTTTGCGCGTGCTGAGCACCGATGACGTTCCCAGGCCGTGCAATGTAGCGACGAGAATTGAACAACAGGGCGACGACACGGCGGATGCGACCTCTCCCTCGATGAAGGCGCCGATAGTTACTTGAGTTCGTGAGTAGCTGAGCCTTAGCTAGGGGTTGTTTGAACTCGACCCCGGTACACTGCATGTTCTACTAAGTACGTATCAGTTGTGGACTGTTAAGTAAGGAGAGCCTTCGAATGCACGGGCTGACCGGGCCGTCTGACGAAAAGGCGAGTCAAACGTCCACGTCGAAGTAACCTTCCTGCCCCCCTCCACCGCAAGACCGGGGCCACGTCTCCGGGGTCTGCCCGGACCGCGGTGAACTGGAACCCCTGCCATTGCTGCATCCAGGTCGATAAGTCAGTGGATACGCAGCGTGACAAGTACGTGAGAGCATACCCAGCCAGAGCGGGCGTTGGCTTTCCAAGCGCACCGAAGACATGAGCGAACCTGTCTGACGGCGTCGTCTTCTCAAACGCGGGGGAGGTCGAATGGCTCTTGAGGCAGCCGGCGAAGTATCGTCACTCGGTGACGGGAGAGGACTTCGTATCGAAGCTCTTCTGCTGTGATACCGTCTGAAATAACGCTTTCCAGGGACGCTGAGAACCGCTTTGCGCGTGCTGAGCACCGATGACGTTCCCAGGCCGTGCAATGTAGCGACGAGAATTGAACAACAGGGCGACGACACGGCGGATGCGACCTCTCCCTCGATGAAGGCGCCGATAGTTACTTGAGTTCGTGAGTAGCTGAGCCTTAGCTAGGGGTTGTTTGAACTCGACCCCGGTACACTGCATGTTCTACTAAGTACGTATCAGTTGTGGACTGTTAAGTAAGGAGAGCCTTCGAATGCACGGGCTGACCGGGCCGTCTGACGAAAAGGCGAGTCAAACGTCCACGTCGAAGTAACCTTCCTGCCCCCCTCCACCGCAAGACCGGGGCCACGTCTCCGGGGTCTGCCCGGACCGCGGTGAACTGGAACCCCTGCCATTGCTGCATCCAGGTCGATAAGTCAGTGGATACGCAGCGTGACAAGTACGTGAGAGCATACCCAGCCAGAGCGGGCGTTGGCTTTCCAAGCGCACCGAAGACATGAGCGAACCTGTCTGACGGCGTCGTCTTCTCAAACGCGGGGGAGGTCGAATGGCTCTTGAGGCAGCCGGCGAAGTATCGTCACTCGGTGACGGGAGAGGACTTCGTATCGAAGCTCTTCTGCTGTGATACCGTCTGAAATAACGCTTTCCAGGGACGCTGAGAACCGCTTTGCGCGTGCTGAGCACCGATGACGTTCCCAGGCCGTGCAATGTAGCGACGAGAATTGAACAACAGGGCGACGACACGGCGGATGCGACCTCTCCCTCGATGAAGGCGCCGATAGTTACTTGAGTTCGTGAGTAGCTGAGCCTTAGCTAGGGGTTGTTTGAACTCGACCCCGGTACACTGCATGTTCTACTAAGTACGTATCAGTTGTGGACTGTTAAGTAAGGAGAGCCTTCGAATGCACGGGCTGACCGGGCCGTCTGACGAAAAGGCGAGTCAAACGTCCACGTCGAAGTAACCTTCCTGCCCCCCTCCACCGCAAGACCGGGGCCACGTCTCCGGGGTCTGCCCGGACCGCGGTGAACTGGAACCCCTGCCATTGCTGCATCCAGGTCGATAAGTCAGTGGATACGCAGCGTGACAAGTACGTGAGAGCATACCCAGCCAGAGCGGGCGTTGGCTTTCCAAGCGCACCGAAGACATGAGCGAACCTGTCTGACGGCGTCGTCTTCTCAAACGCGGGGGAGGTCGAATGGCTCTTGAGGCAGCCGGCGAAGTATCGTCACTCGGTGACGGGAGAGGACTTCGTATCGAAGCTCTTCTGCTGTGATACCGTCTGAAATAACGCTTTCCAGGGACGCTGAGAACCGCTTTGCGCGTGCTGAGCACCGATGACGTTCCCAGGCCGTGCAATGTAGCGACGAGAATTGAACAACAGGGCGACGACACGGCGGATGCGACCTCTCCCTCGATGAAGGCGCCGATAGTTACTTGAGTTCGTGAGTAGCTGAGCCTTAGCTAGGGGTTGTTTGAACTCGACCCCGGTACACTGCATGTTCTACTAAGTACGTATCAGTTGTGGACTGTTAAGTAAGGAGAGCCTTCGAATGCACGGGCTGACCGGGCCGTCTGACGAAAAGGCGAGTCAAACGTCCACGTCGAAGTAACCTTCCTGCCCCCCTCCACCGCAAGACCGGGGCCACGTCTCCGGGGTCTGCCCGGACCGCGGTGAACTGGAACCCCTGCCATTGCTGCATCCAGGTCGATAAGTCAGTGGATACGCAGCGTGACAAGTACGTGAGAGCATACCCAGCCAGAGCGGGCGTTGGCTTTCCAAGCGCACCGAAGACATGAGCGAACCTGTCTGACGGCGTCGTCTTCTCAAACGCGGGGGAGGTCGAATGGCTCTTGAGGCAGCCGGCGAAGTATCGTCACTCGGTGACGGGAGAGGACTTCGTATCGAAGCTCTTCTGCTGTGATACCGTCTGAAATAACGCTTTCCAGGGACGCTGAGAACCGCTTTGCGCGTGCTGAGCACCGATGACGTTCCCAGGCCGTGCAATGTAGCGACGAGAATTGAACAACAGGGCGACGACACGGCGGATGCGACCTCTCCCTCGATGAAGGCGCCGATAGTTACTTGAGTTCGTGAGTAGCTGAGCCTTAGCTAGGGGTTGTTTGAACTCGACCCCGGTACACTGCATGTTCTACTAAGTACGTATCAGTTGTGGACTGTTAAGTAAGGAGAGCCTTCGAATGCACGGGCTGACCGGGCCGTCTGACGAAAAGGCGAGTCAAACGTCCACGTCGAAGTAACCTTCCTGCCCCCCTCCACCGCAAGACCGGGGCCACGTCTCCGGGGTCTGCCCGGACCGCGGTGAACTGGAACCCCTGCCATTGCTGCATCCAGGTCGATAAGTCAGTGGATACGCAGCGTGACAAGTACGTGAGAGCATACCCAGCCAGAGCGGGCGTTGGCTTTCCAAGCGCACCGAAGACATGAGCGAACCTGTCTGACGGCGTCGTCTTCTCAAACGCGGGGGAGGTCGAATGGCTCTTGAGGCAGCCGGCGAAGTATCGTCACTCGGTGACGGGAGAGGACTTCGTATCGAAGCTCTTCTGCTGTGATACCGTCTGAAATAACGCTTTCCAGGGACGCTGAGAACCGCTTTGCGCGTGCTGAGCACCGATGACGTTCCCAGGCCGTGCAATGTAGCGACGAGAATTGAACAACAGGGCGACGACACGGCGGATGCGACCTCTCCCTCGATGAAGGCGCCGATAGTTACTTGAGTTCGTGAGTAGCTGAGCCTTAGCTAGGGGTTGTTTGAACTCGACCCCGGTACACTGCATGTTCTACTAAGTACGTATCAGTTGTGGACTGTTAAGTAAGGAGAGCCTTCGAATGCACGGGCTGACCGGGCCGTCTGACGAAAAGGCGAGTCAAACGTCCACGTCGAAGTAACCTTCCTGCCCCCCTCCACCGCAAGACCGGGGCCACGTCTCCGGGGTCTGCCCGGACCGCGGTGAACTGGAACCCCTGCCATTGCTGCATCCAGGTCGATAAGTCAGTGGATACGCAGCGTGACAAGTACGTGAGAGCATACCCAGCCAGAGCGGGCGTTGGCTTTCCAAGCGCACCGAAGACATGAGCGAACCTGTCTGACGGCGTCGTCTTCTCAAACGCGGGGGAGGTCGAATGGCTCTTGAGGCAGCCGGCGAAGTATCGTCACTCGGTGACGGGAGAGGACTTCGTATCGAAGCTCTTCTGCTGTGATACCGTCTGAAATAACGCTTTCCAGGGACGCTGAGAACCGCTTTGCGCGTGCTGAGCACCGATGACGTTCCCAGGCCGTGCAATGTAGCGACGAGAATTGAACAACAGGGCGACGACACGGCGGATGCGACCTCTCCCTCGATGAAGGCGCCGATAGTTACTTGAGTTCGTGAGTAGCTGAGCCTTAGCTAGGGGTTGTTTGAACTCGACCCCGGTACACTGCATGTTCTACTAAGTACGTATCAGTTGTGGACTGTTAAGTAAGGAGAGCCTTCGAATGCACGGGCTGACCGGGCCGTCTGACGAAAAGGCGAGTCAAACGTCCACGTCGAAGTAACCTTCCTGCCCCCCTCCACCGCAAGACCGGGGCCACGTCTCCGGGGTCTGCCCGGACCGCGGTGAACTGGAACCCCTGCCATTGCTGCATCCAGGTCGATAAGTCAGTGGATACGCAGCGTGACAAGTACGTGAGAGCATACCCAGCCAGAGCGGGCGTTGGCTTTCCAAGCGCACCGAAGACATGAGCGAACCTGTCTGACGGCGTCGTCTTCTCAAACGCGGGGGAGGTCGAATGGCTCTTGAGGCAGCCGGCGAAGTATCGTCACTCGGTGACGGGAGAGGACTTCGTATCGAAGCTCTTCTGCTGTGATACCGTCTGAAATAACGCTTTCCAGGGACGCTGAGAACCGCTTTGCGCGTGCTGAGCACCGATGACGTTCCCAGGCCGTGCAATGTAGCGACGAGAATTGAACAACAGGGCGACGACACGGCGGATGCGACCTCTCCCTCGATGAAGGCGCCGATAGTTACTTGAGTTCGTGAGTAGCTGAGCCTTAGCTAGGGGTTGTTTGAACTCGACCCCGGTACACTGCATGTTCTACTAAGTACGTATCAGTTGTGGACAGTTAAGTAAGGAGAGCCTTCGAATGCACGGGCTGACCGGGCCGTCTGACGAAAAGGCGAGTCAAACGTCCACGTCGAAGTAACCTTCCTGCCCCCCTCCACCGCAAGACCGGGGCCACGTCTCCGGGGTCTGCCCGGACCGCGGTGAACTGGAACCCCTGCCATTGCTGCATCCAGGTCGATAAGTCAGTGGATACGCAGCGTGACAAGTACGTGAGAGCATACCCAGCCAGAGCGGGCGTTGGCTTTCCAAGCGCACCGAAGACATGAGCGAACCTGTCTGACGGCGTCGTCTTCTCAAACGCGGGGGAGGTCGAATGGCTCTTGAGGCAGCCGGCGAAGTATCGTCACTCGGTGACGGGAGAGGACTTCGTATCGAAGCTCTTCTGCTGTGATACCGTCTGAAATAACGCTTTCCAGGGACGCTGAGAACCGCTTTGCGCGTGCTGAGCACCGATGACGTTCCCAGGCCGTGCAATGTAGCGACGAGAATTGAACAACAGGGCGACGACACGGCGGATGCGACCTCTCCCTCGATGAAGGCGCCGATAGTTACTTGAGTTCGTGAGTAGCTGAGCCTTAGCTAGGGGTTGTTTGAACTCGACCCCGGTACACTGCATGTTCTACTAAGTACGTATCAGTTGTGGACTGTTAAGTAAGGAGAGCCTTCGAATGCACGGGCTGACCGGGCCGTCTGACGAAAAGGCGAGTCAAACGTCCACGTCGAAGTAACCTTCCTGCCCCCCTCCACCGCAAGACCGGGGCCACGTCTCCGGGGTCTGCCCGGACCGCGGTGAACTGGAACCCCTGCCATTGCTGCATCCAGGTCGATAAGTCAGTGGATACGCAGCGTGACAAGTACGTGAGAGCATACCCAGCCAGAGCGGGCGTTGGCTTTCCAAGCGCACCGAAGACATGAGCGAACCTGTCTGACGGCGTCGTCTTCTCAAACGCGGGGGAGGTCGAATGGCTCTTGAGGCAGCCGGCGAAGTATCGTCACTCGGTGACGGGAGAGGACTTCGTATCGAAGCTCTTCTGCTGTGATACCGTCTGAAATAACGCTTTCCAGGGACGCTGAGAACCGCTTTGCGCGTGCTGAGCACCGATGACGTTCCCAGGCCGTGCAATGTAGCGACGAGAATTGAACAACAGGGCGACGACACGGCGGATGCGACCTCTCCCTCGATGAAGGCGCCGATAGTTACTTGAGTTCGTGAGTAGCTGAGCCTTAGCTAGGGGTTGTTTGAACTCGACCCCGGTACACTGCATGTTCTACTAAGTACGTATCAGTTGTGGACTGTTAAGTAAGGAGAGCCTTCGAATGCACGGGCTGACCGGGCCGTCTGACGAAAAGGCGAGTCAAACGTCCACGTCGAAGTAACCTTCCTGCCCCCCTCCACCGCAAGACCGGGGCCACGTCTCCGGGGTCTGCCCGGACCGCGGTGAACTGGAACCCCTGCCATTGCTGCATCCAGGTCGATAAGTCAGTGGATACGCAGCGTGACAAGTACGTGAGAGCATACCCAGCCAGAGCGGGCGTTGGCTTTCCAAGCGCACCGAAGACATGAGCGAACCTGTCTGACGGCGTCGTCTTCTCAAACGCGGGGGAGGTCGAATGGCTCTTGAGGCAGCCGGCGAAGTATCGTCACTCGGTGACGGGAGAGGACTTCGTATCGAAGCTCTTCTGCTGTGATACCGTCTGAAATAACGCTTTCCAGGGACGCTGAGAACCGCTTTGCGCGTGCTGAGCACCGATGACGTTCCCAGGCCGTGCAATGTAGCGACGAGAATTGAACAACAGGGCGACGACACGGCGGATGCGACCTCTCCCTCGATGAAGGCGCCGATAGTTACTTGAGTTCGTGAGTAGCTGAGCCTTAGCTAGGGGTTGTTTGAACTCGACCCCGGTACACTGCATGTTCTACTAAGTACGTATCAGTTGTGGACTGTTAAGTAAGGAGAGCCTTCGAATGCACGGGCTGACCGGGCCGTCTGACGAAAAGGCGAGTCAAACGTCCACGTCGAAGTAACCTTCCTGCCCCCCTCCACCGCAAGACCGGGGCCACGTCTCCGGGGTCTGCCCGGACCGCGGTGAACTGGAACCCCTGCCATTGCTGCATCCAGGTCGATAAGTCAGTGGATACGCAGCGTGACAAGTACGTGAGAGCATACCCAGCCAGAGCGGGCGTTGGCTTTCCAAGCGCACCGAAGACATGAGCGAACCTGTCTGACGGCGTCGTCTTCTCAAACGCGGGGGAGGTCGAATGGCTCTTGAGGCAGCCGGCGAAGTATCGTCACTCGGTGACGGGAGAGGACTTCGTATCGAAGCTCTTCTGCTGTGATACCGTCTGAAATAACGCTTTCCAGGGACGCTGAGAACCGCTTTGCGCGTGCTGAGCACCGATGACGTTCCCAGGCCGTGCAATGTAGCGACGAGAATTGAACAACAGGGCGACGACACGGCGGATGCGACCTCTCCCTCGATGAAGGCGCCGATAGTTACTTGAGTTCGTGAGTAGCTGAGCCTTAGCTAGGGGTTGTTTGAACTCGACCCCGGTACACTGCATGTTCTACTAAGTACGTATCAGTTGTGGACTGTTAAGTAAGGAGAGCCTTCGAATGCACGGGCTGACCGGGCCGTCTGACGAAAAGGCGAGTCAAACGTCCACGTCGAAGTAACCTTCCTGCCCCCCTCCACCGCAAGACCGGGGCCACGTCTCCGGGGTCTGCCCGGACCGCGGTGAACTGGAACCCCTGCCATTGCTGCATCCAGGTCGATAAGTCAGTGGATACGCAGCGTGACAAGTACGTGAGAGCATACCCAGCCAGAGCGGGCGTTGGCTTTCCAAGCGCACCGAAGACATGAGCGAACCTGTCTGACGGCGTCGTCTTCTCAAACGCGGGGGAGGTCGAATGGCTCTTGAGGCAGCCGGCGAAGTATCGTCACTCGGTGACGGGAGAGGACTTCGTATCGAAGCTCTTCTGCTGTGATACCGTCTGAAATAACGCTTTCCAGGGACGCTGAGAACCGCTTTGCGCGTGCTGAGCACCGATGACGTTCCCAGGCCGTGCAATGTAGCGACGAGAATTGAACAACAGGGCGACGACACGGCGGATGCGACCTCTCCCTCGATGAAGGCGCCGATAGTTACTTGAGTTCGTGAGTAGCTGAGCCTTAGCTAGGGGTTGTTTGAACTCGACCCCGGTACACTGCATGTTCTACTAAGTACGTATCAGTTGTGGACTGTTAAGTAAGGAGAGCCTTCGAATGCACGGGCTGACCGGGCCGTCTGACGAAAAGGCGAGTCAAACGTCCACGTCGAAGTAACCTTCCTGCCCCCCTCCACCGCAAGACCGGGGCCACGTCTCCGGGGTCTGCCCGGACCGCGGTGAACTGGAACCCCTGCCATTGCTGCATCCAGGTCGATAAGTCAGTGGATACGCAGCGTGACAAGTACGTGAGAGCATACCCAGCCAGAGCGGGCGTTGGCTTTCCAAGCGCACCGAAGACATGAGCGAACCTGTCTGACGGCGTCGTCTTCTCAAACGCGGGGGAGGTCGAATGGCTCTTGAGGCAGCCGGCGAAGTATCGTCACTCGGTGACGGGAGAGGACTTCGTATCGAAGCTCTTCTGCTGTGATACCGTCTGAAATAACGCTTTCCAGGGACGCTGAGAACCGCTTTGCGCGTGCTGAGCACCGATGACGTTCCCAGGCCGTGCAATGTAGCGACGAGAATTGAACAACAGGGCGACGACACGGCGGATGCGACCTCTCCCTCGATGAAGGCGCCGATAGTTACTTGAGTTCGTGAGTAGCTGAGCCTTAGCTAGGGGTTGTTTGAACTCGACCCCGGTACACTGCATGTTCTACTAAGTACGTATCAGTTGTGGACTGTTAAGTAAGGAGAGCCTTCGAATGCACGGGCTGACCGGGCCGTCTGACGAAAAGGCGAGTCAAACGTCCACGTCGAAGTAACCTTCCTGCCCCCCTCCACCGCAAGACCGGGGCCACGTCTCCGGGGTCTGCCCGGACCGCGGTGAACTGGAACCCCTGCCATTGCTGCATCCAGGTCGATAAGTCAGTGGATACGCAGCGTGACAAGTACGTGAGAGCATACCCAGCCAGAGCGGGCGTTGGCTTTCCAAGCGCACCGAAGACATGAGCGAACCTGTCTGACGGCGTCGTCTTCTCAAACGCGGGGGAGGTCGAATGGCTCTTGAGGCAGCCGGCGAAGTATCGTCACTCGGTGACGGGAGAGGACTTCGTATCGAAGCTCTTCTGCTGTGATACCGTCTGAAATAACGCTTTCCAGGGACGCTGAGAACCGCTTTGCGCGTGCTGAGCACCGATGACGTTCCCAGGCCGTGCAATGTAGCGACGAGAATTGAACAACAGGGCGACGACACGGCGGATGCGACCTCTCCCTCGATGAAGGCGCCGATAGTTACTTGAGTTCGTGAGTAGCTGAGCCTTAGCTAGGGGTTGTTTGAACTCGACCCCGGTACACTGCATGTTCTACTAAGTACGTATCAGTTGTGGACTGTTAAGTAAGGAGAGCCTTCGAATGCACGGGCTGACCGGGCCGTCTGACGAAAAGGCGAGTCAAACGTCCACGTCGAAGTAACCTTCCTGCCCCCCTCCACCGCAAGACCGGGGCCACGTCTCCGGGGTCTGCCCGGACCGCGGTGAACTGGAACCCCTGCCATTGCTGCATCCAGGTCGATAAGTCAGTGGATACGCAGCGTGACAAGTACGTGAGAGCATACCCAGCCAGAGCGGGCGTTGGCTTTCCAAGCGCACCGAAGACATGAGCGAACCTGTCTGACGGCGTCGTCTTCTCAAACGCGGGGGAGGTCGAATGGCTCTTGAGGCAGCCGGCGAAGTATCGTCACTCGGTGACGGGAGAGGACTTCGTATCGAAGCTCTTCTGCTGTGATACCGTCTGAAATAACGCTTTCCAGGGACGCTGAGAACCGCTTTGCGCGTGCTGAGCACCGATGACGTTCCCAGGCCGTGCAATGTAGCGACGAGAATTGAACAACAGGGCGACGACACGGCGGATGCGACCTCTCCCTCGATGAAGGCGCCGATAGTTACTTGAGTTCGTGAGTAGCTGAGCCTTAGCTAGGGGTTGTTTGAACTCGACCCCGGTACACTGCATGTTCTACTAAGTACGTATCAGTTGTGGACTGTTAAGTAAGGAGAGCCTTCGAATGCACGGGCTGACCGGGCCGTCTGACGAAAAGGCGAGTCAAACGTCCACGTCGAAGTAACCTTCCTGCCCCCCTCCACCGCAAGACCGGGGCCACGTCTCCGGGGTCTGCCCGGACCGCGGTGAACTGGAACCCCTGCCATTGCTGCATCCAGGTCGATAAGTCAGTGGATACGCAGCGTGACAAGTACGTGAGAGCATACCCAGCCAGAGCGGGCGTTGGCTTTCCAAGCGCACCGAAGACATGAGCGAACCTGTCTGACGGCGTCGTCTTCTCAAACGCGGGGGAGGTCGAATGGCTCTTGAGGCAGCCGGCGAAGTATCGTCACTCGGTGACGGGAGAGGACTTCGTATCGAAGCTCTTCTGCTGTGATACCGTCTGAAATAACGCTTTCCAGGGACGCTGAGAACCGCTTTGCGCGTGCTGAGCACCGATGACGTTCCCAGGCCGTGCAATGTAGCGACGAGAATTGAACAACAGGGCGACGACACGGCGGATGCGACCTCTCCCTCGATGAAGGCGCCGATAGTTACTTGAGTTCGTGAGTAGCTGAGCCTTAGCTAGGGGTTGTTTGAACTCGACCCCGGTACACTGCATGTTCTACTAAGTACGTATCAGTTGTGGACTGTTAAGTAAGGAGAGCCTTCGAATGCACGGGCTGACCGGGCCGTCTGACGAAAAGGCGAGTCAAACGTCCACGTCGAAGTAACCTTCCTGCCCCCCTCCACCGCAAGACCGGGGCCACGTCTCCGGGGTCTGCCCGGACCGCGGTGAACTGGAACCCCTGCCATTGCTGCATCCAGGTCGATAAGTCAGTGGATACGCAGCGTGACAAGTACGTGAGAGCATACCCAGCCAGAGCGGGCGTTGGCTTTCCAAGCGCACCGAAGACATGAGCGAACCTGTCTGACGGCGTCGTCTTCTCAAACGCGGGGGAGGTCGAATGGCTCTTGAGGCAGCCGGCGAAGTATCGTCACTCGGTGACGGGAGAGGACTTCGTATCGAAGCTCTTCTGCTGTGATACCGTCTGAAATAACGCTTTCCAGGGACGCTGAGAACCGCTTTGCGCGTGCTGAGCACCGATGACGTTCCCAGGCCGTGCAATGTAGCGACGAGAATTGAACAACAGGGCGACGACACGGCGGATGCGACCTCTCCCTCGATGAAGGCGCCGATAGTTACTTGAGTTCGTGAGTAGCTGAGCCTTAGCTAGGGGTTGTTTGAACTCGACCCCGGTACACTGCATGTTCTACTAAGTACGTATCAGTTGTGGACTGTTAAGTAAGGAGAGCCTTCGAATGCACGGGCTGACCGGGCCGTCTGACGAAAAGGCGAGTCAAACGTCCACGTCGAAGTAACCTTCCTGCCCCCCTCCACCGCAAGACCGGGGCCACGTCTCCGGGGTCTGCCCGGACCGCGGTGAACTGGAACCCCTGCCATTGCTGCATCCAGGTCGATAAGTCAGTGGATACGCAGCGTGACAAGTACGTGAGAGCATACCCAGCCAGAGCGGGCGTTGGCTTTCCAAGCGCACCGAAGACATGAGCGAACCTGTCTGACGGCGTCGTCTTCTCAAACGCGGGGGAGGTCGAATGGCTCTTGAGGCAGCCGGCGAAGTATCGTCACTCGGTGACGGGAGAGGACTTCGTATCGAAGCTCTTCTGCTGTGATACCGTCTGAAATAACGCTTTCCAGGGACGCTGAGAACCGCTTTGCGCGTGCTGAGCACCGATGACGTTCCCAGGCCGTGCAATGTAGCGACGAGAATTGAACAACAGGGCGACGACACGGCGGATGCGACCTCTCCCTCGATGAAGGCGCCGATAGTTACTTGAGTTCGTGAGTAGCTGAGCCTTAGCTAGGGGTTGTTTGAACTCGACCCCGGTACACTGCATGTTCTACTAAGTACGTATCAGTTGTGGACTGTTAAGTAAGGAGAGCCTTCGAATGCACGGGCTGACCGAGCCGTCTGACGAAAAGGCGAGTCAAACGTCCACGTCGAAGTAACCTTCCTGCCCCCCTCCACCGCAAGACCGGGGCCACGTCTCCGGGGTCTGCCCGGACCGCGGTGAACTGGAACCCCTGCCATTGCTGCATCCAGGTCGATAAGTCAGTGGATACGCAGCGTGACAAGTACGTGAGAGCATACCCAGCCAGAGCGGGCGTTGGCTTTCCAAGCGCACCGAAGACATGAGCGAACCTGTCTGACGGCGTCGTCTTCTCAAACGCGGGGGAGGTCGAATGGCTCTTGAGGCAGCCGGCGAAGTATCGTCACTCGGTGACGGGAGAGGACTTCGTATCGAAGCTCTTCTGCTGTGATACCGTCTGAAATAACGCTTTCCAGGGACGCTGAGAACCGCTTTGCGCGTGCTGAGCACCGATGACGTTCCCAGGCCGTGCAATGTAGCGACGAGAATTGAACAACAGGGCGACGACACGGCGGATGCGACCTCTCCCTCGATGAAGGCGCCGATAGTTACTTGAGTTCGTGAGTAGCTGAGCCTTAGCTAGCATCTCAGGAATCAGAGATCCCTCGCTGATGTGGCTTGCACTAGAGGGGCACAAATCTTCGCCGCCATAATTGAGGATGCTGGAGGCTGGAGAGCTTGGTGAGCAGGCGCTTCAAGATGCGATGGTGGGATTCCATCGGATTCTGGTTCGGTATCACGCCGGTGACATCGGCTCCATTGATATGCCACAGGTCCCACCTCCGTGTGAGGTACACCGAGCGGAACCCGTTGGTATACGCCTCCTCACCCATTGCAACCCAACTTGAAGTGATTATCACAGCCATTTTTGTGAACTGTGCTTGACTACGAGCCGCTTGAAGCAAGTCAACGTGTGGCTTGATCGTAGATGCGTACAAGTCTGAATTCGAAAGCAAGCTTGCCTTTTTCCCTGTCTGCCGTGCGACGTGAGGCCAACAGGTAAGTAGGCGAGTGTTGGGCAATCTTTGCTCGAGCGCAAGTGCAATCGGTTCCGAGTGATCTAGCGTCCCCAACGCAACTTCAACTTCAACGTCAAGAAACTTTTGGGCCGTACTTCGTGCGACGTTGAATACGTGTCGGAAGGCATCGGACGACTCGGTGCGAACGAAGATATAGAACCAAGGAACGAATTGCTGGGTGTAGTCATGCCGAGTCCAGCGTGTGCGAACAGTCCTAGCTATAAGCGTCCAGTCAGCATAGTCCAGCTTATAGGCTCCGTCAGTGGAAATAACAAGTTCATTGCCTTGATCCGCCACAGCAACCGCAATGTTTCAAAAGACGCGTCGGGACGTAGTGACGACTCCAAACGTGGGTGGATCACCGGGAAAGTGGAAGGTTGAAATGACAAACAGCCCGTCCATCCGCGGATTGGCTGGGTCTGTCACTTCGTCGAAGTGCTCACGAGTCGTTCAGAGCTTTGTACTTGCCCATGCATTGAAGGCAGCAAAATTCGTGATGACCCAACCTCCAGGCGCTTTACGTGTCAGGTAGGTCTTGCGATTCGCAAGCTGGTGAGCCGTGGGCATAAGACGCGGTGCTTCTTCATCCCGCTCGTAGCGGAGTTGGAGTAGTGTACGGACTCCACCCAACACTCAAGAGGGAATCAACTTCTTCTAAGAAACGATAATGGATACCACGACGTCTCACTGCCGATGCTCGACCTGAATGCCGACCACTGTAGGCGAGCGCGTACGTGATCGCCTTACCCCGCACAATTGATGTGATCTTGACTCGGTACCCACACCCGATATGCGACCGGCACTCATAGATGCGAGCGTAACGGAGCGCCGTCTCGTACCGTGTCAAGTAGGACAAAACGAATGACGCTGCCTCTTGTCTCGCAGCCGGCGCAGCCTCAATCGTACGAAAGAAGCCAACCACAATGTAACGAAGCCAGAGGCATCGCCGCCTAGTGTCATCTCCACCGTCGGCATCGTCCGACACGTCATCGAAGTCAAGCGTTGATGCGTCTGAGTTGGAATCATCGCTGTCCCCGCAGTTGGCGATGTTTGAAGCGCCGGTGGGACCGGTGTCATCGTCCCGGCCACCCCGCGATCACCAAAGTCCAAGCTGGCGTCTGTTTCCACTGGGGACTGGTATCTTCGTCGTCGGAAGTCTTCGACTTGGCAATTTTGGAAGTGACTTGATGCCGGATAGCTCTACGCTTCTCAACACTGTGTTGCACGCAGTACGCCAAGCGGAAGCGTAGAATGATTGCTCTCTTCTATTCGTTTCGGGTGGACTAGCATGCGATTGTAGCAGTTTTGTCTGCGACATTTGGTGTGCAACAGCACTTTGTAGCCCTTCACTACGCATTCGTGGTTGTTGTTTGTGCTCTATACTTCGTGAGTAATAGCTGGCCACCACATCAAGATTGTCGCGTGTCTGTTATTCTTTGTGAGTAATTTGTTTGCGTGCACGCAGCTTCCGCCCATCATCCAGGCCCAGTTCTGCTATGGCTAACACCTGCCGTTAGGGGGATGTTAACCCCTTGAGCCCGGAGCAATTTTTTTGCACTCAGAAACGAAACCCTAGTTGTGTTTATCCTGTACATATCAGTGGGTTCGCCAATAGAAACGTCAAGACAAAGCATATCCTGTATGATTTGAAGCCCTAACCACACACCCACAATCCGCCATAGAATGGCGTTATCCTGTACATTATTTATACCGAGAACTGTTATCTTGTACAAATCATGTACATAGCACGGACGATCGAGTGTAAAACTAACCCAGGTCAATACCCATTCGTAGACAAAAATGTATATATATATGAAAACAGTGTTGCAAGACCGTCCACTTCAACGACGCACACACAAGGAGGGATGTCCAATACAAACTCCTAGTGATTGAAATGCGGCATCAATGCGGTGAAAATGAAAATGAACATGTGGCCGATCAGCCCGATCGCATCTTCAACCACGCATCAAGTGGTGGACCACGTGCCCAGTTTCTCGAAAGAATCCCGTCCACTCAATCTATGGACGTCTCGGAGCAAAAATCGCGGAGGAGATTTTCCGCCATTTCTCAATAATGATTGAGAGAGAAAAATCGCGGAGGTGATTTTCCGCCATTTCTCTCTCAATCATTATTGAGAAATGGCGGAAAATCTCCTCCGCGATTTGTCTCTCTCAATCATTATTGAGAAATCGCGGAGGTGATTTTCAGCCATTTCTCGGAGGTGATTTTCAGCCATTTCTCTCTCAATCATTATTGAGAAATGGCGGAAAATCTCCTCCGCGATTTGTGATTTTCAGCCATTTCTCTCTCAATCATTATTGAGAAATGGCGGAAAATCTCCTCCGCGATTTTTGCTCCGAGACGTCCATAGATAAATCACCAAGTGCTAAAGCTCTGCCTTGTACAGGATCAAACCACGCAGGTGATGCCCTTAGCTTGTATCATACAGGATGATAAAAATCATCCTGATGCCCTTAGCTTGTATCATACAGGATGATAAAAATCATCCTGATGCCCTTAGCTTGTATCATACAGGATGATAAAAATCATCCTGTATGATACAAGCTAAGGGCATCACCTGCGTGGTTTGATCCTGTACGAGGCAGAGCTTTAGCACTTGGTGATTTTTCTGGTGCAGCAATTCGTAGAACAATTACAACTGAATGACAACCGAAAATCACATGTATTGTCCCAACTCCTGTCGACATCCTACGATCTTCTTTTCGACGGTCTATCGCCCTCAAAGTCTGTCGAAGTGTCATCCTCGCTTCCACGACCACTGTTATCATCCTCGCTGCTGGCACCACCCGTCGCTTGGGGACGCCGACCACGAATCTTGCGCTTCTTCGTTCGCTGAGGAAGTGACTTGCCGTTGTTCCACGCGCGATGCCAGATGTCGAAACAGGTCATGGGGCTGCCTTGATATTGGCGCCGGACTTTGTTGCAGAGATACACCGGCACGTCACGAATCTTGCAAGTGCTGCAGTGCCACGACGTCTCGCCTCCAGGAACACTCTCCTCCTCGATTCCTCGCAGCAGTGAGCACACTTTACAGGTGCGTTGGCGTCGCTTCTGGTACCCTGGTGCACCGGCTCTCCACTCGTCGACCTGGACGGGAACATGCGTCTGGGCTTGTCTCGCCGTGCCTGTGTTGGCGGGGGTAGCCGCGCTTGCGTTGAGGTCGTTCCACTCAAACTCGTTCAGCTGACACAGCTGACTGTGAAGCTCCTTCGGGAACTTGACATGCGACACCCGTTCGTTGCCCCTCGCAGTCTTGTAGACAATGAACGCGTTGACGATGGCGAGATCAACGAGGCCGATGAACAGCGCCTTGTAGTACTTTTGGAACTTGATTGCTAGCTGGAGCGAGTACCTGTCCAATACAGGATAACGCATCTTAGCACGGTGAACTGTACAGGATAAGACATGATCGTACCGAGATCGTCATCGGCAACTTGGCGGTTCTCCAGCTCGACGTTGCTCTCGACATCTTGATGGCTCTCCCTATCGGAGTGGTTTCCATTGGCGCCGTCTTCCACACCTTCTCGTTCGAGCTGATCCCATTCGCTTGCGGCCGGTGGGATGTTTGCGACTTCGGGAGTGTCTGTACAATACAGTATATCAGCATTCGCCGCAGCATAATAACTTGTACAATACAGACGCACCTGATTCAGACGGAGAGGCTCTTGGTGCCGGCACCGACATCCGTAGCGCTCGACGTGCCTTGGGCACGGTCGCTCGAGAAGATGGTTGAGGTACTGGCGTTGTCGTTGAGGATCCTGCCGTTGGCTCGGCAGCAAGCGCAGTTGTTGGCACAGGCGCGGTAGGCAGCATTGCGCCAACCGGCGATCGATTTGTGGGCTCTGGCGCCTCCGTCGCAGCAGGTCTGTGGGGCTTCGCGACTGAGGGATCTTCCGTCGAGAAGATCGACATCCAATCGAGGGCTATCTGGCCACGCATGTATGCTGAATCGTTCGTCAGTATCGATTGATCATTTCCTTCATCAGCGTCCAACATTACGTACCGTATTTCACGTATTCAACGACAGCATCAGAGCCAGCGAGTACTTCCTTGCCTCGAATGCCCTTGTACGAACAGCCCGGCAAAATGTAGAGCTGCGTGTCCTCGAGACCCGTGCCGGCCTTAGTCGTCCAGCCGAGCTTCTTGAGCTCCCGCCACAGCTTGCGCCATGCCGCGGGCTCGATGTAGCCCGCCCGCGTCATGTTCCCGAGGCGGAAGGGGGTAGAATTCTCGTTGAAACGAGAGGCCACGAGAACACCCTCCAATCACTTATCAACGTTCCCTTCTCAAACCTCCCTCATTTGATTTTTCCGAAATTCCCAGGTACCTTTTTTGGACCGATTCCGCACCATCACCGTTCAACCTTTGCCAAGAGCTGTGCAGTGCACCCTACCCCTATCTGACTTGGTTTCACTATGCTCAGTACAATATTCTTGTTATTTCGATTATCCTGTATTATACAAGATAAGGTTTTCACCTAAACCTGTATTATACAGGCATCCGGGCTCAAGGGGTTAAAATTGGGAGATATGGCTATATTGAAGTTAACCCTTTCGCAATCAAACGTGTAAATTTTACACGTTCTGCGGGTTTCTCATAAGACGGTGTGATTGATCCCTCTGAACATGTAGATTTTACACGTTTTACAAAACCAGTCCTTGAAGTTTCGCAAAAACCTCAACAAAACCTCAAAACCTTCCAAGGTTAAATAACAATAATCTCGAAACTTGTTTGCAAATATGCGATGTTTTATTACAAAAGGCGGTATATTTCCAGAACGTGCAAAATCTACACGAAACTTCACCTGTCGCAATTCCAGATCGTGTAGATTTTACATGTTCTGGAATTGCGACAGGTGAAGTTTCCCGCAAATATACCACCTTTTGTAATAAAACATTGCAAAAATCCGAACAAGTTTCGAGATTATTGTTATTTAACCTTGGAAGGTTTTGAGGTTTTGTTGAGGTTTTTGCGAAACTTCAAGGACGGGTTTTGTAAAACGTGTAAAATTTACACGTTCTGAGGGGGTCAACCATACCGGCTTATAAGAAACTCTCGGAACGTGCAAAATTTACAAGGTTGATTGCGAAAGGGTTAATTATTATCCCCACCGCATACACACACACAGCATCATTGTAGTTGATCCAGTGATTTGCCGTTGAAGTCGTAGCCATTCAGCCACATAACCTGTCACAAATAATATTCTGTTTTGAAAGCTGATCGCTTATTATGAAACCTCTTTATTTCGATTACCGATGCGAAATCTCTGTTCTCCAGGTTTCGCCCACGAGCGGCTTCGGGTTGGTGATAAAGATAAAAACCAGTTGCGAAACTTCTCTATTGGTGGAGAGTTCTGCAACAAGAAGTTCAAGGACTTCTGCTCGGCGCATGGAATACTCGACAAGTGCTCTTTATTCCCTGCAGCAAAGGGTAGTTGATCGAGCCCATAGGTCTTTGGGTAAATCTGCACTTCCTGCAAAGTCCTTGTGGCCTAATGGATAAGGCGTCGCCCTCCGGAGGCGAAGATTGGGGGTTCGAGTCCCCTCAAGGACGGACTTTTTCGAGTGGTGTGGACCACACCACCGGACCACATATCGTATTTGGTGAGCTACTAACGCACTAACAGTTCCTGTAACGGCCCCGTCGCCTTCACGTTGCCCTTCAGCTCACTGGGGCAATGGGCGTACGATGATCCGTACGACTTCGACATCGCGCTGCCGAGCGGCGGTTTCTTGTGGGCGTCGAACTCGGACGCCAGCGGCGCCAGTCGCAGCGACTCGGGGGATGGGCGAGGTGCCGTCGGCCGCCGCGCGATGATCACCATTTGAATTGGGATCTTCCCACATGTCTCAGCCAATGCAGCTCTCGTGGAAACTTCTCGATGACGATACTCACGCTGATTCGTAACCTCCGGGAATAGCGAGGAGGCATAGATGTAGACGGTGAACGAGCTGAAGTCCTGGAGTCGGAGCCTCAATCGGTGGAAGTATCCTATCCTGCTGCTGCGCTAGATGTCATGCTACTATTGTCACCAACGTCGGCTGATGTGTCTCACGGGATCGCTGGTCCATGTCAGCGTCTGTTTCACTTGCTAGTAGTACCCAACATTACCTCCAACTGCAACTGTGTCACGAGACCATCGAGTGATACGCTGCCACTTCTTCCAGCACTTCCAGCTCGGGCGCATCCGGTCAATCGTCAATGAGAGAGAACCGTAGTGTATTTGGTGGCCATTTTGCGCCTGTTCGCTCTGGTCATCCTGTCGCAGCACCTGTGTTGCGCTTGAGCTACCGCGACCTCCCCGGCTACTTCAATTGCCTTCACAAGAAGATTCGGTACCATCTGTGACTTGAGAAGACCGTATTGTGCAGTGGTCGCACTCGGCGCCTGATCATGGAGGTACTGCATGAAGCGATCGTGGGTCCGATGGTGCAGAGCCAGATCCCAAGCATCTGCGCCTCACATATGGCCATTCCACGTTCCTACAAAAAAACGATGGCGTCGCCTCAAGCTGAACAGTGAAAGGAGGCTGTTCGACGTGTGCTTCGTTCCTACTTTCCCAATCATACGTGGGATACAGTTCGTAGCCCTGAGGATGTACGAACGATTCGATGCAAATGGGTATTTGACGTACGTCAAGGGAGACGCCGACGGGAACATCACACGATTTAAAGCTCGATTACTAGCTCAAGAATTTTGACAAGTTTAGCGTGTCAATACCGCGAAACCTACACGCTCGTTACCAGTCTCAACATTGTGTGCACATTTCTGTCCGTCAGCTTGATGTCGAAACCTGCCTTTCTTAACGGGACATTGGAAAAGGACGTATCCATGCGCCCACCCCAAGGGGTCCGGATGCCTGACAATTTCAATTGCAAGCTCAGACGCAACATTTATGGCCTTAAACAAGCCGCTGCTGTCCCGACTACTTTAGGGTACGTGCCGGATTTGCACTGTACTGACCGAGTTTGTCAATGAGCTTCTTTCATGAACTGCGACTGGCTGGGATGAACCATTCTATGCTCACAGATGTACTGGAACGAAACGCGCATCACCGAGGTGCTAAAGACTGAATTGCTTGGTAAGGTTAGCTTTAACGCGCTCTGCCTAGGCATCAAAGGCGAACCAACAAGCGAGTCGTCAACATAGAGAACCAGGTAGACGGATTGGCCGCTTGAGTGTCGTACAAAAACACACGGACCAGGAATGCATGCCGTCAACTCCATCGACTTGAGTACCAAGACAATAGTCTAGTGCCAATGCTGCCATTTGCGTGTTTCATTACCTCGTGGTAACATCACCGCAAGGTCTTTGATTCAGGCGTGGTGACCCTATGAAGCTTACTCAAACGTGTTCGTTGATAAAAACTGGGGCAACGACGTGACCTCGCGGCGTTCGACGACTGGTGTGCTCGCGATGCTTGCCGGTGCCCCGGTCATCTCTAAGTCTAAGTGCCAGAGAACGGTCACTCTGTCGTCTGCTGAGTCAGAGTATATGCCTTTCAGGAGTTGCTGTGGCTGCGCGATCTCTATAAGGAATTGGGTCTCACTTTGGCGACAACGACTATCGGAATTGACAACGAGGCTGCGATTGCCAACACCGAGCGCGTCGGCTATCAATCTCGTGCCAAGCACACCGATCTGCGCCATCACGTCGTGCACGCCGTGCAGCATGGCCCCATCACTATCGAGTACGTTCCAACCGCAAATCAAGTCGCCGACTTCATGACGAAATGGTTGACAAAATCCCAGTTCACGAATCCCGTCAAGTCACCTGGTATTCTTGATTACTCACTGATGTCGCAATGAGGGAGAGTGTAAAAGGTGACTGTATATTGGCGACATCAACACCACTGTCTAACCTCACTGACCTCTAGCCCGTTCATACCTACAAGGCGAAGGTAACCGTCATCATTGTCTTTCGTGTTCTACGATGCTCCAGCGAAGACACAATTTTTCCGGACTTTTCCAGAAACCTCCGTGTAAACCTTCTCGCTCACCTGACTCGTGAAACGTGCAGTTACGGTCGTCGCAACCGTTACTCGAAGGGTCTGTCTGAGCCGGAGCCAATGGATCTGTCTGTCTTGCAGTTCCACGGTGCGGAAGGTGGCGGTGGCATCCTCTACGTGAAGAAGAGTTCGAAGAAAGGAAGCTGCTTCCGGTGGCAGAAAGCCGCCCACAACGCTAAAGATTGCCTCGTACCGGAGCCAGCGTTAGGCGATCCGTCTGCTTTTATCGTCAAAAAACAAACCAATAGGTGCGCGCGGTACAAACCAGAGTGAAGTGGCGCGTGCAACGGTGGAGCACCGTCGCCTCGCCGCACAAGTCTGTGGCGTGTTTGAACTCTACCGCCAGAGTGACTCCAACAAGTTGGTCACACCTCTTGTGAGAGTGATCGGAATGGATTTTGGAGCCAAGGAGAATTTCTTTCGCATTGATTGCCTGAAGACGTGTCCAAGCATGAAGATCCAAGATGAAGGAGATAGGATGACGATTTGGCTTGCCGACGGTAGGCCGCGCGAAGTATCGAAGTGTTCGGTACACAGGCACGGTCTCTACAGGCCCTCAAGGAGTGTAGTAGTCCAAGGTTCACAACACATGCAGACACGGAACCTGGTGCTTTCCGCTGATCCCGAGGTCTGTTCTGTGACGCTCCGAAATACGACAGGTCCTAGTTCAAATAACCTATCGAGTGTACGTATGTGTAGCCAGTTCAGGTGGGTTATATTATAACCTAATGAGTGTTCTTACGTGTAGCCAGCTCAGCTGTGGCCACCACACCACCACATAACCACACCACCACACCGGCCACACCGGCACACCATCAATCGTGTGCCGGTCCTCGTTGGAGCCAGTTGTCTCGGGAACGAACACAAAACACAACAACAAACGACGACGACAACAAAACGACAACCAAAACCAACACGAACCAAGCGAACAGAGACACAGACACACAGACACACAGACACACAGACACACAGACACACAGACACACAGAGACACAGAGACACAGAAACACAAAGACACAGAGCCAGCACCTCGGCACTCATCCACGGTCGGGCACTGTCCCAAGCCGCTCGCTCGAGGCTGTTACAGGCTCCACTGTCCGAGACAGCCCTGACCGATACGAACCCGAACTGGATAGAGCAGGACAGAGCAAGACGCAAACCAATACGAGAGCTGAAGAGAGGCACGGAGATGAGAGGGCGGAGACAACAGGGGAGAGGAAGAAAGGAGGGACACCCCACTGACAGCCAAACACAACATCATACACCACAAATATCCAACGAAACAAACGAACGAGCACAAACGAGCACACGCGACGACGAGAGACCTGGCCGCCAGGGTGCTCCGTCACACTCCCGTTCGCTGTCACAAATGCGCCGCGGCGCGGCACGGATCAGTACCGATCAGTGACGGGTCGCGAGCGACGGCAGAGGAGATGGGAGTGGTCCAAAGCAGGAGCCGAGCGTCAAGCGTCAAGCGTCACGCGTCAAGCGTCACGCGTCAAGCGTCGTGAGTCGAGGATGGAGCTGTCGTGCTGTCGCGAGGACTGAGCGTGGGGAGCCGAGAGTGGGGGTGCGAGTCGAGAGGCGGAGGACGGGAGGCGAGAGGACAGGAGGCGAGAGGTGAGGGGCGAGAGGCAGGAGGCAGGAGGCAGGAAGGAAGTGATGGAGGGACCGGGTACACGGAGGGAGGGACGCGTTGGGGTGTCAACGGGTTCCAGGTTGGACGCGAGGTGAATTGGAGGGAGTAGGAGACGATGTGTTGTGCATGTGGCATTGACCGGGTGGGATGGGATGGCGAGGAAAGAGAGGAAAAGAAAAGTCCTCGACGGGACTCGAACCCGCAATCTCCCGCTTCGTAGGCGGATGCCTTATCCATTGGGCCACGAGGACACCACGAGGGGTACCAATCACAAAACACATCAAATCACAACCACGCGACAACAACAAACACGAACACCTCCTGCACCAATACGAACTACCCACAACACACAAACACACGCAAACACAACTACCACACGACACCACCCACACAACACCTCTCCTACCCCTCTTCATGCCTCTCCGCTTGCCCTCATCGCCGCACGGTATCTCATCTCACAAACCACCCCACTCCACCCAAAACAACACCTACTCCTCCTACATCCAACATCCAACGCACACACACCGTAACAGACGCTCGATGTCGCGGCTCCTACCGTCGACACTACCACAAACTACTGCTTCCACCCCCCGCCACCACACCACCACATAACCACACCACCACACCGGCCACACCGGCACACCATCAATCGTGTGCCGGTCCTCGTTGGGGCCAGTTGTCTCGGGAACGAACACAAAACACAACAACAAACGACGACGACAACAAAACGACAACCAAAACCAACACGAACCAAGCGAACAGAGACACAGACACACAGACACACAGACACACAGACACACAGACACACAGACACACAGAGACACAGAGACACAGAAACACAAAGACACAGAGCCAGCACCTCGGCACTCATCCACGGTCGGGCACTGTCCCAAGCCGCTCGCTCGAGGCTGTTACAGGCTCCACTGTCCGAGACAGCCCTGACCGATACGAACCCGAACTGGATAGAGCAGGACAGAGCAAGACGCAAACCAATACGAGAGCTGAAGAGAGGCACGGAGATGAGAGGGCGGAGACAACAGGGGAGAGGAAGAAAGGAGGGACACCCCACTGACAGCCAAACACAACATCATACACCACAAATATCCAACGAAACAAACGAACGAGCACAAACGAGCACACGCGACGACGAGAGACCTGGCCGCCAGGGTGCTCCGTCACACTCCCGTTCGCTGTCACAAATGCGCCGCGGCGCGGCACGGATCAGTACCGATCAGTGACGGGTCGCGAGCGACGGCAGAGGAGATGGGAGTGGTCCAAAGCAGGAGCCGAGCGTCAAGCGTCAAGCGTCACGCGTCAAGCGTCACGCGTCAAGCGTCGTGAGTCGAGGATGGAGCTGTCGTGCTGTCGCGAGGACTGAGCGTGGGGAGCCGAGAGTGGGGGTGCGAGTCGAGAGGCGGAGGACGGGAGGCGAGAGGACAGGAGGCGAGAGGTGAGGGGCGAGAGGCAGGAGGCAGGAGGCAGGAAGGAAGTGATGGAGGGACCGGGTACACGGAGGGAGGGACGCGTTGGGGTGTCAACGGGTTCCAGGTTGGACGCGAGGTGAATTGGAGGGAGTAGGAGACGATGTGTTGTGCATGTGGCATTGACCGGGTGGGATGGGATGGCGAGGAAAGAGAGGAAAAGAAAAGTCCTCGACGGGACTCGAACCCGCAATCTCCCGCTTCGTAGGCGGATGCCTTATCCATTGGGCCACGAGGACACCACGAGGGGTACCAATCACAAAACACATCAAATCACAACCACGCGACAACAACAAACACGAACACCTCCTGCACCAATACGAACTACCCACAACACACAAACACACACAAACACAACTACCACACGACACCACCCACACAACACCTCTCCTACCCCTCTTCATGCCTCTCCGCTTGCCCTCATCGCCGCACGGTATCTCATCTCACAAACCACCCCACTCCACCCAAAACAACACCTACTCCTCCTACATCCAACATCCAACGCACACACACCGTAACAGACGCTCGATGTCGCGGCTCCTACCGTCGACACTACCACAAACTACTGCTTCCACCCCCCGCCACCACACCACCACATAACCACACCACCACACCGGCCACACCGGCACACCATCAATCGTGTGCCGGTCCTCGTTGGGGCCAGTTGTCTCGGGAACGAACACAAAACACAACAACAAACGACGACGACAACAAAACGACAACCAAAACCAACACGAACCAAGCGAACAGAGACACAGACACACAGACACACAGACACACAGACACACAGACACACAGAGACACAGAGACACAGAAACACAAAGACACAGAGCCAGCACCTCGGCACTCATCCACGGTCGGGCACTGTCCCAAGCCGCTCGCTCGAGGCTGTTACAGGCTCCACTGTCCGAGACAGCCCTGACCGATACGAACCCGAACTGGATAGAGCAGGACAGAGCAAGACGCAAACCAATACGAGAGCTGAAGAGAGGCACGGAGATGAGAGGGCGGAGACAACAGGGGAGAGGAAGAAAGGAGGGACACCCCACTGACAGCCAAACACAACATCATACACCACAAATATCCAACGAAACAAACGAACGAGCACAAACGAGCACACGCGACGACGAGAGACCTGGCCGCCAGGGTGCTCCGTCACACTCCCGTTCGCTGTCACAAATGCGCCGCGGCGCGGCACGGATCAGTACCGATCAGTGACGGGTCGCGAGCGACGGCAGAGGAGATGGGAGTGGTCCAAAGCAGGAGCCGAGCGTCAAGCGTCAAGCGTCACGCGTCAAGCGTCACGCGTCAAGCGTCGTGAGTCGAGGATGGAGCTGTCGTGCTGTCGCGAGGACTGAGCGTGGGGAGCCGAGAGTGGGGGTGCGAGTCGAGAGGCGGAGGACGGGAGGCGAGAGGACAGGAGGCGAGAGGTGAGGGGCGAGAGGCAGGAGGCAGGAGGCAGGAAGGAAGTGATGGAGGGACCGGGTACACGGAGGGAGGGACGCGTTGGGGTGTCAACGGGTTCCAGGTTGGACGCGAGGTGAATTGGAGGGAGTAGGAGACGATGTGTTGTGCATGTGGCATTGACCGGGTGGGATGGGATGGCGAGGAAAGAGAGGAAAAGAAAAGTCCTCGACGGGACTCGAACCCGCAATCTCCCGCTTCGTAGGCGGATGCCTTATCCATTGGGCCACGAGGACACCACGAGGGGTACCAATCACAAAACACATCAAATCACAACCACGCGACAACAACAAACACGAACACCTCCTGCACCAATACGAACTACCCACAACACACAAACACACACAAACACAACTACCACACGACACCACCCACACAACACCTCTCCTACCCCTCTTCATGCCTCTCCGCTTGCCCTCATCGCCGCACGGTATCTCATCTCACAAACCACCCCACTCCACCCAAAACAACACCTACTCCTCCTACATCCAACATCCAACGCACACACACCGTAACAGACGCTCGATGTCGCGGCTCCTACCGTCGACACTACCACAAACTACTGCTTCCACCCCCCGCCACCACACCACCACATAACCACACCACCACACCGGCCACACCGGCACACCATCAATCGTGTGCCGGTCCTCGTTGGGGCCAGTTGTCTCGGGAACGAACACAAAACACAACAACAAACGACGACGACAACAAAACGACAACCAAAACCAACACGAACCAAGCGAACAGAGACACAGACACACAGACACACAGACACACAGACACACAGACACACAGAGACACAGAGACACAGAAACACAAAGACACAGAGCCAGCACCTCGGCACTCATCCACGGTCGGGCACTGTCCCAAGCCGCTCGCTCGAGGCTGCTACAGGCTCCACTGTCCGAGACAGCCCTGACCGATACGAACCCGAACTGGATAGAGCAGGACAGAGCAAGACGCAAACCAATACGAGAGCTGAAGAGAGGCACGGAGATGAGAGGGCGGAGACAACAGGGGAGAGGAAGAAAGGAGGGACACCCCACTGACAGCCAAACACAACATCATACACCACAAATATCCAACGAAACAAACGAACGAGCACAAACGAGCACACGCGACGACGAGAGACCTGGCCGCCAGGGTGCTCCGTCACACTCCCGTTCGCTGTCACAAATGCGCCGCGGCGCGGCACGGATCAGTACCGATCAGTGACGGGTCGCGAGCGACGGCAGAGGAGATGGGAGTGGTCCAAAGCAGGAGCCGAGCGTCAAGCGTCAAGCGTCACGCGTCAAGCGTCACGCGTCAAGCGTCAAGCGTCACGCGTCAAGCGTCACGCGTCAAGCGTCGTGAGTCGAGGATGGAGCTGTCGTGCTGTCGCGAGGACTGAGCGTGGGGAGCCGAGAGTGGGGGTGCGAGTCGAGAGGCGGAGGACGGGAGGCGAGAGGACAGGAGGCGAGAGGACAGGAGGTGAGAGGCGAGAGGACAGGAGGCGAGAGGTGAGGGGCGAGAGGCAGGAGGCAGGAAGGAAGTGATGGAGGGACCGGGTACACGGAGGGAGGGACGCGTTGGGGTGTCAACGGGTTCCAGGTTGGACGCGAGGTGAATTGGAGGGAGTAGGAGACGATGTGTTGTGCATGTGGCATTGACCGGGTGGGATGGGATGGCGAGGAAAGAGAGGAAAAGAAAAGTCCTCGACGGGACTCGAACCCGCAATCTCCCGCTTCGTAGGCGGATGCCTTATCCATTGGGCCACGAGGACACTTCTCGTTTTGCCTCGTCGAGCACAAGTCGATCCAAGCAAACAGCCGAAGTAACCAGCCTACCAGCCTCCCGGCCTCCCAGCCTTCCCGCCGAACGAAGATGAAGCCAGCGAACCAGATCGACTCGGCCTGCCCATCTCCCTCCGACCTCGACTTTGTGGGTGAGAACCCTCCCGCGCAGCTGCTCCGTCCCGTCTCTGCACAAGATTCGGGAAGCCTCACCCATTGTGAGCCACCATCTGGTCCGGATGGTGCCAGTGCGACTGCCGACGACCCTGCGACGCCCGCGCCCGTATCTCACGTGACTTCGAAGTCAGTGAATGCGCAAGCCCCAGTCAGCTCCGGCACGACCACCACCTCCGCGGTCGACGACGCCGACGCTCCTTCAACCGCCGACGGACCCGCCTCTACCGCCCGCATCGTGGATGTCGGTGCCGGTATGACGGTGCTCGTGACAGGCTCCGCTCCGGTGGCGTCTGGTGTCGAGATCTCCGTTGCGCTTTCCAGTTCGACCGACTCGCCCGCGAACACTGGGACTACTGCTGTCTCCTGTGGCGACGATGACGACGACGACTTGATGATGGCGGCGACCTCGCTCCAGCTCAGTCTCGCCTCAAGCCCCGACGAATCAACTGTTGAAGACTCGACTACGACTGATTCGACCCCGGATCCGATTCCGGATGCTCAGCAACCGCCTGCCAGTGCGGCAGGTGCGACGCCTTCGCTTGGTGCTCTTCTACGCCGTCCAACCGAGATTCGCCGTGACAGAACTCCCGTCTCGGCGACCAGTCGTGTGGTGCTGCCTCGACCGTGTGCTGCGGATATCGAAGCGATTGACGCGCTGTACGAGAACGGTGGCGACTGGGCCTCGCTCTTCACGTCAGTTGAACAAGCGCGCCCGTACGAGCTCCCGCGCGCTCGTTACGTCATGACCATCGACACTGGTCGCGCGTTCGAGCGTACCGGCATCAACAAGATCATGGCGTCTTTTCTCAAGGACAACGGGAACCCCGTGGTCACCGAGCAGATCAAGCTTCAAGAACTCGGCCAGATCTCCAAGGGTCGTGGCGGAGAAATCCGCGTCAAGGTCAAGTCACGTGCTGCGTGCGAACGCCTTGCGCGTCAGGAAGTCAAGATCCTCGGTGGCAAGTACATGTTCCAAGACTTCGACGTCCTCACCGATCGCTTCTACATCGACATCTCGAGCGTCGACAGCAACTTCGACAACGAAGGTCTTCTGCGCGCGTTCTTCGACATCGGCAGCGAGCCGATCTACGACACGTTCCGCGACGTCAACCTCGCGTCCGGAATGACGACAGCAACGTGGCGCGTCTACTTTCGAAGTGCGACGTGCCCAAGAGCGCTGTGTGTGCAAGGCTTCACGTGCGACCAAGTCATCTTCGGCAGCCGCATGTACCCAGCTTTGGCGCGCGACGCCGCGTTCCCGTCCCAGCGACGTGGTTTCGGTCAGGTGTCGCCACACGCTTTGGACTTGGACAAGATCAACAAGCCTACTCCGCCAGCACCAGTGCAACCGTCCGAGCCGGCTGCTCCGACTTCGTACGCAGACGCGGTGAAGAACGGTGTCTCGCAAGCGGAGTCCAAGTCGCAAGACTCTGCAAGCGTCATCTCGGTCGGTACGCACGCGGGATCGCTGTTGACGCCTCCGGGTAGTCCGCAGCCTGGAACCAAGTCTCTGCCGCCGCCGCCACCGCCGCTCGGTCTGTCCGCGTCCAACGCAGATCGTCCGGAAAACGGAACCAAATCGACCAAGTCCAAGGGCAAGCGCTCGCGTTACGCCGACGACTTTGCCGACATGTTACAGAAGGCGCGACCGAAGCCCGTGCAAGGCATCGCGACAAGCAACTACTTCGAAGTGTTGAACTCCATCGAGTTCGAACTCGACTGCTGCAATGCGGCGCTCAACGAGTCGAGCCTGCCGCGGTTCCAGGTCGTGCCTCGCAAGGTCAAGGGTCCCGACACGATCAAGACCAGCAAGGAGTCGAGTCACTTCTTGACCAAGCACCACACTCTGGTCATGAAGACGAAGGAACCGACGTCAATCCAAGAGATCCTCGCCGAACTCGAGACGACCGAGCCCACCGCCGACCTCCAGCTCCAGTCGAACCATATCGCTGCAGCGGACGTTGGTGCGGAATCACTTCGGAAGACTCTCCGCAACACGGCCAACCCGGACACGATCGGCCATCTTGCCGGTGGGAAGTCTCCGCTCGCGTTCACTCTGTGCTGCTCGGCGAGATGAGTGACCTCAGCGGCAACGTCAAGGAACTCGCACAGCTCCACATGATCAATCGTGTGTTGAGCGCGACTGATCCAAACTCGTGTACGACCTTCGCGCACAAGTGGGCTGCGCACTACGGTGAGAAGCTGCCGAAGGATCGCAATGACATCTTCAAGATGACGGGACGGTGGTATCGTGATGAGCGAATGTCGGCGCTCTTGCGAGCCACGTGCGCGCTCTCGTTGTTCGAGTTGATGCTCATGTGCACGGCGCCGCAGATCTTCCAGAGCGACATGTGGATCCAGCGCCTTACCGGAGCTCCAGTCGGGTGGATTCCAGCACTCAACGGTCGTTTGCTCCACCCCAACGTGTTGTTGGCACTGCTGCGCTCCGACTTGGGCGCACAGATCTTTGCTGTGTGGGAGAAGATCCAGTGGCAAGGCGAGCTTCTCGACGACCTCGAATATCTTCGCACGTGCGGCTTGTACTTCTCCGACGACGAAGCGGTTCTCCAGCTTACGGCTGTCAACGGCGTCGCAACACTAGGTGCCGGACCGCTCTGCCTCGACTGCTAAAGCGGTCGAGGCGGACGCGGCCGAGGTCTCGTGGGAGAACATCAGTCTTTTGACGGTGAACACCAACGGGATCAAGAAGAACGGCCACCTGTTGATCGAGAACCAGCTCATCAAGAACAGTCTCTCGTGCGTCCAAGAGACCAAGCTGCGCGACTCGCATCATCGTGCAACGCTCCAATTCCACCATGACTCAAGATTTCAACACCGCCTCTTCGTCAGCGACACCAACGCGCACAGTCCAGTTGCCGTTGCTGCACGATCGGGTGGCGTCATGACAGTGCTCCGCTCCGACTTTCCCGGGTTTCAGTCTGCTTGTGAGCAGTCTTCGTTGACTATTCAAGGCCGCTACTTGGTCGTCCGGGTCGTCGCGAACGGTGCTCCGATCTACATCCACAACGTGTACGCGCCAGTCGATAACTTCGAGAAGAAGGGGTTCTTCGAAGCGCTACCGTACGAAGTGTTCGAAGACAATGCGACTCACCTGGTGCTCGGTGACCTCAACACGCCACTCGACCCCCTCGTCGATGCGTCGGATCCAAGGGCGACAGGAACGACCGGCGGTAACGCGTGTGTGGCGTGGTTGGCCCAGCTCGGTGTCGTGGATGCCTGGCGAATCCACCATCCCGACGAACGCGTCTACACTGGTCCACAGCCTCGACACAACCGTCTCGACTACATCCTCATGTCAGAAGACTTCTGCACCGCGCTGTACGGTGACTCCTTGTACTTTGAGCCCAAGGGTGCCGGCGACCATCTCGCACATCAAGTTGTGTTGCGCGCGATGAGCCAGCCTCAAGGCCACGGGTACTGGCGTTTCCAGTCGGCGATGCTCGACTTCCCCGATATCGTTGAAGCTATCCAAGGCGAAGCGACGACTGTGCTTGCTGCGTTACGGCGCTCCTCCAACCCGGGCAAGGTGTGGCACAAGTGGAAGAAGGGCATGCGTCGTCAGCTTCAAGCTCTGCAGCGCAAGCTGAAGCGTCAAGGCGAGACCGCCACCACCGAAGCTCGTCAGGCACTTGCCCACGCGGCTGCGGCATACCGGTCGGTGCGAAGCGATCGCGCGCAGACGGTGTTCCAGACCGCACTGACGGCATACCAAGACAGCATCAACTCGGCGCGTCTTTACAACCAAGACTCGGCTTTCGACTTCCAGGCTCAACACGCGGAGAAGTCATCCAAGTACTTCTTTCGACCGCTGGACGGATCCTTGCGGAGAGTCAGCATCGAAGAAGTGCGGCTTCAAGATGGCTCAGCATCAAGCAACCCCGCGGATATCGCGGCTGCCTTCAATCAGCACTGGGGCGGTATCATGGGCGATGTTGAGCGCGGTGGTGTTGTCGTCCAAGAGCCTGAGCAGAGCCAGATTGACCGGATGCTCGACACGATCGACCGCCGACTGTCTGAAGACGAGCAAAATATCCTCAACGCTCCGATCACAGCGGCGGACCTCGCCAGTGCAATCAAGAAGATGCGAGCATCGTCAGCGCCCGGGATGGACGGGCTTCCAGCTGCCTTCTACCAGGTGGCTCCTGGCGTGTTCGGTGAATGCCTGGAGATCGTGTTCAACTACCAACTTCAGCGAGGCGAGCTTCTTCGGTGCCAACGCCAGTCGGCGATCAGTCTGCTGCACAAGAAGGGATCCCGAGCTGACCCAGGCAACTATCGCCCAATTGCTTTGATGGGTGTCGACGTGAAGGCACTGTCAAAGGTTCTCGCTTTCCGACTGCAGTTGTTCCTGACCAAGCTTGTGCACCAAGACCAGAAGGCTTTCGTGCGTGGTCGCTCTCTGCATCACCACGTTCGTTTCGTGAGTGACCTGCAAGACCTCGTCACCGCGCGCGACGAGGAAGCCTACGCCATGTTCCTCGACTTTGAGAAGGCGTACGACCGCGTCAACTGGAACTACATGTTTCAGGTGCTCGATCGGATGGGATGTGGCGGGGCGTTCTCGGGGTGGGTGAAGCTCCTGTACACTCGACCACACGCGCATCTCATGATCAACGGATTCGTGCAAGACCCGCTCTGCCCAACGCGCGGAGTCAAGCAAGGTGATCCGCTGTCGGCGCTGCTGTTCTTGCTTGTTATCGAGCCACTCGGTAACCTGCTCCGCCAGCACGAAGAACATAGGATCTGCTTGACAGCGGATGCCACCGTCACGAGTATTTTCTTCGCCGACGACTCGACGTTACTGTCGGGCTCTATCGCTGGTGTCGAGGCGCAACTTGGGTTGGTCGAAGAATACTGTCAAGGCTCCGGCGCCAAGCTCAACGTGAACAAGTGTGTGCTGATGTCGCTGCATCGAACGCGGCGATGCCCGGGCATACCAGGTGTGCAGGTTCTCGATGAAGACTCCACGGTCAAGTTCCTCGGTCTCCTGTTCGGTCAACGACGCACAACGGAATTGATTGTTGAAGACCTCGATCGACGCTTCTTTGACGGGTTCAAGCAGTGGTTTCGGCGCGCACGGACGCTCCAAGGCAGGCTCCTCGTCGCCCAGACCATGGTGCTCTCACGTCTGTGGCACTACACTGCTCACGTTGTTGTGCCGCCAGGACGAGTGAAGAAGTGGCAAGCCGCGCTACACCGGTTCGTCTTGAGTCGGCGCTACGAACGCGACGCTCGGCATGTCCAGTTGATCTCGAACGAATTTGTCAACCTGCCGCGCGAGTCTGGGGGTCTGCAGGTACCGAGTCTCGACGGTGTGCTCAAGCGACAGTCACTGCAGCTCCTGCTTCAGTTCACGGCAGCTTCGGCATCGACGACCGGCAACTGGACGGTAGCAGGAGTCGAGCTGCTGCGGATCAGTCTTCCGCGGTGGGGCCCGCAGAGGCCACTCGACTTTCTCTACGTCAGTCCGTGGCGGCATCGAGGCTCGATCGAGTGGGGGCAGCTCTCTTCGTGGTGGCGTGCGGCCTGGAAGACTTGGTACGGTATCAAGTGGCCGGTGTCGTGGCTCGACCTCCCCCCAGAAGAACGGCTTGCGTCTGCACTCGACCAACCGATCTGGTTCCATGGCGACAAGAACTTCCAGTTCCTCCCAACCAGCCGTTCCGACACAACGCCGTCCCAGCATCGTTCTCTCAGCATGATTGCAGAGCCGCAACGAAGCTTCCGTCGGCAAGTTGCCCGTGTCTTTCAGTTGCGATCTCTTCGTGACTTCGCTGGTGAAGGCGACAAGTGGCCGAGCGCGATCGAGTTTGCTGAGCGACATGTCGACTACACCCAAGTCTCCATCACCCCGTATCGACAGTACACGTGGCTGCTCAAGCTTCACGAGGAAGCCACGCAAGTTTTCGGGCGTCTCTGCACAATGTGCTCTGTCCCAGTCGATGGAGTGCTACCGACGGCGCCTGAGCACCAACATCCGCGAGTCGGTGTGAAGATCAACGACCGTGTGTGCTGGGTGCCGCGCATTCCACGATCCCAACTGCTCCGCCTGGTGTGGCAAGCTCCAGAGCCGACGAGAACGCATCCGCTGTTCTTCCACGACCCTCGAGCGCCTACAGACGTGGTCCTCCGATTCAACAAGCTCCGCAAGCGTCTGCGTGTGTTGCTCCTCCCGATATACGAAGACCTCCAGTTCCGCTTGGCGTACGGCTTGTTACCGACTCGCTCACGCTTCTCGTTCATGACGGTGGCAAATCCCGGCATCGTGTACTGTGTTCGACAAGGCTGCAACTCAGTGGAGACGGCGCGTCATTTGTTCTTCGAGTGTGTGCTGCCGACTGTGATATGGCGCGACATCTTCCGTGATATGTCGGTGTTCTTCACATCTCGACCCTCCTGGACCGACATTGTCTTCGGTAAAGCCATCCGCGTTGCTCCCGTGTGGAAGGACCACGCAGAAGAAATCCAAGACCTGTGGCAAGTCATCCGTGCAGTGGTGCTTCACCTGTTGTGGTCTGAACGCAATGGGCGACTGTTCAACGGGCGGTCCCCGATGCCAACAATTGCAGCACTGCGTGTGGTGTATACGACTGTGGGTGCTCATGTGCGTGCGTGTCTTCGACGTACGACGATGTGCAGCGTGCTTCGCTTCAGGTTGTGTTGTCAAGTCTCCAGTCTACGCCTTCGCTTGGTGCCTTCATGCAAAACAACATGGGGTTGTTTGCAGTTCGCTTTTTGGCATAAAAGAATTTCGTGCCGATTCTTCTTCTTCTTCTTGGCTGTGGAGGGTTTTCAACCAATCGCAGTTCGAGTTCGTCCCGAACACAAGCCAGAGGAGACCCGCGCGACCGAAGTCAAGCACCAGAATTTTAGACCACAAGGCAAGTGTCCGATCCGGGGTTCGAACCCGCGACCAGTAACTTCGGATCCACACTCTTAAACGTCTGAGCTACCCGCAGCTATTGAACCGACATGCTAAAACAAGTACCTAGACCAGTCAAGACCAACGGAAGTCGACCACCAACTCAACAACTGAAGCCCCCAGCCTCGTCACACATTAGTCAAGTGTATAATATTCATCGACGAGGTAGATTAGAGTAGTCATAGTCGCATTAATTTTAGTTAATACAGACGCCTTGAAACTGAAACTGGGCCACGAGGACACCACGAGGGGTACCAATCACAAAACACATCAAATCACAACCACGCGACAACAACAAACACGAACACCTCCTGCACCAATACGAACTACCCACAACACACAAACACACACAAACACAACTACCACACGACACCACCCACACAACACCTCTCCTACCCCTCTTCATGCCTCTCCGCTTGCCCTCATCGCCGCACGGTATCTCATCTCACAAACCACCCCACTCCACCCAAAACAACACCTACTCCTCCTACATCCAACATCCAACGCACACACACCGTAACAGACGCTCGATGTCGCGGCTCCTACCGTCGACACTACCACAAACTACTGCTTCCACCCCCCGCCACCACACCACCACATAACCACACCACCACACCGGCCACACCGGCACACCATCAATCGTGTGCCGGTCCTCGTTGGGGCCAGTTGTCTCGGGAACGAACACAAAACACAACAACAAACGACGACAACAACAAAACGACAACCAAAACCAACACGAACCAAGCGAACAGAGACACAGACACACAGACACACAGACACACAGACACACAGAGACACAGAGACACAGAAACACAAAGACACAGAGCCAGCACCTCGGCACTCATCCACGGTCGGGCACTGTCCCAAGCCGCTCGCTCGAGGCTGTTACAGGCTCCACTGTCCGAGACAGCCCTGACCGATACGAACCCGAACTGGATAGAGCAGGACAGAGCAAGACGCAAACCAATACGAGAGCTGAAGAGAGGCACGGAGATGAGAGGGCGGAGACAACAGGGGAGAGGAAGAAAGGAGGGACACCCCACTGACAGCCAAACACAACATCATACACCACAAATATCCAACGAAACAAACGAACGAGCACAAACGAGCACACGCGACGACGAGAGACCTGGCCGCCAGGGTGCTCCGTCACACTCCCGTTCGCTGTCACAAATGCGCCGCGGCGCGGCACGGATCAGTACCGATCAGTGACGGGTCGCGAGCGATGGCAGAGGAGATGGGAGTGGTCCAAAGCAGGAGCCGAGCGTCAAGCGTCAAGCGTCACGCGTCAAGCGTCGTGAGTCGAGGATGGAGCTGTCGTGCTGTCGCGAGGACTGAGCGTGGGGAGCCGAGAGTGGGGGTGCGAGTCGAGAGGCGGAGGACGGGAGGCGAGAGGACAGGAGGCGAGAGGTGAGGGGCGAGAGGCAGGAGGCAGGAGGCAGGAAGGAAGTGATGGAGGGACCGGGTACACGGAGGGAGGGACGCGTTGGGGTGTCAACGGGTTCCAGGTTGGACGCGAGGTGAATTGGAGGGAGTAGGAGACGATGTGTTGTGCATGTGGCATTGACCGGGTGGGATGGGATGGCGAGGAAAGAGAGGAAAAGAAAAGTCCTCGACGGGACTCGAACCCGCAATCTCCCGCTTCGTAGGCGGATGCCTTATCCATTGGGCCACGAGGACACCACGAGGGGTACCAATCACAAAACACATCAAATCACAACCACGCGACAACAACAAACACGAACACCTCCTGCACCAATACGAACTACCCACAACACACAAACACACACAAACACAACTACCACACGACACCACCCACACAACACCTCTCCTACCCCTCTTCATGCCTCTCCGCTTGCCCTCATCGCCGCACGGTATCTCATCTCACAAACCACCCCACTCCACCCAAAACAACACCTACTCCTCCTACATCCAACATCCAACGCACACACACCGTAACAGACGCTCGATGTCGCGGCTCCTACCGTCGACACTACCACAAACTACTGCTTCCACCCCCCGCCACCACACCACCACATAACCACACCACCACACCGGCCACACCGGCACACCATCAATCGTGTGCCGGTCCTCGTTGGGGCCAGTTGTCTCGGGAACGAACACAAAACACAACAACAAACGACGACAACAACAAAACGACAACCAAAACCAACACGAACCAAGCGAACAGAGACACAGACACACAGACACACAGACACACAGACACACAGACACACAGAGACACAGAAACACAAAGACACAGAGCCAGCACCTCGGCACTCATCCACGGTCGGGCACTGTCCCAAGCCGCTCGCTCGAGGCTGTTACAGGCTCCACTGTCCGAGACAGCCCTGACCGATACGAACCCGAACTGGATAGAGCAGGACAGAGCAAGACGCAAACCAATACGAGAGCTGAAGAGAGGCACGGAGATGAGAGGGCGGAGACAACAGGGGAGAGGAAGAAAGGAGGGACACCCCACTGACAGCCAAACACAACATCATACACCACAAATATCCAACGAAACAAACGAACGAGCACAAACGAGCACACGCGACGACGAGAGACCTGGCCGCCAGGGTGCTCCGTCACACTCCCGTTCGCTGTCACAAATGCGCCGCGGCGCGGCACGGATCAGTACCGATCAGTGACGGGTCGCGAGCGATGGCAGAGGAGATGGGAGTGGTCCAAAGCAGGAGCCGAGCGTCAAGCGTCAAGCGTCACGCGTCAAGCGTCGTGAGTCGAGGATGGAGCTGTCGTGCTGTCGCGAGGACTGAGCGTGGGGAGCCGAGAGTGGGGGTGCGAGTCGAGAGGCGGAGGACGGGAGGCGAGAGGACAGGAGGCGAGAGGTGAGGGGCGAGAGGCAGGAGGCAGGAGGCAGGAAGGAAGTGATGGAGGGACCGGGTACACAGAGGGAGGGACGCGTTGGGGTGTCAACGGGTTCCAGGTTGGACGCGAGGTGAATTGGAGGGAGTAGGAGACGATGTGTTGTGCATGTGGCATTGACCGGGTGGGATGGGATGGCGAGGAAAGAGAGGAAAAGAAAAGTCCTCGACGGGACTCGAACCCGCAATCTCCCGCTTCGTAGGCGGATGCCTTATCCATTGGGCCACGAGGACACCACGAGGGGTACCAATCACAAAACACATCAAATCACAACCACGCGACAACAACAAACACGAACACCTCCTGCACCAATACGAACTACCCACAACACACAAACACACACAAACACAACTACCACACGACACCACCCACACAACACCTCTCCTACCCCTCTTCATGCCTCTCCGCTTGCCCTCATCGCCGCACGGTATCTCATCTCACAAACCACCCCACTCCACCCAAAACAACACCTACTCCTCCTACATCCAACATCCAACGCACACACACCGTAACAGACGCTCGATGTCGCGGCTCCTACCGTCGACACTACCACAAACTACTGCTTCCACCCCCCGCCACCACACCACCACATAACCACACCACCACACCGGCCACACCGGCACACCATCAATCGTGTGCCGGTCCTCGTTGGGGCCAGTTGTCTCGGGAACGAACACAAAACACAACAACAAACGACGACAACAACAAAACGACAACCAAAACCAACACGAACCAAGCGAACAGAGACACAGACACACAGACACACAGACACACAGACACACAGACACACAGAGACACAGAGACACAGAAACACAAAGACACAGAGCCAGCACCTCGGCACTCATCCACGGTCGGGCACTGTCCCAAGCCGCTCGCTCGAGGCTGTTACAGGCTCCACTGTCCGAGACAGCCCTGACCGATACGAACCCGAACTGGATAGAGCAGGACAGAGCAAGACGCAAACCAATACGAGAGCTGAAGAGAGGCACGGAGATGAGAGGGCGGAGACAACAGGGGAGAGGAAGAAAGGAGGGACACCCCACTGACAGCCAAACACAACATCATACACCACAAATATCCAACGAAACAAACGAACGAGCACAAACGAGCACACGCGACGACGAGAGACCTGGCCGCCAGGGTGCTCCGTCACACTCCCGTTCGCTGTCACAAATGCGCCGCGGCGCGGCACGGATCAGTACCGATCAGTGACGGGTCGCGAGCGATGGCAGAGGAGATGGGAGTGGTCCAAAGCAGGAGCCGAGCGTCAAGCGTCAAGCGTCACGCGTCAAGCGTCGTGAGTCGAGGATGGAGCTGTCGTGCTGTCGCAAGGACTGAGCGTGGGGAGCCGAGAGTGGGGGTGCGAGTCGAGAGGCGGAGGACGGGAGGCGAGAGGACAGGAGGCGAGAGGTGAGGGGCGAGAGGCAGGAGGCAGGAGGCAGGAAGGAAGTGATGGAGGGACCGGGTACACGGAGGGAGGGACGCGTTGGGGTGTCAACGGGTTCCAGGTTGGACGCGAGGTGAATTGGAGGGAGTAGGAGACGATGTGTTGTGCATGTGGCATTGACCGGGTGGGATGGGATGGCGAGGAAAGAGAGGAAAAGAAAAGTCCTCGACGGGACTCGAACCCGCAATCTCCCGCTTCGTAGGCGGATGCCTTATCCATTGGGCCACGAGGACATCTCATGATCAACGGATTCGTGCAAGACCCGCTCTGCCCAACGCGCGGAGTCAAGCAAGGTGATCCGCTGTCGGCGCTGCTGTTCTTGCTTGTTATCGAGCCACTCGGTAACCTGCTCCGCCAGCACGAAGAACATGGGATCTGCTTGACAGCGGATGCCACCGTCACGAGTGTTTTCTTCGCCGACGACTCGACGTTACTGTCGGGCTCTATCGCTGGTGTCGAGGCGCAACTTGGGTTGGTCGAAGAATACTGTCAAGGCTCCGGCGCCAAGCTCAACGTGAACAAGTGTGTGCTGATGTCGCTGCATCGAACGCGGCGATGCCCGGGCATACCAGGTGTGCAGGTTCTCGATGAAGACTCCACGGTCAAGTTCCTCGGTCTCCTGTTCGGTCAACGACGCACAACGGAATTGATTGTTGAAGACCTCGATCGACGCTTCTTTGACGGGTTCAAGCAGTGGTTTCGGCGCGCACGGACGCTCCAAGGCAGGCTCCTCGTCGCCCAGACCATGGTGCTCTCACGTCTGTGGCACTACACTGCTCACGTTGTTGTGCCGCCAGGACGAGTGAAGAAGTGGCAAGCCGCGCTACACCGGTTCGTCTTGAGTCGGCGCTACGAACGCGACGCTCGGCATGTCCAGTTGATCTCGAACGAATTTGTCAACCTGCCGCGCGAGTCTGGGGGTCTGCAGGTACCGAGTCTCGACGGTGTGCTCAAGCGACAGTCACTGCAGCTCCTGCTTCAGTTCACGGCAGCTTCGGCATCGACGACCGGCAACTGGACGGTAGCAGGAGTCGAGCTGCTGCGGATCAGTCTTCCGCGGTGGGGCCCGCAGAGGCCACTCGACTTTCTCTACGTCAGTCCGTGGCGGCATCGAGGCTCGATCGAGTGGGACCAGCTCTCTTCGTGGTGGCGTGCGGCCTGGAAGACTTGGTACGCTATCAAGTGGCCGGTGTCGTGGCTCGACCTCCCTCCAGAAGACCGTCTTGCGTTTGCACTCGACCAACCGATCTGGTTCCATGGCGACAAGAACTTCCAGTTCCTCCCAACCAGCCGTTCCGACACAACGCCGTCCCAGCATCGTTCTCTCAGCATGATTGCAGAGCTGCAACGAAGCTTCCGTCGGCAAGTTGCCCGTGTCTTTCAGTTGCGATCTCTTCGTGACTTCGCTGGTGAAGGCGACAAGTGGCCGAGCGCGATCGAGTTTGCTGAGCGACATGTCGACTACACCCAAGTCTCCATCACCCCGTATCGACAGTACACGTGGCTGCTCAAGCTTCACGAGGAAGCCACGCAAGTTTTCGGGCGTCTCTGCACAATGTGCTCTGTCCCAGTCGATGGAGTGCTACCGACGGCGCCTGAGCACCAACATCCGCGAGTCGGTGTGGAGATCAACGACCGTGTGTGCTGGGTGCCGCGCATTCCACGATCCCAACTGCTCCGCCTGGTGTGGCAAGCTCCAGAGCCGACGAGAACGCATCCGCTGTTCTTCCACGACCCTCGAGCGCCTACAGACGTGGTCCTCCGATTCAACAAGCTACGCAAGCGGCTTCGTGTGTTGCTTCTCCCGATATACGAAGACCTCCAGTTCCGCTTGGCGTACGGCTTGTTACCGACTCGCTCACGCTTCTCGTTCATGACGGTGGCAAATCCCGGCATCGTGTACTGTGTTCGACAAGGCTGCAACTCAGTGGAGACGGCGCGTCATTTGTTCTTCGAGTGTGTGCTGCCGACTGTGATATGGCGCGACATCTTCCGTGATATGTCGGTGTTCTTCACATCTCGACCCTCCTGGACCGACATTGTCTTCGGTAAAGCCATCCGCGTTGCTCCCGTGTGGAAGGACCACACAGAAGAAATCCAAGACCTGTGGCAAGTCATCCGTGCTGTGGTGCTTCACCTGTTGTGGACTGAACGCAATGGGCGACTGTTCAACGGGCGGTCCCCGATGCCAACAATTGCAGCACTGCGTGTGGTGTATACGACTGTGGGTGCTCATGTGCGTGCGTGTCTTCGACGTGTGTACGACGATGCGCAGCGTGCTTCGCTTCAGGTTGTGTTGTCAAGTCTCCAGTCTACGCCTTCTTTCGGTGCCTTCCTGCAAAACAACATGGGGTTGTTTGCAGTTCGCTTTTTGGCATAAAAGCGATTTCCTGCCGTTTCTTCTTCTTCAGTGCGGGTGCTTGCTTTCAATACTGGCTCGAAACCAACCTCGTTTTGGAATCAGAGCGTACCTTCGCGACCGAAGTCAAGCGAAACCACTAGCACAAGAAACCTCCCCGAGGTGGGGATCGAACCCGCGCGACCGACAACATCGGGGTCCACGCTCACAACCATTTGAGCTAACCGCAGTTATCCAACCGATGTGCTAAAACAAGTACCTAGACCAGTCAAGACCAACGGAAGTCAACCAACAACTCAACTGAAGCTCCCAGCCTCGTCACATACTAGTCAAGTGTATAATATTCATCGACGAGGTAGATTAGAGTAGTCATAGTCGCATTAATTTTAGTTAATACAGACGCCTTGAAACTGAAACTGGGCCACGAGGACACCACGAGGGGTACCAATCACAAAACACATCAAATCACAACCACGCGACAACAACAAACACGAACACCTCCTGCACCAATACGAACTACCCACAACACACAAACACACACAAACACAACTACCACACGACACCACCCACACAACACCTCTCCTACCCCTCTTCATGCCTCTCCGCTTGCCCTCATCGCCGCACGGTATCTCATCTCACAAACCACCCCACTCCACCCAAAACAACACCTACTCCTCCTACATCCAACATCCAACGCACACACACCGTAACAGACGCTCGATGTCGCGGCTCCTACCGTCGACACTACCACAAACTACTGCTTCCACCCCCCGCCACCACACCACCACATAACCACACCACCACACCGGCCACACCGGCACACCATCAATCGTGTGCCGGTCCTCGTTGGGGCCAGTTGTCTCGGGAACGAACACAAAACACAACAACAAACGACGACAACAACAAAACGACAACCAAAACCAACACGAACCAAGCGAACAGAGACACAGACACACAGACACACAGACACACAGACACACAGACACACAGAGACACAGAGACACAGAAACACAAAGACACAGAGCCAGCACCTCGGCACTCATCCACGGTCGGGCACTGTCCCAAGCCGCTCGCTCGAGGCTGTTACAGGCTCCACTGTCCGAGACAGCCCTGACCGATACGAACCCGAACTGGATAGAGCAGGACAGAGCAAGACGCAAACCAATACGAGAGCTGAAGAGAGGCACGGAGATGAGAGGGCGGAGACAACAGGGGAGAGGAAGAAAGGAGGGACACCCCACTGACAGCCAAACACAACATCATACACCACAAATATCCAACGAAACAAACGAACGAGCACAAACGAGCACACGCGACGACGAGAGACCTGGCCGCCAGGGTGCTCCGTCACACTCCCGTTCGCTGTCACAAATGCGCCGCGGCGCGGCACGGATCAGTACCGATCAGTGACGGGTCGCGAGCGATGGCAGAGGAGATGGGAGTGGTCCAAAGCAGGAGCCGAGCGTCAAGCGTCAAGCGTCACGCGTCAAGCGTCGTGAGTCGAGGATGGAGCTGTCGTGCTGTCGCAAGGACTGAGCGTGGGGAGCCGAGAGTGGGGGTGCGAGTCGAGAGGCGGAGGACGGGAGGCGAGAGGACAGGAGGCGAGAGGTGAGGGGCGAGAGGCAGGAGGCAGGAGGCAGGAAGGAAGTGATGGAGGGACCGGGTACACGGAGGGAGGGACGCGTTGGGGTGTCAACGGGTTCCAGGTTGGACGCGAGGTGAATTGGAGGGAGTAGGAGACGATGTGTTGTGCATGTGGCATTGACCGGGTGGGATGGGATGGCGAGGAAAGAGAGGAAAAGAAAAGTCCTCGACGGGACTCGAACCCGCAATCTCCCGCTTCGTAGGCGGATGCCTTATCCATTGGGCCACGAGGACACCACGAGGGGTACCAATCACAAAACACATCAAATCACAACCACGCGACAACAACAAACACGAACACCTCCTGCACCAATACGAACTACCCACAACACACAAACACACACAAACACAACTACCACACGACACCACCCACACAACACCTCTCCTACCCCTCTTCATGCCTCTCCGCTTGCCCTCATCGCCGCACGGTATCTCATCTCACAAACCACCCCACTCCACCCAAAACAACACCTACTCCTCCTACATCCAACATCCAACGCACACACACCGTAACAGACGCTCGATGTCGCGGCTCCTACCGTCGACACTACCACAAACTACTGCTTCCACCCCCCGCCACCACACCACCACATAACCACACCACCACACCGGCCACACCGGCACACCATCAATCGTGTGCCGGTCCTCGTTGGGGCCAGTTGTCTCGGGAACGAACACAAAACACAACAACAAACGACGACAACAACAAAACGACAACCAAAACCAACACGAACCAAGCGAACAGAGACACAGACACACAGACACACAGACACACAGACACACAGACACACAGAGACACAGAAACACAAAGACACAGAGCCAGCACCTCGGCACTCATCCACGGTCGGGCACTGTCCCAAGCCGCTCGCTCGAGGCTGTTACAGGCTCCACTGTCCGAGACAGCCCTGACCGATACGAACCCGAACTGGATAGAGCAGGACAGAGCAAGACGCAAACCAATACGAGAGCTGAAGAGAGGCACGGAGATGAGAGGGCGGAGACAACAGGGGAGAGGAAGAAAGGAGGGACACCCCACTGACAGCCAAACACAACATCATACACCACAAATATCCAACGAAACAAACGAACGAGCACAAACGAGCACACGCGACGACGAGAGACCTGGCCGCCAGGGTGCTCCGTCACACTCCCGTTCGCTGTCACAAATGCGCCGCGGCGCGGCACGGATCAGTACCGATCAGTGACGGGTCGCGAGCGATGGCAGAGGAGATGGGAGTGGTCCAAAGCAGGAGCCGAGCGTCAAGCGTCAAGCGTCACGCGTCAAGCGTCGTGAGTCGAGGATGGAGCTGTCGTGCTGTCGCGAGGACTGAGCGTGGGGAGCCGAGAGTGGGGGTGCGAGTCGAGAGGCGGAGGACGGGAGGCGAGAGGACAGGAGGCGAGAGGTGAGGGGCGAGAGGCAGGAGGCAGGAGGCAGGAAGGAAGTGATGGAGGGACCGGGTACACGGAGGGAGGGACGCGTTGGGGTGTCAACGGGTTCCAGGTTGGACGCGAGGTGAATTGGAGGGAGTAGGAGACGATGTGTTGTGCATGTGGCATTGACTGGGTGGGATGGGATGGCGAGGAAAGAGAGGAAAAGAAAAGTCCTCGACGGGACTCGAACCCGCAATCTCCCGCTTCGTAGGCGGATGCCTTATCCATTGGGCCACGAGGACACCACGAGGGGTACCAATCACAAAACACATCAAATCACAACCACGCGACAACAACAAACACGAACACCTCCTGCACCAATACGAACTACCCACAACACACAAACACACACAAACACAACTACCACACGACACCACCCACACAACACCTCTCCTACCCCTCTTCATGCCTCTCCGCTTGCCCTCATCGCCGCACGGTATCTCATCTCACAAACCACCCCACTCCACCCAAAACAACACCTACTCCTCCTACATCCAACATCCAACGCACACACACCGTAACAGACGCTCGATGTCGCGGCTCCTACCGTCGACACTACCACAAACTACTGCTTCCACCCCCCGCCACCACACCACCACATAACCACACCACCACACCGGCCACACCGGCACACCATCAATCGTGTGCCGGTCCTCGTTGGGGCCAGTTGTCTCGGGAACGAACACAAAACACAACAACAAACGACGACAACAACAAAACGACAACCAAAACCAACACGAACCAAGCGAACAGAGACACAGACACACAGACACACAGACACACAGACACACAGACACACAGAGACACAGAAACACAAAGACACAGAGCCAGCACCTCGGCACTCATCCACGGTCGGGCACTGTCCCAAGCCGCTCGCTCGAGGCTGTTACAGGCTCCACTGTCCGAGACAGCCCTGACCGATACGAACCCGAACTGGATAGAGCAGGACAGAGCAAGACGCAAACCAATACGAGAGCTGAAGAGAGGCACGGAGATGAGAGGGCGGAGACAACAGGGGAGAGGAAGAAAGGAGGGACACCCCACTGACAGCCAAACACAACATCATACACCACAAATATCCAACGAAACAAACGAACGAGCACAAACGAGCACACGCGACGACGAGAGACCTGGCCGCCAGGGTGCTCCGTCACACTCCCGTTCGCTGTCACAAATGCGCCGCGGCGCGGCACGGATCAGTACCGATCAGTGACGGGTCGCGAGCGATGGCAGAGGAGATGGGAGTGGTCCAAAGCAGGAGCCGAGCGTCAAGCGTCAAGCGTCACGCGTCAAGCGTCGTGAGTCGAGGATGGAGCTGTCGTGCTGTCGCGAGGACTGAGCGTGGGGAGCCGAGAGTGGGGGTGCGAGTCGAGAGGCGGAGGACGGGAGGCGAGAGGACAGGAGGCGAGAGGTGAGGGGCGAGAGGCAGGAGGCAGGAGGCAGGAAGGAAGTGATGGAGGGACCGGGTACACGGAGGGAGGGACGCGTTGGGGTGTCAACGGGTTCCAGGTTGGACGCGAGGTGAATTGGAGGGAGTAGGAGACGATGTGTTGTGCATGTGGCATTGACCGGGTGGGATGGGATGGCGAGGAAAGAGAGGAAAAGAAAAGTCCTCGACGGGACTCGAACCCGCAATCTCCCGCTTCGTAGGCGGATGCCTTATCCATTGGGCCACGAGGACACCACGAGGGGTACCAATCACAAAACACATCAAATCACAACCACGCGACAACAACAAACACGAACACCTCCTGCACCAATACGAACTACCCACAACACACAAACACACACAAACACAACTACCACACGACACCACCCACACAACACCTCTCCTACCCCTCTTCATGCCTCTCCGCTTGCCCTCATCGCCGCACGGTATCTCATCTCACAAACCACCCCACTCCACCCAAAACAACACCTACTCCTCCTACATCCAACATCCAACGCACACACACCGTAACAGACGCTCGATGTCGCGGCTCCTACCGTCGACACTACCACAAACTACTGCTTCCACCCCCCGCCACCACACCACCACATAACCACACCACCACACCGGCCACACCGGCACACCATCAATCGTGTGCCGGTCCTCGTTGGGGCCAGTTGTCTCGGGAACGAACACAAAACACAACAACAAACGACGACAACAACAAAACGACAACCAAAACCAACACGAACCAAGCGAACAGAGACACAGACACACAGACACACAGACACACAGACACACAGACACACAGAGACACAGAGACACAGAAACACAAAGACACAGAGCCAGCACCTCGGCACTCATCCACGGTCGGGCACTGTCCCAAGCCGCTCGCTCGAGGCTGTTACAGGCTCCACTGTCCGAGACAGCCCTGACCGATACGAACCCGAACTGGATAGAGCAGGACAGAGCAAGACGCAAACCAATACGAGAGCTGAAGAGAGGCACGGAGATGAGAGGGCGGAGACAACAGGGGAGAGGAAGAAAGGAGGGACACCCCACTGACAGCCAAACACAACATCATACACCACAAATATCCAACGAAACAAACGAACGAGCACAAACGAGCACACGCGACGACGAGAGACCTGGCCGCCAGGGTGCTCCGTCACACTCCCGTTCGCTGTCACAAATGCGCCGCGGCGCGGCACGGATCAGTACCGATCAGTGACGGGTCGCGAGCGATGGCAGAGGAGATGGGAGTGGTCCAAAGCAGGAGCCGAGCGTCAAGCGTCAAGCGTCACGCGTCAAGCGTCGTGAGTCGAGGATGGAGCTGTCGTGCTGTCGCGAGGACTGAGCGTGGGGAGCCGAGAGTGGGGGTGCGAGTCGAGAGGCGGAGGACGGGAGGCGAGAGGACAGGAGGCGAGAGGTGAGGGGCGAGAGGCAGGAGGCAGGAGGCAGGAAGGAAGTGATGGAGGGACCGGGTACACGGAGGGAGGGACGCGTTGGGGTGTCAACGGGTTCCAGGTTGGACGCGAGGTGAATTGGAGGGAGTAGGAGACGATGTGTTGTGCATGTGGCATTGACTGGGTGGGATGGGATGGCGAGGAAAGAGAGGAAAAGAAAAGTCCTCGACGGGACTCGAACCCGCAATCTCCCGCTTCGTAGGCGGATGCCTTATCCATTGGGCCACGAGGACACCACGAGGGGTACCAATCACAAAACACATCAAATCACAACCACGCGACAACAACAAACACGAACACCTCCTGCACCAATACGAACTACCCACAACACACAAACACACACAAACACAACTACCACACGACACCACCCACACAACACCTCTCCTACCCCTCTTCATGCCTCTCCGCTTGCCCTCATCGCCGCACGGTATCTCATCTCACAAACCACCCCACTCCACCCAAAACAACACCTACTCCTCCTACATCCAACATCCAACGCACACACACCGTAACAGACGCTCGATGTCGCGGCTCCTACCGTCGACACTACCACAAACTACTGCTTCCACCCCCCGCCACCACACCACCACATAACCACACCACCACACCGGCCACACCGGCACACCATCAATCGTGTGCCGGTCCTCGTTGGGGCCAGTTGTCTCGGGAACGAACACAAAACACAACAACAAACGACGACAACAACAAAACGACAACCAAAACCAACACGAACCAAGCGAACAGAGACACAGACACACAGACACACAGACACACAGACACACAGACACACAGACACACAGAGACACAGAAACACAAAGACACAGAGCCAGCACCTCGGCACTCATCCACGGTCGGGCACTGTCCCAAGCCGCTCGCTCGAGGCTGTTACAGGCTCCACTGTCCGAGACAGCCCTGACCGATACGAACCCGAACTGGATAGAGCAGGACAGAGCAAGACGCAAACCAATACGAGAGCTGAAGAGAGGCACGGAGATGAGAGGGCGGAGACAACAGGGGAGAGGAAGAAAGGAGGGACACCCCACTGACAGCCAAACACAACATCATACACCACAAATATCCAACGAAACAAACGAACGAGCACAAACGAGCACACGCGACGACGAGAGACCTGGCCGCCAGGGTGCTCCGTCACACTCCCGTTCGCTGTCACAAATGCGCCGCGGCGCGGCACGGATCAGTACCGATCAGTGACGGGTCGCGAGCGACGGCAGAGGAGATGGGAGTGGTCCAAAGCAGGAGCCGAGCGTCAAGCGTCAAGCGTCACGCGTCAAGCGTCGTGAGTCGAGGATGGAGCTGTCGTGCTGTCGCGAGGACTGAGCGTGGGGAGCCGAGAGTGGGGGTGCGAGTCGAGAGGCGGAGGACGGGAGGCGAGAGGACAGGAGGCGAGAGGTGAGGGGCGAGAGGCAGGAGGCAGGAGGCAGGAAGGAAGTGATGGAGGGACCGGGTACACGGAGGGAGGGACGCGTTGGGGTGTCAACGGGTTCCAGGTTGGACGCGAGGTGAATTGGAGGGAGTAGGAGACGATGTGTTGTGCATGTGGCATTGACCGGGTGGGATGGGATGGCGAGGAAAGAGAGGAAAAGAAAAGTCCTCGACGGGACTCGAACCCGCAATCTCCCGCTTCGTAGGCGGATGCCTTATCCATTGGGCCACGAGGACATCTCATGATCAACGGATTCGTGCAAGACCCGCTCTGCCCAACGCGCGGAGTCAAGCAAGGTGATCCGCTGTCGGCGCTGCTGTTCTTGCTTGTTATCGAGCCACTCGGTAACCTGCTCCGCCAGCACGAAGAACATGGGATCTGCTTGACAGCGGATGCCACCGTCACGAGTATTTTCTTCGCCGACGACTCGACGTTACTGTCGGGCTCTATCGCTGGTGTCGAGGCGCAACTTGGGTTGGTCGAAGAATACTGTCAAGGCTCCGGCGCCAAGCTCAACGTGAACAAGTGTGTGCTGATGTCGCTGCATCGAACGCGGCGATGCCCGGGCATACCAGGTGTGCAGGTTCTCGATGAAGACTCCACGGTCAAGTTCCTCGGTCTCCTGTTCGGTCAACGACGCACAACGGAATTGATTGTTGAAGACCTCGATCGACGCTTCTTTGACGGGTTCAAGCAGTGGTTTCGGCGCGCACGGACGCTCCAAGGCAGGCTCCTCGTCGCCCAGACCATGGTGCTCTCACGTCTGTGGCACTACACTGCTCACGTTGTTGTGCCGCCAGGACGAGTGAAGAAGTGGCAAGCCGCGCTACACCGGTTCGTCTTGAGTCGGCGCTACGAACGCGACGCTCGGCATGTCCAGTTGATCTCGAACGAATTTGTCAACCTGCCGCGCGAGTCTGGGGGTCTGCAGGTACCGAGTCTCGACGGTGTGCTCAAGCGACAGTCACTGCAGCTCCTGCTTCAGTTCACGGCAGCTTCGGCATCGACGACCGGCAACTGGACGGTAGCAGGAGTCGAGCTGCTGCGGATCAGTCTTCCGCGGTGGGGCCCGCAGAGGCCACTCGACTTTCTCTACGTCAGTCCGTGGCGGCATCGAGGCTCGATCGAGTGGGACCAGCTCTCTTCGTGGTGGCGTGCGGCCTGGAAGACTTGGTACGCTATCAAGTGGCCGGTGTCGTGGCTCGACCTCCCTCCAGAAGACCGTCTTGCGTTTGCACTCGACCAACCGATCTGGTTCCATGGCGACAAGAACTTCCAGTTCCTCCCAACCAGCCGTTCCGACACAACGCCGTCCCAGCATCGTTCTCTCAGCATGATTGCAGAGCCGCAACGAAGCTTCCGTCGGCAAGTTGCCCGTGTCTTTCAGTTGCGATCTCTTCGTGACTTCGCTGGTGAAGGCGACAAGTGGCCGAGCGCGATCGAGTTTGCTGAGCGACATGTCGACTACACCCAAGTCTCCATCACCCCGTATCGACAGTACACGTGGCTGCTCAAGCTTCACGAGGAAGCCACGCAAGTTTTCGGGCGTCTCTGCACAATGTGCTCTGTCCCAGTCGATGGAGTGCTACCGACGGCGCCTGAGCACCAACATCCGCGAGTCGGTGTGGAGATCAACGACCGTGTGTGCTGGGTGCCGCGCATTCCACGATCCCAACTGCTCCGCCTGGTGTGGCAAGCTCCAGAGCCGACGAGAACGCATCCGCTGTTCTTCCACGACCCTCGAGCGCCTACAGACGTGGTCCTCCGATTCAACAAGCTACGCAAGCGGCTTCGTGTGTTGCTTCTCCCGATATACGAAGACCTCCAGTTCCGCTTGGCGTACGGCTTGTTACCGACTCGCTCACGCTTCTCGTTCATGACGGTGGCAAATCCCGGCATCGTGTACTGTGTTCGACAAGGCTGCAACTCAGTGGAGACGGCGCGTCATTTGTTCTTCGAGTGTGTGCTGCCGACTGTGATATGGCGCGACATCTTCCGTGATATGTCGGTGTTCTTCACATCTCGACCCTCCTGGACCGACATTGTCTTCGGTAAAGCCATCCGCGTTGCTCCCGTGTGGAAGGACCACGCAGAAGAAATCCAAGACCTGTGGCAAGTCATCCGTGCAGTGGTGCTTCACCTGTTGTGGTCTGAACGCAATGGGCGACTGTTCAACGGGCGGTCCCCGATGCCAACAATTGCAGCACTGCGTGTGGTGTATACGACTGTGGGTGCTCATGTGCGTGCGTGTCTTCGACGTACGACGATGTGCAGCGTGCTTCGCTTCAGGTTGTGTTGTCAAGTCTCCAGTCTACGCCTTCGCTTGGTGCCTTCATGCAAAACAACATGGGGTTGTTTGCAGTTCGCTTTTTGGCATAAAAGAATTTCGTGCCGATTCTTCTTCTTCTTCTTGGCTGTGGAGGGTTTTCAACCAATCGCAGTTCGAGTTCGTCCCGAACACAAGCCAGAGGAGACCCGCGCGACCGAAGTCAAGCACCAGAATTTTAGACCACAAGGCAAGTGTCCGATCCGGGGTTCGAACCCGCGACCAGTAACTTCGGATCCACACTCTTAAACGTCTGAGCTACCCGCAGCTATTGAACCGACATGCTAAAACAAGTACCTAGACCAGTCAAGACCAACGGAAGTCGATCACCAACTCAACAACTGAAGCCCCCAGCCTCGTCACACATTAGTCAAGTGTATAATATTCATCGACGAGGTAGATTAGAGTAGTCATAGTCGTATTAATTATAGTTAATACAGACGCCTTGAAACTGGGCCACGAGGACACCACGAGGGGTACCAATCACAAAACACATCAAATCACAACCACGCGACAACAACAAACACGAACACCTCCTGCACCAATACGAACTACCCACAACACACAAACACACACAAACACAACTACCACACGACACCACCCACACAACACCTCTCCTACCCCTCTTCATGCCTCTCCGCTTGCCCTCATCGCCGCACGGTATCTCATCTCACAAACCACCCCACTCCACCCAAAACAACACCTACTCCTCCTACATCCAACATCCAACGCACACACACCGTAACAGACGCTCGATGTCGCGGCTCCTACCGTCGACACTACCACAAACTACTGCTTCCACCCCCCGCCACCACACCACCACATAACCACACCACCACACCGGCCACACCGGCACACCATCAATCGTGTGCCGGTCCTCGTTGGGGCCAGTTGTCTCGGGAACGAACACAAAACACAACAACAAACGACGACAACAACAAAACGACAACCAAAACCAACACGAACCAAGCGAACAGAGACACAGACACACAGACACACAGACACACAGACACACAGAGACACAGAGACACAGAAACACAAAGACACAGAGCCAGCACCTCGGCACTCATCCACGGTCGGGCACTGTCCCAAGCCGCTCGCTCGAGGCTGTTACAGGCTCCACTGTCCGAGACAGCCCTGACCGATACGAACCCGAACTGGATAGAGCAGGACAGAGCAAGACGCAAACCAATACGAGAGCTGAAGAGAGGCACGGAGATGAGAGGGCGGAGACAACAGGGGAGAGGAAGAAAGGAGGGACACCCCACTGACAGCCAAACACAACATCATACACCACAAATATCCAACGAAACAAACGAACGAGCACAAACGAGCACACGCGACGACGAGAGACCTGGCCGCCAGGGTGCTCCGTCACACTCCCGTTCGCTGTCACAAATGCGCCGCGGCGCGGCACGGATCAGTACCGATCAGTGACGGGTCGCGAGCGATGGCAGAGGAGATGGGAGTGGTCCAAAGCAGGAGCCGAGCGTCAAGCGTCAAGCGTCACGCGTCAAGCGTCGTGAGTCGAGGATGGAGCTGTCGTGCTGTCGCGAGGACTGAGCGTGGGGAGCCGAGAGTGGGGGTGCGAGTCGAGAGGCGGAGGACGGGAGGCGAGAGGACAGGAGGCGAGAGGTGAGGGGCGAGAGGCAGGAGGCAGGAGGCAGGAAGGAAGTGATGGAGGGACCGGGTACACGGAGGGAGGGACGCGTTGGGGTGTCAACGGGTTCCAGGTTGGACGCGAGGTGAATTGGAGGGAGTAGGAGACGATGTGTTGTGCATGTGGCATTGACCGGGTGGGATGGGATGGCGAGGAAAGAGAGGAAAAGAAAAGTCCTCGACGGGACTCGAACCCGCAATCTCCCGCTTCGTAGGCGGATGCCTTATCCATTGGGCCACGAGGACACCACGAGGGGTACCAATCACAAAACACATCAAATCACAACCACGCGACAACAACAAACACGAACACCTCCTGCACCAATACGAACTACCCACAACACACAAACACACACAAACACAACTACCACACGACACCACCCACACAACACCTCTCCTACCCCTCTTCATGCCTCTCCGCTTGCCCTCATCGCCGCACGGTATCTCATCTCACAAACCACCCCACTCCACCCAAAACAACACCTACTCCTCCTACATCCAACATCCAACGCACACACACCGTAACAGACGCTCGATGTCGCGGCTCCTACCGTCGACACTACCACAAACTACTGCTTCCACCCCCCGCCACCACACCACCACATAACCACACCACCACACCGGCCACACCGGCACACCATCAATCGTGTGCCGGTCCTCGTTGGGGCCAGTTGTCTCGGGAACGAACACAAAACACAACAACAAACGACGACAACAACAAAACGACAACCAAAACCAACACGAACCAAGCGAACAGAGACACAGACACACAGACACACAGACACACAGACACACAGAGACACAGAGACACAGAAACACAAAGACACAGAGCCAGCACCTCGGCACTCATCCACGGTCGGGCACTGTCCCAAGCCGCTCGCTCGAGGCTGTTACAGGCTCCACTGTCCGAGACAGCCCTGACCGATACGAACCCGAACTGGATAGAGCAGGACAGAGCAAGACGCAAACCAATACGAGAGCTGAAGAGAGGCACGGAGATGAGAGGGCGGAGACAACAGGGGAGAGGAAGAAAGGAGGGACACCCCACTGACAGCCAAACACAACATCATACACCACAAATATCCAACGAAACAAACGAACGAGCACAAACGAGCACACGCGACGACGAGAGACCTGGCCGCCAGGGTGCTCCGTCACACTCCCGTTCGCTGTCACAAATGCGCCGCGGCGCGGCACGGATCAGTACCGATCAGTGACGGGTCGCGAGCGATGGCAGAGGAGATGGGAGTGGTCCAAAGCAGGAGCCGAGCGTCAAGCGTCAAGCGTCACGCGTCAAGCGTCGTGAGTCGAGGATGGAGCTGTCGTGCTGTCGCGAGGACTGAGCGTGGGGAGCCGAGAGTGGGGGTGCGAGTCGAGAGGCGGAGGACGGGAGGCGAGAGGACAGGAGGCGAGAGGTGAGGGGCGAGAGGCAGGAGGCAGGAGGCAGGAAGGAAGTGATGGAGGGACCGGGTACACGGAGGGAGGGACGCGTTGGGGTGTCAACGGGTTCCAGGTTGGACGCGAGGTGAATTGGAGGGAGTAGGAGACGATGTGTTGTGCATGTGGCATTGACCGGGTGGGATGGGATGGCGAGGAAAGAGAGGAAAAGAAAAGTCCTCGACGGGACTCGAACCCGCAATCTCCCGCTTCGTAGGCGGATGCCTTATCCATTGGGCCACGAGGACACCACGAGGGGTACCAATCACAAAACACATCAAATCACAACCACGCGACAACAACAAACACGAACACCTCCTGCACCAATACGAACTACCCACAACACACAAACACACACAAACACAACTACCACACGACACCACCCACACAACACCTCTCCTACCCCTCTTCATGCCTCTCCGCTTGCCCTCATCGCCGCACGGTATCTCATCTCACAAACCACCCCACTCCACCCAAAACAACACCTACTCCTCCTACATCCAACATCCAACGCACACACACCGTAACAGACGCTCGATGTCGCGGCTCCTACCGTCGACACTACCACAAACTACTGCTTCCACCCCCCGCCACCACACCACCACATAACCACACCACCACACCGGCCACACCGGCACACCATCAATCGTGTGCCGGTCCTCGTTGGGGCCAGTTGTCTCGGGAACGAACACAAAACACAACAACAAACGACGACAACAACAAAACGACAACCAAAACCAACACGAACCAAGCGAACAGAGACACAGACACACAGACACACAGACACACAGACACACAGAGACACAGAGACACAGAAACACAAAGACACAGAGCCAGCACCTCGGCACTCATCCACGGTCGGGCACTGTCCCAAGCCGCTCGCTCGAGGCTGTTACAGGCTCCACTGTCCGAGACAGCCCTGACCGATACGAACCCGAACTGGATAGAGCAGGACAGAGCAAGACGCAAACCAATACGAGAGCTGAAGAGAGGCACGGAGATGAGAGGGCGGAGACAACAGGGGAGAGGAAGAAAGGAGGGACACCCCACTGACAGCCAAACACAACATCATACACCACAAATATCCAACGAAACAAACGAACGAGCACAAACGAGCACACGCGACGACGAGAGACCTGGCCGCCAGGGTGCTCCGTCACACTCCCGTTCGCTGTCACAAATGCGCCGCGGCGCGGCACGGATCAGTACCGATCAGTGACGGGTCGCGAGCGATGGCAGAGGAGATGGGAGTGGTCCAAAGCAGGAGCCGAGCGTCAAGCGTCAAGCGTCACGCGTCAAGCGTCGTGAGTCGAGGATGGAGCTGTCGTGCTGTCGCGAGGACTGAGCGTGGGGAGCCGAGAGTGGGGGTGCGAGTCGAGAGGCGGAGGACGGGAGGCGAGAGGACAGGAGGCGAGAGGTGAGGGGCGAGAGGCAGGAGGCAGGAGGCAGGAAGGAAGTGATGGAGGGACCGGGTACACGGAGGGAGGGACGCGTTGGGGTGTCAACGGGTTCCAGGTTGGACGCGAGGTGAATTGGAGGGAGTAGGAGACGATGTGTTGTGCATGTGGCATTGACCGGGTGGGATGGGATGGCGAGGAAAGAGAGGAAAAGAAAAGTCCTCGACGGGACTCGAACCCGCAATCTCCCGCTTCGTAGGCGGATGCCTTATCCATTGGGCCACGAGGACATCTCATGATCAACGGATTCGTGCAAGACCCGCTCTGCCCAACGCGCGGAGTCAAGCAAGGTGATCCGCTGTCGGCGCTGCTGTTCTTGCTTGTTATCGAGCCACTCGGTAACCTGCTCCGCCAGCACGAAGAACATGGGATCTGCTTGACAGCGGATGCCACCGTCACGAGTGTTTTCTTCGCCGACGACTCGACGTTACTGTCGGGCTCTATCGCTGGTGTCGAGGCGCAACTTGGGTTGGTCGAAGAATACTGTCAAGGCTCCGGCGCCAAGCTCAACGTGAACAAGTGTGTGCTGATGTCGCTGCATCGAACGCGGCGATGCCCGGGCATACCAGGTGTGCAGGTTCTCGATGAAGACTCCACGGTCAAGTTCCTCGGTCTCCTGTTCGGTCAACGACGCACAACGGAATTGATTGTTGAAGACCTCGATCGACGCTTCTTTGACGGGTTCAAGCAGTGGTTTCGGCGCGCACGGACGCTCCAAGGCAGGCTCCTCGTCGCCCAGACCATGGTGCTCTCACGTCTGTGGCACTACACTGCTCACGTTGATGTGCCGCCAGGACGAGTGAAGAAGTGGCAAGCCGCGCTACACCGGTTCGTCTTGAGTCGGCGCTACGAACGCGACGCTCGGCATGTCCAGTTGATCTCGAACGAATTTGTCAACCTGCCGCGCGAGTCTGGGGGTCTGCAGGTACCGAGTCTCGACGGTGTGCTCAAGCGACAGTCACTGCAGCTCCTGCTTCAGTTCACGGCAGCTTCGACATCGACGACCGGCAACTGGACGGTAGCAGGAGTCGAGCTGCTGCGGATCAGTCTTCCGCGGTGGGGCCCGCAGAGGCCACTCGACTTTCTCTACGTCAGTCCGTGGCGGCATCGAGGCTCGATCGAGTGGGGGCAGCTCTCTTCGTGGTGGCGTGCGGCCTGGAAGACTTGGTACGCTATCAAGTGGCCGGTGTCGTGGCTCGACCTCCCTCCAGAAGACCGTCTTGCGTTTGCACTCGACCAACCGATCTGGTTCCATGGCGACAAGAACTTCCAGTTCCTCCCAACCAGCCGTTCCGACACAACGCCGTCCCAGCATCGTTCTCTCAGCATGATTGCAGAGCCGCAACGAAGCTTCCGTCGGCAAGTTGCCCGTGTCTTTCAGTTGCGATCTCTTCGTGACTTCGCTGGTGAAGGCGACAAGTGGCCGAGCGCGATCGAGTTTGCTGAGCGACATGTCGACTACACCCAAGTCTCCATCACCCCGTATCGACAGTACACGTGGCTGCTCAAGCTTCACGAGGAAGCCACGCAAGTTTTCGGGCGTCTCTGCACAATGTGCTCTGTCCCAGTCGATGGAGTGCTACCGACGGCGCCTGAGCACCAACATCCGCGAGTCGGTGTGGAGATCAACGACCGTGTGTGCTGGGTGCCGCGCATTCCACGATCCCAACTGCTCCGCCTGGTGTGGCAAGCTCCAGAGCCGACGAGAACGCATCCGCTGTTCTTCCACGACCCTCGAGCGCCTACAGACGTGGTCCTCCGATTCAACAAGCTACGCAAGCGGCTTCGTGTGTTGCTTCTCCCGATATACGAAGACCTCCAGTTCCGCTTGGCGTACGGCTTGTTACCGACTCGCTCACGCTTCTCGTTCATGACGGTGGCAAATCCCGGCATCGTGTACTGTGTTCGACAAGGCTGCAACTCAGTGGAGACGGCGCGTCATTTGTTCTTCGAGTGTGTGCTGCCGACTGTGATATGGCGCGACATCTTCCGTGATATGTCGGTGTTCTTCACATCTCGACCCTCCTGGACCGACATTGTCTTCGGTAAAGCCATCCGCGTTGCTCCCGTGTGGAAGGACCACACAGAAGAAATCCAAGACCTGTGGCAAGTCATCCGTGCTGTGGTGCTTCACCTGTTGTGGACTGAACGCAATGGGCGACTGTTCAACGGGCGGTCCCCGATGCCAACAATTGCAGCACTGCGTGTGGTGTATACGACTGTGGGTGCTCATGTGCGTGCGTGTCTTCGACGTGTGTACGACGATGCGCAGCGTGCTTCGCTTCAGGTTGTGTTGTCAAGTCTCCAGTCTACGCCTTCTTTCGGTGCCTTCCTGCAAAACAACATGGGGTTGTTTGCAGTTCGCTTTTTGGCATAAAAGCGATTTCCTGCCGTTTCTTCTTCTTCAGTGCGGGTGCTTGCTTTCAATACTGGCTCGAAACCAACCTCGTTTTGGAATCAGAGCGTACCTTCGCGACCGAAGTCAAGCGAAACCACTAGCACAAGAAACCTCCCCGAGGTGGGGATCGAACCCGCGCGACCGACAACATCGGGGTCCACGCTCACAACCATTTGAGCTAACCGCAGTTATCCAACCGATGTGCTAAAACAAGTACCTAGACCAGTCAAGACCAACGGAAGTCAACCAACAACTCAACTGAAGCTCCCAGCCTCGTCACATACTAGTCAAGTGTATAATATTCATCGACGAGGTAGATTAGAGTAGTCATAGTCGCATTAATTTTAGTTAATACAGACGCCTTGAAACTGAAACTGGGCCACGAGGACACCACGAGGGGTACCAATCACAAAACACATCAAATCACAACCACGCGACAACAACAAACACGAACACCTCCTGCACCAATACGAACTACCCACAACACACAAACACACACAAACACAACTACCACACGACACCACCCACACAACACCTCTCCTACCCCTCTTCATGCCTCTCCGCTTGCCCTCATCGCCGCACGGTATCTCATCTCACAAACCACCCCACTCCACCCAAAACAACACCTACTCCTCCTACATCCAACATCCAACGCACACACACCGTAACAGACGCTCGATGTCGCGGCTCCTACCGTCGACACTACCACAAACTACTGCTTCCACCCCCCGCCACCACACCACCACATAACCACACCACCACACCGGCCACACCGGCACACCATCAATCGTGTGCCGGTCCTCGTTGGGGCCAGTTGTCTCGGGAACGAACACAAAACACAACAACAAACGACGACAACAACAAAACGACAACCAAAACCAACACGAACCAAGCGAACAGAGACACAGACACACAGACACACAGACACACAGACACACAGACACACAGAGACACAGAAACACAAAGACACAGAGCCAGCACCTCGGCACTCATCCACGGTCGGGCACTGTCCCAAGCCGCTCGCTCGAGGCTGTTACAGGCTCCACTGTCCGAGACAGCCCTGACCGATACGAACCCGAACTGGATAGAGCAGGACAGAGCAAGACGCAAACCAATACGAGAGCTGAAGAGAGGCACGGAGATGAGAGGGCGGAGACAACAGGGGAGAGGAAGAAAGGAGGGACACCCCACTGACAGCCAAACACAACATCATACACCACAAATATCCAACGAAACAAACGAACGAGCACAAACGAGCACACGCGACGACGAGAGACCTGGCCGCCAGGGTGCTCCGTCACACTCCCGTTCGCTGTCACAAATGCGCCGCGGCGCGGCACGGATCAGTACCGATCAGTGACGGGTCGCGAGCGATGGCAGAGGAGATGGGAGTGGTCCAAAGCAGGAGCCGAGCGTCAAGCGTCAAGCGTCACGCGTCAAGCGTCGTGAGTCGAGGATGGAGCTGTCGTGCTGTCGCGAGGACTGAGCGTGGGGAGCCGAGAGTGGGGGTGCGAGTCGAGAGGCGGAGGACGGGAGGCGAGAGGACAGGAGGCGAGAGGTGAGGGGCGAGAGGCAGGAGGCAGGAGGCAGGAAGGAAGTGATGGAGGGACCGGGTACACGGAGGGAGGGACGCGTTGGGGTGTCAACGGGTTCCAGGTTGGACGCGAGGTGAATTGGAGGGAGTAGGAGACGATGTGTTGTGCATGTGGCATTGACCGGGTGGGATGGGATGGCGAGGAAAGAGAGGAAAAGAAAAGTCCTCGACGGGACTCGAACCCGCAATCTCCCGCTTCGTAGGCGGATGCCTTATCCATTGGGCCACGAGGACACCACGAGGGGTACCAATCACAAAACACATCAAATCACAACCACGCGACAACAACAAACACGAACACCTCCTGCACCAATACGAACTACCCACAACACACAAACACACACAAACACAACTACCACACGACACCACCCACACAACACCTCTCCTACCCCTCTTCATGCCTCTCCGCTTGCCCTCATCGCCGCACGGTATCTCATCTCACAAACCACCCCACTCCACCCAAAACAACACCTACTCCTCCTACATCCAACATCCAACGCACACACACCGTAACAGACGCTCGATGTCGCGGCTCCTACCGTCGACACTACCACAAACTACTGCTTCCACCCCCCGCCACCACACCACCACATAACCACACCACCACACCGGCCACACCGGCACACCATCAATCGTGTGCCGGTCCTCGTTGGGGCCAGTTGTCTCGGGAACGAACACAAAACACAACAACAAACGACGACAACAACAAAACGACAACCAAAACCAACACGAACCAAGCGAACAGAGACACAGACACACAGACACACAGACACACAGACACACAGACACACAGAGACACAGAAACACAAAGACACAGAGCCAGCACCTCGGCACTCATCCACGGTCGGGCACTGTCCCAAGCCGCTCGCTCGAGGCTGTTACAGGCTCCACTGTCCGAGACAGCCCTGACCGATACGAACCCGAACTGGATAGAGCAGGACAGAGCAAGACGCAAACCAATACGAGAGCTGAAGAGAGGCACGGAGATGAGAGGGCGGAGACAACAGGGGAGAGGAAGAAAGGAGGGACACCCCACTGACAGCCAAACACAACATCATACACCACAAATATCCAACGAAACAAACGAACGAGCACAAACGAGCACACGCGACGACGAGAGACCTGGCCGCCAGGGTGCTCCGTCACACTCCCGTTCGCTGTCACAAATGCGCCGCGGCGCGGCACGGATCAGTACCGATCAGTGACGGGTCGCGAGCGACGGCAGAGGAGATGGGAGTGGTCCAAAGCAGGAGCCGAGCGTCAAGCGTCAAGCGTCACGCGTCAAGCGTCGTGAGTCGAGGATGGAGCTGTCGTGCTGTCGCGAGGACTGAGCGTGGGGAGCCGAGAGTGGGGGTGCGAGTCGAGAGGCGGAGGACGGGAGGCGAGAGGACAGGAGGCGAGAGGTGAGGGGCGAGAGGCAGGAGGCAGGAGGCAGGAAGGAAGTGATGGAGGGACCGGGTACACGGAGGGAGGGACGCGTTGGGGTGTCAACGGGTTCCAGGTTGGACGCGAGGTGAATTGGAGGGAGTAGGAGACGATGTGTTGTGCATGTGGCATTGACCGGGTGGGATGGGATGGCGAGGAAAGAGAGGAAAAGAAAAGTCCTCGACGGGACTCGAACCCGCAATCTCCCGCTTCGTAGGCGGATGCCTTATCCATTGGGCCACGAGGACACCACGAGGGGTACCAATCACAAAACACATCAAATCACAACCACGCGACAACAACAAACACGAACACCTCCTGCACCAATACGAACTACCCACAACACACAAACACACACAAACACAACTACCACACGACACCACCCACACAACACCTCTCCTACCCCTCTTCATGCCTCTCCGCTTGCCCTCATCGCCGCACGGTATCTCATCTCACAAACCACCCCACTCCACCCAAAACAACACCTACTCCTCCTACATCCAACATCCAACGCACACACACCGTAACAGACGCTCGATGTCGCGGCTCCTACCGTCGACACTACCACAAACTACTGCTTCCACCCCCCGCCACCACACCACCACATAACCACACCACCACACCGGCCACACCGGCACACCATCAATCGTGTGCCGGTCCTCGTTGGGGCCAGTTGTCTCGGGAACGAACACAAAACACAACAACAAACGACGACAACAACAAAACGACAACCAAAACCAACACGAACCAAGCGAACAGAGACACAGACACACAGACACACAGACACACAGACACACAGACACACAGAGACACAGAAACACAAAGACACAGAGCCAGCACCTCGGCACTCATCCACGGTCGGGCACTGTCCCAAGCCGCTCGCTCGAGGCTGTTACAGGCTCCACTGTCCGAGACAGCCCTGACCGATACGAACCCGAACTGGATAGAGCAGGACAGAGCAAGACGCAAACCAATACGAGAGCTGAAGAGAGGCACGGAGATGAGAGGGCGGAGACAACAGGGGAGAGGAAGAAAGGAGGGACACCCCACTGACAGCCAAACACAACATCATACACCACAAATATCCAACGAAACAAACGAACGAGCACAAACGAGCACACGCGACGACGAGAGACCTGGCCGCCAGGGTGCTCCGTCACACTCCCGTTCGCTGTCACAAATGCGCCGCGGCGCGGCACGGATCAGTACCGATCAGTGACGGGTCGCGAGCGACGGCAGAGGAGATGGGAGTGGTCCAAAGCAGGAGCCGAGCGTCAAGCGTCAAGCGTCACGCGTCAAGCGTCGTGAGTCGAGGATGGAGCTGTCGTGCTGTCGCGAGGACTGAGCGTGGGGAGCCGAGAGTGGGGGTGCGAGTCGAGAGGCGGAGGACGGGAGGCGAGAGGACAGGAGGCGAGAGGTGAGGGGCGAGAGGCAGGAGGCAGGAGGCAGGAAGGAAGTGATGGAGGGACCGGGTACACGGAGGGAGGGACGCGTTGGGGTGTCAACGGGTTCCAGGTTGGACGCGAGGTGAATTGGAGGGAGTAGGAGACGATGTGTTGTGCATGTGGCATTGACCGGGTGGGATGGGATGGCGAGGAAAGAGAGGAAAAGAAAAGTCCTCGACGGGACTCGAACCCGCAATCTCCCGCTTCGTAGGCGGATGCCTTATCCATTGGGCCACGAGGACACCACGAGGGGTACCAATCACAAAACACATCAAATCACAACCACGCGACAACAACAAACACGAACACCTCCTGCACCAATACGAACTACCCACAACACACAAACACACACAAACACAACTACCACACGACACCACCCACACAACACCTCTCCTACCCCTCTTCATGCCTCTCCGCTTGCCCTCATCGCCGCACGGTATCTCATCTCACAAACCACCCCACTCCACCCAAAACAACACCTACTCCTCCTACATCCAACATCCAACGCACACACACCGTAACAGACGCTCGATGTCGCGGCTCCTACCGTCGACACTACCACAAACTACTGCTTCCACCCCCCGCCACCACACCACCACATAACCACACCACCACACCGGCCACACCGGCACACCATCAATCGTGTGCCGGTCCTCGTTGGGGCCAGTTGTCTCGGGAACGAACACAAAACACAACAACAAACGACGACAACAACAAAACGACAACCAAAACCAACACGAACCAAGCGAACAGAGACACAGACACACAGACACACAGACACACAGACACACAGACACACAGAGACACAGAAACACAAAGACACAGAGCCAGCACCTCGGCACTCATCCACGGTCGGGCACTGTCCCAAGCCGCTCGCTCGAGGCTGTTACAGGCTCCACTGTCCGAGACAGCCCTGACCGATACGAACCCGAACTGGATAGAGCAGGACAGAGCAAGACGCAAACCAATACGAGAGCTGAAGAGAGGCACGGAGATGAGAGGGCGGAGACAACAGGGGAGAGGAAGAAAGGAGGGACACCCCACTGACAGCCAAACACAACATCATACACCACAAATATCCAACGAAACAAACGAACGAGCACAAACGAGCACACGCGACGACGAGAGACCTGGCCGCCAGGGTGCTCCGTCACACTCCCGTTCGCTGTCACAAATGCGCCGCGGCGCGGCACGGATCAGTACCGATCAGTGACGGGTCGCGAGCGATGGCAGAGGAGATGGGAGTGGTCCAAAGCAGGAGCCGAGCGTCAAGCGTCAAGCGTCACGCGTCAAGCGTCGTGAGTCGAGGATGGAGCTGTCGTGCTGTCGCGAGGACTGAGCGTGGGGAGCCGAGAGTGGGGGTGCGAGTCGAGAGGCGGAGGACGGGAGGCGAGAGGACAGGAGGCGAGAGGTGAGGGGCGAGAGGCAGGAGGCAGGAGGCAGGAAGGAAGTGATGGAGGGACCGGGTACACGGAGGGAGGGACGCGTTGGGGTGTCAACGGGTTCCAGGTTGGACGCGAGGTGAATTGGAGGGAGTAGGAGACGATGTGTTGTGCATGTGGCATTGACCGGGTGGGATGGGATGGCGAGGAAAGAGAGGAAAAGAAAAGTCCTCGACGGGACTCGAACCCGCAATCTCCCGCTTCGTAGGCGGATGCCTTATCCATTGGGCCACGAGGACACCACGAGGGGTACCAATCACAAAACACATCAAATCACAACCACGCGACAACAACAAACACGAACACCTCCTGCACCAATACGAACTACCCACAACACACAAACACACACAAACACAACTACCACACGACACCACCCACACAACACCTCTCCTACCCCTCTTCATGCCTCTCCGCTTGCCCTCATCGCCGCACGGTATCTCATCTCACAAACCACCCCACTCCACCCAAAACAACACCTACTCCTCCTACATCCAACATCCAACGCACACACACCGTAACAGACGCTCGATGTCGCGGCTCCTACCGTCGACACTACCACAAACTACTGCTTCCACCCCCCGCCACCACACCACCACATAACCACACCACCACACCGGCCACACCGGCACACCATCAATCGTGTGCCGGTCCTCGTTGGGGCCAGTTGTCTCGGGAACGAACACAAAACACAACAACAAACGACGACAACAACAAAACGACAACCAAAACCAACACGAACCAAGCGAACAGAGACACAGACACACAGACACACAGACACACAGACACACAGACACACAGAGACACAGAAACACAAAGACACAGAGCCAGCACCTCGGCACTCATCCACGGTCGGGCACTGTCCCAAGCCGCTCGCTCGAGGCTGTTACAGGCTCCACTGTCCGAGACAGCCCTGACCGATACGAACCCGAACTGGATAGAGCAGGACAGAGCAAGACGCAAACCAATACGAGAGCTGAAGAGAGGCACGGAGATGAGAGGGCGGAGACAACAGGGGAGAGGAAGAAAGGAGGGACACCCCACTGACAGCCAAACACAACATCATACACCACAAATATCCAACGAAACAAACGAACGAGCACAAACGAGCACACGCGACGACGAGAGACCTGGCCGCCAGGGTGCTCCGTCACACTCCCGTTCGCTGTCACAAATGCGCCGCGGCGCGGCACGGATCAGTACCGATCAGTGACGGGTCGCGAGCGATGGCAGAGGAGATGGGAGTGGTCCAAAGCAGGAGCCGAGCGTCAAGCGTCAAGCGTCACGCGTCAAGCGTCGTGAGTCGAGGATGGAGCTGTCGTGCTGTCGCGAGGACTGAGCGTGGGGAGCCGAGAGTGGGGGTGCGAGTCGAGAGGCGGAGGACGGGAGGCGAGAGGACAGGAGGCGAGAGGTGAGGGGCGAGAGGCAGGAGGCAGGAGGCAGGAAGGAAGTGATGGAGGGACCGGGTACACGGAGGGAGGGACGCGTTGGGGTGTCAACGGGTTCCAGGTTGGACGCGAGGTGAATTGGAGGGAGTAGGAGACGATGTGTTGTGCATGTGGCATTGACCGGGTGGGATGGGATGGCGAGGAAAGAGAGGAAAAGAAAAGTCCTCGACGGGACTCGAACCCGCAATCTCCCGCTTCGTAGGCGGATGCCTTATCCATTGGGCCACGAGGACACCACGAGGGGTACCAATCACAAAACACATCAAATCACAACCACGCGACAACAACAAACACGAACACCTCCTGCACCAATACGAACTACCCACAACACACAAACACACACAAACACAACTACCACACGACACCACCCACACAACACCTCTCCTACCCCTCTTCATGCCTCTCCGCTTGCCCTCATCGCCGCACGGTATCTCATCTCACAAACCACCCCACTCCACCCAAAACAACACCTACTCCTCCTACATCCAACATCCAACGCACACACACCGTAACAGACGCTCGATGTCGCGGCTCCTACCGTCGACACTACCACAAACTACTGCTTCCACCCCCCGCCACCACACCACCACATAACCACACCACCACACCGGCCACACCGGCACACCATCAATCGTGTGCCGGTCCTCGTTGGGGCCAGTTGTCTCGGGAACGAACACAAAACACAACAACAAACGACGACAACAACAAAACGACAACCAAAACCAACACGAACCAAGCGAACAGAGACACAGACACACAGACACACAGACACACAGACACACAGACACACAGAGACACAGAAACACAAAGACACAGAGCCAGCACCTCGGCACTCATCCACGGTCGGGCACTGTCCCAAGCCGCTCGCTCGAGGCTGTTACAGGCTCCACTGTCCGAGACAGCCCTGACCGATACGAACCCGAACTGGATAGAGCAGGACAGAGCAAGACGCAAACCAATACGAGAGCTGAAGAGAGGCACGGAGATGAGAGGGCGGAGACAACAGGGGAGAGGAAGAAAGGAGGGACACCCCACTGACAGCCAAACACAACATCATACACCACAAATATCCAACGAAACAAACGAACGAGCACAAACGAGCACACGCGACGACGAGAGACCTGGCCGCCAGGGTGCTCCGTCACACTCCCGTTCGCTGTCACAAATGCGCCGCGGCGCGGCACGGATCAGTACCGATCAGTGACGGGTCGCGAGCGATGGCAGAGGAGATGGGAGTGGTCCAAAGCAGGAGCCGAGCGTCAAGCGTCAAGCGTCACGCGTCAAGCGTCGTGAGTCGAGGATGGAGCTGTCGTGCTGTCGCGAGGACTGAGCGTGGGGAGCCGAGAGTGGGGGTGCGAGTCGAGAGGCGGAGGACGGGAGGCGAGAGGACAGGAGGCGAGAGGTGAGGGGCGAGAGGCAGGAGGCAGGAGGCAGGAAGGAAGTGATGGAGGGACCGGGTACACGGAGGGAGGGACGCGTTGGGGTGTCAACGGGTTCCAGGTTGGACGCGAGGTGAATTGGAGGGAGTAGGAGACGATGTGTTGTGCATGTGGCATTGACCGGGTGGGATGGGATGGCGAGGAAAGAGAGGAAAAGAAAAGTCCTCGACGGGACTCGAACCCGCAATCTCCCGCTTCGTAGGCGGATGCCTTATCCATTGGGCCACGAGGACACCACGAGGGGTACCAATCACAAAACACATCAAATCACAACCACGCGACAACAACAAACACGAACACCTCCTGCACCAATACGAACTACCCACAACACACAAACACACACAAACACAACTACCACACGACACCACCCACACAACACCTCTCCTACCCCTCTTCATGCCTCTCCGCTTGCCCTCATCGCCGCACGGTATCTCATCTCACAAACCACCCCACTCCACCCAAAACAACACCTACTCCTCCTACATCCAACATCCAACGCACACACACCGTAACAGACGCTCGATGTCGCGGCTCCTACCGTCGACACTACCACAAACTACTGCTTCCACCCCCCGCCACCACACCACCACATAACCACACCACCACACCGGCCACACCGGCACACCATCAATCGTGTGCCGGTCCTCGTTGGGGCCAGTTGTCTCGGGAACGAAACAAAACACAACAACAAACGACGACAACAACAAAACGACAACCAAAACCAACACGAACCAAGCGAACAGAGACACAGACACACAGACACACAGACACACAGACACACAGACACACAGAGACACAGAAACACAAAGACACAGAGCCAGCACCTCGGCACTCATCCACGGTCGGGCACTGTCCCAAGCCGCTCGCTCGAGGCTGTTACAGGCTCCACTGTCCGAGACAGCCCTGACCGATACGAACCCGAACTGGATAGAGCAGGACAGAGCAAGACGCAAACCAATACGAGAGCTGAAGAGAGGCACGGAGATGAGAGGGCGGAGACAACAGGGGAGAGGAAGAAAGGAGGGACACCCCACTGACAGCCAAACACAACATCATACACCACAAATATCCAACGAAACAAACGAACGAGCACAAACGAGCACACGCGACGACGAGAGACCTGGCCGCCAGGGTGCTCCGTCACACTCCCGTTCGCTGTCACAAATGCGCCGCGGCGCGGCACGGATCAGTACCGATCAGTGACGGGTCGCGAGCGATGGCAGAGGAGATGGGAGTGGTCCAAAGCAGGAGCCGAGCGTCAAGCGTCAAGCGTCACGCGTCAAGCGTCGTGAGTCGAGGATGGAGCTGTCGTGCTGTCGCGAGGACTGAGCGTGGGGAGCCGAGAGTGGGGGTGCGAGTCGAGAGGCGGAGGACGGGAGGCGAGAGGACAGGAGGCGAGAGGTGAGGGGCGAGAGGCAGGAGGCAGGAGGCAGGAAGGAAGTGATGGAGGGACCGGGTACACGGAGGGAGGGACGCGTTGGGGTGTCAACGGGTTCCAGGTTGGACGCGAGGTGAATTGGAGGGAGTAGGAGACGATGTGTTGTGCATGTGGCATTGACCGGGTGGGATGGGATGGCGAGGAAAGAGAGGAAAAGAAAAGTCCTCGACGGGACTCGAACCCGCAATCTCCCGCTTCGTAGGCGGATGCCTTATCCATTGGGCCACGAGGACACCACGAGGGGTACCAATCACAAAACACATCAAATCACAACCACGCGACAACAACAAACACGAACACCTCCTGCACCAATACGAACTACCCACAACACACAAACACACACAAACACAACTACCACACGACACCACCCACACAACACCTCTCCTACCCCTCTTCATGCCTCTCCGCTTGCCCTCATCGCCGCACGGTATCTCATCTCACAAACCACCCCACTCCACCCAAAACAACACCTACTCCTCCTACATCCAACATCCAACGCACACACACCGTAACAGACGCTCGATGTCGCGGCTCCTACCGTCGACACTACCACAAACTACTGCTTCCACCCCCCGCCACCACACCACCACATAACCACACCACCACACCGGCCACACCGGCACACCATCAATCGTGTGCCGGTCCTCGTTGGGGCCAGTTGTCTCGGGAACGAACACAAAACACAACAACAAACGACGACAACAACAAAACGACAACCAAAACCAACACGAACCAAGCGAACAGAGACACAGACACACAGACACACAGACACACAGACACACAGACACACAGAGACACAGAAACACAAAGACACAGAGCCAGCACCTCGGCACTCATCCACGGTCGGGCACTGTCCCAAGCCGCTCGCTCGAGGCTGTTACAGGCTCCACTGTCCGAGACAGCCCTGACCGATACGAACCCGAACTGGATAGAGCAGGACAGAGCAAGACGCAAACCAATACGAGAGCTGAAGAGAGGCACGGAGATGAGAGGGCGGAGACAACAGGGGAGAGGAAGAAAGGAGGGACACCCCACTGACAGCCAAACACAACATCATACACCACAAATATCCAACGAAACAAACGAACGAGCACAAACGAGCACACGCGACGACGAGAGACCTGGCCGCCAGGGTGCTCCGTCACACTCCCGTTCGCTGTCACAAATGCGCCGCGGCGCGGCACGGATCAGTACCGATCAGTGACGGGTCGCGAGCGATGGCAGAGGAGATGGGAGTGGTCCAAAGCAGGAGCCGAGCGTCAAGCGTCAAGCGTCACGCGTCAAGCGTCGTGAGTCGAGGATGGAGCTGTCGTGCTGTCGCGAGGACTGAGCGTGGGGAGCCGAGAGTGGGGGTGCGAGTCGAGAGGCGGAGGACGGGAGGCGAGAGGACAGGAGGCGAGAGGTGAGGGGCGAGAGGCAGGAGGCAGGAAGGAAGTGATGGAGGGACCGGGTACACGGAGGGAGGGACGCGTTGGGGTGTCAACGGGTTCCAGGTTGGACGCGAGGTGAATTGGAGGGAGTAGGAGACGATGTGTTGTGCATGTGGCATTGACCGGGTGGGATGGGATGGCGAGGAAAGAGAGGAAAAGAAAAGTCCTCGACGGGACTCGAACCCGCAATCTCCCGCTTCGTAGGCGGATGCCTTATCCATTGGGCCACGAGGACACCACGAGGGGTACCAATCACAAAACACATCAAATCACAACCACGCGACAACAACAAACACGAACACCTCCTGCACCAATACGAACTACCCACAACACACAAACACACACAAACACAACTACCACACGACACCACCCACACAACACCTCTCCTACCCCTCTTCATGCCTCTCCGCTTGCCCTCATCGCCGCACGGTATCTCATCTCACAAACCACCCCACTCCACCCAAAACAACACCTACTCCTCCTACATCCAACATCCAACGCACACACACCGTAACAGACGCTCGATGTCGCGGCTCCTACCGTCGACACTACCACAAACTACTGCTTCCACCCCCCGCCACCACACCACCACATAACCACACCACCACACCGGCCACACCGGCACACCATCAATCGTGTGCCGGTCCTCGTTGGGGCCAGTTGTCTCGGGAACGAACACAAAACACAACAACAAACGACGACAACAACAAAACGACAACCAAAACCAACACGAACCAAGCGAACAGAGACACAGACACACAGACACACAGACACACAGACACACAGACACACAGAAACACAAAGACACAGAGCCAGCACCTCGGCACTCATCCACGGTCGGGCACTGTCCCAAGCCGCTCGCTCGAGGCTGTTACAGGCTCCACTGTCCGAGACAGCCCTGACCGATACGAACCCGAACTGGATAGAGCAGGACAGAGCAAGACGCAAACCAATACGAGAGCTGAAGAGAGGCACGGAGATGAGAGGGCGGAGACAACAGGGGAGAGGAAGAAAGGAGGGACACCCCACTGACAGCCAAACACAACATCATACACCACAAATATCCAACGAAACAAACGAACGAGCACAAACGAGCACACGCGACGACGAGAGACCTGGCCGCCAGGGTGCTCCGTCACACTCCCGTTCGCTGTCACAAATGCGCCGCGGCGCGGCACGGATCAGTACCGATCAGTGACGGGTCGCGAGCGATGGCAGAGGAGATGGGAGTGGTCCAAAGCAGGAGCCGAGCGTCAAGCGTCAAGCGTCACGCGTCAAGCGTCGTGAGTCGAGGATGGAGCTGTCGTGCTGTCGCGAGGACTGAGCGTGGGGAGCCGAGAGTGGGGGTGCGAGTCGAGAGGCGGAGGACGGGAGGCGAGAGGACAGGAGGCGAGAGGTGAGGGGCGAGAGGCAGGAGGCAGGAGGCAGGAAGGAAGTGATGGAGGGACCGGGTACACGGAGGGAGGGACGCGTTGGGGTGTCAACGGGTTCCAGGTTGGACGCGAGGTGAATTGGAGGGAGTAGGAGACGATGTGTTGTGCATGTGGCATTGACCGGGTGGGATGGGATGGCGAGGAAAGAGAGGAAAAGAAAAGTCCTCGACGGGACTCGAACCCGCAATCTCCCGCTTCGTAGGCGGATGCCTTATCCATTGGGCCACGAGGACACCACGAGGGGTACCAATCACAAAACACATCAAATCACAACCACGCGACAACAACAAACACGAACACCTCCTGCACCAATACGAACTACCCACAACACACAAACACACACAAACACAACTACCACACGACACCACCCACACAACACCTCTCCTACCCCTCTTCATGCCTCTCCGCTTGCCCTCATCGCCGCACGGTATCTCATCTCACAAACCACCCCACTCCACCCAAAACAACACCTACTCCTCCTACATCCAACATCCAACGCACACACACCGTAACAGACGCTCGATGTCGCGGCTCCTACCGTCGACACTACCACAAACTACTGCTTCCACCCCCCGCCACCACACCACCACATAACCACACCACCACACCGGCCACACCGGCACACCATCAATCGTGTGCCGGTCCTCGTTGGGGCCAGTTGTCTCGGGAACGAACACAAAACACAACAACAAACGACGACAACAACAAAACGACAACCAAAACCAACACGAACCAAGCGAACAGAGACACAGACACACAGACACACAGACACACAGACACACAGAGACACAGAAACACAAAGACACAGAGCCAGCACCTCGGCACTCATCCACGGTCGGGCACTGTCCCAAGCCGCTCGCTCGAGGCTGTTACAGGCTCCACTGTCCGAGACAGCCCTGACCGATACGAACCCGAACTGGATAGAGCAGGACAGAGCAAGACGCAAACCAATACGAGAGCTGAAGAGAGGCACGGAGATGAGAGGGCGGAGACAACAGGGGAGAGGAAGAAAGGAGGGACACCCCACTGACAGCCAAACACAACATCATACACCACAAATATCCAACGAAACAAACGAACGAGCACAAACGAGCACACGCGACGACGAGAGACCTGGCCGCCAGGGTGCTCCGTCACACTCCCGTTCGCTGTCACAAATGCGCCGCGGCGCGGCACGGATCAGTACCGATCAGTGACGGGTCGCGAGCGATGGCAGAGGAGATGGGAGTGGTCCAAAGCAGGAGCCGAGCGTCAAGCGTCAAGCGTCACGCGTCAAGCGTCGTGAGTCGAGGATGGAGCTGTCGTGCTGTCGCGAGGACTGAGCGTGGGGAGCCGAGAGTGGGGGTGCGAGTCGAGAGGCGGAGGACGGGAGGCGAGAGGACAGGAGGCGAGAGGTGAGGGGCGAGAGGCAGGAGGCAGGAGGCAGGAAGGAAGTGATGGAGGGACCGGGTACACGGAGGGAGGGACGCGTTGGGGTGTCAACGGGTTCCAGGTTGGACGCGAGGTGAATTGGAGGGAGTAGGAGACGATGTGTTGTGCATGTGGCATTGACCGGGTGGGATGGGATGGCGAGGAAAGAGAGGAAAAGAAAAGTCCTCGACGGGACTCGAACCCGCAATCTCCCGCTTCGTAGGCGGATGCCTTATCCATTGGGCCACGAGGACACCACGAGGGGTACCAATCACAAAACACATCAAATCACAACCACGCGACAACAACAAACACGAACACCTCCTGCACCAATACGAACTACCCACAACACACAAACACACACAAACACAACTACCACACGACACCACCCACACAACACCTCTCCTACCCCTCTTCATGCCTCTCCGCTTGCCCTCATCGCCGCACGGTATCTCATCTCACAAACCACCCCACTCCACCCAAAACAACACCTACTCCTCCTACATCCAACATCCAACGCACACACACCGTAACAGACGCTCGATGTCGCGGCTCCTACCGTCGACACTACCACAAACTACTGCTTCCACCCCCCGCCACCACACCACCACATAACCACACCACCACACCGGCCACACCGGCACACCATCAATCGTGTGCCGGTCCTCGTTGGGGCCAGTTGTCTCGGGAACGAACACAAAACACAACAACAAACGACGACAACAACAAAACGACAACCAAAACCAACACGAACCAAGCGAACAGAGACACAGACACACAGACACACAGACACACAGACACACAGACACACAGAGACACAGAAACACAAAGACACAGAGCCAGCACCTCGGCACTCATCCACGGTCGGGCACTGTCCCAAGCCGCTCGCTCGAGGCTGTTACAGGCTCCACTGTCCGAGACAGCCCTGACCGATACGAACCCGAACTGGATAGAGCAGGACAGAGCAAGACGCAAACCAATACGAGAGCTGAAGAGAGGCACGGAGATGAGAGGGCGGAGACAACAGGGGAGAGGAAGAAAGGAGGGACACCCCACTGACAGCCAAACACAACATCATACACCACAAATATCCAACGAAACAAACGAACGAGCACAAACGAGCACACGCGACGACGAGAGACCTGGCCGCCAGGGTGCTCCGTCACACTCCCGTTCGCTGTCACAAATGCGCCGCGGCGCGGCACGGATCAGTACCGATCAGTGACGGGTCGCGAGCGATGGCAGAGGAGATGGGAGTGGTCCAAAGCAGGAGCCGAGCGTCAAGCGTCAAGCGTCACGCGTCAAGCGTCGTGAGTCGAGGATGGAGCTGTCGTGCTGTCGCGAGGACTGAGCGTGGGGAGCCGAGAGTGGGGGTGCGAGTCGAGAGGCGGAGGACGGGAGGCGAGAGGACAGGAGGCGAGAGGTGAGGGGCGAGAGGCAGGAGGCAGGAGGCAGGAAGGAAGTGATGGAGGGACCGGGTACACGGAGGGAGGGACGCGTTGGGGTGTCAACGGGTTCCAGGTTGGACGCGAGGTGAATTGGAGGGAGTAGGAGACGATGTGTTGTGCATGTGGCATTGACCGGGTGGGATGGGATGGCGAGGAAAGAGAGGAAAAGAAAAGTCCTCGACGGGACTCGAACCCGCAATCTCCCGCTTCGTAGGCGGATGCCTTATCCATTGGGCCACGAGGACACCACGAGGGGTACCAATCACAAAACACATCAAATCACAACCACGCGACAACAACAAACACGAACACCTCCTGCACCAATACGAACTACCCACAACACACAAACACACACAAACACAACTACCACACGACACCACCCACACAACACCTCTCCTACCCCTCTTCATGCCTCTCCGCTTGCCCTCATCGCCGCACGGTATCTCATCTCACAAACCACCCCACTCCACCCAAAACAACACCTACTCCTCCTACATCCAACATCCAACGCACACACACCGTAACAGACGCTCGATGTCGCGGCTCCTACCGTCGACACTACCACAAACTACTGCTTCCACCCCCCGCCACCACACCACCACATAACCACACCACCACACCGGCCACACCGGCACACCATCAATCGTGTGCCGGTCCTCGTTGGGGCCAGTTGTCTCGGGAACGAACACAAAACACAACAACAAACGACGACAACAACAAAACGACAACCAAAACCAACACGAACCAAGCGAACAGAGACACAGACACACAGACACACAGACACACAGACACACAGACACACAGAGACACAGAAACACAAAGACACAGAGCCAGCACCTCGGCACTCATCCACGGTCGGGCACTGTCCCAAGCCGCTCGCTCGAGGCTGTTACAGGCTCCACTGTCCGAGACAGCCCTGACCGATACGAACCCGAACTGGATAGAGCAGGACAGAGCAAGACGCAAACCAATACGAGAGCTGAAGAGAGGCACGGAGATGAGAGGGCGGAGACAACAGGGGAGAGGAAGAAAGGAGGGACACCCCACTGACAGCCAAACACAACATCATACACCACAAATATCCAACGAAACAAACGAACGAGCACAAACGAGCACACGCGACGACGAGAGACCTGGCCGCCAGGGTGCTCCGTCACACTCCCGTTCGCTGTCACAAATGCGCCGCGGCGCGGCACGGATCAGTACCGATCAGTGACGGGTCGCGAGCGATGGCAGAGGAGATGGGAGTGGTCCAAAGCAGGAGCCGAGCGTCAAGCGTCAAGCGTCACGCGTCAAGCGTCGTGAGTCGAGGATGGAGCTGTCGTGCTGTCGCGAGGACTGAGCGTGGGGAGCCGAGAGTGGGGGTGCGAGTCGAGAGGCGGAGGACGGGAGGCGAGAGGACAGGAGGCGAGAGGTGAGGGGCGAGAGGCAGGAGGCAGGAGGCAGGAAGGAAGTGATGGAGGGACCGGGTACACGGAGGGAGGGACGCGTTGGGGTGTCAACGGGTTCCAGGTTGGACGCGAGGTGAATTGGAGGGAGTAGGAGACGATGTGTTGTGCATGTGGCATTGACCGGGTGGGATGGGATGGCGAGGAAAGAGAGGAAAAGAAAAGTCCTCGACGGGACTCGAACCCGCAATCTCCCGCTTCGTAGGCGGATGCCTTATCCATTGGGCCACGAGGACACCACGAGGGGTACCAATCACAAAACACATCAAATCACAACCACGCGACAACAACAAACACGAACACCTCCTGCACCAATACGAACTACCCACAACACACAAACACACACAAACACAACTACCACACGACACCACCCACACAACACCTCTCCTACCCCTCTTCATGCCTCTCCGCTTGCCCTCATCGCCGCACGGTATCTCATCTCACAAACCACCCCACTCCACCCAAAACAACACCTACTCCTCCTACATCCAACATCCAACGCACACACACCGTAACAGACGCTCGATGTCGCGGCTCCTACCGTCGACACTACCACAAACTACTGCTTCCACCCCCCGCCACCACACCACCACATAACCACACCACCACACCGGCCACACCGGCACACCATCAATCGTGTGCCGGTCCTCGTTGGGGCCAGTTGTCTCGGGAACGAACACAAAACACAACAACAAACGACGACAACAACAAAACGACAACCAAAACCAACACGAACCAAGCGAACAGAGACACAGACACACAGACACACAGACACACAGACACACAGACACACAGACACACAGAGACACAGAAACACAAAGACACAGAGCCAGCACCTCGGCACTCATCCACGGTCGGGCACTGTCCCAAGCCGCTCGCTCGAGGCTGTTACAGGCTCCACTGTCCGAGACAGCCCTGACCGATACGAACCCGAACTGGATAGAGCAGGACAGAGCAAGACGCAAACCAATACGAGAGCTGAAGAGAGGCACGGAGATGAGAGGGCGGAGACAACAGGGGAGAGGAAGAAAGGAGGGACACCCCACTGACAGCCAAACACAACATCATACACCACAAATATCCAACGAAACAAACGAACGAGCACAAACGAGCACACGCGACGACGAGAGACCTGGCCGCCAGGGTGCTCCGTCACACTCCCGTTCGCTGTCACAAATGCGCCGCGGCGCGGCACGGATCAGTACCGATCAGTGACGGGTCGCGAGCGACGGCAGAGGAGATGGGAGTGGTCCAAAGCAGGAGCCGAGCGTCAAGCGTCAAGCGTCACGCGTCAAGCGTCGTGAGTCGAGGATGGAGCTGTCGTGCTGTCGCGAGGACTGAGCGTGGGGAGCCGAGAGTGGGGGTGCGAGTCGAGAGGCGGAGGACGGGAGGCGAGAGGACAGGAGGCGAGAGGTGAGGGGCGAGAGGCAGGAGGCAGGAGGCAGGAAGGAAGTGATGGAGGGACCGGGTACACGGAGGGAGGGACGCGTTGGGGTGTCAACGGGTTCCAGGTTGGACGCGAGGTGAATTGGAGGGAGTAGGAGACGATGTGTTGTGCATGTGGCATTGACCGGGTGGGATGGGATGGCGAGGAAAGAGAGGAAAAGAAAAGTCCTCGACGGGACTCGAACCCGCAATCTCCCGCTTCGTAGGCGGATGCCTTATCCATTGGGCCACGAGGACACCACGAGGGGTACCAATCACAAAACACATCAAATCACAACCACGCGACAACAACAAACACGAACACCTCCTGCACCAATACGAACTACCCACAACACACAAACACACACAAACACAACTACCACACGACACCACCCACACAACACCTCTCCTACCCCTCTTCATGCCTCTCCGCTTGCCCTCATCGCCGCACGGTATCTCATCTCACAAACCACCCCACTCCACCCAAAACAACACCTACTCCTCCTACATCCAACATCCAACGCACACACACCGTAACAGACGCTCGATGTCGCGGCTCCTACCGTCGACACTACCACAAACTACTGCTTCCACCCCCCGCCACCACACCACCACATAACCACACCACCACACCGGCCACACCGGCACACCATCAATCGTGTGCCGGTCCTCGTTGGGGCCAGTTGTCTCGGGAACGAACACAAAACACAACAACAAACGACGACAACAACAAAACGACAACCAAAACCAACACGAACCAAGCGAACAGAGACACAGACACACAGACACACAGACACACAGACACACAGACACACAGACACACAGACACACAGACACACAGAAACACAAAGACACAGAGCCAGCACCTCGGCACTCATCCACGGTCGGGCACTGTCCCAAGCCGCTCGCTCGAGGCTGTTACAGGCTCCACTGTCCGAGACAGCCCTGACCGATACGAACCCGAACTGGATAGAGCAGGACAGAGCAAGACGCAAACCAATACGAGAGCTGAAGAGAGGCACGGAGATGAGAGGGCGGAGACAACAGGGGAGAGGAAGAAAGGAGGGACACCCCACTGACAGCCAAACACAACATCATACACCACAAATATCCAACGAAACAAACGAACGAGCACAAACGAGCACACGCGACGACGAGAGACCTGGCCGCCAGGGTGCTCCGTCACACTCCCGTTCGCTGTCACAAATGCGCCGCGGCGCGGCACGGATCAGTACCGATCAGTGACGGGTCGCGAGCGACGGCAGAGGAGATGGGAGTGGTCCAAAGCAGGAGCCGAGCGTCAAGCGTCAAGCGTCACGCGTCAAGCGTCGTGAGTCGAGGATGGAGCTGTCGTGCTGTCGCGAGGACTGAGCGTGGGGAGCCGAGAGTGGGGGTGCGAGTCGAGAGGCGGAGGACGGGAGGCGAGAGGACAGGAGGCGAGAGGACAGGAGGTGAGAGGCGAGAGGACAGGAGGCGAGAGGTGAGGGGCGAGAGGCAGGAGGCAGGAAGGAAGTGATGGAGGGACCGGGTACACGGAGGGAGGGACGCGTTGGGGTGTCAACGGGTTCCAGGTTGGACGCGAGGTGAATTGGAGGGAGTAGGAGACGATGTGTTGTGCATGTGGCATTGACCGGGTGGGATGGGATGGCGAGGAAAGAGAGGAAAAGAAAAGTCCTCGACGGGACTCGAACCCGCAATCTCCCGCTTCGTAGGCGGATGCCTTATCCATTGGGCCACGAGGACACTTCTCGTTTTGCCTCGTCGAGCACAAGTCGATCCAAGCAAACAGCCGAAGTAACCAGCCTACCAGCCTCCCGGCCTCCCAGCCTTCCCGCCGAACGAAGATGAAGCCAGCGAACCAGATCGACTCGGCCTGCCCATCTCCCTCCGACCTCGACTTTGTGGGTGAGAACCCTCCCGCGCAGCTGCTCCGTCCCGTCTCTGCACAAGATTCGGGAAGCCTCACCCATTGTGAGCCACCATCTGGTCCGGATGGTGCCAGTGCGACTGCCGACGACACTGCGACGCCCGCGCCCGTATCTCACGTGACTTCGAAGTCAGTGAATGCGCAAGCCCCAGTCAGCTCCGGCACGACCACCACCTCCGCGGTCGACGACGCCGACGCTCCTTCAACCGCCGACGGACCCGCCTCTACCGCCCGCATCGTGGATGTCGGTGCCGGTATGACGGTGCTCGTGACAGGCTCCGCTCCGGTGGCGTCTGGTGTCGAGATCTCCGTTGCGCTTTCCAGTTCGACCGACTCGCCCGCGAACACTGGGACTACTGCTGTCTCCTGTGGCGACGATGACGACGACGACTTGATGATGGCGGCGACCTCGCTCCAGCTCAGTCTCGCCTCAAGCCCCGACGAATCAACTGTTGAAGACTCGACTACGACTGATTCGACCCCGGATCCGATTCCGGATGCTCAGCAACCGCCTGCCAGTGCGGCAGGTGCGACGCCTTCGCTTGGTGCTCTTCTACGCCGTCCAACCGAGATTCGCCGTGACAGAACTCCCGTCTCGGCGACCAGTCGTGTGGTGCTGCCTCGACCGTGTGCTGCGGATATCGAAGCGATTGACGCGCTGTACGAGAACGGTGGCGACTGGGCCTCGCTCTTCACGTCAGTTGAACAAGCGCGCCCGTACGAGCTCCCGCGCGCTCGTTACGTCATGACCATCGACACTGGTCGCGCGTTCGAGCGTACCGGCATCAACAAGATCATGGCGTCTTTTCTCAAGGACAACGGGAACCCCGTGGTCACCGAGCAGATCAAGCTTCAAGAACTCGGCCAGATCTCCAAGGGTCGTGGCGGAGAAATCCGCGTCAAGGTCAAGTCACGTGCTGCGTGCGAACGCCTTGCGCGTCAGGAAGTCAAGATCCTCGGTGGCAAGTACATGTTCCAAGACTTCGACGTCCTCACCGATCGCTTCTACATCGACATCTCGAGCGTCGACAGCAACTTCGACAACGAAGGTCTTCTGCGCGCGTTCTTCGACATCGGCAGCGAGCCGATCTACGACACGTTCCGCGACGTCAACCTCGCGTCCGGAATGACGACAGCAACGTGGCGCGTCTACTTTCGAAGTGCGACGTGCCCAAGAGCGCTGTGTGTGCAAGGCTTCACGTGCGACCAAGTCATCTTCGGCAGCCGCATGTACCCAGCTTTGGCGCGCGACGCCGCGTTCCCGTCCCAGCGACGTGGTTTCGGTCAGGTGTCGCCACACGCTTTGGACTTGGACAAGATCAACAAGCCTACTCCGCCAGCACCAGTGCAACCGTCCGAGCCGGCTGCTCCGACTTCGTACGCAGACGCGGTGAAGAACGGTGTCTCGCAAGCGGAGTCCAAGTCGCAAGACTCTGCAAGCGTCATCTCGGTCGGTACGCACGCGGGATCGCTGTTGACGCCTCCGGGTAGTCCGCAGCCTGGAACCAAGTCTCTGCCGCCGCCGCCACCGCCGCTCGGTCTGTCCGCGTCCAACGCAGATCGTCCGGAAAACGGAACCAAATCGACCAAGTCCAAGGGCAAGCGCTCGCGTTACGCCGACGACTTTGCCGACATGTTACAGAAGGCGCGACCGAAGCCCGTGCAAGGCATCGCGACAAGCAACTACTTCGAAGTGTTGAACTCCATCGAGTTCGAACTCGACTGCTGCAATGCGGCGCTCAACGAGTCGAGCCTGCCGCGGTTCCAGGTCGTGCCTCGCAAGGTCAAGGGTCCCGACACGATCAAGACCAGCAAGGAGTCGAGTCACTTCTTGACCAAGCACCACACTCTGGTCATGAAGACGAAGGAACCGACGTCAATCCAAGAGATCCTCGCCGAACTCGAGACGACCGAGCCCACCGCCGACCTCCAGCTCCAGTCGAACCATATCGCTGCAGCGGACGTTGGTGCGGAATCACTTCGGAAGACTCTCCGCAACACGGCCAACCCGGACACGATCGGCCATCTTGCCGGTGGGAAGTCTCCGCTCGCGTTCAACTCTGTGCTGCTCGGCGAGATGAGTGACCTCAGCGGCAACGTCAAGGAACTCGCACAGCTCCACATGATCAATCGTGTGTTGAGCGCGACTGATCCAAACTCGTGTACGACCTTCGCGCACAAGTGGGCTGCGCACTACGGTGAGAAGCTGCCGAAGGATCGCAATGACATCTTCAAGATGACGGGACGGTGGTATCGTGATGAGCGAATGTCGGCGCTCTTGCGAGCCACGTGCGCGCTCTCGTTGTTCGAGTTGATGCTCATGTGCACGGCGCCGCAGATCTTCCAGAGCGACATGTGGATCCAGCGCCTTACCGGAGCTCCAGTCGGGTGGATTCCAGCACTCAACGGTCGTTTGCTCCACCCCAACGTGTTGTTGGCACTGCTGCGCTCCGACTTGGGCGCACAGATCTTTGCTGTGTGGGAGAAGATCCAGTGGCAAGGCGAGCTTCTCGACGACCTCGAATATCTTCGCACGTGCGGCTTGTACTTCTCCGACGACGAAGCGGTTCTCCAGCTTACGGCTGTCAACGGCGTCGCAACACTAGGTGCCGGACCGCTCTGCCTCGACTGCTAAAGCGGTCGAGGCGGACGCGGCCGAGGTCTCGTGGGAGAACATCAGTCTTTTGACGGTGAACACCAACGGGATCAAGAAGAACGGCCACCTGTTGATCGAGAACCAGCTCATCAAGAACAGTCTCTCGTGCGTCCAAGAGACCAAGCTGCGCGACTCGCATCATCGTGCAACGCTCCAATTCCACCATGACTCAAGATTTCAACACCGCCTCTTCGTCAGCGACACCAACGCGCACAGTCCAGTTGCCGTTGCTGCACGATCGGGTGGCGTCATGACAGTGCTCCGCTCCGACTTTCCCGGGTTTCAGTCTGCTTGTGAGCAGTCTTCGTTGACTATTCAAGGCCGCTACTTGGTCGTCCGGGTCGTCGCGAACGGTGCTCCGATCTACATCCACAACGTGTACGCGCCAGTCGATAACTTCGAGAAGAAGGGGTTCTTCGAAGCGCTACCGTACGAAGTGTTCGAAGACAATGCGACTCACCTGGTGCTCGGTGACCTCAACACGCCACTCGACCCCCTCGTCGATGCGTCGGATCCAAGGGCGACAGGAACGACCGGCGGTAACGCGTGTGTGGCGTGGTTGGCCCAGCTCGGTGTCGTGGATGCCTGGCGAATCCACCATCCCGACGAACGCGTCTACACTGGTCCACAGCCTCGACACAACCGTCTCGACTACATCCTCATGTCAGAAGACTTCTGCACCGCGCTGTACGGTGACTCCTTGTACTTTGAGCCCAAGGGTGCCGGCGACCATCTCGCACATCAAGTTGTGTTGCGCGCGATGAGCCAGCCTCAAGGCCACGGGTACTGGCGTTTCCAGTCGGCGATGCTCGACTTCCCCGATATCGTTGAAGCTATCCAAGGCGAAGCGACGACTGTGCTTGCTGCGTTACGGCGCTCCTCCAACCCGGGCAAGGTGTGGCACAAGTGGAAGAAGGGCATGCGTCGTCAGCTTCAAGCTCTGCAGCGCAAGCTGAAGCGTCAAGGCGAGACCGCCACCACCGAAGCTCGTCAGGCACTTGCCCACGCGGCTGCGGCATACCGGTCGGTGCGAAGCGATCGCGCGCAGACGGTGTTCCAGACCGCACTGACGGCATACCAAGACAGCATCAACTCGGCGCGTCTTTACAACCAAGACTCGGCTTTCGACTTCCAGGCTCAACACGCGGAGAAGTCATCCAAGTACTTCTTTCGACCGCTGGACGGATCCTTGCGGAGAGTCAGCATCGAAGAAGTGCGGCTTCAAGATGGCTCAGCATCAAGCAACCCCGCGGATATCGCGGCTGCCTTCAATCAGCACTGGGGCGGTATCATGGGCGATGTTGAGCGCGGTGGTGTTGTCGTCCAAGAGCCTGAGCAGAGCCAGATTGACCGGATGCTCGACACGATCGACCGCCGACTGTCTGAAGACGAGCAAAATATCCTCAACGCTCCGATCACAGCGGCGGACCTCGCCAGTGCAATCAAGAAGATGCGAGCATCGTCAGCGCCCGGGATGGACGGGCTTCCAGCTGCCTTCTACCAGGTGGCTCCTGACGTGTTCGGTGAATGCCTGGAGATCGTGTTCAACTACCAACTTCAGCGAGGCGAGCTTCTTCGGTGCCAACGCCAGTCGGCGATCAGTCTGCTGCACAAGAAGGGATCCCGAGCTGACCCAGGCAACTATCGCCCAATTGCTTTGATGGGTGTCGACGTGAAGGCACTGTCAAAGGTTCTCGCTTTCCGACTGCAGTTGTTCCTGACCAAGCTTGTGCACCAAGACCAGAAGGCTTTCGTGCGTGGTCGCTCTCTGCATCACCACGTTCGTTTCGTGAGTGACCTGCAAGACCTCGTCACCGCGCGCGACGAGGAAGCCTACGCCATGTTCCTCGACTTTGAGAAGGCGTACGACCGCGTCAACTGGAACTACATGTTTCAGGTGCTCGATCGGATGGGATGTGGCGGGGCGTTCTCGGGGTGGGTGAAGCTCCTGTACACTCGACCACACGCGCATCTCATGATCAACGGATTCGTGCAAGACCCGCTCTGCCCAACGCGCGGAGTCAAGCAAGGTGATCCGCTGTCGGCGCTGCTGTTCTTGCTTGTTATCGAGCCACTCGGTAACCTGCTCCGCCAGCACGAAGAACATAGGATCTGCTTGACAGCGGATGCCACCGTCACGAGTATTTTCTTCGCCGACGACTCGACGTTACTGTCGGGCTCTATCGCTGGTGTCGAGGCGCAACTTGGGTTGGTCGAAGAATACTGTCAAGGCTCCGGCGCCAAGCTCAACGTGAACAAGTGTGTGCTGATGTCGCTGCATCGAACGCGGCGATGCCCGGGCATACCAGGTGTGCAGGTTCTCGATGAAGACTCCACGGTCAAGTTCCTCGGTCTCCTGTTCGGTCAACGACGCACAACGGAATTGATTGTTGAAGACCTCGATCGACGCTTCTTTGACGGGTTCAAGCAGTGGTTTCGGCGCGCACGGACGCTCCAAGGCAGGCTCCTCGTCGCCCAGACCATGGTGCTCTCACGTCTGTGGCACTACACTGCTCACGTTGATGTGCCGCCAGGACGAGTGAAGAAGTGGCAAGCCGCGCTACACCGGTTCGTCTTGAGTCGGCGCTACGAACGCGACGCTCGGCATGTCCAGTTGATCTCGAACGAATTTGTCAACCTGCCGCGCGAGTCTGGGGGTCTGCAGGTACTGAGTCTCGACGGTGTGCTCAAGCGACAGTCACTGCAGCTCCTGCTTCAGTTCACGGCAGCTTCGACATCGACGACCGGCAACTGGACGGTAGCAGGAGTCGAGCTGCTGCGGATCAGTCTTCCGCGGTGGGGCCCGCAGAGGCCACTCGACTTTCTCTACGTCAGTCCGTGGCGGCATCGAGGCTCGATCGAGTGGGGGCAGCTCTCTTCGTGGTGGCGTGCGGCCTGGAAGACTTGGTACGGTATCAAGTGGCCGGTGTCGTGGCTCGACCTCCCCCCAGAAGAACGGCTTGCGTCTGCACTCGACCAACCGATCTGGTTCCATGGCGACAAGAACTTCCAGTTCCTCCCAACCAGCCGTTCCGACACAACGCCGTCCCAGCATCGTTCTCTCAGCATGATTGCAGAGCCGCAACGAAGCTTCCGTCGGCAAGTTGCCCGTGTCTTTCAGTTGCGATCTCTTCGTGACTTCGCTGGTGAAGGCGACAAGTGGCCGAGCGCGATCGAGTTTGCTGAGCGACATGTCGACTACACCCAAGTCTCCATCACCCCGTATCGACAGTACACGTGGCTGCTCAAGCTTCACGAGGAAGCCACGCAAGTTTTCGGGCGTCTCTGCACAATGTGCTCTGTCCCAGTCGATGGAGTGCTACCGACGGCGCCTGAGCACCAACATCCGCGAGTCGGTGTGAAGATCAACGACCGTGTGTGCTGGGTGCCGCGCATTCCACGATCCCAACTGCTCCGCCTGGTGTGGCAAGCTCCAGAGCCGACGAGAACGCATCCGCTGTTCTTCCACGACCCTCGAGCGCCTACAGACGTGGTCCTCCGATTCAACAAGCTCCGCAAGCGTCTGCGTGTGTTGCTCCTCCCGATATACGAAGACCTCCAGTTCCGCTTGGCGTACGGCTTGTTACCGACTCGCTCACGCTTCTCGTTCATGACGGTGGCAAATCCCGGCATCGTGTACTGTGTTCGACAAGGCTGCAACTCAGTGGAGACGGCGCGTCATTTGTTCTTCGAGTGTGTGCTGCCGACTGTGATATGGCGCGACATCTTCCGTGATATGTCGGTGTTCTTCACATCTCGACCCTCCTGGACCGACATTGTCTTCGGTAAAGCCATCCGCGTTGCTCCCGTGTAGAAGGACCACGCAGAAGAAATCCAAGACCTGTGGCAAGTCATCCGTGCAGTGGTGCTTCACCTGTTGTGGTCTGAACGCAATGGGCGACTGTTCAACGGGCGGTCCCCGATGCCAACAATTGCAGCACTGCGTGTGGTGTATACGACTGTGGGTGCTCATGTGCGTGCGTGTCTTCGACGTGTGTACGACGATGTGCAGCGTGCTTCGCTTCAGGTTGTGTTGTCAAGTCTCCAGTCTACGCCTTCGCTTGGTGCCTTCATGCAAAACAACATGGGGTTGTTTGCAGTTCGCTTTTTGGCATAAAAGAATTTCGTGCCGATTCTTCTTCTTCTTCTTGGCTGTGGAGGGTTTTCAACCAATCGCAGTTCGAGTTCGTCCCGAACACAAGCCAGAGGAGACCCGCGCGACCGAAGTCAAGCACCAGAATTTTAGACCACAAGGCAAGTGTCCGATCCGGGGTTCGAACCCGCGACCAGTAACTTCGGATCCACACTCTTAAACGTCTGAGCTACCCGCAGCTATTGAACCGACATGCTAAAACAAGTACCTAGACCAGTCAAGACCAACGGAAGTCGACCACCAACTCAACAACTGAAGCCCCCAGCCTCGTCACACATTAGTCAAGTGTATAATATTCATCGACGAGGTAGATTAGAGTAGTCATAGTCGTATTAATTATAGTTAATACAGACGCCTTGAAACTGGGCCACGAGGACACCACGAGGGGTACCAATCACAAAACACATCAAATCACAACCACGCGACAACAACAAACACGAACACCTCCTGCACCAATACGAACTACCCACAACACACAAACACACACAAACACAACTACCACACGACACCACCCACACAACACCTCTCCTACCCCTCTTCATGCCTCTCCGCTTGCCCTCATCGCCGCACGGTATCTCATCTCACAAACCACCCCACTCCACCCAAAACAACACCTACTCCTCCTACATCCAACATCCAACGCACACACACCGTAACAGACGCTCGATGTCGCGGCTCCTACCGTCGACACTACCACAAACTACTGCTTCCACCCCCCGCCACCACACCACCACATAACCACACCACCACACCGGCCACACCGGCACACCATCAATCGTGTGCCGGTCCTCGTTGGGGCCAGTTGTCTCGGGAACGAACACAAAACACAACAACAAACGACGACAACAACAAAACGACAACCAAAACCAACACGAACCAAGCGAACAGAGACACAGACACACAGACACACAGACACACAGACACACAGACACACAGACACACAGACACACAGACACACAGAGACACAAAGACACAGAGCCAGCACCTCGGCACTCATCCACGGTCGGGCACTGTCCCAAGCCGCTCGCTCGAGGCTGTTACAGGCTCCACTGTCCGAGACAGCCCTGACCGATACGAACCCGAACTGGATAGAGCAGGACAGAGCAAGACGCAAACCAATACGAGAGCTGAAGAGAGGCACGGAGATGAGAGGGCGGAGACAACAGGGGAGAGGAAGAAAGGAGGGACACCCCACTGACAGCCAAACACAACATCATACACCACAAATATCCAACGAAACAAACGAACGAGCACAAACGAGCACACGCGACGACGAGAGACCTGGCCGCCAGGGTGCTCCGTCACACTCCCGTTCGCTGTCACAAATGCGCCGCGGCGCGGCACGGATCAGTACCGATCAGTGACGGGTCGCGAGCGACGGCAGAGGAGATGGGAGTGGTCCAAAGCAGGAGCCGAGCGTCAAGCGTCAAGCGTCACGCGTCAAGCGTCGTGAGTCGAGGATGGAGCTGTCGTGCTGTCGCGAGGACTGAGCGTGGGGAGCCGAGAGTGGGGGTGCGAGTCGAGAGGCGGAGGACGGGAGGCGAGAGGACAGGAGGCGAGAGGACAGGAGGTGAGAGGCGAGAGGACAGGAGGCGAGAGGTGAGGGGCGAGAGGCAGGAGGCAGGAGGCAGGAAGGAAGTGATGGAGGGACCGGGTACACGGAGGGAGGGACGCGTTGGGGTGTCAACGGGTTCCAGGTTGGACGCGAGGTGAATTGGAGGGAGTAGGAGACGATGTGTTGTGCATGTGGCATTGACCGGGTGGGATGGGATGGCGAGGAAAGAGAGGAAAAGAAAAGTCCTCGACGGGACTCGAACCCGCAATCTCCCGCTTCGTAGGCGGATGCCTTATCCATTGGGCCACGAGGACACCACGAGGGGTACCAATCACAAAACACATCAAATCACAACCACGCGACAACAACAAACACGAACACCTCCTGCACCAATACGAACTACCCACAACACACAAACACACACAAACACAACTACCACACGACACCACCCACACAACACCTCTCCTACCCCTCTTCATGCCTCTCCGCTTGCCCTCATCGCCGCACGGTATCTCATCTCACAAACCACCCCACTCCACCCAAAACAACACCTACTCCTCCTACATCCAACATCCAACGCACACACACCGTAACAGACGCTCGATGTCGCGGCTCCTACCGTCGACACTACCACAAACTACTGCTTCCACCCCCCGCCACCACACCACCACATAACCACACCACCACACCGGCCACACCGGCACACCATCAATCGTGTGCCGGTCCTCGTTGGGGCCAGTTGTCTCGGGAACGAACACAAAACACAACAACAAACGACGACAACAACAAAACGACAACCAAAACCAACACGAACCAAGCGAACAGAGACACAGACACACAGACACACAGACACACAGACACACAGACACACAGACACACAGACACACAGAGACACAAAGACACAGAGCCAGCACCTCGGCACTCATCCACGGTCGGGCACTGTCCCAAGCCGCTCGCTCGAGGCTGTTACAGGCTCCACTGTCCGAGACAGCCCTGACCGATACGAACCCGAACTGGATAGAGCAGGACAGAGCAAGACGCAAACCAATACGAGAGCTGAAGAGAGGCACGGAGATGAGAGGGCGGAGACAACAGGGGAGAGGAAGAAAGGAGGGACACCCCACTGACAGCCAAACACAACATCATACACCACAAATATCCAACGAAACAAACGAACGAGCACAAACGAGCACACGCGACGACGAGAGACCTGGCCGCCAGGGTGCTCCGTCACACTCCCGTTCGCTGTCACAAATGCGCCGCGGCGCGGCACGGATCAGTACCGATCAGTGACGGGTCGCGAGCGACGGCAGAGGAGATGGGAGTGGTCCAAAGCAGGAGCCGAGCGTCAAGCGTCAAGCGTCACGCGTCAAGCGTCGTGAGTCGAGGATGGAGCTGTCGTGCTGTCGCGAGGACTGAGCGTGGGGAGCCGAGAGTGGGGGTGCGAGTCGAGAGGCGGAGGACGGGAGGCGAGAGGACAGGAGGCGAGAGGTGAGGGGCGAGAGGCAGGAGGCAGGAGGCAGGAAGGAAGTGATGGAGGGACCGGGTACACGGAGGGAGGGACGCGCTGGGATTTTATCTAAACGCTATGACGGCAGGAGTATTCAAGTGATACAGAGAGGCATCAAACATCTAAGTTTGGATCCGTTTCGAGCATGTGCATTTTTTTTAGGAAACCAAGATGTAGAATACTGGTTTTTCGGATGTGTTTCCCACAAGATCAGTACTCTATATCTTGGTTTTCTTGGCAACTTGAAAAGAAGCCGCCGAAGGCAACATGAAAAGTAAAAAGCTGCGCTTGAGCTACGCCACCCTTTCCCTCCACCCCAACCCTGGGAGACCTCACCGGGTCAGCACTGTGCAGACTAAACTGGCCGCTGATGCGGGTATCCCCCCCCCCCCCACCTAGTTATTGAGATAACGGTTGATTCTCCACAAGCCTTATAGAGTTTATACAAGCGATTAAGTGCCAAGGATCTTGATCCCGCTCTTGATATTGAAATTTGATGGAACAGTACTTGGGGTATGATCGATCGCACCAGCTTGATATGAGAGCCCCTCCACGATCCCCTCCGGCGTATACGTCGACGCCACGATGGGTATGCAGACTTGTCCATAACACCGACAAATGGGTTGGCTGCTCCCATAAATTCATCAACATGGGATGCACTTACTTTCTTCCACAAGTTCCTCCCATCCAAAGAGTAACCACACTAATATCCAGTACGTTGTATCCGTACCTATCTACTCTATAATTGAGCGCCATGACGATCAAGTATTCGGTGAGGATCGCTAGGCTGGCTATTGCGCATTGTTGGTGGCGTGAAGCAAAAGTTAGCCTTGTACTCTCACGTCGCCAACGCACGTGAAGTTCAGATTGCTGCAGCCGTCGATTCTCGAATCAACAACCACCTCACAACTTTTTTAACACGGTGAGAGCAGAGGCTTGAGTGTTACTTGGGTGCTACAGAGCACAATGGAAAGTAAGTTCATTTACGCAGCGAGTCCTAACACATGCATCTCCTACAGGGTCCTAGTTCGAGGCTGCCTTCTCTACATCTAGCCCTTCCTTCATACAATGGTCGACGCAGACTGATCAGACTTATCGGACAACAACAGGAACGGAACGGTGGTGACTCCAACGAGTCCAATGAGTCCGATGAGTCCAACTTGATGTTGAACTTGGGGCGTGCTGACGCATCCCTAACACCACCACTGCCAACTGGCCCACCAGGCCAAGTTGCAGCTTGACTACCAGATCTGACTATCAGATCTTGACCCGCACTCTTGACTCACCAAGTTGACAGCACTACCGTGCATCACTGATTAGAAGTCGTTACACTCCCCCTCAACTTGGCAGTCGACAAGTCCGATTGCAGAACGCAATTCGACAAGGCGTGGTGTTGGTGTTGCCTTGGTCAAGCCGTCTGCAAGTTGAGACTTGGATGGTACGTGCTTGATGTTGATCTCATTGCTCTCGACATGGTCGCGCACGAACTGGGCACGCAGGTCAATGTGCTTGGCTCTTGGCGTGTACCCGTGGTTAGTTGCCATGCTAATCGCAGACATGTTGTCCATGTAGATGGTGGACGCACTCGACACATCCACACCCATTTCAGCCAGCAGGTAGCGCAACCAAAGCACCTCTTGGACAGCAAGAGCGAGTGCCATGTACTCCGCCTCAGCGGACGATAAAGCAACGGTAGACTGACGCTTGCTCTTGTAGATGACCGGGCCGCCAACCATCTTCACCATCACACCGGACGTCGAGCGACGTGTCTCCTTGTCACCACCCCAGTTGGCATCACTGTACGTGGGGATACTGTTGTCGTTGACCGTGTATCGAATACCTATCGCCACTGTACCCTTTAGATAGCGCAGCACACGGATCGCAGCGTTCCAGTGCAGCTCGCTTGCCATTCTAGTTCCCCCCCCCCCCCCCCCCCCCCCCCCCCGGTAACGCTTCACGTCTTCTCGTATTTCGTCTTCTTTTGCGGATGGATCGATTCGTAGCAAGATAGCAACAATGTTTTCGATCTCTTGAAAAATCAAATACTTCCGGGAGGTTTCCAACTTGGACCAATCTGTATGTTGTTGATGATCCCGCCAATCATCACGCTTGCTTGGTATTTTCTAGGAAAACATGTCTCTGGGTAGGCCTGAGTGTGTGTGTGTGTGTGGGGGGGGGGGGGGGGGGGCGGGGGGGGGGGGGTCAGCTACAACAAAATTCACATCGCAAAAAGCCCGGATCGTGGTCAGCATTCCTGCGGAACCCGCCAGCCAACTACAATCTCCACGGAGAAAGCCGTTGGAGGGCCGAGCAGGATGTTATACCCGCAATGGAACCGTGGTGCCGTCCTCGTCGGAAAAAGAACAAAACAAATCCAAGGTCTGTCGATTGCCATGAAGGTCAAGCTCACGTTCAATCTGGCCCGCAGATTACAAGTAAAGCCCACACACTCTCCTAGACCAGGACAACGCGATTCTATTCGGCATTCCCTTGTTTTTCCTCTGTCGCTGTTCGTCAGCGCCAGTCCCGTCAGCCACATCGTCGCGAGCAGCGCCGCTGCAAGCACCCCGATCGTCAAACCGTCAGGTTTCGAAGAACTCGCTCAGCTTCATTCTTGGCACGCCACCTCAGCCGCTCCTAACACGTAACTCCCTCTACGGCACTGATGAAAAGGTCCGTTGGAAGGTCTACCGAATTGTTAACAAGGTAAATGCCGGACCAAACATAGGTAAGTACAAGATTGTGTGGTATGAGGATAAACCAGGGGCGCGCAAGCCGGTTTGCTATGAGCCTAGGAAGCATTTGATTCGACAAGGTCTCAAGATGGCACTCCTATTAGTGGACCAATGGATTCGCCACAACTGAGTGGGTACATTTGCCAGATTTGCAAAGCAGCGACTGGGTCGGCGGATAACTGCAACGGTACTGTGCATTCGAGGCGCTCAACCACGCGTGTAAGATCCAAGGTTACCGGCACGCTGTCAGCGACTCGAGTGTCAAGGACTTCATTGACGCTCAAAAATCGATGTCTGGTGATGATTTGAGTCAAGGTGTGTCATGGAAGACTCTCCGCGCTTTATACAAGTTTCTCATGAAGAAGGGGTCGCCACTCGCGTCCAACGCGATTTGCTACAACCATCTACGCGAAAGTGCCAAGCGACTGCAAATTGTACAGAAGCTACAACTTCTCGACGGCGTCTACATTGTTGGTGGGTTCAGGTCTGATCGAATCGGCCATCGCTTTGTCATGACGGTGTCAAAAGGAGATTGTCAAGTTATTTTTTTTAAGAGGACAAGGCATACGACATCGACAAATATGACGATTAGATGAAAGAAGTAGGTTTCGTTCGTCACGTCACGTTTATTTCGAAGCATTACTTTCATTCTCTAGGCTTAGACAAATCCATTTCACAGTCGCATTGCAGTTGCTACGCTCGTCGCGCTCGCCGCGATTGTACAGTCCTGCGCACGCCACGGTAGTTCATGGTCGTCATGTTCGTGGCCGTGCAGTCCACGTGCTCGCCACGGCCACTCCTTCAACGCATCGCCACGACCTCCTCATTGTGGAGCCCGCCACGGCCCGCCAACGTCGCACTCGCCACGGCCTCGCCAACCTCGCGCTCCGGGCTTCACGTCAGTCTTCGGGCTGCAGGCTGACGTCGAGACCAAGTAACTGGTTAAAACTCGAATATCTGTGGTTAACCTACCCCTTCTCGGTTAGGCTGAGCGGGCAGAAATCAACCGAGTCCACTCGAGTGGTAATCACGACGGATAGAGACTTTACGAGCCTAGCCTCCATCTCTACGATGGACTAGTAAAGGTGCGATCCGCTGAAACAGCCACCTTGGCATGCCAGAAGTTCGTGATGCTGCTCCGCAATTGCTGCTTCGGATTGCCAAGGACGCACTTGAGTCACCACAGTAGCTCACCCTCGGTCACATGCGTCAGAACACGAAGACTGAGGCATCATCCTCCGGGAGCGAGAGCTGTACTGGGTTAGCCAGAAGTTTGACAGCCCGACGATGCCGTCCTCGATCCATGTCAACTGCGGCTTGGCTACCTCGCGAGCCTTCAGACTCATCCTCACGAGTACGGCGTCTAGCTTATATTAAGGCAGGTTAAACACACGGGCGTAATCAATGAGCGCCTCGCGGAACCAATAAATACTGCGCGAGTGCTGCGAACTTAGTACGATCTCGACGCACAACGTCACCGCCGGAGCGAACAGCATGCACTTGCTTGCACTCAGCTTCAGGATCAGTGTTAACCGAGCAAAACTGCTGCCATGCCGCACCACAACAATGTGACGACCTGGTAGCTGGCAGCGTTTTGGATAGAACCCAATCGGATGCCCTCGTGCCACGCCAGCGATGTAAAACTGTAGTGCCGGTGAAACACCGATTCTCCAGCACGGAAGTGCATCGTACCAAAGTCGTTTCGACAGAGGGAGAAATCATGGAGCTGCGGGGGGGGGGGGGGGGGGGGGGGGGGGGGGGGGGGGGGGGGGGGGGGAAATGGCTTCTGTAAGCGAGCGCTGTGCGACACGACCGCAACGGCTCCCACGTGCGACGCCACCGCCACCGCTCACAGCGGGTTGCAGGACGTGACTGACACGGCGGCAAGAGCGCCAGCGCTGGAGACTCCCGCTCGCACTGTGGTTCCCCCGCTCAAACCCGCCGTCGTGACAACGACTAACGTCATCACACCAAGCGCCGATTTGACTGCCCCGTCGGTCGCATTAAACACCGCATCGGTCGAAAGACACTTGCTGACTACCCCGGGTGCCAGTGCTCCCTCCACCCGACGAGCCATACTACACGCTCTGGACTGTCAAAGATCCTGGCTGTCCCTACAGGGAACGTTCTGCGCAAGTGGCCAGTGCACCAATTGCTGAAGCAGTGCGCAGAGTATGGCATCATTATGAAGCGCAGAGGGAAGGGCAACAAACAGGTGTTCGAACAATACGCACGGGCCAACGCTTGATTGATTATGAAGTTATGTTGTGACTCACCACACTTGCTCATAGTCTATATATATAGCGGTGGATGTGTCGCTGTAGATCTTGGTGTTGACGCTGGATATTGTAGTGGGGGCGACGAATGTTGTTGCGCTCAAGTCTTTCAACGACGGCGTCTCGTAACCACTGGGAGCTGTATACCTGCCTGGATGTCGGCTATCATGTACTGACCGCGAAATGGTGAGGCATCAGTGGCAGCAACCGAATGGTCTAATTGTTGTACAACGCATTGGCGAACATGGATCGGAGGTAATCATCTCGATCCGGATGCGCAACTGACTGATATGGACGTTGTAGGAGTCTCGAAACGGTGTAGTGATTTGCGGTCGAGTTTATGGTGTGTGAGTTGTTGTCGTTGGAGTACGGGTTGTCTCCGACAAGATGAAGTCCAGACGGGAAGCTTTCGGCAGCAGCACTCAACCCCCAGCGCAAATATGCCAAGGCAGCACCAGTTCCACCAGCAGACTTACAAGAGATTGCAGTGAAGCGCGAGAGGTGATCGTAGCTTGACTGTACGTCGAGGCCATACATCTGGTAGTGGCCCGAGAAGAAAGCAGTATGTCGACCAGCCTCTGCCCTTGTTGGAGTTTGAAGTGGGCAGAGCCACTCATCAACGGCACACATCATGTGGCCATGCCTTGGTTGCCGAGTCTTGAGAATGCGCACGCACTCTGTCTGCTCACCAATCAGAAACTTGAGCTGAACACTCAGCGCTCGGAGCAGTGCGTCGATGGTGTCGTCGACAGATGCGAAGAACGCGTCTTCCTGATATCAATGAGTGTGCACACGTCATGGAACGGTGCGCCGCTCACCAATCGAATACATATATGGACCTTGATGGTTGGCGTGATAGGCTCCGTTCCAGTGCGACGGCGAGATTGGTGGTCGTCGGCTTGTAGCCACGGCGCAAGGATGACCATCAAGTTCGTGGACGCCTGGTACGACATCCTGTAGTAGCTCTAAAACTCTCCTTCCTCAAGCAATCGTTGAGCGTAAGGATCCCAATCAAGCCGCTCACGCTTCAACGAAGTTTTGGGAGGCACAGCAACCATGTTGACTACTGTACGAGGAGAATACTAGTTGCTTGCGACGGCGTCATCGTCGGGGTGTGTCTTCTCACCGAAGATCGGGTGCGACAAGTAGACTGTCATGTTTCTCGGAATTAGGTACTTTACGATGGTTTGCACCTGGCAATGACAGCAAATCTGGCAGCGCCCATTTGCCAGCCTGCAAGGATGTCACCTAACCGTTATCTTTGATTGACCAATCAAAACGTAGAATCGATGCTGGCACTATGACATGACACCAATTTCGCTGGGTTAGATCCGCCCCTAAAGTTAGACTTCCACGCGAGATCGAAGAACTCCTACAGTCGAAGCAGGTACTCATCGTCATCCTCCGCATAGAGCACCAGGTCATCAATCCAAATCAGCACCGAGCTGTATCGCATGTCTGTGAAGATATGCTGCATCTGATTCTGGAAGTGTGTAGCCGAATCCATGGCTCCCTGGGGTACTCCGATCGGCGTATATATGCCGTCCTCCGTCAAGAAGCTCAGCGTCTCTTGCAAGCCCACGTCAAGGGGAAATTGTGAAAACTCCTTGAACAAATCGATTTTGCCGACACCAAACTTGCGCTGGTCAAGAGTCGTGTCCGTCGCCCGGGCCCGACGGACACGACTCTTGACCAGCGCAAGTTTGGTGTCGCGCCAGCAGATTGGCACAGTCTGCGCATTTACTCGGTGGTAGTTATTCGTGACCCGAAAATCCTCAACGGGACCGCTCTTGTGCACCAACACAGTGGCACACACCCACTTACTCAAAATGCTCTTCTTGATGAAGCCGTACTTCAACAGCTCAGCAATGGCTCCACTCGTGCGGGCTCATCACATCCCAGGCGGACCCTAAAACAATCCCGAAACTCGAACACCAGCTCCTTCAAGCGGTTGACTAAGCGGGCTGGGAAACCATTCCTCTCAGCCTCGTCCACCAAGTCATGCAGCAGTTTCTAAATCGTCGTCATTGTCCACACCGAGTGGAGCACCCTCTTGTGGATCGTCCTCGAGTCCGTCGGCCGGCCAGCTAGCTGTTCCAGGAGACGGTCTACGTCGATGCCGATCGTTGCGAGCGTCTCTTTGCCAAGTAAGAATGGTTCTTCCCTGTCGTCCGGCATCACGCACGTCACGCGCTTCAGGTTCAGCGCTCCCACTGCCGTACCGATGTTGACGTCTTTCGCTAGTGGGTGTAGGGGACGGCATTGCCGCCCGCCACCTTGACCCGCACCGACCGCTCCATGTGTCGTATCAACAACAGGATGCTGAGGTCCGTTATCTCTTGCACCGCCTGCTTTGGGATCGCGTTACACTCAGCATCTGTCGCTGCTACAAACCGCAGCTCGAACACATCATCAATTCAAAATCAAGCACGAACAGAGAACGTGCCCTAATTCGAGCAACGCCTAAACCAAAGTAACAGCTGCGACTTTATCAATTTTGCCCCCCCCGTCCCCCCCCCCCCCCCCCCTCCCCCCTCGAGAACATTCGAAAACGCGGAAGTTCACGTTCACTATCGAATTTGAAAGGGTTTAACAAAATCGGGTCGGCCGTCAAATCAAAATGTCAAAACCTGAAACTTGAACGTGGCCAGCTGTTGAGGTTTTTGACCTCAAAGATGAACGCAATTTATTGTTTACCTTACGGAAATATTCCAGTTATGTGGAAGCTGTTTGGCATCATGTGGCACAGTGTGGTGCATTTCGCGTATTTCCCCCCCATAACCCAACACTGCAAACAAACATGATCGAAAAGACATGACGAAGCAAAACCACTTCAATCGGAGGCGAAACAACTTCTTCTCACTTCAATAGATCTCGGACGAGTAAGTTCTTCTGCGATACTTCGGTTTTAGACAAAAAAAAACAGTACAACTGGGATAAAGGAGAAGAACCCGAATATAGATGCTTACTGGATTGTTGTTACGGATTATACCGTAAAAAGGGTTTACCATATCATGGATTACCGGGCGGGTTTACTTGTGGTTACGCCCAGTGTTTATGACTGACAGTTTACAGGACAAATTCTAGGTTGTAGGAAATTCGTGGTGGCGCCGATGGAGCGCCACCAGACTAAGGACAATAAAGCTCAGTTCGGTTCTTACCATCGCATCGTCAACGACTCCGTGACATGGTAGCACTTGTTGGTCAAACCAGCATCGTCTGATCCAACCATCGAACCCCGCCATCGTGCCCCAGTCATAGAGCCACGCCATCGCGCACCGTCGTTCCATGGAGACCTCCCAGGCCCAGACCATCGGGGAGATCCTTCAGTTCCTTTTGAGAGAACTAGCCGTTTCGTAAGCCCAGCTTCAGGAACAAATCCAGGCGAACATGGCCAGGATGGAAGCCCTCGCATCCAAGCCGCTCGCCACCCGCAGGACAGCTCCCGTCACGTATAACGGAACCCTCGAAGAGGACCTCGAGCTCTGCATCTTCATGATCGAGCAAATCTACACCAACTACTACCCCATCATGCAAGAGGGGTCTACTGCGTTCGTAACGATGGTGTCGTGTCATTTCGGCACCAGCGTTATGAACTGGTAACGGCAGTTCTCGCGCGAGTGCGAGCAAGCCGGCGTCACTAAGTCATGGTCAACAGTAATTGAAGGCATGCGCAAGCGCTTCCTACCCCCCCCCCCCCCCCCCCCCCCCCTCCCGATTTCGAGTATATGCTTCGTGAGAAGCTGTACAATCTCGAGCAGCTCGGGTCGCTACACGATTACATCGCGGGCTTCCAGGACCTACTGGTGCGATGTCGAGCGCCTATTAGCCCTTTGGAACTAGCTTCTACTTCCAGTCCGGTCTCCGCCCTGAGACCCCGGTTCACCTTCGGGAGAACCACCCCGCAACGCTCGAGGAGAGCGTTGATGTTGCTATGCGTTATGATCACTCAAGCGCAGGATCCTCGGCGCGAGCGGCCTTGTCGACTGACTGGGTTAAGTCAGCAACGTGCCACCGCCGCGAGCAGGTGGGTCACCTGGTTTCCCAATGCGCGAGGAAGTGAACCCTTCTTTTTAAGGAGGTCGTGTTACGAATTGTACCGTAAAAAAGGTTTACCATATCATGGATTACCGGGCGGGTTTACTTGTGGTTACGCCCAGTGTTTATGACTGACAGTTTACAGGACAAACCAGCTCGACCAGCTCACAGACAAGATTGAGCGACTGCGTGAAGAGTTCCGCGAACAGCGAGAGAAGGACCGCAAGATGGTGGAGAGCAACCTGCAGGGCTTGCTTGCCTTGCACTCCGTCGAATTGCAGGACTTTCTTCGACGCAAGAACCAACAAAGAAGGACGCTGCAAGCCGACCACAATGTCAAGTATCCACCCAGTCCATCTGACCCAAACGCTTTTGCCCGCAGAGCTGAAGAGCAACTCTATCAAGACGAGGAGCAGCGGAGCATCACCGAGATCAAGTTTTACCACGCCAAGCGTCCGAGGCGCAAGTACACCGCGTTTGAAATGAAGACAGACAAGACGCGAATTTCTGACGTGATCCAGGAAACGCGCCGTGAAGTTGAAGAGAAGATCAAGGAGCTGCCAGAGGTACGATGCACTCTTTCTCCCCCACCTACTCTTGTTGACATTGCTAACGCGGGCATAGCCCCGGCCTAAAGTCTTATATCTCAGGCGAGTCATCAAGTATCCCAAACATGCGGCGCTCGACAGGATCTTCCTCCGATCTGTCTCCAACGTGTTCCTCAGAGCCAGCTTCCAGGAAGCGACGCAGGATCTCAACGACTTCACCAAAGTGTGCTGCAAGCTAATGGCGAATCCGCTACTACCGATAATAGAGATACCAGAGTACAGCGCGTACATTAGAAGCCAATAAGATTGTGAACATGAAGTTTTCTTGTTATCCTTTTTCCTACTTATGCATGTTGATCTTGGCTGGTCTCGCTGCTTGTGTCGTGGGCGATCTCGCTGCTCGTGTCGCGGCTGATCTCGCTGCTTGTGTCGCCCTGCTCCGCCATCAAGTACTGCTGAACCTTGTTGAAGCCGCCAACGAGATTCTCGAGGCGCGGCTGCGTGATGGTGAAGTGGTCTGCGATGGCCTTGGAGCGCTCTTCGTCATCGACTGTGTGAAAGCGCCACAAGCACGTGAGAACCTGCCACAAGCCCTGATCAGTCAAGCGCGAGGTGTTCTTGGGGGCCGGCGGGTTCTCGTTGAGCCACGCCTGGAAGCCTGCTTGGTTACGGGGTTCATCGAGTAGTCCGCGAAGCTTTTCGAGAGTGATTCCGCCCATGCCACGGATGTTGGGGAAGGCATCCGAGAGGACCGACTGGAGCGAGACCGCCTTCTTCTTCCTGCCGCGCTTGTTCTGACGTTCTTCACCAGGCGGGACGTATGGTTCGTCTTGCTCGTCGTCGCGCTCGTCGTCGCGCTCGCTGCCGCCGTCGCTACCTCCGTCGTCGTCGGCTGGTGCCGGGAGGGCTTTAAGTTTGTCCAGCTTGGCCTCGAGCGCTGCTTGCATCTCCTTCACCGCCGCAGTGTTAGCATCGAGCTTGGCCTCGAGCGCTGCTAGCTTCTCCTTCACCGCCGTGGTGTTCGCATCGAGCTTGGCCCCGAAGGACTGCAGCTGCTTCCCGATCGCGAAGATGTCACCGTGGAGGATGTCCATGGCCTTGGCCAAGCCCTCGAAACCGCGCTGGAGCCCCTCAGCATTCGCGGGGTTCTGCTCGACCTCGTAGTGACTGTACAGCTTGGTCGTCCACTGTTGAGCGGTGCGTCCGAGGATCGGCACGGTCGATTGGTTTGTGGCGCGAGCGCGAGCCATCGCGCTTCGCCGCTGGATCGAGGTCTCGTCAGCTTCGGACAGCGCGTCGTGCGGGCGCTTCCTGGGAGGAGCATCGTCGTCCGACCCACTAGCTTGCGCCGCGACTTGCGAGGTAGCAGCGTGGTGGCGCGCCGGGACTTGCGAGGCAGCTTTGAGCGCAGCATCGGGGGCCAACACGGCCGATGGTGCCGTTGGTGCCGCGAGTTGAACGAGAGCTTGGCCGAGAGCGGGTTGGCCGACGAGAAGTTGCTGAAGCACCTTGACGAGATCCGCCTGCGGACCCCACGCTGGGTTCTTCCTCAGGTACATGCGGCGGAACTCCACCTCGTAGTCGTCACTCTTCCCGTCGAGGTGGTTGCGAACGAAGTGGCGAACGAAGTTGCGAGCATCGAGCATTGCCCCGCATCCCTTGAAGCAGCACATGTGTTCGTGAGTCGACATCCTGGATGCTTGCATATTTGGTAGTGAACATCCGCGCACGCATCCGGATGCACGCGAGATGCGCGCCAAAAAAACCCTCAAAAAGCTAGGGCTCATGTCCAAAGACAAAAACCTTGAAAGATCCAGTACGCGCAGCTGCCAATCGTCCCACGGGATCCAGCAGGCTCCACTCATCAACCATTTAAAGTGAACAAAGACAAGCACTCCACAAGTGTGAGTCGACACGCGCAGTACCTACCCTGAATGCGCATCCGGATGTGCACAGCATACGTGCAACGCGCTGACAATGCGCATCCACTTGCAAATCTTTGATTCCAAAAAAAGGTACCATCACCAGAGTCACCCAAACGCACATCTTGATGCACATCCACACGCGATCAGCTCAGCACTCAGACGCGCATCTTCACCAACTGGTCGTACGTCTGGATGCGCATCTCAACAAACGTTGTACATCCAGATGCGCAATCACTAGCGACATTTATATACTGGTATCGGCTTAGCCATGTCGAGCGCCTATTAGCCCTTTGGAACTAGCTTCTACTTCCAGTCCGGTCTCCGCCCTGAGACCCCGGTTCACCTTCGGGAGAACCACCCCGCAACGCTCGAGGAGAGCGTTGATGTTGCTATGCGTTATGATCACTCAAGCGCAGGATCCTCGGCGCGAGCGGCCTTGTCGACTGACTGGGTTAAGTCAGCAACGTGCCACCGCCGCGAGCAGGTGGGTCACCTGGTTTCCCAATGCGCGAGGAAGTGAACCCTTCTTTTTAAGGAGGTCGTGTTACGAATTGTACCGTAAAAAAGGTTTACCATATCATGGATTACCGGGCGGGTTTACTTGTGGTTACGCCCAGTGTTTATGACTGACAGTTTACAGGACAAATTCTAGGTTGTAGGAAATTCGTGGTAACGCCGATGGAGCGCCACCAGACTAAGGACAATAAAGCTCAGTCGGTTCTTACCATCGCATCGTCAACGACTCCGTGACAATTGTTCTCTGTTATATGAAAAATCGAGATAAACACAAAAACAAGTTCACTCTATTCGCGAGAAATTTCGAGTCTGCGCTTTACATCGTGGTCTCATCAGAATCGTATCCTTCATCCACCACTCAAGGCCATCACATCTTTGAGGTAGTAGGGTATACTATGTGCCTCTTATAACAATTTCGGAAATCGCTGTCGATTTGCTCTTGAACACAGTAGAAAAAAAGGGAGGCCTTCTTCGAGGTCAACACGACCGATTTCATTCGGCGCTTTAAATTAATGAGATCTGGTGCCGCAAGCAGCCAGTCAAACAGGGGATGGCCTGAAGTAGGATTAGTCTGAAGCCACAATAGGTCGGCGCGTAATGTTGCGAGCATTTCCTTCGCGAGAAAGACCTTTTGCAAGAGTTGCAGAACCTGGTTTGAGTATGTGATCCCTTGGAACACCAAGAACTAACTCGACATGGACGACGAGTCATGCGTAGAACTTTTGTGGCGGTCCACGAAAGAGCGTATCATGTTTTCACCGATTTCAATCGCTCTGATAGACAAGACGGGAAGTGCGCACCGTCAATTGCGCACAGCGCTTGATCAAAGTTTGGATACCTGGGCTTGAACTTTACCGAAACCTTTGGGTGCTGGGCGTAAGCGTGAATATCACGCTTACCTTGCCTGAGATCCAGGAACTCAGCGCGAGCCCTGAACTCGGCTCGAGACGGCTCAAACGCTTGTTTGATCTTGGCCTTGAACTCTTCATACGATCCGAAGCAATACGGATCGTGCAACTTGACACCGAGCACCCACACTTTGGCACGACCTGCCAAGTTGGAGATGGCGTATGTCACTCGCATCGCATCGTCATCGATGCGACGGGCTTCAATGGAATCGTCGAGTTCGACGAACCAACGCAACAGGCTGTCACCGTCAGCCTTGTACTTGGAGATCTCGATCTTCAACGGCTCGACGCGTCGAGGCCGCTCTGCCGCCACAGCAGCAGACTGCTGCTGTCTCAACAACGCTGCTTGTTGAGCGCTCTGCTCGCGCAGAGCTGCAAGACTCCCTCTCGCCTCGTTCAGCTCATGCTGGATGAACTGGGCGATACTCGCGTGCTGTTCATCACGCGAGAGCGAGAGGAGCATGGCGCCGACGGCGGCTTCGCCCACCGTCGCGGCCATGCGCTGAACAGCCTGCCACTCGAGCTCGCTCAAGTGGAGGAAGTTCTCACGCGAGGCGTGGCGACCCTGCGCGCCAGGGGTTTCCGGCGCAGGGGGATTCATAGTCGCTGGGCGGACTACGAAGTGCTACCAGGTGTAACGAGGCTGACCTCGTTACGTCACGTACACTGTGGAGCAGTGTAGGAAGCGCGCAACACAGAGACTTGTGTTGAATCAGGCAAATGGGAAACTGAATTTATGGATTAGGAAACCTAGAAAAACCTACTCTTTGTATATAAAACCTCGCAGATCCGCCCTCGGATTTCTGCCATCCACTCAATCACAAGACCCTAGCGTGATTGGTGGGAAATCGGGATAATATCGTAGGATATTATCCAATCAGGAGACATCGCAACCAGATGGGTTCACGATGTTCCTATCGGACACCATTGACATGGGTCCGTACCATGTAACGGGCACACCCCGTTACATCACCCTCCCCTCAAGACAAAAGTCGCATTGAACGACTTGCGACAGGGAGTACTTGTTGGTCAGTTGGTCCAACGGCGAGTCGCGAGCCGCGGTCTTGATCCTCACCGATCAACGCCTTCAATGTCGCGGTCTATTCGGAGAATGGACGCGAAGAAGACCACCAGCGCCGCCGACTACCGCGCTGCAATGGCAGTGCGCGCCATGAGCGCGACTCAGGCGAGCGAGGATTCCGCTGCGCGTACCAGCGCAGCGGTCGAAGACAACTCGACGGCGGGCGAGGGCGCCATCTCGACCGAGCCACTTGAAGACGCCGTGAATAACGACGGTGGTCATCCACCGTCGTCCACGACGACCGAAGACCCGTCGGCCGACGCCGAGATGCGCTGTGATGTTGAAGGCGCTGGCGAGCGCTGCGACGTTGATCGTCGCAGCGCGCAAAGCCGCACCTGCAGCACAATCGCCGACGCTGTCGGAGCTCATCGACTACGACGAGAGCGACGGCGAAGAAGAAACCAAGTCGGAGGACCGTGCCGCGCGCGGTCCTTTCGAACGATCGCCGTCTTTCGACTGCTCGTCGTCCGAGCGGTCAGCGAACAGTTACTCGGCGCCGTACAGCGAGGCGGACGAGTAGATGAAGGAGGAAGGAGAGGTCGCTCAAGATCCCAGCCCTCACGATCAACGTGATAGTGAGGTGATCATCACCAACGCGACCCAAGAGTCCGAGGATCGAGCCTTGAGATCCTCGGTGCCAGAAGTCACACCCTGGCTTCCATCGGCTTACGACATCAGCCGATGGAGTGGTGCGCACGATCCCTTGCGGACGTACGATCTCTTCGACTGCTGTTCGCTCGAAGACGACCCGTACATCGCGGGCGGATATCGCGACCGCGATATGCGCCGTCGATTCTTAATCGAATATTTTTTCGACCATCGCTTCTGTCGTCACAACGATAGACCAACTGATCTCGACCTCCCTGCGTTGATCCAGGGATGGAATCAATTCCTTGACAACGTCAAGGTCAAGGGAGGCATGAAGACCTGGCTCGTTGCGCTCAACCCCCAACGAGAGAACTTCGGAGGATTCTCCGAAACTGGTGGACGAATGTGCGTCCACCGGCGCTCGCGCCGCAATGGCTTGCCTTGTTTCGTGAGAGAGGAGCCTGCCCACACTGTCCACCCGACGCTGACCGCGTCACTCGCGAGGATTACCTCGGCGAAGGGTGGAGAGGTCGGATCCCTGCCGAACTCCTCGAGGCCATTACCGGCCTCGAGCAAATCTACGCGCGCCGCCGCGCGAGCGAGGAGCGTGCTGCTTCCTCGCTGCCTTACGCATCGGGTGGATCTCGTCGTACTGAGCGACGAGACCCGAGACATCTTCAAGGAGAGCCTCGCACAGCTCCCAGCTATCTGCAGATGGCGGATAACCGCGCCGTCGAACGAGATACTTCGTTCGATTACCGCCCTGCTGATCCCTACGATTCAGCAGGCGCTCAACGATCCAGCGCTCAGCACCACGGGAGTCAACCAGTGGGGGCGGCGGCGGTGGGAAGACATTATCCACCGGCCGCGCCGACGTATCTTCAACGTGACGAGTCGTACTCGGCTCGTCGCGACGACTCGGATGATCTTCGGCTCCAGCATTCGCAGGAGCGTCTCAGCGCGGATCTTGCGGAGGAGCGGTCGCAGCGAGTGCGGCTGGAGGCGCAGCTGGCGACGCTGCGGGGCTCGCACGATCGTGTTCAACTCCGCTTGAACACGCTTGTCCGGGAGTACAAGCTTCTCCTCGGGACTCTCGAGCGCTCGGGGATTCCGATTGCTCGGAAGCGCCGTCGTACTGATGGTACGGACGAAGGCGACCAACGTAGAACGTAGGATGCGTCCGCATCCTACGAGGAAGCTCAAGGGTATACGCGTGCCCCATGCGGCGGAGCACGCGGAACGGACCGATGAACTACGGTAGCAGCTTGTTGCTACAGACGTTGGTAACTGCATGTGTAGGAAGTGTAGTCGCTGATAACAACACTAAGTCACCTTCATTAAATAAAAGAGTGTTTCCTCTTCCATTCTTGTCTGCGTTCATCTTCTGTCGATCGACCGCATGGGCGATCGAGTCCTGTACGAAGCGGACAACCGCTTGGCGCTTCAGCAAGAAGTCCTCTGCTGAATCCGTTTGCTTGGCAGCAGCACGCGACATGCGCGCTGCTGAGATGTCCATCTCTTCTTCGACGAGAGCGCCATCGCTCTCGCCGCCGTCGAAGTCGTCACCATCGACTTTGAGCGCGTCGTCGGCTTCATCTTCGTCGTCGTCGTCGTTCTCACGAGCGCGACCGATGACGAGCGTCATCGGTGGGAGGATCGACCATTACATCGATCTCCGAGGAGCGAGAGAGGTTCGGGAGCTCGCTCGAGCGAGTCCCTCCCTTCCCTGAAGGAGACTCACTCTCCGAAAGGGTTGGAATATGTGAATGGCGGAGGCCACTCACGTAGAACAGTGTATGCGTCGTCGACGCATGCACAGAGTTATTGATGGCGAATTCGACCATCGGCAAAACCTCACTCCAACTTGAAAACGAATGGACGTAGCCTCGAATAAATCTCTTCGATCACGCGGTTCGCACGCTCTGTCTGAACATCAGTCTCAGGATGGTCAGAGGTCGACATCTTGATTCGTGTTCCGAGGGAACGGAACACAGCGCGCCAGAACTCCGCGGTGAACCGTGGATCTCGATCTGACACGAGCGAGTTCTCGTGGCAGTCCATGGTGTCGAAAAACCGTGTCGACGAAGACGCGATCGCAGCCTTCGGCTGTGATCGTCTCTGGAACTTGAGCAAGATGCACGATCTTGCTGAAACGATCCTCGACACGAGGATCCCGTTGTTATTCCATTCATCTTCGGAAAACCCGAAGATGAAGTCCATGGAGACGGACTCCCAGCACTCTGTCGGTACAGGCAGAGATTGTAGCGGCGCGCGAAGTGAAGGTCCCGACTTCACTCGCTGGCAAACCTCGCAAGCACGGACGTACTTGCGCACGAACTTGAATTGGCGAGGCCAATAAGACTCGCGGCTCAACGTGAGATACGTTTTCTCACGTCCACGATGTCCGCTCACCGGAGCATCGTGGTACTCGTATATGATCCGCAGATCATGATCTCCTGGCACGAAGACACGCGGAGTGTCATCGGCAACGGCGCTGTAGTACAGCAGGCCGTTCCACTGCGTGTATCGATGGACCTTCGATCGATACGAAGCCGGCAAGCCCTTCAACGCTTGCGGCTATGGCTCTGCAAGTTGAGCCATCAAGCGCACGACCTCGGGGTCGTGTGCATTCGCAGCACGAATGTCGTCGAGCAAGGGCGACGACGGAACACTGGAGCTGAACGCACTCGCTGCGTTCAGAGAATCTTGGGCGACGACCGTCGGCTCAAAGTCTGGCCGACGGGACAGAGCATCCGCGACGACGTTGAGTCGTCTGGGCTTGTACTCGACGGACACCGCGAAGAAAGACAGCCACCTCGCCATGCGCTGCGAGAGGTGTGGGCTGTTCACAGCCGTGCGTAAAAACGCATGGTCTGTGAAGACCTTGAACGGTCTATTTCCAAGCAGATAGACGCGAAACTTGGCCAGTGCATACTTCATGGCAAGGAGCTCTTTGTCATGCACTGGATAATTTCGTTCAGCTGGTTGCAGCTGACGCGACTTGTAACAGACGACGCGCTCAGCACCGTCGTCGTCGAACTGCATCAGCGCTGCGCCGATGGCAAAGTTGCTTGCGTCACAAACCACGTGGAATGGTTTGTCCTGGTCCGCGATCGCCAGGACTGGCGATTCAATCAAGCTTTGTTTGATGCCTTCGAAGGAACGCTGACACTCAGCGTTCCAAGTCCACTTGGTGCCTTTCTTGAGCAATCGAGAAAGATGAACAGTCATCTCGGCGTAGTTGCGCGAGTACTTGTGCAAGTACGCCGCGAGGCCAAGGAACTTGCGCAGTCCCTTGACGTCGAGTGGCGTCGGCCACTCCTTGATTGCTCTGATCTTCTCGGGATCAGGGCGCACGCCGTTCTTGCCGACTATACACCCAAGAACGGGTATCTCGCTGGCCGCGAAGATACACTTCTTCAGGTTCGCGTACAGCTTATGCTCTCGCATAAGTGTGAGAACCTCTCTGATGTGGAGTCTGTGAACCTCCAGATCAGTCTTCCCCTCCATAGCTCGGCTATGAACGAAGATATCGTCGATGTAGCTTGGTGCGAAGGCTCGCACTGGGCGCAATAGATGCGAGACGCATCTATTGAATGTGGCTGGTGCGTTGCTGAGGCCCTGAGGCATCACCAACCACTCCCAGAGCATTCCGCTTGGGGTGCTGACGGCTGTGAACGGAATATCCCGTTCATGCATCAAGATCTGATAGAATCCGTCCATCAGATCCATCGACGAGAAGATGGTGCTCTTCGCCATCCCGTCGATGATGACGTCCTTCCTCGGTATCGGCGTCTGCGCCGGTATCGTCGCCGCGTTCAACTTGTTGAACGCGTGTACAATCCGTCACCCTCCTGTTGCCTTGCGCACACAGAAGGTCGGAGAGCTGTGAGGGTAGACTCCCTCACATGACCAGCAGCGAGACGTTCTGCGAAGAACTTGTCGATCGCTTCGACCTGTTCACGAGGCAGTGGCCACACACAGTACTTCAAACCTGGCTTCAGGTCGATCTCGTGCCGAATGCCTTTGTCCTTCGGCAATTCACACGGGTCGGAATCGGGGAACACGTCCGCGAATTCGACCAAATCCTCGTATAGAGGATTTCCCTCGAGCGACTCCCAGGATTGAGCCGAGTACCGCTCAATCCGAGTCTTCTCAACGAGGACGCTCTCTTCTATCGATGAGCTGCTGAGAAGCCTTTCCTTGTCAGCAAACACCACTGCCGACCGGATATCGGTCACACATTCGTCCTCCGCGACGAGAATACAGGTCTGCGTGATCTTCCCTTGACGCACATCTCGCAAAAACCGCTTGGGTTCGAGCGTAGGCAGTGCGGTGATCTCCGAAGTTGACTTCGGAGGCGCAACAACCTCGACTGTGGATGCACCCACTCTCGTGCCGTCATTGACTAAGACGTTGATCGTCTCAGTGACTTCCTGCGGCCTTATGCGCGCAGACTCCTCGAGCTGCAGTTGCGCAACTGCAGCGAGATCTCCATCGCTCGACGTTCTAGTCGAGGCGGAGAGTCGTCGTTGCCTCCTTGCGGCAGACGTCGAGACCTTCCTCTCATAGTGCTGCCCCTGTGGCAAGCACTGTCTTCTTGGCTCGTGCGACTTATTCGCACGAGGATCTTCCTCACTTGACTCGTGCGACTTACTCGTACGAGAAGTCTTCGACGCTGTCTGCGACTCTACGCAGACACCGGCAGCTGGCTCAACGACAAAGGTCGACTCTTTGTCGTAGTCTTGGGCAGTCGTACTAACGACCGAGTGACTGATGAGGCCATCACACTCATCTTTCACACGTCGACGTGCATCTGGACGCTGGTGTGAACGAAGCCATGGCAGGCCTAGAATGACGTCGAACTTGTCATCTAAATCGAGTACGACAAAGTCACCGTCGTACTCATTGCCTTCAAGCGTGTAGTGGAGGCCCACTACGCGTTTCATAACCTTCACCGTTGCGCCAGTTGCAAGGCGCACCGTCATTCTCGTCGGAGGAATGTCTCGCTCGACAACGTCGAGCCCCAACGACTCGATAGACTGTCGTCGAACGAAGTTGTTCGACGCCCCACAGTCTACAAGGGCGCGAAGCGAAGACGAAGCGCCTTCGACTTCGAGCTCCAGGTGATGAGGGTCTCATCATCACACCAGGTATGGCGAAGCACAGTGACTGTGCTTTGGGAGCAGCCTTCGTCAAGAGTCCCACAAACTCTCTTGACATGACTGGATCAGTAGGGCGCTCCGCCCCTACTGACCCTGACCGTTTTTTTGTTGATCAACACGCTGCTATTTCTTCGCAGCGTGTTGATCCGACCACTGGACCTTCTTGTCCACGTGGCGACCGCGTCCATTGCCGTGAGGCACTGGGCGCGCAGCATTACACTCATAAGCGTAATGCCCGGTCTTCTGGCATCGATTGCATTTCTGCAATCGCTTGTCCACGCGAGAGCGCTGCTCGCTCTCAGCGCAGGAAAGATTCATGGCCTCTGGATCACTTGAGTCTTGTCGTCTGGGCGGACGATAAGCAGCAGAATGGGCGTAAGCCTGTCGCAGGCTGAAGTCCTCTTGGCGAGCAACCGAGATCGCGTCCTCGAGTTTATCAAACTCGAGACGGAACATCTGGGTCTTGATCGGCCCATTCTCGAGCCCCTTGATAAATGCGGCAACCTGCGTTTGATCATCGATTGGATTCTCCACGATGCAACTCACGAGGTTTCGTGGGTGCTGGGCGTAAGCGTGAATATCACGCTTACCTTGCCTGAGATCCAGGAACTCAGCGCGAGCCCTGAACTCGGCTCGAGACGGCTCAAACGCTTGTTTGATCTTGGCCTTGAACTCTTCATACGATCCGAAGCAATACGGATCGTGCAACTTGACACCGAGCACCCACACTTTGGCACGACCTGCCAAGTTGGAGATGGCGTATGTCACTCGCATCGCATCGTCATCGATGCGACGGGCTTCAATGGAATCGTCGAGTTCGACGAACCAACGCAACAGGCTGTCACCGTCAGCCTTGTACTTGGAGATCTCGATCTTCAACGGCTCGACGCGTCGAGGCCGCTCTGCCGCCACAGCAGCAGACTGCTGCTGTCTCAACAACGCTGCTTGTTGAGCGCTCTGCTCGCGCAGAGCTGCAAGACTCCCTCTCGCCTCGTTCAGCTCATGCTGGATGAACTGGGCGATACTCGCGTGCTGTTCATCACGCGAGAGCGAGAGGAGCATGGCGCCGACGGCGGCTTCGCCCACCGTCGCGGCCATGCGCTGAACAGCCTGCCACTCGAGCTCGCTCAAGTGGAGGAAGTTCTCACGCGAGGCGTGGCGACCCTGCGCGCCAGGGGTTTCCGGCGCAGGGGGATTCATAGTCGCTGGGCGGACTACGAAGTGCTACCAGGTGTAACGAGGCTGACCTCGTTACGTCACGTACACTGTGGAGCAGTGTAGGAAGCGCGCAACACAGAGACTTGTGTTGAATCAGGCAAATGGGAAACTGAATTTATGGATTAGGAAACCTAGAAAAACCTACTCTTTGTATATAAAACCTCGCAGATCCGCCCTCGGATTTCTGCCATCCACTCAATCACAAGACCCTAGCGTGATTGGTGGGAAATCGGGATAATATCGTAGGATATTATCCAATCAGGAGACATCGCAACCAGATGGGTTCACGATGTTCCTATCGGACACCATTGACATGGGTCCGTACCATGTAACGGGCACACCCCGTTACACATGTGGCACAATCGCTGATCAAACTCACACTTGAAAATAGGGGACAAAAATCCCACATGTCTGAGGTTACACTGTCATTGAAGGAGCGTGTCACTGCTGTTCGCGCGAACACAATCTCCGCGACGTCACGGCGATCGTAATGAGCAACATGGTCGCGCTTCCTTGCGTGGATGTTGGACCGGTGCGACCCAGTATGATCGCTTCCGTAAGCAGCTGCAAGCTTTGCTGCACATTCCTGGGGTTGAGACGGAATTGAAGGAAAGGATCTGCGACCTTCTGCTCGTCTGGATCGACTGCTTGCCCATCAGCTACTGCGGTACATTTACGGGCCGGATGGTCTCTCGGTGGTGTTCAAACCACCTATCTGCGCTACGAAGGATCGGGCGACATGCACGTGGGACGAACAATCGCTGGACTCCCATCAAACAGCGAGACCTACCACCACGCTTCACGACTGGAGACGACGTCGTGCGTGCTGGCGTACAGGTAGCATTTGGAGTCGTACCACCAAATTTATAATTTGTCTGTGAGTATGCACTGGTGTCCCTTGTGTATCACCACGATTACCTCGTTGCAAACCTCAGCCTGACGCATCCTATGTTCTCATGCCCCCTCTACCAAGACAAGCATCTGCTCCAGCGCCTATGCGATCGTGTATGTGCCAGGCTCGCGACAGAAGATCGCACCCAGACTGCATCAGGGATACCTCCTCATTGTGCTATGATCGCCAAAATCAAAGCGCTTGAAGATGCGGTACATCGGCTCGACAGCACGGCTCTCGACAGAGTTGTCGCGGCGGTCGAGGAACATGGGTCACTGCGAGGAGATCTGAACGCGAGGCTGATCCGCGAGACCATCGCTACATCATTCGAAGCGTACGGGCTACCAACGGTGATGGAGAGATTGACGCGCCAGATAGAGCAGGCAGTCAACGATGAGAACGGAGATGACGGCTCAACGACGTTTCTCTACGATTGGAGAGGCCGCTTTCGGCGGCTTCCACAGGATTTGAAGTTCCCTGATAGTAAGCCCAGACAAATGTGGATCTTGTGGACCTGCGGCAGCAGCAGTGCCCGCCTACCAGCTCTTCGGTACGTCCAGCGTAGCGATCTCTGCACGCTAAACGCTCGCAAGCGTCTGAGCGATCTGCGCTATCTCATGTGCAAACTAGAATCCGCTGCCTCTCGCGAGCTTGGCTGGTGCCCACGCCGTTGCACAGTCAACGATGCGTGCTCTGTGTATGATCGAGTATATGATGCTATTGCTCTGCCAGCACATACTCAGCAGAAACGCCAACGTCGTCGAGTACAATTGTGTTGGCGTAGCGTCGTCAATGAGCTGCGGAAGAGTACCCCACGTCAATAGGGAGTTTTCTGAATCAAAAATCCGCATCCGTACCCGCAAATAGCACAGAAACCGTCCAGAACCCTTTGAAACCGATACAGGTGCGGAAAACCGTCCGTGGAAATGGCCCATTCTACGGACTCAATCCGCAACGAGAACGGCAACATGGCATCGAAAAAAACTGGTCGGAAGTCGAGGACGTGGCTCTCCTGCGCCAGGTGAGCGCCGATCTTCCGTTTGCCGCCAAGCATGGCGCTGTGATGGAGGCCTGGAACAAACTCGCGATGGCTCTCGTGAAGCTCAGCGACTTCGAGAGGCCAAACTTCGACGGAAAGCTCAGAATCGTTTCCTCGCGCTTCTCGAGAAGCACGCGAACGATGACAAGGCGTCTGCTCGCCTCTCCGGCGCTTCATAGGCGTACAAAGAACGTCGCCGGCTTCTCGACCTGGACCCTCGAGCGCAAGAGTGAGATGGGAAAATAGAGGCGCTTACGCCACACCGAGTACATGAGATCGACCGTCGTCAAATAGATGCGGCAAATTGAGGCAACAGATCTTCCAAAGACAGAAACCTGGGAGGTGTAGCGTGATGGATAAGTCAACCGGTACAAAACGATTGCGAGAGCCTCGACCGCGAAACCTTTGTCGCCTGTGGAGGTGACGATCACCTCAGGAAGCCGGAGACGGACGGTCAACTCCTTGATGCCCTCGACATCAAATCGAAATGCAAGCTTGCAGTCCGCATTAGACATCGAGGTGAGGTCCAGCCGCCATGACGGGATGAGCTGGCGCTCGACTCGCATGCTCATGAACGCTTCGAGAAGCAGGTGAGACTTTTTGCGACGCCACAGGAGAAGAAGGAGAGCGATCTTAGCGTCCAAGTGCATTCTGCTTCGATTGTGTTGGGATTTTTTGTGGGTACGGATGGGCACTCCTCTCGAAACCTATTTTTACAAATTCCACATCCGCACCCGTCTAATCTGGATACGGGTGCCGAATTTTTTCAGAAAACTCCCTAATGATACACTCCTATATTCTTGTCACCACGGGTTACACTATGTTCATTGAGGTTACTCTGTCCAGCGTAACTTCCCATGACGTCCCACAAATCTGAAAACATCATCAGAAAGCTGATATCGCGCTCTTTTTAACGGTACTACCCACCCGACTTCTTTCAACTGTGCGGTTACAGTAAGACAAGCGCTTGGTTTTGACTCGCATTGTGCTCTTTAGTCAACACGTCCCCAAGAACAAAATATGTCGATAGTGGTACTGTTACTTTTGTACGTCGCACTCATCAGAAGTCTTCTTGTGCATAAAATCTCGGCCTTCTTGTGCGATTGCTTCGATACCATAGCGGTCGATGTAATCAAAAAGCTCCTCTTCACTCGCGTCAATTCGTAGCTTTCCTAGTCGCAGGTGCTACAACAATACCCAAGACAGTTAGTCATGCAAATAGTTCGCTATCACAACCACCGTACCTTCGCGATGCCGCGTCGAACGTCTGTTGTGAAGATTCCCGGCGCAATTGAGTATCGGACGCACAGTTTGGTCGTGAACTGTCGAGGAAGGACGCCTCGTGGCTTTCTTTCTTCGATTGCTGCAGTCCTATTGTTTTGGACAAAAGTGCGTTGGCGCTCTTTCTTCTGAGATTTCTGCTCCTCAGCTTCTTTGAGCATAGCTTGCAGCTCTTCATCGTTTATGGCTTCGTTTGCTTCGAGTGACCGACGGAGGTAATTCCTCCATTGGTCAGTGTCTGACACTGACCATGCAGAAATGACTTCCTCATAGATAATGTTTTCTCGAAATCGTTGCATTTCCAAGTCCTCTTCAGCGTTTAGCAGGACTCGATGAGTAACTTCTCTGTTATCTGTCGCGCGGTGTGTGTTCTGATCCTCGTACAGCGAAACCGAATGAAGTTTACCACCAAACGTGCTACTGAGCAATACAAGACCTTCCGCTGGGGCGATGGGGATTCGGACGATCCTGTTCGTGTCTTTGGTTGGCAGCAAACGTACGTTAACAGGTCAGCACCAAGCAGGAGGTTCGGAGAACACACGTACTTATTGCAGCGTTGAACTGGGTACGGGTCATTGCCTTAGTAGCTACTGCGAGGGCTCCACCAACCATACACCGAATTTGGTGCAAAAGGAAGGCCTGGCCAACGATGTGAACGCGCAAATATGGCTCGCCGCCAAAATCGTTGATGAGGGAACCCGAACATGAGTAAATCGCGCGACGATGACGCGGAAGTGGTTTGCGTGAAACTGCACTTGAGTTCTCGAATTCACCATACTCGAGAGACGTGTAATCTTCACTGGGCAGGTCATTAGAGTCGTCCTCATCATCTGCTTCAACTTCATGGTCATCGGAGGTCTCGACCGCCCTTCCTGAGGCTTTCTCTGCTGCCGTTCGGGCATGCTGGCGGTAGAAGAAAGATCGTGACTTCGTAAAGTTGTGAAAGTCGTGGATACCTTCATAGTCACGAAGAGCGCGGCAGAACTCATCTACCGCGTCTTGCTCATGCCACTCTTCTTCACTCATGCCCGTTGCAGCGAGACAGCTTGTCTTCAGAAACGACAGTGGCATGAAGTACTCGTACTCGCGTAGGACGCAGTTCTTCCGCGCAGAAAAGCGCTTGTTGACACGCGTGCAGGAAAAGAGGCGAATTGTTGGTGGGAGTGCAGCGTTGATGGCGTCGGTGAGACCTCGAATGCGGCCAGTGGCAGGATCCACATTCTTTTCCTCGTCGATCAGCAGCTTACCAGAAAACTATCGAAGAAGTGTGCCCAAGATAAGTGTTCGATGTATCGATAAGGCTTTGAAAAATACGAGCACGTACCACGATGCAGCCGGCGTGGACCCCTTTGTCCGTGCGGCTACTTCTGGACCAGTCGATCTTGGAGAGATCGACAAAGTTGGACTCGCGCATCGCGCCAGCCTCCAAGATAGCTTGGCGCAGCTCGTTCTCGATCGTCGGCACGTTCTTATTGAGCTGCACGCCGTGGTAGCCCGTGCCCAGGTAGCCCGCGACCAGCGCGACCTTGCGCTTGACGAGCTTGGACGTGCTTTCAGTCGCCAGCCACCGAGCGTTCAGAGACGCCGAGAGGGCGGCCCCGCAGGCAGACGGGCGCAGCAGCGACGAGCCATGGGCGGCGTTGCGGTGGAGCAGCGGGCTGCGCCGCAGCACGGCGCGGAGAGCCGCGTTCATGGGCGTGGGTCAGCCAGCGAGTGAGTGGTGCACGAAATGTTGCCATCTCGATCTCACCTTGATTTGGTAATCTCATACCATGCATTTCGACGACGCTGCGATAGTCACTTCAAGTGTAAACGAGGTTTTACGGCCACCTTGAACCACCAAAAAACCTCGTCAGTGGACGGCGCCAACGTTGGCGAACCGCAGCACCACGTCGTTGGTGCGCGCCACAACACATCCTCGGTCCCGGTAGCAACCATGGTCATGGCCGTCCGTGTCGCCTCCGCGCTCGCCAAGTCGCTGCGCGCGCCGCCCGCGAGCGCGTTCGCGTGGCGCTCGCTCGCCCGCGCGCAGTCGACGCCGGCCGTCGCGCGCTTCTCGACCAAGTACACGCCGCAGCACGAGTACATCACGGTCAACGGCAGCGAAGGCACCGTCGGCATCACCGACTTTGCGCAGAACTCGCTCGGCGACGTCGTCTTCGTGGACCTGCCCAAGGTCGGCGCCACTTTCTCCAAGGGGTACGCATGGCACGGCTGCCGAGCTGAGATAGAGAGAGAGTGAAAACTCATGGCAATTGTTTTGCAGCGACGCGTTTGGCTCCGTCGAGTCGGTCAAGGCCGCCAGCGACGTCTACGCGCCCGTCTCGGGCACGGTCGTTGCCATCAACGAGGTATGTGACTGGTAAATTTCGATGCAAGGCGGATGCAAACCGAGGTCTCACGATGCACGTGCGGTCGGTAGAACCTGAGCGAGAGCCCGAACCTCGTGAACGAGGAGGCCATGACCGGCGGCTGGTTCATCAAGATCAACGTGGAGAACCCGTCGGAGCTCGACGAGCTGCTCGGCGAGGCTGCGTACAAGGAGCACTGCGCGAAAGAGGACCACTAGAGCACCCGCCGCCCTACCGAGTCGCAAGACTCGCTAGCGTTGCGTCTGCCCGTGCCCCTCTTTCCCACCCCCCCAGACAGACCCACGTTTCAGTTGCCCATTAAATACACGGATGCTTCTAAGCACAAAGACATCTTGCCTCCAATCTCCCACGGTCTCCCAAAGAGCCAACGTCAGTCAGTTGCCACAGGAATGATGGCCTCTCTCCCACTGCCTGTCTAGAATGGTAATATTCCTTCGTAAACTCGACTAGATTCGTAAATCCTGCCCCTCTCCCCTTCGAATTCAAACAGTGAGAAAACCGCGCCAACTCGGCAGGCCCCATGGCGGACGACGGCAACGTCAAGGTCTTCTGCCGCGTGCGCCCGCCGAACGAGCGCGAGGGCGGCGCCTCGGCCTTCGCCAAGAAGTGCGTCACCGTGCCGACCGCCGACCCGCTGCAGCAGACCGTGCTGCTCCAGCTCAAGGGCGTGCAGGCCGCGCCCAAGACCTTCACCTTCGACCGCGTCTTCCACGAACTCTCGAGCCAGAACGAGGTCTTCGAGCTCGTCGGCGTGCCCATCACGCGCGCATGTCTCCAGGGATACAACGGCACGATCTTCGCCTACGGACAGACCGGCTCGGGCAAGACCTTCACGATGCAGGGGCCGGACGACGTCATCGACGCCGACGCGCGCAACCTGAGCGAGCCCGAGCGAGCGCTGCGCGGGCTCGTGCCGCGCGTGCTCGACTTTCTCTTCCAGGACGCGCATCCGTTGCGCGTCGCGACCGACGCCACGCGCGTTGAACACACATTTGCCTGCTCGTTCATGGAGATCTACAATGAGCGCGTGTACGATCTGCTCGACCATGGGAGCACGCGCGACGCTGCCGGCCTAATTCTTCGAGAGAATGGTCGCAAGGGGGTTTCTGTGGAAGGGCTGATTGAGAGCGTGGTGAGCAACGCGAGACAAGCTGCTGAGCTCATGGCGATTGGCGCGCGGAATCGGCGTGTCGGGCAGACGGCGATGAACCGAGAAAGCAGTCGCTCGCATAGCGTGTTCGTGCTCCAGATCCAGTCCAAGGAAACGACACCCGATGGAATCACCCGCACGCGCTTATCTCGATTTAATCTTGTGGATCTTGCTGGATCCGAGCGACAGAGGAATACGGAAGCTGCCGGTGAGCGGCTAAAGGAGGCTGGGAGTATCAACAAGTCACTATCTGCTCTTGGCAACGTGATCATGGGCCTCGTGGAACAGTCTGCAGGGAAGAACCGCCATGTCCACTATCGAGATTCAAAGCTGACATTCCTGCTGAAGGATTCACTCGGTGGGAACTCAAAGACGTTCATGATCGCAACAGTATCGCCTGCTGAGGATTCATCCCACGAGACGCTGTCAACACTGAAGTTTGCCCAGCGCGCGAAGCTCATCAGAAACAATGCTGTCATTAACGAAGACACAACCGGCAGTGTTATCGTCTTGCAGGAAGAAATTCTTCGGCTACGTCGCCAACTGCAAGAGGCTCAGGCCGGTCGGGTTTCTGGGCACGATCTTGCTGCAGAAGTGCGGCTCTCTGGGGTCAATCAGTCGCCACCCAGTGAAGCCAACGCGAACGTGTGTGAATCAGGGGTGGAAGAACGACTTACCGAGCTTGAAACTGCTCTAGCATTTTCGTTAGAGAAGAATGAGACGCTGATGCGCAAAAATGGTCAGCTTTCGTTACAGGCTGGTCATCTGCAATCTCTGTGCGAGGAGTTGAAGCGTAACGTATCTCACCTGAAGCTTCACCTACGCCTAAAACGGCAAGGTCGCAATGCGGAAGTGGATGAGTATGAGTCGACCGCTGACGCCATCGAGTGGAGGATGAAGTACGAGGAATTGGAGGAAGCCTTCGCCGAGCTACAAGAACAGATGAATTCTGGGCAAGCGTTTGCAGCTGAGAACAGAGGAAGTGATGTCGATAAACTCAACATCATGTATATGACGCTTACGAAGCAGCTCGCGCAAGTCATTCGTGACAAGCACGAGATATCTGATCGACTCAGCATGAAACAAATGACTCATGGGGATGCGTTTGAAGACAAGATTGCGCTTCTTGAATCAGAATTCATGGCACGAGCAGCAGAATATGAGTCCCAACTCAATACTCTATCTGCCATCAGTTTTGCTGCCGAGGAAAAAGCCAAAGTTGCTTCGCTTGAACTTCTCCATAGTAAGCAGAAAGAGGCAGCTTGGAAGATCGACCAACAGCGTTCCGAGATTATGATTTCAGAACTGCAAGATCAAATATCCAGACTTGAGGCCGAGGCTAGGAAAGCCCATGACATGATACTCGACGAGAAGCGCAACCGTGTCGATTTAGAGATCGCTCTCCGTGGCGATCATTTACGAGAGAAAGAGGACATTGAAGCTCGGCTAGCTGAGAAGCTCACGGATTACTTCGAAATGAAGCAGTCGCGCGACGATATTCAAGTCAAAATGAATGCCGTTATCTCTGAACGAGACGAACTCAAGTCGGAGTTCCACGAGCTTCAAGCCGAGCTTGCAGTGAGAAGTGATGAACTGGCAGCTGCACTAGCCAACGTCGATTCTCGTGAAGATGAACTACGCAGAATGTCTGCGGAGCACGCAGCTTACCAACTCGAACAAAAAGAGGAATCGGAGGCTCTTCAGGCACGATTAGACAGTGCTAGCTCTACAATCAGTCATCTTGAGCTGTCAAACGGCAATCTCGAACGATCTATTGCGGATCTTGACAACGAGAAGGGTTCTTTGCAATCTACCATCATCAAGCTTGAGAGTCAGCTTAACGATAAGGACAAGGTGATAGAGGAACTACGTATAGAAGACCAAAGAAGCTCCACTCTCATCTCCTCGCTTGAAGACTCCTGTACTACCCTCAGGGCGGAGCTATCTGATTCAGCACGAATTTCCACAGAAAAATCGGCGAGAATTGAGGAGTTGCTGAGCGAGCTAGCAGGATCGGCTTCCGCGAACTTGGCTCTGTCTGAAAAGTTGAACAGTACTGAGAACACACTGGACAAGGCACAGGGACAAATCGAATCGCTTGAGCTCGAGCAACAGCAACTTCTTGCCAAGGTTGATTCTCTGGAACGGACAATCGCAGATACCGAGAGGGCCCGAGATGATCTTGCTGATAGACTTCTTCGCAAGACAGACGAAGTGTCCGTGCTGACTGAGGTCAACTCAAAGTTAGTCGCACAAGTCGAAGAGTCCCACTTAAAGTGTGAGAAGGAAGTGGAGTCGCACATCAAAACTAAGGCTGTTCTTGACAAAACGTCTGCGGCTCTAGAGCAGGCAGAAGCCGAGCAAGCGGAGTTGAAAAATGAAATCAACACACTTCAGAGAGAAAACGCTCAACTTAACGCAACGGTGGACTCGCTGACCGAAGAACTTGCAAAAAAGTCCGAGTCGCTTCAAATCACAGAGGAAACAGTACGTGAGTGCAGACTGGAGATGGCCGAGCGTGCAAAGAAGTATGAAGCCGAGCTTGAGATCAGCGAAGAGAAATATTCCAACCTAGCCACACAGCTTGATGCAACGATCCACAAAAATGAGCAGTTCATTGCAACTTTGAGGTCTCAACACGCCGATGACCTCCAATCTCTCCAAAACAAAGCGGAGGAAGTAGCTCTCTTGCACAAGACCCAAGTTACCGAGCTGAATCAAGAGATCGAAGATGGAAAGTTGCGTTTACGAGACGCAGAACAGCAACACCGTGAATGTGTGAGCGGATTGCAGCAAGAGATTCAGTCTCTTCGGACTGATCTTAACTGTGAGAAACAAAATCGAGCAGATGATACAAAACGAGCGCAGGACAGATTGGACGAACTGGTTCAGGATTACGAGAGCAAGCTGAGCTCTCTGGCTGCGACGTCGGAACAGCTCAAAAAGGATTACGAATCCAAGATTGATTCTCTAAATTGTGCCCTCGACAGTGCGAAAAACAAGATAAACGAACTCGATAGTGCAATCAAACATCTCGAGACCGTAAGAACGACTCTTGAGGGACGTGTCAGCTCACTTGAAGCTACCAAGGAGGGACTTGAGGAGACGATCCAGAAGCTGCAAGGCGAGCGTGATGGCCTGGTTGGACGAGTACGATCTCTTGAGTGCGATTTGGCACAGGTGACCAGTGCAAAGGCCACTGCTGATGATCAAATTGACAAGCTTACACAAGAATTGAAGTCTCAAATTGATCTTGTCCATCAACGAGACAATGAGATAAATGCTTTGGAAAGCACGGTGAACGATTTGAAGACGAATCTCGAAATCTTAACCGACGAGCATTCCACTATTGTCGAAGAACTGAAACAATCGGGAATTCTAGTCGAGGAGCTCAAACGATCTCATGAAGAGACTATGTCAGAAACTCGGAATGCACATGCGACTGAGATCCACCGACTGACGAAGGATGCCGAAGCTTCAACGCAGAGGCTAGAGCGTATTCTGTCTTCTTTACGAGAGGAGTCCTCGGCCAAGGGCTTGGAAATCGATAGGTTGGGTGAGGTTATCCAGAGCCGCGAGATTGTTATTGCCCAGCTGGAAGGTCGAGTCTCTGATGAACTTCGCGCCAAGGAATGTGCACTTAGTGATCTTTCAAGCGCACGTACTTCTCTCGAAGAACGTGACCAGACCATCCTCGAGAAGGATGAAACTATTGCTCGCGTTCAACAACAGTTGGAGTCACACCAAGAGGAGGCAAACGAGGTCAAGGTTCAATTAAGTGGCCGGGTTCAACTCTTAGAGGCAGATTTGAATGATCTCAGTCGAGCCCACGATCTTCTAACGACTTCTAACGATTCACTATCGAAGCAATATGGCGAGACAGTGTCCGAACTGGAGCATGCGCGAGCCCAAAATGACGACTTCGTGAAGCAAAATCAAGAACTAGGTCGCCGATTGGATGAGACTAAGTCGGATTTCGCGAGTCTCATGACTACTTCGGGCGAGTTGAAGAAAGAGCTGACTATGAAAGCCGCAGAGATTGCAGCAATTTTGGGGGAGAAGCGACGCCTTGAAGATAATGTGACGGAACTCAAGAAACTCATCACTCAGCGAGAAGAAGAAATCGACGAAAAGGACAGCGTCATCAGCGGTATGGAAGAAATAATTGAGAATCTTGAAGCAGACAAGCTGAGTGCTTCGAAAGATCTTGAGCGGATTGCACAAGCTGAAGAGGCAGCTCGAATCAAACTGCAGAAGTTTGAATCAGAGCTTGATATGAAGACAAAGGAGCTTGCAAGTACCCAAGAAGCCCACAAAATGGCCGAAAACTTATATCGCGAAGCCATGACGAAGTCAGAAGTTTTGGTTTCAAGTCTCCGTGATGAAATAAAACGTGCTAGCAATGATTTGGACGCAGCAAACACGGTCATCAAGCAAAAAGACAATGAGCTTGGTGATTACGCTGGAACAGTTGAAAAGCTTCGAAGTGAAATCAAGCATCTAACAGCGAACTGTGATGATCTAGCTAAGCAGATCCGTCAGAATGAGGAGCTCCGAGTATCTCTCGAGGTCGAGAATAAAGAAAGAGAGAAATCTTGGGAGCAAGCGATGAACGAGATTGCCGTGGCACTTGCAGACTCGAAGTCTCGATGTGAATTATCCGAAAAACTTGCTACGACGAAGTGTAATGAACTGGCTGATTGTATGACGGCCCTTAAAGCAGCCCAATGTGAGGTTGCGGCTGCTCTCAATACGATTGCAAGCTTGGAAGAAAAATCAGCAGCACAGTTGGCATCGTCACAAGAGGCGCAAGAAATTCTTCGAAAGAGAATATCTGAACTTGACAAGGATATCGATGATCTAAGAGCCGACTCAAAGAAGAAAACAGTCGAGGCAGCTGAAGTTGAAAAGTGCCTCCAGCAGGAGTTGATTGAAGTTCGTCATGAACTGGATCATTCATCGGAGAAGCTGGCTCGGCAGCGAAAGAGGAACGATTCGCTCCAGGAACTCAACGGTCAACTCACACGAGAACTCGAAGAAAAATCGACTACTATTTCGAGTAACGCGGAACTACTTCATCATATCAAGGTGGAACTTCAAAGTGCTAGGGATGAGAAATTACTTGCGCAAGAACAGCTTGCAACTACGATGCAAACGCTGTCGACGCTCACTGTTGAGATGGAAGAGCTCTCGAAAGCACATAAGCAGCTTGCTACTGAAGTAGAGCAGAAGATGGAGCGGCTGAAAGCGAAAGAGTTGGAGTGGGAAGCGAAGGAGATGGAGTTAAAGGGGCGGACATCGGTCGTTGGCGAGATGGAAGAGCAAATTGCTGATGAATCTAAGCGACTGGCTGAGGAAAAAGTTCTCGTTGCCCAGCGCAAGAAGGAAGCAGACAGAATTAAGCGTGAGTATGATCAGCTGAAAGTTCGTGTTGAGGATCTCGAGACGACGAAGATCCAGCTCACAAAGGAGAGAGAGAAGTACCGAAAAGAAGTTAACGTACTGACTCATCGACTAGACGAGATCTCCAAGGAGAACGACAAGCTCGTAGGCCACGACAACAAGCGCCAGAAAATCCAACACCACATCAAAGTCAAGGAGGAGAACAATCGACTACAGGAAGAGGTCCGTCTCCTGACCGAGCAAAAGTTTAAGCTCGAAGTGAGAATCGAGAAACTGGAGCTGTCGTTGAAGGAGAAAGAAAATATCGTGAACGAAGCTCAGATTGACCTCTCGAGGTCACCATCTTCAGTGAAGTCCAACTCCAGTCTTCGCGGAAACCAGCACACATTATCTTCAACGACTTTGTCGTCAGGAAAACAGAAAACGGACACACAACCCGTCGAATCATCTGTGAGGAAGCGTTTGCGATCGCGCAACGAATGAGTGATCTTTAGATAGAGTTAGTACCGATGTATGTACGTCAATATTTCATCTCTGCTTCACATTTGATCGGACGGAAATTGCTTCCAAAAGCGCGATGGCTTCCCTTGTCGACATCGCTCGAGCGATGGACAAAGAGAAGCGTGAGGAGCTGAATGCTTCAAAATCGACGATCTCATTAGTAGACATCGCAAGAGAGAGGCAAGACCAGGGGGCTGGAGTCGTTGTCAAGCCGCTGACTCTCCTGGATGTTGCGCGTGACGTGGAAAATACAGCAAACCCAAGCACCGAAGCGTTGGCGCTCTCTCTGTCGAATCTCGCTGAGGAGATCAACAAGGAGGAGCGAGACCGCATTGACGCTGCGATCACCAAAACGGCTGCTCAGGTGAAGACGGAAAAAGCCCAAGAGCGAGCGAGTGCGCTCAAGGTGGCAGCGAACGAGGTGCTGGAGGATGAATCTAGAGAGGCCGCTCAGGAGGGGTCTACTGTACCGAAGAAGCAATCACCACTGCCCTCTGACCTGCCGAAAGCACAAACTCCTCCGAAGCCAACACAAGATGATGATGACGGCTACTCGAGTTTCGAGGATGATGAGAAAGAGAAGACCAACGGTAGCGAGAAAGTCGTCTCCAAGAAACCACAACGGAAGGTGGCCAAAGAAGAAGACAACCAGAGTGACTCGGTCTCGACGACAGGGCCTCACAGAACTACGCCAAGCGATTCTCCCCAGGCGAAAGAGTTCTTACGCGCAATCTACCGAGGCGAGACTCGGAGAGTGCGAGATATGATGCGTGACGAAGACGTCGACGCCAGCTCCACAGACCAGGTACGGATCATGATTCCGAGTTCTTTGGGAACAACTCACCGAGTTTGGCACCCGAAGCACGGGTGGAGTGCACTCCACTGGGCAGCATCCCAAGGGCAAACCGAGATCCTTTCATTCTTGCTGGCGAAGGACGCTCGTGTGGACGACGTCGAGCACGTGAACGGCTGGACGGCACTCCATCTCGCTGTTGCGCGAGACGCGGTTGGCTGCATTAAGAAACTGCTCAATGCCGGCGCGCAGCTCACGATCCAGGACGCCTACGGAGACACAGTGCACGACCTGCTCAAGGCCAAGAAGGGCAAGAAGAGAGAGCGCCTGCTGCAGCTGTTCGAGTCGCATCGGCAGTGAACCAGGCGTCGCGTCAGGTTTCTCTCTCGTATATTTTTTCCACTGTGTCGTCATCACAACCGAATCGCCTCCCCCCCGCGCGAAGAGCGGCTTTCTCTCTCACACACTCTCTCTCTCGTTTCTCTCTCATGGTACAAATGCGCTCCGGAGTTTTCTCGACTACGACGACGCGCCAAAAGTGCCGACATTGTCCTTCTTGTCGTTCTTCTCGACCTTGACCGACTCGCGGTACTTCTGGAGATAGAGCTTGAGCGGCTCGACGTAGCAGTCGAAGCCGAGCGTGCTCATGGCCCAGATGATGTCGTCGCCGTTGATGGTCTTGCGCTTCTCCTGCTGGCACTTGTCGCTCGCCTCGCTCGTGATGAACGAAATAAACTCGCTCACGCACTCCTGGACCGTCTCCTTGCCGTCCTTGGCGATCTTGGCGGTCGACGGAAGCGACACTTTCATGATGCGCGAGATGTTGGCCGTGGGCAGGAAGCGGTCCTGCTCGCGGATCTCGTCGTTGTCCTGCTCGTCCTTGCTCGACATTCTCCCCCTCCTCGTTGGCTTCTTGGCTTGTGCGCTTCGATTTCAGAGGCAGTTGGTTATTTATTTCGGCAGGGAAAAGTAACGAAATAGATTCTCGCGCGAAAAAACACAAACCCTTCGAACAGGAAGTTTTTTTTTTTTCTCCTGATAAGACAAACGGTAAATTACTTCCCTCCAAGGGTTTGTTACGGAGTCCAAAAATGGTACAGAATCATTTTGTGGGGGATGGCCAAGGCACAATGGCAACAACACCAGATGCAACATGGCAGTTCTATTCTTCGTCATCACCGACCTCTTCGTCGCTCACGTCGTCCGTCTTGAAGAACGTGTACGAGAGGGTGATGTTGTTGACTCCGGACATGGACGGGTCCTCGCAGAACTCTGGGTCAATGAAGAAGAACACTGGCATGTCGATCTCTTCGTTGGCCTTCAGGCGCTGTTCTTCGAAGCAGAAGCATTGGATCTTGTTGAAGTAGACGCCAGTGTTCGGCGGGTAGACATTGTAGGTCGCCACCCCGGTGATCGGCTTGTCGGTCTTGTTCTTGGCCGTGAAGAACGCCAACGCAGTCTCGCCCGGCACGATGAGCAGGTCTCGCTGCTGCGGACGGAACGACCACGGCATGTTGGCGCTGACGCCGCCGTCGAACGTCACTCGGATTGGACGCGCATCGTCGCGCGGCGTCAGCTTGTCGGCGATGAACACGTCGGCGCGCTGCGTGGTGCCGCCGAAGCCGGTCATCTGGCAGAAGATCTTGTACAGCGGCACGGCCGCATACGAGATGCCGACCCAGGCGACCGCGATGCCTGCAAAGTAGATGAGCGCGCGGCGGTTGCGCTCCTTGAGCGCCGCCTTCTGCGCTTGCTCCTGCGCGGCGCGGCGCGAGGAGGAGGACGACGAGGACGACGCAAAGCCACGCGCCGTCGGTCTCACCAGCCACGCCGAGACCAGCGGCGTCTGCAGGCCGCGCGCGCGCGCCGACGGGGCGCTCCAGTGGCCGAGTGCACGCAGCTGCACGGGCGTGGCGGTGGGACGCAGCGTCGCTGCACGGCCGAGCACTGTGCGCAGCAACATGTTGAGGCGAGGCAACTTGCTCGAGTGATGATGGGACCAACTCACTCACTGGGCCGGTCACCGGGCCACAGGCAGTGGACGACTGTTTGATTCAAAACAAGTGGAGAGGTGTTTTATACAGCTCGGAATGACAAAAGGTGCATGTCAACGAGTGACGCCGGCAAAGGACCCATGGACGGTGAGGACAACTATCTCGCTCGTCGTCGTCAGCGATGGCGAGCCGATGTCGGTGGCGTCGTTGGCAGAGTGGAGTCGGAGTCTTTTTTTTTTCTGATTGAAGTGTGGTCGACGCACTCGCTCGAAAACCGGAACCGACCGCCACGAGAAGACCTGTAGGCACGGCGAGAGCAGGACACAAGCAAGACAAGCAAGCAGGCCCACAAGAATGCTGACGCTCATGGTAGTTTTTCGTTGTGTTCTCCAGGCCGCGAAGCAGGAACAAGCTGAATTATCCCTTATCGCTCGCGGGGCCCCGGAGGTGGTGGCACACAAGTTGAAACTGTTGCTGCTATCCTCGAGTCGATGCGATCCACGACAAGCCGTTCCCCAAACGAGACGAAACGGCTTACTCGTTCTCCTCAGCGCGAACGCGAGCGTTGGCGTTCGTCACACGGATGTTGAGCTGCTCGGCGCGCTCGACGATCTCGCGGCGCTTGCGGCCCGACACGTTGTGGGCGATCTCGGCACAGTACTTGCGGTTGTGCATCAAGAGAAGCTCGAGCTCGGCCGTGTTGTTCACGACGAACTTCAAGAAGCCGTTCGGGAGCGTGTGGCGCGTCTTCTTGTTCGAGCCGTAGCCGACGTTCGGCATGCGGATGGCGCCCTTGAACTTACGACGCACACGGCCATCGATACCCTTCGGGCGGCGCCACGACTCCTACGCAATCGTCACGCGCACACGGAACAGAAAAAAACAAAAAAATGCACAGACCCGCTTAGCCATCTCTCTTCCCTGTGCCAAAACCCCACGCATAACGAGTCGCGTGTTCACTCACCGGCACACGCTTGAAGCGGTTCGACTGGTGACGCTTGAACTTGGTCACGCGCTTCTTCACGATCTTCGCGCGAACGACAGGAGTAACTTGCACCATCTAGCGCCCGCGACGAGGGAGAGCGTGAGTCTCGGCGCCGGAGCTGCCCACGAGGCCCGCGGCGCGCATTACCTTTGAGGAAGCTTTCGAGTTTTCAGCACTACTTAGCCCTCGAGCCTGACCGCCTCGAGCCGCTGACGGCCAGGCGAAAACCTTCTCATGGCCATTCAAGTTGCGGTCGGAGGTGAACCGGTTCGGCATTTCGAGTGAACCGGTCTCGGCGGAACACGATTTCAGCCAATGCGAAAACGGTTTACGAGTCAGATCTGAGACATCGGAGGCGACGGATGACAACGTGTTTGATTGGCTGGAGTCCAGCTGAGACTGAGGTCAGAGCCGGCCTCCGGGTTGACCAGCAAGCAGAAGGAAGCGATGACCTCGGCCGCGGCGATGGCGATGCGCCATCTCGGGCGCGATGGTAAGCGGGGCGCGCGGCCGGTGCGGCGCCGTTGTGTGTAGCTGAGCGAGGAGGTTCTGGCCTGTAGCCACGGGCGCGCACGAGAAAGTGCTGGTCATGACGTACAATGTGCTCGCGCAAACGTACGTCAAGTCGAGTTTCTTCCCGTACTGCGACCCCATCGCGCTGCGCTGGAAGAACCGCTCCAAGAAGCTGGTGAGTTGGGCGAGGCGGATGCCGTTGGTGAGGTTTTGTGGCCGCTCAGGCGATTATGTTGCGATGGTAGGAAGAGGTCTTCAGGTCGCTGCCTGCGAAGCCGCATGTGATCTGTCTCCAGGTACGTGGTGGTTGCCTGGATGCTGGCGGCGCGGATACCTGGACTCAGACAATTGGAATCCAGGAAGTCGACAATTTCTACGAATTCTGGGCGCATACCATGAAAAACATGGGTTACGAAGGGTGCGTCACGCTTTGGACGCCGCCGTGGAGAATGTCAAACTCATTGCCATCCGCTATGACAATGATCAGCTTGTACGTGCAGAAACAGGGGCGAAAGAAAGAGGGCATCGCCATCTTCTGGGATGATAAGAGGCTCGAGTGCGTCACTCACGAGACGATCGGGCTGGACTTCCCTGTTGGTGACGAGTCCGGTATGATGAACTTCATGGCTGGCCATTCTTTCAGTTGGACTCATATCCTATCTTCTCAGACTGCAGCTCAGACTTGATTAAGCGCACCGAGCGTGGCAGTGTCGGCCTCATCACAGAGTTCGTCATCCGCAAGGTCACCGACAGTGCAAAGTCGGCGTTCCTCGTTGCCACCACACATCTCTTCTGGGACCCGCTGCAAGAAGACGTCAAGCTGCTCCAGACGCGACGTATGGTTCGCCACCTCGAGAAGTACAACACCGAACGCAAACTTCCCGTGGTTCTCACTGGAGACTACAACTCGCTGCCAGACAGCGAAGTGTACAAATTCATTCGAGAGAAGCACGGCTACGACAGTGCCTACGCTGAGTACGACCAGAGTGAGATTCCCCCGCGAGAGCCAGCCTTCACCAACGTAAACGGGCTTCGCAACGACGAAAAGAACCGCGAGATCCCGGGTTTTATCGGCACTCTTGACTACATCTTCTACCAGTCACCTCGGTACGAGATGCCCGAGTGTGCGATCTCAGTCTTTGACAAGCGAACTGATGATCTCTTTTTTCCCACAGCCTTCAACCCGTGGCGTTGCTGGAGATCATGTCGCGCGAAGAAGCCACGAAAGAGCGCTCGCTGCCGAGTCGATTCTCGCCATCGGACCATCTTCCGTTGGTCTGCGAGTTCGCCTTCGCGCTGGAGGAGTGAACCCATGTTGAATGGACCTTGTTTCGATGGGGAAGTGGACATGGTCAACCTTGTACTGTAAATTACGCCTCTTGTTACAAACGTTCAATTGAAATCGTCGGTCCAACGGACACGTTACGAACGCGATGACCTGGCCGGCATTGAGAGGGGAAACCCATTCCAAGCACTTGAACAAGGCGAGGAGATTCGCACGACGTCTCTCTGTATATCACGCTCTTAGTCGAAAGCAGAAGCGCGGACATGGGCGGGGCGACATCTTCATTATCCAGAGCCGGCAATCCCGGCTCGCTCTTCGCGTCGCCGCGCGAGAAGGCGGCGCTCGAGAAGATCGTCTCGGAGCTCCCCGTGCCTCGCGAAGACCCGGCCTACGCGGCGCTGTTCAATGCGCCGGTGTCGCTGACCCACTTGTCACAGGCCGACGTTGAGTACCTCAACATGGAGTACGGCACGACGCTCGGTGAGTGGCGCCGCGAGATGGTGAGAGCCGCAGTGACGTGAGACTGACTTGGGTCCGTCCATGCAGCGCAAAACAACTTGCGGTCTGGCAACTTCCGCGTGCTCGTACGGTACGCGATCCATGCGCTGCCATTGTGCTACCGCATGGAGAAGATGACACCCGAGGAGATTGAGTCGTACGCGGCGCCGTCGGGGAATGCACTCAACACCAACGGGGTGGTACCGGAGACTAAGAAGCGATCGACGCATGAGACCCACATCCACCAGGCGCTCAATGCGCTCTTCCTCGTGCGCAATTTCACGATGCGCTTCGTGGAAAAGCAGGACGAGTGTTCATTGCTGGCGCACTTTAACCAAGTTACACTGCCCGACTTCAATGCCATCACATCTCCGAGAGGTAGGCGTCCACACATTCCTTTGAGCGGATCATGGGATGCTCATGTACTGGTGCGTTTAGCACGAGGGAACACGGGTGTTCGGGTTGGTGATCCGACTACAAGTAGCCGACCGCCTCTCGTTCGTTCGACGTCGGCCATGAGTGATGATCTCGCATTCAAGTTTCTCGAGACACTGATGACGATTCTGATCGACTACAAACCATCGTCGAAAACATATGAGTTATACGTTGAGGTGCTGAACATGTTGCTGGTTCTGTTGTCACCTGTCGCGTACCCTCGGGATCACAGCAAAGACGCTGGTGACCTGAGTGCCCACAATCCGTTCCTGCACATGCTCATCACGTCGTCAAGTCCCGGAGGCAAGAAATCATTTTGGGCTGCGAGCCTTGTGAACACTCTTCTCCAAAACTACATGGATCCGATTCAGTCCCCACCGGGCGCTAGAGATGCTCTGTCGGTCGCAATATCAGTAAGAAATTTTGAAGAGATGTCGTTGATCAAGATTTCTGAAAATCTGGAGGCATCCACGATCGAAGAAGCCGAACAGTTTTCATATCTTACCCTCGAAGGCATCGGGTCACTAGCCTGTAAGTTGCATGATCTGGGTACCATCCGATCTTTGGGCTCACTATCCGTTGTTTGTGCAGCTACAATCTTCAAGTTTCCACTGAGTTTCTATCATTACTTCGTCGCGACGGACGGCCACTCGTATCCGGTTGCCGAGAGAAGTGCATTGATCTTTCTTGTTCTCATGCAAAGCTGTCGGGACTCTGGAGCACCCAGCAATCCGTTCCGCGAAGTCTTGTGTTCGGTCACGAACTCAGAGAAGACCAGCGGTGATGAAGATGTCGTGCGTGTCGGTGGTCAGAAACAAGAAGATGGAATCCGCGGCAAACTCGCAGAGCTCCCATTTTCCAAACTCTTCGCCGCCGCAGGTCACAAGGCGCCGTATGAAAGCAGTCACTTAGTGCTGTACACACTTCTGTATACAAATCCGATGATGCTCGACGCCGCGATCACCAATTGCGACGTCGACAACGTTATTCTGCCGATGCTCGAGACGCTATATCATGCCAAGTCTGTCGACCCGTCACGCATTTACATGCTCGTGATCACGCTCCTAACGTACACCCAGGACCCAGCTTTCGTCCGCGATGCCCACTCAAAGATGATGGTCCACAAGGTACCCTGGTATTCGGAACGATACATCCTCGACGCGTCGTTGGGCAGTTTGATGATGGTTATCTTCACGCGGCTAATTTACCGCAACATCACGCACTTTCAGGATAGCTTTATTCACCTGAATGCGTTTGCTGCTCTCTCGAACCTTGCACGCTCAGCTGAGAACATTCACGTCTACGCTGCACAGAGCATCGTTAGCTTGATCGAAATGCTTGCCAAGATGGAAGTGAAGTTCTCAGCCAAAATGGAGCGTGAAAACCAATTTCATAACGAAGAACTTGTCCAAAAGCGAAGCGCATACGTCGAGTTCATCCGTTTGCTGCTCGGAGTTGTGTCATCTTGTCTCAAGCCAAATCTGCTTCCGCGGAATCCACAGCTTGTAAGTCAAGTTTTGCATGTCTTGATCGATTTATGCTCTCATTCTAATGTGCTCATGTTCTTGCAGATTTATTCCATCTTGTATCGAGCAGAAACCTTCACGACACTGCAACAACACCCAGAGTTTGCCCATCAAGTGAACAACTACTCCGTCTGGAGTACACTCTCTCGGTTCCAGACCCTGGTTGAGTCCAAGACAACACCAGAGGAGACGCTTGACGTCAACACGGTTCTGGAATTGATCACTGCTGAGTGTGTCGGACTCTTGGCATCGACGGCGTCGACAACAAGTCGTCATGGAGGACGTGGTGATGTGCGCCATGTCGATGACGATGCGAGCTACCGATACGAAGAGGAGACGGACCCGGAGCAGTTCTTCGTGCCGTACATATGGAAGCTAATCTTCGAGCAGACGCCCGAGTTTTGTTGGAAGGTGGACAAGATCACACTGTTTACACCGGGCGTCAAGGCCACTGTCGTCACGCAATGAAAAGATGTGCAAGAATGGCGGGTAAATAGACACAGGGATCCATAGACGAAACAACAATATGAGCAACTCGGCGTTGGCAACGTGAATACTAATGAAGAAGGGAAGGGCTCACACATTGTTGACAGGTATTTGGACATGGGATTTAGAATGGGCGTTTACAAAAGTGCTCTAGTTCGAGCCGGTCTTGCGCACCGGAGCGATCTTGCGCTCAGCGAAAGTCGGGAGGATGAACGCAGCGCTGTGGAGGGCCGTGTTGTAGTAGCGGAGGGTCTCCGCGACCTCGGCCGAGGGCTCGCGCTTCGGCTTGACGAGAGCGTCCTTGCTGTCGTCGAGCGAGCACATGACGAAGCCGATCTGGCCCGACGGGTACGTGGGGATCGTGGTGTAGGCGTACTGGACCGTCGGGAAGAAGGCGTGGCAGCGCGTGAGCACCTCAGTGATGATGTCGAGGTGGAGCCAGAGGCACTCGCCCTGGGTGCACACGATGCCGTTGGGCGCGAGCGACTTCTTCATGTTCTCGTAGAACTCGGCGCGGAAGAGCACCTCGGCCGGGCCGACCGGGTCCGACGAGTCGACAATGATCACGTCGAACTTCTCGGTGGTGTTGTCGCGGAGGTAGGCAGCGGCATCGGCGTGGAGCTGTTCAAAGAGGAAGAAGATTCGAGGTCAGTTTTGATTCTGTTCTCCTCGATTTCGATTGTGGAGTGAGAAGAGGGCAAGGCACGTACGAGCGTGAGGCGCGGGTCGTTGAAGTTGGAGGCGAGCGACTTGGTGAAGAACTTTTTGGCGACGTCGCAGACCATCGGGTCGATCTCGCACATGACGATCTTCTCGACCGTGTCGTGCTTGGCGACCTCGCGGAGCACACCGAAATCGCCACCGCCGACGATGAGCACGCTCTTGGGCGCGGCGTGCGAGAACATGGGCAGGTGCGTGATCATCTCCTGGTACGAGAACTCATCGCGCTCGGTGCACTGGATGACGCCGTCGAGCACGAGCACGTTGCCGTAGGTCGCCGACTTGAAGACGAGCACGTCCTGGAAGTCGGACTTGCCCTGGAAGAGCACCTCCTCCATCTGGAGCGAGAACTTCTGCCCGGGCCAAAGGGCCTCGGTCTCGGAGAACCACTGCTTGCTCTCGGCCATGCTGCGCGTCGTCGGGAATGGGATTTTCGGGACTGAGGAGCGCGGTCGGCTCGCCAGACGACGGCCGGCGGCAGCGAGAGCTCGGCGGGCGAGGATGGCGGACGGGCGGTCTCGTCGTCGGCGAGCGAGTGCCGGTGGTTGGTGGAGAGGCCTTGCGCAGCCATGTTCCATGATCCAGTCACATGAGCGGAGCGGACGAAACATTCGAAGGGGTAGGGGAGGCGGAGCGGAGCCCCCCCCCAAAAAGGGGACGAGCGACGGAGGTAGTAGTTCAGTACATTGCGTCAATTCAGGAGAACGAGGAAGGAATTGATCGGATTTGAAAGGGCACGGCACAATGGTCGGGATTCTCGGATCGAAAGACGAGCAAGATGCCGCGCTACTACTGCGACTACTGCGACACGTACCTCACGCACGACTCGGTGAGCGGCGCAGTCGTGGTTTGCGTTGTGGAGAAGGAAGAACGACTGACGTGCTCGCGTTGGTTGCGCGTCAATCGCGCCTGAATTGACGACAGCAAGCCGGCCGCAAGCAGCACAACCGAGGATGGAAGCACCGTGAGAACGTCAAGCTCTACTACGAGCAGTTCCTCACGGGCCAGGGAGTCGTCATGATGCGTACGTTGCTGACGCATCGAAGCTCGTGTGTTGCATTTGTGGCTGTGTGCTCACGAGCGACGTGCTGTGGTGTGTAGCCGGTGAATGGCTGAAAGCAGGAGCCATGGGCGGCGCTATGCCGCCACGTGGGCCGGGAGGATTTGGCGGCCCAGTTGGCCCAGGAGGGCGTGGGCCGCCGGGGATGTTCCCTCCTCGTGGTCCTCCGCCGCGAGGAATGATGCCGCCGGGCATGATGCGTCCTCCGCCGTTCCAAGGTGGAGCTCCTCCACAGTTTCAAGGTGGGTATCTCGCTTTTGCCTGAAGGAAGGTGACGAGAACTCATGCATGGGCTCTGTGTTTAGGGGGTGCGCCATACGGGGGCATGCGACCGCCTCCCCGACCGTCTATCTATGGTCCTCAGTCATGATAAACAGGCTAGCGAATCAATCAAAGGGACAGGTATTCGATTCTTTCTATGGTGAGGATTTGCCGATGCGAAGGCCAAGAGGGACATGGAGTTGCGTGTTCTTCTCAGCAGACGACCTACGACGCCTTTTTCTTGAAGAACATGTTATACACGACAGTCGCGATTCCGAGCAGCAGGATGAGGCAGATCATGTCCATCATGCACTTGTCCGCGCTGCGACCAATCTTCTTGAGCGTGTCCTTCATCTTTTTGTTCACGCTCTCGACTATCGACATTCGCGTATGTCATCAGTTGAGCCCAACAAAGACATGGAACCAAGACATCATACCATGCGCACTCGTTGTGTCGATTCGCTCCTCAAGACCATCTATCATGATACTTTGCTGTTGCAATTCTTCATGTAGCCCACGGGCAAGTTGACCAAGCGTCTGGACGCCATCACCAATCTGATCGATCATTTGGTCCTACGTTGAGCGCAAAAGTTTGTTAGAAGCCACCCGTCATTTCCTCCCCGACTGGACCAGAGAGACATACGAAGCGCTGGTCGTTGTCCTTGATCTGCATCATCACACCTCGCTGCTCATCCGAGATCTCTTCTTGGCCTTCTCCACCACCACCACCGCCGCCACCACCACCACTATTGGTTCCATCACCTCCACCGCCGCCACCACCACCACCGCCGTACGAGAACTGACCAGGCTTCGGTTTGGCGCTGAAGAATGCTCCGTTCTCGAATGTACCGAGCGCGCTCGAGTTGCCACCTTCTCGAAACGATGGCGACGCACCAGGTGACCGGAAGTTCTGCGCTGCAAGGTCTTTGATCAGCGCAAACTCGGAGATGTACTGATCCACGAATTCTTTCCGGATGTTCAGCTCCTCAGGCGAGTACTTGGTCTGCAGTGCGAGGACATTCAGGTCACACGTCCTTTCGCAGAATTTCCTCGAAAGGACGACGCACCTTTTTCTTCTTCATTTCCGCGTCCACGCTGGTCTTGAGCTCATTGATATCCTGGCCCACGAGCCGGATATCCTCTCGAATCTCTTGCTGCCGTCGGATGGCCTCGCGCGGGTGCTTGTTGCGATTGATCTTGGCCTCGGGGTCTTGCAGGTTCTGGCCAGCGAACACAATTGCTCATGAGGAGACAAGCCATCGCAGCAACAGCCCAAGCACACAGACAAATTTCAGCCGATGCAGTCGCTCGCCGACCTGCGTCTTGAGCTCGTGGAAGCGGTCGCCGGCGTCTTTGCGCTTCTTCTTGTCGTCCTCGCCGCCCATTTCGCGGTTGATCCGCGACAATTTGTCCATCAGCCCATCGAGCTCGCGACTCATCGTTGCTCAGCCACGCGCCGCGCTGCAAGACGGCAATCCTCCTCTTCCTCTTCCTCTTGCTCTCTCTCTCTCTCTCTGCTGCAAGAGATCAAGCCGCTCCAATTTAGCCTCGCTCCCGTTCTCCGAGAAAGGCCGTAACGGACTATTCACATGGGTACACACTTCCTCGTTAAAAACCGAAATCGTATTTAATAGGAAACGACACTCACTCCGGATCTGACTCCAGACCAGTGAGCAGCTCCCTCGCGGAACATGGCGGCGGCCAAGGCCCAAGACTTCGCGCACCGCGTCGTCGAGTTCGCGGACGCCGATGCGTGCGCCAAGTTCTTCGAGGAGAAGCAAATCGACTTTGACAGGGTCGACGCCGGCGGCTCCACGGTGCTCATGAGCGTCGTGGCGAGAGGTGCGGCCGACTGAGTGGGCTCGCGAGAGAAAGAGAGAGATAGAGAGACTGACGCCGTGCTGTGCGTGGGAGCAGAGCGCGTGGACCTCGTGGGGCTCGTCATGGACCGCACGACCAACCTCGAGGCGGCCACGGTCTCGAACGGCACGACCGTGCTGCATCTGGCCGCCATGGCCAGCAATGTACGATCGCTCGAGTCGAACGAGGAATTGGTTTTTGGCTGAGATTGACAGTGTGCTGTTGGTAGCCGCTGGTGATCAAGGAGCTCGCGGCCACGGACGAGCGTAAGAAAAAACTGCGCGCGATCGCGAACGCGTGCAACCGCAACGGCGACACGCGTACGTTCTTTTTTGCACTTTGGGCTGTGACGTGATGGTTGAAAGGTTGATTGGTCTGGGGTTGTGTGGATGCTTCAGCTTTGATGATGGCAAGCGTCGTGAAGAACGCGGTCGCTGCCAAGATCCTCGTCGAGTACCTGGACGCATTCACGGCACCCAAGAACTCGACGGGGCTGACGGCGCTGATGCTGGCGTCACGACTGAGAGATGAACGTGAAGGACCGACCATGGCTGCTGAGAGCGCGACGATCGTGTCGCTGCTGCTCGCTTATGGTACAGATGTGAACGCAGTTGAGTCGGTCGGCCGACAGACGGCTCTCCACTTTGCGCTGCTTACCAAGAATGTCATGGTTGTGGAACAGCTTCTCACCAGTGCGTGATAGTCTTCCTCGATGGTGTTATAGTGGTCTCACTCGCTTTACTGGTTGTGCACTACTGTTTAGTCAGCGACATCAACCTTACGGCTCGCAACAAAGCGGGTCACTCACCAGTGCAATTGGCTCGGAAGCTCAAGCTTGACAGCCTTATTGACACGGCTTTGGAATCGCAGTGGCAAGTGGTGGAAGAAGAAGCGAATTCTCTGAGCGAGCAGGTCGCACAGGAGCTCGCCAACGCGGTGGATCCTGGAAAGCAGCAAAAGAAGAAGAAGGACAAGCACAAGAAAAAGAATTCCGCGACTCCCAAGAAGGATTCTGCAGACAAAGTAGTGAACACTACTATTAGTGCTATAGAGAACAATGTCGATGACAAGCTAACTCAAGATGACGTCGGTTCGAAGCCCATTGAAGAGTTTGCTGCTGAGGTCGAAGTCGAAGCTCTTGCCAACCCCGACGACTGGGTCATTGCCACGAAGAAGAAACCAAGTAAGTGTGCTTTTGCACAGCTTCGTTCACTTTCCAGTGCTAAAGCCCTCATTTTCTCACTTTTAGAGAGGAAAGATTCGATTCCCATCGATCCTCCTCGCGACAGCACAAAGTCACCACCACCCAAACAAAGAAGCAAACCCAAGAGCCCACCCAGGCTCGATCCTGCCCCGAAATCAACCGCAAAACCAAAGCTGAACTTAGCTGCAAAGGCACAGGCGCCCCAACCACCTTACAAACCACAGTCCGCACCCACCCTCGCTTCAAACGCGAATGTTGGAGTGATGAAGCCTAGCGTGCCGGCGCCGTGGGCGAACAGCCACGCTCTACCCGCAAAGACTACAGCGGGTCCCCCTCCTCTTCCGCCACACTCACTTCACGACTCCAAGCCGTTTAAGGAAGCTGATCCCCTTCCATCGGGTGATGAATCCATGAGCTACGAGGTCATGAAAGCGATCTTTCACCGCATGTTCCCCATCGCAGAAGAGATGGACATCCCAGTCGAAAGTTTCATTGCTGGGGCTGATACCCGCGACGCACGTGAGCTCCTCGATGGGCTCAGTGTCTCGCAGGTCGAAATGTTGCAAGAGGCACATCTTCAGGCGTATCACTACCTGAACGAACGCAAGGTACTGTGCTATTTCTCCAGATATCTCAATATTTTCAGTTGCGCTCATACTACACTGTTGCACTTGCAGATTGAACTCGCTCGCGTTCTCGAAGGACAGCGCCTCCAGGCGCAGCTCGAGCTTCGGCGTCATCTTTTGGAGATGCCGTAGCTGAGTTGGTGATCGCAAGTAGATGTCCCTGTTGATTAGCCCAATTCTAGCGTCTTGCTGAACTCTTCCTCTGTGAATGATAACATCTTGGCCGCCTTGGAAATATCAAAAAGAAATTGAGATGCACTGATTGATAAGCGAGAAGCTGGTGATTTTGGCGTTGAGTACCTCCATGTGGATGCGCTGCCGCTTGAGGAGATCGATAAGTTTCATCTGCTTTTTGAATGCCAGCAAGAGCTCATTCTTGGCAACGTAGCATTAGCACCTTAAGAAGTTACCACAGGAGAACTGTCCGCACTCGCTCACCTTTTGCTTTTCAAGGCGCTTGTTCTCCTTCAGGACTTGTTCATGCTCGGCCTTAGCGATCGTTTGCTCTCCTTGTGTGCGTCGTTCATCCTGAAGCTGGGATTTAACCTTCTCGAGCTCCTCCAGAGCACGGTTTAGGCGAACCTGGTCGGTGATTTAACGACTTTAGTGAGTGGATTGAAACATGTTACCTTGTGATGACTGCACTTACGTCTTTCGACCGGAACTGCTGCGATGCCTGCTTCTCCGCCTTTTGGATCTCTTCAATCTTCGCGTGAGCTGCTGAGAGCTGACTCTCAATGAGTTTTTGCTTGGACTCCTGGGCAGCGCTAAATGCCAGCAGTATACACATAAATTCACAACAGCGCGCGTTGAGAATGACAAATAAAGCACTTACCTGAGCTCTTGTTGCTTTTCCAGGAGCTGTTGGGTCTGCTGCTGCTTCTTCTTGAGCGCAGTGCTCTCATTAGTTAGCTCTTCAATCTTTCCCTTGGACTGTTGCAGCGCGTTTTGCTATAGTGGAAGATATAAGAGCCAGCCAAATCTGTCAGAATCCACCGAGCTTCGCACCAGCTCCTTGATCTCGGTTTGAGATGCATCCAGTTCGTCCTGAAGCACGCGAAGCCGCGCTTTCTGGTATCTCACTGTCGCCTCCAGGCCAAGTCCGTCGCCCTCTTCCCCCTTTGCCTCAGCTTGCTGCTTAGTATCAGGGGACAGCTCTTCTGGCTTGTCTTCCATCCCCATGTCGCTCTTAAGGCGCCGCACATTCTTGCTAGCCAATTGGGTTGCTGCTGAAGGTACGCTCCCCGTACTCTTCTTCTTTTGCAGCAGGGTCTTGCCTCGTCCCGTGCTGCGTTGTGGCTTCCCCTCCTCGCTGGCATTCTTCTTCGACGGAGAGTTTTCTGTGGACTCGATCGATTCATTGAGATCCATCGCGAGCCCGAGACGAGTCGTCACTCGCTCAGGACTGCTTGGCGCGGCGTCGCTGTCGTCGTCATAGAGACCGTTACCATTCTCTTCATCGCTTAACACTGCAGGCGGCTCTCTTCCCGATAGCTCGCTCTGCTTTGATGACCCAGACTTGGTCGTTTGCAGCTGCTGCTGTCGGCGTTGCTCGATGGCCTCGACTTTTTGGTCGAGCTCTGCGTTTTGTCTCAGCAGTGCGGCTTGGCGCGCAGCGAGACTCTCCTTCATGGTGCTACGTGAGACTTTGATCCATTTCCGAAACGACGCTAAACCCATAAATTTGGAAACTTAGTGGGAAAAATGACATGAATTACGATTCTGAAGTCCTGAAGGTGACACCTCGGTGGCGGTTTGCGGTGTCCCTGAGAAAACAGTCGAAACTCAGAGTCGGGACGTCGTTGAAGAGATCACGAACAGCGTTAGCTTGCCGCTCAGAGCCAATCTCGACGATGACACTTCGAGGGAATGGAGACTGAGGATCCAAGAGCTGGCTGACGCTGTCGCGCAGTGCGATGTAGAATCGAAGACCGAGATCGTCCGTGTTGATGGCGCTGCCATCACCTCCCCTCGACAGTTTCTTTATCCATGCGTCTGGTCCCTCCGAGAAAAGCGCACCGTGTGGTTCGTGTGCTAGCACGTCAGGTGCGATGAGCTCGACTTCAGAGAGAGGGATGTATGGAGGATTACAAAGAATCACGTCGAACTTGCGAAGGATCTTCTCGGCCACACGCTCATCTTGATCGTCCTTGCCAATGGCTGAAAGCTTCTCCATATCGTATTCGACGAAAGCCGATCGGTTCCCAAGTCCAAGTCTTTCGGCGTTTCGTCTCGCCACATCCAGCGCACCTTTACTGATATCGACTCCGATTCCGGTCGCAGTTTGATACTCGACAAGAGATGCGAGTAACAGCGCGCCACTTCCGGTGCCGAGATCGAGTATCCGCAGTGGCGAGCTCTTCGGATACAAACCCTACAATCGCCACACTGCCTTAGTAACTCAACGCAACATGACAATAACTGCACATCTCACCGCTAGATATTCGATCAGCGCTTCACTGTCGGCGCGAGGGATGAGCGTGTCCTTGGTGACTTCGAGCTCGAGCGACCAGAACTCTTTGACCCCAAGCACGTACGCCAGCGGCTCACCATGCAGTCGGCGCTGGAGCGTCGCCTTGAGCGTCTCTGACTCGTCTTCTCGCAGCTACACAGCCACGCAATTGATCACACACAGAGAATCTCGCACGACGAGCCAACCACGTCTGTCGCTGCACCTTGCGATCCGTCCACAGGAAGAGCTCATTGCTGGTCGCCAGTCGCAGCGCGTGGGCCACCAGAGCCTTCGCGTCGCTTCCGTCGACGCCGACGGCGCGCAGCCGAGCACGAGCCTCCGCCAGCGCGTGCTGCACCGTCTGCCCGTGGAAGCGCCGCCTGCAGGCCCTTGGAGGCGTCGCGCACGCCGCGACCCATTGCACGGATCTTCTCCTCATCGTCATCGTTCCCGCCAAAAAACACCGACCTTATTAGTGCCTCCGTAAGTGAACCCCTTCCAACCCATTCTATTTTCAAAAGAGTGACCGAAGGTTCCTAAAATAAAGACATCTGATTGGCTCAACGTAGAGCTATGGACCAATCAGCGCGCGAGAATTCGTGAAAGATCGCCATTTTCGAAACCAAAACGGTCAGAAGACACCATGGGACTCATGAGAGGGGGCGATGAAAATGCGCACTCGCGCGCATGCCGACGGTCGGCGCCAGGAGCCTCAGTTATTTATTTGCTCCGCACCGCGCAAGTCGCTTCCTTCGTCGCCGCACGAAGATGATGGCCATGACGCCGTACGAGAAGAAGACGCTCGACGAGATCGAGGCCGCGTTCCTCGAGGTCGTCGCGGCGCCGTCCAGCAAGACGCGCAAGCCCGCGCCCAAGCGACGCGGATGGTTCAGCGGACTCGCTGACAAGATCGCCATGAAGTTTGTGTGCTGCGCGCCGCCGCAGACGCTGCTCGACGACGACGAGATCTGCGAGATCCTGGCCAAGATCGAAGAACCCGTCAAGCCCACGGCGCTGCCACCGCGCAAGGACTCGCTCATGCGCCGCAACTCGGCCTCGGTCATGCCGGCGTCGCGCACGCTTGAGCATGTGACTACTCAAGACAAGTCGACTGTTGCTGATGAACCCGCCCGCCCCCATGTATCGCTCGCCACTATGCAGCGTGTTGTCGTCTCGCTTCTCGCCCTCCACAAGCAGGTGGAGACTCGCCAGACCGAACGCGCCGTGCTCGCTGTCCAGATGAAGTGGCGCCGCCGCCAAATGACTACCAAGAACCCCACGCCCTCGCCAATGCCCAGTATCCCTGCCTCGCCCATGTCCAAGCCAGCAGCCGAATCCGAGCCCGACCTAGAGCCTAACTCCAACGAAGATCAAGTCACCAAGGATCAAGCCGCCGAAGACCAAGCCGCCGAAGTTCAAGCCACTCTCGTCAGTCCCAAGCGCCAGCGAAGCCGACTTCGCTACCGCCGCGGTGCCAAGAAGACCAAGTTCTCGTTCATCACGCCCGTCGCCACCGAAGAAGCCGCCGAAGCCGTCGATTCCCTCACCGAGCTCGCACTGACGCGGAAGCGTTTGCGATCCGTTGACCTGGAGTCCCCATCTCCACGTGTCGATGTCGAGCGCAATGTCCACGTCTTGTTTGGCGAGGAAGAGATCGACGAGGATGACGACGTGCTGGATCTCGACATGCCGTCTCCAGTTCGCGGCTCAGCTCTTGTGATGCCGTTCTCGATTCAGCGATGTGCGTCGGTTCCACCTCCGTCCACAGCTCTCCGTCCACGATTTGTCAAGTCTACAACTTTGCTCAAGACCCGGGCTGCTTGCACGATTCAGCACGCGTGGCGCAGCATGAAGGCTCGCCAGGAGCGCGAGACCCGCCGCCGCCTCCAGCAGTACGAAGCCCAGAGGCAGAGCGTGATGCCTACGATCCGCTCGCAGATGCTGCTGCTTCGCAAGCGTCTCGAAGAGATCAAGGAGCGCAACAGCTGCCTCGCACTCGTGCCTGTTGCGCCGGAATCCCCCGTATCGACTTTCGACGACGACTTTGACTGGTTGTAAGCAACCGACTGCTCAGATCCTCACTCATTTTTTTGGTCCGACATCAGCCGACTCCGCGTCTTGCTTTCGCATTGTGCTCGACTCTGTGGCTCGCAAGGTTTCCCTCATTACGGAGATCTTGCTCGAGTCACCCGACCCCAGCATCTTGCTCTCTCGTTGCGCGTGACTCAGTGGCTCGCAAGGCCTCCCTCATTAAGGAGATCTTGCACGAGTCACCCGACCTCAGCAAGTTCGCATCGTGTCTTGTCACTAGATCCTCATTACGATCGCACTGGCTCGCACGGGCGATGTTGCTGCAGCGTCAAGGGTTCCATACCACGCGGGACAAGACGAGAGTTGGCGGTGTACGGATCTTGTCAGTAGTTTTGTTCATAGCTTTATTCTTCTCCCCAGCGTTCGTAGGAAAAGTAGTTCGTAGTAGTATTTATTCGGTTGACGATAACGTTAAATCTTCACAAAGAGGCGCCGCCTGTAGCGCGTGCCCACCCACCCACACTTGTTTAAAAGGTCTCGCTGTGGAACGAATAGGAGATCGTGGGATGCCGTCTCTCCTTGTCCTGGTTGAAGGCCGCACATTCGCTGTGGATCTGGTTGCCCATGGGCTTCGGCCCACAGAAGAAGACCCCTATCTTGCGCTTCATAGTGGTACCCACGACATCTTGCTGGCTGGCGATCCGCAACAGCTCGAGCTTCCAGTCGGGGCGACCAAAATGAGTTATTTGCTTGGTCGCGAGTCCAGAAATGATGTCTTGACCTTCCGAGTCGTACACGAGCTTTTGGAGCGCGTTGAGAGGAGCGATTACGGACTCGCGCTTGAGGGGCGAAAAGTAGTTGTGGATCTCCAGACGCCCCTCTAGGTCCATCGCACTCAGCTCGTTCATCGTCTCGGCAAACCACGTCAGTGCTTCTTGCTCGCGAGTGATCCAGTAGAAGTAGATCTTCTTGAGCTTGAAGGTCTTGGGCAGTTTGACGTTGTTGCATCGGTCGCAGCGGAATGCCTGCCACTGGTGTACGATGGACTGAAGGATCGATGCGAAAGGTGTGACGCCGATGCCGGCACCGACGAAGACGACAGATTCATAACGGTAGTAGTCCTGAGCGGGTGCTCCCATGGGGCCGTCAATGAAGACAGGAGGGTATGGCGAGTCCTGCAAAAGCCGCGGCGGGGTTACATCGTTACTCCTGCTTGCCTCCAAGTCTGTCTCTGTCGTAGATGCGTTGGACTCTTGGACATCACGGAGCGTTTCGTGGAGGGCGTTGGTCCAGTCGCCGGCGTTACGAACGTGGATGCTGATATAGTCGTCCTCAGGTGCCGATGAGATCGTGAACGGGTGCCACTCAAAGCGCGAAACGGCTGGCACGTTCAGAAACAGATACATTCCCGGGTGGTAATGGAAGTCCTCGGGCTTTTCCATGTAGATGGCCGCTGTCCCCTGTGAAAACTTGACACGCGTGATTTTCGTGCGTCCACCAAAGATGTTGGTGACCCGATACCGTCTCTCGATGGCGTAGAGAATGAGCGGAGGCAGGACCCAGAAGTAGGCTTGTGGCGGCTGCACCCACTTAGCGAGCCCATGGATGATGATGAGCACGAGGAACGGCACGAAGAGCAAGTGGGTCATCCAGAAGAGGTTGAAGTTGCCTCGTCGCACTCGCGTGAGCGTCAGCGGCGCCGCGATCGTGCCAATTAACACCATCACGACACCAGTCCAGATCGGGATGCGCGGCAGCAAACTAAATATACTCTGTTCACGCACGAACTCGAGATGAGCGTAATGGGACTCTTCCCAGATCTCGTGCGGGGCAGTTCGAAGGTAATAAACGATCATGACCCAGGCGAAGGTGTGGCCCAGCGACGCCACGAGCATGACGACGCCGCAGATCTTGTGGAACTCGATGTGCTGGTCGAGCGGCACGCGCGACGAGACAGCGGCGAAGCGCCGCAGGAACGTGACGAAGTTGCGGCACATGGGCAGCAGCAAGAAGAGCGTGTTGACCATCACGATCTGCGCGAAGCCCTTGGCGATCTTGGGCGCGTAGCCCACGGCGGGATCTACGCTGATGTAGTGGGCTTTGATGATGAACGCCGCGACAAGAATAACAAGGTACGCCGACAGGTACAGGATCTCGGCGTCATGTTTGAGGCACTGTCTCACGAGATGGCGGCGATAGGCCACGGCCTTTCGAAGCAAAGGGGACTTCGGAAACAATTTCGCGGTCTTCGAAGCTGCGGTGTCGACGCGGCTTGTGAGAAGAGCATCTAAATTCTCCTCGGACGTCTGGAAGAGACTTGTAGGCTCAACTGAGTCAAGCACCGAGTTGAAGGCCGCACAGAACTCAACGTACGTCATCTTCTGTGGATTGGCCGTGTGTCGAAAAAGCTTGCTAACAATGTCGTTAATCTGGATGTCGCCGTAGACGCGGAGGTTGCTCGCGAGAAATGTGGCCTCGATAAAGTCGGTCACGCCGTCACGCGAGAGGAAGCCTTTCTTGTCCACGTCGAAGAGCTCAAAGAGAAACTTGCACTTATCACTGGCTTGCATTGTCGACCCACGCACAGCGTCGATGAGAACAGCGACGGACTCGTGTGCCATACGCCCCGTCGCCGTAAGCATGGTTGGACGTTCGCTGTCTCGGGTCGCGTACCTGCTCATCTCATTCGGGTGGACGTGGCTCATGGACGCGTTGAAAAACGCGCCGGCTTTCCTCCTGCTGGGTGGCTGGGCGTCGCTAAGGTGCGACATTGCGAGCGGTTCCATGGTCGCACGTTCGCTTGGAGGAATGCTCCATTTTCTCGCTGAGCCACCGAAGTCCCCGGAGTGGATCGCGTCGTGAAGAGAGGTCTTGGCAAGCCAGTCGCGCAAGTGGTGGAGCTCTTGGAGATCCATTCGCTTGGTCGCGCGTGCTAACCGACTCGCCGACAACAGTGGCAAATCGCTCGAGTTGATACGCGCCACACGCGTGGACATGTTCAGCTGGTGTTGCTCGTCGGAGTGGACTGCGATCGCGACTGACGATTCAGTGTGCGGCGCGTGGAGATCGATTACGGCCGTGGACGAACTTACGCGGCGAGAACGGCCGAGAATCGGTGCCTCGCTCATAGGCGAGTCTTGTAGCATCGAGATCGATGTGGCCGAGTTACCGCGCTCCTGCGATGTCTCCACGTGGCCAAACGGCGTAAAATGGGCGGCGCTAGGCGTCTGGAAGCTCTCGTACGCCTCGGCAGGGGCCGAGTCCGGTACACGACGGTGCATTGCGAGCGCAAATCACTGACTACCGGCGTGCGATGACGGTGGAGAAGAAGCGGTGGGACAACGATCGGCGAGCGATGGAAGACAAGATGTGCAGCGCCGTCCGAGCTCTTGGCTTGCGAACGGATGAACGAGGCTGCCTGGTCAACGCATGGAGAAAGCTGTTCGTCTCTAGCTCTCGGGCCAGCCCAGAGGCAGGTTTCTTTGGCATCACCTGGAATGATTAGCTCAAAAGCAAAGGGTGATTTGCTGAGGCTTAGTGTTGACCGTAAGCTGATCTTTCTCTTGCGACAATAGGGACCCTACGCGCGGGCCATGGGTTCGTCGAGAATGTTGAAGACGGTCTTGCTGATCGCTCGGGACGTAGACAGGCCGGCGCGGCCAGTGACTTTCCACCGAGTCGCACGCTTACTCTGTGGACAGCGTCAGTGCTCACGTAAAGGAGCGAGCAAGCGAACGAAACTGGAAAACGATCTCCCTCTCCATGCGTCGTCGTAAGATCCAAGAAAACGAACGACACTGGCACCTACCTTCTGACGCTGACGAGCTACTGTGTCAAGAGAATCACGAACAATTCGAGAAGTGGCGAAGTTACAAACGCTTTCTTTGTCCAACGCTTGCAGCGAAGACTTGACCAGGAACCCCGCTGTTTATCGGAGCCCATGCAGATCGTCGGGTGCGATCAGCGACCAAGAGGATGGGGAAGTTGATCCATCCCGGCTGCACATAAAAGGAACAATCTCATGCGACGACATGTTGGGCTGATGTGCAACCCCCGAGATTACCCGCACAAATGACAGCACAAAGACTCAGCGAGGACGCGAGCAGCTTTGGTCTTCGAGAGATAAGTGGAGATGGCCAAACGATAGCCCCGCGACCGTGGCCGAGCGATTCCTTGTCTCCCTCGCCGTTGCTGCTGAGAAGAAATTGCATTGCTGTGGTGGACGACAGATCTCATGTCATTGGAGCGCCGAAATGGAAAGCCGTCCACGACTCTTCCAATGTTGAGTCTCAAGTGGTGCAACGGATCACCGTCTTGGTCAGAAGACTTCACGTGCAGAGCTCAACCTTATAAATGTTATACAAGATGCAGTTGAATAAACATTTTCTATCAGTTGACGCTCTCGTCTGTAGAAGTTTTCGCTGTGGAAGCTGTACGCAATGCCTGCTGTCCTTATTGAACGCCGTGCACTCATCGTGGATCTTGAGCTTGAAGGTCTTGGGCAGTTTGACGTTGTTGTATCGGTCGCAACGGAATGCTTGCCACTGGTGTACAATGGACTGAAGGATGGATGCGAAAGGAGTGACGCCGATGCCGGCACCGACGAAGACGACAGATTCATAACGAATTCGAATTCAATTGAGGTCTATTGGTTTACTGATCTAGAAACCTATAGCCGGCGCTAGGCCACATTTACTGAGGATGACCCTCTCTCCAGTGCGCGATGTCCCCAGGAAGGAGAGCCGCGATGAGTTGGTGCTGCACATGATCAGTCGGGTGGTGCACCTGACTGCTGGCCTTACTGTCCATGGCTAGATTTGCTGCCGCATCTGCCATCCGATTAGCTGCCCGTGGGTGGTGATCCCAGGCTTTGACGCCGAGTGTGTCGGCGATTCGGCGCACTGTCGCGTACTTTCCCTGGAGGATGCGGTTGAGGGGGGAGGTGTATGTCCTCATCTGTCTGATAATAAGCATGCTGTCCCCGATGACGGAGAGTGGCGTCCAGTGGTGCTCTGCCGCTGCTGATAGGCCGGCGAGGAGACCTTCGTACTCGGCTTGATTGTTGGTGGTGGAGGGATCAGCGAAAGCTCTGGCTGCAGAGAAGATGACTTCAGCGCCCGTCCCGTCAGAGGCGATTCGGACGACCACCGCCCCCGCTCCTCCTGGCCCCGGATTGCCACGGGAACCTCCGTCGAAAATTAGGAGATACTGCTCTCCCCGGCGAGTACTGCAGGAGAGGGGCTGGTCTTGCACGGGTGCGCCGTCGCGGATCAGCTGGATGGCAGCTGCGGTATGCGGAGTTGCTGCGCTCGCTGCAGTGCGCGTCCACCTCAAGGCTCGTAATGAGGACCGCAGAGCATTGTGAAGAATCGCGCTTGCTTGGTCTGGCGTCCAAATTTCCTCCACCCGATCCGGCGCTGTGCGCCATCTCCAGAGGGTGTGTAACACGACAAGTGAATGCTGTCTCCAGGCAGCATTCATCGCCGCATGTGTGGCGATGGTAGCCTCCTCCGTGGGCTCTGGGAGTCTCGTGACAGATTCATAACGGTAGTAGCCCTGAGCGGGTGCTCCCATGGGGCCGTCAATGAAGACAGGAGGGTAAGGCTAGTCCTGCAAAAGCCGCGGCGACGTTATGTCGTTACTCCGGCTCGCCTCGAAGTCTGTCTCTGTCGTAGATGCGTTGGACTCCTGGACTTCACGGAGCGTTTCGTGGAGGGCGTTGGTCCAGTCGCCGGCGTTACGAACGTGGACGCTGAGGTAGTCTGTAACAGTGGAATAGAGTTTAATTGGTGCAGGATCGCCGTCATGATCAGAAGACTACAAGTGCACGGCTACTACATGTTATGAGTATCGTACAACATGCAGTTGAATAGGGGGGGGGGGGGGGGGGGAAGTAGTTTCTACCAGTTCATACTCTCGTCTCTAGAAGTTTTTTTTCGACGGGAGATCTCGCGGAAACCCTGGCCCAGGAGGCGCCGGGGCGGTCATCGTAGATCTTGCCCACGACGCCGATCCTCAGATTCTTCGGAGCGCTGCGAACAGCCTCGCAGATGCGACAACCACGAACAACCAAGCCGTGTACTACGGTTGGACTTCAATCCGCGCTCGACAACGGCTGGAGCGACATCAATGTTGTTGGAGATTGCGCGCTGCTCTTACGACAGCTCCGAGAGTATCGAACCCCCGTGAACGACAAGTTACGGGCCCTCTATTTTCAAGCTTGGCGAATGGCCGATCAAGCGGGCGTGCGCCACTGGCGAAAACACGTCAGAGCGCACAACGCCATGGCGAATGGGCTAGCCAATCACGCCATGAACACAAGGCAATCCAGGCAGGTTCATCATCCAACACGTAGGCTCTGCCATGCAGACCTGCCCGGGCTCGCCGCTTCCGACTTACCCCTTGGCTTCACAGTCAAGTTGACCCACTATAACACAGGAATGCATAGAGTCACAGCTATTCGGGTACATTTATTGCGCTCAATAGACTCCACCTTTTCATCATCATCGTCTCTAGAAGTTTTCGCTGTGGAAGCTGTACGCAATGCCCGAGGAGCTGTTCGCCTTGTTGAACGCCGTGCAGTCATCGTGGATCTGGTCGCCCATGGGCTTCGGCCCACAGAAGAAGACGCCCACGTCAACGGGTTTCGTGTCATCCATCGCGTTGTGCTGATCGGCGATCCGGCGCAACTCTTTAGGCCAGTCTGGGCGACCAAACTGGGTGATCTGCTTGGTTGTGAGACCCGAGATGATGTCGTGGCCATCCGTCCTGTGATATAGCGTTTGCAGTGCTCGGAGAGGCTGAATGACCGCGTTATCTTTGAGCGGCGAGAAGTAGTTGTGGATCTCCAGACGCCCCTCTAGGTCCATCGCACTCAGCTCGTTCATCGCCTCGGCAAACCACGTCAACGCTTCTTGCTCGCGAGTGATCCAGTAGAAGTAGATCTTCTTGAGCTTGAAGGTCTTGGGCAGTTTGACGTTGTTGCATCGGTCGCAGCGGAATGCCTGCCACTGGTGTACGATGGACTGAAGGATCGATGCGAAAGGCGTGACTCCGATGCCGGCACCGACGAAGACAACCGACTCGTATCGGTAGTAATCTTGGGATGGGGCGCCCACTGGCCCGTCAATAAACATAACTGGGAACGCCGAATCGCCGGCCTCGAGGTCGCCGTTTGTTTGCTGGAGCGCCTGACGAAGAACCGCGTGAAGCGCACCCGTCCAGTCACCAGCGTTGCGGACGTGGACACTAACGTAGTCGTCCTCTGGAGCCGACGAGATCGTGAATGGATGCCACTCGTACGTTGAGATGAGCGGCACGTTGAGGTACAGGTACATGCCCGGCAGGTAGTGGAAATTGCGCGGCTTTTCAAGGAAGATCGCGACCGTTTCGGCAGAGAAGTGCACGCGGAGGATCTTGGTGTTGCCACCCTTGACGCTCTTGACGCGCATGCGGCGCTCGACCATGTAGAGCAAAATCGGCGGTGGTATCCAGTAGTACGCCTGAGGTGGTGCCACCCACATAGCGAGTCCGTGGATCAAAATGAGCACGAGGAAGGGCAAGAACATGAGGTGCGTGATCCAGAAGACATTGAAGTTGCCACGACGCAGCGTGGGGTGCGCAAGCGGTGCTGCCACCGCCGCAATGAGCAGCATAAGCACACCTGTCCATATTGGCGTGCGCCCGAGCAACTCAAGGAGGCTCTCGTGCCGCACGAAGGCCAAGTGTCTGAAGCGAGACTCGGCCCAGACGTCGTACGGCACGGTTCGCAAGTAGTAGACGATCATGACCCAGGCGACGGTGTGGCCGAGCGACGCGATAAGCGTGACGATGCCGCAGATCTTGTGGAACTCGATGTTATGGTCCACGGGCACGCGCGAGGAGATCTCTGCGAAGCGCCGCAGGAATGCGACGAACGTACGGCACATGGGGAAAAGCAAGAAGAGCGTGTTGACCATCACGATCTGCGCGAAGCCCTTGGCGATCTTGGGGGCGTAGCCCACGGCCGGGTCGTACGCGGTGTAGTGGGCCTTGATGAGGAAGGCCGCTATCATGATGAGAAAGTACAGCACGAGCCAGTGAGTCTCGGAAGCGTACTTGTTGTACCGCTTCTGGATGCGCCGAAGCAGCCCACGCTTCCGCGTGCTGGCTTGAGCTGGCCGCTGATCACTGGCACTGTCGTTCACGATGTGGTCGGGTATGGACTGGAGGACTTCGCGGAAGGCGTCTTGAAACTCTGGGTAGGTCATGACCTCGGGGTTGGCCGTCTGGGCGAAGAGTCTGTTCACGATGTCGGCTACACCCGCATTGTAGGTCTGGAGCTTGCTGGTCACGATGATTCCCTCGATAAAGTGGGTCATACCGTCGCGCGTGAGTACACCGGTGCCGCCGACGTCGAAGAGCGCAAAGAGGAAAAGCGACTTCTCGTCGTCCGGAAGAAAGGAGTTACGGACCGCCTCAATCAACGTGGCGACGGACTCTCGAGGCAGCAGGAAGGACGACATGACTCCTGGCTCCTCTAGTGACAGCGTCTTGGTCACCGAGAACGTTTCACTCGCACGCGTCGGGTATGAGACCCCACTCGATTTGCTTTGGCTCTCCGTGAGTTGCCGCAACTCGGTGGCCGAGGCGTTGGGATCGAAGCTCGACTCGCACGCAGACGTCTGCACGAGGTAGTCGCGGAGCCCGTAGAGCTCGTCCTTGGTGAGCCGTGGGCTCTCTCGCAGACCGCCTTCAATCGGTGCAGACGAACCGAGCCTCACCATCGCGTTTGAGCTACGATGTAAGCTGTCTGTGACGGGGGTCGCATCGTCGACCATTAGGACGTATTGAGCCGTACGCGGGGACATGAGCGTGTCGGTCTCGTGCCCCAGGTGCTGGCGAATCGGCGGCAAGTTGGCCTTCGCGACCACAGAGCCGTCATTGTCCTGGTTCGCCGTCATGAGGGTCTCCCGGGAAATGTTTCAATCGAGAGGGTCTAGTCAAACCGAATGCCTGGCGGGAGACGTCTACGAACGACGCGAGGGTATGACGAGGATGCCCACGGCCCGTAGAAGGTGAGATTCACTTGACTCGGCGGCCACGCAGCCGTTTGCAAAATGCCTTGTGCATCCACTCAATCACCAACGCAGACAGAAGCCAGCCACCGCTCGATCGGCTAGATATCCCCCCCCCCCCCCGACGAGCACGTGCACACGAGCGTTGGATCGCGCGGCTTGGCATCCTGGATTCAGCCACGACCGATTACCATTGTTTTCTTTCGATTCGGTTCCGGAGACTTCGCATAAACGACCAGCCCGCCCACCAGTCCGGGTTTGCTCTGTCCGGGTGAGCGCTGTCCCCACCCACCTCGCTTGTTTACGAGCCTCTCAACTTGATCTTATCGGTGGTTGTTGCAGTGAAGGCTACACCACAACCGAGTGCGATTTCCTCGACGATGATGAAAGAGTACGGACGGCTCGTGGACATGTATGCGACGGGTCCTCCCTATTAATGGAATTGACTCGGATGGACTATTCATGGGGTACAGCTGTTATCGGCTTAGTACAGAGTACAGTACTGTACTCTACCGAGTGTCCAGCCATGGCTTCCACGCAGCGACAGCGTCTCCCACTTCAGGATGCGGGGTGTTGGTCACAGCATAAATCAGGACATCAATCGAGACGCGTTATCCCGCTTAGTCACCCTCTCTACAAGTGTACCAATTCTCGAAGGCAGTATATTATAAAATTCACTCATCAAATTTCAGATCATGTAAGTTCGTTTGAGAGGGGTGGTCAAAACACGACGATTATACTGTCTAAAACCGGTACATCGACCTCCAAGCCGCCCGCGATCGCAACCTCACTCAGCTAGAAGCCACCAGTCATAGCGCCCTCGTACTCAGACAGTTACGCGACCACCGACCTCCTCGCAGGCGTGCGTTGTTCAACCTATGTCCACACGCACGAAAACTGGCTGACCTCGTAGAAGTTTCAGCCTGGACCCTCCACTCGCAGACCCACAACAAGATGGCCGAGAGAATCGTCAAACTCGGTCTAAAACCGAGAGGAGAAACCCCCCATCATCCCCCATCATCCCCCATCATCCCCCATCATCCCCCTCCGTTCCCAACCCAGCCCTGCTGGCTTGTCGACTTTGCTCTACAACGATCTCCGTCCGTGGTGGCCTACACTGACCCACCAAGCTGACTCCTGAAAGGTCTGCATGTCCAGCCCATCAAGCTATTAGGATTCACCGGATGAGCTCAATCGACTTCACTTGCATCATCATCATCATCATGATCATCACTGTCTGAAACCGGTACAATGGAGTCGCATCTTTAGCTCGACAAGTGTTCGTCCGTGAAGGACACTTGATACGGTTGACTCAACCGTAGCTATTAACGAGCGAGCACCTTGGGAGAGTGTTCCTGTTCGACATTTGTTCAGCTGCTCTAGAAACCCACAAAGTCTCCATACGCAATGAACACCGCGCAAGATCCCAATGACTGGAGACCTCACAGCTGCTCGTTGCACATCGCGTCGGTCTGAGCGTAGATATTAGGAATCACTCCGTTGATCTCAATAGACTTCACTTCGAAACGAAACATCGCGTCGGTCTGTGGTAGTGATGTCATGCCACCGTGCTTGGTTCAATGCGCGTGCTTGCTGGAAAGTGGCCACGTGGGTGGGATGGTGAGCTGCTCATCCCCGCTTGGGACAATGTCGGCCCGTCTTGTGTTTTGATATGAATGAATTGGTAGATCCAATCGAGCGCAGCCCACGGTGGTTAGAGAGCGAAGACTCCACCGATGCGAACGGAATGTACCGGTACCGGTAAGCTCGTCTCATGAGCTTGGAGAGAGGTTTTCGGCACAGTCCTTGGTCCACTTCCTATAGTACGGGTTAATGGTTCTTCATTCTCGTGGATAAATCACCACCTCGTGTTTCGCTTAAAGCGATATAACCCAACTGGAGGTTCGCCACTCCTTCACGGTGCGAACATAACTATATTTTATGAAATGGTGAGCACGTTTCTCAAAAATGGATGAGTACTGTATCAGGTTTAGATGGTCTGTTTTCTTTCGAGCAGAAACGACAAGCCCGCCGGGCACCAATCCGGGTTTGCTCTGTCTGGGTGAGCTCTGTCCCTGTCCACCTTGTACTCATCCTTCGGCTTGTTTACGAGCCTCTCAACTTGATGTAATCGCTGGTTGTTGCAGTGAAGGCTACACCACAGCCGAGTGCGATTGGATGAAAGAGAACGGACGGCTGATGACATGTCCTCCCTCGTAGCGAGTGGCCGCTGTGAGACCTGTAATGAGGTCATCGTACTCTGCTTGGTTGTTGGTTTTCGTTGTGGCTGCGTAGGACCTCGCGGCCGTGTAGATCACCTAGGTCAGTGAGGTCGCGTCGTCGTGCCAGACGACTACAGCTTTTGCTCCGCGTGCTCCTCGATTACCCTGGGGCTGCCGTCGAAGAATAGGAGATATCGACGACCGTTGAGCTGCTGGTTCGGTGTCTGCTTCAGAACTATGCCCGGTGTTGATTGATGCTTGAGAATGGCTAACGCTGCCGCTGTGAGGGGTGTTGCTGTGCTGTCAGCCGAACGCGACCACCGAAGATTTCTCACGGAGCGTTGCACTCGCATGTTCGTGAGTCCGTAGTTCAGTTTCTCACGGAGCGTTGCACTCGCATGTTCGTGAGTCCGTAGTTCCTCCACGCTGTTCGCTGTTGTGAGCCAGTTCAGTTTCTCACGGAGCGTTGCACTCGCATGTTCGTGAGTCCGTAGTTCCTCCACGCTGTTCGCTGTTGTGAGCCAGTTCCACAGGATCTGCAGGACGACGAGCACATGTTGGCTCCAGGCCGCACCTACCGCGTCGTGAGTGGCGATTGTAGCTGGCGACGTCGGTGTTGACAATCTACTTAATTCCGGATGACAAGCAACAACTTCTGGGACTTCGATCACGCCGAGGGCTTGTGGGCGCCGCTCTTCGACCGCTGGTGTCCCTTATGGTCGGAGAATCATGCGCATTCAATGGCCAACAGCAAGGAAGCAGTCTTCGCATTAAAGCTGCCTGCTGTGCCCGACTAACTGTGAACGGCTGGTTCCCTTCATCTGGGTAGTGTGGGCACCCAATCTTCTGGTAACTCCGTCCCATTTGCTGAGACGGTCCTCTTTCAGTCGATTCATCAGCGTGCGTTGGTAGTCCGCGATTTCCGTCTCGCAAGCGAAGAAAGCCGTGGTAGCGGCCCCCTCTCTCGCCAGCGGGCCTGAAGTTACCTTCTCCATTGGAGCCGCGCCCGACGCTAAGAGAAAAAGCGGCAAGCCCGCCACTCGGAAGTACCTAGTTGCGAAACGCGCAGAGGTGCGCCCGAAGTCGGTCAGCGCCAACGCTGCAGCAGCGCAGCAAACGCCGACCCCACCGGCGACGGTTGCTGCGGCACACGCAGCGGACTCCGACCAACCAACAGCCTCCAACCGTCGTCGTAAGCCCAAATCGGCAGCGGCGAAGGGAAAGAAAAACGATGCTAAAGCGAAAGGATCCGAGACGGGACACGGCAACGACAACAGCTCCAGCCTCGGCACTCCTAAGTCCGAGCAAAACATTTGGGCAAACGCGAGAGAAGTCTTGCTTGGGGAATCACAAAAGAAAACTCCAGCGTATGAAGACGAAACTCTATACGCAGATGCCTACGTGATTTGCCGCAAAGAGTACCGTATCATGCCCGATGGGTTCCAGCGAGATCCTACCGAGGACGAAGTACGTGCGGAATTGCTCTGGAGACAAAGAAAAATATTCCTCTCAGAAGAACCCAACTTCTTCACGGAGATTTACCCACTCGCAGTCCGACTTCAACTACGCCAGCACCAACATGACAAGATGATGTACACTCTGTTCGTGGAGATGCCGGCGCAGCTCAAGTGGCCAGCAGAAACAGCGCGGTACCATTTCTTCGAAAGTCTAGTTCGCCTGAATCAACAAGGAGATAACACGACTGAACGGCAGAACGCTGTTCAACTCTTCAAGGACGTGCACGTGTTCACCATCTCGGAAGACGGGAAACTCGTCGCACTTCGATTCGTGAGACCAGAGCTACGCGACAAATGGGACGGTGCGACGTTTAGATTCCCTTTTGGGACCATCAAACTCCGAGCGTCTGCGGCTTTTGAGCAGGAAGACAAGCGTGCGGGCCTCGACAAGAGCGCGGTTCGGCAACTCTTCCCGCTGCATCTCCTCGGACGATCCAATCTCCCGATCATCGACGTGATAGCCATCGCTCAAGCGCTTGGTCAAGGGCTCCCGATACTCGACGTAAAAGGCATCCCTGCGGTTGGCGAACGCTCACTAGAGACGCATGTCTGGAGCATCACTTACAACAGCTTTGATGCCCCGGAAGGAATTCAAGATGTGCGCTGCCTCACGGTGAAGAAGGGTGAGTTCACTTTTACCATCGGAGTACACCAGCCACGCACAGCCACGAGGCATCCTTGTTCCATTTGTCTCGATGTCGGGCACTTCCGAAACAAATGCACGAACCAAGAGAACGCGGCTGATCTTCGAGCGAAATACGAACGCACGATAGAAATTCCGGACACGGCGGCGCTCGAATTAGAATCGGCCCCGACGGATACAACAGAGCACGCCGCCCAGGTTGAGAGACTTTACGCTGCGGTCGCTCCAGGCTTGGCTCCGCCCAAGATTAGCTTGTCGGCCGACTCCCAACCAGCAACTCCGGTCGCTGAGGTCAAAAAAGCTGGTCAGAAGCAGGCGAAGGCATCCAAGCAGCGCAAGAACAAAGGTGCTCAAGTGCAAGAATTTGCCAAAGCCCTAGGGCGGCTCAAGGCTCGCAAACAAGCCGCAGGGGATGCAGCGAGAGCGAAGATTGCCGCTAAGTACGGCTCTCATAACGACAACCAAACGTCGACGGCAACACCTACGGGTCGTACCCCGGTCGACGTAAAGCCCAGCCCTGAGCAACGATGGATATCGGTTCCCGGAGCTGACGCTGTGAGAACGATAGCGGTCGGGGAGAAGCGCACGAGGGAGCAAATCGATCGCCCGCATGCGGTCTTCGACAATGACGCGAAAGCTGAAGCTGTCCGAGAACCCAACACGCGTCAACCTCGCCAATCCGCAGCGCACAAAATGGTCGATCGCAAGCGACCTGACGCGCCGCGCACCCGACTCCAGTGGAACCTACCTGGCGGGGAGCTGCCACCAGTACAAAAGCCACGACTTGAGCAACTCACGGCCACGCCTTTCTTCCAGAAGGCTGAGGATATTGTAGTCGAGACTTTTGGAGAAGACGCCAGTGATGACGCACACAATGAACCTATATCTGGTCCGGTGACCTCTGCAGAGATCATCGCTGTTGGAGTGCGTCAACCTCCGTGCCCCCCAGTCAAACTAGAAGTCGTCATGAAGGCGATCGGTGCCAAACAAGTCAAGACGTGCACAGACGGGCGGTGTCTCTATCACGCTCTTATCGCGACGCTCAGTCGAGCGTGTGGCGACCAAGTCAACGTCACCGACACCACAGAGATTAAGCTGGCGGTGGAGCTCATGAAAGACCTCAACACATTGCTTGCAGATGACCTAGTGGCGATGCTCGTGAACGGATCACTCCAACCGGAAGAGCTGTGCTGTCGTTATCTGGATGGTACTATCCAAGCTGACTCCGTGCCAAGACTCGAAGCGCACTTTAGGCATGCAGCGGCACAAACTAGCCCTACGGTTAGCAGACAGTACTGGGGAGGAGAAGCTGAAATTATTGCCTTTGTGGCCTGGAAGGAAGAGCCGGTTTATGCGATGGACGTCTGGCCAAACGGGGATGCTTTCGTACAGAGGTACGCACCTGTGGTCTACCAACTCGCGGACAAGTCGACGGCGACAAAAGTCGTGCGGCAAGCTTTGTCAACGGAACGTTTCTATGCCCAAGGCGCCATTTACAAACGACAGAAAGTAGTGCCTCTGATGCTTGCTCTCCACCACTCATTCGATGGCGACGAACACACGGGACACTACACAGCTCTTCGGATCTCGGACGCAGAATACAGAGCGTTCGCAGGCAGCCTCCGGAAACAGGAGTCCATGAAGGATCGACTCCCACGTGTCCTGGCAGAGATTAACGCGCTCGGTGAGGACCCCACGCCAACGCCGTAGGACTCTGAATCCACACAGTTCTCATCCGGCGGCTGCTCGGAATACTTGCCAACGAGCTCCAATGCTAGTGACAGCGACAATGCCCAGCAACACGAAAGTAGTGCAGAGCTCGGGTCCGGCTCATCGGGAATCGTCTGTGAGGAAGCGCAGGCAGAGCCGATCGATCGCCCAACAGAAGCGGTCGTGGCAAACAACCAGCCTTTGCGGCCACCGGAGCACACGGAACCAGCAGGTGCCAGTGCCAGCGCAACCAACAACGTCGTCGATCTCACCACACCGCCGGAGACGTCAACCGTTAGCCACCTCGATGACAAGAGTCCAAATGCACCAGAGGTCAATTCAGCGACCGCGGCAGCTCTGGGGGCGCCTGCGAGGCTTACAGAGTTTAACTTAGCTCAAATCTGTTCGACGCCGACCGATCCAAGTTTAAGTTTCGACAGTTACGAGATGAGACTTGAAAGGACCTCCGGCGGACTTTTGACGCCAGCGGATGAGCAGCGTCTACTCCAGCAATTATCATCAGGTTCGCACACGACACCGGAGGCGGTGGCATTGCAACGCAAAGCGCAGCAGGCAAATCGCACGGCGTTCCGTTACTGGAAAAAGAGGCAAGCCAAGAAGAATCCCGCGACACATCACGCAGTGACTGCGGTCGCTAATCCAGACGACGCCATTACCACCCTCCGAGATCGTCCAGGAGCGGTGAAAGGACTGCTCAACAGTTTACCTTTTCCAGAGGTGCAACTCCTGCTCACGAACGACGCCACTTTAGTCCACATCAGCAAAGCTGCCATAGTACTAGCTCGAACGCAGCTTCTGCATCGGGTTGGGAAGCTACTACCATTAGACGCAGGGCCGATGTGTCGAGAGTGGGCGGCGGCAATCCATGCCTCAGCATCGTTGGAGATAAAGTGGACGCTTATTCATGACCAAGCTCGGTGGAAGCGCCTCACGACTGTCGCGACCAAACATGCTATACGCTTACCACAGCGGGTACAGCCTGGGCTCGTCGAGACCGATTGGTGCCGACTTGTCGCTTTTGTTCTCCTTTTGCCAGAGTGCATGCCGCACGACTTCTCCTTGCGAGACTTACCGCAGCAATGTGACGCGCTGATGGTCTGGATGACAGACAGCTCCAACACCCTCACAGTGGTCGCTGCAGGACAAGCAGTTGCACGACGACGATGGGAAGCCGCGCGCGCAGTCTTCCACGAGTGGTCCGCTAAATATGCAGGCGGCCCGCTGATCCTGTTCGGTGCCTCACCGACTGGATCAGCCCCTCTTCAATACTAAGGGCACCTCACAGGTGCTCGGCTCTTCGGCAGCGAAAGCCGGGGAGCCTCTGACTGTCGACAAGGGTGAGCGTCGACAGCCGCAGAGACGAAGGAGAGGACCCGCTTATTCCCAGTGGCTGACAACACCGATCGCATGTATAACACAAAACGTGAGAGGTCTCGTGGACGCTAGTACTTGGTTTGGCGGGTGGCGAGCTCGCAAAAATGGAAGACAACCTGACTTGGTGTTATTGCAAGAGGTCCCGACCGCGCCTGATCAAGTGGAACGTCTCAAGGAGGAATACGCTCGAGGTTGGGGAAGGACATCTTTAGACAGCACGCACTGGGTGATGAGTGACAACAACGACCGCGGAGTGGCCATTCTCGTGCGACCTGACGGTCCAGTTCAGAACGTCTCGCCAGTCTGGATGGACCACTGGTCACCTCGTTTTATGGCGGTCAGCGCAGAGATACACGGAAAGGAGCATGTCATCGTCAACGTCTACGCACCCAGCGGCCGCAAAAAAGCAAGAGAGGCGTTCTTCGGGACCCTATTGCGATGCCCGCAGCCGGAGGTACCGATGCTGATGGGTGGCGACTTCAACTGCACCTTGCACACAGAATGCGATCGGAGCAGCCACGTCTCTGATGTGCATGACTCGCCGATGCTTCAGCAACTGATCACGCACTGGAGTCTTCAAGACACACTGCAGTATGACATGGACCAAATAGAAACTGAAGGGGACAAGCGGGACTTCCACATCCAGCATCACACCTATGCGTACAAGAGGAAGAACGGGAACATTGCGACCAGCCGCCTGGACCGGTGGTATGTCAGCACGCGATACGTCACCCATGTGCTCGATGTCGCCACTGGACCGCCGGTATCCAACAGTGACCACAACGAAGTCACACTCACGTATGTCTGCAGTTACGGGCGACGACGACGATCAGGGAAGAGGCGGCACCCGGGGCTCCGGTTTCCGCTACCGTTTGGCTGCAAAGAGGCTATAGATGATCTCAGTATCGAGCTACTCACGCGATTCATCGACAAAAGCCGACACTGCAGTGCGGTCGAAGCGGCCATACTCTGGGACCAGTGCAAGCTCGACATCAAATACGGCTGCGTTGAGCTCATTCGAACTTGTCGGAAACAGCAGACGAAAGCCTATCGACAACGACGCAAACGCCTTCAACGCGCCCTCCGCCGAGCTCTAGACTGCAGTAGCACCGATGCGGCCATAGCACATGACGAGGCGCGGGCCATACGAGCAGACATCATTCGGCTCCACCAACGGCGTACACGGCGGCGTCAGAGACGACGCTGGCGACTAGCGATCCCGGGCACGCCCGAGGCAGAACGAATCTTTTTCTCTCGCTTCCGGCCCCACCCTCGACAAACGATAATCCACCTACCGAGCCAGTCAGACAATGACAACAGACCGACCCCCGATCGCATGGCCGATGACTGGGACCCGGTCACGCAGCGAGGACCGCTGCCAGTAGAAAATGTCAACGCCTTTTTTGATGCCCTACCGCCGGCTCTCGACCGTCCTGACCTCAGCTCGCTTGACGCATCTTTCACCACTGATGAAGTAAAGATCGCGCTGAAATCATGTCCGAAGGGCAAAGCCGCGGGACCGGATGGGCTCCCTAATGACTGGTATCACGACCATACGGAACCGCTGGTGGAAGCGCTCACGCCTATGTACAACCTCTGGCATCGCACCGGCATCCTTCCCCGCAGTTTCAAAGAAGCCATGATCGCATGCATCCCCAAAAAGGTTGCACCAAAGACGGGATTAGACTTCCGGCCCATCGCGCTTTTAGACACTGATTACAAGATTTACTCGAGACTGCTCCTTAATCGTGTTCGCGACAAACTTCCGCAACTGGTAGCACCAACACAGTATGGGTTCGTCCCAGGTCGACAGGTCCATGATGCGATTGATATCTTCCACGCCCTCCAGGCGCACGCGCGCATGCAGCCGCAACTCTCGGAGTCTATCGCAGTGCTACTCGACTTTGAAAAAGCCTACGACTCGTTGGATCGGATGTTCTTAACAAGAGCCCTGGAGCGGCTGTGCTTCCCAACGGGCTTCGTAGCCGCCGTCCGGCAGATGCACCTAGCCACCAGCGCAGAGTTCATAGCGAATGCAGAGCTGTCGTCAACCCACGCCATTCTCAACGGCATTAGACAAGGCTGCCCGTTAGCGCCAACGTTGTTTGTCCTCGCAGTGAACACGCTCTACACCACACTTGACCACGATGTGCAACTCGAAGGCGTCGGGTTGCCGACTGGACGAGAAATCCGAACGGCGGGCTATGCGGATGACACCACGGTATACTTACGGAGTCCAGATTATCTCCCTCGACTCCACGCGGTGCTCGGCATGTTTACGAAGGCGTCCGGACTCCGTGTCAACTTATCCAAGTGTGTAGTGGTGTACCTTTCCCCACAGGCTCGGCGAGAGCACAGAGAGATAGCGGGCTTCCCAATCGCAGACAAGATGTCCCTCTCTCGGCTCCTGGGAGGTCAAGTCGCCAGCGACGCCTCTCTCGCGGCCATATGGGAGCTCACCCTGCAGAAAACTCGGGCAAGGCTTCACTTGGCCGAACTCAAGACCACCAATGTGAGGCAACGCGTCAAATTACTACGGGCTATCCTTCTCCCACAGTTTCTCTTCACGGCACGACATCACTGGCCCAGCGCCACTACATTGGATCAATGGCAGCGCCTCGTCAACTCCTACACATGGACTGGCAAACTCTCAACTGGCGGGACTCGACACAGGGCCTGGATGGCGCCGCACGTTGCACAGCAACCAGTGAAAGACGGAGGCATCAACGCGGTTAACCTGAGGCACGAACTTCAATGTATGAGTCTCACTACCGTGGAGCGATGGATCGCTCCATGTGGGGGGATACGAGCCGAAGTTGGCGCCTTGCTCATGGGTGCCCACGCTACTGTCGCTCCGACTCGCATCTCTCGACCGATGCCGACCTTGATGCGAACCCTTGGAGCCACGGGCCTGGCGTTACGACGGGCATTATTGACTCAGCAGCGCGACGATCGAGAACAGCACACATACGTCGAGGTACGGCAGACTCTCAGGACGGGGGGTGCGACACATGAATGGGATCGAGGGTGGCTCTATGCTGATTACAGCCAAGCTGCACAGAAGTTGGAACCGCTACGCCGCGTGCAGGAAGAGGCGCATGGGCGCCTGGACGTATTTGCACTACTGTGCTCCACCCCGCTGGCGGAAGATATCCTCCTGGATGAGGATGGGAATGCGGTCACAAAGGAACACTTCGCCGGCCTCGCTTCGATCAATGATCAATTTCGCGACGTCCTAGAGATCGAATGGATGGATGACCACAGACTGAGGTTCAGGGCGCGGAAAGTCAGCTTTCCTCTGCCTGACAAACTCGCTCGAGGTTTTCGGCGGCTCTGTGACTCCCTCGTCTTCAATTATCCAGGACTCTTAGAGGTTCCGGCCCAACCGGAGGACATGGTGCTGCGCCCAGCTAGCCTCGATATCTGGAGAATACGGCCTGATGGAAACCTGTTTGAACTGGATTGGAACCCGGTCGACGACATGCGCATCGCCCTAGGGCATGTAGGATCCACCTCCCAAGCCACGGCGATCGCACGACGCCACCTCCGGGATGCCACGGTGCAATTCGATCGCCACCCGTGGCTGGATGCGCCACGAGGCATTGGGGCCAACACGCCCAATCTGGACCGGCACACCGCAAAAATGTTCTTGTTGTCGGATCTCAAAAGACGAGCGGATCTGGAGCACGACAGCAGACAACGGCGACGGTACGAGCGAGACAGGGACATTGCGGACGCGCTAGCCACACTCTCGTGGAAAACGATCGCTCAGTTGCCGGCCATTGTCGATTCACAGCGCACCTTGATGGCGAGGCTCAAAGGAGACAGGCTCAGCGCGTGGGACCGCACCCGCTCAAGTGTGGGTTGCCCCCACTGCGCAGCACTCGGCTCAGCAGGAGGGTCGACTGCACACATCTTCTGGGATTGCTCGGCTGTTCAAATGATGTGGAACGCCCTGCTGGAACACTGGAGGCATCTGTGGTCAGCGGATCAGGCCCCAAGCCTGGAGGAGAGCAAAACGGGTTTCTTTTCCCTACAGCTCGTTGGCTTCCCACACCTCATCTGGGAGCACCCAGAGCTGATGCGGTTACCGCCCCCCCCACTGAAACAGCAACGATTGCTACTCACGCGGCTATACAGGCCGCCTGGAGGAAACAAGTTCTCGTCACACTCCAGACGATCTGGCAACGACGCACGACACTCGACGGAGACATTGAAGTCTGGCGACCGGACCACGCACTCGCGCTCCTCCGCACACGTCTCCAAGCCTCCCTCCGCGACCTACGATGGCCGCGCACAATGGATAGTGCGGCTACGCCGCACACGACGGCAGCACTCGAGCTGCTTCAGAACGCGCCCTCGACGTCACGACCCCCGAGGACGCTTGGATCCCCGCACCATGACCAACGTTACCTGTTATTTTTCGATGGTGGGTCACGCGGTAACCCCGGAGCGGGCGGGGCTGGAGCGATTGTAGTCCGACTTTGTAACAACGACACCGCCGCTCAAGTCATCTATTCCGCAGCGATATCATATCCGGCCCGCACCACAACCAACAACCAAGCTGAGTACGAGGGCCTGCTGGCTGGGCTGACGGCAGCTCATCAACACCATTGGACCCCCCTCGCGGTCGTTGGCGATAGCATGCTCATCATTCGACAGATGCAAGCATACCGAGCTCCTCTCAACATGATCCTCCGGACTAAATACGCGCGGGCACGACGAATCGCAGACTTACTTGGCGTCAACACCTGGATGCACCATCCCCGAGCCGCCAATCGCATGGCGGACGCCGCGGCCAATCTGGCAATGGACACCGCCCAAACCAGTCATGTGCTCCATCCCACGACGCGAGCAGACCATTCAGCCATCGCCGACCTTCTTGACGGAGATCTCTCATATTGGAGGCGTGAATTCGCCCCGTAATCCAGGCGCAACGCCGGCTATAGGTTTCTAAAAGAGCAAACCAATAGACCTCACCTTGTTACTGTTACTTAGTCCGCGATTTCCGGCATGTGAGCAATGGCTATCCGAGAGAGATGGTCCAGAGCTGTGGTAATGTCTTCAACATACGCATGCCATCGTTTATTCAGTCCTTCGTTCTACTTATCGGCCAGCGCTTTGGCTGGGGCGAGAAGCAGGGCTTTTGCCGCCTTCGTGGGAAATTCCGGTCCGTTGCGCCAGATACCTACTGACAATTGGATCCTCGAGGTTTCATAGTGCGATGACTGACGCTTCACTAGTTGACGTGACTTGGCCGAGGGTGGTGCGGATATACGCACGATGGCCACATCGCACAACGCTCAAAGGCTTCGGTTTGCTGTTCTCTACAATTTAAATAGGTCTATTGTGTGGTTGTCTATTGTCGAATCAATCGAGTTAGAAGTTCTCGCTGTGGAAGTCGAAGACGACACCCGTCCCGCCGCCTCGTGTTTGCTGATTGAACATTGCGCACTCGTCGTGGATCGCACTGCCCATAGTCTTGGGCCCGCAAAAGAAAACCGCGACCTCCTCGTTTTGTGACGAGGCCGCCGGCGCAAACTCTCGTGCAAACCGCATCGTCCGCTCGTCGCTGTCTCCGTATCGGCGCTCGTGCTCTTGCCGTCCTTTGTCCGCGACGCGCTGTCGCTGTTCCTGAGCGATACGCTGGAGCTCATTCCTCCAGTCGGGTCGCCCAAAGTGGGTCACTTGCTTGGTCGTGAGACCCGAGATGATGTCTTGGCCCTCTGCGTCATGAACAAACGTCTGTAGCGCACGCAGCGGCGCCACGACTGACTCGCGCGTGAGCGGTGAGAAGTAGTTGTGGATCTCCAGTCGACCCTCCGTGTCGAGCTCTGCGAGCTGGTTCATGGTTTCGGTGAACCACGTGAGGGCCTCCTGCTCGCGCGTGACCCAGTAGAAGTAGATCTTTTGGATCTGGAACTTGCGTGGGAACGTGACGCTCTGGCAGCATGGGCAGCGGAAGGATTCCCACTGGTGTACGATACTGCGGAGAATCGACGCGAACGGCGTCACGCCGATGCCTGCGCCGACAAACACGACCGACTTGTACCGGTAGTAGTCCTGGGATGGAGCACCGATAGGCCCGTCGATGAAGACCGTCGGGTACGGCGACTGATTTTCCGGTTGGTCGGCCTCCAAATCGAGTCCGTCCGGGTCGTGGCGACTGTCCTTGATGGCTTTGAGCAGTTTGTGGAGCTCGCCTGTCCAGTCACCGGCGATGCGGACGTGGACGCTGAGGCAGTTATCCTCTGGTGCCGACGAGATCGTGAACGGATGCCATTCGAAACGCGAGACCACGGGCACGTTCAAGTAGAGGTACATGCCGGGGTGGAAGTTGAAACCGGCAGGTTTCTTCATGAAGATTGCGACCGTGTCCTCGGAAAAGTGGACTCGAAGGATATTCGTCTGGCCCCCAAAGATGTTGGTCATGCGATATCTCTTTTCAACGAAATAGAGCGTGAGGGGTGGGAGCACCCACAGAAACGCCTGCGGAGGTTGCACCCACATCGCAAGTCCGTGGATGAGGATGAGCACAAGAAACGGCACGAACAGCAAGTGGGCCATCCAGAAAGCGTTGAAATTGCCACGACGGACCGTCGCCATCGCGAGTGGGCCAGCAATTGCAGCGTAATATCGCAGCTAGTCCATGCGTCAGTTGCATGTTGCATGTCGCTACTGGCTCTGTGATCACTGAGCGACCACGAGTGGTTCCCCATGCACTCAGTGGTCCAGGTGACTTAGCAAAATAAGGCCTGGAAAGGATCAGTCCATTCCGTTCATTTCTGCATTTGGCTAAATAGTACTCAGTTCGAGTCAGTCCACTTGGGCCACCATTGCAATTGGTAGCACTTGTTGGTCCAACGGCTCTCCGCTCTGCTCCGACCGAAAGCGACCGATCTCATTACCGGTATTTTACCGCTATATTGTCGGTATAGAGTAACTCTCGATGTACCCCTTCGTAACGAGACGCGACTTTCCCATCTCAGCAAGTGGCCCGTCAACTCCTGCAAGTATGGAAGACTCAGGGCTACACCTTTTCCTGATCGTGGACGGACAGTCTTGCAATCAAAACAAGATTTTGAGGTTTTAGCGGACGGGAGCCACCTAAAAAGGTTTTATTCAAAGCCGGACAGTTTGCCGGTCAAAACCGGACAGAGTCGTACTTAGCTGGACAGGAGAGATGGCTTCATTGTATTATTCCCCAAGACGCATATCTTCGCCTCTCAAGGCGCGATCCCACCAAACGGCGCAATGGATCTCCTCGTTGATGACAAGGTTTGCAGTGATGAGAGGGAGAGCCTCATTCGCGGCCTGCTCCAGGAGAATCCGCTTTCGCTCCTCGAGAGTCTGACCGGGCTGTGCTCTAGAAAGGAGGTGCCGGTGGGCCGACATATACGACTTCACTTCGGCCTTCAGAACGCTGAAGCAGCCCTCAATAGAGTTGCACATCGGGCTGTATGGACCGAGGCGAAGAAGAAACAGGCGGCCACGAGGAAGCGTCGGATCCTCGTCGAATCGCTCCTTGACTAGGTCCTCGCTGCGCTCGTGAGCGCCAGCGTTGTCGAGCACGATCACGATAGGCTTGCCACGAAAGTCAGGTCGTGTGTCGGCCCATGCGACAGCTGAGTTGAACGTGTCGAGGAGGAACGCTGCATTCATGTCCATATCGATTGACTTGTGCACAAAGTTCACATGCACGACTCCCATGCCGTTTGCGACAGCAAGCTGGATCTGCAGGTTGAAGCCCTGGGACCCTGGGCCGATAACGACCGCACGCTCGCCTTGCTTCGCCCTCCCCTTGGTTCTGGCAACGTAGCAGTTGTAGTTGGTCTCGTCGATGTAGACGATCATGTGACCTCTGTCACGGTGGAACTTCAGCATCTCGGCAAAGATGCGACGCTCCTCCTTGTTCACCGGGCTGTTCATGGCGTCCTTCTCCATCCGCACGTCTTTGATCGTGTACGTCATCGCAACGAGATGGCGACTTATCGTTGACACCGACACAGAGACGTCGTAATCTTCCATAAGGCGAACGTGCATCGCCTCGAGTGTGATACTCGCGTCGTTCTCGAGGTACTCCTCCAGGGATATGAGCATGTCCACTGTGACCTTGGACAGCGATTCACGGCGGCCACCACGAGGCTTATCCTCCGTCGTCTGGCGCTTGATGAGCACGTACGCTGCAGAGCGACAAATCCCGTTCGCCAGTGCCACTTGCAGCCACTTCGGATCGCCGCCGTTGAAAGCGTCGAGGACGCGTTGCCGCTCCGCTGCCGTGTGCTTCTTCTTGGTGTTGGGCATTTTTTGCAATACCACCCTCGAAAACTACCATGGCCATCGGCGGCAAGAGACATGCGACGTGTGGCAAGACACGCAGTCCGCGTTTGAATGCGACACTGTCCATCATTGAATCAAAACCTTGGGTATAACCCTGCAACCCATGGCGAGGTTATATCCGGTTTTGATTGCAAGACTGTCCGTACACGATCAGGAAAATGTGTATTCCCAACCGAACACTTCATGGTGCCTGTACGCAGGACTTCACGACTTGAGCTGTTTGATTGGTCAAGTCATCCTGGACACTCATCTGTCAACAAGACGACACTTCATGCAGGACCACACATTCCTGTGATGAATTTAAGCCAATCAAACAGTAGATACTTTTCCCTCCATTGCACCGTGCAATTTCTTGTGGAATGTGCACGACTGTCATGGAAGTGCAGGCGGGAGAAGAGAGTGATGACGCTGAGTTGCGATTCATCGAAGGTGCTTGTGCTGGTGAACCAACCGTGGATCGCTCCACGATGGACTTCGTGTGTGTGTGATTGTGCCAACCGTGGTAGCCCTTCTGTACTATCAAAGAGAGGATCTCCAAGATGCCATTCGAGACGAGGTTGTTCGGCAGCGGTTGTCCTGGAATCGACATGCTGAAGCACTACTCCAAGAAGGTCAGTTTAAACAGTACTACCGCATGAGTGCGACAAGCTTTGAGAAGCTACTCCGTTTCATCGCTCCAAACCTGAAGATCGATCGCTGTCAGTCAGAGCGACGCACATCCGGCACGAAACCATTGTCGAGACCAGGAATGCTTCAAGCGTGCCTCCGTTGGCTTAGTGGTGGCCATCACCACGATATTCGAGTTGTAACTGGTATCAGTGTTTCATCGTTCTATCGTGTGGTGTATCGCGTCATGCACGCAATCAGATCTCGCGATGAACTCGCCATATCCTTTCCGGTGTCGTTAGCAGCGATGGCGAAGACGGCGAAGGGGTTTGCTGGTCGAAGCACTGGCGGGTTGATCCAAGGCTGCATTGGTGCGATCGACGGTTGGCTTTGTCCGATACAAGTGCCAACAGCGTCTGAATGTGGTCGAGTAGATTCATTCTTTAGCGGCCATTATCAGCAGTATGGTATCAACGTGCAAGCAGCCTGCGATTACAACAGCAGGTTCACCGCGTTTACGGTAAGTTGCCCAGGTGGGATGAACGATTCTGTGGCGTTCCTTCAGTGGTCGTTGAGTCGATTCCTCGCCAATCACAGCAATGGCTTCTTTGTAGTCGGTGATAATGCGTACACAGTGGCCAGTTTTCTCATGACACCGTTTAACAAAGCGCAGACAAGTGGAAACACTGATCGAGACAACAACAAATTCTTCATTAGCCAGTTGAGAATCCGTATTGAGATGGCGTTCGGGTTGTTGGTGAACAAGTGGCGCATCTTAAAGGCTCCACTAAGAGTGCGTCTCGGGAACTGTGCTCGTCTCATCGAGACACGTATGATCATTCACAACTTCTGCATTGATGAAGCGAATGCTAACAACGAGATTAAAGATAATGGCATCTCGCTTTTCGAGGAGGTGCGACGACTGAACATGGACACCGACATCTCGTTTACGCACTCGATTCTTCAAGATGACGAGGATGCTGACGATAGTGCAGTCGGGATCACGTACGGTGAGATTGCTCACCAGAATCTGGTTGACCACATCGCCTCGATGAACATGCATCGTCCCAAGCGCACCACCAAAACAAAATAATTAAATAAACTACAGTAACATGCAAATACATTGAGAAAAGTTATGGTGAACTTAAATGTCCTAATCATCTTTCGCAGGTTCTTGCATCACACGCTTGCGTTCATTCATATAGAACAGCCGATCTTCCTCTAGTCTTATCTTGTCATCGCCTTCCGCATCCTTGAGATCTCGCACAATCCCGCCAATTTTTGCTCGAAGATCGTCAAGACGCCGAAAGCCGGCAGATCGATTGGCTTCTCTTGGAATTTGTGTCTCGTTAGTTGCTCCAGCTCGGATCTGCGCCAAATACAACGACACGGACGCTGCCAGTTGCTCGATCGCAGTGTTAGCATCTTGTTTTGTCTTCTGGCCTCTGGACCTTGGGGATAGTGGTGTTCCAGCCGACTTGCGTTTGCCAGTAACCTTGCTTTTGGGTGGCGGAGTATCATGATTCGCCAGATGGTTCATGACCAACTGCTGGTGGAGTGAGTCGATCTGATGCTCTTCTAGTAGTCCACCAAGTGTGAACGAAGTCAGCTGTGGCTTTACCTACAGCAGTGTGAACACATTAGATGCATTCGATTTCATGCAAATGGAGATGTTACCTGTAACCAGTACCAGAGGTACAGAACGCCGGCTCGCCCTTGCACGAAGTTTCGAAACGTTGCATGTGACCCAGAACGTTGGCATCACGCGGTCGCCTTCAAAAACTCTGAATTAGTATCCTTCCACATTGAACGGAGTTTATCGGCACTGTGTGGGACGATGGTGGACGGATTAATATCAACAAACATGCCGTCATCTTCGATCAGATTGTTGCAATCTTCACGCTCCTCACGGAAAGCATCTGCGACTTCCTCCCACAAACCCATTCGAGGGTTACCACCAGCATCCAACTCATACCTCGATGGAGTGTTCCCGAAAACGCACCGTTAGCAGCCACTGGAAGAACCTCATAGCAAACACGTACCCGACTGAGAAAACCGCAAGCTGAACTCATCAGAGAAGAGCAGATTCAGCAGGCGGAATATGCAGTGACGAGTACGCATAGGCTCGCGAGAAGCAGCAGCATTCACTTCTGGGCGCCCAAGTGCAGCGAGTCTGCTTGGGCCAGCTTCATCATGGCCACGTAAAAGCAAAACCAGACCATCCTTTTTGGTTCTATCCTTAACCGTCAATCCTCGATCCTTGTACTCTTTTCTGAGACGCACGACCGTCCATTCGGCATAGTTCGGGCGATCCACGTGACTCGATGCACCCGCTAGTTGTAAGCCGACGTTCGGTTGAAACACGTGCGCATGACGCTGCGAGTCTGTCGCTGTGTCATTGCGGGCGTCCGCATACCATTGCAAACTGTCTTCGGTTCCCGCCATTCTTGGTCGTGTGCACAAGTCCTCGCTGTTCAAACTCATTGTCAGGCGCGGTGGTGTGTGTGGGCCCCAAACAAACAATAACCACTCCCATTTTAGCGAATCAAATCTCGATTTCCGTGCAGTGGACCAACCCAACACATTCACTTCATGCAAGAACAGTACTACATGCAGGGCAAAAAAGTTCGGTTGGGAACGGGCCTCAGTCAACCCCGTCATGTCGGTCCTCGAGGGCATAACGCACGCGGTCCATGAGTTCACTCGCATTGTGGCAACCCAGAACCACAAGTTCAGCACCAGCACGCTAATCGAGAGTTCAAAATTGAAGGCGCCTCAATGCCGGCGTTCCACGGCCGACCTAACAAGAGTGTTGACGAGTTCATGTTCCGCGCCAAGTTGTTCTTGCGCGGTAAGAACATTGATTACACCCACCCAGAATTCCAGGGACGCGTGGTGGCCACGCTGGGGGGACTCTACGTGATGGCGCCGCCTCATGGTACCACACTCGAACGGAAATCGGCCAAGATCCCATCCATGACATTGATGAGTTTGAATGCGCGCTGCGTGACGAGTTTATTCCATCTGGCCAGCAGCAGAGACTCCGCGCAGCTCCCCGAGCCTGCAAGCAGACCGACAGTGTCGAGGACTATGTCGCTCGCTTCCGCCAAGTCATCGCACAAGTCCGCGATATGCCACAGATCGGCAAAATCGAGGACTTTGATTTTGCTGTTGCGAGGTTGGGCACCAGATCGCGCAGTGCCCGAAGAAGCGCCAAGGAAACGAGCCCGCTCAACGGATGTAAACGGAGTATCCGTTGAGCAATCTGATTCTAAATCTCCAAGTGTAAATTCTGATTCTACCCCCGAGATGAGGACTCTGGTGACTCGTGCAACATGATTGGTCCGTCTGTGTGTGCTGTGGAGATTCGTCTGGACAAGGTGCAGCTGCATGGGGATGATCTGCTTGTTGTGAAGGCGGACGTCCACGCTGAGGATGCTCGTTGACTCTGGTGCGACTCACAACCTTGTGCGCCGCCGGAGGCGCAAGAGAAGGAGCTCAAGGCGCGAGACTTAGAAGGAAAGGTGACCACGACGACCGAGCGCTGCTACGATATCATCATGACCCTTGAGGGCAAAGCGTGCCCTGTCGCGGTGATGAAGTGGCCGCTCCAGCAAGACTTTGATGGTATCCTTGGTCAGGCGTGGCTACAGCAAGAGAATCCAATAATCGACTGGTCCGGACACAAGTTGAAGTGGCGCATTGAACCCACTCGTCGACGAGTCCCCAAGGAATGCAAACCGCCGCAGGAACCTGATCCCATCATCGAGTATGATACCATTGACCAGTTCAAGGCCAATCTCAACTCGGGTATATACACTGAAGGTTTTCATCTCGATGTGGTTTCAGATGTTGGGTTGAAGAAACCCGACGCTGAGGTAGAGGCACTTGTGCGTGACTACTCGGACTCTCTCCGTGAGGAGCTCCCCGACGGGCTGCCCCCGGAACGTGACATCGAGCATGTGCTAATGCTCAAGACCGCCTTCGTCTCGGCCACCGTTCCGCCACGCGCATGTCGAGCAAGCGGCGCTGAGAACCTTCGTCGAGAAGCTCCTCAAGAAAGGGTGGATTGAGAAGAGTGCATCGCTCTGGGTCTCGAAACATCTTTGGGGTGCCAAAGCGCGACCCCATCACAGGCGAGTTGCCGTCGAAGATCCAGTGGGTGCGCGGCGGTGATCCATCGAAACCCGTTCGCTGGGTCATCGACTATCGATATGTCAACTCAATGACAGAATTTCCGCGGATTGACGAGGTTTTTGATCGACTCGCTGGTGCTCACGTGTTTACCTTAATTGATTGGCGTCCGGCTACCACCAGATGCGCATGGCAATGCCATCGCGGCAGTATACGTCATTTCGAGCCGGCTCGGAAATCTATCAATGTTGTGTCGCCCCTATAGGTTTGGCTGGGATGCCTGGTACTTGATCGCGACTCATGCGACGGATCTTTGAAAACAAGGAACTGTCTGACTTCGTCGTCGTCTACCTGGACGACATTTGTGTGTGCTCAAAGACCCGTTCCGAGCATCTCCAGCACCTTCGCCGAGCAAGTGTCACCTTCGCGCAATCAGAGATCAAGTTCCTAGGCCATATTGTAAGCGGTACTGGTATTCGTGTAGATCCTGATAAAACAGCCGCGGTTGCAAACTGGCCGCGGCCTCAGAACACCAAGGACCTGCAGCGATTTCTGGGACTCGCGGGATACTATTGCCGTTTTGTTCGTGGCTATGCTGAGCTTGTTCCCCCCCTCTCTGATTTTCTCAAAAATCGACAGTGTGGACGGGCATCGCCCCAGGAACTCGCATTCACGTCGATCAAGCAGGCGCTGATCACGGCTCCTTTATTGTGCTTGCCTTGATCTGTCGCGTCGCTTCCATGTCACGACGGATGCGTCAAAATACTTTGTAGGTGGCGTGCTCAGCCAAGTTATCGATGGCTTTGATCATCCTGTGAGTTTCTACAGCCGAAAGCTGTCAGACACCGAGTCCAAGTGGCCGGCTCATGAACAAGAACTGTTCGCGATCAAGCACTGTTTTGGTCGCTGGCGCTGCAACTTGGTCGGCAGTCATTTTGTGGTGTTCACCGACAATTCTGCATGTCACTGGTTCCTGAATCACGCAAACCTGTCCTCAAAATGCAGCGTTGGCTGGACTTCTTTAGCCAGTTTGACTTCGAGCTAGTCCACAAGAAGGGCGAGGCCAATGTGGTCGCGGATGCGCTCTCGCGACCTCCGGTAACAGTGACCAGGGTTGGCATGTTCGTGTTTCACACGCGCTTCATGACTCGTGCGGCCAAGCTCTTGGTCGACGGCAACGCTATGTTTGGGTCGTTACCAGTGCCATCAAGTTTGGTTCCGCTCATCGCCCACGCCTCGCCTCTAGTTGTCGGAGAGGATGAAGATTTTGCCCGCGCTCTGAAAGCTGCCTATGGTAAGGACAAGGACTGCGCCATGATTCTGCAGGCGCTTCAGCGCGGGGACGCGCAAATCGAAGCCAAGTATGAACTGCGTGAGGACTTAATAGTGGTTAAGAGTGACGGGGTCATTCCGATTGTCCGGGTGCCACAAGTCAATGAGATCCTGTTGCGACTGATGCACGACTTCCATGACGCAGCGATCGTCGCTTATCCAGGTGTTGAGCGCACCGCCGCAGCCATGCGTCAATATTTCTGGTGGCCAGGGAAGAAAGATCACATCACACAGTACGTGACTACTTTTGAAGCCTGCGTTCGCCACAAGTCCGGTGCTCGGCGTCGCAAGGGGTTGTTGCAGCCATTGCCCGTTTCTGATCAATGCTGGTAACATGTCGCAATGGACTTCGTCACAGCCTTGCCCGTGAGCGACGGATACGATGCCGTGAGCGTGGTGGTGTGCCGTCTCTCCAATAGGCCATGCTACATCCCGACGACGAAGGACGTGGACGCTAAGACCACCGCGCGGCTGTTCTTCCATAACCTCGTTCGCTACTACTCTCTGCCCGAGTCGATCGTGTCCGACCGCGACTCGCGCGTTACGAGCGAATTCTGGGTAGAACGGATGAAGATTATGCAGGTCAAGCAGCGTATGACAGTCTCCAAGCGCGCTCAGGCCGATGGTCGGAGTGAACGGCAAGTACGCACACTGGAGGACAGCCTCCGATGTGTAGTGTCCCACTACGGTGATGATTGGGTGCGCGTTCTGCCTACAGTCGAGTACGCCCATGCGACGCTCGTGTCCACATCGACCAGAGTATCACCATTCGAAGTCGACTGTGGGCTCAAGCCTTGAGCGCCTATCACACTCCCAGTTATTGTGGGACGATCCACGCCCGCTCAGAACCTCACGCGCGCAAGGCAAGAAGTCATTGCATTTTCTCAGCGCAACCTCCGGCTCGCTCAAGAGCGCCAAGCAAAGTATTATAACCGTGGTCGCCGTCCCGTCCAGTTCGCAGTTGGCGACTTGGTCTACGTGGACGCGCGAGTCCTCAGCAGCGACTTAGGTCAGCCCGACCATGAACCTCATCGCGATCCTGCACGAAACAAACTCCTACCAAAGCGGTATGGACCTTTCGCAGTCGAGCGTCGGATTGGCGAGAATGCGTATCAACTCGCGCTGCCCCACCCGCCACGCGACATTAATGTCGACCAACTAAAGCTGTTGCTGGACGTTCCAGAAATCTTCCGCGCCCGCCAGATCGCCAAGAGCGCATCTCGCATGTATGACGACGACGGCGAGCGTGTTTATGTCATCAAGGAGTTACTCGCCCGGCGTCAACGACAAGGCCGCCCCCAGTACCTCTGTTCATGGAACGACCTGCCCGGGTCACAGAACTCGTGGGAGTTCATGGACAATATCAGCCACGTCTCACACTGGTCGAATCTTCTCGAGCAGTTCAATGCCCGCAAGAGATCTCAGCGTTCGAGCCGCGGACGCAGATAAGGTGCGGGAGGGTGTATTGTCGCAGCTAGTCCATGCGTAAGTTGCATGGTGCATGTCGCTACTGGTTCTGTGATCACTGAGCGACCACGAGTGGTTCCCCATGCACTCAGTGGTCCCGGTGACTTAGCAAAACTAGGCCTGGAAAGGATCAGTCCGTTCCGTTCATTTCTGCATTTGGCTAAATAGTACTCAGTTCGAGTCAGTCCACTTGGGCCACCATTGCATGCAGCAATTGCAGCAATGAACGCCATCGCAAAGCCTGTCCATATGGGCAAACGCTGGACGAGCTGGAGGGCATCGTCTTCGCGGACAAACGCCAGGTGAGCGAAGTGCGACTCAGCCCACAGATCGTACGGCACGTGGCGTAGGTGGAAGATGATGACGAACCACGCAATCGTGTGCCCCAGCGACGCGAGCAACATGACAGTACCGCAGATCTTGTGGAACTCGATATGTTTGTCGATGGGTACGCATGACGTGATAGCGAAGAATCGCCGCAAGAATGTGACGAAATTGCAACACATCGGATCGTGGTCATGATCAGAAGACTACAAGTGCAGGGCTCCATGTTGTCTGTATTGTACAACATGCAGTTGAATAAATAGTCTCTATCAGTTGATACTCTCGTCTCTAGAAGTTTTCGCTGTGGAAGCTGTATGCAATGCCCGAGGAACCGTTCGCCTTGTTGAATGTCGTGCAGTCATCGTGGATCTGGTTGCCCATGGGCTTCGGTCCACAGAAGAAGACGCCCACGTCAACGGGTTTCGTGCCTTTCATCGTGTTGTGCTGATCGGCGATCCGGCGCAACTCTTTGGACCAGTCGGGGCGACCAAAGTGGGTGATCTGCTTGGTCGTGAGGCCCGAGATGATGTCGTGGCCATCCGTCCTATGAACTAGCGTTTGCAGTGCGCGAAGAGGCTCAATAATCGAGGTATCTTTGAGCGGCGAGAAGTAGTTGTGGATCTCCAGACGCCCCTCTAGGTCCATCGCACTCAGCTCGTTCATCGCCTCGGCGAACCACGTCAACGCTTCTTGCTCGCGAGTGATCCAGTAGAAGTAGATCTTCTTGAGCTTGAAGGTCTTGGGCAGTTTGACGTTGTTGCATCGGTCGCAACGGAATGCCTGCCATTGGTGTACGATGGACTGAAGGATGGATGCGAAAGGCGTGACGCCGATGCCGGCACCAACGAAGACAACCGACTCGTATCGGTAGTAATCTTGAGATGGGGCGCCCACTGGCCCGTCAATAAACACAACCGGAAACGCCGAATCGCCAGCCTCGAGGTCGCCGTTTGTTTGCTGGAGCGCCTGACGGAGAACCGCGTGAAGTGCACCTGTCCAGTCACCAGCATTGCGGACGTGGACACTAACGTAGTCGTCCTCTGGCGCAGACGAGATCGTGAATGGATGCCACTCGTACGTTGAGATGAGAGGCACTTTGAGGTACAGGTACATGCCCGGCAGGTAGTGGAAATTGCGCGGCTTTTCAAAGAAGATCGCGACCGTCTCGGCAGAGAAGCGCACGCGGAGGATCTTGGTGTTGCCGCCCTTGGCGCTCTTGACGCGCAAGCGGCGCTCGACCGCGTAAAGCAAAATCGGCGGCAGTACCCAGTAGTAGGCTTGTGGTGGCTGCACCCACATAGCGAGTCCGTGGATTAAGATGAGCACGAGGAAGGGCAGGAACATGAGGTGCGTGATCCAGAAGGCATTGAAGTTGCCACGACGCAGCGTGGGGTGCGCAAGCGGCGCCGCCACTGCAGCGATGAGCACCATGAGGACACCTGTCCACATTGGCGTGTGCTCGAGCAGCTCAAGGAGGCTCTCGTGCCGCACGAAGGTCAAGTGTGCATAGCGAGACTCGGCCCAGACGTCGTACGGCACGGTTCGCAAGTAGTAGGCGATCATGACCCAGGCGACGGTGTGGCCGAGCGACGCGATAAGCATGACGATGCCGCAGATCTTGTGAAATTCGATGTTTTGGTCCACGGGCACGCGTGAAGAGATCTCCGCGAAGCTCCGCAGGAATGCGACGAACGTACGGCACATGGGCAAAAGCAAGAAGAGCGTGTTGACCATCACGATCTGCGCAAAGCCCTTGGCGATCTTGGCCGCGTAGCCCACGGCCGGGTCGTACGCGATGTAGTAGGCCTTGATGAGAAAGGCCGCTATCATGACGAGAAAGTACAGCACGAGCCAGTGGGTCTCGGAAGCGTACTTGTTATACCGCTTCTGGATGCGTCCCAGAAGCCCACGCTTCCGCGTGGTAGCTTGAGCTGGCCGCTGATCTCTGGTACTGTCGTTCACGACGTGGTCGGGTATGGACTGAAGGACGTCGCGGAAGGCGTGTTGAAACTCTGGGTAGGTCATGACCTCGGGGTCGGCCGTCTGGGCGAAGAGTCTGTTCACGATGTCGGCCACGCTCGCGTTGTAGGTCTGGAGCTTGCTAGCCACAATGGTTCCCTCGATAAAGTGGGTCACGCCGTAGCGCGTGAGTACACCGGTGCCGTCGACGTCGAAGAGCTCGAAGAGGAAAAGCGACTTTTCGTCGTCTGGAAGGTATGACTCACGCACCGCCTCAATCAACACGGCGACGGACTCCCGAGGCAGCGGAAATGACGACATGACTCCCGGCTCATCTGCTGGCAGCGTCTTCGTCGCCGAGAGCATCTCGCTCGCACGCGCCGCGTACGAGACCACATTCACGAAGTTGCTTTGGCGTCCCGTGAGCCGTGGCAGCTTGGTGGCCGAGGCGTTGGGATCAAAGCCCGGCTCGCAAACAGACGTCTGGACGAGGTAGTCGCGGAGCTCGTAAAGTTCGTCCTTGGTGAGTCGCGAGCTCTCTCGCACACTGCCTTCAATCGGTGCAGACGATGCGAGGCTCACCATCGCGATTGAGCTACCACGAAAGCTCTCTGTGACGGGGGTCGCATCGTGGACCATTGGCGCGTACTGGACCATGGCTGGGGACGCGAACGTATCGGTCTCTTGCGTCAGGCGCTGGCGAAGCGGCGGCAAGTTGGCCTTCGCGAAGACTGAACCGTCATTGTCTTCGGTCGCCGTCATTGGAACCTCGCGGGAATTGTTGTATCTGGAACCTAGGGTCAAGTCAAACCGAATGGGGACGTCAACGAACAACGCGACGTGTCACGAGGATGTCCACGGCCCGTAGAAGACGCGATTCACTTGACTGGGCGGCCACGCAGCCGTTTGCGAAATGCCTTGCGAATCCACTCGATGACCAACAGCAGACAGCAGCCAAGGCCACCACCCGATCGACTGGATAACCCTATCGACGAGCACGTGCACACGAGCGTGGGATTGCGACGCTTGGCATCCTGGACTCGGCCACGACAGATTACCATGTTCGCTACGTGCGGCTGTTTCAAGCCAAGATCCGGACATTGGCACGGTCTATGCCAAATCGAACCACTCAGTGTTCAGCCGATCGACTGCTGGATCGATGGCGTACCGTTAGAAGCCTGCTTGTGGATAGTCAGGATCGGCTTACGTGGTTCGTCGCGTCAAGTCACGTAAAGCCGCGACATGTCGAAGATGGACAACGTGGCGACGGCGTGTGGCGTCGAGCCAATCACACTCGCAGCGCGCGCATCTCAGACTGTCGCCGACTGCTCCACATGGATCTCGAGAACCAATCGGCGCAGCCGAGGCGACTAGGATGAATGAGAACGGCCAGCGATGGCTGACAGACGTACATGTAATTGTGTAATTGTGTGCCAGGCTCTTCCATGGGTCCTCCCTGGAGAAGACTCGTGGATTATCCACGGAGATAATGCAGTTGTAGTCAGCTCGGCACGTACAGTACAGTACGACAGTTACCCGCGTCGTCCAGCCGTGGCTACAGTCTGCACGAGGAGGCGTCCAAGAGCACACACCCTGGAGCGTCTCCCACTGGAGGGTGCGGGATGTTAGTCACAGCACTAGTCAGTCAACGCAACATTTTATCACGTCTTGATGAAGCTTAATCACTCTCCGTACATATGTGATCAGCGTCGGGATTACCGTCTCTCGTAGAGATGGTCTGTTTTCTTTCGATTCGGTTCCGGAGACTTCGCAAAAACGACAAGCCCACCCACCAATAGCGAGCGGGTTTCCTCGGCGAGCTCTGTCACTGGTCACTTTGAACTCATCCTCCTGGGATCTTTGCTGTGCTGACTTGTTTACGAGCACGAGGCTGACTCTCTCAATTTGATGTAATCTCTGGTTGTTGCAGTGAACATGACACCAAAACTGAGGACACAGCACCAAAAGTACAGAAGTTTTACCGATAAATACAGAAATCGCACAAAAGATGCAGAAAATGCCTCGTCACAGGATGGGCGACAAGACTTAGTGACCGTTCCGGAGCTATCGCTCCGGCGTGTAGCGCTCGCGCCCGCTACGCTACGCTCCGCTAAACGCTCGGGAGATAGCACCCTTCGCTTCGCTTCGGGGCTATCGGCCTTTAGATCATGAATTCTGGACAGCGTGGGTCGCAATCGATCATGCTCCGGGGGGTACCCTACCCCCCCCCCCCCCCCCCCCCCTCCGCATGGGCTCTTGCTCCAAGCCGAGCCAAAAAGGTCACTATATCGGGGGGAGAGTTGAACCGCCATCTGCATTTTCCGGTAGTTCCTCTGTATTTTTGGTATTATGCCAAAACTGAGTGCAATTCTTCTGGAGCATCCTCATGATAAGGCAATCCTCGGCAAACTATATTGATGCAACTCGAGTCTCTTGAGTGCGACATGTGAACGCTACCAGGGTAAACATTTTGGACCAAGCGCTTGAATTCAACAAGGTGAAGTCATCGGAGCCTCCACGAACGAACCTCATTGAAAAATGGAGCGTGATCCAAGAAATAGTCACATCCCACAACGCTCTAAGGCTTCGGTTTGCTGTTCTCTACAATTTAAATAGGTCTATTGTGTGGTTGTCTATTGTCGAATCAATCGAGTTAGAAGTTCTCGCTGTGGAAGTCGAAGACGACACCCGTCCCGCCGCCTCGTGTTTGCTGATTGAACATTGCGCACTCGTCGTGGATCGCACTGCCCATAGTCTTGGGCCCGCAAAAGAAAACCGCGACCTCCTCGTTTTGTGACGAGGCCGCCGGCGCAAACTCTCGTGCAAACCGCATCGTCCGCTCGTCGCTGTCTCCGTATCGGCGCTCGTGCTCTTGCCGTCCTTTGTCCGCGACGCGCTGTCGCTGTTCCTGAGCGATACGCTGGAGCTCATTCCTCCAGTCGGGTCGCCCAAAGTGGGTCACTTGCTTGGTCGTGAGACCCGAGATGATGTCTTGGCCCTCTGCGTCATGAACAAACGTCTGTAGCGCACGCAGCGGCGCCACGACTGACTCGCGCGTGAGCGGTGAGAAGTAGTTGTGGATCTCCAGTCGACCCTCCGTGTCGAGCTCTGCGAGCTGGTTCATGGTTTCGGTGAACCACGTGAGGGCCTCCTGCTCGCGCGTGACCCAGTAGAAGTAGATCTTTTGGATCTGGAACTTGCGTGGGAACGTGACGCTCTGGCAGCATGGGCAGCGGAAGGATTCCCACTGGTGTACGATACTGCGGAGAATCGACGCGAACGGCGTCACGCCGATGCCTGCGCCGACAAACACGACCGACTTGTACCGGTAGTAGTCCTGGGATGGAGCACCGATAGGCCCGTCGATGAAGACCGTCGGGTACGGCGACTGATTTTCCGGTTGGTCGGCCTCCAAATCGAGTCCGTCCGGGTCGTGGCGACTGTCCTTGATGGCTTTGAGCAGTTTGTGGAGCTCGCCTGTCCAGTCACCGGCGATGCGGACGTGGACGCTGAGGCAGTTATCCTCTGGTGCCGACGAGATCGTGAACGGATGCCATTCGAAACGCGAGACCACGGGCACGTTCAAGTAGAGGTACATGCCGGGGTGGAAGTTGAAACCGGCAGGTTTCTTCATGAAGATTGCGACCGTGTCCTCGGAAAAGTGGACTCGAAGGATATTCGTCTGGCCCCCAAAGATGTTGGTCATGCGATATCTCTTTTCAACGAAATAGAGCGTGAGGGGTGGGAGCACCCACAGAAACGCCTGCGGAGGTTGCACCCACATCGCAAGTCCGTGGATGAGGATGAGCACAAGAAACGGCACGAACAGCAAGTGGGCCATCCAGAAAGCGTTGAAATTGCCACGACGGACCGTCGCCATCGCGAGTGGGCCAGCAATTGCAGCAATGAACGCCATCGCAAAGCCTGTCCATATGGGCAAACGCTGGACGAGCTGGAGGGCATCGTCTTCGCGGACAAACGCCAGGTGAGCGAAGTGCGACTCAGCCCACAGATCGTACGGAACGTGGCGTAGGTGGAAGATGATGACGAACCACGCAATCGTGTGCCCCAGCGACGCGAGCAACATGACAGTACCGCAGATCTTGTGGAACTCGATGTGTTTGTCGATGGGTACGCATGACGTGATAGCGGAGAATCGCCGCAAGAATGTGACGAAATTGCGACACATCGGAAGCAGAAGGAAGAAGGCGTCCACCAAGATCACTTGTGCGAAACCCTTGGCAACTCGCGGAGCGTATCCTGCCGCCGGGTCGTACGGCACGCCGGAGGCTTTAACAGCGAATGCGGTTATCATCGCAATCGCGTAGAACGAGAGCCAATGGATTTCGGCGTCGTACTTGTGGTAGTTCTTCATAACAGTGCGCTGCCAGAAGTTCTTCTTCTTCTCACCAACATGAGCCGCACGGAAATGGACAGACGGCCGGCACTCGGGCGGTTCCACACGGACTTTCCGACCTGACAGCTTGATACCCGGTGTGACTTCCTTCGAGATTGCTGGTTCCGGAGACTTGCTGCTTGGGTGGATAGCGGCGTGAAGAAAGACGCGCCGGAACTCTGCGTACGTCATTTGCTGCTGATTCGAACTTTTTGCGAAGAGCTTGTCGACCAATTCCTTGACCTGGAAGTCGCCGTAGCACTTGACATTGTTGGCGAGCAGAGTAGCCTCTACGAATGCAGCGACTCCTTCCCGTGACACGACGCCACGCTTCGTGCCATCAAACAGATCGAAAACGAATCGGCACTTGTCCTCTTCTTTCAAAGAGGACGCGTGGACCGCTTCAATCAACACTGCAATGGACTCACGCGGCATTTCAGGCGCCGGCTTCGACGATGATGTCAAGCGTGGAGGAGGCTGCTCGACGGTCTTCGTCTGCGTCTTTGTCTCTGTCTTTGGCAGTGACGAAATGGGCATCGGCGCCACAGCAAGAAGCTCATCTGGAAGCGTGCGAGTCGACGACATCATCGACAGATCGCTGGGCGCAGCGCTCGGTCTCCCCGCGACGTTGATGAAGTTTGGGTTGGATGAATAAGCCGGCGTATAACTGGGCATCCGGCAAAGCTGAGGCGGTGGGAGTTGCGCAATGAAGCTTGCGTCTTCCTCTTCTTTCTCTTCGCCATCCACTGGTCCCAATGTAAAGCTTCCGCTTGAGCCAATTCGGTGAGACTCGCACGACTCGGAAGCTGAGCTCCTCGTGAGGCAATCACGCAATTGATAGAGTTCCTCGAGATCCATGAGCCGGCTGGAACGCACCGTGGATGGCCGAGGAGGCGGCCGATGAACCTCGACCTCTTTTGCTGGAGTTGTCGACTCGACGTAGTGGACGCCTGTAAAGTCGAGCTCGCTCATTGCCGGGGAGCTGCACAATATTGAGCTATTCGAGAGCGCAACAGAGGATGACTCGTAGCTCGAAATGGGGAACGAGAGATCCTCCGGCGAAGGAATGGACAGCGTGCTGGTTCGCGCCGCTTGCCGCAATCGCTGTGAGTCGAGCAACGCGCCCATTGATAAAAACGAGCTGACTCCCGGCGACACGGACTCGTCTTCGATGTCATGGGTGCTGATGAGCGAGTCAAAGCTATCGAGATCGAAGCTCATTCTCGACACTTTCGAGCGAGCCGTCCTGTCGGTGCTTTGTAGCGAGCTGAATCACGTGAGAGGCACAAGATGAGGATCTGCTGGCGACTTGTTCGGCGCGGACACTCTCGTTGGCGTGTGCTACGAAAACGCGAGGAAGATAAGTGGGACTTGCACCGTCCCAGACTAGAGCCGCGCCGTTTCGTTGCTCAGGAGTCATCCTCTAGCAAAAAGGTTTGGTCACATCATGATGTACACGACCAATCGCACAGTGATCATAGGCCTTAAGCCTCGAGAGCCACACGCACTATTTTGTGATCTGTCCTTCGACGTAAAAGCCAGCGGAAACTTGAGGCGCTTGTCGATTGATCAAATGCAGCTCAGAGTCGAGGCCATCACGCTTCTACACGAAATGAGCCAATGGGATCTCAGGTCACATGGCTACATTATCATCTGGCGAGGAGAATGACCGATGACATCCCTGCCATATGGTGCCACGTGGAGATGAACAATCTCTTCCGAGTCTGGAGAGATACAGAATCTAGGAACAGAGTGCTGTCCAGCAAGTGTCGACTACCAGCTCCTCTCCATCTCCAGCAGTCACAAAGACACACCACGACGTCCGCGTGATTCAGATAGTGGCTCTTTAGGAGCTCAAGATACCATTGACTTCCCACATAGGCTATTCCCTCTTCTACATGGACGACTTTGGTGTACCAATCACCAGAAAGCAGATTGCGCTCAGTAGTAACGACCAACAGTTAATTTTTCTTGTCCTTATCGACGACGCTCACGTTCTCTAGAACGCGAGCGTTCTCGACGGCGCTCACGACTGCGATCGCGCCTGTGGTCGTCACGACTGCGGTGGCTTCGTTCTTTGTCATATCCGTGACCTCTGTCTGTCGTGTTTTTTTCGCTTCTTGTATCGATCGTAAGATAATCCTAATGCAAGATTTCATTTGATGAGACCAACTCAGGGTGTGATGGAACACAAAGGAGCACTCACATCTGCTGTTGGGCCGTAGTTGTTCCTGAATTGATCCTGCGAAATAACAAGCCCACAAGTCAGTCTCCACAATTGGATCACTATCGTTTACCACAAAACCCACATCAATATGCTTCTTGAACTTGAGTTTTGCTGCCATCCACGACTTATCTTTTGCGGCCTCATCCCCGTCCTCTCCACCCTCGTCGTCTTCCAGGACTTGACCATGATACGACTCAGTCGTTTCGCTCTCCCCTGGCTTTGTCGCCACTTCTTGGTGTACAACCTGCAAGGTCGCCTTAAACTGTTCGAGTTTTTTTAGAGTTTCTTGTTGCCGCCCAGATCGGCTAGCGGCCTTCTTTTTCTCTAGAAACTTCGCGCGTTGTTGTTGCAGCGGCGTTAGAATCTCGTTCTTGGCTTTTTCCTTCTCGAGTTCTCGTGCCTTCTCTCCGAGCAGAAGTGGAACCGCCTTCTTGTCGCGTTTGAGTTCCTCCCGTAGCCGAGTGTACTCGTCCCTTTCATCCTTCACCTTGTGCTTCTTCTCTTTCTTCTTCTCATTCTTTACGTCTTCCTCTTCCTCTGCAACCCTGTCCTCCGGCTCGTCCGCGTTCAGTGCTTTTCTGGCCCTGGCCGCCGCGATAGCCGCTTTCATACTTGCTCGAGCATCGAGCTTCCCTGTCGTTTTATCCTGACCGTTCTTGGCTTCATCCCGCTCGGTTTCCTTCTCTGCCTGAGCGATCCGCTGCGCAATCTCGTCGTCGACTTCGGCCTTGAGCTTCTTATCCTCCAGCAAGTCGTGGCTGCTCATCATTGTCTTCTTCTTCTTCTTCTTCTTCTTCTTGGCGGCCGCCTCTTCCTCGTCGAAAGCTTCCTCCTCATCCCCGAACGACAGCAGCTTGCGGTCTTTTGTCGCCTTGCGCTCGCGCTTCTTCCTTGCGGCGTCGCTCTCCACACGGTCATCGCGCTTGACTGTTTGGCGCACAACAATATCGTCGAATGGGTTCCAGAGCACCTCGGCGCGCAGCAGCTTGGGCGGGCTCACCGGCCGGTCGTTGGCGTCCGTGTCCACGTCGCTCACACTGAGCAGGTTGAAGATCGTATTGCCCGTGATCTTGCCGAAGATCGTGTGCTTGCGGTTGAGGAACTCGCAGGCGTCGAGCGTGAGGAAGAACTGCGAGTGGTTCGAGTTGGGCTTGTTCTCGTTGGCCATGGCCACGATGCCGCGGTGGTTGAACTTGAGCCGCGAGTGGAACTCGTCCACGAACGGCTCGCCGTACACGCTCTCGCCGCCCGAGCCCGTGCCCGTGGGGTCACCGCCCTGCACCATAAAGTCCTTGATGATGCGGTGGAAGATCGTGTTGTCGTAGTACTAATGGAGACAGAGAGGTGAGTGGGGGAGCACTCGAGCAACAGTGCACAAATGACCCACGTACGCCCTCGAGACAGAGCTGCACGAAGTTGCGGCAGGCTTTCGGCGCCTGCTGCGGCCAGAGCTCGATGTCCAGGTCCCCGAAGGACGTGTGCAGCAGCACTTTGCCCTCCGTGCCGGGCTCGGTCACGTACATATTCGACATGGTGGCCGCCGGTCACTAGTGGCGCCAATTTTGTTGGGGAGCCCGTCAATGGAAAAGCATTTGAGACGGTTTTAAGCGAGAGTCCCCGCTATAGTGACATCTGAAATAGAAAGGCGTTTCTAAATGGAGGTGATGGCTCTTCAACTTGGAGCTGCAGAGGAGGGATCACTTTTGACCTTGGTTATTGCAATGGCGACGCGTACGGGGAGGCTGGTCGTGGACCAGAAGACGGGCAAGATGGTCGAAGAGATGAAAGAGGACCAGATGATGGTCGCTCTCTACGACCCGGCGGTCGAGAAGCCCAGCGACTACGCCTTCCAGCGCGTGCTGCGGTCCGACTTCAAGCTGTGAGCGGAAGAATGGATGGGGACGGCCGTGTGTGTGTGTGTGGTCATTCTAAGACTGTGACTGGCTCTGTAGAAAGAAGATCAACGAATTGTTTAATTGCAATGCAGCGCTGTTGAAGGATCCGTTCGGGAGTGCGTGGATGATGTGGCGAGACTTCCGAATGTCCACTGACTATGGGTTTTGCAGACGTGATCTGGCCGAAGGACTGGATGACCCAGGTGCTTCCACCGGCAGGCAAGGACAGGTGGTTCTACATCATCCATGAGCGGCTAGAACCACCACCTCAGGATGATCTTGCGGATCCGATGTACGCTGGTGGGGCCATTCTCGTCCTCACAAGTGTGCCGAAAGAATGCGAAGCGATCGACATCCGTACGTGGCTACTATTCGGTATTGCGCAAGACTACGAGCCGCTGGAACGCATCCGCGAGCAGATCAAGATCGCGGAAAAGAAGCGGCAGCTGCTAAAGCAGAAGCTGAACGCCCTGCCGTCCATTGATGTGGATGGTTCACCGGAACAGCAAGCAGAGATGCGGAAAAAGCTCTCCGACGTAATGACGGCACATTCAGCCAAGTATGATGAAGAACTCAATGCTCTTGGAAAGAAAAGAGCACGCGTAGAGAAATATTTGCTGACCGAACCGCTGGATTTGACGGCTTTGCCGATCGACAAACCATCGATCTCAGCGAACGATAAGAACGAAACCATGGAGCAGTACGAAAAGCGTGTTGAGACACGCAGTTGGACCGTGGGGTTTAACAGCACGCGAGGCAGGGAGCTAGCAGCCGTTGCGCTTGCGAAGAGCGACTGGAACTACGTATGTTTAGTGCAGACGCGGCCGCATCCGAAGGCATTCATCGAGGATGACCAGGTACAGAACCAAATCATCAGCGATAAGGACATGGCGAAAGAAATCAATATGAGACTGATTCGACTCAAGCGTTTGCGTCACGGTGATGGCGAACTGCTACAGCTGACAACGGATCACAATGCCGATGAGGAGGAACCGCTGAAACCATGGGATGAGTCTTTCCACGTGTCATCTATTGGAGCCATGTACTCAGGCGAGTGGCGAATGGGCGAAAAACATGGCAGCGGCAAGGAGTTCACAAACGTTGGGATCTACGAGGGAGAATTTGAACGAAATTGTCGCCAGGGGCGTGGTAAGTTCGTCTATGGGAAGGGAACAATAACGTCCGGGACTTTTGAACGACGAACGCGTGGCTATGAATATTCCAAGAAGTGTCGCGAACTCCAGTACACGCCATCACTTTTGAACGGGGACCAATTCCGGGACGGCGTGGAACATGGCGATCGTATGCGGATCGAGTTTCCAGACGGAGCAACTTACGAAGGCGAGATGTCAGACGGCAGAGTTACGGGTTTTGGGGTGTACACGTCGTCGACAGGGGTCATCGACGAAGGATTCTTTTTGGACGGATTATTGCACGGGAACAACTGCTCACGACGGTACCCAAATGGCACTGTAATGGAAGGTAGGTTTGAATTTGGCCAACTGCACGGACGTGGTGAACTCCGCGAGCGGAATGGAGACGAATTCGATGGATTCTTTGATATGGGTGTCAAGTCCGGACGTGGTACTTCGTTTTTCGATAAGAGGCGGTGCAAACATGTCGGATTCTGGTTTGAGAACACGATGAATGGGCGTGGTGACTGTTTCATAAAGACTCCGGATCATTCGCCTGAGTTAGAAGAGTGGGATTTTTTGTACGAAGGCAGCTTTGTTCGTGGCGAAACACAGGCAAGACATCGATTTGTAGATTTGAAGAAGAAGCACAAGGAACATTTGCCATTTACGACGAACGGAAAGAGCGAGGAGAAGGTGCCATACCTGACGAATGTGCTGCCTCTGCAGCTAGCAAAGCTCGAGACTCGAAGGCACCGAAATGCGGTCCGTAGGGCCCAGCGAGAGAAGCAATACCTTCAGAAGGAGGAGTTTGCGAACTTGTCGCTGTACTACGGGTTATTGGATGACTTTTACGAGAAATGGATACAGAGACAACGTGAACGCAAAGAAGACGAAGCGCTGGACAGCCAATCACTGGAAGAAGTACGACAAGAGCGAGTTGCTGCCATCGAGTACGTAGAGAACCGACTCAAGTTTCGAAAGGAGAAGTACGATCTATCTCCACGAAAACGAGAGTTGGTCGACTTCGAGAAGTATTTAGAGCGCGTCACTCTGACCGAACGTGTGCAGTTAGAGCGTGCAATGGCATGGGAGACGGCAGTGATGGCCGTGGAGATCGAGAAGGCTGCTGCGCATAGATAACACGTAATGCAGTGAAGAAATACCCTTGAAATGATGTTTCAACATACATTAGTTTGGCTTTGCTCTACTCCACTTCTCGCTTGCGTTGGGATGCCCGCATCCGGTTCCATCTTTCCATTCCATCCGCAACGAGTTGAGCATCGAACACGTCGGGATAGTTTTGATGAAGCCACTTGACGAGGTGCTCATGTCCGAAGGTTGCCGCTCCAACTGCAGCCTGTGATGTGCATCCTTCAGCCCGATACTCACGGAGAAACTGAAGAACCGCCAAGTGTCCGCCATGCGCTGCACGATCCATCGCACGCTCACTACAACCATCAGTCACATGAGCATGTAGCCACTTGACAACCTCCAAGTGACCGTTTGCTGCTGATTCATTCATAGCCTCGATTGTGCAGCCTTCAGAACGGTTCTCATGTAGCCACTTAACTACTTCCAAGTGACCTTGGATTGCTGCTCCGTTCATAGCTTCCACTGAGCAGCCTTCGGGGCGGTTCTTGTGGAGCCACTTCACGACATCCAAATGCCCATTTTCCGCCGCACCATTCATTGCTGACGCAGTGCAGCCGTCATTGCGATTCTCATGAAGCCATTTGACGACTTCCAGCTGGCCATTTTGTGCGGCTCGATTCATGACGTCAACGCTCCAGGGTTCTTTTGTGTGACCATGAGCCCATTGAAGAATGGCCAAGTGTCCATTGCCGGCAGCGGAAGCGCGAGCAGCAGGAGGTACTACAAGGTGCTTCTCATTCACAAGCCACTCGAGGATGTGGAGGTGGCCGTGCTCGGCTGCAGCGTACATGGCTATCTCGAAATGCCATCTTTCTGTTTGGCCACGTTCTGTAGTTGAGAGGAGATCGAGTCGTCCAGCAGCAGCGGCATGAACCGCAGCGATAGACATGTTGCCTGCTAGCGCTGGTTGTGTAGCCCGTAATAACGAGGCAATTTCGTCATAGTTTCCGTTGATGGCACCGTTAATCCCGACAGCTGTGCAGCCTTCCGAGCGATTCTCAACGAGGTACGTCACGATGTCAAGATGGCCACGGCACGCGGCATTGTCGAGAGCATCCGAAGAGAAGCTCTGTGAAACCTGTTGCTTATCGACCCAACGAACCATCTCGATGTCACCTGCAGCTGCCGCAGCGTCGCCAGCGCCTTCGAGGATATCGATGTAACCACGATCGAACAGCCATCTAACGACGTGAAGCTGAGATGCATTAAGCGCTTCGTAATAAACAAAGCGAAGACAGCACGTCAACACTCCACTTGACAAAAGACTCTCGCTCGCTGGTTCCTCGATGCAAAGCCCGTCGGTTCGGTGGTTCAGCAGCCATTCCAGGAGGGCAACATCACCCGTGGCAGCAGCTGCTCGCAACAATCGCGAGCAGAGCGGCCGTGGGTGAGCAGAATGGATGCGCTGCACCAGATCCAGACGCCGGAGCTTAAGCGCATGATGAATACCAAGACCCAAGTCGATTTCACTCGTGAGGCGCACGTGCTTGGGCCCTGAGAGCGCGTCTTGGAGCCGTCGGAGAACGCGTTCGAACAGGCGCAACGACCCCTTCTGGACCGCCTTCTGCAATGGGAAGTGCACGGACTCGTCCAGACACGCGTCCACCAGCTCAGTGACGTTGTCGAGCGCGTGGACAAGTGGCGCCTTCGCGCGCAGCACGCAGTCCACGGCCGTGAGACGTGCCGGTTCTTGGGTCGTCATTTTTTTTTCTGGTGCAACTTAGGTCGTTCTGATCTTCACCGAGTGACGGTCACTACGAGGAGCTACGATGAGTGATGGACGTAGAGCTTCAAATCGAGAACTCTTGCTTGTGCCCTTCAGACGGAGACGGCAAGCAGCATTATGAACCGCCTCGCGTCTCTTTTCATTGCAAACCTTACAACTAATGGTGTCTTAGTGGCACTGGACCCTCGTTGATGTCCACAGAGGTTGACAAAATCGGCCTTGCGAAAGTCGAATTTTAGGCAATCTCGACCCTGGTGGCGGTTAGTCCAGTCACCGACGGACTGCGTACGGGTCGGGCAGGACATTTGTGACGAGGATTGCACATGGCGAGGCGCAGTTAGCACGGTGCCAATCTTCCGAGTGGGATATTAATCGAAAATTCCGCAAGATTCCCGAGACTTTGGCTCTGCACTTCTGCATGACTTCCAAATAATGTACTTTGATTTTGTCTCCGATGGCCAGAATGGCCTGATCCGGAAGTGAGCTCCATTTATCTGCTTGAAATAGTGCAACGACCCAAATTATACGCTGCCATATCCTTGAGCAAGACGCGCTCAAAGTGAACGGAATGAAGAGACCAATTGACCGTCTTTTCAATTTGAATCGTGAAGTCAAGAAACAAAATCAACTGACTTAACAGTCAGTGAACTCGTCTGTATATCTCGAATAATGACGGCGGCGGGCTTTTCTTCGATGGCTGCGCCGCGGCTCCTGACGGCCGTCGTGTGCGTTCTCCAGGCCCGCGCACCGGCCGTGGCTGCGCTGGACCACATCGCCGAGCTCCTCGACACGTTTCTGGACGACTCGGTGCGGTTCTCGCTCGAGGCGGCCGCGGCGATCGGCGCCAATTCTCTGTTCGAGCGCGTCCTCCACCGCACGCGCGAGACGCCGAATTCCTCCACTAACGACCAGATCCTCATGGAGCACAGACTCAGCAGGGCGCTAGAGGCCGCGGTTGAGCGAGGGCACTTAACGATCGCCCGGCGTATCCATGAGGTGTATCAGCAGCCTCTATCGACGCGTGTTCTTCGACTCGCCGCGTGCAACGGGGAGCCCTCTCTGATGCAGTGGCTGCTGACGCACAGAACGGACGGTTTGTGCACCCCCAGTGTTATCGACCGAAGCACAAGTGATGCTGGTACTTTTAGTTGCTGTATGCATCACGTCTACCAGCATGCAATCAACAACAGACACTTGCGACTCATTCGTTGGCTTTACGAGAATGGATACATCGACACACTTCGCGGAGCCGGTGATGCCGCTGCCATGTCTGGTGACCTCGAGATGGTTCAATGGATCGACGCCCAGAATGTGGCACGAAGCTTCAGCGCCAGTGCGATTGACAACGCGGTTCGCTCGGGACACATTGAGATTGTCAAGTTCCTTATCAAGAACCGATCTGATGGATGCACATCAGCAGCAGTGAACGACGCGATTTTAGGCGGTCATGACGAGGTCTTGGAGCTACTTCGTGCCAACGGGGTCATGACGGAGGACGTGCCGTGGGCGCTGGTGCGCGAAGCCGGCGAGCTCGGCCGACTCGACATTTTGAAATGGGATCACTATGCAATGCACGACCAAAGATATCTCGACTCGGCAATGAGTGCCGCAGCTGAGAACGGGCACCTCCACGTAGTGCAATGGCTCGCGAGGAATCGGAACGTCGCCTGCCGACTCGCAGCGTGCGCGTGGGCAGCAAGTCGAGGTCACCTGAACATTCTGAAATGGGTCAACAATGAAGGAAATGGGGACTGGGGAGTCGAAATCATGGACCGAGCCGCTCAAAGTGGTCGGCTGGAAATTGTTGAGTGGCTTCATACTCATCGTCGGGAAGGTTGCAGTACTTTTGCCATGGATGGTGCTGCTGCGAACGGGCATTTAGAAATGGTAAAATGGCTGCACGCGAATCGGACTGAAGGCTGCACGACCTCGGCAATGGATCGTGCTGCTGCCAACGGCCACTTGGATGTTGTCGAGTGGTTACACTTCAACCGATCTGAAGGCTGCACAACAGTTGCGATGGACCGAGCCGCAATTCTGGGCCGACGGGAGATTGTTGAATGGCTCCATGCAAATCGAACTGAGGGCTGCAGCGCCGAAGCAATGGACGGAGCCGCTGCCGGTGGACACCTCGACATGGTGATATGGCTGCACAAGAATCGCACAGAAGGGTGCACGACGAAAGCGATCGACTTTGGGTCTCTCCACACCGTCAAGTGGCTCCACTGGAATCGATCCGAAGGCTGCACGACTCGGGCGATGAATCGAGCCGCGAACAACGGAGACCTTTCGTTACTCCAGTTTCTCCACGAGCATCGTAAAGAAGGTTGCACAGCCGACGCCGCCGTGCAAGCTGCGAAGAACGGCCATCTGTACGTGGTCGAGTGGCTCAAGGAGCGTTACCCAGACGTGTTCGATGCTGCACGAGTCGCCGAAGCGCTCAAAGTCCGGAACGAAAAGATCAGACGACGACAATAGGATCCGATCGTGTGGAAAGAACAACTCCGACAACTGAACGAGAAAATATTGACGAGGAACGAGAGGTGTGATGCGCAGCGACGCTCATCTTGACGTCATCCGCGACGAGAAATTTCGAAACTGAACCGAGAACTGACCGACACACGCTAAATCAATACAAATGCCAATTTCGAAGACATCATCGATGCTAATATACTTATTTAGGATGCATCACTAGCCCTCTCCATCTTCCTCGCGCTTCCTCGACACATCCTTCGTTGGAAGCCCCGGAAGGCGCGACGCGGACGCCTCCGCCTCCGTGCCGCCGCCATGGACGCCAACGACAGCCACAACGCCAACGCCAACGGCGACGCCAGGTCTATCGACCCCACCGACGCCATGGACACGTGTCTGTGGGCCATGATCGGGTCTCTGTAGTCGCCGGCCATCAATCACGGCGTCTGCGACGAGACGCAAGCCCCCACGATGGGCAGCGATCCTTTCCCCCTCTCCATTCTTCTTCTCCTCCTTCTTCTTCCTCTCGACGGCGACGCCGACGAGAAGAGCAGAGCGGCCCCGCGCGAGATCGCGCTTCCCAACAGCTTCCGACAAGCTCCGTTCCCGTCGGATCCGATTCGATCCGATCTTCTACCTTCGCAAAGACGGCAGCGACTCGGACTCTACGAGTCCTCTAGTCGTCATCCTGATCCCCAAGCTCGTACTGTACGGACGTACGCGTACGTGGTGACGTCTGCGACGGTTGGTCGATTGATTCCCTGGGCTAACTCGCACGCATTATGTGACCAGGACGATGATCTCCACCACTTCCTCTTCTGTCGAGCGCGACCATCAGCACCGGCGCCAGACCGTCGAGGTCACGCAGCTGAAGGTGCGCGAGACAGCGCACAAGTACGACGAGCTCGTGCAGCGCGAGCGTGAGCTTGCAACGACGTCGGTGCCTCGCAGTGTGGAGACCCACGCGCTCCACCGTGTGCGCGATCTGCGCCGCCGCTTCGAGGGCGTCCAGGGCCCTCTGGCCATGCGTACCGCAGAGGCTTCGGCTTCGCGCACGCCGTTGACTGGTGCCAGCCGCCGCTTCGACGTCTATGGCAAGGCACTAATGTACATTGATGAGCAAGACGCGGCCGACTGTGTCGCTGATAGCGACAACGACAACAATGATAACACTGCAGGTGGCAGTGTGAGCGCCTCGACGACGGCTACGGTCGACGAAGACGAAGACGCAGACAGCGACGGACTCAATCACGTCCCGGTCGCCGATCCAGACGCAGCAGCAGTAGTCGCGCAGCCCGAGGTGGCCGCTGCGGCGGCCTGGCTTTGGCTTGCGATGCACGCCTTTGACTGGCTGTTGACGTTGTTGCTGATGCGTTTTTTGAAGATGGTGTGGCTCGTGTGCATTCTAGCCTTGCACACGAGCTACATCGTGGTGCCATTGTTAGAGGCAGTTGTTTTAGCAATCGTGCAGGGTTTTGTGGCATGCGCAACGGCTGCGGTGCGCGAGTTGCGAGCTATTCAAGCCATCGAGCACGCGCGTGTTGAAGCGACGATGCCTGCTCCTGAGTTGAAGCGAGATACTAATAATGTGTCGAGCAATCAGTCAGATACGGAGGCTGACACTGCGACCGACAGCGAGGCAGAGGCGGACAAAGACACGGAAACCGAGAGTGAGCATGAGACCGAGTTGACGTTGCAGCTCGAGTTTGATGCTATGATTCAGATTTCGTCGTCCTCAGCCGATCTTCCAGATGTGTCCGGGCTCGCCTTGGAGCCCGTGACCGACGCCGAGTCGACCGGCGACTTCTCCGACATGTTCGAGACCACGTTGGGTCTCGATATCGATGCAGCGCCGACCTCAGCTGATCTTCCAGATGTGCCCGGGCTCACGTTGGAGCCCGTGACCGACGCCGAGTCGACCGGCGACTTCTCCGACATGTTCGAGACCACGTTGGGTCTCGATATCGATGCAGCGCCGACCTCAGCTGATCTTCCAGATGTGCCCGGGCTCACGTTGGAGCCCGTGACCGACGCCGAGTCGACCGGCGACTTCTCCGACATGTTCGAGACCACGTTGGGTCTCGATATCGATGCAGCGCCGACCTCAGCTGATCTTCCAGATGTGCCCGGGCTCACGTTGGAGCCCGTGACCGACGCCGAGTCGACCGGCGACTTCTCCGACATGTTCGAGACCACGTTGGGTCTCGATATCGATGCAGCGCCGACCTCAGCTGATCTTCCAGATGTGCCCGGGCTCACGTTGGAGCCCGTGACCGACGCCGAGTCGACCGGCGACTTCTCCGACATGTTCGAGACCACGTTGGGTCTCGATATCGATGCAGCGCCGACCTCAGCTGATCTTCCAGATGTGCCCGGGCTCACGTTGGAGCCCGTGACCGACGCCGAGTCGACCGGCGACTTCTCCGACATGTTCGAGACCACGTTGGGTCTCGATATCGATGCAGCGCCGACCTCAGCTGATCTTCCAGATGTGCCCGGGCTCACGTTGGAGCCCGTGACCGACGCCGAGTCGACCGGCGACTTCTCCGACATGTTCGAGACCACGTTGGGTCTCGATATCGATGCAGCGCCGACCTCAGCTGATCTTCCAGATGTGCCCGGGCTCACGTTGGAGCCCGTGACCGACGCCGAGTCGACCGGCGACTTCTCCGACATGTTCGAGACCACGTTGGGTCTCGATATCGATGCAGCGCCGACCTCAGCTGATCTTCCAGATGTGCCCGGGCTCACGTTGGAGCCCGTGACCGACGCCGAGTCGACCGGCGACTTCTCCGACATGTTCGAGACCACGTTGGGTCTCGATATCGATGCAGCGCCGACCTCAGCTGATCTTCCAGATGTGCCCGGGCTCACGTTGGAGCCCGTGACCGACGCCGAGTCGACCGGCGACTTCTCCGACATGTTCGAGACCACGTTGGGTCTCGATATCGATGCAGCGCCGACCTCAGCTGATCTTCCAGATGTGCCCGGGCTCACGTTGGAGCCCGTGACCGACGCCGAGTCGACCGGCGACTTCTCCGACATGTTCGAGACCACGTTGGGTCTCGATATCGATGCAGCGCCGACCTCAGCTGATCTTCCAGATGTGCCCGGGCTCACGTTGGAGCCCGTGACCGACGCCGAGTCGACCGGCGACTTCTCCGACATGTTCGAGACCACGTTGGGTCTCGATATCGATGCAGCGCCGACCTCAGCTGATCTTCCAGATGTGCCCGGGCTCACGTTGGAGCCCGTGACCGACGCCGAGTCGACCGGCGACTTCTCCGACATGTTCGAGACCACGTTGGGTCTCGATATCGATGCAGCGCCGACCTCAGCTGATCTTCCAGATGTGCCCGGGCTCACGTTGGAGCCCGTGACCGACGCCGAGTCGACCGGCGACTTCTCCGACATGTTCGAGACCACGTTGGGTCTCGATATCGATGCAGCGCCGACCTCAGCTGATCTTCCAGATGTGCCCGGGCTCACGTTGGAGCCCGTGACCGACGCCGAGTCGACCGGCGACTTCTCCGACATGTTCGAGACCACGTTGGGTCTCGATATCGATGCAGCGCCGACCTCAGCTGATCTTCCAGATGTGCCCGGGCTCACGTTGGAGCCCGTGACCGACGCCGAGTCGACCGGCGACTTCTCCGACATGTTCGAGACCACGTTGGGTCTCGATATCGATGCAGCGCCGACCTCAGCTGATCTTCCAGATGTGCCCGGGCTCACGTTGGAGCCCGTGACCGACGCCGAGTCGACCGGCGACTTCTCCGACATGTTCGAGACCACGTTGGGTCTCGATATCGATGCAGCGCCGACCTCAGCTGATCTTCCAGATGTGCCCGGGCTCACGTTGGAGCCCGTGACCGACGCCGAGTCGACCGGCGACTTCTCCGACATGTTCGAGACCACGTTGGGTCTCGATATCGATGCAGCGCCGACCTCAGCTGATCTTCCAGATGTGCCCGGGCTCACGTTGGAGCCCGTGACCGACGCCGAGTCGACCGGCGACTTCTCCGACATGTTCGAGACCACGTTGGGTCTCGATATCGATGCAGCGCCGACCTCAGCTGATCTTCCAGATGTGCCCGGGCTCACGTTGGAGCCCGTGACCGACGCCGAGTCGACCGGCGACTTCTCCGACATGTTCGAGACCACGTTGGGTCTCGATATCGATGCAGCGCCGACCTCAGCTGATCTTCCAGATGTGCCCGGGCTCACGTTGGAGCCCGTGACCGACGCCGAGTCGACCGGCGACTTCTCCGACATGTTCGAGACCACGTTGGGTCTCGATATCGATGCAGCGCCGACCTCAGCTGATCTTCCAGATGTGCCCGGGCTCACGTTGGAGCCCGTGACCGACGCCGAGTCGACCGGCGACTTCTCCGACATGTTCGAGACCACGTTGGGTCTCGATATCGATGCAGCGCCGACCTCAGCTGATCTTCCAGATGTGCCCGGGCTCACGTTGGAGCCCGTGACCGACGCCGAGTCGACCGGCGACTTCTCCGACATGTTCGAGACCACGTTGGGTCTCGATATCGATGCAGCGCCGACCTCAGCTGATCTTCCAGATGTGCCCGGGCTCACGTTGGAGCCCGTGACCGACGCCGAGTCGACCGGCGACTTCTCCGACATGTTCGAGACCACGTTGGGTCTCGATATCGATGCAGCGCCGACCTCAGCTGATCTTCCAGATGTGCCCGGGCTCACGTTGGAGCCCGTGACCGACGCCGAGTCGACCGGCGACTTCTCCGACATGTTCGAGACCACGTTGGGTCTCGATATCGATGCAGCGCCGACCTCAGCTGATCTTCCAGATGTGCCCGGGCTCACGTTGGAGCCCGTGACCGACGCCGAGTCGACCGGCGACTTCTCCGACATGTTCGAGACCACGTTGGGTCTCGATATCGATGCAGCGCCGACCTCAGCTGATCTTCCAGATGTGCCCGGGCTCACGTTGGAGCCCGTGACCGACGCCGAGTCGACCGGCGACTTCTCCGACATGTTCGAGACCACGTTGGGTCTCGATATCGATGCAGCGCCGACCTCAGCTGATCTTCCAGATGTGCCCGGGCTCACGTTGGAGCCCGTGACCGACGCCGAGTCGACCGGCGACTTCTCCGACATGTTCGAGACCACGTTGGGTCTCGATATCGATGCAGCGCCGACCTCAGCTGATCTTCCAGATGTGCCCGGGCTCACGTTGGAGCCCGTGACCGACGCCGAGTCGACCGGCGACTTCTCCGACATGTTCGAGACCACGTTGGGTCTCGATATCGATGCAGCGCCGACCTCAGCTGATCTTCCAGATGTGCCCGGGCTCACGTTGGAGCCCGTGACCGACGCCGAGTCGACCGGCGACTTCTCCGACATGTTCGAGACCACGTTGGGTCTCGATATCGATGCAGCGCCGACCTCAGCTGATCTTCCAGATGTGCCCGGGCTCACGTTGGAGCCCGTGACCGACGCCGAGTCGACCGGCGACTTCTCCGACATGTTCGAGACCACGTTGGGTCTCGATATCGATGCAGCGCCGACCTCAGCTGATCTTCCAGATGTGCCCGGGCTCACGTTGGAGCCCGTGACCGACGCCGAGTCGACCGGCGACTTCTCCGACATGTTCGAGACCACGTTGGGTCTCGATATCGATGCAGCGCCGACCTCAGCTGATCTTCCAGATGTGCCCGGGCTCACGTTGGAGCCCGTGACCGACGCCGAGTCGACAGCCGACTTCTCCGACATGTTCGAGACCACGTTGGGTCTCGATATCGATGCAGCGCCGACCTCAGCTGATCTTCCAGATGTGCCCGGGCTCACGTTGGAGCCCGTGACCGACGCCGAGTCGACCGGCGACTTCTCCGACATGTTCGAGACCACGTTGGGTCTCGATATCGATGCAGCGCCGACCTCAGCTGATCTTCCAGATGTGCCCGGGCTCACGTTGGAGCCCGTGACCGACGCCGAGTCGACCGGCGACTTCTCCGACATGTTCGAGACCACGTTGGGTCTCGATATCGATGCAGCGCCGACCTCAGCTGATCTTCCAGATGTGCCCGGGCTCACGTTGGAGCCCGTGACCGACGCCGAGTCGACCGGCGACTTCTCCGACATGTTCGAGACCACGTTGGGTCTCGATATCGATGCAGCGCCGACCTCAGCTGATCTTCCAGATGTGCCCGGGCTCACGTTGGAGCCCGTGACCGACGCCGAGTCGACCGGCGACTTCTCCGACATGTTCGAGACCACGTTGGGTCTCGATATCGATGCAGCGCCGACCTCAGCTGATCTTCCAGATGTGCCCGGGCTCACGTTGGAGCCCGTGACCGACGCCGAGTCGACCGGCGACTTCTCCGACATGTTCGAGACCACGTTGGGTCTCGATATCGATGCAGCGCCGACCTCAGCTGATCTTCCAGATGTGCCCGGGCTCACGTTGGAGCCCGTGACCGACGCCGAGTCGACCGGCGACTTCTCCGACATGTTCGAGACCACGTTGGGTCTCGATATCGATGCAGCGCCGACCTCAGCTGATCTTCCAGATGTGCCCGGGCTCACGTTGGAGCCCGTGACCGACGCCGAGTCGACAGCCGACTTCTCCGACATGTTCGAGACCACGTTGGGTCTCGATATCGATGCAGCGCCGACCTCAGCTGATCTTCCAGATGTGCCCGGGCTCACGTTGGAGCCCGTGACCGACGCCGAGTCGACCGGCGACTTCTCCGACATGTTCGAGACCACGTTGGGTCTCGATATCGATGCAGCGCCGACCTCAGCTGATCTTCCAGATGTGCCCGGGCTCACGTTGGAGCCCGTGACCGACGCCGAGTCGACCGGCGACTTCTCCGACATGTTCGAGACCACGTTGGGTCTCGATATCGATGCAGCGCCGACCTCAGCTGATCTTCCAGATGTGCCCGGGCTCACGTTGGAGCCCGTGACCGACGCCGAGTCGACCGGCGACTTCTCCGACATGTTCGAGACCACGTTGGGTCTCGATATCGATGCAGCGCCGACCTCAGCTGATCTTCCAGATGTGCCCGGGCTCACGTTGGAGCCCGTGACCGACGCCGAGTCGACCGGCGACTTCTCCGACATGTTCGAGACCACGTTGGGTCTCGATATCGATGCAGCGCCGACCTCAGCTGATCTTCCAGATGTGCCCGGGCTCACGTTGGAGCCCGTGACCGACGCCGAGTCGACAGCCGACTTCTCCGACATGTTCGAGACCACGTTGGGTCTCGATATCGATGCAGCGCCGACCTCAGCTGATCTTCCAGATGTGCCCGGGCTCACGTTGGAGCCCGTGACCGACGCCGAGTCGACCGGCGACTTCTCCGACATGTTCGAGACCACGTTGGGTCTCGATATCGATGCAGCGCCGACCTCAGCTGATCTTCCAGATGTGCCCGGGCTCACGTTGGAGCCCGTGACCGACGCCGAGTCGACAGCCGACTTCTCCGACATGTTCGAGACCACGTTGGGTCTCGATATCGATGCAGCGCCGACCTCAGCTGATCTTCCAGATGTGCCCGGGCTCACGTTGGAGCCCGTGACCGACGCCGAGTCGACAGCCGACTTCTCCGACATGTTCGAGACCACGTTGGGTCTCGATATCGATGCAGCGCCGACCTCAGCTGATCTTCCAGATGTGCCCGGGCTCACGTTGGAGCCCGTGACCGACGCCGAGTCGACCGGCGACTTCTCTGACATGTCCGAGGCCACGTTGGGTCTCGATATGGACCCGACGCCTACTCGTGCAGATCTTCCAGCAATGTCCGAGCTCACGTTGGAGCTCGACATTGATGTTGCGAGCACAGCACCTGCAGCTACGAGTGCGAAGCAACCGAAGTACCAACGGCCACGCCGTCGTATCAACATCCATCACGGAAACCCGTACGGCCTGGACGTCAACTCGAAGTATCTGCTGTACGAGACGGCGTCGACGGCATATGAGCGTCGCAGGGCGATTGCGGCGGCTCAGCGCGCGGCACTTGGCTCGACGCCCAAGTCTTCGTGGCGTTGACGCAATATTTATTGTTGTTATTTGTGTATTGCAACGTGCATGTAGTAGGTCAGTACTTGCGTAGGTAGGTAGAGACGAGAGGAACTCCATCAACACGTTCCCCTCTTCTTCCATTTGGATCTAGTGTCATGGTTTCCTCTTCCTCGAGTAGATGGCTACATGCTTCTCAAGCCATTTGTCGTGATTGGCTCAGAAGAGCGAGTTCCGGCCAATCCATGGCCGTCCATGGTCATTATACTGAGAGTGACGCGTCGTTGGCCTCCATCGAGTGGCTCGAAGCCGAGGAAGCGAGAGAAGGAGCGAGAGGAAGCAGCGAGCGGCGAGCCGTCATGTCGGTCTACGACGAAGTAGAGATCGAGGACATGGAGTTCAACGAGGAAGAGCAGGTCTACTACTATCCGTGTCCGTGCGGCGACAAATTCTTTATCTCGCTTGAGGAGCTCTACGACGGAGAGGACATCGCGACCTGTCCGAGCTGCTCGCTGACGCTCCGGGTCATTTTCGAAGAAGACAATCTGCCCGAGCTCAAGGAAGAGGAAGAAGAAGGCGATGGCGACGAGGCGCCTTGAAGACGAGGCGAACGATATTTAAATCGCATTGTGTCATAGAGAAGCAGCTTTTGTTCATTCTACGATGGAAGCAGGGGAATCCTGAATAGTTTTGCGGCTCGGCTAGAAACTAGCAGCAGCTATCCTTGGGTGCAGGTTCTGTTTGTTGTCCTTGGATCTTAAAGGTCATACCGGACGGCTTGGACCCGCCGGCGTGCATATCTTTGGATCGCTCATAGATGCGGATGATCAGCGCCTCAAGTGCTTGGGACACCGTGTTGACCCCGACGGTCTTCTCATATTCGACGGATCGTTTCGGTACCGTGCGCATGAGGTCCGGGACATGCGTCGTCTTTTCCGCGAGCTCGTAAAGCTCACAAGTATTGGTTAAAGCTGACGTGCGAGCGTACATGAGGCTGTTAGCGATACGATAAGGGATGGTCTGCTCCATGGGCGTGTCATGCAACCACTTGAGCCCTCCCTGTGGTTCCTTGAAGACATTGTCGGCGAGGAGACGCTTGACTTCGTCTTCTTCTACGAAAGTTGCGGGCCTCTCGGTAGCCTTTGCGTCAAGCAAGTCGGTTTTGTTCTCCACAAGCATCGCGGCAGCCAATAAATTCGGATCGACGTTATCCTTCAGTGCACGAAGCCATTGATTCCCACCAGGAACACCGGGGTATACTTCTTTGAAGGTACTCTTCTTGGAAATGTCATACACAATCATCGCGCCTGTGTTGGATAGTTAAATCAGCCCACAGATACGAAAATATTCAAGAAAGCTCCTGGAACTGACCATTTGCTCTGCGGTAGTGGGAGCTCGAGATGGCTTGGTACTTCTCCTGACCTGCCGTGTCCCAAACTTGTGCACGAATGAACTGATTGGGCTGACCAAACTTCCAGTCGGGTCGCTGCACCTTGACTGCAAGTCGTAATTAGTCGATGCGTGGACACGTGAGCTCTAGATATCCACACACCTGTGACAAACTCAGGCTGTAGCGTAGCTTCACTGTGCTTGTCAAACTGCTGCCCTCGTGCTGCGACTGCGAGCAGATTAGTCTTCCCGACAGCCGCCGATCCGATCAAAACGACTCGATAGATCAGCTCGCCGCGAGTGGGTGACGCTGCTGGTGACGGGATCGCGGCCGGGGCTTCCACTGGTACAGCTGTATCAATGTTCATGCTCTCTTTCTCTTTGTTAGTACGCTCTGTCGTGCTGTGGTAACTGCACCACGGCGTCGAAGCCCATCGCACGCTTCCTCTGCTCTGACCCCACTCTCCCGACCCCAAGAATAGCTCCACGTCGGTTCAATATCAACTTCTACAGGTCATCCACGAAGTGATCTGTCGGAGGATATGGAAATGTGAGAGTATCCATTTCGAAAGGTATTCAGCTCGCAGTGAACGGAGGGGCCAGGAAGAATCGCACCTCCGACCTCAATCACCATGAGCGAGACGCCGCGCAACCCGCTTCTCCCGCGCTTCCCTGTGATCGTCGAGCACCCGACGTACGCCGACGCACGCGCCAACTTCAACGGCTCCGACTACGTGCGATGGTTCGGCGTCACGGCCGCCTCCTTCCCGCTCGGCTACTACTTCGGTGCGTGGACTGCGTGAAGCGCTTCATTCTGTATCTCTATTAACCGTTGCGCCTGGCGGCTGGTGCTACGCAGGCAAGCGCGTGCACAAGACGGTCGGCGGTCCTTCGATGTGGGTCACGGGCCTGCTCGGCTCGCTCGGCGGCTTTCTCTGGGCCTACCAGAGCTCCTCGTTCCGTCTCCAGGGCCGCCTCGCGAACGACTGCGAAGTCGAGAAGTACATCCCGAAGCAGGAATAAATCCCCCCATCGGAATCCACGTAATCTCCTGTTGATCCAAGTCGCTGCACTTGCTTCTCACTGACAACGTGGTGGTGGGTCATGGCATTTTTGTCAAAAACTCTGTGAGCTTCTAGTGACAAGAGCTTCAACGTCGAGACGTCACTTCCACCACAAGGCCATCTACCACCACGTCTCCATACTGATGTCATTAGAGACATCCTCCTCCATGCCCCATAGAGATCGAGCTGCCCATATCCGATACGTCCAGGCCCCATGTTTTGCGGTGGTGCAGTGTCCATTGTGCCACTTCACAACGAGGCACTTCATAGCGCTACTTCATAAACCCACTTTCGATGTGGCCCACATAGCGTACCATATTTCCGGTACTACTAATTTAAACCTGCCCTCGCTGGGTTTCATTGGCCGGAGCTGCTCATCCAGTGGCTGGTTGGTGGGGGTGAGCAGCTCTTTTCCGAGACCGAGGCCACGCCCGGCGGCATTCCTCAAAGAAGCATCCCTAGAATCCACCATGGAACACGTTGACCAGGTACCGACGCGCTGGCCGTGAAGGGACGAGAAGGAGCGCAAGCAGTCGAGTCGAGTCGCCGGCGTCTCCGAGACAATCGAAGGCGAATACAAATCAGCAACGTTTGGAGCGGCGCCGCGCCAACGAAAGGAGGGAGACACGCTTCCTGTGGCGGCCATGCGCGGAGTGGGGAGTCGAGAGTGTGCCACACTACTCAAAGGACGACCATGGCTAGCTAGTTGGTGGGGTGATGGCCCACCAAGGCTGTAATCCATTTGCCACGCATTCTTTGCGTTTTGGGGGCGATTGGATACGGGAGATGAGAGTCGACTCTCCTCTCACTCCCTTTCCTTCCATACGGGGCCTCGGCGCCCCGTTGCTGAATCCGATTCATCGTCGGGACTATCGATCGTTCTCGTGTTGGTGGAGACGCTGCCGACGGCTCTCTCGCTTCTAGCGAGCTGCAGGAAGTATCGGGGGAAGGTGGCGAGCAGGGACTTGTTTCTCTCGCTGCCTTCTTCCCGTTGTTGCTCCTTCCTCTCTTGGCTTTCTGGCTGTCGGAACCACACGTTGCTCACTTTTCCTTGATGAAACTTTGAACAGAACGAGCGCGCCTTCCAGAAGCAGGACGGTGTCTTCCTTGCCAGCAAGAAGTTCGCTGGCAAGAAGAACGGCCCGCGTTGGTACAAGGAGGTCGGCCTTGGCTTCAAGACGCCGAAGGCCGCCATTGAGGGCCACTACGTCGACAAGAAGTGCCCGTTCACGGGTGACGTCTCGATCCGTGGCCGTATCCTCAAGGGTGTCGTCCTCTCGACCAAGATGAAGCGCACCATCGTCGTCCGCCGTGACTACCTCCACTACGTGCGCAAGTACAAGCGTTTCGAGAAGCGTCACAAGAACGTCGCCGCCCACGTGTCGCCTGCCTTCCGCGTCAAGGAAGGTGACGTCGTCACCATCGGCCAGTGCCGCCCGCTCGCCAAGACCGTGCGCTTCAACGTGCTCCAGGTCGAGTCGGCCTCCGAGACCAAGCCGATCAACGTGCGCAAGCAGTTCCGTCAGTTCTAAGCGCGTCGCTAGCCTGTTGCTCGCGAGCCGTTGAACCTGCTAATGAATTCCTAGGGGTTTCTCCAACCACTTCGTGTGTTTTTTTCTGTTGTGTTGGTCATTTCGTTAGAAGAATATGTGCTTTATATCAATTTAAAAGTGCGCGCATGTAGTCACACGGAGGCACGACGCCCGGGAACAGCAGCGTCATCCGATCCATGATCCGAGGCTTGAGCGACGGAATGGAGCTGTGGCGGCCACTGAACGTGTCTTCGTCACCTTCATCATAATCGTCTTGGTCTCGATCTTCAATGTAGGTCGATTCATCATCATCTCTACTCTCGGCGTCATCGTCGCCGGATAACTCGCCGTCGGGCTCGTCGTCGCTATGGTGGTTAGGCGCTTTTCCCACCGAATAACCGCGTAAGAAATCCAGAGGTGCCGGGGGTGGAAGAAGGAGAAGGGGCGGTTTGAAGGGATGAGGATGCTTGTGAACTCGCAGTACCTGTGGAAGTTGCAGCACTCCCTGCGCTAGTCTTTCTTCGACCCCCGCCTCGAATGGGACGGATGACGCCTTCTGTGTAGATAGACCCGCCGCGAAGCGTCTTGATGACACTTTGCGAGTCGTTGTTTTGCGTGAACTGCTCGAAATGGGATCGCTGTGCGCCACGAAAATCAGCGATCTGGTCGCGGAGGTGAGTCAGTTCTTCAACGTGCTTCTCGGCCTGGAGCCTCATATTTCCCGCCATGATTCGGTTGTTGGCCTCGACCTGCTTAATGCGCTCGTCCCGAAGTGCGATCTTCTTCTTGGCTTCAGCAAGTTCGAGCTCCAACGATGCGTACTTGCGCAAAAGCTGTCGGTGGACAGCGACGAGCTGTTCGAGCTTTTGCTGAATAGATCGCATGTGCTGTCGTTCGCGAGCCGACATACCGCTGGGGCCGTTGAAGGTCGAAAAGGAACCGTTGCCCTCTTGGCCGCCACCATTCGCGGCAGGCGTGGGTGTCGTTGTTGACGTGGAAGCGGCGGAGGCGTTTAGTTGGAGCTCGAGCTCCTGAATTTGGGCCTTCTTTCGTTCCAAATCGTCCAGCAAGCGACCCTTTTCACGCTCAGCGTTAGCTTGAAGTAGCCGATACTCCTTTTCGTAGTGCCGCAGTTCCTCTTCAAGAGCAACACAACGAGCCTTGATGTCGACCGACTCCTTCGAACTCTCACCTGCAGATGAAGAGGACAGCGACACCGAGGGGCCGCTCGTTGTTGCCACAGCGTCCGGTGCTGAGTTTTCCGCTGCTGCGCTGGTCTCAGACGGCGATGCCGCGGTCTCTGTGCTCGATTCGTCTGCCTTTCCTGATTGGTCACCCTGCGCGATACTCAGACTGTTCCGCACACCAGCCTCTGGGGAAACAAGCGCCGATGTGAGGCGGCGTGGAGAACCTGGAGGACCTGAGGTTGTAGTCGGAGTCGAAGGCAAATCGTGGAGAAGTGTGTCGTACTCCCGCTGAACCTTTTCTGCGTGGATCACGAGCTCTTGGTGTTCGAAGTTGAGGCGGTCGAACTCACCACGCAGCTCAGTGCACAATGTTTCGTTCTGGAACAATTTCTCTTCCAGCACCTTAATCAACGCGTCCTTCTCTTTGCGGAGTTCATCAGCTGCAAGTTGTGTTGCTTCGAGGGAGACAGTCTGCTCTTCGCCCTTCGCAGTAAGGAACCGGATCTCCTGCGCTCGTCGAGTGGACTCCGCCTTCTCCTCGTTGAGCTCTTCTTCCAGCTGAGCGACCCGCTCTTGAAGTTCCTCTAAAGCCTTGGCGGCCCGAATCGATGATGAACGACGCGCTCTATCAGACGATTCGTTCACACTGTCTTCCTCCTCAGTTGATGCGGAGTTTTCGATCTTGAGCTCAAGCTTCGCGATGCTTCCACGTCCAGCGGACTTTGGGCCCAATCCTTCTTTCTTCAGGTCAACGCCAAGACTTGTAAGTCGTGCTTCAAGGGCAATTATATACGTTTGCTGGGAGCTGATGGTCTTTTCAGCTCGTGACACCAAGATCTTGTACTCCTCCACGCTGCGCTGTTCGTTAACGACGGCCTTGTTCTTAATCGACTTGGCGCGGTTACCAAATCGTAGTGTTGAGATAGTCTCAGATGTGTTGTAGCTACTGGGTGATACGTTGATGATCAGGTTGGTTTTGGAGTTACCACCGAGCGATTCCTGGAGTACTCGTGTGAGTTTACTGTCTCGGTAGGGGATGTGGCTTGCATTAGAGTCTGTCAGCGCGTTAATCACATTTCCCAGTGCTGAGAGTGACTTGTTAATGGTTTTCGCCTCTTCAAGTTGCTTTCCCGACGCGCCCGTCTTCCGTACCATTTCTGAACCAGCCAAGTCAACAAGATACAGCTTGCCGGCCTTGGTAGCCTGGTTCACAAGGTTTCGCTGGTAGAGCGTGACCATGAACACACTGTGGCTTCGCGAAGAGCCTTCATTCATGCCAGTAGCAGCAACTGCGCGGTTCGCTGCGCCGTCGCGCATCGTTGACAGTAGTTCGTCGTCACTTGTGACAGATATTTCCGTCATGCCCTCCACGAAAATGCCGCGCTGCGTGTCTTCGCGGACCTGCAGATTGACCTTGGACTTGTAAGGATCCAAGAGGTCGCGAATGCGTTCCATGTAGATCTCGATGTAGCTGACTTTAACAATGAACTCCATGTTTTCATCGGCGGCCATGACGTTGTTGAAGATCTCGGTAGCTGTGCGCGGGATGATGCCGCGCAGTTGCGGGTCATCGATCGACGCGCCTTCCATCGTGTACGTTTTGCCCGACGACGTCTGCCCATACGCGAAGATGGTCGCGTTGTAGCCGTCCATCAGATCTAGATCCCCATCCACACTCCGATTAGTTTGCGTTTCATAGCCAAATGAATGAAGCTGCTGGAGAGCTACCTACCTTGCACTACCGGCCGCGCGACGCTGTCGAACACGACCTGCTGGCCGTCGTTCTCGTCAAAGACACGATCGTACGTGTAGGTCTGTCCGCCGTCCGCGGTCTGCACGCACGCGCCACCAAAATACCCGCGAGCTCAGTCTCCGTTATTTCCCCCCCCTCGCTCCTGCCCCAGCGCTTGCGCACCTTGACTTCGATCTGGTTGCCCGTGACCACGACGGCCTTCTTGGCGCCCGTCATGTTGAGCTCCTTGCTGTTCTGCGGGCGCACGCGGCAGCAGACGCGCACGTTCGAGCGCGAGGCGTCGCTCTAACGAAGAGACCATGGTGAATGAGTCGGCTGTTTTCTGTACGATCCTCGGCGTGCGTGAAAAGCTGCTCGTACCGAGACGCTCGAGAGCGACGCCGTGGACGTCGACGAGCGCATGGCCGCCAAAGGGAGCGAGAACGCGGAAAGGGAGCGCGCCGGGCGCCGCGCGGAGCTGCTCACGAGGCGCTTTCTCCCGTTGTGCTCCTGCGCGACGAAAGGAAGGATGCTTGCACTCGTACTTAGTAGAAGCATAACGGAAAACAACAGAGAGAGAGAGAGAGAGTAATGGACATTTTCGACAGGCATCTCAGGCATTTCGACAGTCCACCAAGTATGGATCAGCCAGACGTGACCTGGAGCAAGACAGGGTAATGGACGTCGGGCACGTAGTCGGGATGGCTGCTCGCCACGAACTCGCGGTGCTTGCGAGAGATCTCGGCGTCGTAGTCGTGGACGATCCGGAGCTTGAGCTCCAGCTGGGGGGCCGACGCGATCGCGACGAAGCGCTCCAGCGAGCGGTTGCGGCTCGGCTGTATGAGCAGACAGACGCCGGTCTTGGGCTTGAGCAGGCTGCTGATCGTGTAGGCCAGATCCTCGTGGAACCCTTCAAAGAAAAGACAGTCGCTCGCGAAGAGCAGGTCGAACTGGTGCTTCATGGCCGGCGGAAACTCGCGCGAACGGTCCCACCTCAGAAGACCGGCCGCGACAGTCGTCGCCTCGGGGACATTGCCTCGCTTCTGGTTCTCTTCCACGCACACTTTGAGGTTCTCGACGGCCTGTGGGTTGCCGTCCGAGACCAACAAGGTCTCGATGTGCTCTCCGTCGTGGGCGACGAGGCCGAGCGACGCGAGGCCTGCCATCCCGGCCCCCAACTCACAGCAGCGGACGCGTCCGCCGAGTCTCGCGGCTGACGTCTTGACCACATTGTTCCGAAGCAAATACGACAGCAGCACCTGTTCCGACGGCCATGTGCGGATGTTGCCCGTGTTGTCGACGCCGTCGTTGATTTTGTGGCTGAATATTTCGGACAGCGAGACTTTCTGGCGCTTCTGCTTCTCATGCACCAGCACGACGCGCGTCGACTGGTCGGCGCCATGCGCCTTGTCGATCGAGTACGCGTGCCACTCGAAGCTCGGCGCTGCATGCGGCGCTGGGCCGTCGCTTGCAGTGTAAAGTTCGCTGCCGAACTGCGGGAAGAACTCGGTCGAAACGGACGACGCCGTCGTGTCCGTGGCCTCGTCGCGCGTCTTGGCCACGAGCGCGTTGCGCAGCACCCGCCAGTGGCGCGTCGTGCTAGTCGAGCGCGCGCGTGCGCCCGCGAGAACGGCGGGCGCCGGCGGTTGCTTCACAGTCGTCGAAGCCGCCATCTCATTCGCGCCGGCAATCGTCGCTTCCATCTCCTGCGCCACGTCTGTCCCCGACGCGAGGAGCTCCGTACCTCTTTAGGTTAACTACCCCGTACTTTACAGTCTCTGCTAAACCCGGTGGCCCTCGAACGAACTTATTACGAACCGTCTTTTGGAGGAACTGCGAACTTTAGCAGGTTAGGATCGCCGAGTTCTTCCCCAAGTTGGATCGAGCTGACCCGGACCGAAAGGGGGAACGCTACCGCACGACGCCAAGATGCCGCTCGAATCAACGATGATTTGGTAAGCGCGCGTAGCTCCCCACGAGCGCAAACTGCTCGTGGCCATAGAAGGGACCCAGGCGCTGACGTGTGGCTTGTTCCGGTCTCCGCGCGTGGCGTGCTTGCGTCGCGATCCCGTGACGAATGCGATGGTCGATCGGCAGCTTGGACAACTCGGAATGGATGCGCAACGGCGACTACATCCCGACGCGTCTCGAGGCCCAGCACGACGCCGCCAACCTGCTCTGCGGCGCCAAGACCCAGTCCAATCCAGAGAGCACCGTCGGCATTCTCACGATGGCCGGCAAGAGGTAGGACGCGAGACGCTCGTCGGATTGCGATGGTTCCTCACACGTGGGTGTGCTTTTACGACAGCGTACAAGTGCTCGCGTCGCCCACGGAGAACATGGGCACGCTGCTCACGGCCGTCCACAGCGTCTCGATCGGCGGCACCGTCAAGTTCTCGAACGCGCTGCAGGTCGCGCAGCTCGCGCTCAAGCATCGCCGCAACAAGACCGGTGCGTCTTCGGCTTTCCTTGTTAGGTGCTGGAGATGCCGTGCGCTGATTCCGTACAAATGTATTAGGCGCCCAGCGGGTGGTCGTGTTCATCGGCTCGCCGATCGAGGAGGACGAGAAGGCGCTAGTCAAGATTGGCAAGCTTCTCAAGAAGAACAACGTGCGTGTGGAGTTTTGCATCCTGCTTGGTTTTTGGTATGGGCTCTTAGTGTCGCGGTCCTACAGATTGGCGTCGATGTCGTCAGCATGGGTGATCTCGAATACAACTCGGCAAAGCTGCAGGCGTTCGTCGATGCCGCCAACAGTAACAGCAACAGCCATTTGGTGACAGTGCCCGCCGGGGTCCTGCCGTCCGATGTGCTCGTTTCTTCTCCTGTCATCCACGGTGATGAGGGCGGAGGAATGGGTGCCATGGCTGGCATGGGCGGTGGCGGTGGAGGCGATGCCTTTGCGGAGTACGGCGGCGTGGACCCGAGCATGGACCCAGAGCTCGCTCTGGTTCGTTTTGATCCGTTTGGATCTATTCAATCGGTTCGTTCGCTAACAACTGCTGTCATTATAAACTTAGGCCCTTCGCGTTTCGATGGAAGAAGAGCGCGCACGACAGGAGGCGCTGCAGAAGAAGGCAGCGGAAGAAGCGAAGCAGCAGGAGGCTGCTGCGGCTGCTCAAGCTGCTGAATCTGCGCCAGCACAGCCGGCATCTCCCAAGAAGCAGGTGCGAAACGCACGTTTTCGTAGTCAGTCGTATGCTCTTTGCTGAATTTGATGTTTTGCTCTAGGAGGAGGTCCCTCCCGTCGTACCTGCTGCTGAGAACATGGAAGTTGATTCGACAGAGACGACCGCAGCGGCTGGTGCTCCTCCACCGGCGCCAGCACCTGCATCCACATTGCCGTTCATGGACGCATCGTTCATGGGATCCCTGCTGACCCAGTTGCCAGGCGTGGATCCGAACGACCCCAAGATCCAGGCTGCGATGGCACAGCTGAACCAGGGCGGAGACAAGAAGGACGAAGAGAAGAAGGAAGACAAGTAGGAGATGGCCAGGCTTTTTCGATGGCTGCTTCTGCGAGAAACGGCCCGCTAGGTACAAAAAGAGCCCTACTATGCCAAGCCCACTCATAAATTCTCGCTGAGCTGTCATCTCCTTCCTTACTCACGCCTTGTTGCTCACCAGACCAGACAACTTCAACTGCACACGGCGAAAAATAGCCGTTGAAGAGGTCTCGATGCCTGATTCCGATCATTCAGCCAATCATCGTCGTCTTATTCTCCCTTTCAAATTTTGATTGGTTTATAATCCGCCTATGAATAGCCGAGTTTCGCGATCCGACTCAGACCTATCTGGGCTGTGTTTCCTGCGACAGCACTATGCGCTCCCAACACCTCTCTCAGAGCCTCTTGGCCTCTCGCTCTTTCTCTCTCTCCAGTGACGATGGCGCCTCCCTATTTTCGCGAGCCAATTCACCGACCGGCTGGTGCGAACCAGGACTCCAGGCCGTGGGCAGCGAGATCTTTTGCATCTGCCGTGTGGTCTTCCGTGGTGTCATCGCAACGAGCAAAGCAAAACGCCTCCATCCATCATTGCGCCTCTAGCCGCGTGGCGTGCACAGTAGCTAAACATGGTGCTCAATGTCTTTGGCCGCAAGGACCAGGCGCTGAGCGATGAAGGCAAGCAGTTCATCAACTCGCTGCCGTCGTCCTACATCAACCTCTTCCGCAAGAAGCGGCAACTGCTGCCTGTCTGGGGCTCCGCCAAGTACTGCGTTATGATCAAGTCGACATATCTGCTTTACTATCGCGCCAACAAGCCCGAAGATATGGCTACGAATGCCGCTGGCACCTCGGCCATTGCATTGGCCGCCGCGTCCGGAGGTCTCAAGTACCTAAACCTGCTCACGTGCTCGGTGCGCATCATCGACGACGACGCCGCTGGGTATGTTTTCGCTGTCGTTCCGGAGAACGGCAAGGGCGTGCTCTACTTCGCGGCCGACTCGGAGAAAGATCGCGCCAAGTTTGCTCAGCAAGCCGCTGCCGTGCAGCGCAACGTGCCGTGCATCGACGACTTCGAAACGCTCAAAGTACTCGGCAAAGGCCACTACGGTCGCGTGATCCTCGCGCGGGGTCGCAAGGACAGCGAGCTATATGCCGTGAAGGAGATGAAACTCAACCAAGTCAAGGCCAAGGTCGTGTACACGGAGCGGTCGGTCATGGAGTGGGTCGCCGAGCACCCGTTCATCATCGGTTTGGACTATGCGTTTGCGCGTGGCAAATCGGTCTTTCTGATCTCCAAGTTCATGCCCGGCGGCGATCTCTTCCTCCACATGCAGAACAACGGTGGGTGTTTCACCGAAGACGTCGTGCGGTTTTACGGTGCCGAGCTGTTGCTGGCACTCGAGCACATGCATAACATGAGCATCCTCCACCGTGACATCAAGCCAGAGAACGTGCTGCTGGACGTTGATGGCCACATCAAGCTCGCCGATATGGGCCTCGCGAAGCGTCTTGACTCGCACCATGGACGCACCAAGACCATGTGTGGCACGGACACGTACCTGCCTCCGGAGATGGTCGGTCGATACCCAGGCGGCCACGGGCTACCTGTGGACATGTGGCAGTTCGGTTGCATTCTCTTCGAGCTGCGAGCTGGGTACCCACCGTTCTACATCCCGCAGTCGAGCCAGAAGAGCACTCACCAGCGCATCTTGTACCAAGCCGTGCGATACCCGAACAACATCTCGAAGGACTTTAAGAGTCTGCTCGTGGGTCTGCTAGAGAAGAAGCAGGAGGACCGGCTGGGCTTCCACAACGGCGTGGCAGAGCTCAAGGCCCACGCTTTCTTCAAGGACGTGGACTGGGAGAAAGTGCTCAAGAAGCAGCTCACGCCGCCACTGCTGCCCGGTCCAGCGGGTGACAACCTCGTCAACAACTTTGATCCGCAGTTCACAGAGCAGCCACACCAGATCTACATCGCTGAGGAGGTCTTTGGTGGCTACGAACGGGACTTCGCGGGCTTCGACTACGTGCGTCCAAGCTACGAGACGGAGCCCGAAGGAGCCGCACGGGTGGAGACGCAGCCGAGCGACACGAGCAGCAGCAGTAACAGCAGCGCGACTAATGTGACGATGAAAGAAGACGAGAAGCCCGAGGTCGAAGTCGACGTCGAGGCTGTTTGCATCAAGATCTAATCGAGTGACGAGTAACCTCAAGAATTCGCGGCGGAAGACCAGGTTGTCGCAGACACGCTTTCGCCGCACGAGAAACAGCCTCCACCAAGTATTTATCACAGCACAGAGAGCACAGATGAAGAAAGAGAGATATTTAAGTGAGATTAATCCACACATAATCCACGAGGCTCTTTCCAAGTGGAAGATCGAGCCGCTTTTCGTTTCAAGCGTTCGTTGGTATCCGATATTTTACATGAGACTGCAGTCGCTGCTCTGTCGGCGAGCGTCTCCTCGAGCAGGCGCAGCAGCACGATTGGGCACGTACGACTGGCGCTGTTGGTACTCCTGTCGCAAGGACCCGACAGGTTGCTGAGGGCCATAGTATCCTTGCCCGCCATGTGCCTGCGCCTCCTGCAGCTGCTTCTGCTGCTGGTAGTACATGGCAGCCTCTTGCTGCGCCTGGAGCTCCGCGTCCGACAGCACGAGATCTCCGTTGGCGTTGACAACGTACGCATCGCCTTCGCTGCTGCTGTTGGGGCCACGCGATGGCGTCTGGGAGTCGTATCCTTCCGAAGGTTCTCGTGAACCGTACTGGATCGGAGAGCGTGGTACCGTCAAGTTCGTTCCAGCCGCTCGCGCCGGGGACTGAGGCTGTGTCTGTGGCTGCGACTGTGCCCTGTGTGTCGCAAGCGCCTCCTCTTCCTGCTGCAGCTTAAGTGCGAGCAAATAATCGGAGTCGTGTTCCGAGCCCATCTCTCCCTGAGAAGTTGTGCGATCTTCGTCAGTGTGGGCTTCCGAGACGGGCGCCGAATCTCCTTCTGACGCGAGCGGTGCTTCAAGGGCTCGCCGTCTGGCTTCTTCCTGCTGCTGCAGCAGCGTCTGTTGGCGGGTCTCGGAGGCATTGAGAGGACGGAAGTTCTCGTCGAAATACTCCGTGTCGCCGTCGATCTCGTTGAGTCGCTCCCAGACCACCGTCGGCTCATCAAGGTAACCGGCGTCAGTCACCAGCAGATACAACGATCCTTCGTTCTGTTCAATCGAAAGCAAAACAATCAGTCATCAATGGTCACGTCTTGTGGAGCTCCAAGAGCCATCCGTTCTTACCTTGAACAATGTGGCGAAGTGGTTGTTGCGGAAAAACACGGCGAGCTGCCGCTCACGCAGATCCTCGTGGAGCTTGACGAGTCCGTAGTACGTTAGCTGACTGGCTGAGGCCGCGAAAAACTCTTCAAGGATCGGACCTTCTTCGAGCAGAGCGGTCGCCGTGTTGGTGGCGTCGACGTCACTCAGTTTGCGCTCACGCTTCATCACCTCGACCGTCTTCTGCGATGGACTCTTGGGAGACCTCGGCGACGCTGTCGCTGCTGCCGACGTCGAGGTCTTCGCTGTGTCCTCGACCAGCTTCACATCGATGGTGAGCTTGGAGATGTCGAGTTCCTTGGCGACCGCGTCGTCCAGCGTCGCCACGACGCCGGTCTCCGAGGGCGCAGCTGGGGCAGGTTCGACTACCGAGACGGGAGGCTTGTCTTCCTCGGCGGTCTCCTCGGTCATGAGCACGCCGCGGTAGTCCACGAGGCGCTCGATGAGCTCGTTGTACGACTTGTTCTGGATCACTTTGAGGGTCTTTTCGTCCTGCACGTCGAGCAGCCAGCCGTGGACGAGCGCGATGTCGAGCATGTCGAACACGGCGCAGGCCACCGTGTACTCAAAGTCGGTGATACTGGCACCGAACTCGGTCAGATCGGCTCCTCACCCATTTCGCCAACAAACAAAAAAGAAACAAACTCACCTGTGGAAGCGCACATTGACGTCGAGCCCGACGAGCAGACTGGGCATGAGCTGGTTCACGTCCTCGATGGTCTTCTGCTGCGTGAGTCGGCCGAGCTCGTCGCTCTCGGGCAGCGGCGGGTTGGCGTCCACGAGCCGCTTGCGCACGACGGCGATGAGGTCGGCGGCGGCGATGAGCCCGTCGCGGACGAGCGCGTCGACGACGATGTGGCCGCGCAGCAGCAGCAGGTTGGAGATGGCGAGCAGCGGGCACGGGCCGTTGACGTTCTGGCAGATGTAGAGCACGGGCTTGCCCAGGAAGCGCGTGCGCTTGACGGCGTAGAGGTCGTCGGCCATGGTGTCGAGAAAGAACTATCAGCTTGAGCTCTTGAGGGGGTCATCCTCGCACCAGAGACCATCATTCCGACACGGAGTACTTACCACGGGGATAATTACGGTATTTTGTACCAACGAAGTACCCGCACTATTTACGGTAAAAGTCCCCACTAACTTGTATCAGTGCGTGCATTTCCGTGAACCTCCAAGAGCAATGGTGCTGCCGACCGAGGACGAGCCGCGCGCGGCGCCCGTGGTGCGCGACCCGCGCGTGCCGCGCTTCCCCGTGGTCTGCGCGGAGCCCACGGCCGCGCAGGTGCGCGAGAGCGTGAGCGCGCGCGACACGGTGCAGGCCGCCGTGGTCGGCGCGCTCTGCTTCCCGGCCGGATACTTTCTCGGTACGTGGCCCCCCAAAAGAGCTCCTCGGCAGCCAGCTCGTTGCAATTGTACTGACGGCTTCTGTAGCGCGGCAGATCGACCGGCGGCTGGCGCTGCGAGGCATGTGGTTCACGGGCGTGGTCGGCACGCTGGGCGGCGTGATGCTCGCGTACCAGAACGCCGAGCTGCGGCTCAAGGGCTTTGGCCGCAACGACGCCGAGGTCGCGCGGTACGGCGTGCAGACGCCAGTGCCACCGCCTGAGCAAGACTAGACGAGAAAGACAGAACCGCACACGATGGAAGCTCTGCAATATCAAATTTGTTCCCCCATCGAGACAACACACAAAACTTTCTTGTCGCTAGTACTCGTTGTAACTGGTGCTGTTATCGAGGTCGTCGAGCTCGTCTTGTTCTTCAGAGAGCAGGAACGTGCTGAAGTCGTTCGGGTACGTGGCTTCCTGGCCGAAGAGGCTCAGCAGCACGGGCAGCAGCACCATGCCGTGGAAGAAGCCGAGCACGACGATCCCAAGGTACATGCGGAAAAAGTAGACGCGGAAAAGCATAGACGGCGCGAACGCCAGCACGCCGATGCCGCAAAATTTGGTCAGCGTGATGCCCGAGACGATCGACGCGCCGACGCTCGCGAGCGCGTGCTTGGTGTGGTCGTCGCCTGTGATGCCGAGCCGGTTTTGCCGCGAGAAGGCGAACTGGTGGGTCATGTGGACGCAGAACTCGACGCCGAGACCCACACATGCCAGCAGGTTCACCACAGAGACAGCGTTCATCGAGGTCGCGATCGGCGAGAGCGAGTTCCAGAGGAACAAGTACCCGAGCAGACTCAGCGTCATCGACAGCACACAGACGATCACGATGACACTGAGCCGCAGACTTCTGTCCATCAGTAGGAACACGCACACGAACACGACGAGCAGTGCGAGCAGGATGCTTTGCAGTGCGATGCCTTGAATGTACGTGTACTGCTCCTCATAGACGAAGAAGAGCGTATACGGGAAGATCTGCGCGCCTTGAAACTTTTCCTGCCAAACAGACGTGATCTTGTGCATGTAGTAGTACGAGTTGACAAACATCGACTGGTTCTTGAGCGCGTTCACTTGGAACCGCATGCGGGAGCCTCGAATGCCGTTCGGGAGATGCGTCTTCGGGTCCTCCTTGAATACCAAATCACCTTCGTACTGCGCTCCGCACAACCCAAAGCCCTGGCAGCACTGTGAGTCAATAGAAATTTGCGAGAAGTTTTTGACTAGCGGGTAGAACAGCGAGTTTGGCGTGATATTCCCGTTGTGGAATCCAGGAGCACTGACGACCTCGTAAGGGAAGGGATCGAGTGGCTGTTCTGGACAATCACAGTTTCCGTCCTTAATTTTTTCATCGAGGAAATATCGCATCTGGCGCCACTGGTTGAATGTCTGAAGCCATGAGTAGATCGGGAGTTGAATGTACTGTCGAATGTTGGAGAAGTCGTCAATGAGCTGGTTTGTCTGCAGCTGCACCGTTGCATTAGTGTAATCGATATTGTCACCAAGAACAAGATACGCTGGAGGACCGGCTTCACCAAGCTTCGTCTGCACGCGGAAATACTCGTGCAGGTAAAAGTCAGTCGGGACGGCCAGCTCCTGCTCGAGGCCGAGGGGGATATGCTCAGAGCCGACGATACTCAGCAGCACAAACGTAATCGACGAGAGCAAGACCACGAGCTTTGTCGATCGGCGAGTGATGAACGGTGCATACGTCTTAATAATGAACGACTTGATCACACCACCTCGTTCGTCAATTCGGCCACTCGGGGACTGGGGCAGATTTGGAGATGACATTTTCTCGGGGGTAAGCGAAATAGCACGACGAGCCCATGGGAACAAGTCATAGCGACGAGCTCGGACACGGCGAGTGTCTAGAACCAGCGCGGCGGCAAACCATGTGAGCTGGAGTACGTAGTCGGCGAGTACAGCGACTGCTGCGACAATGCAAAACGACGTCAGCGCGGGAATTCGCGTGAGTGCCCCAACAAGGAACGCCAGACACTCCGAGACGGCCGCGACGGTGATCGAAGGCCCTACGTTGACCATCGTCTCGGCCATGATCTTGCTCAGCATTTCATCTTCCTCCTTGCGACGTCGAGGCATATTGGAACTAGAGGGCGAGAGCCCCCGAAGTCCAGCGATCCGATCGAACTCGTTCGTAAGGATGAACATGTTATCGACTCCTATCGCGAGAATCAGAAACGGCACAACTTCCAGCGTGATCATCGTTACATCCATCGAGAACAACGCGCTGCAAATACCCATCGAGATTCCGAGCGACAATAACACGATCAAGATTCCAGTGAAGCCGAGTCCGAATCTGGAGTGGATCGGGTGGGCAAACTTGCCGAGTGATAATGAAACGTAGAAGAACATGACGAAGTAGCTGACGACGACGATAAAAGCGTTTTGGCTAGTCTGCACGTCAAGCGAATCAGCGACCGATCGCTGCGCCATGTATGTCAACTGCATCCCGTCGGCGCTTGTGTCATTCTGTAACTTCGATGCAGCTTCTTCACCAAGACCAATGAAGACCTGGCGTTCCCACTCTTCCACTGCAGTTGTGTACGTTTCATTGTCTGGGTTGTTGTGGAGCAAGAACGTCACGAATAGGGCCTTCGCCCTGTGTGTCGACTCACCGCATGGGTCTGGGTTTTCGTGGCAGTTGTCTGTCGTGATTCCGCCAAACACAACGTTGCGCATCACTGGCACTCCATTCTGGTCCATGCACGGCGAGCGATCCTTGAGCGTCGGGTCTGTCGTCTGGCACACCGTCGTGAGCTTGATATCGGGATCATTCTCGAGCAGCGTGCGGTTCCCAAGCCAATACTGGAACGGACTCGTGACGAGACATCCTTTTCCTTTGATTGGTCGGTAGCAGAAATCCTCGAGCGAGTACGTGCGATTGGCCACTCGCACCGAGGCCTTGCGCATGGCAAGCTCCACGTCGGCGAGCTTGAGCAGGTACTTGCGATCGATCAGGTCGTCTGCTCGCGTCGTCGGCTCGCTGTCGTTCGCACACGTCGCATACTTGTCCCTCGCGAGACGGTGCCTGGCGGCTGCATCGTCGCGGTCGACGTAGAAAATGAGTTGCTGGACGCGGAAGAACGGCCCGAAGAGCTCGTTGAAGTTGGTTTGCTCGCGCGCCGCGACCGACGACGGCGGCACCCAGAGCTCCTGCGGGTCCGTCTGCACGCGCACGCTTTGGAGCCCGAGGCAGAGCAAGAGGCTCGTGGCGAGCGCGAGCGCAGAGACGAGCCACGGGCGCCGCCCGCAGAAGGCGCCGACTCCGCGCAGCGTCGGCATGGGTGGGCGTCGAGTCTTTCGTGCGGAAGGGAAGAAAGCTGGATGCGAACTTAGTGGAGCGGCTCGTGGAGCTCCCTGCGACATGCGCCAGTAAGTTCGATGTGTCCAAGTTCAACGAGTCGGGGTATCCCAGAGAGGAGTAAACGTACCCCTCCGTCGCGTAACGTAACGTTCCATCAGAGCAATCGATGACGCCGAGATCCACGGCCGCCATCCGCTTCGGGAATAGGTTTACGCATGAACATTTATATGTTCGTCAAATCGATATAACTATGAAAGTATTCACAGTACATAAAGACCTTTGATAATACATACATGGGATAAAGATGATGCAATCAATAAACGAATGGATGAGCTCCTGAGCAAGTCATCTTCGTCCGGTGCGAAAAGCTCGAGGGTCTGGAATGGTGGCAATGGCGCACAGAGTGGACAGGGATGGGGCCCTCGAGAGGGATCGTTGACGGCTCTTCCTCCTGCTCGCCAAGACAGTATCTATCATTTTCTTATTCCTCTCGGCGACGTTCTCCCCCTCCCCGCAGGCTCCAGGACGACCATGGCTTCCGTCGGCACGCCCGTGATCCACGACAAGTACCGCGAGGTGCTCGAGAAGCAGATCGCGCGCATGCTCCACGACATGGACGACGAGGCGTCGTGGAACTTCCACTCGGAGAAGGCCGGCGTCAAGGGCTACACGCGCATCGAAGAAGGGCTCACGGCCGCGCGCGGCGTGGGCCACATCCCCGTGAACCCGCGCGCCGTGTGGCACGCCATCATGGACGTGGGCAGCCGCAAGAGCTACGACGCGCAGCTCAACTACGGCAAGCGCCTCGAGGTGCTCGACGCGCAGACCGTCGTGGACCAGCTCGAGTACAACGGCATGCTCTTTGTCTCGGGCCGCGATTTCGTCACCGTGGTCCACTGGCGCGTGCTGCCGGACGACACGATCATCGTCGTGGCGCAGAGCACCGAGCACGAGGCCGCGCCCGTCAAGGACAAGGTCGTGCGCGGCGAAGTGGGCATCGCCGGCTGGCGCCTCGTGCCGGACGCCGACTACAAGGGCTGCCAGGTGACGTACATGGTCAAGACCGACCTCAAGGGCAGCATCCCGGCGCGCATTGCCGGCAAGGCCGCGGGCGACCAGCCCTACCTCATCTCGGAGCTCACCAAGGTGCTCCAGAAGGACAAGGACCTCGCCCGCTTCGACGCGCTCGGCAAGGTCGTCAACACGGGTGCCGCCGAGAAGGCCGCCGAGGCCACCAGCGAGGCCACCAGCGACGCCGCCTAAGTCGCTGTTCGTCGGTGTTCTTTGTCGGATCCACGACTCTCTCCCCTCACAAGACTCCATGGGGCTTCGAATCCCCTTAGCACTAGTAATACTACCTACTTACCCTCCTTTGATCATCCTCTGGGGTGTGCTTCTCTCTCTTCTCCACTGCCTCCTGCATGCGCGCAGTGCACATGGCTACGCTCGGGAAGTTCAAGCTTCCAAAAGAAGATGGATGCTCGCCGTGCCCATCTCTGCTGCAGAGAACGAAGAGCTCTTCGCGCGGGCCCGTGACCGCCCCGAGTCACCGCGGCGGGCCGGAGCCAGTCGACGCGGCAGTGGTCCTTCGACTGACGCCTGTCAACGGGAAGAGCTCTTTTCCGCGCGAGCGAGCGCGCCACATCCCAGTGAGCAATCCACGGCGCCGGGCAATCTCCCATCGCTGGTCGACGTGAACGAATGACGCGCGCTCATCAAAACCCCGTTTTCTGCAAGTGACCTCAGGACTCACTATCAGGGCTAGGGCAGGCGGACGTCCGCCCCGCCTGTAGTCAGTCCTTGACCTCTGAGAATGGATAGATGGAATGCATCCGATGCATTCGTTTTGTTACGAATACATTCGTTTTCTCCTGGCAAGAAAACTGTCGAGAATGGATAAACTCGGAACTTGATGTCCGGACCACCCGCGCGAACTCTATGCACGCCGAATGTCCACGAAATCAGGCCGCTGGTGGGAGGCAAACGGGGAGCCGGATTCCTCGAGCGCCGCCATCATCGCCGCGAGCCAAGATCCCGGCACCGGGGCTCCCAGCGTTGGTAGAAACCCGGAGACGCTGGCGACGCCTCCATCCGGATCGTTCGTCCATGCTGTTTTTTTTTCTTTTATTTCGTTCGGTCCGCCAGTAAGCTTATAATTTTTTTTTTTCGGGAGAGGCTGTGCCGCCATCTGAGACACTGGCGCATGTTACTTTATTTTTTTCATTTTTTTTGTTGACGGCCTCCGTGCTCGCGTCGACACGCGAACCCTCCCGGTGCAAGCGACGGGGCAGTTCCCAGAACCGTTCCATCGAGCGGACGGCCGTCCCCTCGCGTCCGCTCGGGAGCTCCCCATTCGAATTGAGCTCCCCATTTCGCCATTAGACGACACGCCCCGCCGACTTCCCCACGTTCCATGGCGTCGTTCGACCCGAGCGCGAGCTCTTCCTCGGTCGGCGGCGGGGGCTTCTACCCGCCGCGCAAGTCGGGCCATCTCTACAAGAAGACGGGCCTCGCGCGCCAATGGAAGACGCGCTTCTTCTCGCTCGAAGGCTCGATGCTCTACTACTACAAGCGCGAGGGCGACACCGTGCCCAAGGGCATCGTCGTGCTCACGGGCTGCCAGATCAAGCTCACGCGCGACAAAAAGTACTACAGCTTCCGCATCTCGCACCCCAAGACCTCCAAGGTCTACGACCTCGCGGCCACGCTCCAGAGCCGCACCGAGGACTGGGTCGAGGCGCTGCGCGACGGCGCGCAGGCCGCCTTCGCCACGGCGCCGCCCGGGCGCTCCGACTCGATCGACTCGATCCCGACGCTGCCCGAGCCCGAGCCCACGCCCGCGCTCTCCATGTCGAGCTTCACCATGGACGAGTCGGACCTCTTCGTCATCGCCACCGAGGACGCCGACCTCCCGGACGAACACAAGGCCGACTTGGAGGCGCTCATGTGCGAGTTCATGGAGCAGGCGCGCGACGACGCCGAAGGGTGGAAGCTCCACGCCGAGCAGCGCGACTGCCAGGTCTACGTGCGCGCGGCCTCGCGCATGGGCTCGTGCAAGGGCGTCGGCTTCGTGGCGCACCACCCGTACCTGATCGTCAAACTGCTGCTCGAGCTCAGCCGCCGGTACACGTTTGACCCGCAGGTTCTCGCGACGGCGCGGCCCCACGTGTACGACGACCACACGTTCATCGACCACCTCACATACAAGGCCGTCTTCCCGGCCTCGGCGCGCGATTTCGTGCACGTGACCCACTGGCGCGTGCTCCACAGCGGCGCGATCTTGCTCGTGGCCACGTCGCTCAAAGAAGACAGCAAGTACCGCCCCAAGAAAGACGTCGTGCGCGCGCGCACCGTGCTCGCTGGTTTCCTCATCACGCCCAACGACGAGTACTCGGGCGCGACCGTGCACTACATCGTCAAGGCCGACGTCAAGGGCGGCATCCCGACGGCTCTGCAGACCAAGATGTTTGTCAAGCAGGCGTTTGTCATCGACGGCTTACGGCGCGCGCTCGAGGACGAGGAGTACGAACACAAGCACCCGGAGGAGCTGCCGCGCGTGACCAACCGCACGATCTTCGACATTGCGCCGCTCGAGCTCGACGAGCACGAGGAGAACCGGTCGGCGACCGAGTCAGCGTCCACGGACGCCGAGGCCACGGACGACGAGGAGTTCTCGTCGCAGCGTGGCTCGAGCTTGAGCGCGATCCCGAAAGAAGGCCTCGTGGCCGTGCCGGACAAGTACCGAGACCTCATCAACAAGGCCATCGCACGCATGGACCTCGAGATCAACGATCCGTCCTGGAACTTCCACTCGGAGAAGCACGGCATCAAGGCGTATACCAAGGTGGACGGCTCGCTGACGGCCGCCAAGGGCACGGGCCACGTGCCGATCCACCCGCGCGCGCTCTGGGAGGCCATCCTCGACGTGGACCTCAAGAAGACGTACGACTCGTCGCTCGCGCAGGGCAAGCGCCTCCGCGTTCTGGACGCACAGACCGTGGTCGACTACCTTGAGTACAAGCCCGTGTTTGTCGTCTCTGGACGTGATTTCTGCAATCTCGTCCACTGGCGAGTGCTGGCAAACGGCACGATCATCATCGTAGCTCAGAGCATCGAGGACCTCGCGCTGTGTCCGAGCAAAGAGCCCAAGATCGTGCGAGCGGATCTACACATCGCCGGCTGGAAGATCGAGCCCGACGCCGACTACTTGGGCTGCAACGTGACGTTCATGATCAAGACGGACCTCAAGGGCAGCATCCCGTCGCGCATCACATCCAAGGTCGCGGCCGAGCAGCCGTACCTGATTGACCAGCTCGCACAGCTGCTCAAGAAGCGCAACGACCTCGCTCGTTTCAAGAGCCTCGGCCCGCTGACCAACTCGATCCTGGACAAGGCTCCACGCAGCAGCGTCACGACGAGATCGACGCTCAGCTCGTCCATGGTGTCGTCGTCCACTCGGTCCAAGACCCTGTCATCTTCAAACCGCTCATCGCTCATGAGCCGGGCAACTGAGACCGACGCGGAAGGCGCAATCACCAAGAAGCTCGACTCGAGCAAACCCAGCGAGCAGGTCACAGACGTGATCGACAAGTCGGACATGACGAGCATGACCGGCTTTCTTGTAGGAAACGGCGTCCAGTTCGCTCTCGCGATCGTGGCGCTCAAGATTGTGAGCCTGCCAGGCGTGCTCCACTACGGCGTGGTCGTCTACCTCGCCGTGTACTTCTTGACGATGCTGTACATGGGCCCGAGCCACATGTCAGCGCGTCGCAAGCTCATGATCGCGACGTTCGGACCGCCCGACAGCGGCATGATCCTCGGCACACTCTCGATCAATGTCACGCGCACGCAGCAGTACATCGCCGAGAAGCGCGCCAAGACGGGCGACCACATCACCATCACGCACATCGTTCTACGCGCGATCGGTGCAGCGCTCGGCCGTACGCCGTCAGTGAACGGCCACCTCGTCTTCGGCAACTACTACCAGGCTCCTACCGTCGACGTTTCGTGCCTCGTGGCTGTCGGCGGCGGCAAAGATCTCGGCGTCTGCCGCCTGCCAGCGTGCGACAAGATGTCACTCGCGGAAGTCTGCAGCCGCGTGCGTGGCGACGCGACCAAGCTACGAAGCGGTAAGGACAAGGCCCAGGAAGACCGCAACAAGCTGCTGCGCATTCTGCCGACGTGGGTCGTGCGTCCGGTGACGAACCTCGTCGGCTGGCTCGGTGGTTCGCTCGGACTGCGTATCCCTCCGCTCGGCGTCGAGCCTTACATGTTTGGCAGCTGCATGGTCACGTCTGTGGGCATGATGGGGCTCGAACTCGCGTTCGCTCCGATTACACCGTACGCGCAGACGCCCATGCTCGTGACCATCGGCGCCATCAAGGACGCGGCCGTGGTCGAGGACGGCAAGGTCGTAGTACGACCGATGCTCACGCTCACGACGACGATCGACCACCGCTTTGTGGACGGCTCGCAGGCTGCAAGAATGGCCGACTGGCTGACAAAATGCATCGCCGACCCGACGCTCATCGAGCCCGTGGACGCGTAATCGACAGAGACAGAAAGACAGAGAGAAGGAGAAAGAGAGAGTGCCCTGGCAAACAGAATTTTGGACAATCACAAGAGACCTGGTTGTTGTGTACGACGAGAGAGAATAGGATGAGAGAAACTCCAACGGCAGAGTTTCCTGCATATACTAGGGAATTAATTAACGATCGATCAGCAACAGGAACTCCCAGCAACTCCGTCACTCCTTCTCGAGGGCCCCGTACGTCGCCCGGCGCTCGAACATGTGCTGGATCTCCTCGAGCTCGAGTCCTTTGGTCTCGGGCAGCTCGAAGTAGAGATAGACAAGGCCAACGCACGCGATGGCACCGTAGAACCAGAAGGCGCCGTAGGCTGAGAACGCGTTGATGATCGAGAGGAACGTGAACGAGACGAGCAGGTTGGTGAGCCAGTTGACGGACGTCGCGAGGCTGAGCGCAAAGCTGCGGACGTTGAGCGGGTAGATCTCGGCGTTGATGGTCCATGGCGTGCAGCCCATGCCACTGGCGAAGCAGGCCAGGTACACGAAGAGCGAGACGAGGATGAGCCAGCCGGCAAGCGGGTTGTCGCTCGGGCACGAGGAGTAGAACCACTGACTCGTCGGTGCACAGGCCGCGACGCCGTTCGTGACCACGGACGCGAAGGCATCGCCTTCGACGCACGAGTGTTGTGACGGTCGCGATGGCAGCGTGCTGAGCACATTCTGTTCACAGAAGCCGCACTGCGCGTTGGCGATGCAGTCGAAGCATGTGGAGATGGTACCGCAGACGCCCGAGCCGACGACGGGCGTCGAGTTGGCGTGGGCCGCGTAGAAACTCGAGCCGAGCGCGAAGAGCGAGACGATGACGCCGGTCAGCGACGCGAGGGTGAGCATTCGTCGACCGGCGTGGTCAACGAGGTAGATGCCTACGAAGGTGAAGATGAAGTTGCTGAACGAGACGACGGCCGAGAGCCAAATGGCCGTGGACGGGTCGTTAAAGCCGGCCATTTGGATGATTGTCGCGCCGTAGTACATGACCGTGTTGATGCCGCAGAGCTGCTGGAGCGCCTGCAATGAGCAGCCGAGAATGAGCGCGCGGAAGACGATGGGCTTTCGGATTTCCGCGCGTAGATCGAGATGGTGGGACTCTTCCTCCTCGTGCTTCTTCTGGACCTCGGCCTCGATGGCGTTGTACTCGTTCTCGACGCTCTCGGTGCCACGGATGCGCACGAGCGCAGTCCACGCGGCTTCCTTGTGGCCTTTGCTGATCAGATACCGAGGACTCTCTGGCAGCAGCAAGAAGCCGATGACCTGCACGGCCGCCGGGATCGCTGCGAGGCCGAGCATGTACCTCCAACCTTCGTGGACCTGGCTGAGCATGGCGGCGAGCAGCGACGCGAAGAACTGGCCGCCCGTGACGAGCAGCGTGTTGAGCGACACGAGTCGTCCTCGGATTTGCGGCGGCGAGACCTCGGCGATGTACAGCGGCACGGTCATGGACGAGAAGCCGATGCCGATGCCCACGATGAGGCGTCCGAAGAGCAGCGCCGCGAAGGACTCGGCGGCGCCCATGAGCACCGAGCCGAGCGTGAAGAGCGTCGAGGACACGAGGATCACGGGCTTGCGGCCGAAGACGTGGTTGCCGCAGCTGCTGAGCGCGGCGCCGACGATGGCGCCGAAGACCGCGGCCGAGACCACGCTCTCGCTCTGCAGGTCCGTGAGGTCGAAGACCTCGGGGCTCTTGAGCAGCACGAGCGCGCCCGAGATGACGCCCGTGTCGTAGCCGAAGAGGAACCCGCCGATCGTCGAGCAGCTCGTGAGCAGGTAGAGGAAGAGCGGGCTCGCCGAGGCGGCGGGCGGAGACGGGGCGTCTCCTTCGGCATCGGTGGCAGGCGACTCGCCGTCCTTGCCGGCGGGCTTGGCGGGCGCCGGCACGTCCGGGATCACGACCATGCCTGTCATGCCTTCTGAGGAGCTCAATTCGAGAAATGGGGGCGTCGCAGACGTCGGTTGAACATTTATTAACCAATGAAAAAGCGTAAAATCCTGATTTCAACCAATTAGAAAGTAGTAGAACCAGAATAAGACCCCCTCGGAGGGAGGGTGCTTTTTCATGGACAGGTTCGGTCGTTTCAATTCTACTTGAGCTTCTTGTCGTCCTTGGCGTCCGCAGGCGCTTGCTTGGGCATGACAGCCTTGAGAATCGGCGCGAGAACGATGTAGAGCACGCCCGTGACCACGGGCACGGTCGCGAGCCACATGTAGATGGCGTGGAGGAGCGTGAAGCGGAAGAGGAGGAGCGTGTTGATCGGGTCTGCCTTGAGATCCTACTCCAACCAATATCACCGTCGCCATCACTATACCGTTCACCATGCGTGCAAATCATGCGGCAGTAGATTGCATACCTCGGTGAATGCAGCGACTGAAAAGTCCTTGGCGCCTTCGCCGCCCGAGCCGAAGAACGAGTTACCATACAGGCTTGAGGGAGCCCACAACGCTCGTCAGTCGAATAAAGATACCAGATAATGGACATCGCAACTCACATGAATACGGGAACGCTGGCGATGTTGAGCGGCGTGACGAGGTAGTTGGTGAGCATGGCGGCGACGGGGTTGAGCCGGAAGACCGCGATGAAGAGCATCACCGGCAGCGTCGTGAGTCCAGGCACCGGGAAGATGCCTACACATCAACCCATTGGTTTGGCATTCGCAGACACAACGATCACCAGCTATAGAGGTCCAAGCACTCACCCCCCGAGACGCCAAACGCCATGGCGAGCGCAATGCTTTGCGGCGACGCTACGCAGCGAATACTCCACGTCAGACGCTCGGAAAGCCACGCTTCGACGGCGCGCGCGCTGCGCTACCTCCGGACTTGAGCAGCTTCACGATCGGGCCCTTGACTTTCTCCTCAAAGAAGCCGCTCATCTCGGTCGCTTCAACAAGAATACTTGTGTGTCAACGGAATCTTTGTGGGGAGCTAGCTCTTCATGATGGTCGCCAACTTGTGACTGAGCAGACAGCAATCACCCAAAAGCACAAACACACGATATGGGTTTTTCACTTCAGGGCGATCGTCACTTTGATGACGGAAAAGTAACCAATCATCTACTTAGTTAAGATATTCAACTGAAGTGCCACTTCCTGATATTTGAGTTTTTGAAATCAGGAAAGTTTGAGAAAACTGGACTTGGCTACACTTGCATCGCGCGATACTCTAGCGTCGAGTCTCCTCGCGGCGTCTCCGGAGAGACGACGATCTCGAGGTCGTCGAGGTCGCGCGTGGCCCCGATGCTTCTCACTGCAACGGGCGAAGCGTCCTCCTGCGACACGGCCACGTACTTGTGGGCCGGCGACTCGCCACCCGAGTACCCCGTGTAGTGCACGAGTGCGTCCTCCTCTCGGGAGACGATGTGCTCGTCATACTCTCTGGCCTTGTAGTCGACGTGGACGAACGCCCGTTCGACGTCCTCCAGCTGCTCCACTTTGAATTGCAGCTGGAGAGCGATGTCGTGGGCGTCTTTGACGCTCATGTCCCCAGGTACGACCACCTCAAGCTCCACGAGGTACTTGGAGCCAAAATGGTAGGCACGCAAGATGTCAAGCGACATGTTGCGGTTGTGGCTGCGACAGAGCTGCTTGACCTCCATGATGAACTCCTCGCTGGCGGTGACACCGACAAGCTGCATCATCTGCTCTTTGCCCATGCGTCCCCACGCGAACATGATGAGCAGAAAGATGATGATAGCACCGGCCGGGTCGAAGAACCACATATCCTCGTCCATCGACGCGATGATGTAGGCCGAGATCGCGAACGTGTTGCTCGCGACGTCGTTGCGGTTGTCTTGGAAGATGGCCTCGACGGCGGCCGATGGGTATTTCTTCATGACCCAGCGAGAGTAGAAGATGAGAAAGATCTTGGTCGAAATAGCCATACCAGCGATCACAAGTGCCTCGACAGTCAAGTGCGGCTTCTGAGGGTCGCCGTGGACGATTCCGTCAACCAGCTTCTTGACGCCTTCTTGGATGAAGACGACGGAGATTATCATCATGATCGACGAGGCGACGATCACAGCGACTGGCTCGAAACGCGACGTGCCCGCGGGGAACTTGGCGTAGTCTTGCTTCTTGCCTGCCCGTGTACCGGCGTACGCGAGGAGTCCTTGCACGAAGAGATCCACCATATTCTCCACCAGTGTCGAGAGTAATGCGAGCGACTTGCTGGCCACAGCAACGGCGGTCATGGTGAGCACGATGAGGATGTTGGTGCCCAGCGACATCCTCAGGACGGCTGCGACGTGGTTGATCGGCCGCTCTCCACGGACAGTCTGCTTGAGCTGTTCGAAAAGCGGCTCGGGCTCCTTTAAACCTCGCACCGGTTTGGTGTCGGGGACACTCACGCACGATGCGTGGCTCGAGCGTTGGATCATCTTGAGAGATTTTTCGGTTGGGCGATTGGGTGTGAAGCTCAAGGCAAATTGCAGAATGAACCTGACTGTGGGGACAAACGACGTGTGGCTGGGCCCCATTCCGAGGGTGCGAGAGCCACTGCTCACGGCGTGTTCGTTGCATGGAGACGTGGCAACCAGAACACAGACTCACCCACCACAGAGATCGACATCCAACACATAGACACGAGCTCGGATAACGTGGGTGTTTTGAACACTGTTAATTCAGTACGAACTTGTTCGTGATGTGTATACAACATTACAGCCTAGGAACAATGCACTCGCTCATGCCTTCATCTCCTGGAAGTGGACCGCCGACTCTCCATGAGCGTGGCTCGGCGACACGACGATCTCGACATCGTTCCGTTCCGCTCCACCTGCGACGCTGCTCACGCTCGATCCAGGCGTTTCACTGCCACTGTAGCCAGCGTACATGAGCAGGGCGTCCTCCTCTCGCGACACGATGTGCTCGTCGTACTCACGGGCCTTGTAGTCCACATGGACGAACGCTCGCTCAACATCCTCCAACTGCTCCACCTTGAACTGGAGCTGAAGAGCGATGTCGTGAGCGTCCTTGACCGTCATGTCAGCCGGGACCACAACCTCAAGCTCCACGAGGTACTTGGAGCCGAAGTGGTAGGCACGCACGATATCGAGCGACATCTTGGGGTTGTGGCTGCGACAAAGCTCCTTGACCTCCTCGATGAACTCTTCCGTCGCCGTCACACCGACGAGCTGCATGACTTGCTCCTTACCCATCTTGGCCCACGCAAACATGATCACGAGGAAGATGATGATAGCGCCTGCTGGATCAACATACCAGAGGTCTTCACGCGCGGACGCGACAATGTACGCGGTAATGGCGATCGAGTTGCTCACCACGTCGTTACGGTTGTCGTCCTGGATGGCCTCAACCGCCGCCGAGGTGTGGGTCTTCAGCACCCAGCGAGAGTACAGGACGAGGAAGACCTTGGTCGTGATTGCCATGCCGGCAATCACGAGGGCCTCCACAGTCAGATGAGGCTTCTCTGGGTTGTCATTAGCGAGCCCGTCGTGGAGCTTCTTGGCACCTTCCTGGATGAACACCACCGACACGATAACCATCACGGACGACGCGACAATCACAGCGACCGGTTCCAGGCGGGAGGTACCGGCAGGGAACTTGGCATAATCCTGTTTCTTGCCCGAGCGGGTTCCAGCATAAGCCAGCAGTCCCTGGACGAAGAGGTCGATCATGTTCTCGACCAGTGTCGACAGCAGCGCGAGCGATTTGCTAGCGATCGCGACGGCCGTCATGGTCAGAACGATCGTGATGTTCGTGCCCAGCGAGAGCTTGAGGGCTGTCGCGACGTGGTTGATCTTGCGCTCTCCGCGGATCACTTGGAAGAGCCGGTCGATGCACGAGGTCTCCTCCTTGGAGTCTTGGATGGCGGCGGCGTCCAGCTCTCGCTCGGCGAGGCTGAGGCGAGAGCTACGACTCAGACGCTTGCTCATGGTGTCGACAGAGGAGGAGGAGACGAGGCGAGGGTCGCTTGGTGGCCGGAGACGCTTGCGGTGTCGGACGCGAGTCGCGGAATGAGCAAGTCTCCTGACGTGTGGCACTGGACCTTCAAGAAGAGCTCCTCGCGTAAAGTTGCGAGTTGAGAGTGATACTTGCTTTGGTTATAGATAGTTGCTTAATAGGAGTCTCGATTAATGCGCCACCAATGGGTTCCACCTCGCATTTGAGGTTTTTTGGGACATGAAGGCCGTCGAATTTTCGTTATTTCAATGCATTCTGGCTTCTTGACCCAGGTTGAATGAAAACATATTGAGATAACAAATCCGATCTCCATCTGGTTCGTCCTATTGTCGACTAACGGCAAAAAGTAGCTATGTGAAGTGGACGTTATCACGAGAGTGATGGTACGTCACCTGAAGTAGCGTGAAGTAGGCCCAAGCAGGACAGAGACAGGCCATTGTAAACCACTCGCCCCGCCTCTGCGCGGGGGCTTTCCGACCAGCCGAGCGCCCTTCCCCTGACCACTCAAAATCTGTTCTGCACGTGGCGCCGTCGATTTCTCCAGGGCGGCGCGCTCGTTGGAGCTGGAACCAAACTGCTTTTCTACTAAAACCGTTTCTTTTTGCTTCCGTGTGGTTGGGAGTTCGCTGTTGTCTTCCAGTTGAGTCAAGTCAACTGTGAAACTTCCCCGTGTCGAAGGGGTGGAATCCCCTGCAGAAACCGATCACGCCCTGCTGTTCTTGGTCTCACGCCCTGTAATCAACCCCATTCTCGAGGTGGAATGATCACCACACCCGTTCTTGCCCCCTCTATTCGGCAACCTTCCATACAAACGCCAACATAAATATCTCAATCAGCAACCCTGCAATCTGGTTGAGCACGGGCACCCGGCCGCCCAGCCTCATCCCGTCGGTCGGTCTACGGTCATTGCTCCATTCGCCGTGTCGCCACCAAGCAGCCTCCTCTTCCCGACGCACGCACCATGAGCCAGCGCATGAGCCGGAGCACGCGGCTCAGTCTCGCCGAGCGAGAGCTCGCGGCGGCGGCGGCCGCAGCTGCCGAGACCGACAAGACGACGACCTCGTGCCTCGACCGCTTCATGCAAACGGTCCGCGGCAAGCGCCCCATCAACCACGTCGCGACCGTGCTGCAGCTCTCGCTCTTGACGAACGTGCTGATCGTCATCACCATGACGGCCATCGCCATCGCCAGCCACTCGCTCGCACTGCTCTCGGCGCTCGTCGAAAACATGATCGACCTCTTTGTCCAGGGCCTGCTCGCCTACGCCGGCACGCGCTCGGGCAAGTCCCACGACTACGCCAAGTTCCCCGCCGGCACGTCCCGCTTCGAGCCGGTCGCTGTCATCGTCGCGTCCTGCATCATGGTGCTCGTGTCGGTGTTCTTTGTCCAGGAGGGCATCACCAAGATTGTCGACGGCCTCGTCCACGACAACCCGGAGAAGCCTGAGATGTCGATCGCCGCCGTCGTGATCGTCAGTCTCGCGGTCAGCACCAAGGTCTTCCTCATGTTCTACTCGCGCTGGGTGCTCAAGTCGCACTCGTCAGTCGCGGTCGAGGCCATCCAGGACGACAACCGTAACGATATCATCAGCAACTCGTTCGCCATCATTGCCTACATCATCGCTTCGGCGAACGAAGATCTCTGGTACATTGATCCGTCGGGTGCCATCCTCGTGTTCCTGTTCATCATGGTCGCCTGGGCCAGAATGGGCAAGGAACAGGTGATGCAGCTCGTCGGTGTCACCGCCAGTGAGGAGTTTATCACTGAAGTGAAGGAGCTCTGCCGTACCCACAACCCCAAGATGTCGCTCGATATCGTGCGTGCCTACCACTTCGGCTCCAAGTACCTCGTGGAGCTTGAGGTTGTGGTCCCTGCCGAAATGACGGTCAAGGACGCCCACGACATCGCTCTCCAGCTCCAGTTCAAGGTGGAGCAGTTGGAGGATGTTGAGCGAGCTTTCGTCCACGTGGACTACAAGGCCCGTGACTACGACGAGCACGTTGTCTCTCGTGAGGAGGATGCCCTGCTCATGTACGCCGGGTACAGTGGAGGCGAAACGCCAGCCTCCTCGGTCGCCTCCAATGAAGCAAGCTACCAGCCAGTGTCGCAGATTGACGTCGACGCCTCGCCGACGACGTTTGGCGCGGTTCGAGCGAACGACCACATGGAGATCGTGGTGTCGCCGACTCACACTGGCGAGGACGCTTCGACTCATTTCCAGGAGATGAAGCAGTAGAGAGGGAGTCGAAAATATGATCGACAGCTTCATTTCGTTGTAAAGAATGTAGATAACTCCATATAAATCTCTGCGATATCTGCCAAGCCTACTTCTTCTTGCCCTTGCCTTTCATTAGCCGCTTTTGCGTAGCGAGAAAAGCCTCTTCACTCGGTTCGTCTTCCTGGACGGGTTTCTCCGAGCGTTTCTTTCCTTTCTTTGGCGGATCAGCATACTTGGCTTCCAGGTTCGAGATAAGTGAAGAGAAGTCACGCTCGCGCTTCTTGGTCAACGCCGTTGCACCACTCCCGCTTGCGCGCTCCTTTTGGTTGTTGCGGATCATGTTCATCAACTCCTCCGCTTCACGAGCCTCTTTTTCTTTCTTCGCCTCCCGCTTCTTCTTCTGTGCATCGCTCTCCTTTTTCTTCGGTTTCGCCGCACGCTTCTTCCTGTATTCCTTCCACGCCGGGAAAACCTCCAAGTCCTTCATGGAGAACACGTCAGCGTGCATGTCCACAGCCAAGAGATAGCTGACACAGATATTACCTTGTTGGTCTTGAGCTCCTCCTCAATCATCTCCGCGAAGCGCTCTTCGTCGTCGTCCGTGCAGAGCATGATCGAGTCCAAGATGTCCTGCATGTTGCCTTCCAACGACTCGTACGCCTCCAGCACGTCCCCACGCTCCTCGTCAGAGAACCGGTACTTCTTCTCAAACTTGGTAATGTCTTCTTGTGTGACCTTGGGGAAGATCCGCGCGAAATAGTCAACCCACATGTCAAACGACGCCGAGTCCGCGTCCACGTCGTCCGAGCGGCCGATCGTTCCGGTCTCATCATACAGCGCGCGGGTCTCTTTGTTCGTGAGCAGCTGGTGGATCGCACTGATGGCCTGGAACTTGTTCGTGCTCTTGGCCTTGGACGCCTCATCACCTCGGTGCTTGTCAGGGTGCTGCATCCAGTCAAGAGCTCAGTCCACTGCCGTCCTGGTTCACCACGCAATCTCAAGCTCCTACGCATCGCAGCGCCAGCTTCCGGTACGCGCTCGTGATCTCCTTCTCGCTCGCGCCTTTCTCTACGCCCAGCACCTCATAGAGATCGCACTTCTTGCCGAACTCGCTCCAGATGAGCTGCGCCGTCGAGCTCATGGCCGCGTCTTGATCTGTCCGTTTCAACCCCTTCTCCTTCCCGCCAAAAAAGAGGGTTACTCTATACCCCATAACCCGTAACCTTCCAAAACGTACCCCGTAACCACATCCGTAATTTACACGTTCTTGTGGTCCACACGACTTCGAAATTTTTCCCCTTTGGCGTCATAGCCTCGCGTTCTTCTTCAACTCGAGTCGACGTCGACAACGAGCGCCATTTCTCGAGATCTGATGGCGCGGCTGAGCTTCGGCGCGGGCGACGCGGCGCAGGTGGCGATCGTCACGGGCGCCGCCAGGGGCCTCGGGCGCGCGTGGGCGCTCGCGCTGGCCGAGCGCGGCGCGCGCGTGGTCGTCAACGACAACGACGCGGACCGCGCGCTCGTGGACGGCGTCGTGCGCGAGATCGAAAGCAAGGGCGGCGTGGCGCTCGCCGACTACCACAGCGTGACCGACGGAGCCAAGATCGTGGGGGCGGCCGTGAAGAAGTTTGGGCGCGTCGACATCCTCATCAATGTGCGTGGCGCTGGAGAGAGAGAGCGTGGCGCGGATTCTGATGCGGTTGTTTGCGTTGATGACGGCAGAACGCGACGATTATCCGTGATGGATCCTTCCGCAAGATGACCTTTGAGAACTGGTACGAGGGAACACCGGGTAGTCTTGGATTACGGCTGACGATGTGGGCTGACGGAGACGTGATCGTCGACAGGGATGCGGTGTACAAGTCGAGTCTGCTCGGCACCTTCGTGACGACGCAGGCGGTGTGGCCTATCATGCGCCAGCAAAAGTACGGGCGCATCTTGAACTGCGTGTCGGGCGCCGGGCTCTATGGAAACTTTGGCCAAGTCAACTACGCGGCGGCCAAGATGGGCCTCGTCGGCTTCACTGTCGCGCTGAACCAGGAAGGTGCGTCGCCTTGTACTGGATGCGGATTTCCCGCGGGGCGTCAACTCATCTCGGTTTTGTCGCCGTAGGCAAGAAGTACAACATCCAGGTCAACGCCATCTCCCCGGTGGCTGGCACCCGGCTCACGGAGCCCGTGATGCCGCAAGATATCCACGCCGCGCTCAAGCCTGAGCTGACGTCCCCGATCGTCGTCTACCTGGCGCATCAGAGCTGCAAGGAAGCCGGCGGTCTCTTCGAGTTTGGCGGTGGCTGGGCTGGCAAGTTGCGAATCCAGCGCACGCATGGTGTTGGCTTCCCAACAGACCTGACGCAGTTCACGCCCGAGTTGGTCGCTGAACAATGGAAGTCCGTGGCCGATTTCAGTCGCGTGACCCACCCGACGTCGACTCAGGAGTCCTTTGAGCCGATGATGCGCAACATCTCGTCGCCTCCAACATCGCTCACGACCTCCCGTTCCAACGAATGCGCCGAGGTGTTTAACCGTCTTCGTGCGACGCTGCGTGCGGAAGGGGCGACGCTCGCCAAGCAGATCAATGGCGTCACCGAGTGGCATATCAACAAGGAGACGTGGACCGTGTCGCTGCTGAACGGCCAAGGGTCAGTCGTGGAAGGAAAAGACCCTCGCTTCACGCCGGAATTGTACATTGAAATGGACGAGCGCGACTTTCTCGACCTTGCGTCGGGCAAGCTGCGCTTGCAGCAGGTGCGTGCGCGTGACCGATCCTTGAACTGCAAGTTGGCTCCCTGACACTGACGCCACGTCTTTGTTTCTTTTCGTCAACACCGCTACCTACCTACTCAGGCGCTCATCCGCAAGAAACTGCGTGTTCACGGCAACATGCGACTCGCGATGAAACTCCAGCCTTTCGAGGAGCTCTTCCACCGCCCAGCAGCGCGGTTGTGAGCCAAAGAGCCTTCCCAACTTCAACTAGTTCCTTGTTGGACAAAGGCAAGCGTCCCTAATCATCGAAAGTGATGCTGTTTACGCTTTTTGGAAAAGTAGTATGGAGTGGAAAGCCGCGGTCTCTGCTGAACCGAAAGCGCGGCAATCTCGCTAAGAAAGTTGGTTAACACGGCCCGTATGTCGCCACCGGAAACACGGCATCCTTGACGTCGTGACGATCGCAATGGTGAGTCTCACCACCAGCCTAAAAAATTAGCCCGGCTGGCGTCTTGGCTGAAGACAGAGCGATCGCGGTCTATGAATTCGCGGATCTGCTCGTGAGTCCGTAAGGCAGCCACGATCAGACTGGAGACAGCGCAACGCTGGACAGGACGACGAGTTTCCCACAGTTGCGCTGGCAAGATCCAACTGGCGACGGGCGAAGCTCGTCATCACGAGGGAGGGATGGACAGGCCACTCTCAGCATCCTCGACGATCATCTTGGGATTGCCCGAGAACGTCAAACCAACCATCTGGCTCCAAAATTCATTCGAGGTGATGGTCACTTCGCGATGACCAAAGGGATCTCACTCCTGGGATTCACACTGCCATACCAGGTGTCCACAACACGTAGGATCACCATAGTCTGATCTGCTTCTTTCTGCCTTCGTTGGCTTGTCAAAGCCGACGCATGTTTTTTCCCTCGTTGCGTCTAGGATACGTGTTCTCTCGCGGCGACTGCATCGTGCATCGTGGGATGACTCAGCACCGCGTGGCTTCGCCGCTCTGTGACCTCCGCTTCTACAACTGGCGACCTGGTGAACAGTGTGAACGTGGACGATGAGCCAAGTCCGTAAACATCGCAAACACCGTGGCGGTTGGATCATCACCGAGCTCTCTCTCTTTGTCCACGTCGACGATCGTAGTGCGCGAGGATGTCTCACGAAGAGATGGCGAGAGGACATTCACGGCGATCGCGGTTGGCTCCTCCGGAGCTCTTCTTCTCCCTCTTGCGCATTCACCGGCGAATAATCAAATCGATCACGAAATGACCGCGGGTGGTTTGCAGCTCACGAGGACGACGTCGGTTATTCGACGACATCCCGCGGGCCAGAGACGCGGCTCGATCAGAAAAACGCCGGGGGCCAAAACCGCCTTGTCCGGATGGGTCCCCTTCTCTCCAGACGAGAGAAGAGAAAAAAAAAAGGCCCGGCGTTGCCCCTCGCTCGTTCCAGTCAACTCGACGGCAGCACGCGTCAGCCGCATCGTCTCTCTGGCACCGCAGCCGGTGGATGAGCCGTCCGCGGCAGTTGACGCCTTGCTCGCTGGGCGCATTCTTTCGTCGGGGGCTTGGACTCCGATCGATTGCGTCTCTCTGGACAGATCCGAGCAGTTGACTGAACGGCGCGACCAAACGGCACGTGGGCGATTTCCGATCCAGAGTTTTTGTGCTCCTCTCTCGTCGTGCGGTCGTTCACTCCGGAAGAACCTCGTTTTTGGTCCCAGCCGCACGATTGGTCCACCCGGAGCAAGGAGGCCCCTCTCGCTCGCCGTTGGTGTGCGTGTTGGGTGACTGTTTCTTCTTCTCCGGACGCCAACTCAGGACACGGCGCGTCCTGTCCGGAGACGCATTACCGTATTTCTCGCCATGGCCCAGCCGCCGTCGCTGCCTCGCCTCATGGCGATGCTGCGACCCGGGCACGGCGACGTCTCGCCCTCGCCCCCCGACGACTCGTCGCTCCACCACAAGCGCCGCGCCGGCCTCTTCGCGCCCTTCGCCGAGAGCGAGCGCGGCCGCGCGCCGCCGTTCGGGCCGCAGAGCCAGCGAGCAGCTCCGCTGCCGCCGCCGCCGCCCCACGGACTCCACGAGTTCCTGCAACCCTTCGACCGCCACAGCAGCCTCCAGTCCATGAGCGACTCGTCTCCGCGAGACGCCTTGGCCCAGCAGGACGCGCGACGCGTGCACCCGGTGCACGCTGAGCCGCCGCCGAGCGAGCCCGTGCAGCGCGAGCGCAAGTCGCGGTATCTGAGCGAGTCCGACCGGCGCGCGATCATCCTGCGCATCGAGAACGGCGAGAAGCAAGTGGCGCTCGCCAAGGAGTACCAAGTCAGTCGCGCAGCAGTCTGCAACCTCTACAAGAACCGAAAAGAAGTGTTAACTCGTGCGAACCGAGACCCCAAGATCAAGCTACCAAAACGCGCCAAGGACAAAGAGCGGAATACGTACGAGTCCAGCGAGCCGGCCGTGGTCGACTCGCCGACCGAAGAGAAAGACCACGCGTCGCATGGAGAGGACGAGCTCATGAGCGACGAGCTGAGCAGTACCGAGTCGCTCGAGGCCCCGTCGCCTCGCGTCGACGCTGGCCGAGTGGATCGCTCGCCGCCGCTCGCCCAGCGACGAGCCACCGTCCCCGACCAAGTGCTTCGCGTCCACAACGCGTCAAGCACTTCGTTTCCGATCCGACGCATGGTTGCCATCCTACGTAACCCGCAGCTTCCGCAGACGACACTACGTCATGTGACGAAACGTCTCGTTCGTAGTCTGATTGAAGAAGTGGTCGTTTGCTTTCCTCACCGCGAGATCTCGGTCGTGACTGCGTCGGGAGATTCAATGTCCTCCGTGCTTCCAGTCGACGACGAGAGCGTCTGTGCCATCTCGATGGAGGACCACGACCTGGTTCTGCTTCAAGCTTTCATGGACATTTTCCCATCGTCGCCCACGGGCATCGTCTCGCTCTCGCGACGATCCGACCAGCCACTCGACTCGTGGACCGCAAGCAGCCACCGACTCCCGCCCGCGCCAAGCCACTCGTGCGTGCTCTTGCTCACGAGTAGCTGCTCGACCGGGGCTCGCGTCGCTGCTGCGTTGGACTTTCTCATCGGCTACGGCCGCATCAACCCGACGAGCATCTACGTGGCAACTGTAATCGCGTCGCAACCTGGCCTCGCTCGAGTCCATCAACAATTCCCAGGTATGTACGGCCGGCCTGTGCTCTCTATTCTTGTTCGTCACGTTTTCCGAGACTGACAATTGGATGGTCAATGTGGTGTAAATGACACTAGCTGTCACGATCGTCTCGGCCGCCGTCGACGACCATCTCGACGAACACGCACGGATCCGCCCTGGGCTCGGCGATCTCATGGAGCGCTTCTGGCATCCGGGCACTATGCCGCGATGACAGTCTTTTCCTAAGTTAACCAATCCACTGTTATTGGTCATCTTCTTACGATTTTCGTAATTACGCTTTTTACACCTATCATATCTGTTACGAACCGCTAATCCTGTTCGTAAAAAGGGGGCAGACCACTCGTTGGCAGGCAAGTGATCCGCGAGCAGCTCCATCACCTACCTCGACGGGCGCCCCAAGCTCCTCTGGCTGCTCCACGCGCCCCCTTCTCCCTCCGCGAACCCTCCAGCATGTCGGCCGAAGAAGCCGCGCCGTCCGTGGCGCCGGACGCCAAGTATGACCTCACCAACACGCTCGCGCCGTTCATGGACCTCCACTTCATGTTCCCGCTCATCGACTTCCTCTCGAGCAACGAGCTATACGAGGAAGCGCAGCTCATGAGCGCCAAGCTCGCGCTGCTCAAGCCGACCAACATGGCCGACTTCGCCGTCGAGATCTACCAGACGCTGCACAACACGGAGGACGTGCCGGCCGAGTTCGAGGAGCGCCGCGGCCAGATCCTCGACGCGCTCAGCTTCGCCAAGAGCGAGTGCCGCCTCATGCTCGACCTCATCGAGGACGAAGAAAAGATCATGCAGCTCCAGAGCGAGAACCTGCTCACGGCCAGCTACCTCGAGCAGAACGAGGGCGTACGTCGGCGATTCTTTGCATGAGAGGGCTCTTGTTGGGTTTGTGCTAATCACCGCGTTGGGTGGCTACAGATCACGCCGGCTGTGCTCGACGGCCTCTACAGATACGCCAAGCTCCAGTACGAGTGCGGCAACTACCAGGACTGTCTCACGTACCTCACCTACTACGGCGTGCTCATCCCGAACTCGTCTCAGCAGTACCTCAACGCTCTCTGGGGTAAGCTCGCCGCCGAGGTCCTCATCTTCCGCTGGGAGGATGCCCTCGCCGACATTGCTCGGATCCACGACGTGATCGAGAACAGCGTACGTCCACGATCTCGTCTTATGTCAGATTGCTGTAGAGGATGAAGGCTGACGTGGATCTGTCCTCCACTACAGAACGTCATGTCGCCCGTTGAGCAGCTCCAGCAGCGCACTTGGCTTCTCCACTGGGCGCTCTTCGTCTTCGCGTGGCACGAGGAAGGCCGCGACGCGATCGTCGACTTCATGCTGCAGTCGCGCTGCGTCGAGGCCATCCAGAGCAACGCTCCGTGGCTCTTGCGTTATTTATCCGCGGGCGTCATCCTCCACAAGCGTCGCCGCAACTTGACCAAGGACCTGCTCCGCATTCTCCGCGTCGACGACAAGACGTACCGCGACCCGATTATCGAGTTTGTCGAGTGCCTGTTCGTCAACTTCGACTTTGAGTCGGCCCAGGAGAAGCTTCGCGAGTGCGAGGTCGTGCTCGCGAGCGACTTCTTCCTGTACGAGAAGAACATGGCCGACTTCATGGAGGCGGCGCGCGTGGCGATCTTCGAGATGTACTGCCGCGTCCACCGCACGATCGACCTCAAGATGCTTTCGACCAAGCTCGCTATCGAGGACGACATGGAGGCCGAGAAGTGGATCGTGAACCTGATCCGAAATGCGCGCCTGGACGCCAAGATCGACTCGCAGGAGGGCCGCATCGTCATGGGCACGCCGCAGAACTCGGTCCACCGCCAGGTGATCGACAAGACGCGCGACTTGGCGTCGCGAACGCTGAGCATGGTCGCGCAGTTCGAGCGCATGGGCAAGCGAAAGAACAACCAGTAAACTAGAGAGAAGGAGGAGTCTCGCCCCGTTGTTTGTCTTTCCCCTCCAGCTCGATGCTCACGATGGAGACTCCGCCGCCCACGGATGTAGCTGGTGGCTCGGCCGCCTCAGCGCTTAGTTGTCAGGACAGAATATACGCTCCACTACTTACATGAGACCTACCTAGGTCATGCATCATGCTGGACTCCCCCATGGCTTCAGATGTCACTCCAGCGAGGTACCTCTTCTTCGGCGTCGAAAAAATCAGTCCCCAACAACGACGTAGCTCCTCAAGAGGCAAGCGGCGCCAACGGTCGCTCGCTCGTCTGTCGGCCTCGCTCGTCGGCCTCGCTCGTCGGCGCCACTTGCGACTTTGCTTCCGCTCTCACAGCCTTGTCGCCGCGTCTCAATTCCAACGCATGGCGCCCACGAGCTCCAACTTCTCGCCGCACCGACGGAAGCTCCCCGTCTCCTCGTCCTCATCTCCACGGCCGTCGCTCCGACGCGCGCCGCTGCGTGCGCTCGCTGTCTCGGTCGCCGCGCTGCTCTGCGTCGTCTGGGTCGTCAACTCGGTCTCGTTCCTGAAGGACATTGGCGCCCAGACAGCGCTCCAGGCCGAGCAGCTCAAGACACCGGTCCGCCCGGCTCACGAGCTACTCCATAAGCCGCCTGTGCTCGCGATGGAGGCCGCGCCGGCGCGAGAGGATCTCATGATTGGCAACGAGAAGATCGTCGTGAAGCCACGTGCTGTGCACGTCACGCCGTCGAGAGAGGACTGGCCCATGAAGGACGAGTTCTACACGTCGTCGCATGGAGACGACGACACGTCCACGACGATCATCTTCAATCTCTTCAAAGGACCAGCTGAGGCATTGCGCATGCAGTTGGAGGCCGCGACGACTCAGGTGGATGTTGTGCCGCCAGAAATCTGGGTCATGTGCTTCAATTCGCCCATGCAGCAAGAGTATGAGGCTGTGGTGCAGGACGTACGCGAGAAGACCGGAAGTAAGATCGTGCTGACAGTGTCGGACTTCAACCACAAGTTCCACGGCCGCTTTTTGTTGGCGTACATGGCCACGACCAAGTACGTGTTGATTATCGATGACGACAAGAACATCGATTCGACGACGGTGAAGGATTACATCTCGTTCATGAAGATCAAGAAAGGCGTCTGGGGTAACGTCGGCCACGTACGCGCCGCGGATTTCGCAGGATACAAGGCCTGGCCCAAGCACTTTGACTCGGACTATGCCGAGGTCGACTATCTCAGTGGGATGTGGTTCCTCGAACAGAGCTGGCTCGAGTACTTCGTGAAAGAGCGGATGCCGTCGTGGGCTACGTCTGAGGATATGCATCTCTCTCATGTGATGCGAAAGTACCTGAATCTCAACACCTACGGTGCCCGCGTTGCGCTTGGACTCAAGCTGCTGCCGAAGAAGAAATATGCAGCCACGGTTGGCTCGGCGCTGGACCTGCGCGAGTACATTTTTGATCACCAACTCGGCCGTGGCAACAAAGTCGCAACTGTCGATCAGCCCATCGACACACTTGTATACGCTGAGACTGCAGAAGATATTGAGGATTTTATCAAGAAGATCGAGACATGCGAGACGTTGCCAACGCCTATGCTACGCGAGGCGACAGCGTTGCCGCCGTGGTGTGATGCTGGAAGAACAGCCGCAGTGTTCCGAGGCGCCAAGGAGCAAGACGTCGTGGGTTTGATCGATGCTGCGCAGCGCCTGTGTGCTAAGACCGGGTGTGAATACCTCACCGTCAAGCCAAAGATCAAGCATCCGATTCGATACTTCAACATGCGGGAGGGCTACGGCCAAGAAAGCATCGAAATTCCCTACCAGACGAGCGTGGCTGACGTGGTTACATCGTTCGTCGGGGTGCTCAACAACTTGCTCCCGAAACAAGTCTTCGTGCGAGACTCTGCCAACGACAAGTGGGCGGAAGATGACTCCAACAGTCTCCCGGGTAAGCAAGAACGCCTAGAGATCTACCACGATACGATTCGACTCGCCATCAAGATCCATCGTAACTCGCCGACAAACCAGAAATGGCATCACCGCGATCTCGAACTGTCCAAGAAGACCGCATATCCATCGAAGTTCAAAGCATTTACGTGGAGATATACACCAGACAACTTTCACGCCGATTCCAGCTCGTGGAAACAGCTCGTGAAACCACTAGTCTGAGAACTACTATCTAATGTTTAGATTGTTTAGATTGTATTAAAGTGGTCGGCTATGTGGCTTGAGCTCTAGGCCGACGAAGGCTTCCACAGAAATACCTCGAGGTCAGACGGATACGCTGTCTCTTCCTGAAGTTCCCGCTCGCGGTGGTCCCACTTTTGGTTAATCGGTGAACTCTTGTGGATTGTAATAGCGAGCTGGATGGTATCGTGATATATCTGCAGACGGCTCTTCCTCACGGGCCTTCCAGGAACTTCGGGCTCCACCCATTTCAAGCCGGTTACGTCAGGCAGGAACACGTTCTTTGGTAACACGTTCCCCAGTACTCCAACAAAGGATGTGAGCACATCCGTGACGCTCGTTTGCCAAGGGATGTCCACATCATCTTGTCCGTACCCTTCTCGCATATTGAAGTATCGGATCGGATGCACAATCTTTGGTTTGACGGACAAGTACTCGCACTTGGTTTGCTCGCAGAGCTTCTGGGCTGCTGCGATCAGTCCCACGACATCCTGTTCACGACCGCCACGAAACACAGCAGCCGTTCTTCCTGCATGGCACCACGGCGACGCTTTCCTTGCAGCTCCCTCTTTTTTAAGCGCGCCCTTGTCTTGACACGCGTCTAGCATCTTTATGAACTCTTCAATATCTTCGGCAGTTTCGACGTACACGAGTGAGTCAAGCGGCTGGTCGACGTTCGCAACTTTGTTGCCTCGTCCAAGTTGGTGATCAAAGATGTACTCGCGGAGATCTAGCGCTTTGCCCACAGTCGCGGCGTAGCTCTTCCCTGGAAGGCCACGAGGCGAGAGCGCAACTTTCCCGCCGTAAGTGTTGAGATTCAGGTACTTCCTCATCACATGGGAGAGGTGCATATCCTCAGACGTAGCCCACGACGGCATCCGCTCTTTCACAAAGTACTCGAGCCAGCTCTGTTCGAGAAACCACATCCCACTGAGATAGTCGACCTCGGCATACTCTGAAGTGTTGAGGTCGAATCCGACACCGGGCCAAAATTTGTATCCGCCAAAGTCAGCCGCACGACGGTGGCCACCATTACCCCAGACGCCTTTCTTGATCTTCATGTACGAGATGTAATCCTTCACGGTCGTTGAATCGATATTCTTGTCGTCATCGATGATCAACACGTACTTGGTCGTGGCCATGTACGCCAACAAAAAGCGGCCGTGGAACTTGTGGTTAAAGTCCGACGTAGTCAACACAATCTTGCTGCCCGTGTTCTTGTTCTGGAACTCTTTGACAATCGCTTCGTAAGCCGTTTGCATGGGCGAACTGAAGCACATGACCCAGATCTCTGGCGGCACAACATCCACTTGAGCCGTCGCGGCCTCCAACTGCATGCGCAGCGCCTCTGCCGGTCCTTTGAAGAGGTTAAAGATGATCGTCGTGGACGTGTCGTTGTCAGGGAAGGCGGATGTGTAGAACTCGTCCTTCATGGGCCACTCTTCTCTCGTGGGCGTCACTCTGACGTCCCTTCCTGGCGCCGTTTCGACCGCGAGATCCAGCGAGAGCTCGGCGGCGTGTGAGGTCGGCACGGCGTAGAGAACGCTCGTGGCATTGAACGCGCAGACCAGCAGCACGACCGCGAGCACGCCGACGGCGGCCGCGCGCAGCGAGAGCTCGGTCGTCGTGGCCTGTATGGGTTTCATCCTTCCAAAGTTCCCGTCTCAAGAGTCGCGTGATCCGAACGTACAAGATTAAATGCTAGAGGTCTCAATCTTTCATAACTAATACCCAGCAGCTCATCGTCCTTAACCCGTTCCTAACTGTTAGTATGTTGCACCCCCTGGGGTAGTAGTGTCGACCGCGAAGAGCTCTCTATTCGAAGGGATCACATACGGCCACGAGCAGCTCCGGCCCGTCAGGGAGAACGCGAGCGAGCGAGAGAGCGAGGAAGCAATGGGCGGCGTCGACAAGTATCCGTACCCCAAGTACACGTGGTCGCCCGCGGGCGGCTGGTGGCTCGAGACCAAGAACTGGCGCAACAAGACGGGCCTCGCGCTCGGCGTCATGGCGCTCATCACGCTGCCGCTCGCGCTCCACTCCAAGCGCACGGCCATCAAGTTCCCGAGCGAGGAGCGCCGCAAGCTGCGGGCATCCGAGTAGAGCGCGCGCCGGCTCGTTCGCGCTTCTCTCTCGCGCGCGCAAGTTTGCGTTAGAAGGCTTTGCGAAGCGAGGAGAAGAAGGGAGACATCGAGGAAAAAGGAACGTCGGCGCTGTGTTTGCGGCTTGGGTGATGCAACGACGCGAAGACTGGAGCTCGCCGAGAGAGCAGGCGCTGGACGGAGGTGGGATGTGATGGTTAATATACTCTGATTTGAAAATGGCGAGGGCGAGGTTGAAATTGTGTGGGGGACTCGATATGATCGTCGATGGATTCCGGTGGTTCTGCCATCCGTAAGATCGCGCAGAAGATCAGCTCAGCCCGTCATACGATTTGGGCAACACGCTGCAACCGCTGAACTCCATGTAGCCTTCCCTGTGGTGTAGAAACTGATGAAGATAGCTCTTTTGAGGGAGATGAATACTCCCACGAGTAGCTTTCGCATCAGGTTTGACCATTTTTGGAAGTCGTCTGCTCGAGCGACTGACGTTATCTATTTCATTATTGCGTTCTCGTATCCTACTGTGCTTCCTGCTCGCGTAGCCACGCGCGCGTTTCCATCAGTGCCTGGCCAAGCAGGTTCTGTCCGTAGCACTGCTCTCGCACCACGGGATCCACGTCGCCCGACTCGAGGAACGATCGGTGTTCTCGGAACATCTCCTCCACTCGACCCACGCTGAGTCCGATCCCCCAAATGGCGTCGCTGTGCGATGCTTCGTACAGCGTCTTCTCGCCAGTCGCGAGCAGTTTCTCCTTGATCTCTTCATCGGATGCAAACTTGAGCTTCAAGGCCTCGACCATCACACCCAGCCGCTTCTCTGCCCACACGTCGTCGTCGTAATTCCGCACTTGGCGACCGAGTTTCTTGGCTTCGGGTGGGGTCTTGGCCTTGAGGATCGCGAGCGCGAGCTGCTCGTTCTGCGGGTCGAAGAGCTCCTGCTTTTTCTTCATAAAGTACTGCTCGCTGGACTTGTACGTGTTGCCCTGGGCGTCCTGGAAGCGGCACGGATGGAAATTGCTCATGAACCCGAACCGCTTGTCTCGCTGGCCGTAAAAATAAACTGCCGCGTGGGTCTCGAACGACATCTTCGTTGATGTAGATGGTGAATTGGAGAATGAGTCAGAGCAAGAGGTCGAAATGAGCTCCTCATGGGGTCCGACCTTCACTCACGACGTACCCAATGCAACTGATTCTTCAACACCAGTTCAAACACCATTGGTCTCCTATAAATCCTTCAATCTGCCGCTACAAATCCTACTGCTTCAAAATGCATCCAAAGAGACAATCCCAGTCTCAACCCAATGAGTTGTTTAAGGGATCTCCTGCGGCGGTGGGGCGTCGGGCAGCTCGGTCTGTTTCTTCTCTCCACGCTCGAGAGCGTTCTTCTCCGCGATGCCGAACGGCGTGGCTCGCCACTCGCGCAAAAACTCGTGCACGTCGCCCGACGACACGCTTTTGTCGTGCTTGCCTTCGTCCTTCTCCGATTTCTTGATCCACGTCGAGTCCATGCTGCGGTCTCCAATCTGGCGGTGGTGCACTGCCTTCATGACGCCGGCCGAATCTTCGTATCGACGGCGTGTACTCTCGACGATCTCACCTTTGTCGTCTAGTGTCGCACACGTGCAGTACGAGTACGTCAAGTATGAGTAACCATCCTTGGTCTTTGCTTTTGGCGGTGCAAGTGTCGACGGTAGTTGCGTCTCGAACTGGCGAGCCCCGAGCGGGAGACCGTCGAAAAAGTCCTCGTCCAGCAGACGCTGACGCTGGCGCTCTTCCTGAGACGGCTTAGCTTGTTTGGCCGCAGGGGTTTTGGTCTCCTTTGCCTTCTGAGACTCGAGCTGCTCTTGCGGTTGCTGGGCTTGCTCCCGACGTTGGCTCCGGTGGCCGCGTCCGCGACGTGGGCCTCGCTGGGTGGTTTCGGGAAGAATAATCAACATCGTTGAGCCTTCTTGTCCGAGCAAGTCTCGGCCACCAAAGAACGCTTCCTCATCAGCAAAATCGCTGAGCCAGCTTGAAGGTGAGATCAAATCCCAGTCACTGCGGTACATCGTGTGGTCGGCGAGGAAAAAGCAGGAGTGTATAGCAGAGCACGGCGGCGACGAAAAGCCACCGTTAATCTCCGACAAGGAACTGTCGGACGAGGATCTGCTCTCGTCGCACTCGAGTTGAGTCAGTTGCCGTCGCGTCTCAACACGATTGACCTTGGAGTTGACCACGCCAATATCCTACAACTAGAACTCACAAAGTCAGCATGCAAGACCACCAGTGCTCGCGAATGGGCCAAAACGCCTCGTTGCTATTGACACACAACAAGTAATCTACGCATGGGTGTTATCGCGCATTTGCAGCAAACTTGCGAGGCTTTGGCCGCCACTCAGCCACGCCTCGTCGTGTTGTGGGCCGGTAAATCTTGACGCGAGGGCCTTCAAGCTCTCGCTCTTCGTCTAGTAAGCAGAGAATGAGCGTGTTTGCAGTTGACAGCTTGGCCCAAATCTTTTGAGCGGTGGCGATAATCTGCAGAAGATGGAGCTGCCTCGTGTTGTCCCACTCGAGCACTCGGGCGCGCACCCACTCGTCCTGGTCCTTGAGCAAGAAATCGACAATCGCCCCGACCAAATCGTCGCCCTCTGGGAATGCAGGAAGGCCGAGGCGGTCGTGGTCCTGCGGTGGGAAGACCAACGGTTTTCGAGTCCTGGAGCCGACGACCACAATGCCCGGGCTCGTCCATGTGGCTGGATTGATCTTGACGCTTTCGTAAGCAGAGGCTTTCACGTCTGGCCTCATGTGAATCTTCGGGATGTTGCCCCATCGCAGAGCCGATGCAGCACCTGGAAGTCTCGATAGCTCGAAGATTCCCGGCGTCGTCTCGAGAATAAAGGCATGCCTCATGCTGTTGAGGCTGTCTTGGTGGGCCAGGATTGCTTCCACGTCTTCGTCAATCGAATTCTCGCTCATGATCTCCTCCACCAAGTCCTCGTCGCTTATCCACCGCTTAGCGCCGGGAATGCGAGCCGTCGGCAGGTGCTTCTCACAATACACACCGAGCGGCTTGGCCTCGTTGCCGATCATAAACCCCGCGTTCGCGGCACACAGCGGGTGCATCCCGACGTTGCAATTCTCCTGTTCACAGATGACGGAGGCGCCGCCACGCTTCCGGCAAATGCCGCAGAGATACCGGAAGCGGCTGTTCTCAATCTCCTCCATGCCGTCCACCGGTTCAAGAGCGGGGACGTCGCGCATCGTGAGCTCGGGGATCGCGAGCGCGCACACGACGTGGACCCACTTCTGGTCGTCCAACGCGATTTCTTTGTTGCCAGTGGCTGTCGCCGCCACGGGTTTGATCGCTCCGCCCGACTGCATGCAGATGACGCAGGTCAACTGGCGGCCCAGCAGACACGTCGGACAGAGCCACGGGCCGTCCGGGTCCTGGCGCAGCACGACACCGAAGCACTCCTCGTGGATCTTGGTATCGCACGAGTCGTTGCCGCACGAGATGACGTGGCCCGTGGACCAGAGGCCTTCGCAGATCGTGCAGTTTTCCTTGGGCAAATAGTGCGGGACGTGGCAGTTGGCGACGTACTCGCGCAGCTGCTGCAGCAGCTCGGGCTCGGCCGCATCGAGATCGAACGTGCAGTCCATCTGGATGCTGGGCGTCGCTGCTGGCGGGATCTTCTCGGCGCCGGTCTCGTCGGCGTAGACGTCCCAGGCCGCGACCGCGTCCGGCGGGTACTCCTGGCAGCTCAGCCGCGCGCGCTTGTGGCTCTGCACGAGCAGCAGCACGCCCGCCTGGTCGGGCGGCGCGAGGTTGGCGATGTCGAGCGCGAGCTGTCGGCGCTCGTCCCAGGTCAGAGGCCGCGGCGGCAGCGCCTCGCTCGCAGACGCATCGCGGCCGCTGGCTTTCGAGCGCTTGGCCATTGGGGGGTAGCTCCTCGTGGGAGTTGAGTTGGGCACTTTTGGGCCGGGGGTGGTTAAAACCGGTAGAAATACCGGTATAACCTTGGGCTCGAGTTTGTTTTGGGGAGTGAGAATTTGGTTCTGTTGGGCGCTCGTCCGGATTGTATGTGAAGAGCGAATGCACGTGGAGGGCTAGGTGTGCGCTCGGCCCTCTCACCCGAAGTGCCGAACACTCTCTTCCTCCCAGAACGGTTCTGCCGCAGTCGATTGATTCTGCAGCAGCAAGGGGGGGAGGGACGAGGAAGTCGCCACAACCAAGAAGACCCGCTCCGCGCCAACGGATCTGTCGGTGTCGTCGTCTCTCGGACATTGGCGTCGCGTCGTTGGTGCACCAACGAACCGACGCGCGCACGATCGAGCGACAACCTACCACCACCACCGGTGGGTTAAGTGTATCCGCGAGGTGAGCTCCTCGACGCGACGACCTTCGTGTCAACAACGGAAGCCTCAAGCCCTGGCCAGGAGTCATCAAGACGTCCCATTCCGCCAACTGACGCCGCCCGCGAACTGCGTGGGGGAGCGAGCGACGCGTGAAGAAAGAGCAAGCTCCAAAAACAAAGAACAATTGCAAACATGAGCTCTCCGGAGAGCGCGCCGTCCTCGACGACCGGCGAGTTCCCGTCGTCGGTGGATCTCGACGCGTTCGTGGACCGCTCGGCGTTCAATGACAAGGTCTGTCTCGAGGACTTTACGCTCATCCGCGTCATCGGCAAGGGCTCGTTCGGCAAAGTGACCCTCGTAAGGAAGAAGACCAACAGCATGATCTTCGCCATGAAGATCCTCTCCAAGTCGCACCTCATCAAGCGCAAGCAAGTCGAGCACACCAAGACCGAGCGCCGCGTGCTCAGCGTCGTGAGCCACCCCTTCATCGTCGGGCTCCACTACGCCTTCCAGACCGACTCGAAGCTCTACTTTGTGCTCGACTACTGCCCCGGTGGAGAGCTCTTTTTCCACTTGTCCAGAATGGGCAAGTTTGACGAGAAGATGGTGCGCTTCTACGGCGCCGAGCTCGTCGTCGCGCTCGAGCACCTGCACTCGCTCGGCGTCGTCTACCGCGACCTCAAGCCCGAGAACATTCTGCTCGACGAAATGGGACACATCAAGCTCGCGGACTTTGGTCTCGCGAAAGACCACGTGACCGAGGTAGACAGCGGCGCGACCTCGCTCTGCGGCACGCCCGAGTACCTCGCTCCCGAGGTGCTGGCTCGGAAAGGCCATGGCACTGCCGTGGACTGGTGGGGGCTGGGAATGGTGCTCTACGAGATGCTGACAGGCCTGCCGCCGTGGTACACACGCAACCGCCAGGAGCTCTTCGCCCGCATCCGCGAGGCGCCGCTCGAGATCCCCAAGTACCTGAGCCCGGACGCGGCCTCGCTGATCGCGTTGCTGCTCCACCGTGACCCGGAGAAGCGATTGGGCAGTCGCGGTGCCGCCGAGGTCAAGGCCCACCGCTTCTTCAAGACGGTCGACTGGGACGGTTTGCTCTGGGCCGACCCGCCATTCAAGCCATCGGACCCGCAAGCCAAGGAAGCCGGCGACACCTCCAACTTCGACAGGGAGTTCACCGAGCTGCCCGTGAGCGGCACGCCCATGAGCCGGATGACGCCCGGGTCCGAAGTGCCGCGCAACATGTTCGCGGGCTTCACGTTCGAGGCGCCGACCATGTCTTTCGGCTCGGACACGTCGCAGTCCAAGGTCGACGTCTCCTCCACGCCGTTTATTTAGTTGGACCCCGTGAAAAACCTGTCGTGTGCCGCTCGCCTCTCTCCTTCTCTTCTTTGCTCCTCCTGATCCTAAAGTCGACTGATTAAAATTCATACACTTTCCTGCATCCATCCCTCACGCCCTGACGTGGCGGTGTCCTCTTGGTTGGTGTTCGGTCTCACTTTCGTAATAGTAATATTCGTTGGTATTCGTTCGATTCGTGAAATTTCGGATTCGATATAATCCCCCAAGGGGTACTGTATCGATGTGAAGTGGGAGTCTTTGGACCCATCCATTTCATTTGACGTTGCTCCTCGACAGCCAGACAGACATGGCGGCCGTGGCGCCGTCGTTCGAGGCCTGCGGCGTGCGCATCGCCGAGGACGCGGTCAAGGGCAAGGTGGTCTTCAGCGAGCGCGACATCCAGGCCGGCGAGGTCATCTTCAGCGAGCAGGCCTTCGTGTTCGCGTCCTGGTCCACCAACGTCTGCGACGACTGCGAGGCCGACAAGACGGACGACGAGTGCGCGTGCCGCAAGACGCCCGCGCAGCCCATATACAGCGAGCTGCTCACCAAGGATGCCAAGAAGCGCCACGAGATCGTGCAGACCATGACCGACATCGAGAGCATCGGCGAAGTCGACCGCGCGCGCTGCGTGCTGCGCTGTCTCGGCATGTTCGAGCGCGACGCCACGTCGCTCGAACCGGTGCTCGGCCTCACGTGCGCCAACTTTGACCAGTGCCTTGAAGACGCCAAGGAACTGCGCGCGACGGTGCCGGAGATCTTCCCCAAGGGCTTGACAGACGAGCAGTTGGCGACGGTGATTGGCGTGCTCAACACCAACTCGCACGAGCTTGAGAATCTCGGTGGATCGGGACTCTTCCTCTCGGCGTGCCGCATGGAGCACAACTGCAAGCCGAACTGCAGCTTCACGACGTACGACTCGACGCTGTGGATGTCGGCGATCCGCCCGATCGCCAAGGGCGAGGCGTTGTCGATCGACTACGGCAACTTCTTCTACCGTCCGACCGACGAACGGCTTAACTCACTACTCGAGTCGTACGGATTCATGTGCACGTGTGATGCGTGCCTGAAGGAGCCAGACACCTGTCGCGCGTTCAAGTGCTCGTCTCCAGCATGCAAGGACGGTGTGGTCAACCCCTTCCCGATCACGCCGACCGAGCCACTCGAGGACCCTGAGGAACTCGAGTTCGACTGGAAGTGCACGAGCTGTGGATACGTCCCGACGGAAGAAGAGAAGGACATGTGCGAGCAAGGTGAGCGCAAGTTGCTCGAGGATGGGTTCCCAGAGACCCTGGAAGAGATGGGCGCGCTTCTCAAGACGAGCCCGCTCCACGAGCGCCACTACCTCCTTTTCTGGGCCTTGGACGCGATCGGTTGTGAGGCAGCGGCGCTCAACTCGTACATCAAGGACGACAGCAAGCGGGTCGACCTCGCGGATGTGTGGAAGCGTATCATCGCGGCGATGAACGTTGTCATCCCCGGTCCACATCACGAGAAGACCATCTACTACGACAACCTGGCCCAGGTCCAGGTCGTGCTAGGCGACCTCGAGGCAGCCAAGGCGGCCTACAAGCAGGCGTACGACATCTCGTGCATTGTCAGCGGCAGCGAGTGCACGCCGACTCAGAAGCTCAAGGAGCTGTCGCTGAACCCTCCCACGAACGCCGAGGAGCTGCGGAAGGTCTACGCCGGAGTCAAGCGCCGCGACGCACACGACGATGAGGACGAGGTGTGGGAAGAGTACGAAGACGACGAGGAGGACGAAGACGAGGAAGAAGAAGAGTAAAAGAGCAAGTGGACTTCAAGTAGAAGAGTAGGAGTACCGTATGCATTGACGAGACGTACACAGAAATACATGCCGTCAGACAATCCCATTCCGACCAGACTGGGCGAATCTCCGAGTGTACAGTGGTGGACACCGAGCACATCCAACGTCACATGCCACCTACACTTGCAGTTGCGTTCCATGGAAGGCCACGACGCTCATCATCGACGAGGAGCTCAACGAACCCTGCTGACGAAGTCCGTGTCACGCGGGACGCGTCTCGCGATTGGCTCTTCGTGGTTGCGGAACCGAAAAGTAACGCTATGAAGTACACGCCAGCTTGAAGTTGCTGCGTTGCAGTTCCTTGGGCCCGTTGGCGTCCAACTGAGCGCGGGCGTGTTGGGCCGGTCTTTGTGTCGGTTCCGTTGGCGTGGAACCGAGTGCAGAGGAGATTTGTTCCACGACCGAACCAGACTAAAACGCGACTCGTTTGAGCGAGCGACGGAGATGAGCAGCTCCGAGCCAAACTTCGTGCAGGCCATTCGCCAAGAGCCCGTGGACGAGCGACACGAGGAAGACGACCCCGAGCGAGACAGCGAGAGCGAGCTCGACATGTTCAAGCGCCTGCGCCTGCACCGCGGCTCCGAGGGCGACGAGCTCGAGCGCAACGAGCACGGCCTCGTCACGCGCGTGCGCCGCTCGCTCTCCAAGAACGGCGCGCCCAGGGCCTTGAGCGCGCCGCCCACGCGGCCCATGTTCGCGACCATCTGCATCAACAACGTGAACCGCAGCATGGAGGCCCACTGCGTGCTGCAGCAGGCCGGGCTGCGCGTCTGCTCGTTCGGCGCCGGCGTGCAGGTCTGCTTCCCGGGCCGCAAGATCGACACGCCGCGCGTGTTCGGCTTTGGCACGACGTACGAGACCATGTACAACAAGCTCCTCGCCGAGGACGAAGAGCTCTACCGCCTCAACGGCGTGCTCAAGATGCTCGAGCGCAACATGCGAGTCAAGCAGAAGCCGCAGCAGTTCCAGAGCCTGCATAACAAACAGCTGCAAGGCATCGATGTGATTGTGTGCCTCGACTACACCATGTTCATCAAGGTTCTCAATGGTGCGTTTCTTTAGTGGGTGCAAGCACGTGCAGGCGATAACGAGTAGTCTGATTACGGCTCTGTGTGTTTTTCGCAGATCTACGCATGCGTCTTCGATTCTGCTTCCAGAAGAAACGACTCCATGTCATTTGCCTTGATGTGGAGGATACACCTCAGGATGCGGCAAACGGCGGCACGCTTGCGCTCGAGCTGTGCCAGGAAATCGACCAGCTCAGTGACTTGAATGACGTCGAGGTGAAGAAGATAGTGGTGGCGTTCGAGAAACGACATGCGATCGAGATGTTCTACGTAGGCCTCTCGGTATGAAGGAGTCGTCGGACAGCTTGGACGAAGGGTTGGTAGTACTTCGAAGTATTTAGTAGTAGCTTATGTATTCCAGTACGAGTGCTTACGTGTAAAATGTCATTCGAATTCTTGAAAGCATGTTCTTTCAAAGGGTGATGTATGGGACTAGGAGCAGATCCCGTCTTCTCCAAGCTCCGGGTGTTCGTGGACTTGGAATGCGCTGGTGCAGAGAGCAAAAAACTTGGTCTGCTGCTCGCGAAACTGCTTCAGCTCGTGGTATAGATACGTGCTGCGTGCGCTTTCGTAGAAGATGAACTTCTTCACGATTGCCTCGGTCGCAGAAGCGAGCACTGCTCGCGCCCGTTGCAACTATTGAGGTCCCACATTACATATTGCCTCCCAGTAACGTCAAATCAATAGCTTACTTTGACGTCACGACGAACAACGTCCTCAGGGCGACCTTTCTCTTTCGCGATGCGAAGCTATTCCAAAGATGTCAGTATTGCTCTACGTTCTCGTTGAAGCGCGCACCTCATTTCCTCACCTTTCGTACAGCAGAGTCGAAGTCGAGCTTGAAGTTCTCCCGATCCCCCATCTCTTTCTGGAATCAAACATACTAGTCGTGAGATCGATTCTCACGCTCACGCAGCTGAATCAGTTGCAAAACTACCTTCAAAGTCATTAATGCTTCGAGTTTCTTCTCTAGCGCAGCGACCACCGTGCTCATCGTGATTCCCTATATGGAAAGCAGTTTAGGATAGCTCATCGATGGCGCGATCTGTCTACTCACGGCCAACTCTCGTGCCGTGGTCTCGACTCGCTCCATAGACTTTGAGAAGCTGGGATCGAATACCATGAATTCTTGATTGGGGGAGACGGATGGTGGTGCCGAGCCCGGGCGAGACTGCGGCGTAGAGAGTTTGGATGCTGTATCACCGATCATTCCGACACCATGTCCAAGTGCGACGAGATTGGTCGCGAAGTTTTTGACCTGAGTGGTCAGGCTCACGACGTCTTCGTACAAATCCATTTGGCGCTCACGAAGGGTCTGGTACTCCGAGTCATCGGATGCCTCTGCTTGTTTGAGTTTGACGAGAAGTTGTTGGATAATGCGTCTCTTGGAACAGCGGATCGTATCTCTTATCTTGTTGCTTCCGTGCGGTGCTGATGGTCTGAACTGGTACTGATCCTTCTCCGGATCGGACGCACTTGCCTTGGCGTTGCTCCAACTGACGGTCGAGCGAGCGTTGGCCGGCGGAGGCGGAGGTATGCCGCTGTTGTTGCTCTGGTTGTTCTTGTCTTCGCCCATGAGTGCGTGACTACTGGCCACTCGCTCTTCGGCTCGCTGCAAAGACTATTAAGACGAGCTTTCGGCCGACAGACTGACCGTCCAAGAGGAATGAGTCGAGTTCTCTATCGCTCTATTCCTGCTGGTCGTTTGCCCTGATTTCCTCCCCCCATGTGCAATCGGTATCTGCTCCTGCGCGGAAAATAGCTCCTCAGGAGCCACGCTCACATGTCGCAGATTCTCCAGAACGTATAGTCACTTTACCGCGGTAGTTGAAGTGGAGGACGTCATTTTCATGAACGACTGATTCGAGCAATCGACGGATAACGCGCCCTTCGATGACGAGGGTGTCGCTGCGGAGCAGCTACAAGCATGAGCGAGGCTCATTCAGTGGAGAACCATGTACGTCTCAAGCCCCAAGCCGAAGACCGACGTCGATCCGAAGGTGCCGGCCGCCTCCAGAGCACGCGCGCCCTCTATCCAGGCACCTCCACGCCCACGCGTACGGTTCGCGCCGCCACTGAGCGCGCCAATGCTCTCGCAGGTCGCGACAATGAGCGGATTCCTCAAGAAGCAGGCCGACAACGAGCCAGGCAAATGGACCAAGTACTTTTTCGTGCTCAAGCCCACGACGTATCTCTACTACTACACGTCCAAGGACGATGTCGACCCGCGCGGCATCATCGACCTCGAGTTTCTGCGCGACGTGCGCTTCAATAGTGAATGTGTGGAGCGCAGTGTCGGCGCGAGTGCAAACGGGTTTCGTCTCACGGGGCAAGTCCCAGCCCAGTTGATTGGCGGAGGAGACGAGAACGCTCGATTACGGCCAGTGTTTTTGGACGCAGAATCACGACAGGACGCTGAGCTATGGATGGATGCTCTCCGTCATCATCGTTTTGACTTGAGTCGACACGCCGAGTACGACTGTTTAGTCGAGTGCATGGAGGAAGCAGACAAACGACTAACGAGGCTGACGGCAGACGCGACTGCGAATACTGTGTTTGCGCGAAGTGTAGTCCGGAAAGGCCTGGCGTACTTGTCCAGACTACGCGGCGACGGTGTCGACGGAGACGACTCATTGACACATGAAGAAGCATCGCACGGCCAGGACCTCAAAGCCACGTTACGCGCCTTGAGTGCTCTGCTTGATGATCTGTTCATCCAAGCGGACAGCCAGCGACGCATCGGCGAGCTCCTGCGCCAGCGCGAGGCCGAGTTCTTGGAAACAGGCACACAGCTCAAGAGATGCGAAGCTGAACTCAAGATGCAAATGTCACGTGTAGACCAGCTCGAGCGAGAGATTGAGGCGCTTCTAGAAATGCGCCAGACGTTGCGGTGTGAGTTCGAGACGCGGTACACGGAAATGTACGCGCGAGAACAAGAACTGAGGAATCGTGAGCGAGAGTTACTGCTCCACGTCGAGGAGCGCGAGCGAGTGAGCGAGCTTCGCTCCCTCGAGGCTGACAGAAAGATTGCCGAGTGGGTCGAGATGCTCGAGACCACGACTGCATATCGTGGATCGATGCCAGATCTCCAGTTGCCTACCCCGCAGAGTATCTTTGATCGCGTGAAGACGCCAGAAGACCGGTCACCTCGAGAAACCTCGTTGTCAATAGCGACTGACGGTTCCTCCAGTCCCAGATCTGTCCACGGAGATGTAGAGGACGCCTCCAAATGCCTCAACCCCGATAACGCAGATGATCGGTCGAGCCCGGATGGTGGGTGCAGTGACAAGCTCCCAGCGGCTGTTGAGATGCTGTTGGGTGGTGCAAACCTGCCCCATGACGCAAACCGTTCAGCTAAGTCGGAGACCGACAGCCCATCGGAAAGAACACGACTCGAAGTCTCTCTGTCAGTTGAGTCAGTGGGGGCCACTACGAGCTCGCCGCTCCACGAAAGCCTCGCTCCGCTTCATTGCCTCCTCCCGCTGGGATGGACGTGCAAGGAGAGCAAATCGTACAGCGGGAAGCAGTATTATTTCAACGTGGTCACGGGCGAGACTCGATGGGATCCTCCGCTTGAAGAGGAGCTCCCATGGCGCTTGTCAACGGAGACCGTCGTTGAAGACTCGCGCCGTTTCGTTGGTGATGGGCGAGGAGGATTCGTCCAGCTGCGGCGCAGCCTCGATCTCCCAATCGGAAGAGGCTCGGCTCGCTCGTCGGGACTCGTGGACTTCGAGGCTTCTACGCGGCACTCGCACTCGGAGGACCCATCAGCGAAACGCGCCCGAGGGGCGTGGACAGCCAAACTCATGCGGAAAGTCCCGTTCCCGCGCGCATCCCGCGTCCGCGTCTCCGTGGCGACGCCGCCCTCGACGCCCTCGAGCCGATCACTCGCGCCGACGGCGACGAGTGTACAGAGACACGCCTTCTGACGGCGAGAGATCCAGACGCGCGTGCATCTGTCGAGGGCATGTCGTGGATGTCATTGTCCGGTTCCGCTGGTCGCCCTTCCGCTGCTGATAATTTACGGTAAATAAGATGTCACTCTTTCGAGCGCCCAAAGTTTCCAGGAACCTCCGGTTTCGCGAGGGTCAACTTTATCCAGCCAGCCTGCGTCCCTGCCCCGCCTAATCATCCGGATCGGACGACCCCTAGCCCTCCTCAATGCCCCGACAACACCTTTTCGTGCGCGGACATCTTTCGCCGAAAGCATGCGGCGCCGACGCCAACGCGCCAATGTTGGCGCTTCCACCGCATCAATCCGCAACATCCTCCGCCTCTTCCCCATTCTCCCCCAGCGACGACCTCTCTCCATCGACCTCGCTCTCTCCGTCACTAGGCGACCATGCCGCGCGACCACGACGAGCGCCGGCGGTCGCGCGAGCCCTCGGACCACCGGCGGTCGCGCGAGCCGTCGTCGTCGTCGGCCGCCGAGCGCCACGAGTCGAGCCAAAGCGCGCGCATGCCGCGCCAGCCGCGCGTGCGGTTCGCGCCGCCGCTGAGCGCGCCGCTGCTCGCGCAGGTGGCGACCATGAGCGGCTTCCTCAAGAAACAGGCCGACAACGAGCCGGGCAAGTGGACCAACTACTTCTTCGTGCTCAAGCCCACGACGTACCTCTACTACTACACGAAACCGGACGACGACGTGCCGCGCGGCATCATCGACCTCGAGTTCCTGCGCGACGTGCGCTTCAACGGCGAGTGTCTCGAGCGCAGCATCGGCGCGAGCCCCAACGGCTTCCGCGTGACCGGCAAGCTGCCTTCGAGGCTCTGTCCGGCCGATAAAGACCCGAGCAAGACCCAGTTCCGACCCGTGCATCTCGACGCCGACTCGCGAGACGTCGCCGACGCCTGGATGGAGGCCTTCAAGCACCACCGCTTCGACCTCGCGCGCCATCGAGACTACGACGACCTCGTCGACTCGATGGAGGAGATGGAGGAGCAGCTCACGGCGCTCTCGAGCAGAGCCAAGGAGCTCGCCTCGGCCTCGCAGGCTGTGCTTCGCAAGGGCAAGGAGCTCGTCTGCACGCTGCGTGGCGTCGATCCGGATGATGAATTGGGACGGCCGCTCGGCATGTCCCACAACGAAGACGACATCGCGTCGACGATCCGATCGATCGGCTCGCTGCTTGAAGAGATGTTCTCCGAGGCCGATAGACACCGGCGGCATGTCGAGCTGCTGCGGCAGCGAGAAGAAGAGTATTTCCAACGCGAGGCCAACTTGAAAGGAGCCGACGCCGACCTCCGCGTGCAGAGGAAGCGCTGCGAGCACCTCGAGCAGGAGGTCGAGCGGTTAATGGAAGAACGACGAATCCAACAGCGAGAGTTTGACGATCGGTACGCCGACCTTGTCGCGAGGGAACGACAGCTTCAGGCGGACGAGAAAGAACGCGCGCTCCACTTTCGTCGGCGCGAGCAGGAGCTCGAGCAGAAGCTGCAGGAGATGAATCAGAAGTCGGCCAAGTGGGAGAAAGAGATGGAGAAAGAGGCCGCCAAGAAAAACCTCGAGTTCGAGAAGAAGCGCAAGGCGCTCGAGAAGCAGCAGAAGACGCTCGAGCAGAAGCAGAAGCAGCTGGACAAGCGACTCAAAGAGACACCGCCGAAGACGCTCTTCGCCGCTGTCGGCGCGATCGGCAAGTCGAAGTTGGCCACTCCGGCTGAGCCGACGGAAGCGACAACCGCCCAGGAAACCGTCGAGGAGGACCCGGAGGATGCTGAACCAAGTGTTGCCGTCGCTGCTGCAGTGCCGGCCACCACCACGAAGGCCAAGACTCGGTTCATGCCTGGGTTCCTCTCGAAGAAGGGAAATAGCCGCGCAGCTCAAGACGAGTCGTCACACGAAGAGGAGTCGGCGTCCTCACAAGAGGAAGATCTTGTGCAGGAGGACTCGACGCCAGTCAAGCCAGAGCCTCTCCCGGTTCATCAAGAAGAATCGTCTCCCCCTCCGGCCATTCCCAGACGCCTAACCGTTGAAGAGGAAATGGATTACTTCGACTCACAGGCAGATCTCGACATCCGCCCGTTCCAGATGACTCCTGCACAGCATGCTGCCGATCGATCATCGACCGCCAGCACTGCTCGCCTAAGCGGCCTCAGCTACACATCGTCCGACAGCAACAACGGTACATCGCGGCCTCGACGTTCGTTCACGACTGGAGCAATCTCTCCGCCGGCAAGGAAAAGTCCCGCTTCAAAGCGCTTCGCAGCTGAGGATGCGGTAACTGCGGTGTACGGCGGAATCACCGTCCGTCTCCCTCCTGAGTGGACGTACAAGGAGAGCAAGTCGTACATCGGACGCTTCTTCTACTACAACCGCCTCACAAAGGAGACACGGTGGGAGTTCCCATTCGAGGCCGTCGTCCACGAGGACCAGGCCGCTGTGTCGCGAGAGAGCAGTCGCCTCTCTCATCGCTCGAGCTTCGATGATGGCAACGACTTCATGTCCCAAGACGAGTCCGAAAATGAAACGCCAAAGCCTGGGTACCGATCGAGGGCCGCGACACAGGGTGGTCGTGCAATGCCTGAAGTACTAGCCACGAAAATCCGACGCCAGACCGACGCCGTGGAGCACTCGCGTTGGGAGCCCACTGTCCACGAGGAGTCGGAGCTGGATCGCGGGATGAACCACGTGTCCGAGGAGCCCGAAGACGACGCCGACGACGAAGACGGTCAGCCGACGGCGAACAAGGCCAAGTCATGGAACCGCAAGTTCCCGAGACTGCGAGCCAAGACCAAGGCCCAGCCGCTCGAGGAAGGTGTCATCCACGAGATGGACTGCAAAGGGTTCGCGGACACGGCTGCGTACCGAGCTGCCCGAGCCAAGACCGTGGCTGATCTCTCCTCGAGCGAGGAGCCGGCCAAACCAAAGGCCGCCAAGGCCTGGAAGATCCCGAAAGTGCCCTTCCGCAAGGGCAAAACCTCGAAAGCTGCAACGCCCCATGCCGAGACGGACGACGAGCCTTCCACTCTGCAGGACGCGACGCGGTGCGAGTTCTAGTTAACTTATTTAATTAATTTCAAGGGTACCCACCGTACCCCGTCTTCTCCAATACACCTTGTTTTGGTAAAAGACGCTCTTCCAATCCAACGTTTCATTGAGCAGCTCTCTGATCCCACCCATCCGTCCGTCCGTCGCTCCTCCATCCTCGGCTCGATGGACGGCTCGCTCCACGTGCTCTCGCGCCGCGACGGCGCCCGCGCGCGCCCGCGCGTGGTGCTCGACCCGTCGCTGTCGCTCTCTTTCCAGCTGCCGGCCGCCGCGCGCGCGCGGAAGCTCCCAGTCGCCGAGCCGCCGCGGGCCACGCCTGCGACGTGTGAGGACCCGAACGACCGACTGGTCGACGACGACGACTCGTGGGAATCCAAGGACTGGGGCGAGCCTTCTGCGTCGACTGAGACGAGCACGGGCAATGCGTCGGCGCTGCGGCGCGTCGTGGACCGCGCGATGGCGGTGCGCACGATGGGAGAAATCGCCGAGGAAGAAGACGGCGAAGAAGAGTGGGGAGACGACGCGCCCGAGCTGCCCGACGACTTCCCCGTGCTCGTCGTGAATCTGTCGCGGCTGCGAGATCTGCACTTTCGCAGCGAATCGGAGAATGGCGGCGCGCACATGATCGCGATGGACACGGACGAGCAGCTGCGCGAGTTCTACGCGACGGTCAAGCAGACGCTGCACGAGCACTTCACGCAGATGACCGAGGTGCTCTTCGAACAAGGTACGCGCAGTGCTTGTGGTTTGGTTTCACTCTCGGTTTATTTCTAAATCAAATGCTGCAACAGAGGTCTGTATCCACACGCACTACGGCTCGCAGCGTCGGATGCTCGAGAATCTGCATAGAGCGTACCCGACGCACGTGTTTGCATTGATCGATTACCCGACGCAGCTCGCAGGACTCGATCTCCACGAGTACCTGCACGTGCTGTCGACGCCCACGCGGTGGCCGAGTGTAAACTACCTCAAGGACTGTCTGCGCAAGTGCTCACGCGACCTCGAGTGGAAGTTTGAGATCGTGATCGAGATTGAAAAGCTCGCTCAGCAAGAGCACGACTGGTGGACGCGCGAGCAGCAGCGGCTCAGCGACGAGATCGACACACTCACACGGCTCCGTGACTCGTTCCGTGAGAAACTGAACGACGACAGCGCGAGCAAGAAGACGAGTCAGTACATGCTGCTGCGCAAGCTCGAGGACATTGAGACGCGGCTGATGACGCTGATCGATACGTATTTAAAAGAGCCCGAGTTGACCGAACGAGAAAGTCGTGAGCTCGTGGGCTTCAAGGATGCCTCGCCATCTATGCAGATGCGCAATGTGCTGGACATGTTGGTCGCGATGATCTTCAGTCGACTCCCGAGAGATTACGGGTCCCAGCCAACGCGAGAAGCCCACTTTGATATGTTATTAGACCACCACATCCACATCCGACGACTATGGAAGAAGGATTTCGGACGGCTGCCAGCGCGTATGGCTGCTCCGAGAGAAGATGGTGGGGAAGAAGACGAGGAGGAAGAGCAGAAGATGGCTGAGGTCGATCAAGATGAGGTTGATGCAGCCGTGACAAAACTAGAAGACGATTTTGATCAGTTCTGCCACGTCCAAGAAGACGAAGAAGAACTCAATGACGACTGGGAGGCTATTGCCGACGACCCGATGGAGATCGAGGAGGCAATGGATGTCGAGAGCGAGGGAAACGAGGATACTGAGCTCGCAGTAGCCCCAACTGTGGGCGACGGCTTAGATGGTTATGGGGCCGATTATGATAGCAACGAAAGTGGAAGTGAAGACGAGGAACAAAACAAAGATGTCGTGGAGCGTCCCCCAGTCCGAGCAAAGCGCGTGGCCAGACGAATACGGCGAACCAAGGCGAAGAAGAGCGCGTCTCTTAGTCAAGAGCGATCTACAAGTCCGATTGGTAACACTCCGACCAAGAGCGACCGAGACCGAGAGCTTGAGGCGTTCATGTATGGCAACAGCAACTCGGACAGCGATGGTGGGGGTCGCCTGTTTCAATCCTATGCCCGAACAGGAGCGCTGCAGCTACTGCGTCGTGCCAAAGAGAACGAAGGATTCTAAGATGAACTTTGTCCTCAAATTTCCAGATCAATCGCTTCGCACACGGAGCAAGCACCCGTACAAGAGTTGATTACAATAAATACCAACAACCACTCGTACAGTAAGAATTGCTGATTTCCACGCCATCGATTACTCTTCTCCATCAGACCCGAGCAAGATTCCGTGCACCAGTTCTTCCTCGTCGTCATCATCATCGTCACTCTCCGCATAGCGAGAGTTGTGGGGTGTCCGCAGCTGGCTCCACTCAGGGGCAGTCTCGTTTGTGTAGCCGTAGTCGAAGAACAGCTCCTCGCCGACGTGGAGATCCCACTTGGCAAACAGAGCAATGCGGTGCTCACCACGCACAACGAGGATCTTCGTCTCAAGGTTGGCACGTTCTCGCTCGCGGTGGTTCGCGAACTTGATCTTGTTGCCTTTGCGCATTGCATCCACGACCTCGTCGCTGTTGACGTCGAACAGGAAGCTCACCATCATCGCGTCATAGATGTTGCCACGGCGCTCGGCTTCATCGTCCGATATGAGCGCGCCCGTGTACTCGTACACGAATTCGTCCTTGCGGATGGGTTCGAGAGCGTACGCACCCCAGCCGTGGATGGCCGAAAACGCCACCCCGATCTTCTTGTGGACACCCCGCAACAAACTCACATTTCGGCAAATGCCAAGGTCCGACACGTTCATGGCTCGCTGTTTGTCGTCAAACACCATGACAGCGGCTTCATGTGAGCCACATGTGAAGCAAATATCTGGGTCGCATTCACGCGCGGCACTGAAACATGAGCAGGCTTTTGTACGGCATTGACCAGGTAGGCACTTGCAGCCTTGGTGGCGATTGGCGCAGTCACGGTTGCACGAGCAAGCCTTATCGCAGTCGTGGCCACGTTTGAGGCAGTCGCAGTTGGCGTCGAGACATGTGCCGTCGTGGTCACAAGGGAGATACCGATGCTGGTTTTCCTTGCTCTGCTGCTGTGCGCGGTTCATGCGCACTCGCTTGATGAACTCACGATTACCTGAGTGCATTGCAGCGTTGCTACGGGAGGGGTTGTTCTGGCGGCGGTGATCCAACTTAGTGTGGAACTCATCATACGCGTTGCCTGTGAGAGAAGATCCTTCGTTCTTGCGTTTCTCCTCATCAATAAAGCGGTGAATGGCGGCACAACAATCTCTGGAAGGAGGGAGCATAGGTTCACCAGGAAGTGGGTCGTGAAGCAGTCGCGCCAACACACACGCATTTCCACCTACAACGGGCACGAGTTTGCTCAGAAGAACTTTTGCGATGAGAGACAATTCGGGAACCTCGCTCGGCGGTGGGCATAGCTTGTGGCAATGGGGACCACAGCTCTTGTCAGTGGTGGAAGCTAGTAGCACATCCATGACTGGACCAACAATGTCTCGGTACGAGTCGTCCAGATACTCGGAGTCGTCGATTTGACGCACAAGCTTCTGCAACTGCTTGGCCTGCTTACGCTGCTGCTTGCGCTTTTCTTTCTCAACCATGACTTCTTGGACCTGTAAACTTGCCGTGGCCATCGAACTTGCCCGCGTCTGGGAGCGACCCGATCTACGGCGATCCGCAGCTTCGCTGGGATCATCGGCATCGACTTTCGACGAGACCTGTGAATGTGCATCGTCATTGTCACCTTCGTTTTCGCTCTCTTCGGACGACGAGGACGACGACGAGGCGATTTCGATGACTCCCGCTTCGCCGTCTGTCCCCACCGATTTCACTCCTCTCGAAAGTCCAACACCGGACTTACGTACCACAGGATTGATCGGATCTGTCCGTCTCGATGGTTGCGGATGCTGGATCCCGTGCTGCTGGCAATCGTATGTGTAGCAGCGTCGGCATATTAGATCACGGTACCATTCTGTCACGTGACTCATTGTCTTGACTCCTCTCAATCCCTTCGAGTCAGGAAATCGCAAATAGTTTGACGAGAAGGATGCCAGCGTTGGCTGTAGACGCCGGTAAACCGAAGGGTCCCCCTCCAATGGTAGGCTCGACTGGCCCACGAGTCGGGACAGGTAACGTCGCACGTTTTTGTCTTTGATATCGCCTCGAACATCCCCATTCTCAAGAAAGTCTCGCAATATCTGGAGCCGCATGTCAACCATCCGGATGCTATCCTCGCGTTTTTGAATGAAGTCGTAGTCAGTGATGGGCTCAGCGAAGCCGCCAACCTCTTTGAGCGCCTGGAACACTTTGTCTGACTTGCCGCATTGTTTAATAACTATGCAGAGAAGATATTCCATGACCTCGTCGTCCATCGCGCTCCGGGTTGCATAAACTAAGTTTGCCGTGTCATTTCGCCAACTATCAAGTCGGTCTTCTTGGGTCTTCACTGAGTCCTCGCCCTTCTCCTGCTCGCTCTCTGGCAACTCGATCAGAATAGCACGCTGTTTGTCAAGCGTCGTAGCCTGGTACCGCTTTGGATCAATATTCACGCGGGTCTTATCGCCCAGGTAAGGTATGTACCTCAAAATGGGGTCGTCTTCGACATGCACATTGGTCTTCACGCTAATCCAGGAGCACGCGCGTCTCATTGGGGCCAAATTTTCTCCGAACTCGATAACAGTATCAGGAAAAATACCGCACTCAAACACGGCGTCTTCGATTTCAACGCCGTTCTCATCCACAGCCGCTCGACGACGACCGACAACGTAATAAAAAGTACCCACGAGTCGGTTGAGTTGGCCTGGCGATGAACGCGGTATCCGTTTGGCGATGACCATCTCAATGGGTGACAAGTCAGTTGATCCACTCGTGACTTGCCTCCGGTGGGTGGCATCTTGACTGGTAGGAGGGTTCAGGTTCCAGGGTAGCGACTTACGCATATTCGAAATGATTTCACGAACGCGGCTTTGGTGGCATCGCTTGAGGACTGGCAGTGAATCGTCGATCACACGGCGAACTTTTGCATTGACACTATCCTGTGACTCATACTAGAAGACAGGTTTAAAAAGTCAGGCATCGCTCAGAACAAGAACCGAAACGCACGCTTTGCTTCAGCAGATCGTCAGTCGACGGCGGAGCCGGTGTAAGGAGCTCGGACTTTGAGGCGATGTAGCCAGCACGATCGTACTCGCTCAGCTCTCGCTCTTTGACTGTGTGGGAAACAAGTATGAATTAATGCACAGTGAGTACAGTTGTTCGATATATCGACGAACCGTTTGCGAATGGCTGGTAAGCGTGACGGCCATCTTGCGATTGCTTTCTGGGGAGAACGTTCAGCGGAGCTCGAGTAAACACACATCGGCGCCAGGACGTGTTGTGTGGGAGTGGGATTTGGTTGACCTTATCGTTCGCAGCGTATTGTTTTGTTGCATCCAGAGCCGTATCCACTGTCGTCATCACATTCGGCGTCGTAGGAGAAAACCCGTTCCGTAGTGCCGGTGGGATGAACTGAGATGTGCCGTGCTGAGTCTTTTTACGAACCAATGTGGTAGGCTCTCGAGATGCAGCACTGGATAAGGAAGAAGCGATAGATGCTGCAGAGTCATGGCGTTTGAGACGATGTCCGTTATGATTGTCGACGGCTTTACGAGACGCGTTGGCTGGGCGTGATATCGTCGAGGGATGAGATGCACCAGCAGGTTGCTCTCTTCGTTTTTGAAGCTGCTTGAAGTACGCGAGCTCTCGCTCCTGTGCCTGCATCTCCTCCACCGAGAGAAATTCTGGGAGCGCAGCAACTGAACGGCTAGGCCGGGCGTGCGGTAGTTGCAATGTTTTTTGGGGGAGAGATTGTGGTGGAGCGGATGAGGTTGGTGGTTGTGGTGGACGGGCTGGAGGCAAGATCTTCTTGGGCTTGGGTGGCGCTGGTTTCGCCAATGGGTCGGTCCTGGGTTTAGGAGGCTTGGACTTCGAAGGGGCAGGAGTTGGTTGCGACTTTTTTTTCTTCTTCATGTCAACCTTTTTTTGCCGGCGTCTTGGCGGTGGATGATCTGAATTTGACTCTGAATCAGAGTCGTCAGAGCTTCTCGACGAGTCTTCATCAGAAATCTCGATCTCGTCCACAAGCCTCTTAGGTGGCGTCCTCCGCTTGACCCCCACATCATCTTCGCTTTCGACTTCATCCTCATCTTCCTCCTCCTCCTCCTCCTCCTCCTCTTCCTCCTCCTCTTCTTCCTCTTCCTCCTCCTCACTCTCGCTGCTTTCGTCTTCTTCCTCCTCGTCCCGCCGCCGTTTCTTCGACGGCCGAATATCCAGCCTCTTGGGTGGAGCCGACTTCCGCGCAACGAGGGGCTTTGCCTTCTCCTTTTGCTTTCGTTTGAGCTCTATATCCTTCTCGCGCGGCCGCTTGTTCGCTCTCACCGATTCGTCGCGTCGATGGGTCTTCGCCCCACTCTTCTCCACGACTTGCTTGCGTGTCTGTTGGCTCAGACTCGCCTTCTGCTTGCGCGCTTTGGCCATCACGCGCACTAACCGTGCATGCGAAAACTCCATACCGTCTCCGTCCTCGTCCTCGTCACTATCGCTCGCATAGCGTCTAGACGCCGTCGCCTTCTTGGACTGTCCGCGGCTGTCACCAGGCGTGCGCTTGGGCTGACTCGACGGGCGCGGCCGCTTGCGTGCAAACGCCCGAGCGCCGTCGCCGAAAGACGCGTCGCCGTCTTCGTACTCGTCGTCCTCGTCCTCGTCGCTCTCGCTGTCGTCATCATCGGCGAGCAAGTATTGCTCCTCCCGACTCAGCACGTAGTCGCCAAAGACCGCGGAGCCCTTCTTCTTGGGCTGCGCCTTCGGAAGAGCCTTCGAGACACGCAGCTCCGGCTCGCTCTCGCTCTCGTCGTCGCTGCTGTCGCTGAGAACGATGATCTCCGGCTCCGCTAAGACCACAGAAACACGACGCGATTGTGAGGCCCCCAGGCTACGCCAGAGAGCGAGAAAGGCGCCATTCGAGAGCTACGTACGTGCCATGGCCGATGAGCCGTCTCGCGGTCGAGGATTCGCCGTGGACGCGCCGCAAAGAGCCCCGGAAGTCGCGCTCGTGCCCGCGCGATCCGGCCTATGCTTGGTCACCAGTTGATGCCACCGTTTGAACCGAAGAGGCAAGAGCCTTTCACGCAACTTGTCCGCAACATCCCACGCTAAACCTACTCAATCTAGGTTTAAAGTGGGAAGTAGGTTAAACTGCATTGCACCTCAATTTCGACTCGAAATTCGCGATGAAAAACCTATTTCAGAGTAGGTTTTTCAGCCCACACAGGATTGAGCTCGTCACGAGATCGAGCACCATGGCCGAGAGCGAGCCGTCGGCGATCGTGCTGCGCATCCCCGACGCCAAGCGGCGCGGCCGCAAGCCCGCGCAGTTCTGGGTCTCGTTCACGACGCAGGAGGAGCCGTACAAGCAGCGCTCGGCGGCGTGTCGCCACTGCCTCGCGACCGTCAATTATCACAAGAAATGGGAACAGGCCAAGAGCCACCTCATGAAGTGCGCGCCGTTCCTGCGGCAGATGCAGGCGCTCGACGTCTACGAGCGCCCCGAATGGTTCTCGGTCGAGCTCGAGAAGCGGCGGCGGTCGACGGCGCGGCTGCTGCCCATCGACTTGCTGCGAGGCGAAGGCGAGATCGGACTCACGTTGCCCACGAGGACGACGACGACGGGAAAAGCCTCGGGGCGACCAAAGAAACGCGATTCGCTAGGCGCTGGGAGTGTTATTGCAGCCTCTGAGATGCTGTTGCTCCAGGCGCTTCGAACCCATGCGCGTATCGATGCAGATCTGTTCAACCACTTGCTCACTCGCGAGGGTGGGACTAGCCCGGGGGCCGTGGACTACCTCTATACTCACGTGCGCCGAGCTGTGCACACAATCCTTCCAGGTCCACTGACACTGTCGGTCAAGTGGAGCAAGGAAGGTCGTACAGTAGAGTACAACGTCGCAAATCATAAGACGTCCTTCTTCGTTGAGCAAGCCAGCGTACCAGAGCCGAAAGTAGACGAAAACGAGGCTATTTCTCCGCTTGAATGGCTGGCTGACGATATTTCTCGAGTGGTGACAACACTGGGACTGTCGGTCCAATATTGCGTGCCCGACATTTCGTCCGAATTTGCAGTTTCAGCTCTGCCACCCATCAGCATCACGCTCAACAACGAGACGAGAACGATTCCGTGGCGGCCTTCTCCTAGTCGAGCTTTGGTCAAGCTGATCAACAATCTACTGACGCAGAGCACTGAAGAAGCGGAACATCCTCTGGAAGGACTCGTGGAGACTGCAATGTTATGCCAAGATATTCTGCGAATACTTGATGTGCCGTTGAATCCGATAAACAATTCATGGCAGCAGTTGGAACAGTCGAGACACATCATTGGCGGCTTGCGAAGTATATCCTTGGCCGAGGCCTTTGTGACAATAGTTCAAGCCGATAAGGTTCTCGGAGGAGTGTTCCCCGAGCTTGTCGAACAGTCCACACTAAGTGACTCCACGAAGGATGCCCTCCTTGGTCATGTCGCCGATCCAGCCTTCTCAACCCGACTGAAAAGATGTCGTGCTGTTCTCCACCCGTTAGCTGAGGCTCTGGAGGTACTGGCACGAAGCGTTGTCGCAGTCTCTGATGTCGTTCTCGCTTTTCTCACCATACGAAGCAAGTACAATGGTGATACAACTTTGTCGCAAGACCACAAGCTCTTCCTCGTCTCTCTGCTGGCAAGGCACGGTGATATGTACGTCTGTGGTGAATACGCTCTCATGCACTTACTTGATCCCGCCTACGTGGGCGAGCTGCTGGACGAAGAGGCCAAAGTCAAGGCCGAGCACGAATTACTATCGACAATCCGCACCGTGCCTACCGACACCCTAATTCAAACAGAGGAAGAGATCAAACAGGCTTTGTTCGTGGAGTACACGCAATTCCAACTTGCGGCCGTGCAGGTACGGACGACGCAAGACGGATTCGTCTACCGGATGCTGAAAGAACGGAAGAAGACGGTGCTCGAGTACTGGCTCACGAACGGCCGCAGATGGCCACTGCTACACGCTATCGCCTTGGGAATCGAGCAGCCCCCTGGCGATGCCCGACCACCAGAGCCAGCTGAAGCACCCACATTTTTGCCAGAAATGGGAGAAGTCTCGAAGTTTGAGTACCTTCGTCGCAACGTCCCACTGCTTAGCGCTGCCGAATTGCTTCAGGAGTCTTCGCTCCTGGCTGAAACGCTGAACATGTTCGGTGAAGGGATCCCTCCAAGCGCTGGCGTTGATCTCTGAAGTGCCACATCCCATGGCATGTGACGAGGCATATTCGAGATACCCTCTCTAAAGTGACTACAGTAATGACATCCATTTTCTGTGGTGAGTCCTCGAACATCCATCAGAATGCTCACGATGAGCTTGACTTCGACGCGTCTCTACGGAAGCCGCAAAGCTCTCCACGCGCGACGAAGCAGCGCATATTGGAGCGCATTATCCTGGCTACACAGTGGTGCTCGCCGCTCGCCCCAAAGCATCGTGGTTCGCTCGCAAGAAGAGATGGAAGCTCTCGGCGCTCGTGTCGCCGATGGGAGACGAAGCGGCGATGTCATCTTCCTCCGCGGGTACGGACTCATATATTGATACTGTCGGCTCTCAACACTTATTTGATGTGGTTTCATGGCGAAGGGATCTGGGCTGCGGCAAAACCTGCTTCGCGCGGGGCTTTATCCGTGCCATGACAGGACTACCCACGCTGCATGTGACCTCACCTACCTACCTCCTCGTCAACACCTACGACGAGGCGGCTCCAAGCAACACTGAGAGGTACTGTGTGATCGCTCTGTGGGATTTTTTTAGTGGCAGCTGACCGGGCTGTTGGTGGATCAGTCCGATTATTCACCACGTCGATCTGTATCGCCTGGAGAGCGTAAGCGACGTCGACGCCGCCGCGCTCGGTCTCAAAGACGCCTTCGACAAGGGCATTTCGCTCGTAGAATGGCCCCAACGGCTGACACAGGAGGGTACTCCATCGGAACGTCTCGAAGTCCACATTTCGTACAGCGAGGAAGACGCCGGTGTTCGTCGCGTCGACTTCGAGACTTTCGGGGACAGATGGCGAGCCTTTCACGTTGACATGTAATCTAGATCTGATCGTTCGCAGCTGATGATGCAATTTCAAGAATCTAGTTGGGTTGTTCAAGAATGACTATACTGTAGCATCAGAAGGGCTTACACACTTGTGGTCGCGGGCCGGGGGGTCGTAATTGAGAGATGAGACAATGACCGCAGCAGCCGCTGGATCTCGTCGCTGCTAGCTTTCTCACCGACGTTCTCAGGTTTGGTGACCTCCATTGCAACGAAGTGGTCTAACTGTCGCCGCGTTACTCCTGACCGTGTGGAGGCTGTCGAGAACATTGATGACGTCGTCTTGTAAGAGCGCTCGCTTATACAGCCGTCGCTGGCGTCGTCATCCTCGCCGGGAAGGATCGGAACCGACTCATTCTCTTGCAGGAAACGAAGCTCTTCTTCGATCCGCTGAAGTCGTTGCTTGCGGAGTCGCTCTCGCTTGGTCTCTTGCACAACGTTGGGCTTCCGTTTCTCCTTCTTTTCTCGCAGTTCTTCCTCGGCATCTTCCTCTGGGACATCATCGAGGGCCATGATAACGGCAGATTGATACATACCGCGTCTCTCAGCAATCATCTTTTCGATCGTGTCTTTCTCGTGCTGACTAAGCTGGAATTCCTCAGTGACGAGTGCAGACCCATCATCGGTAGTAGCTGCCTTGTCGGTTTCCCGCATTAAACGTCTCAATCGTTGCTCCTCTTCTCGTGTGAGATTTGCTTTCGCACCATTCTCGATGACCTTGCGGTTTCGCTCGATGAAATTCATCGCACCACCTGTTGTCACTGCCGTCTGAACACTTGGTGGAGGTGCCGAGCTCCTGATTGTCGCCGCTGCAGAAGGCCCTTTCCGAACTAATACCTCGGGCTCTTGCGGGTTGATGCGCTTGGCTTTCTTGGTGGTCGTAACCTGCGTCGCGTACAGGTTCTTCCCCAGTTTCTCCTCAAGCACTGTATCCAATTGTCGGATACGAGCCATCTTCAGCGCAATCTTGGACGATAGACTACTTTCTCCATCTGGGCCGTCTTCAGACTCATCTAGCATCCCCTGTGTTCAAAAGAATATAGATCAATTTCTCGTCCATTGTAAGCGCTTGTCAACAAAGTATTTACATGTGCTTGCTGCTTGGAGAGACTGTTCTGGATCAGTATTTGCGACCAGCTCTTGGGTTGTTTTTCACCGCCTTTAGCTGCTGCATGCTTCCCTTTGCCGTTGGTCTCGGCCTCAAGATCTCGAGCGGTCATGAGCGACACGATCTGTTGGAAATTCTTCGGAAATTCGACCAGTTTCTCGCCCGCCTCATCCTCTTTCTTCGCGAGCGACTTGACGTATCCTTCCAAATCTTCACGGAGGCGATCGCGCTCGTTTTGTTCGGCCTCGAACCGAGCACGAGCCTCTTGAATCTGCCTGAAGTCCTCTTCGTCGTCGTCTCTCTGTTCCTCCTCATCGAAATCCGAGTCTGAGTGATCTGACGGCAGCAGATCAATCGCATGTGGACCATCTCCAGACGGCGTAAGGGTCTCCTCTTGAGACTCGTCCACTTCGGGTCGTTGCTCAACTGCCGTGTCCTCTGATGGCTTATCTTGATCGTCCTCACTCGTATCACTCTCGTCTGGCTCCAAAACATAAGCCGTGTCTCTTGGCGCGGAGGTAACATCTTCGATACGTTGAGGCTGCCCTGAGTTGGGTCTTGACGTCGCTTGACTCTCTTGAGGTGGCGACAATGCTCGTAAATATGACGAAGTATCCGAAAATTTGAAGATTGTGCCTTTACCGCTGTGCTTTGGCGGCGAGTCTGGTAGGTTCGTCATGAAAACGTCGGCCTTCTTCGTGGATGTGATCTTGGCTGTCTTCTGACCCGGTCCCGCCAACACAAAGCGTTGGACACGTGCGGCAGCCGATCGATCGCTCGGACGCCTCGGCAGAGGTTGGGCGACTGGAGGAGTCGTGTCGACTTCTTCGTCCTCTTCCTCGATCTCATCCTCCTGGAAGTCGTCATACTCGGCGCCCACGGATCGACTTAGTCCCGTCCTTGCATTCAGCTTCGCTGCGTCGTTTGAGCTCGTGAGACGGCCTTCAGACCGTGGTCGAGAATGAGCCATCTCTCTCCTCTCCAGGGTCGGCGCGAGAGAAAGTCGGTTTGCCCTTCCGTCTCTCCATCGCCGCTCGCTCCTAAAAATACAAACTCGAATAAAAACTGCAAATTTGCTGTTCTTGCCGCCGGCTCTCACGTTCTCTTTCATTGAGCTCAACTGAGGAATGGAGCGCATGAGGTGCAGCCAAATGGTGGATGGTGAGAGGACAGGCGCAGCTGACGAGATGGAAAGAAAACGGGGCTTCGACACTGTTGACGGTCGCTGCTTCCTGAAGAACGAGCCGTAAGCAGGAATGCGTGGCCTGCATGAACCACGTTTGCTTTCCCCGAGAACTCCATGGCGGCTTGCGCTCACGTGGCTTCAACAAAGGCAGTTCGAGACGTTCAGAAGGAGTCAGGATAGGAAGCAATACCGGTAGTCGGGACGCTCCATCTCCCTGGCACGCGGCGAGTCTGGAGTGACGAATCCTTTGAAGAATTGGATACCTTTCGCTGGTGGGGATTACCGTTGGCGAGCAGTGGGACAATGCGTCGTGAACGGCCGATCCTTCCATCGAGCGACGGTAAGCCGGCTGCGTTCGGGCGTCGCAGGGCCGTTGCCGACATCCGGAATCCTGTGGAGTGTGGAGGTCGGAGAAGAGTTTCCCCTCTCATAATCTATACCTTGGTGTTCAACGATCCTCTGTGCCACTTCAACCTCGAGCCTCTCTTGTGTACCCAACGACCTGTGAAAGATGATGATGGATGATCTGATACACCGGCTGATTCCTTTTTCGCGAGCAGCTCCATTCGATGGAAGGAAATGCCCACGCGCAGAAGGCCAGCCGCCTCATCTGCAGAACGCAGGCGGAAGGCCGCCGTGGCGTTCGACGGAAAACCGCAGAATCGCCTCTCGCTCTCTTTGCGGCGCTGAGAGGTCCGCGTGGGTCGAGGGGCCTCCATCTCCCTCCGCTCACTCTGCAGGTCGACCACCAGCACGCGCGCGCGAGCATGAGCTCTACGGGCTCGCGCAAGGAGAAGCGCGGCGGCGGGCTCAACCTCAAGAAGTTCTTCAAGTCGATCACCAAGTCCAACGACCGCAGCGGCAACGCCCATGGAGGAGGGCTGTCGCCTCGCGCCGTCTTGCCCTCTGGGGACAACCAGTTCGCGGTCGCGCACGGTGACATGACGGGACACAAAGGCAGCTCCGGCACGGCGCCAACGTTCATGCAGCGGTCGCCTCCAAAGAGCAGCAGCGTCTCGGGGGCGACGCGTGTGGGGGATGATGGGAACCAGTACACGTCCCCCAACAAGCCGTCCGACACCAACTTCATGCGATGGGGGCTCATGCTCTCGAGAATACCCAAGCTCGTGGCCGAATCCACGAGCGTCTCGGTATCTGCTTCTTCGCCCACGGGCTCGGCTTCTGGCTCCCCGAAAGGATCAAATGAGAGTGGATCGCCGAATGCAGGGTCTGCTGATATGACCGCGCTGCTCGAGCCACTACGACAGATGGCCACGAAAGAATGTCAGGCGCAAATCATGCAGTACTACACCGGCCAGGGAACCTTCGGCGGGTACAACCAGGGTCTCGCAGCGGCCTCAGGCATGTCCAACATCAGTAAGTGACCTACCTATCGAATGAGCTTTTCGGAGCACTGACATGTTTCTCGCTGATGGCTCGCCCAGATATTCTATCAAACTGGGAGCAGCGCAAAGTTTTCAAGCAATGCCGTCGGTCTCTATTACTCTGCTGGAAATTTATCATAGCACAACTAAACGATGAGAAGACGCACAAGGCACTCGCGAGCGACGTGCGCGAAACTTACTACCAAGTTTTAGCATTGATCGCGGAGAGGGTGGAGTTCAATTTGCTCGGGGATCCCAAAGATCAGGCCAAAGCATCTTTATCCGGATCAAATGGCCGTCCTCCTGTGTCTAAAACTCGAAGTGCGAGCCACTCAGGGTCGACAGGGCACATGTCGTCGGCTTCACCGACGTCGTCGACCTCAACCGCCCAGACATTCGACCAAAATGATAGTTCCGAAGAGACTGGCAATGAAGGTGAGCGCGACATCTACCTGTACCGGTGCCTCCTAGTTGCGACATTCAAGCACGTCATTGAAAGCATCGATGCAGCCAAGCAAAAGAAACGACCGTTCATCTCTTTCGCCGAGTCCCAGTTTTTTGCCAAAGTGCTCGCAATCTGTTTTTTCCGCATTCCGGTCGTGCAACGCATGATCCTTGATGCTGTGTACGAAGCCTACAGATATAGGAAGTGGACCAAAACAACACCAGGAACGGTTCAAGGTGCCAGTGCTCCCGGGCAGCCGTCTACCCCAAATCATGCTCAGATGATGCAAAGCCGATTGAATCGGCGCCGATCGTCGTCAAAACCGTGGAATGGTATGACATTTGAAGGCACGCTCGCTCGCTGGAGTGATTTTGAAGGTCAGACACTAAATGAGTATAGGGATGACAGCAACCAGAACGAGGACAACGACGTTGAAGGGAAGCTAGACTACTGCGACAAGATGTCGGAATCGTCATCTTCGGAGTCCAGCGACACCATGAGCGGAAACCCGTACGCACCTCCCAGTCGCGTGGTTATCGACAAGTTTAAACGACAAAACCCGACGCTTTTCCGGTGGTCGCGCTACTCGCCATACTTGGGACCTTACGCAGATAGTGATGTATTCCGTACGCACGAAACGACCCAAGCTGCGTGGTTGGTGAAACTAATCCACGACGGAGAATTCTTCGCGAGTTTCATGGCCGCATACGTACAGCATGCTGAGTTCGTGAGCATAGGCGAACTAGTGTGGTACGGCCTGCCTGGCTATCCATTGCTCATTCGGGTCTCCATGTTGCTCGTGAAAGAAGCAGCGTGGCAGAAGTGGCTCCAAGTCCGAGAAACAACGGAAAACAAGGTCGTGGGAACCATGAACAGCAGCAATTCCGATGATCAACCAGTGGCATTTGAAGTCAAGTCGACTCGCGGGGTCAAGACTGTAATGGACGCTGTAGTTCACTTACTCAAGAATCGTGACGTACTCGAAAGTTGTGTGCTTGGGATTTTCGAATGCACCAACGTGCTTAACGCCAAGAGTGTAAGTGTGTGCCTCTCACGCGTAGAGGAATGGTTCGGTGCCACCGCCGTAGCGATCGGGGAGAACTCAGCTGGCGAGATTTCGTATCGCCTACCTTCGAACTTTCACGGCCACGCACTGGGTACAGCCGTGCGAATCATGCTATGCAGCGAGAGCTTCGAAATCCTGAATCGTGTGCTGCTCTTCCTGTACAATCGAATGGATTACTTTGACGGCGACCTTCGACAGAGCGTTCTCAAAGCAATCGTCCAGCGACACATGTTCCTCTTTCTTCACTGGAACACGGACGTGCGTCACACCTACCACCACTTGCTCGTGTACAAAATCATCCGTACGAATCGGTACTTACTCGACTCGCCAATCGACCAGTTGTTGGTCGGACGCCATGCTATCCCTCAGTATGATTCGCATGGCCATGGACGGGATGACAACACATCGGGCATCGGATTCGACGATGATGGAGTGTACGACGACGTCGACTCGCGGCCAGTGCTGAGCGCTGCCGAATATAACGTGCTACGTCTTGAACAGGCGCTGTGGCGGGCGTTTGACGCGTGCCTTGCCGCGATTTGCGTGCAAGAGCGACGCAACGCCCGCGAGGCTAATCGCAAATACCAGGTCGAGCTGCAGGCTGCGCGCAGTCGTGCCTCAGCATTCCAGAAGCTCAATATCAAAACGGCTGGCGACGGAGAGGACACCACCACCTCTGCGAACGAAGGTCTGCCCGGTGGTAAGGCCTCCCACGAATTTGATCTACTCAACGAGGAACTCAACCGCGAGCCACCATACTATCTTCGTTACTTACCAGCCGAGGAAGTTTCGAGCCTGGACGAGTTGCGTCGCCTCGCTCAGTCGGTCAAGTACTCACCCGAGCTTCAAGTGTACGCAGCACTATCGCTGCGCGGGTACTCGGACCTCTTGAAGCAGTACTTCTACGACATGCGAACCAAAGGCCGGGCTGAGGCACCGCCGCTGGGCTTCCAGTAAACGTCGTTGATACGTGTCTCTTAGATGGAATTGTAATCAAGCGTATGTATGAAGTTGTCGTTGTCCGTCTGGTCGTGCTTCGAGGCAAAGAATGTCTGGAATGATACGGAGTGTCGCTACCGTGTCTCGAGCATCCATGACGAGGTTGTGAGGCGCCTTCGTATTTGTGGGGGCAAGTCGCCCAAACAGACGTGGCTATGCGGATGATATGGCTCCACGTCTACTGGACAGAGGCTACGCTCGACCTGGGATCTCGTGGCAAATTCGTTCTCGCTTAAAGTATCCTTCGCGTCTACGTGTCTGTGTGTGGTGCCGTTCTGGTCGATCGAAGATCTCGAGAATCTTTGCCGCTTGTTTGATTACTCGCTTGAACAGTTCCAACAGTCCTGCAGGTATGCTGGAGGGAGTCTCGACTGCTTCCGGCGGCCAAGCCAATCAATCGCGCGACTCATCATTCGAGTGCTTTCCACGGAGACCAAGCAGCGCCTTCCGGACAACAGGGACTATTACGAGCGTCATCAGCCCTGCGTCGTGAGTCATCTCGTCGCGATGCCGACCGTATCCGACAAGAACCGACTAGCTGACTACCTTGACGGGGATCGGTGGTACGGCGTCATGACCTCTACCTATCCACAGGAGGTCATCGAGCAACATATTCCTTCCCTCAGCCAAGTTCTGGGGCGCGTTCGAGAAAAGAAGCGATTGAAACTAAAACTCGGGTCGGTCAAGTTCCCGAACTTCGCCTCTCCAAGCAATCAGCGCATGTTCTCAGGAGGCAGCGGCCTTCGAGTTGAGCGCACACACAAATAGTCGCATTAATGATCAGCTTTTCAGGCGAGCCGGTTCAAAAACCCTGGTCGTCTCTTCTCCCCCAAACTCGCTTGGTTGTGTGTACTGGCAGGTGTGGACACAATACTTAACTGCACCGGATGGAAGAGTGCTGCACGGTTCCTCACGGACGTTCACGAAGACATGGCCAACATTCACGGTCGGAATGCTGGTGATTGGGTGCGTGACCTGTTTAGATGGCCTGAGTTCCAGAGACGAGGCACGTTGATCTTGACAAGCCATCAACATCTCCCTCGAAACTCTTGTTTCGGTACATTTCTTCGTGAACTGCAATCCCCCGGGTGACCACTCGCCACATATTTACTGATACTGCGCTATTGACATCTACCATGACGCAGTACCGCCAACCTTCATTCAGTGTCGCGGAAGTAAACGTGTGACGGTGTGGGAGCAGTCGACTTTTCATCCACAACACCTCTCACTACCACCACGGGACTCGTTGCTATAGTTCATCCATTTCCAAATCGGCGCTCTATCCACCAAGACTTCTCCCAACAATGAGCACCTTCAACACTCGCTGCTACGGCCAACTTGAACAGCTCGCCAAGCCCGTGCTCCACCACCAGTCTACGCAGAACCAAGCGGGCCATGTGCCACAGCCCACTCGCACCGACGACCTGGCCATGAAGACGGCCAAGCGCCAGCAGCGTGATGCATTCGTTCCGGCTAAGAAAAACGAAGAGGACTCAACGACGCAGCAGCACAAGGCCATCCGCTTCTGGCAGCACATCATCTCGAACAACAAGACTCCAGTCACGCGCCCACTGTTCCGCTAAAATGGCTCGGAAGTCTCCTAAGAGTCGAGATGTGGTTGTCTGTGTCACTAATGTATAATATCACTGGCGTTACAACGTGACCTGGTCTGATTTGTCCCCATGTATGCTGTCGCAAGTCGTCTCGGATTTGGCCACGGGACTCAGCTTCCTTTTATATCTTGCGACAGCCCCCGTTCGCACGAATTCCGTTGTCAAGCACCAAGACATCCAAATTACTTGAGACCAACTGCAGATTCTCTATAAAAAAAACTCGAAGGCGATTCTACCGCGATCACAATCAATCCTAACTATGAATCCCGATGATGAGTCGATAACACTTTCTGAGGTTGAGGCAGCGTTCGCTGGAAAGAATTCGTTTTTGATGGATGCCTCCCTCTGTTTCCTCCGTTTAGGGTGCAAAGGTAAGTCACACAATCACAACAATTTGAGTACACGGCCGGTGTAACTTGTTCCTTTCAGCTCCAAGTCAAGACATGAACACTGACAAAAGAGCAATTCGCAAACAGATGATGCTGTTGCAGTTGTTCGCAGCACCACTGACTTAGAAACGTCATGGGCAAGACCCTATGCTTGCGAATGTAGGGCAACCTTCCCGCCCTCAGTTGTAGGCGTCCATCTTCTCCTGAGCCATTGGCGGTTCTCAACTCAAGAACGATTCATTTATTCTCTTCATTCTCAAATCACCTCCCGCCCAAGAAAACCAGCGAACGGCGATGAATGCCTTTTCGATCCAGATGCGCTGCTGCAGCCACCTTGAGCTTCTAGCCAAACCCGTCATCCACCACCAAACCACTCGACAGCAAACGACGGACGCTTCCCCGACAGGCAAATACGAGCTGATCAAAGAGACTACTCGGAAGAGACAACTGACTCGCAAAGACGTCGATCTTGCGAAGTTAAATGAGACTGAAACCGAACTCCAGAGCGTCCGCCTTTGGGAGAAAAGAACGAAATCTCTGAAGCCTCTTCGAGTCGAAGAGGCTTCAGAGTTTTCATTGTCGAAGACTCTTCGACAATGACACCAGCTCTCACTTATTGCGTAAGGCGGATCTGGAAAATTCCAGTGAGATCTTCCAGTATGTCTGCAGAATACAAGCGCTTTGGGCCTTTAGGTTGTTACGTTGACGCTGCTTCAACTAGAGCTGAATAGACTCCTCCACGTACGAGCAGCTCACCGTGAGTACCTTGCTCTACGATCGTTCCGCCACTGACCACGCAGATTCTGTTAGCCGACCGAATCGTCGACAGCCGATGGGCGATGATCAGTGTTGTGCGTCGCCTCAAGCGCATGGCGTTGTCTAGCGCTGCCTGGACGACCACCTCACTCTCCATGTCGAGCGCACTGGTCGCTTCATCGAGCAGTAGGATCTTCGGGTTCTTTAGTACTGCACGAGCGATCGCGATGCGCTGCTTCTGGCCTCCAGAGAGCTGCTCGCCCTTGGCACCGACTGCGGTCGCGTAACCATCTGGAAACTGTGTGATGAAGCCATGCGCATTGGCAACTGCCGCGGCCGCCTCAACCTGCTCTTGGCTCGGCTCGTGGTCACAGCCGTAAGCAATGTTCTCCGCAATCGTCCCCGAGAATAGCGTTGGCTCCTGGCTGACAAGCCCAATCTGGCGACGCAACCAGTGCACGCTGAGCTGCCTGAGGTCGTGGCCGTCAAGGAACACGGTGCCTCCGTCCGGATCGTAGAATCGCTCGAGTAGCGCGAGACACGTAGACTTGCCACCACCGGACGGTCCGCAAAATGCCACGGTCTCTCCTGCAGCAATTGTGAGGTTGTACTTTTGAAGTACTTGTACCGACGGCCGCGACGGGTACCGGAATGAAACATCTTTGAACTGGATCGCGCCTTCCACGGTTGCAGGCACGAGGCCGCGTTCGTCAAATGAGTCGATCACAGGTTGGCGCGAGCAAACCGAGATGATCTCGCCACCGGCCTTGCGAGCCTTCTCGGCGTCCCCCAGGAAAGTCAGCACGTATCCGATGCCGTTCGCAGCCATCATGATGGCCATGAGCGAACGCATCAGCTCAAGGAATGAGATCTCCCTTTGATCTACAAGCTTGCCGCCATACCAGAAGGCGAGACCTTGTGCCGCGTACACCACGAAGGACGCGAAGCCGATCGCAAGGCCGTTAATCTGGGCCTCAGCGCGGCCTTGGTGGAGAAGATCACGAAGGAGGTAGTGGAATCGCTCGATCACTCGGTCCTCGAGTCCAAACGACGCGACTGTGCGAATCGATGTCAAAGCCTCGGATGCGTGTGCGCCCACGACAGCAAGATCATCAGCGTGGCCTCGTTGAGCGCGAAGGTGGTTTGAACGGACAGCTCCGGCCACCATGAGCAGCGGAACGATCGCGAGCATGACAAGCGAGAGTTTCCAGCTTCCTAGCACGAAAGAGATCAGCAATGCAGCTAGAAATGTCCAAACGGCATCCACCACGCCGCCTAGCACGCTGCCTGTGATCGCAGCAACCTTGTTCGCATGGATCGAGAGGTCAGCAGATAGAGCGCCTGTGGTGTGATTTGGGTCGTCGTAGAAGGCAATATCTTGGCGACATAGCGCGGTAAAGTGACGGCTGCGGAGCCGAGCGAGAACTCTCTCGGATATATATCCGAAGCAGTAAGTGTGGGTTGCCGTGGTAAGAAAGACTGCGGATGAGCCGGCAATATAGCAGACCCCGTAGAGAGTCACGTCATCAGCGAGCTTGTCGAGGTAGGATCGATCCAGGGAGACTTCATACTTTGCGAACTGCAGCGCGAGCGAGTTGGCCATGGCTGAGATGAGCAACGAGCTCCCCGGAAGCGCCAACGCCGATACTGCGATCGCCATGACCGCGAGGGCGAAGTACGGGATATCTTGACGAGGAAGTTGGAGTGCGTCGCGAACTGAGAACGTGGGCACTTTGACAGGAATTGTCTGCGCTGATGTCGGTGATAATGGTTGGATACCCTCAACAACGTCTTTCAAGGTAGATTGCACTGGGATCTCAGTCTCCACAACCCCTGATCCTCCATCTTGTGTCTTTTCAACCTGCTTCGTGTAGAGTTTGCGGTAAATTCCATTGTTAATCACGAGAAGATCAGCGTGACGACCTTGTTCGATCACCTGGCCGTTGGAAACCACAACGATCTTATCGGCGTGACGAATCGTCGACAAGCGGTGCGCAATCACAATCGTCGTCCGCCCTTTTTCAGTGAGCAGTTGCTTCAGCGAATCCTGCACACAGCTCTCGCTTTCGGCATCGAGCGCGCTCGTAGCCTCGTCGAGAACAAAAATCTTGGGGTCGCGCACAATCGCTCGCGCGATTGCGAGACGCTGCTTCTGGCCTCCAGACAACGCCACGCCCATCTCACCCACAGGTGTGTCGTACTGCTGTGGTAGCGCCACAATGAAGTCGTGCGCGTTTGCCACTCTGGCGGCATGGACGACCTGGTCACGGGTCACGCTTGAGCTACTGCCGATAGCAATGTTCTCAAATATCGAGCGACCAAAGAGGACGGGTTCTTGCGATACGAGCCCGATTTGCGAACGCAACCACGTGATATTGAGTGTTCTAAGGTCGCGGCCGTCGAGCATGATCGCCCCTTGTTGAGGGCTGTAAAATCGCTCCAGGAGAGCGACCAGAGTGCTCTTGCCCTCACCGCTAGCTCCGACAAACGCCACAGTGTGTCCCGGCTCGATGACCACGTTGTATGCGTGGAGAACGGGCATATCCGGGCGCGAAGGGTAGGCGAAGTGGACGTCGACAGCCTCAATGCGACCAAGGCACGTATCTGGAACGACTCCATCTCGTTTCGAGGCATCAACAGCTGAGTCGGTCGCAAGGATTCCGTATATCGCAGCAGCGATTCCACGAGCCTGCGTGACGGTCGTGAGATTCGTAGAGATTTGTGCGAGTGAGCCAGCTCCAAAGAGCATGGCGAAGAAGCCCTGGAACATCTCGCTGGGCGAGCGTGCTGCGTCCGCGACTCGTGATCCGCCATACCACAGCCCAGCAGCGTACATGACCCAACTACCACCCATGACAAATCCCTTTACGAGGGCGTTGACGCGCTCCTGCTTGATGGCTGTGGCTTCGGCCTCGGCGATCTGTGCTTTGTACTTGGCGATGGCTTGTCGCTCTGCTGTCATGGCCGCGACAGTACGGATTGAGCCAAGCGTCTCCTCTGCGATTGCATGGGCCTGTGAGTACATGACTTGAGACTGCACGGCGCGAGCGATCGTAGTCGTGATAAGCACGCGCAAGGACCACACTGTGAAGGGCATCACACACCACATAACGAGCGCCATGTCCCAGCCCTTGACAAACGCGATCACCGAACCCGTGGCGAACTGGCTAGTATGTTTAACCGTGAGGCCGAGCTTGTATCCCATGCCATCCTTGATCTTGACTGTGTCTCCAGTTAGGCGACTCGACAATGCTGAGGTGGTCTGCGCGTCAAACCAACTCATGTCCATGAAGAGCATGTGCTTCAAGGTAACCAAGCGAAGCGCATGCATCTGTCGCTCGGCCGAGTGCATCAGCAATACGTAAGCCAGATAGTCGGCAAGGAAAAGGAGTCCGGCGAGAACAACATACTCGATGGCTGCTTTGTTGATAGCGTGCGAGTCAACGCCACCGTCAGGGCGCTGGAACGAAGCGACAGCGTTGCCGAAGACAAGCGCTGTGCATGGAGCCAAGGCTCCGGCTGATGCGGCAGCCAGTAGACCCACCACGAGGCACAGTAAGTCGCTAGGAGAAGCGTAGCGGTACAAAGCGCAAAATGAGACGAAGGCTGGCTGGCTGGGCTTGGGCTTGTCTTGGAGAACTGGGATCTTGGAGGCATCCTGGCTGGACGCGTCGAGGTTCTTAGTCGGACGAGGTGTAACCTCCTGGGTGTAGGAGGCCTCAGGATCTCGAGGCGACTTGGTCATTGTCGGAGTTTAGACTTGGGAAGTCGTGGGGCTGGTCTTCTGAGGGTTTGATGGCAAATTTCAGAATGAGCTCTTGGTCAACTGGGGGCATGAGATCATCGGCGACTCACTTGCCTCAGTACGTGCATAGAAAGCGTAGCCACCTTCTCATGAGCAGAAGCCAGTCTCCGACCGCCTCCATAATCTAGTACGCTCTGGAATGACGTCGACCATCCTCTCACCGACTCCCCTCCTCTTCTTGGGAGGAGTGAGCTCGCAAGAGGGTGGCAGACACCGCTGAGATGCACCAGAGGATCACCAAAGTCGACAGGCGCAGTACAGAGTACAGCTCCTTTCAACTCGGCCATGTCATATCCAGATTGGCACCAGTAACGTGTATCTGCTTTGAAGTTACACGTTTATTACAGCCCATTTATTAATGTTTAAACATGTTCTACTAGCCAAAAGCTTCAGATTGATGGTGATTCCACAGTCATTCTCCCTCCGTGATTCATCCAAGAGAAGATTTTTGGAAGTTGAAAACACTAAAAGATTTGTCTACTTTGTTCCTCGGATGTGTCCTCTGTGCTGTCACCTCGGCATCCTGGTGATGGCCTATGTGGAAGACGTGTTCACACGTGAACCATGCTCATGAACTTCAGAAGGAGTGACGAAAAGACCAAAACAGCTGCCGCTCAAATTTCCGTCCCTGCATCAGGTCATTGTAAATCGCAGGCTCTGTGCGAGTCCAATCGTGGTTCATATCAGCCTTTTCTCATGCATTATGAGCAATTGGTCCACCCTTTCACCGTACTGTCTCTTTTTGCTCTGGATGTTGGATTTGCAGAATGGAATCAGACTTCGATATTGTGGCTCCAATGAAATGCTTGGAGGCATGACGCGTGAATTACAAGGTCTTACATCAACAACGATCCGTGACTTTTATTTCATTCACTTCTCGAAACCTCTACTTGTTTTGCTGATCCTTAATCCACGATTCAATTTTCGCCTTGAGCTCCTCATTGGGTACCAGTTGGTCAATTGTAAGCGGTGCACGCGTGAACGGGTCACTGGGATCGTTCATCAAATGCTGCGTGATGGTCGAGCGCTCCATGGTCTTGCCGCTGGTTGGCAGTGTGACCGGATCTTTCATCAGTGTAAACATCAACGGGTCGAGATATTCCTCCGGGATATCACCCAGCACTTCCTCAAGGTTCACGAGATCTTGAGCGACGCCCTCAACGTGGGTGACAAACGTCTCAAACCGATCAGCATCTTCAGTTGAAACAACCTGCGCACGGCGCAGGATTGTCACACACTTGCGGAATACAGGGCCATCGTAGTAGCCATTGCCCGCGACTGCATTTTGAAAGCTCTCGTAGTGGGCGAAGTGAAGAAGCGTTTCAACAATCTCACGAAGCATCTCTTTTGGACGGAACTTGTACTGTTCGGGGTTGTTCACCTTCAATTCAAGACCACGTGGGCCAGCTAACTTGACAAGAACACTGTTGAGCATGCTCACCAAACGGTCCTCTAGCTCAGGCATTTTCACAAACGGTTCTTGAATCTCGGAAGTCAGATATGACATCATGTGAATCGTCTCGTTCGCAAGTTGCAGGCTCGAAGTCACAGTTCGCTCTTTCTCAGCCAAAAGACTCTGCTTCTGCTCCCGAATTGTTTCATCTAGAGCCATCCATCGAGCGACATCCTGCATCTCCTCCTGTAACGTTTTAATTTCTGGTAAGCTGATCAACGCATCGGTGACAAGACCGTTGATGTGGTTCATCAATCCATGAGCAAACTTGACAAAATTCTCTCGGTCACCAGAAATCTTCACAAACGCTTGCTTGTGTCCAGGGATCTTCCACAGGTACTTTAAGATGCACGCAATATTGAATCGATGCTCGAGCTTTTCGTAGAATCCGGTTTGCTCCACGTCACCATACAGTGCGAGCAGACATGGAGCAAGATGCGTCTGAGCCAACAGGTCATTGGTGAGCAAGTGAACACCGAAAGCTGTGCCTGCGGTTTGTCGATCGTCCGATTCTTCGGATGGAAGGAAGACGAAAAATAAAACTTCACTCATCTTCGCTCTCAAATGCGGGCTTCTGACGTACGCAGGAGACGACAAGAAGATCAATATTGTTCGCAACAGATCGTCAAGCTGGAATGAGTTTAAAGTCTTCGGCTCCAGTCGAGCAACAAACTTGAATATCGTAAACACATCGTCGATAATATGCTCCGGCAGAAAACGGAGGGGATGGTCGGCAGGTAAACTTGATGGAGGCGGCAACGGCAGTGTAATCGACCCATTTTGGTCAGGATTCGCGCACAAGCTATTGATCACTGCACATGAGAGAAGAGAAAACCGCAACAATTCATGGAGTAGATCCGGATGCAGAAGCTCGGCGTCCATCGTGAACTTCGTCGCGACTGAAGCATCAAAATGAGCACGGAGACGTGGGTCAGTGTTCTCGTTGATTCGACTTTGGTAGTAGGAGATGTTTCGAAGAAGGGACATGTATCGACCAATCATACCCACAGGGCCCAAATGGATCGAACGCGCGGTAATGAAGTAGCATCTTGTGATGAAGTTGAAGCTCGATATCGAGCCGACTTGCCGATCATCGTGGACTTGGCCTTCAGCGTTTCCAAGAAGGCGAGTGACGTCGGGTGGAAAGACTCCACTTCGCACAGTTACGAAACTGGGATTCACGAGGTTGGACTTCTTCGACTCTGGAGGCATAAATGGTCCACACAGGCGGAGTAGAGCCATAGTCAAGTTCAACATCATTCCATCCGTTGAAGCCTTCACCATGTCAGGATTCTCTTTTGCCCTTTCTGCATTCAATAGCAACGCTTGTTCGAGCCACACGAGTACGTTCTCGCGAGATGATCCACCTGCTTTCAACAGTAATTTAAGGATCTCAGTCGAACCATTCTGAACTGTGGAAAGTTTGGTCCGTAGCGCTGTGACCGAGTTATCAACGTCATTCTTCGTGCGCTTGGTGATATTCGTGAACATCTGTTGCACAGCCGGGTCCTGGGCCGTGCTGAATCGGAGTAAAAGGCCTAGAGCTGTGGCGTCTTGCAAGCGACGACCTGTAGCCTCGACGCCAGGAATCAGAAAGAATCCCGGAATGCTTGTTAGTACTCCAGCCAGCACTTTGTTGCGAACGAGTACAGTGATTATGTACATCTTCTCGTAGAAATTGGACATGAGGCTTGGTGGGTTAATCATGAACAGCTCCGATAGCAGCTTCTGGAAGATCGGCGCGAATATTCCGTAAACCGCGCCATTCTGGTCGAGCTCGGCAGTGATGGCGTCTACAAACTCCCCCGTGAGCGGGTGTGCCTGTGCGCGAATTATCTTCTCCAACGCGTCGGAGTTGAGCGTGCCGACTTCGAACGGAAACATGTCTGGCTCAGTGAGCGACGTTACGCTGTAGTTGATGCACATCTCTCGCAACGTGACGATACATTCCTCGGCCTCTTTCTTCTCCTTCTCGGAGAGCTTCACATACGATGACTGCAGCGCCTGCAGCTCATCTCGGCACCTATAAAAGCACTGTTCCAGATACTGTAACGTTGCGAGCGGCTGCGCCGTCCCTGAGAGCACGGCGGGGCTCAGAATGATGCGCGAGTAGAGCACCTCGCTCAAGTTCCCAGCACTCAGCTCCGTGTTGCCGTCCGTGCCACTCGCGAACTCGCTCATGAAGTAGTACTTATCGTTCGCCGCCGCCACGACACTCGAAAGCGTGAGCTGCAGCGCACGCTGCAGCATGTCGTTGACGTACGAGCGCGGCACACTAGTCGGCCCCGACTTCTTCTTCTGCACTTCCTGGGGCTTTGGCTTGGGCTGCGGTGCCGCCACGGGCGCCGGTGCAGTCTTGACAGGCGGTGGCGGCGTCACTACTGGAGCTGGTGATGGCGTTTCCGCTGCGGGCTTGGCGGGCGCCGAGGCATCCTCCATCGCGACGTCCTCGCTCTTGGCCTCGGCCTTCTGGGCCTCGAGCTGCGCGAGGCGCTCGAGCCGCTTCCGGCGGATCTCGTCGGCCGTGGGTACAACGACGGGCGCGTCCGCCGCGTCGCCCTTGGTCTCTTCGTCGGCCTCGTTGCCGCGCAGCCACGCGCTGACCCAGCCCGACATCTTCGCTCTCCGTGGGGTTTCCCTTTGAGCTGCTTATGGGATGTTCTCGATCTTAAGGAAAACACCACTGTGCACGTAAGAACTATACGGTCGATTTTTATCTCACAAGAGTGACAGGCCGGGTGGGTTTTTAGTGACAGATGGCTGGTCGCAAAGAGATACACACGACAGCTCACCTCGATGAGCAGCTTCCTGGAAGGGATCCAGTTCCTCGCGGCGGGCAGCGGCGGCGCGCGCGAGCAGAAGAGGAAGAGCAAGCATGACGCGAAGCACGCGCCGCGTCGAAACCCCGTGAGCGCGGCTCGATTTGGCGCAGTATGAGCGGAGATCGCTGAGCTTTTTTGGTTGTGTGCTCGGTAGGACTGGATCAATCCGGCGCTAGAGAAGCGGATGTCCCACAAGCGACGCGAGCGATACGATGACGATAGCAGTGGCAGTGAGGACAGCGACAGCAGCAGCGAGAGTGACGATGATGGTTTCCGTTCGAAGCGAGAGAAACGTCTCAAGGCGGAGAAGAAGGCCAAGAAAGAGAGGAGAAAGCACAAGAAGAAGAAGAGCAAGAAGCACAAGAAGCACAGTCGCGGACGGCGACTTGCGACGGGAAGCAGCGATAGCTCGGACGCAGGTGAAGACCACGGCAGTGATGCTTCGGACAACGAAGAAGCAGAGAACAAGCGATCGATGTCCACGTTGCAGCGAGAGGATTGGATGAGTATGGGCTTCGAACCGCGCAAGGAGGAGCCAATAATTGTGCAGAAGACAGAAGCCGAGTTGCGTGATGAAGAAAAGGCCAAGAAGATCCAGGAGGAGATTGATGCCGGGCTCCGTGAGCCAGTATCGGGTATGCTGTACGGTCTATACGACCCAAAGAAGCCTGACCATCGATCACAGCTTCATGAAGATGACGAAGAGACGAAAAGCGAGAACCCAGACAAGCAAAGTGAAGCACCGTTGTTTGGAGATGGCGGTGCAAGCTGGCGCGCCAAGATGCTACAGCGAGCAAAAGAGAAAGCGCGAGAAACGGGGAGATCGCTCGAAGACATTATTCAAGAACGATATGGCTCACTTGACATGCTCAAGGAGGCAGCTCGTGGATCAGCTCATCTGGATGCCCATCTAAGGTACAAGCGATATGACGATGAGGATGATGCTCGACGAGGGCGAGATACGGAAGAACGCCCCAAACGCACTCTGCAATTGGGGAGAGATGCCTCAGACAAGGCCCTGCTGGCCAAGTTTTCGAGCAGAGTGCAGAGCGCTGTATCTCGAACAGTCGGTAGCGACAGCGATGAGGACTCCCGTCCCAGAGGACACAGCAACGCACGTACTCATCACGCAGCCGACAGCGACGACGATATGCCGATTGACTATTCAAAGCTACCAGACTTCGAGAACAGGCCCGGTGCAAAGTTCAGTGCTGCCCGAGAAGGTGAAAGCCGGAAGAGTCGCCACGATCGCCACGATCGCCGTAGAGGCCGCAGCAGGTCTCGAGGTCGGGATCATGATCGCCGACGTGAAAGACGGAGTCGAAGCCGAGACCGTTCTGGGTCGCGGAGCTACAAGCGACGACGGCACTCGCCAAGTAGATCCCCATCTCCAGTGAAACCGCCTCCAGCAAAACCCGAAAGAAAAGTTGTTGAAGTGAAGCCAAGAGAACTCACCCCTGCTGAAGAGGAGAAGCGTCAGAAGGAACGCGAGGAACTCGAGAAGAGAAATGCATTTCTGTACGGAAATCGGTCGAGACCGTCGCCATCAGAAAATACGGAAGCTACAACTCCATCTGAGGCTCCTAAGCGATCTGAAGGTTCCAGTGTCGCTAGGCCTTCCTCCGATGATATTGACTTGAACAAACTTGCAGCGAAGGCATTACGTGCGCAGATGATGGGAAACACGGAGATGTTCAATAAGTTGAAGGAGCAACTGAATGAGCTGGAGGCGCGCCGGGAAGAAGCCAAACAAGTTGAGTCAGTCCCACACTATGAAGCAGTCAACAGCGCACTACCACCGCTGGAACGAGAGGATCTCCGTTACGGATCGCGTAAGGGCAAGAAAAACCAGCGTGGGGAAGGAGATAGCGAAGTTTCGCTTGATGAGCTTGTTCGTCAAGAGCGTTTATCTAGTGCCCACATGGATCAAGGCAACATGGACAGCATTCATGCACGAAATATTTTGCGTTTAGGCTCGAGGTACCAGGGAAGCGAGATCAACGCACGTAATCTCGCCAGTGGATTCGATGAAGAAGACCAAGTGGATATGAAGATGTTGCAGCGACCAGAGGAGAATCTCACGAAACGTGCGGCCGCTGAACGGGAGCGTCAGAAGTTTGTCAGTGCGAACAAGAAATGGGAAGACCGCACTCAAAAATGTGTGGCGTGTATGCAGAGCCCAGTTTTCAAGAAGCATCTTATGCTCTCGCTTGGCGAATACTCTTATCTGGCGATGCCGACAAAGCCACGTCTCCACGCAATGCACTGCCTAATCGTCCCCATCGACCACACAGCCTCGTTCAACGAAGCTAGTGAGCAAGTGTGGGATGAGATGAAGAAGTTCCAGCGGTCCCTTGCCAAGATGTGTGACTCAATGTACGACATGGGAGTCATCTTTTTGGAACAGACGAGTGCACCCCACCGCAAGCGTCACACGTTCATCGAGTGTATCCCGGTGCCGAAGGATGTCGCGGCTGACACGCCGCTGTACTTCAAGCAGGAACTCATGCAAGCTGACGAAGAGTGGGCAACCCACAAGAAGATCATTGATACGAGTGATGGCGGCGTGAAGCGCCACGTTCCACAGCAGTTCGCTTACTTCCACATTGAGTGGCCGGCTACAAGTAAGAACAGCAAAGGCGGCAGCTATGCCCACGTTATTGAGGACGAAGATCAGTTCCCACGTGACTTTGGTGTCAACGTGGTCGCGGGGATGTTAGGTGTGGATCCTCCCAAATATGGACGGCATTACGGGAAGAAGCGTGGTTTTGAGGAGGAGAAGGAGGACGTCCTCGCCTTCCTAAAGGATTGGGAAGGCTTCGACTGGACGCAAGAGCTCGACGGCGGCGAATATGCTCAGTAGTAACAGAGAGTGAGGGTCCTATCAAAACAATTCTATCTAGAGCTCAATCTAGATCAGGAGTGACATCGCAAAAGTGGTGAGCATCCTTCACGTGTCTCCGCCATATCTTCAGGACGAAACCCCGTATTATCCAGCGAGCTACCCCAAATGACCTCAAACGTGTGATCGAGATGGAGTGGTGCACGGCAAAGGGATTGTGTTTCCCGTGAAGATCGCGCGCGGTGCGAAAGTCAGCACTCGACAGCGGGCCACTGCAGGGGATCCTTCGTCTGCCCCGAACGACATCGATCTTGTGGCCCCACACGATCTATTGGCACGCCTTACTAACCACCACTGTGGGGGTTAAGGGGTCCCAACTTCGAAATCAGCGTTAAAGAGAGACACAGTGCAGTTCAACTGCTCCGCGGTGTTGACTGCATCAATCCGCGGAAAGCCCATATCATCGGCCCTCCAATCGTCTCGTTTTTTCTCTTTTTTACTCTGAGGGGCAATTCAGCGTCTACCATTTAATGGTAGACGCTGAATTGCTTGTGTCAATCGTGATGTTCATCAACAAAATTTGTTGATGAACATCACGATTGACACGATGGACGGCTCGGGTAAGTTGTCCACGGTGTCTGTGCTCATAGCACAGGCAGATGAAGTGCTTTGGGCCGAAGCTCGGCTGGACGAGAGGGATAGGACAGAGTGAAGCCATGCACCTGCCATGACGAGATCTTGGATGCCTGACTGACGAAGGTTCCTCACTCGGATCCGTCCGATCTGATTGGGTGGACGAGGATGAGTCCGACTTGTTGCGCCGATGGCGTCGAGTCTTTGGGTTTGATGTCGCAGCGGGAAGTCCCGGAAGACAGAGGATGTGTCGGGCCTTCGTGTTTGCGCCCGTGGGAGCTCCATGCGACAGGGTGCAGTATTAAGAATAAGCGTTTGGATTGGTTGAAAATACAAATAGGCTCTGATGATTGGATAGAATAGAGTGATAGCTCGTCAGGTCTCGCCATCATCGATCGAAGCGTGGCGTTGGAGGTGCGACCATCGAACGCTCTTCCTCGTCGCCAGCGACCGTGCGATGGCGTGGCCCACAGCGGCTCTGGCCACACATCCGGACGCTCAACACGACGTGCAGTCTCCAACAGACTCGGCCATGGCGAGAGCGTGCGAGACGACCGACCGGAAGAGCGTCCCGTCGGCCGACGTCGACGCGTCGAGCTCTTCCGAACGACTCCACTCGACTGTGCGGCTGAACCAATTCACGCTTCAGTTCGAGGACCCGATGCTCGAGAGCGCGTACAAGGCATTCACGCACCGCCGCAAGAAGGCGCTGTGGCTGCGCTCGCTCATCCCGGCCACGGCTTTTCACATCCTCTTTGGACTCGGCGACTGCCTCGAACACCCACCCGACCACTTGCTCGTGACGATCCCCGCGCGCGTCTTCCTCTCGGTTTTGCAGATCTCGATGTTCATCCTTGTGCGATGGGTGAGTGTTTCGTGCTTTTGCGTTGTGTAGTTATGGCGAGTTGGGAGAACTGATGATGCGGTTCTCGTAGGATCTCGTGCAGGCGAGCGAGAGCACCATGCTACTTGTCTCGATCTGCAATGGCATTCCTACTCTTCTTCTCTACGCTCTCCAGCGATCCAGCCTCCATCAATGGGTACATACCTGCTCGTTGGATCACTTTTAGAGCCCATCGACTAACGTTAGACTTGTTCAAGGACGCTCTCTTCGTGGTCTTTGGGCTATCGTTCTATACAATTCCCAAGATTACGCCACTAGGCTTTGTTGCCTCGCTCGTCGGTAGTTGGTTCACCGCGATCCTGTATGCTGTGCTGTCTCTTCTCGTGCGGCCTCCGACCCGCCCCTTTGAGAGCCTGTTGGGCTTCCTCTACTGTGCACCAGTAATCGGCATTTTCAACACGATCTCATACTACTCCGAGTACAACTCACGCGAGCGCTTCGTTCTTCGCCGGAGACTGCGCAGCGAGAGTATTACACTCGCCGTGAGCCGCACCAAGACACTGCCAGTCGTGGTCAATTCCGAGGGACCGGATAGTTTTCTCAAGTCAAACAAATTCACTCTCGCTGTTCTTCTGTGGGGGGCCTCCACCCTAGGCGGCTGGACTTCGCTACCCGATGTGTTCAAGTTCGTTGACGAAGAGACTGGTTGGGCATGGTTCAGCCACATCGCCGGTCTCACCATGTTCCTGCTTGTGATGACACGCCAATTGCAGTGGCTCTTCGTTGTGCCTGTGCTCGGTGCATTTATACTCTGGATGATGTCACTCGCGATGCCTGCATCGTGGATCATCATCTCAGCCCACTCTATGGGCTACGGCTTATTGCTGGCATCGATCATTGTGGCCATGGGAGTCTTTAGTCGCTTCGTGTTTGTGTGGCGTGAGCTCGTGTCATTCCTCACCAGGACGTGCTTCCTGTACCCTCAGCTACAAGCTGGACTACAAGACGAGTACCCATTGTTAGTTAAGATCGTGTCGGAGTATACGGCAGGCATCGATCCCGAGATCATTTCTTCCAGAGACTCGACCAGTCGAGCGCTGACGAATCATGCCTCCTCGACACCACTTGCTGTTTTGGCGATGGAGAATGCGACGAGGGCAATCAGTCCAGGACAAGCTCCACACACAAGCAGCCCACAGCAGCACAAAAGTAGTCGCTCCTCCCCTAGACGCCGACTCCTCCCAGCTACTGTAGCCAGTACTGCAGTGCCAAAACAGCTTCAGTTGGCAGGGTCGAAAGATCGCGGTGTGTCAAGTCCGATTGCCAAGCAAGGAAGTGCAGGAACTCGTACTCTTATGGTCGAGTCTTGCCTCAACGAGGGTGACGCTTCCTTGGAGGAACCTGGCGAAATTGTATGCAACAAGATGGTCTCAGTTTTGCCGTCGTTCAAAGCAGGCAAGTGCTTCTTCTGCTCCAAGAACGAGGCTGAGCATTTGGTGCCTGCTTGCGGCATGTGGGGCAAATGGACCCACTGGCGCATGAGTCAGCAGCAAGACATAATGTTTGGGTCGCTGTCTTTGCCAGGTGGAAACACCCGGAACAACGGGGGTGTTGTAGGCAAACCTGTACAAGCAATGTGCACATCTTACTACGATGTGCAGCAACAAAAGTCGGAACTCGAACAGCAGGTGGAAGCTCTCGAAGAGGAAAATCGAAAGCTACGCGATGAGGTTTCTGACCATCAAGAAAGGGCCAAACAAGATGCAGCTTCCAAAGTCCAACTGCAAGGAGAGCTCCGCACTCAAGAAGAAAGACATGCAGTCGAGATGCAGCGAAGGGAAACTGCGCTGCAGAAGAAGATGGACGACATCCTTACTGAATCCAATCGTGTCGCCCATGAACACAAACGACAGCTACGCGACCTGGAAGTTCAAAACAAGAAACTCCTTCGTAGACTTCAGGATGCAGGATCGGCTGCTGACGAGCTGCGACTAGCTCGGGAAGCACAACGACGGCAAGATGATGAGAATCGCAGCCTCAAGGACGAGGTTGAGCAGCTCAGGAAAGAGCTTGCCGCTGCTAGGGAGTCTTTAAACCGACCAGCTCCCGCAACCGAAACCACAACGACGGAAGAGCACGCGGTGGCAGTGCAACCGTCTCGTCGTCTTCCGTATGCTCGTTGGATCGAGGTCGAAGGGCTGCGCGAATCGATTCGTAAGAAAGACGAGTTATCGACGGATGGAAGGAATCCGTGGATGAAGTGAATGGTAGATTTCCTCAAACGGGTCACTCATAGCTTTGTTTTCCTGACTGAGACTTCACGCGTGAACGACAAACATATAGACTGGATGCTAAGGTCCTGAACATGAATGCCACTACCATCCTGCGACAAAGATTGCTGCTGAGACCGTGGCTAACATGGGTGCTAACGTAACCGTCGGGACCGAAGCGGCAGATTTTGGTTTCGGTGTGGTGCTCGGACTTGGCTTCGGAGTTGAGCCAACGGTCTTGTCCACCTTACCGCTACCGGCAGTAGCACCACCGGAACTTGATCCACCAGAGAATCCAATCGAGATCTCCGTATCCGATGAGCCTGCTGCCGACGCCGAAGCGAAGAGTCGACCTGGAACGACTGGAGCCAGAGGTCCCAAACCAGGTGCCCCCGAGGCCACTGTCACAGGCGTAACACTAGGAGTCGCAGCCCCTGGAGCCGAGTGGGCGTTCGATCCGGACGTGGCGCCATCGGCCGATGGGGCTCCGTTGCCTTCAACTAAGGGAATCGATCCCTCGGCGTCGACGTTGTTGCTGGGGTCGGCGTTCGGATCCGTCGATGACTCCGCGTCCGCAGCGCCACCGGCGTCCGACGCGTCCTGAGCCGAGACAACCGCGAGCAGCACAAACAGAAGTGACCAGAAGAAGAGCAGACGCATCGTGGAGGGTGGTCCGAAGGCAGTTGTCGCGTCGCTGGGCAAGTTGTGGAATGACGCAGAGAGGACGTGAGTCTGCGAGTCAATCGTAGCGAGAAGAGGCGTGCGAAAAGCTCTCTGGCGTCAACGCAAATGAATCCAGAAGAAGCCTCTGCGTCGCTTCTCCCTCTTCAATTGCAGTGCCACGGGCCGTAGAAGAAGAGCTGCCCAGCTGATCTCCAGCCAAGCCGCGCAGATGGCTTCAGATCTCAGCCCGGTCACTCCAAGATCCAAATAAAGATGAGACCGTGCGATTTTACACGGAAAAGGGTATGTTGGGAAACGAAGCACTCGGGACACATGCATATCAATGAAGCTTGTTTTGAGATATTCGCGTCTCTAATTGAGAAGGTACATCACGCCCACAGTCATCGTCGTGATCGCTGCTGTCGCCACGCGTGTGGGACCGACGCTCGATGTTGTCGTGCTCGAGTTGACTGCCTGCACATGGCTGTCGCTGCTGCTCGAGCCATCACAGCCCCAGTCGGATCCCTCGTGGGCCGCGTGGGATCCGTCGAACGATCCGTTGTGGCGATGGTGATGGATCACACCGAAGCTCGACCCGTTGTGGGAGCCACGAGGACCGCAGTGGTGCTTCTTGTGCTTGTCGTCGGGACCGAAGTGGCTGCCTGATCCGTTCCACTTGCCTTCCGGGCGGAGTCCGTGCTCTGCAACGTCCAAGTCATGACTGCCGTCGTGACTTCCGCGGAAGTGACGACCCGGACCGCGCTCATCGTTGTGAGATCCGTCGAGAGTGGCATTCTTGCGGTGCTCAGGCTCCCCGACGAGCGGCGGGAAGCGACCGTGCGAGCCGTCAGTTGTGATATTCTTGCCTCGTCCGTCTGGCGTCGCAACCACGGCGTGGAGAGCCGCAAAACAGAGGAGAGCTGTAGTCCAGGCACGCATTTGGTCTTGGAGAAGCCGTTGAGGTGGAGCGAAGCAAATTCGAGAATGGAATTTTGTGGGGGTGGCCACGGGTCAATGATGGTTCGTGGTATGAGGACAAGGGGGTCCTTCCTTTCGTGATCAGCATCCGAGGGCTGATCGCGAAAGAAAGATCACCTGAAACTATGCGTCTTCCCTAAGGAAAATTTCTTGGAGCAGCTTATCTGGACAGCGAGGATTGCCCTCCACACTGACTTCTGGACATGGAAAGCGAGTCTGCGACGTGAGCAAACTCGCCAGGAGCTGCTTGGAAGATCTCAGAAGTCCTGCGCCTGTGGGACTCAGGTGGTCTGTGATCCTTTAGGACAGCTACGCCAACTCTCATTATAGCCAATCAAACTCCCCACACAAGCCTTTTTTAACGTTGACCACACTAATACGAGTAATAATGTACCCATTGGAATCCGGGTGAGCTCGTATCTTTTTCAGGTCAATTGCACGTGGCGTGTCCACGCTGGGAATACAAAGCACCTCCGCCAATAAGAGGTCTCTCTTCTAGACTGTCATCGAAGCTTGCACGTCAAGGCTCGATGGAGTGACAACTTGAACATGGAAAGTTAAACCCCCTAGAACTTCAGCGGAATGCAATGCATTCACATTCGCGAAAGAATCTGTAAATCCGTCGGTTCCGCACCGACCTGATGGAATCTCCTTGCTGTTCTAAAACCCTCGTATGAGTGAGTGTGAGTATCATCTGGATCCATCCCATTGCAACATCTCTATCGTGCGGTGGTTGCCACTTGGGCGCGGTTACCACTACTGGTAGGTTGGACAATCGCATGTTCTCAAAATGGAGTATTGGTGCCCATACTGCCGCGCTCTCAGCCGAAGGCGAAACGTACGTGTGGGGCCGATGCGAGAGCGGCCAGCATGAAGGGAGAAGATAATTTTGCGAATGAGACTTCTCTTGAGAGGCCATGAGCCGATGGCTGTGTCAGCACCAAGAGGACCAAAGGGCTGATCACGAGAAGATCCATCCCATGTCTTTTCGTTGGAGGACGTCCTGAGATCTCCAGGAGGCGGTTTCAAGTGGGTCGTGTTGGTGCCATTCACTGAGTACAGTGCAAAGTAAGGTGTCAACGCTGCATGGAGGTGCAAGAACCGGTCACTAGCGTGTGGACAAGGAATGCAAGTCTGCAACGTGCGCAAACTCAAGCAGGGCGATCCTTTCGTAAAACATAATACACATGATTGCGTACTCCTACGTGATTTTTTTTTTTTGTATCTTTCGTTTATCCGAGCGAGGAGAATGGCCGCACGTGGGTGGCGCAAAGCCGTTGTTTGATATCTGACAAGGAGAATCAAGTCATCACTATTCAATCAAGCCACGCAACATCTCAGCTGACCAAACTGGCGAAGAAGAGAGGAACCTCGATAGTGAAATCCACCAGAGCGGAAGGACAACCAGCGGAATGGAGCCGGTTCAGAAGGCGTTTCTGGATCCTCGTAACTCGATGCATTCGGTGTTACTTCAGCCTCTGCTTTTTCTTCCCTCCATTCCGGTTCAAGAAATCTTGCTCAAGATGACGAAGTCGATCGAGTGCTGCAACTGCACTGGGTCTTCTCGACGGATCGTCATGCATCAGCAACCTTAGGAACTGTGTCCTCTCTCTCCCCGTATCATACCAACTTCCATAGACTTCATCTCCGCATGTTTGGATCAACCGCCCAACAGACCAGATGTCCACCGCAGTGGTGTGACTACTGTCGCCGAAGATCTCGGGGGCGTGTTCAGCTCGACTCATGTGGTTGCCGCTTGGTGAAGCCTGGGGACTTTGCGCGGCGTCCATGAAATCTATCAGGAACCACGAACTCTTGTGATCGGGACTCTTCGTAACATTCGGCCATCGAATATCTCGATGCATCCACGAAGCAGCATGCAGCTTCACTAATGCTTGCAACACATTTGCGAGCGCACTAAATAACTCCACGAGATTTGAAGGTCTTTTTTCTTGGCCACGTGGCTTGAATATCAGTCGATATCCACTCTGGTCTGCATGATCTAGACGATCAACGTTCGGAATGGCGTGCTCTTCCAACACCTTGTATACCTCTTCAACATGGTCCTTTGCTCGTTGAAATAGCGCTTTCGGGAACCACTTCACAATGCGGGACGGCTCGAGATAGATCTTGATCCCCTTATCTCGAAGTTTCTTCTTGTATTCATCTCGAGCGCTTTCGGGGCACAAACTCGCAAGGCTCCGCAATAATCGCGCGACGTTCAGAATTGCCAGCAGCAACCGTAAGCGTCCTTCCACATGTTTGAGATCATAGACTCCCAACTCAATTGCGTCCACGCCATCATGCGCATGAGTGATAGCATACAGTCTGGTGTCATAGCCAATCGCTGCGTATCCGAGCAAATATGGAGCGTCACCGTAGCTCCAAACAAGGTTTTCGAACAACTCGCGTCTTGGCGTCTCTATCTGCTCTGTTGGAGCCTTTTCCTCGCCGCGAAAGACGCACACAGAGTCAACGATATATAGGTAACTAGGACGATTCGGTCCTGTTGATGCCGATCGACTTCGACTTCGATCACTCTTGCCGATCCCGACGAAGTCTAAAACGTGGCGGATCAAGTCGTCCCAAAACGAGACGAACGAATACTCCGTGTCGCCAGGATCCACGGATTCTACCACACGGCTGCCGACCTGGTACAAGAAGTCCACACAGGGCTCCGCATTGTCGATGCGAAAGAGCTTATCCATCAGCTCCGGAGTCGAGATCTTTATTTTCACCAGCCAGTGGGCTCGAATCTTCTCGTGAAGACTGATCTTCACTGGTAGCTCGTGTTCGATGAATTCTGCAAGCTCTCCCACGAGTGGTAAATTTCGCGGTTCGACCTGGTTCATGCGAAAATCGCTCAGCCATCTGGCTGTCCAACCTTGGTCAACTGGCGGCATCAGTCGCGCCAGCATCCCCGCATTTTGCTGAGCTTCTGGGAGCTTGACCAACACGTGAATTTCTTCTTCTCCGAGCTGGAAGTCCCCAAAGTACTCTGGCCTGTTAAGCTTCCAGTACGAACGCATCTCCGTGTACTGCTTGTCGACATCTCCTTGCAAGAGAGAATTCAAGTTGTCGTCGTCCACCAGCCACGTGGTTTCCCCTTCCTTTCGCGCCAAGTAGAGCGTCAAGTCACTTGCGACAAACTGATAACGCTCATTGTACCGCTGATCATTAAGAATGGCCTTCTGCAGCGCGCTCACTTTCGCGTCGCGCTTGATCTCGACGGAGAAGACGCTTGCCTCGCCGTACACACCACAGCGCAGCTTCACCTCCCTCACCTCCGCCATTGTGAGAGTTCTCCACTGGAGAAGCAAAAGACATCACCGCACATTGTTGCCAATCCGATGACTCCAATGGAATTATTTTTCGGAAAATATATTCCTCAATCTACCCAAACATGGGTTTACTGTACCTACAACATGCACTATGGTCAGGGAGAACCCTGCCGGGACGAACACATACACATCGATAGCTGAGTCGTCGCCATCCAGAGAGTTCGCAATGCCAGCTTTTTCTGTCCTTTGGCTGTACTCTTAGGCGGTGCCCACTTGCTTGATGTCCGAATCATCGAGCGATCCACTCGGACGAAGAGGATTACAGTAGAACTTGATATCTTCGTCCGTAGAATCGTCCTCAGATTCCTTTTTTTGTATTACCGAAGAAGTTAGACACCTGGGCAGTCAGGCCAGACCCGTCGAGCGTCAGCTCCCTGGAGACCTATTCTGGTCTACTACGCTAGCGCGCGAACGTGGCCGTGCTCGTATAGCCCAATGGCTCGGTGAACGTCTTCTAGTAAGTCCTTAGCGGGCCGTAGCGGCCGCGTGTCGTGTGTCACATCCGAAATGAGGAGACGTGTAAGCTCTTTGTCAACGGGTGTCCAGTCGGTTGTGGAGGTTGCACTGCTTCGTTGGTCCATCGCATTGTTGGCGAGGAAATCTGCCATCTTGTTGCCGGCGCGTAGAGTGTGCATGAATGAGACGGTTGGGAGGTGACTGAGCAAGCTGGTTGCCCGCTCGACATATCGTCTGAGGTGTTTGGATCGACAGTTAGTTAGGCCCGCAGCATGGCGCAACACGAGTTCGCTGTCGTGACTGGGAGTCCCGTGCGATCTCCACGGGAAACACAGTTCCCTCGCCATGCACCTCACACTCCAGCTCCACCTCCGCCATATTTCGTCTCACCAGAATGCAGGGGACTGCAGAGCAAAGAATGAGGATAAGCAGCAAATTCGTTATCCCCAGCAAATCAATGATGCAATTGATGAACTCGAACACATTCACTCGTTGTAACGCAATAAAGTGCAACTTTCATCATCATCACCATGAACTCAAACAGCGTTTTTCGATACTGGGAGGCGATGGAATTTGTTGCGGAATGGCAAGCGATCATGAATGCCATCTGAAGAAATGGACTTGTGATTAGCACTAGTCTCACAAGTCTTGACTGGGTCCTGGGGTACACAGAGGAACCGCTCTTTGGCGGCCGACAAGTTCTCTCTTCCTTCCTTCCTTGGGGGCGAAAACCAGAGTCTTACATTTGAGTGACCGAAGCCACGGTTATCTAATACTAATATGTCTTTTAGGATACAGCCCCAACTGTTCCTCAGTACCGTAAAACCTCTCTTGGAGGAAACCGGACTGTGCTACCGGTGGTAAACCTGCGAAGGCAGGGGAAACCCACCGGGCGTGAGACGTGGGAGCATACCCGCTTGGTGTGCTTCATACTTGTGTCTGGGGTGGCGATTCCACTCCATTCACAAGTGCCTCACTAGTGGAGAACCTCCGCCAGACACAACTCCGTAATCACCGTCTGATTGGCGAGATTTTTGAGAGTGTTAGCTAGGGCAAAACTCCACAATAAAGTAACCGATTGTTACTTCCTTGATGTCTTCTTGTTTCTTCCTGTGTCGATCCACTCGTCGCGAGACGTAATTCCCAGGAGGTCGCAGAGCTTGACGAATTTCTGAGGGGCGATTGCCTTGGTCAGCACATCCGCTGCCATCTCTGTGGTAGGACAATATTCCAATTGAATATATCCTCCTTGGTTTCGTTCTTGAACGAAGAAGAACCGGATATCGATGTGTTTGCATCGTCCGTGATGCTCAGGATTTATCGCAACTTTGATGGTTGACTGATTGTCCTCGTATATCACCGTTCCATGCGTTTGTTTGAAGCCAAGTTCTTCAAGTAGTGATCGCAGGTACAGTACTTCTTGAACTGTACTCGACAATGCCACGTACTCAGCCTCCGTAGTTGATAGCGTCACGAGTTTCTGGAGTGAGCTCCGCCATGAGATGGGGGAGGTTCCGAAGAGGTACGTGACGAACCCTGAAACCGATTGTTTTGTGTCCGCACAGTTACCATAGTCTGCGTCGCTGTAAGCCGATAATATATCGTCCATGTTGTGCTCGTTGATGTTGTTCCTTCCCAGCACAATCCCATACTGGCGCGTCCCGTTTAGATACTTCAGCCCTCTTTGTACAGCTCTCCAGTGAGTCATGCCTGGGCTTTTCAAGTACCTGCTAACCTGACGAACGAGGCCAGCGAGATCTGGCCTTGTTCCCATCATCAGGTACATGAAGCTTCCCACTGCTTCACGATATGGGATGCTGTTCATCTCGTCCATCTCCTCCTTAGTCGTTGGCATCTGCGCTGCAGATAGCTGCTGCCCCGGCTCTTGTGGCGATCACACTGGCCGACTGTCCTGCATGTTGAATCGATGTAACACCTTAGTACAGTACTGCTCTTGGTGGAGAAAGAGACTCCGCCGATTGCGGTCTCTTTCGATGTGCCACCCCAGCAAGTACTTCACCGGTCCCATGTCCGACATTTGAAACCGTTTCTTGAGTGAGTCCTTGAAGTCCTGCACCAATCGCAGGGGACTTCCCATGATCATGAGATCATCAACATAGACGCTGACTACACAAGTCCCATCATGTGTAGTCTTGATGAAGACACAATAGTCTTTCACCAATCGTCTGAATCCGCATTCGATCATGAACTCTTGAAATGTGTGATACCAGACACGCGGTGCCTGCTTGAGTCCGTAAAGACTCTTCTCGAGTTTGCACACCAAGTGCTCTTGCCCTTTTCGTACGTAGCCTTCTGGCTGCTGCATATATATCTCCTCGTCTAGATAGCCATTGAGGAACGCAGTCTTCACGTCCATCTGCTCGATCTCCCAGTCGAGTGCGGCTGCGATGGCCAGTAGAAGTCGTAAGACTTCCATGCGCACAACTGGAGAAAATATCTCGTTGTAGTCGATTCCATATCTCTGTTGGAATCCTTTGATGACTAATCGCGCTTTGAATCTGTCGATGGATCCATCAGCTGTCCTCTTGATCACAAAGACCCAGCGGTTTCTCAATGCTTTCCGCCCGATTGGCAGTGGCACGAGTCTCCATGTCTTATTCTCGATCAATGATTCGTATTCGCTGTCAGTGGCCCGATTCCACTCACGCGCGTACTCTGAGTTCATCGCCTCGCGATAACTCCGTGGCTCTTCCACGAATTTGATGGCTAGCATCGCATATATGAACGTCTCCCCCTCTGGATCGTTCTTCTCATCCACTGGTGAGATGTTTTGAGCACTGGCATCGATACCATGCCGAAGTGGATGTTCGAATATTTGAGCTAAGTCTGTGTCCGATTGACAAGACTGCTTGGTTTCTGTCCGATTGACTAGGCTTAATTGGGACTCCCATGTCCTGTTCGCCAATCTTTGTTGTCTTCGCCGTTTCTTGGATGTTCTTAGTTCATCGTTCCCTTCGCCTTCCCATGGAGCCGCGACCTCTGAGTGTGCGATCAAGGCTGATGTTGCCAGAATCGCCGGTACGCTATCAGGACACAGCCTTGTTTTGACCTTGGACGGCATGACTACCGGCGCTTGATGGCTATCCGCCGATCGGTTGTCCTCATGTGTGCTGGTCAATCCAGGGTTGGTTACTGAGAATATCCCCGCCCTCGTCTTCTTGATTATATGCTCGATAGAGTCGAAGTACTCCAGTGTACTTCGCTCTCGGTCCACCAGCGCCCTCGCGCTCAGAGCAATGTCTGGTCCTCTGTACGGTGGATGACCATGCTCCTCATGGTCTTCATCAGCGAAACGCACTTGCTTTCGGTAGGGCGTCCCTCCAAACCGAACTCGCGCAAGTTCCTCTAGCGGATCGTACTGATTCTTTTTGAGGATGGGCCGTGCCGCCTTCTGAGATGCTGCCCCTATTGCAGGTCTCTCTGCGGTTGATTCGGCCGTCCGCCCTCTTGGCGCCCTCAACTTCCCATGCACCGATCGCATGTCGAGTTCGTCGACCAGTCACCCTTTGGCTCCCGGCCATTGCCTGCTGGTCTTCGACGATGCCATCCAATTGATGGACTTGCCTCCTTGAGACTTCGTCTCCCCGTTGAGACTCTTCTCTGGGAGCCTTCCCTCCAATTGGCGTGTCCCCGCTTCGCCTCTGCGACGGGACCTGTTCACCGACATTGCCGCGAACGTTCTCTGGCAACTCCGATATCACCTTCTCGGAACGTTCGTCTACTCGACTCTCGTCGTCGTCGTCGTCGCCCGACTCCATCCTATTGATGGTGTCGAGGTCGGACTGGCTTAGAGCCGGTTGCTCTTCAGCCACTGCGCACTGGTTGCACCCGCAGCGCGTCTGCTCGCCGGTGTACTTGCGCAGGATCTCGGGCGGGAAGCGCGTTGGTTTGTTCTCGATGAACACCACGTCTTTCGCCCGTATCACCTCCCATTGGTGACGTGATCTGCCCTTCTTCTGCGCCTTCAATGACCACAGCGTCCTGTTGACGCTTCGGATTGAGCCATCATTATTTGATGTGGTTGCTTCCGAAATATCCACATCAGTTGGCTCAGCCGTTGGTGGTTTAGTGTCGGCAACCAAGGACGCCGATTGGCCTGGTTCAGGTTCACCGTTGTGAGCTCCGACCAACTCGTCCACCCTTTTGTTTCTCGGTGCTCGCCGATTGCGAGCCCAATTTTGGTTGAAGAAAATGGTGGGATTCATCCCTAGTAGTGCGCCAACTCTGTGTCGACTGAGGGGGCGATCGCTTCTTGCCTCCTTGAGACTTCGTCTCCCCGTTGAGACTCTTCTCTGGGAGCCTTCCCTCCAATTGGCGTGTCCCCGCTTCGCCTCTGCGACGGGACCTGTTCACCGACATTGCCGCGAACGTTCTCTGGCAACTCCGATATCACCTTCTCGGAACGTTCGTCTACTCGACTCTCGTCGTCGTCGTCGTCGCCCGACTCCATCCTATTGATGGTGTCGAGGTCGGACTGGCTTAGAGCCGGTTGCTCTTCAGCCACTGCGCACTGGTTGCACCCGCAGCGCGTCTGCTCGCCGGTGTACTTGCGCAGGATCTCGGGCGGGAAGCGCGTTGGTTTGTTCTCGATGAACACCACGTCTTTCGCCCGTATCACCTCCCATTGGTGACGTGATCTGCCCTTCTTCTGCGCCTTCAATGACCACAGCGTCCTGTTGACGCTTCGGATTGAGCCATCATTATTTGATGTGGTTGCTTCCGAAATATCCACATCAGTTGGCTCAGCCGTTGGTGGTTTAGTGTCGGCAACCAAGGACGCCGATTGGCCTGGTTCAGGTTCACCGTTGTGAGCTCCGACCAACTCGTCCACCCTTTTGTTTCTCGGTGCTCGCCGATTGCGAGCCCAATTTTGGTTGAAGAAAATGGTGGGATTCATCCCTAGTAGTGCGCCAACTCTGTGTCGACTGAGGGGGCGATCGCTTCTTGCCTCCTTGAGACTTCGTCTCCCCGTTGAGACTCTTCTCTGGGAGCCTTCCCTCCAATTGGCGTGTCCCCGCTTCGCCTCTGCGACGGGACCTGTTCACCGACATTGCCGCGAACGTTCTCTGGCAACTCCGATATCACCTTCTCGGAACGTTCGTCTACTCGACTCTCGTCGTCGTCGTCGTCGCCCGACTCCATCCTATTGATGGTGTCGAGGTCGGACTGGCTTAGAGCCGGTTGCTCTTCAGCCACTGCGCACTGGTTGCACCCGCAGCGCGTCTGCTCGCCGGTGTACTTGCGCAGGATCTCGGGCGGGAAGCGCGTTGGTTTGTTCTCGATGAACACCACGTCTTTCGCCCGTATCACCTCCCATTGGTGACGTGATCTGCCCTTCTTCTGCGCCTTCAATGACCACAGCGTCCTGTTGACGCTTCGGATTGAGCCATCATTATTTGATGTGGTTGCTTCCGAAATATCCACATCAGTTGGCTCAGCCGTTGGTGGTTTAGTGTCGGCAACCAAGGACGCCGATTGGCCTGGTTCAGGTTCACCGTTGTGAGCTCCGACCAACTCGTCCACCCTTTTGTTTCTCGGTGCTCGCCGATTGCGAGCCCAATTTTGGTTGAAGAAAATGGTGGGATTCATCCCTAGTAGTGCGCCAACTCTGTGTCGACTGAGGGGGCGATCGCTTCTTGCCTCCTTGAGACTTCGTCTCCCCGTTGAGACTCTTCTCTGGGAGCCTTCCCTCCAATTGGCGTGTCCCCGCTTCGCCTCTGCGACGGGACCTGTTCACCGACATTGCCGCGAACGTTCTCTGGCAACTCCGATATCACCTTCTCGGAACGTTCGTCTACTCGACTCTCGTCGTCGTCGTCGTCGCCCGACTCCATCCTATTGATGGTGTCGAGGTCGGACTGGCTTAGAGCCGGTTGCTCTTCAGCCACTGCGCACTGGTTGCACCCGCAGCGCGTCTGCTCGCCGGTGTACTTGCGCAGGATCTCGGGCGGGAAGCGCGTTGGTTTGTTCTCGATGAACACCACGTCTTTCGCCCGTATCACCTCCCATTGGTGACGTGATCTGCCCTTCTTCTGCGCCTTCAATGACCACAGCGTCCTGTTGACGCTTCGGATTGAGCCATCATTATTTGATGTGGTTGCTTCCGAAATATCCACATCAGTTGGCTCAGCCGTTGGTGGTTTAGTGTCGGCAACCAAGGACGCCGATTGGCCTGGTTCAGGTTCACCGTTGTGAGCTCCGACCAACTCGTCCACCCTTTTGTTTCTCGGTGCTCGCCGATTGCGAGCCCAATTTTGGTTGAAGAAAATGGTGGGATTCATCCCTAGTAGTGCGCCAACTCTGTGTCGACTGAGGGGGCGATCGCTTCTTGCCTCCTTGAGACTTCGTCTCCCCGTTGAGACTCTTCTCTGGGAGCCTTCCCTCCAATTGGCGTGTCCCCGCTTCGCCTCTGCGACGGGACCTGTTCACCGACATTGCCGCGAACGTTCTCTGGCAACTCCGATATCACCTTCTCGGAACGTTCGTCTACTCGACTCTCGTCGTCGTCGTCGTCGCCCGACTCCATCCTATTGATGGTGTCGAGGTCGGACTGGCTTAGAGCCGGTTGCTCTTCAGCCACTGCGCACTGGTTGCACCCGCAGCGCGTCTGCTCGCCGGTGTACTTGCGCAGGATCTCGGGCGGGAAGCGCGTTGGTTTGTTCTCGATGAACACCACGTCTTTCGCCCGTATCACCTCCCATTGGTGACGTGATCTGCCCTTCTTCTGCGCCTTCAATGACCACAGCGTCCTGTTGACGCTTCGGATTGAGCCATCATTATTTGATGTGGTTGCTTCCGAAATATCCACATCAGTTGGCTCAGCCGTTGGTGGTTTAGTGTCGGCAACCAAGGACGCCGATTGGCCTGGTTCAGGTTCACCGTTGTGAGCTCCGACCAACTCGTCCACCCTTTTGTTTCTCGGTGCTCGCCGATTGCGAGCCCAATTTTGGTTGAAGAAAATGGTGGGATTCATCCCTAGTAGTGCGCCAACTCTGTGTCGACTGAGGGGGCGATCGCTTCTTGCCTCCTTGAGACTTCGTCTCCCCGTTGAGACTCTTCTCTGGGAGCCTTCCCTCCAATTGGCGTGTCCCCGCTTCGCCTCTGCGACGGGACCTGTTCACCGACATTGCCGCGAACGTTCTCTGGCAACTCCGATATCACCTTCTCGGAACGTTCGTCTACTCGACTCTCGTCGTCGTCGTCGTCGCCCGACTCCATCCTATTGATGGTGTCGAGGTCGGACTGGCTTAGAGCCGGTTGCTCTTCAGCCACTGCGCACTGGTTGCACCCGCAGCGCGTCTGCTCGCCGGTGTACTTGCGCAGGATCTCGGGCGGGAAGCGCGTTGGTTTGTTCTCGATGAACACCACGTCTTTCGCCCGTATCACCTCCCATTGGTGACGTGATCTGCCCTTCTTCTGCGCCTTCAATGACCACAGCGTCCTGTTGACGCTTCGGATTGAGCCATCATTATTTGATGTGGTTGCTTCCGAAATATCCACATCAGTTGGCTCAGCCGTTGGTGGTTTAGTGTCGGCAACCAAGGACGCCGATTGGCCTGGTTCAGGTTCACCGTTGTGAGCTCCGACCAACTCGTCCACCCTTTTGTTTCTCGGTGCTCGCCGATTGCGAGCCCAATTTTGGTTGAAGAAAATGGTGGGATTCATCCCTAGTAGTGCGCCAACTCTGTGTCGACTGAGGGGGCGATCGCTTCTTGCCTCCTTGAGACTTCGTCTCCCCGTTGAGACTCTTCTCTGGGAGCCTTCCCTCCAATTGGCGTGTCCCCGCTTCGCCTCTGCGACGGGACCTGTTCACCGACATTGCCGCGAACGTTCTCTGGCAACTCCGATATCACCTTCTCGGAACGTTCGTCTACTCGACTCTCGTCGTCGTCGTCGTCGCCCGACTCCATCCTATTGATGGTGTCGAGGTCGGACTGGCTTAGAGCCGGTTGCTCTTCAGCCACTGCGCACTGGTTGCACCCGCAGCGCGTCTGCTCGCCGGTGTACTTGCGCAGGATCTCGGGCGGGAAGCGCGTTGGTTTGTTCTCGATGAACACCACGTCTTTCGCCCGTATCACCTCCCATTGGTGACGTGATCTGCCCTTCTTCTGCGCCTTCAATGACCACAGCGTCCTGTTGACGCTTCGGATTGAGCCATCATTATTTGATGTGGTTGCTTCCGAAATATCCACATCAGTTGGCTCAGCCGTTGGTGGTTTAGTGTCGGCAACCAAGGACGCCGATTGGCCTGGTTCAGGTTCACCGTTGTGAGCTCCGACCAACTCGTCCACCCTTTTGTTTCTCGGTGCTCGCCGATTGCGAGCCCAATTTTGGTTGAAGAAAATGGTGGGATTCATCCCTAGTAGTGCGCCAACTCTGTGTCGACTGAGGGGGCGATCGCTTCTTGCCTCCTTGAGACTTCGTCTCCCCGTTGAGACTCTTCTCTGGGAGCCTTCCCTCCAATTGGCGTGTCCCCGCTTCGCCTCTGCGACGGGACCTGTTCACCGACATTGCCGCGAACGTTCTCTGGCAACTCCGATATCACCTTCTCGGAACGTTCGTCTACTCGACTCTCGTCGTCGTCGTCGTCGCCCGACTCCATCCTATTGATGGTGTCGAGGTCGGACTGGCTTAGAGCCGGTTGCTCTTCAGCCACTGCGCACTGGTTGCACCCGCAGCGCGTCTGCTCGCCGGTGTACTTGCGCAGGATCTCGGGCGGGAAGCGCGTTGGTTTGTTCTCGATGAACACCACGTCTTTCGCCCGTATCACCTCCCATTGGTGACGTGATCTGCCCTTCTTCTGCGCCTTCAATGACCACAGCGTCCTGTTGACGCTTCGGATTGAGCCATCATTATTTGATGTGGTTGCTTCCGAAATATCCACATCAGTTGGCTCAGCCGTTGGTGGTTTAGTGTCGGCAACCAAGGACGCCGATTGGCCTGGTTCAGGTTCACCGTTGTGAGCTCCGACCAACTCGTCCACCCTTTTGTTTCTCGGTGCTCGCCGATTGCGAGCCCAATTTTGGTTGAAGAAAATGGTGGGATTCATCCCTAGTAGTGCGCCAACTCTGTGTCGACTGAGGGGGCGATCGCTTCTTGCCTCCTTGAGACTTCGTCTCCCCGTTGAGACTCTTCTCTGGGAGCCTTCCCTCCAATTGGCGTGTCCCCGCTTCGCCTCTGCGACGGGACCTGTTCACCGACATTGCCGCGAACGTTCTCTGGCAACTCCGATATCACCTTCTCGGAACGTTCGTCTACTCGACTCTCGTCGTCGTCGTCGTCGCCCGACTCCATCCTATTGATGGTGTCGAGGTCGGACTGGCTTAGAGCCGGTTGCTCTTCAGCCACTGCGCACTGGTTGCACCCGCAGCGCGTCTGCTCGCCGGTGTACTTGCGCAGGATCTCGGGCGGGAAGCGCGTTGGTTTGTTCTCGATGAACACCACGTCTTTCGCCCGTATCACCTCCCATTGGTGACGTGATCTGCCCTTCTTCTGCGCCTTCAATGACCACAGCGTCCTGTTGACGCTTCGGATTGAGCCATCATTATTTGATGTGGTTGCTTCCGAAATATCCACATCAGTTGGCTCAGCCGTTGGTGGTTTAGTGTCGGCAACCAAGGACGCCGATTGGCCTGGTTCAGGTTCACCGTTGTGAGCTCCGACCAACTCGTCCACCCTTTTGTTTCTCGGTGCTCGCCGATTGCGAGCCCAATTTTGGTTGAAGAAAATGGTGGGATTCATCCCTAGTAGTGCGCCAACTCTGTGTCGACTGAGGGGGCGATCGCTTCTTGCCTCCTTGAGACTTCGTCTCCCCGTTGAGACTCTTCTCTGGGAGCCTTCCCTCCAATTGGCGTGTCCCCGCTTCGCCTCTGCGACGGGACCTGTTCACCGACATTGCCGCGAACGTTCTCTGGCAACTCCGATATCACCTTCTCGGAACGTTCGTCTACTCGACTCTCGTCGTCGTCGTCGTCGCCCGACTCCATCCTATTGATGGTGTCGAGGTCGGACTGGCTTAGAGCCGGTTGCTCTTCAGCCACTGCGCACTGGTTGCACCCGCAGCGCGTCTGCTCGCCGGTGTACTTGCGCAGGATCTCGGGCGGGAAGCGCGTTGGTTTGTTCTCGATGAACACCACGTCTTTCGCCCGTATCACCTCCCATTGGTGACGTGATCTGCCCTTCTTCTGCGCCTTCAATGACCACAGCGTCCTGTTGACGCTTCGGATTGAGCCATCATTATTTGATGTGGTTGCTTCCGAAATATCCACATCAGTTGGCTCAGCCGTTGGTGGTTTAGTGTCGGCAACCAAGGACGCCGATTGGCCTGGTTCAGGTTCACCGTTGTGAGCTCCGACCAACTCGTCCACCCTTTTGTTTCTCGGTGCTCGCCGATTGCGAGCCCAATTTTGGTTGAAGAAAATGGTGGGATTCATCCCTAGTAGTGCGCCAACTCTGTGTCGACTGAGGGGGCGATCGCTTCTTGCCTCCTTGAGACTTCGTCTCCCCGTTGAGACTCTTCTCTGGGAGCCTTCCCTCCAATTGGCGTGTCCCCGCTTCGCCTCTGCGACGGGACCTGTTCACCGACATTGCCGCGAACGTTCTCTGGCAACTCCGATATCACCTTCTCGGAACGTTCGTCTACTCGACTCTCGTCGTCGTCGTCGTCGCCCGACTCCATCCTATTGATGGTGTCGAGGTCGGACTGGCTTAGAGCCGGTTGCTCTTCAGCCACTGCGCACTGGTTGCACCCGCAGCGCGTCTGCTCGCCGGTGTACTTGCGCAGGATCTCGGGCGGGAAGCGCGTTGGTTTGTTCTCGATGAACACCACGTCTTTCGCCCGTATCACCTCCCATTGGTGACGTGATCTGCCCTTCTTCTGCGCCTTCAATGACCACAGCGTCCTGTTGACGCTTCGGATTGAGCCATCATTATTTGATGTGGTTGCTTCCGAAATATCCACATCAGTTGGCTCAGCCGTTGGTGGTTTAGTGTCGGCAACCAAGGACGCCGATTGGCCTGGTTCAGGTTCACCGTTGTGAGCTCCGACCAACTCGTCCACCCTTTTGTTTCTCGGTGCTCGCCGATTGCGAGCCCAATTTTGGTTGAAGAAAATGGTGGGATTCATCCCTAGTAGTGCGCCAACTCTGTGTCGACTGAGGGGGCGATCGCTTCTTGCCTCCTTGAGACTTCGTCTCCCCGTTGAGACTCTTCTCTGGGAGCCTTCCCTCCAATTGGCGTGTCCCCGCTTCGCCTCTGCGACGGGACCTGTTCACCGACATTGCCGCGAACGTTCTCTGGCAACTCCGATATCACCTTCTCGGAACGTTCGTCTACTCGACTCTCGTCGTCGTCGTCGTCGCCCGACTCCATCCTATTGATGGTGTCGAGGTCGGACTGGCTTAGAGCCGGTTGCTCTTCAGCCACTGCGCACTGGTTGCACCCGCAGCGCGTCTGCTCGCCGGTGTACTTGCGCAGGATCTCGGGCGGGAAGCGCGTTGGTTTGTTCTCGATGAACACCACGTCTTTCGCCCGTATCACCTCCCATTGGTGACGTGATCTGCCCTTCTTCTGCGCCTTCAATGACCACAGCGTCCTGTTGACGCTTCGGATTGAGCCATCATTATTTGATGTGGTTGCTTCCGAAATATCCACATCAGTTGGCTCAGCCGTTGGTGGTTTAGTGTCGGCAACCAAGGACGCCGATTGGCCTGGTTCAGGTTCACCGTTGTGAGCTCCGACCAACTCGTCCACCCTTTTGTTTCTCGGTGCTCGCCGATTGCGAGCCCAATTTTGGTTGAAGAAAATGGTGGGATTCATCCCTAGTAGTGCGCCAACTCTGTGTCGACTGAGGGGGCGATCGCTTCTTCGCATCGTACCTCTCGTGGTCGTGAGCACGACTTGTGCGATGAGCCTCACTGGCTCTGCGATCTCCCCGCTGTCCTTGTTGGCTACGGTCTCTGTGGTCTCCTTCGCGCCAATCGCGTTCATGGGATCCACTACCGTATACGCCACCAGCGGAACCCCGATTGTTCTGCTGAGCGTGGGAGTATTGACCATCAGCCCAATGATTACGCTGTTCGTAATGACGTTCCTGATCTCTGGGGGTGTATGCCTCACTGGGTCCGTAACGGCGGAGGTCGTCCGGTTTCCCTTGTTGAGGTCCCCGCAAGATATCAGTTGGTCGAGGTTGCACTGGCCAATTGCCGTGTCCTCTCCAACCAAAATCAGGAGTGTTGAAGTTGGGACTCGGATGCGAAACGCCCAATTCGCCCAAATGGTCACTTCGCCTTGGTCCTGGTTCTTGCGCTCGAGCAAAAAGCGCAAGCTGAGTTCTCTCATCTTTCGGTGAGAATGATGATCTCCCGTCCGGAGATCGAGATCTTCTCGGAGATCCGTAGCGTCTCCCGCGTTCACGACTCCGATTGTCGCGATTACGCTCTGGGGATCGACTACGACCTCGTGATCGCGCGTAATCACGCTGTTCGCGCGGTGGTGAGTGACCGCGAGCCTGGCGCGGATCGTCGTTTCCATAACGGCGACCTTCACGCTGAAGTTTCTGCGCAACCTCTGCGGCAGACTTCGCGGCTGCGTCCCTGATCAGGGCGTCCAATTCGTCCCGAGTCAGTGTCACTTTGTTAGGAGTAGACTTCAGAGACCTTTTCTCTTTGTCCTTTCTGGCTTTCTCGGCGTCCCTCACCGCCTTCTCCTCGCGCCACTTTTCCACATTCGCTTGCCGCTTTGCTTTGTCCTCTTGAGAAAGCTGCGAGCACTCCAGCGCAGTGTGGCCTTGAAGGTGGCACACAAAGCAACCCCGCTTGGGTTTTTTGTTTGACGAGGGCGGCCCACCACCGATTGTGGTTGCCGCAAGAGCCGTCTCCTTTTTCGGTGTAGTTGAATTAATTTCAACCTTTTGTCTTTCGACTAATGATCGCAGCACCGAGTACTGTAGCACTGTCTCTTGGCCGTACCAGGATTGGATGCGACCGCCCCATTCGGTCGGCAACTTCTCCCGTAGCATCATAGACCACGCCTTATCAGAGTGCTTGTTGCCAGTGACCGACTCGTAACGATTTACGAGGACGTCAAACTTGGCAACAAAGACGGCCGGGTCGTCCCCCAACTTCATTTTGAAATTGCTTAATTCATGCTGCAGAGCAGCATGATCAAGTGCATCGTCCTTTCCATAGCGATCGTTAAGTAATTTCCAAGCGTCAAATGGCCGTTTGCCATTAACTAATATATGGAGATCACTCGCGAGGCACTCCCGGATTATGTAGGCCACCCTACTCATCTCCTGGAGCGCGGCGACCGAGATCACGCGCGCACCGTCCGATTGACGGCGGCCGTGCTGGTCTTCGCGTTGAAGACGGACTTCACCGTCCTCCTCGTCGCCCTTTTCCTCCCCGAACCCCCCTCCTGCTCGAGCACCACCGATAGTGCTCGGCGGAACGACAGGGGCCTCCGCCGCGCGGATCGGGGGATGGCCGATTCCATCCCGAAGAATGAACGTCTGGGTCCCGTCGTAATCCTCAAGTTTGAGGTAGCCGATGAGCGGCGGCGACAGGGACTGCAGGTAAAGCTCGATTGTGTCCCTGGCTTCCGGCCATTGGTCGGAGTCGCCAGCGAACTTGATGTTCGGGACCTTATCGGGGTAGCTTGGGCTCATAACCACTTGTGATTAGCACTAGTCTCACAAGTCTTGACTGGGTCCTGGGGTACACAGAGGAACCGCTCTTTGGCGGCCGACAAGTTCTCTCTTCCTTCCTTCCTTGGGGGCGAAAACCAGAGTCTTACATTTGAGTGACCGAAGCCACGGTTATCTAATACTAATATGTCTTTTAGGATACAGCCCCAACTGTTCCTCAGTACCGTAAAACCTCTCTTGGAGGAAACCGGACTGTGCTACCGGTGGTAAACCTGCGAAGGCAGGGGAAACCCACCGGGCGTGAGACGTGGGAGCATACCCGCTTGGTGTGCTTCATACTTGTGTCTGGGGTGGCGATTCCACTCCATTCACAAGTAATGGAGAGACGACACGAAGCTCACTTAATTAATGGTTTCCTGCATGCCAATTTTCCAAATATAATTAAAATGAAATTGACGCCAAGAGGCTCTTTCGGCAGCTCGCTTTGGGGGACAACAGATCTATTGCGAAGCTTAACCTAAGGAATGCAACTGGGCGTGCTAATAGCACGCTCGCCCGGGAGTGGAGGGTGGGTCGTCGACGCTGCTAGAAGATGAAGATGCTTGGTGGCGCAGAGAATCGAAAGTGAGGATGGGATGAGAGCCGAGGCATCCCACACTCGCAGCCAAAAGCTAAATTTCCGCGACCGGAAATAACCAAAGAGAATGAACGTAATCTTTTTCTCAGATGATGTCAAGAATGCTGGAGATAAGATCTAGAGCACTGGAGAGAAGGCAACACCTAAGCATGGCAACATGCCGGCTATTGGTTTCGAAATAAGAAAAACAGTAGACCTCAACTGAATTGAATTGAGATTGCTGGAGATACCGACCCACCAATCTGTATTGCTGTTTGCCCAGACCTCGACGCGTGCAGATCGTTTACCTTGAAGCCAGGACCCGAGGTTGTAGCCGCAAGAAAGACATGTCGAGTGTTTGTGCGCTACTTTGACGAGGCACCGCTTGCAACTACGGTAGATGGTCCGATGAGCAACATGCCAGCCAAATCACTTCAGCCTCCTCCGCCGTACATTCATCGAAAGCGATTGCGTACTGAATAGCAACCCGTTGGCGAATTGCAGTGTTGATCTGAACCTTCACGAACACGATTCGTGAAGTCCAAGCTGGTCAACCAATGGTCTTTGCCACTATATTCTAGTTCTTGGAAAGCTTTTCTCGGTGCAGGACAGTGTTCTTCCACTTCAGTAGCCAATCGAAGTATCCCTTATCGCAATCGCAAATCCATTTCCATTTGATCGACTTGCCTTTATCCGCATATACTTTCCCCACTTCAGTGTCGTGGCTCTGTCTGAGTCTTTCACATTTTCTTCTTGAAACTGCTTGTTCTCGCGATTCAGAATCTCTCGCGGTAGTATCCACGCACAACAGTTCCGATCTGCAGCAAAGACTGAAGTTTGTTTGTGATCATGGCTTGTCCTCCCAAATACAGCAAGTGCAGCGTTGAAGTATTGGGGCAGCTCGAATAAGTACGACGTTGGTTTGCCCCGCGGGTGCCATTCCTGGCGCGAAAAGCTCCACCGACCAGCGGCATGTGGCGTGCATATTACGTTGAGTGATGAAACGACAAACTTGTCCTGCTCGATTATGTTTAAAAAATATTCCACCAGAACTGAACATTCAGAACAGACACATGCGTCAGTTTTTGATCATAGCACACGACGAAGAGCTTTGGACAGCGATTCAAGTCTGCACTGATGGTTGCCGGTGTAGTATCACCCATCGACGAGACGCGTCGGAAGTCGACCAAGCAGTAGTCACTCAGCTCAAGAAACGAATACGGACCCCCAGGAGCAAATCGACCAATGTGCTCATACAACTTGCTGCCTTCTCGTATCACCTCGATACCCCAAAAGTTATTCCCGCAGTCAATCGTGAAATCAATAAATCCTGTCGATCCAAACAAGGCGCCGACATCTGCAGATGTCACACAAGTGCTTGGTGTAGATCGGTATGAAGCTTTATATAACTCCATTTGCCAAGCTCGTTCCAGAGGGATATCATTAGACAAAGTTTCGACCGAGTGTCTTCCGAATGCTGTCGTAATCGATGGTTCGGGCAACACGCGCGATCATTTCCTGGAGAGTATTCGGTCCATGAAATGCGCGCTCAATATGACCAACGCGCATCTTCACAAAGTATCGCCACATGATTGGCGACGAGAATTCAACATGACCTTCGCATCCTATCAAGATACCTTTCCTGATGCATTCATTGAGAAGTTGATCATCCAGCTGAGTCTCCATTCCATAAACAAGCCGTTCCAGACCATCAAGTTCCTCCGTCTTGAGCGTTTTCAGCACCTTCACTGCACGAGTTGAAGTCAGCGCATCAAACAGAGCGTGGTCCTTCCTTCGATGGAGCGATCCTTGCTTCAACATACGATTCCAATCATCGGCGGATGGAGAAACACCACCATTTCCTACCCGCGAGAAGTAAGAGTTATTTAGCACATCGATCGCCACTACACAGAGCCCAACGTGGCCACCAGTTAGCCATTGCAGACAGTCACAAAACGTCTCCATACTGCTCTCCAGATACTTGACGCCAACGAACCACTTCTCCACGTATTCTTGGATTTCTTCTCGCCGAAAGTTCAAATGTTCTATACCCACTACCATGTCTTTCGCAAAGTCGACAGGGGTCATACTCTGCGTATATTGCGGGCCAGAACCATACGTGCCAAACATCAAGATTCGAAATAACGATCTGGCGTCAGTTTGGACGAGTTTCACAAGCTCCCAGAAAATCCTGGATGTCGGATCCTTGTACAGTACCTGGACTTCATCCACTACCAAATAGATCGCGTAACCTTGGGTTGGAAGCGACATTGCGAAATTCCAATCGACCCCACATTGACGCTGAAAAGCTTCCAGAAATGTCTCGCCCTCCGACAATCGCAACGCCGCGATACTGAATACTTTGGCCGTTCTCCTGTGATTCATACTTATGTTCGCCAAACTGCAGCTGACCAGCGTGGCAAGAGAAGTTTTGCCAGTCATCGGTGGACTTTTGACGAGTAGCACGTGCATCTCATCGACGCGGCGTATAATGTCGTTGGTTAAGCCCATACGAGACAGAGTTCGACTATTGTTTGAATCAATCACTTGGAGCCGTCCAATCGTTCCATGAACACCATACCAGACTGCATCTTGTTGCAACGCTTGAAGTCTTGGCTCAGCGGTTGGTGTTACAGTTGCTGGGCGTTCTACCAGCACGTGAATTTCTTCTTCTCCGAGCTGGAAGTCCCCAAAGTACTCTGGCTTGTTCAGCCTCCAGTTCGGAATCATTTCCACCGCATACTCACTGTCTTCTTGTCGTCCTTGTTTCAGAAGAGGCTTGAGAGTGGGGTCGCTCTTCAACCACGCGCTGTCCTTCTTCGCCAAGTACAGCGTCAATGCGCTCGCCGGAAACGAGAAGCGCTCGTGGTACCGCTGATCATTAAAAATGGCCTTCTGCAGCGCGCTCACTTTCGCATCGCGCTTGATCTCGACGGAGAAGACGCTTGCCTCGCCGTACACACCACAGCGCAGCTTCACCTCCCTCACCTCCGCCATTGTGAGAGTTCTCCACTGGAGAAGCAAAAGACATCACCGCACATTGTTGCCAATCCGATGACTCCAATGGAATTATTTTTCGGAAAATATATTCCTCAATCTACCCAAACATGGGTTTACTGTACCTACAACATGCACTATGGTCAGGGAGAACCCTGCCGGGACGAACACATACACATCGATAGCTGAGTCGTCGCCATCCAGAGAGTTTGCAACGCCAGCTTCTTCCGTCCTTTGACTGTACTCTTAGGCAGTGCCCACTTGCTTGACGTCCGAATCATCGAACGATCCACGCGGACGAAGAGGATTACCGTAGAACTTGATATCTTCGTCCGTAGAATCGTCCTCAGAATCGTGGTCGGACTCGTTCCACTTGCCTCCGTGGTGTGGCCAGTGTCCCGACGCGTTCCACTTGCCGTCGTGGTCGAAGCCGTGGTCGGACTCGTTCCACTTGCCTCCGTGGTGTGGCCAGTGTCCCGACGCGTTCCACTTGCCGTCGTGGTCGAAGCCGTGGTCGGACTCGTTCCACTTGCCTCCGTGGTGTGGCCAGTGTCCCGACGCGTTCCACTTGCCGTCGTGGTCGAAGCCGTGGTCGGACTCGTTCCACTTGCCTCCGTGGTGTGGCCAGTGTCCCGACGCGTTCCACTTGCCGTCGTGGTCGAAGCCGTGGTCGGACTCGTTCCACTTGCCTCCGTGGTGTGGCCAGTGTCCCGACGCGTTCCACTTGCCGTCGTGGTCGAAGCCGTGGTCGGACTCGTTCCACTTGCCTCCGTGGTGTGGCCAGTGTCCCGACGCGTTCCACTTGCCGTCGTGGTCGAAGCCGTGGTCGGACTCGTTCCACTTGCCTCCGTGGTGTGGCCAGTGTCCCGACGCGTTCCACTTGCCGTCGTGGTCGAAGCCGTGGTCGGACTCGTTCCACTTGCCTCCGTGGTGTGGCCAGTGTCCCGACGCGTTCCACTTGCCGTCGTGGTCGAAGCCGTGGTCGGACTCGTTCCACTTGCCTCCGTGGTGTGGCCAGTGTCCCGACGCGTTCCACTTGCCGTCGTGGTCGAAGCCGTGGTCGGACTCGTTCCACTTGCCTCCGTGGTGTGGCCAGTGTCCCGACGCGTTCCACTTGCCGTCGTGGTCGAAGCCGTGGTCGGACTCGTTCCACTTGCCTCCGTGGTGTGGCCAGTGTCCCGACGCGTTCCACTTGCCGTCGTGGTCGAAGCCGTGGTCGGACTCGTTCCACTTGCCTCCGTGGTGTGGCCAGTGTCCCGACGCGTTCCACTTGCCGTCGTGGTCGAAGCCGTGGTCGGACTCGTTCCACTTGCCTCCGTGGTGTGGCCAGTGTCCCGACGCGTTCCACTTGCCGTCGTGGTCGAAGCCGTGGTCGGACTCGTTCCACTTGCCTCCGTGGTGTGGCCAGTGTCCCGACGCGTTCCACTTGCCGTCGTGGTCGAAGCCGTGGTCGGACTCGTTCCACTTGCCTCCGTGGTGTGGCCAGTGTCCCGACGCGTTCCACTTGCCGTCGTGGTCGAAGCCTTGGCTCGAGCCGTCGGAGACTCCATCTTGGGGCAGTCCTTGCTGTGTGACGTCATAGTTTGCGTTTCCATCTTGGCTTCCTCGGAAATGCTTGCGATCTGGGCCTCGTTCGTCTCGAATCGGATGCAGGTGGGCTTTTCCGGGGCCACCTGTCAGCCATGGGAAGAAGCCATTCCAGCCGTGCGTTGTAGCATTGCCATCTTGTCCATCCGGGGTTCCACTAACGGCGTTGTAGCCACGAGACATAGAAGAGAAGCAGTCTGGACACGCATCTTGTTGGAAGTCGCTTGAGCTGAAGGAGACAATTTTGCGAATGAGACTTCTCTTGAGAGGCCATGAGCCGATGGCTGTGTCAGCACCAAGAGGACCAAAGGGCTGATCACGAGAAGATCCATCCCATGTCTTTTCGTTGGAGGCCGTCCTGAGATCTCCAGGAGGCGGTTTCAAGTGGGTCGTGTTGGTGCCATTCACTGAGTACAGTGTAAAGTAAGGTGTCAACGCTGCATGGAGGTGCAAGAACCGGTTACTAGCGTGTGGACAAGGAATGCAAGTCTGCGACGTGTGCAAACTCAAGCAGGACCATCGTCGGATCGCAGGTATCCTTTTCGTGTGTGACTCTTGTGACCTGTGATCATTTAGGCTGACTAGGAAAGATACAATTATAACCAATCAATAACCACAAAATGACCATATTTATTGTGTACCACATAATAATAGATCTTGTACCCATATCGGAGTTGCCTCAGCCTGGTCGCGCAGATCTGAAGCAGCTCGTCTCACAAGCATGGAGCTGGCTATTGCCCTCAACTAGTAGCCTCCCCAGCGCGTCTTGCCTCTACCTGCAGTGCCCGCACTTTATCTTCGTTGTCCGTTCGCAGGACGGCGAGATTTTACAGTCGTGACTTGCTCTGTACGAATCCTACAGAAACTGAGGTCAAGCGTCGAAACAAAGCGACATAACGACAGCACTCTTGGCGAAACGTGGCAAACACTTGTATTCCACGCCTTATAAACTTGTGGAGATCCCAGAAGAGGTCGCCACTGGTGGAGATGCTGCGACATAATCAAACCTCATGCAAGAAAGTACGACACGGTGATCGCAAGTGTCGTCGCTGCTACTGCTGTCTTTGTGGGCACGGCACTCGAGGTGGTTGTGTTAGAGTTGACAGAGTTGGCGCTGCTACCGCTGCCACTGGCTACCTCTTCGCAACCCCAGTCAGTGCCGTCGAAAGACCCGTTCACACGACGGACTGGCAGCGGATCGTAGAAGGTTCCGCTGTGAGACCCGAAGTGGCAGCGAACTTTCGTGGGCGTTGGGCACGGCTTGCTGCCAGATCCGTCCCAATCGTGGTCATGGTCGACACTTCCTCGGAAGTGCTGGCGATTCTCTGGAGTTGCCGTGATTAGTTGAAGCGTAGCGAGGCAGAGAAGAAGGCTGGCGAAGGCACGCATTGCAGCAGAGCGAAGAGCGGTTGAGCGGGCGGATGTGACGTAGAGGCGGGCAGTTTAGAACTGATACCAGAGTCGGAGAGATCGTTTGACGTGGCCAACCGCTGCAGAAGGAGAGATCTCTAGGTTCCCCGAGGATCTCTCCTGGTCAGGGCTGATCACGAGAAGAGCGAGCACTAAACACCTCTGTTAGTATGGGACCTACGTCCTCGAGATTGGAGGAAGATGTCCCTGGCATCCAACAAGCGTGCGACTCGACGGTATACTGAAGTCACCAAGCAACTGCCGTAAACTGGCCACGGACTCCAATCTGATCTCGCATCTTGGGACCTCCCAAAATATAACTATATAGAGGTTAGCGATCCATCAATAGAAGCGACCCCGTAGCCTATTGCTATACGTTTATTTGTTGATAGAGGTAAATCAATTGTGCACCTTGTCGAGAGTGGCTGAAGATCTTGAAGTCGACTGTGGGACATCCATCCTGCTTCACTGCAACGTGGACATCAAGATGACGATCTCGGAAGATTGCTGGCAGATACCAATCTTCTCGGACCATCTTCTCTCGTGCCTACTGCCATATAGTGCTGTAGGCATGGATTCAAGTCCTCGAGTCTCTCCGCAGAGTCGTGGAGACGAGCGTCTCTCCGTTGGACTCAGCTGCGCGAACTAGTGTCCAGACGGTGGCGAGAGCGATCTGCTCCACTGCCCCTCGCTCTCGCCACAATCGCGAATGTCGCTCGAAGCCTTCTCAACGCACAACCTCTTTCTTCCTCAGACTCTCAGTTGACACTTGTCCGATGGCCCCACATCACTCCACACCCCAGGAGATCTGCTGCTCCAAATCGTCGTTAAAAAAACTCGACGATGCAGTCGGCTCTGTGTATATTGGAGACTCAATCGACTGGAAAGAGGAGACGACCAGAATGCACTGTCTCCTCCGTCGCCACTTGGGCGTATCCTCGATAAGATGCCACCCAACGGCCGTTCGGTTTCTGCGACACGACGCGAAGGAAGCCGACCAACCCACCGCCAAGAAGTCGTAATCCGTGGTTACGGTAATCTGCCCGGCAGAGCGGAAGACCATGGCGAGCGCCGCGCCGCCCAAGAGCTCCGTCATGAGCCGCGTGCTCGCACTGCCGCGGTCGCTCGTCTCGCAGAACAAGCGACGCTGCAAGCTCGATGGCTTTGACCTCGACCTCTGCTACCTCCACCCACGGGTGATCGTCATGGGTACTGCCAACAACCATGGCGCCAAGCAAAGAGTTGACGCCGCCCCGGCTCATCGTTCTCTCGTGTCCTAGGCTTCCCCGCGACGGGCTTGGAGAGCGTGTACCGCAACTCGCGACGCGACGTGAAAAAGTTCCTCGCGCACCGCCACGGAGACCGTTTCAAAGTGTACAACTTTTGCTCGGAGAAGAATCGCCGGTGAGATTAGAGCGTGCAAGCAGGAGGCAGGGCTTGATAAGCGCTGACAAAAAAGCGGATGTGGTAGCTATTCATCGCGCGAGTTCGGCGACCGCGTCGAGTATTTCCCGATCGAGGATCACAATGTTCCGACGTTCCACCAAGTGTGAGTTCATTGGGATTCGGTGTGATGCAACTAACTTCTCTAACTTGCCGTCGTGGAACGTGAAAGACTCGCATTCTGTGAGGATGCTGCGACTTGGCTCAGCGCGGACCCGGACCACGTCGCTGTGTTGCACTGCAAGGTGAGCCCGTTCTCAATCAGATGTATCATTGTGTTTGAATAGCTATGCTTATCGGTTCTCTCCAGGCCGGCAAAGGTCGCGCGGGCATGATGTCGTGTATGCTGCTGCTTCGAATGGGCTACGCGGCGTCTGCGCACGCAGCAATCGAGATTTACAACCGTGAGCGCGTCCACGATCGTCTGGGACTCACTGTTACCAGCCAAAAGAAGTGGGTGCACTACTGCGAGCTACTTCTACGATCGCACGCCTCTCCAGCTGATCACCTCACGGGAGCTGGTGGCTCACACAGCCTCACGATCACCGAGCTTGTGATTCGCAACGCTCCGACTGGAGTCAAGCCACCTCTATTGAGACTTCGAATCTCAGTGTTGGACCCTGTCACGGCGCAGAAGCAAACAGTGTTCGAGACAACGGGGCTCGAACGGTTTCTCGTGCACACTGTCGTCCACGGTTGTGTACAGATTGAGTTCCGCTGTGCGCGCGTGCCGAAGTGTCCCCGAATTCGAAAGCATTTTCGTATTTGGTTCCACACGATGTATGCGAGACCCGATCCAGCCACAGGTGTCGTCGTCTTCGAACGAAACGTCATGGACTGGGTGTCGCGAGACCGTAAGCTTCGTCGTTTCCCAGCTGCATACGATCTCGAGATGAGAGCAAAAATCTGCGATGCTGCCTAATCACTTTAGTCTCGTGTATAGTTTTTTACTTGGCGTGCATGTTTCAATGAAGAGTTTATTTGATTCCAGTCATTTTGGCCTGAATGGCACAGCGGAGAATTTGTCACTGTAACGTTTGAACTCCGGGTGGTAGTCAAACTCGTCAATGAGCACTTGAATGCCTTGTGCGTGGCGCAACTTAGCGTCACCGTACTGTTCCGCCATTAGCTGAGTCGTAGCGTCGTACTTGCCTTCCAGCGGCCGGATCTTGCTCTCGAAGTTCGCGATCCAGTCGTGGCACTGCTTCAGCTTGATCTCGTAGTCGCGGCGCCTTTCATTTAGGCGGAAAAGCTGGTCGTCGTAGTCCTGTTTGCCTTTTTCGTCAGCTTTAATTTCTTTGTCCAAGATATCTATCTTCATCTGCAGTGATTCGAGCACGCCGCCGATTCCGCTAGTCACGCGGTTCATTGTCGCGGCCTCCTTCTTCGACGGTAGCTGCTTCTTCGCCGCTGGTGGGTAGATCAGTCGTGGCAAACCTCTTGCAGAAGGCGAAGACGCCATATCCACCGATAAGCAATAGACGGAATACCTCAAAGGCGTTGATGGAGGCTAAGCATTCTATTTTCACCTCACCGCTTGATAAGATAAATTGAAATAATGGACACTCACTGCTCTCTAATACAATCCTGTCCGTGGGCATCCGAGCTGGTCTTCTCGTGGGGGAGTTAGATACCCGTTCAGAGTGCTCCCGTTGTGACTTGAGTGAGACGCCCGCATTGCAAGATGAGAAAAGAATTGGAGTAGCTGAGGCGACGAGATGTAGCCGCTCTGGTTCAAGTCGATGCTACTAACGAGAAAGTGCAATTCTCCGACGTCCAAGTCCAACCCGAGTCTGTAGCACACATATTTGATGTCGCCCGCTCGACAGACAGCCTCAAACTCGCCGTTATCGATGGGTACAACCAGTTCTCGGGCCATGACGCCCTTAAATGCATGGCGAATTAGGATTGCTGCACTCTGGCGGCCTTTCTCGGTCATTAGAAGATCACTTAGCCGGCTTCCGTACAGTAATTTGCGCTGGAGAGACAATTCATCGCTGGCAAAGAGCGACATTGTTCGACTGCTTCCACCAGAAGTGCGAGGCGAGTTAATTGCATCCGCAAGGATCGGAGAGAACGAAACACTGGGTTTGGGTGGCCCACCAGCCGCATGCAACCGTCGAACAGTCTCCCGCGGATATGCATTATTGCTGTATATGCCCGTTGCGGTCGTATTCACCCCGACTGGTGTCGTGCGTGTGAGTTCATTGAGCAAATCGCTGATCCGGTGGAGAATGTCAAGGAAGCTTACAGTCAGCGGCTCTGTTTGTGGGTACAGCACGTCGACAAAGTCTTTCGCAGTGATTCCAGAAGGCAAGGCATTAGAGAAATTGAGACTGAGCCGCGATGCCATCAAGATCTCCACTAAGTCTGCTTTGTTGACCTGACCATGGACGTCGGCATTGCGATGCAAATCCACGACACTCTTTAGGTCTCCACGACGCTCCAGCAAATCTTGCAGTATTGAAATGATCGTGAGTTTTCGTCCACGAGGCATCGCGCGAGTCTTCTCCGATGTAAACCCACGGGCTTCGGACCCTGTCGGCGAGTTGTTTCCATTAGGCTCAAACTCTCGGTTTGTGTTTTCGTAGATCTGGTCTGTGATTTGAATCGAACTCTTCGTTGCTCTGTGATCTTGATTCATTTTCCGGCGAGGACAGTTCCATAAGGCGTCGGTCTCGTTTGCGATGTTCATGTTGTATTCTTGCTCAGAACATCCAGTCGCATTTGCAAATGCCTGGGTTTCTTGGGGTGCGAGCAAGACGGACGCGGTGGAGAGATGCTGTCGCCGTTTCTTGGGTGAGAGCAGGTCGCTACAAAGCTGTTTCAGTCGGTCCTCAATCTTGGAGTAGACTATTCCACTTGGATGATACGGCTGGGCCGTTGGCACTGAGTTATCGCCCGGGTACTTGGACAATTCCACTCTCTGTGTGATCGCAACGATCGCTGTCTGCACGTCCTGAGGAGACGCCAGGATGCCGAGCTCATGGATCGCAGCTGTCAGTTCTCCTCGGGTTATAAGCCCTGTGTGATGGACATCATACCGCTGGCAAAGGTCGAGCAGAGATTGAAACTCGAGCAGCATTGCCTCAAATATTTTCTGTACCGAACGTGTCAGTCCTCCGACAGCACGAGTAGGTGACAGCTCGGGCAAGCTCCACTTGTCTTCTGTCGGCTGAGGCATTGCCGCGATCTTAGTAGCAGCAGTATTCAGGTGATCATAGAATTCTTGCGCGACCATATACCCTCGACCGCTTGGGTCCAGCGCCCAGAAGAGGCCCTCAACCTCAGCATACCTTGCGACGAGGCCGAGGTGCACCAAACTCTGTCGTAACTGACCTCGTGTGATTCGGCCGAAGCGGTCTCCTGGGAAGATACTCTGTGGAGATGTCGAGCTGAGATGGCCAACATCCTTGAGCTGCTGTAACTTGGTAAGAATCCTTTTCTCCAGTGCCAATGGTTTGACAGACTCTGATCCGTCATTGCAGTCATTCAGCTCTTGACGATATCTCTGGACGTCGTTACTTGTATCAGGCGGGGTGTGGAAGTTGATATTGCTGTTCCATCGGCTTTCATCACGGATCTTGATCATCGACCGATTTGCTTCAGTATTTCGTTGCTCATTCGACTTACCAGCTGGATGCACAACGGCCATATTTGCGTTCGAGCCAACATTTCCCTGCGATTGGTACAGAGACGGAGGAGCGAGCTCATTCACAGTCGGGAACTGGGTTTTTCGTCCGGTACGAATAGGCGAGATAGTCGTAACCCCCGTTCCTGGGCCAGTCGAAGGTGGAGGGGGATTTGTAAACGCAGAGGAGCGAACGGTGCTCGCCATCTTATTATGATCATGGACTTTGAGCGCGTGGAGAAGAGCTGAAAGGCCAATGTGCCCGTTAGAATCCCTGCGAACAACGTAAATCTCAGCCATACCGCGATAAGATTGCGCGCAAATAAACGTACACGAATGGTCGAAGACGAACGCGAAGCGCAGCATAGTCGGGGTTGCTCAGCGTAATTCCACAACGTGTGAGAATATCCCGAAAGGTCTCGGCTGTCACATAACGCTGGCGTGCCTTCTCATACTGAAGGATCAACGGCTCCAGTTTATCTAATGCAAGCACCAGAAGATCCCATAATCGAGCATTTGTTGCAATTGGTGGCGACGATGTCTGGGATGATGCCGGCAATGCGTGCTTGTTGGCATCTGGACTTCCGTTGTGGACTGTGGAAAGGAAGTCAGCGTATCGGATCGAAAAAGACTCGCTGTCAGATGGGAAGTCCTTGAGCTCCATCGGCAAGGCCTCGTAAAGTCTCTCAAACTCTCTCGCAGTCAGGAAGACGCCAATGTGCGACATCGCAAGCTCGAACTCTTCTTGGCTCACGCATGCGGTGGACGAGATATCCATTTTCGAGAAAAGTTGGCTTAATTTGTCGAGGTTTTGGACGACTGAATCTCGAATCCGCCGCCAGATCATTTCCCCTTCGCTGTTCGCATTGCTGCTGACTAGGCTAGACGGAGAGGCGCTTTCGATCGCATACGGCGTAGGAATTGGCGCGATTCCTGCTCTAGAACTGTTTCTCGACTGGTTCGTATCGAGCTGCGTGCGCATCAAACGGAGAGACCACTCGGCCATGATACGGCAGAACATGTCGATATCGAGCTTTTTATTGTTGGAAGGACAAAAAACCGAGAAAAGTTCTTTGGTTTTGCGTTGCGCGGCTGCATCCAACCCCCTGGATCCACTTTGTTCGGCACTGCCATGCTCATTAGAGGATTGTACGATGCCAAGCCGCTTCATAGCAAGCTGGAACTCCTTCATATCCAGCTGACCGTCACCATTGAGACTAAACCGCCGTAGTACATCGTCTGGCTTGATCTGAGAGTAGGCTAAACGCATGATTTCATCTGCGAAGTAGTCCGTGAGCCGTCGACTTTCGAGCAGTTGGTTGTAGGTATGCCATTCGGCCGTGCTCATGCTTTGAATCTTGGCCTGAGTCTTGTGCATTTTGCACAGGAGGTCTCCGCGAGATCACTTCAACGTCAGCGCAACGTCCGTCTAACAGAGAAGCTTGATCCTTCTCTGCCGGCTCGGTGACGGTTCGCACTGGGCCGACAATAGATCACCCCCAGTCCCAATCAAAATGTTTCTGGCTCCACTCGAGTACGGCGTTCAGCACATAAGATAATACAGATATTTCTAGTGTGAATTATAATGGAGTTCATCAGCCTCAATTGACGTAAAAGGATTCATCGCCGGCGTAGTCGAGTACGTAGCAGATCAGAACGAGAATACTGCGGTCCATGCCTGGCGCAACCTCGACGCAGAACTTGACGTTCACGCCAATGCTGCCTACCGGGTACACCTTGGCCACGGGGATATGCTTTTCCGGCTCGGTTTCAGTCGTGAGCCAGATAATTGCGCGGTGCTCAAGCGTCCACTCGCCGGTGTACCCGATCGTGTACTCGCGTCCAGAGATGCGGTCGCGGAAAGTGCCGAGCTCGGCTGGCAAACTCGGCCGCATGAACCTTTTGAGCGTGAAGAGCGCAATGTTCGTGCTTAGGTCCACCGTCGTGAATCCTTTGGTGTAGATGTTCCCAATGAACTTCGTGATTGGCATTTTGTCACCATCAGTGAGTACTTGGTAGCCGTCGAGCCAGAAGATGAGCTCGCCCTGTTGGTCATTGGAGTGGTCGTAGACCGTGTAGGTGATGTTGTCAAAGACCACGGCGCGCGTGAACTTGACAAGCATCTTGGTCGTCGTATTGGCGCAGTGCTTTGCACTCAGTGCCACTACTTTTCCAGGGAGAGGCTCGAGAGCCGTCGACGCGACTTGCTCCTTCATCGAGGACGAGTTGCATCCCATTATAATCGCGTGGTTGAACAAGAAGGGAAATCGAAGAATGGAAACGAAGGAGGCGGACGTGATGCAACCATGTCGGATCGCATCCCGTTGGACATTCGCACTCAATAACGAGGGAAGAGCCCATGGGTTCGGTCCAATGGGTTCACGTGGTACTTGGTGACATCTCTGGTGAGAACAGGCAGTTTCTCCCCTCATGAGGAGATGGAGTTGGCGTCGTCTTTGACTCGAGCGGGAGTGGAAATCTCGAGAAGCTTACTTTTGCCGCAAAGAAGCGCATAATTAACTTCTTGGAACTCCAAAGCACTATTGGATGCCGCCTCAAACGAATTCGATGAAACACCGAAGTCCCGCGAGACATATGAGACTGTTGCACAATTCATATCCACTGGTCTTCACATATGACGGCGCCACCTGGACGATAGCTACCGGGGTAGTCGGCAGTATACTGTCTACCTCGAGCAGAGAGCAATCGTGGTACTGTTGGGTCTCTCCCGCCAAAGAGGAAGAAGGAGGATTCGGTGACTTGTTGTGGATCGGCATGGCCGAGACCAGAGAGTTCACGGATCTCGCCGAATGTCAAACAGGTGGCGGCGTGATATTTCTGGAATCTGAAATCAATCAAGTCGCGAGAAACCAGGTGGGGGCCAGTGAGAATGAAGAAGAGGTCGCTTGACTGCGGCGACGTTTAGGTTAATCCCCTTTGGCGACCGTTCAGCATGCCGTTGTGGAGAAGCCATCCCGATATGCCCAAGAGAACTGCTCATGCTCTACCAGAATCGCCTTCTCTGGGAGACAACGCAACGTAAATGTCCTTGCTTCTCCTTGATTTAAGGCACCAAAGACTTCTCCTTGCTTCTTGATTTAAGACACCAGAGGAATGTTCTCGGGTAGGACAGCTAGGTCCACACTTCATCATCCATGAGCTTACATTCCGTAGAACTCTAGCTCCCTAACGCTGAGCACTGAGACCACGTTCACGTGGCCTTCCGTCGCAGCTTGGACACAAGCGAATGCACAATCCTCCGTCCTGGGATTTTCGTCGAGCCGGCCTTGAGGTCCTTGATGTGCGACTCGCGGAATCCCGCGAGGTCAGCTCGCGAGTAAAACAGCTCGCCGAGATCCACGCTCTCTCGCCGCGTTGTCACTGGTGTATACTCCCACGGCGTCGTCTCTTCATTGAATGTCACTCTCTTGGCGCGCTTCTCACCGCCACCATCTTCTTGATTTCCTAGTCCTCGTCCACTCGTCTCGAGCCGCGTGACGTAGAGCGCCGTGACCCATTGCACGAAACTGCTGCTGCTGCTCGCATGCACGCTGATGCGCAGTGTCTTGCCCGAGCCTCGTTCGGTCACGATGAGCCCGTGGCGTCCTGCCACGAGCGTGGCCTGCAGATCCAGCTCGACCACGCGAGTCGGCGCGCGGTTGAGCTTGCGGTCGACGCGGCGGCGGAAGCAGCGCAGCGTGGCACGCTGCAGCAGCGCAAAGTGCCACCGCGTGGGCGTCAGCACGCTGAGCACGGGCCGGCGAATGCGCCAGGCAGACGAGGAGCTGCTCGCGCTGACCTCCTCGAGGCTGATCAAGCCGGAGAGACACGACCCGCTCGTCGGCATGGGAAAGACTGATGCGTTCGAATATTAGAGACTGTGGAATCGACAGGTATTCGAAAATTGCACCGAGAGACCTGTCGGGTTGGGGATTCGCCTCTGGAAGAACGATGTGATATGGGCGCGAGAGAAATCATGCCGCCATACTGGATTGTTCAGCAGCCAATATATATATATATATATATATATAACATGCTGTACGAAAGTGAAGCCAGCCAGCCAGCGAGCGAGGCCGGATGTTCACTCACATTGGCGTGTCGAACTCATCGCCCGATGGCACTAAAGCGAGTCGGATGAGTCAGGCGACGACGGTCTCACTTTCGGTCGAAAGAGTTGGATGCCGGCGACGTCCGAATCCCAGTTCGTTCGCTGTAAAGATGGGTCACCCGAGATGCGAAACGAAGTGGTTTGAATCTGAGCCGCGCGTTGCAAATCGTCAGCAGTCACTCGAGCCCCGTCTTCGGGTGGTGGTGCCGAGCCGAATCGCCCTCTGCTGCTGCTTCTTCTTCGTCTTCTCGACGCTGCAGATGATGCAATGAGGGGAGCAATTGTCTGGAAGGACACCGCTGCTGCCGGTCTGTGTTGTTTGTGGCGGTCGGATTACAAGGGTAATCCATTGCGATGGAGCGTGGGAAACTCGGAGCTTGCACTAACGTTATCATTCCTTTTTTTTTCTTCGAGCGGTAATCCGCTTGTTTGGAGGTTGCAGTGTGGTTTGATTGGGAGCTCTCGGCTCCATTGAAGCAGTTTGCAGGCGGGCGAGTCAGTGCGTGTCCTCCAGAGTGCTGTGATGGAGTCTGGCGCTGTTCAGCAATCTGCCGACTGGAAAGCTTCCCAAGCGTCGCCGCGTGAACTGCAACCTCGGAGAGGAGCAAAGACACAATGGAAGCTGAATTTTATCATGGCGAGTATCCGGTCTCCCACTTCAACATGGTACACCTCCAATATACTTGCATAAACTGATGGAAAAAGATTAAGCAAAACATCGATATAGATAGGTTTTCGCAGCCCTGAAAAAGAGCGCCCAGCTGCTTTTCCGGTTGAACTGTGGCTCGGCTCATCTGATGACGGGGGCCGTCGCATTCAGAAGAGGCGACATCTTCGCGACACATCTCCCATCAAAAGTCGCCGACGCGACGACGGCAGACGCGCCATCCGTCGGGGGCGCCAAGGGTGCTTTTGGATGGCCACGGCAGGCAGCCGATCGACCCTCGGGATGCTATGGCTACCCTTGTCGTCCCCTATCTACGTATGGAGAGATTCAAGACTGAGTGGTGGCGGCGAGGGCGCCCTGGTACGGTACATGGCACACGCGAAGCAAACCAAGGAAAAATAGATAGATTGATGGGGGTGGAGTATAGATACAGTTTGAGATGGATGACGAGCGAGGTCACTTGCACCGCTCGCCGACGCGCACGAGCGCCGGGCTCTTGGTCGCCAGCGCGTCCTCTTTCCATCGCTGCAGGAACTCGGCGTAGTCTTTCTTCGAGTAAAAGAGCTCGTCCTTGTCCACGGGCTCCTGGGCGTCTGGGAGAATGCTCACTTGCGGCACCTCGATGAACGAGACGCTCTTGCTCTTGGGCAGCGTCGGCGTCGGCGTCGAGGACGAGGACGACGACGCGAGCGCCTGGTAGTACAAGGCCGTGACCCACTGGTTGATCTTGGCGCTCTCGTGGAGACGGATGGTCATGGCCTTGCCGGTCGTCCGGCACCGCACGTAGACGCACTCGTGGTCGAACGTGAAGGCCTTGGGGTTCTCGGCCGTGGGCACGAGGTCGAGCGTGTGCTCGCTCACCGGCGGGTGCTGCATCTTGTAGTCGGCGCGGCGCGCGAAGCAGCGCAGCGAGTCGCGCGAGAGCACGGCGTAGAGCCACCGCGCGCCCGACTTGTCGCTGCCGGTGCTGCCCGTGCTGCTGCTGCGCTTGCGCGAGGGCGACTGCGAGAGCACGGGCGAGCTCGTGGGCACGGCCTCGAGCCGGATGAAGCCCGTGAGGTGCGACGAGCGCTTGGTCGTCGGCGCGACGCTCTGCGATCGGCGGAGGCAGGAGTTCATGGCGAGGTCTCTCTTAGTGGTGGTTGTAGAAATCGATGGAGAGAGCGTTTTCGCGTCAGCCCACTGGTCACGTCCACTGGTCGACGGAAGAGCAACACACGAGCGAAGCTGGATGGGGCCGTGTCGCTTGCTCGTCAAGCGTCAGATCTTCAAATGCGCCCGACCAAGATTCTACAACTCGCTCGCTTTGCTGGGAAGGCTGGACGAGGCTTGAACCAGCTGTGGGCGATGGGCAGAGTGATGGTCTCGATAATCGCCGCGCAGCGCCACCTGGTCGGTCTGGAAAAAGGGCCGAGAAGCTACGGTACTGGACAGCGCGCGAACGCCAGATGGGATGCTGCAGTGTTGCCAAGTGCGTCTCAATGACGCCAACCGGGCCTCGAGGATGTGGATGGATGACGGTCCGTGATGGATGCATGATTAAGCCGAGAGGGAACGGGCTGGAAAGAAAAAGCGAATCTCCCGCGAGCGGCTCCTCAGGAGCTCCATTTGGTGCCGGCGTAATTTTTGGATCCTCCCGACCACTTTGGGCTCGTCTAGCTTGTCTCTCTGGCAACGCCTGCCCCCCACCCACTGCTCCCCCCGTGAGTTCACGCTTTTTGTATTGTTTTGGTGCGACACGAGCCGCGGGAGACAAGCCGTGAGTCTCGGCACACGGCTCGTCATAATCGCCAGTCTCTGGGCCAGATGCTGCGAAAGAAAAACCGGCCTGCATAGAAGGCTGGCCTCTGGCCCCAAGAGAGTCCTCGGCCACCTGGTGGCAGGTTTCTTCGTGGAGCTCCAACACGAGCGAGGAGCTCACGCTTCAAGTCGCTAGAGCTGCGAAAATGCGACTGACGCCAGCAAAGAGCCCTAGCTTGTGAGATTTCAACCACCTCCTCGGGTGGGGGTTCGGGGAGCTCCGCTGAAGCGGTGGGTGAACCGACGAGGTCCCGTCCCACGTCTTGCACGTGCCGCTGCGAGATTGGATGGGCGAGTCCAACCCCAAAGCGAATAATCGCACCTACCGTAGAAAAGCCCACTGTCACATATGTCAGGTCGCACTTTGTGGGTAAGTGCGTATGTCTATTTTTGTAGATAATTTGCATGTCGGTTGTAAATACGTGATATTTGTAATTTTGTAAATACTCTGTCGATTGGTGCGTATTTTGAAAAGGAGCGATGCTTGAGGCGAGGGAACTCTCGTGAGCAGCTCATCGAGCACGAGAGACCATGGCGACTGCAGGCGTCGAGACGCGCCGCAAGTGGCGCGTGGAGTTCAACGACGCGCGCGAGAACGAGCCAATCAAGCTCGAGCCGATCGGCTACTGCCGCGGCATCACGGCCGAGAAGGTGGGGCTTCGATCCGCGGCGTCTTCATTGAGAACGAGTCGTTCGACTGACGTGGAGTTGGGACGTGATGGTAATGGCAGGCGTCGTCCTCGGCGGTCGCGAACAAGCAGGAGACCAACACGCTTGACCTGAAGAAGAAGGTGCGGGGGCTCTGTTGTTTTCGCTCTTGGGGGGGGAATTCTGTGGCTCATACTGACGTGATTCTGGATATCATAGCGTGCGATGGAGATCGGCACGGCGCCGTTCAAGAGCCTCATGCAGACCGGTATCATGATGTGGATGAGCGGCTCGCAGATCAACATCTTCTCCATCATGATCACGGCCATGATCGTCATGAACACGGTCAAGTCCATCTTCGGGCTCAACAACGCGTTCACCTCGGTCGCCGACGGCACCGTCGACCTCACGCAGGCCAAGGCCGTGTACCTCATGGGCAACCTCGTCAACGCCGGCTTGGCTCTCTACAAGTGCGCCAATATGGGTCTCTTGCCGACCACAAGTGCTGACTGGACGTGGCTTCTCCCGATTCGTCAGGCCATTGAAAGCTCGGCCTTCGCTGTGTCCACGTAGGGGGACTGTCATGTGTAGCTTGTAAGGAAGGCGTAGACGGAGACTAAAAGCTTTCATACAATTTATTCATCCAAAAACATCTAACTTCCTGTGATTCTACGATACGTTCCGACCGCCCGTTTGTGGTGGACAGCGATACTCTTCTGGTAGCAGCGACCGTTGCAGCGCGTTGAATGCAAACACGCGGCGGCCGGTGTTCTTCTGTGCGTTGTCTATCCGCACACCCTCTGATCGCATTACCGAGACAATCCCAGCCTTCTTGGACTCCGGGAGCCCGTGGTTCTGCACGAGAATTCGGCCTTGCTCCAACGTTACTGACATACCCGTACGGTCCTTTGCGCTCTTGCACACCGTGACACGGCCCGCGCCGATCTGGCGACAAAGGTCGGAGGTGAGCTGCAAGATCTCCGGGCGCTTCTTTCGCGTCTGCTTGGACGAGCTGATGAGTTTATCCAGCTCACCCAGTCGTTTCTGCACCTGATCGCGCGAAAGTGCGCTCGAAGAGACCGCTGGGCACGTGCCACGTGTACGTACCGACTGGATGTAGTTGCAGTACCGGTCGCAGTAGCCACGGAGCACCTTGAGGCTGCTCTCATTGATGGTCTCTTGAAGCCGCGTGGCCGCCAAATTGGTGTTATTCACGAGGGTCTGCTTCTCATTGATTCCCTGGGTGAAGAGTACGGGTGTCACGTTGATGGTGCCACCATACGCTAGGCTACCAGGGAGCTTGATGCGCGTTGTGCGAACCTTCACGCGAATCACGAGCGACGTGAACGCAAATAAGTTATCTGCACTTTCCTCCGTCGTCGATTTGGCCGCGCTGCTGAAAAAGCGACCCGAGCGTGCGCGCAGTGTGTTTATGAGGAAGTTACCGACGTGTGAGAACGATGAAGACGAGTTGGCGATAGAATGGGCTGGAGAAGGTGGCGTCAAATGTGTACCGTTGGCGTCCCCCTTGTTACCCTCCTGTGCCAGGGCCTGTTCGAGATTCGTAAACACATTCACATCCACGACACCAGCAAGCGGCCCTGTCGCCGAACCCTGGGTTGACGTATACCCAGTCGAACCCGTGTGAGTGAATCCATCGCTCTCGTCCTCCTTGGTTTCTTCATCAACGTCAAACGACAGCGAAATATCGCGTGCCTTTGGTTTGAGTTCCTCTTCATCAACGAGCACGAAACGGACATTGCGAAGCGCATTGAGAGCCCCGGACATATCTTCGAGCATGCCAGCCTCGTTGCCGTGCGTCGACACGAGACTTTCGACGTTGAACAAGAAGCCCAGCTTTTCCAAATGATGCAGCATCTCGTGGCCGACATCGTCATGGTTGTTCTGAAGCGCGAGGTCGATCTTTCGCGTGAAGGCAGTCACCAACGCCGCGACAGCCTGAGGAAAACAGGCGTCCATGCGCTTCTGGAGCTCCCAGTCGAATGTCTCTGCTTTCTGCTCCTCCTCCGTCCACATCGGATTCTGGCGATGGGCCGCGATGGACCCAGGGGCCTCACGACGACGAGCCTTCATTTTTGTCCGTTGATCCTGCATGCCTAGAATGCCTCCATTCTTGAACTTGTAAACGTGAGCTGCCATCGCTCCGACGGTGACAATGTCGTAAACGCTTGCCTTGCTCTCTTCGCTATTGAAGCTATCGGTTGCCGAGCCAACCCACATCTCTTGCAAGTGGAGATTGACCGGCAAAAAACGAAGTAAAGGGTTCTTTTTCTCCGTACTCGCCTTGAAGTACTCCTTACGATTGTCTCGAGTCACGTATAGTCGCCGGAGGCGTCGCAGCATGTCAATGTACTCCTTCATGTGGTGGCAGCGCTGTACCATCCATTCACGACAGCGATTAATATCACCATCGTCTTGGATCTGTTGGATCAGATTCTCGTAGATACCACGGTCAGTTCCTTTCTGACGCTGCTTGTCAAAAGCTTGAAGACGAGCGAGATCGTTTTCAGCGATCATGAATTGTTTGGTTCGGTGGCGGATCATAATCTCGATAATTTGGCGCGGAATGCAGTTGCTGAAACGGCTCTCAGTCAAGTCCTCCACGACCAGAAGACCGAGTTCTCGAATGTGGTACTGGCTGCTCATTGAGTGTGCAGGAACCAGACCGTTAGCAATACCAGCAAGGCCATACTTGGTTCGAGCAGCCTTTGGCAAGACGGTGTGAACAGACATCTTCGGCGGGATCGACTCGAGGCCGAACTGCTTGTACGAGTGTTCGGCTGCGATCAAAGTCACTTGCTCACTACGAGCGCCAGTCGTAACTAAGACATCCGTGGAAACAGTAAACTCGGCCACAATCGAAAGACTCGTGAGAAGCGAGTTCATGCCATCGTTCGAGTCCGGCTCCGATTCCTGTTCAAACAGCTCGTCAATCGCTTGCGAGGTTTGGATGTCGACAGAGGTCTCATCACACGATGTTTGGGTTTGTTGCGAGCCATCCTCGCCACTGCTCCGCCTCTCCATGGCTGCCAACACTCTTTCGGCTGTCATCTCCGAGTGATGATCGGTCCTTGATGCTTCAACCACCCCACTGTTGACCGCGTACACAACAAGACGGATACGATCTTCCATAGTAGATGAAAGGGGGATACGAGGCACAGCCATAAACGAGTACAAGTGACGGCCGCTTGTGAAAGAACCGGACAGATCTTTCTTCGAGGCCTCGACGGTATCGGTGTTGCTGATTTGTCTCCACACGTTTGCACCAGTCATAGGATCGATCGTCAGTCGCTGGATCGCGACAAAGCAACCTAGCGGAAACTCCTCATTCGTCTCGAGTGTCATTGACAAGCCAATAAAGTCATCCGGCGACGGTTCTTGGGCACGCTGCAATCGAGCAAATGGCGCATCGGCGAGATCCACAATGCTGTCGTGGTCGTCATCATCAAGTACATCGCTGATATTGCCATCACTCCAACGCTCGGAGGAGCTGAAGGCGAAACTTGGTGTGCGAATTTCGTCGTATATGTCAGCATCCGCGGTGGGGGTGGAGCTTGTTGCGTCAATATCTGCATCTTTGAGCGACTTCGCAGTCGAGTTCCACTGCAAGAAAATGAGACAACACGGAGGAATTGACTCGGGGAGCCATACAGTGAAGATGTAGAACCACGGGTACGAGACCGCGCGGTTTCTGCGACTGACGAGCTGAACGATCGAAGAAAGCAAGTAGACAGCCGTGACAACACCAATAAGTGTGTAGTACAAACGCAGCGCCTTTACGAGTACTACCTGGTGCGCACCTGTCGAGTTACCCACGAGCAGTTTGCCTCGGCGCATTACCATGATTCCAAGAGCCATGACGATAACTGTCAACGCAAGGAACAGCGCCGAGGTCACTGTCGTCGACACCAAGAAGAACTTGTCCTGGTTCTGCGCATAGCAGCTCCACATGTACCCTTGGATCTCTGAAAACACATTGTTTGTCGAATCCAGGTCACCATCCTTGCATTGTTGACTAGCGTACGAGTAGGACGCGGCTTCAGCTGCATAAACCTTCGAGATGAGATCCTGGTGGTAGAACAAGAAGGCTGCCTGGAAAATGTAGAACATCATGTTGAGAGTGACGAACGCGATGACTGTCTTGACTTTCGGAACCTTGCGAAGGGTCAAGTTGAGCACCGTACCCCAGTGGAAGCACACGGCAGTGAGCATCGTAAATGTGAAGCAGAGGAAGATCCGGGAAATGTAGAAGTAGACACTACTGCGGTTGATAACCCACACAATGTTGTTGATGATCGCTGTGATCAATGCGAGTAGCGTGCAGATCGCCGTGATGTCTGTCCAAATTGAGCTGAAGCTGAACGAGAGGCCGTTGCTGCGAATCACAACTGTGCAGAAGAACAACGTTCCTGTTAGCACGACCATTGTCACGTATGTGTACGGACTTGCAACTGGTTCGTTAGTGATTTCCACCGAGATAGACGAAAAAGTACCACTCGAGACAACTCGCCCCTTGCTATCCAAAATCTCAATCTCGGCGATATTGAGCCCACTGTACGAAATCGGCGGGTTCTGCACTTGGTCAACGAATAGCACGACCCATCCTGGTTTGATGGAGGAGTCAAGCGTCAAGAACCACTCATTTTCGCTTGACTTGTACGTGGTCGAAGTAAAAGACCTTGGACCGGACCGACCTGGCGCGTCAAGTACCTGTGTGGGATCGCTACTGCTGCTGCCCAGGGAATTCTCAAATGTAATTTCGGCGCTCTGGATCACTTGATCAGGGACCACGGTCCACGTCCACTTTGCATGAGACGAGAAGTCCCATCGTGCTCCATACGCTAGGTGGATAACTGATCCCTTTGCGATGGCTGAGCTTGTGTAAAACGAAAGCGTCGCGTTACCAGTGTTGCCAGGGTAAATGTTCTCTGGCACAAATGAGCCGCTCGTCAAGGAGGACTGCTCCAAAGGAGACAGGCGGTAGAATGTGCTATACACGTAGCCCTGCGGAGTGCTGTACTCGAAATACACCGGCACAAGATTGACTCCGGTCGAATACACTGTCGTCGTATTGCTGGCAGATTTGTCCACACCACTGGGCGTTGTCACGTGGTCGAAAGTGATCGCGAACGTCTGGTTTGTCGTGTAATCCTCAGGGATTGCGACCGTAAGATGAGTCGTTCCATTCATCAGCGACACGGAGCAGCTCGCAGTCGTGTTCAACGCGACCTGCGTCTTCGACAAGATGCACTTGGGCCGCTTGCCGAAAACATAGTCCGGGGGACTCGCGAGCACGATCTGCTTGAGCGTGTAGAGGTCTCGCTCTCCCGGTTGGAAGAACGCACGCTTGATCTCGGACGGATTGAACGTCACGGAGAACGTGGCGTTCGTCTGACCCGGGTACGCGTTCGCGACGTTGCTCCAGACATTGGACTCGAGCACGGGGCCGAGACAGCAACTGTCCGTGCAGCTGAAGCTCGCGCCCTGCGTAAAGTTTTTCTGGACGTCGCTCGCACAAAAGTCCTTCTTGTTCGGGTCATTGAGGCACGTCGGGAAGAGCAGACACGGGAACCATGTCTGGCCGCGCTGAGACAGGCGGCCGCCGTACGTGCAACACGACATGCCGAGGCAGAAACCGTAGGCCGTGTTGAACTTGTCGTTGGCCTGGCCGTCCGGCGCCACGCAGCACGCGAGCGACGGGTCGCTCGTGGGCACGGAGATGTTGGAGTGGAGATCGTTCGTGCAGCAGGCCGTGCAGTCGTCCTGTGGGTAGGCGGGCGTCGGGGCGGGCGTCGGCGGCGGCGGCGTCGTGGCGACCACGCCGGCCTCGTTGCCCACGCTGCCGGCCGAGCCCGCGCGGCTCCCTCCTTGCGCGGCCGCCACGAGCACGAGCACGGCGAGAAGCGTCGCTATCGCCAGCCCTCGCGTCCGTACATGCTGGCGCATGGGTGGTGGCGAAAGTAAATGGCGGCGAGAGAACCACTTGTTTCGAGCCGATCTTTAAACAGTCGTCGCGGAGGCTACAGAGCACGGATCGAGCTCGGACTTGGACGAGACGACGCGCCGAGTCGCGGGCTCGACGCCAATGCCGATGGGTGTGGTACGGAGAAGCTTCCTCGCGCGCGCGGAGGCCTCCCGTCGCGTCCGTGGCGGATCCGCGTAGTGAGGAGATATGCAGGACTGTCGCCACCTGGTTCCATGGCACGGGCACGCAACACTGGCGGAACAAGCCGGAATCTTTCTAAATTTAGAGATCGGACGCCCGAGTTATCCATCCAGCTGGCGGTCAATTTGTCGAAATTTCGGAAAATACACACTCCCCGTGGTTGTTCGATTGTGTCTTCAGCAATTTCAGACACTGGCAAAACAAGGTGGATACGAAAGTGAAAACCGGTTTCTGATTAAACAGTGATACCGGTACGATACCGGTAGTTCCTTCTCTTCAACTAGTTGAAGGACGGACATCCACAACGTCAGCATCCTCGTCCTCCTCCCTCCCTCCCTCCTGAGCAGCTCTCCATGCGTCTTCTCCCGGCTTCCAGCGTGGCTCTGGCGCTCGCGACGGGCGCATTCGAGCGCGTCGTGGCCGAGCACTGGGCCGTGATCGTCGCGGGCTCGCAGGGCTACTGGAACTACCGCCACCAGGCCGATGCGTGCCACGCCTACCACGTCGTGCGGCGCCACGGCATCCCGGAAGAGAACGTCGTGGTCATGATGTACGACGACATCGCCCAGAACCAGATGAACCCGTTCAAGGGCAAGATCTTCAACCGCCCGGCGAACGCGAGCTCGGGCGAAGGCCCCCTGGAGGTCTACGAAGGCTGCAAGATCGACTACCGCGGCGACGACGTCACACCGGAGAACTTCCTCAGCGTGCTGCTGGGCAACGCGACGGCCACGAACGGCAAGAAAGTACTTCAAAGCGGCGCGGACGATCGGGTATTCGTCAACTTTGTGGACCACGGCGGCTCGGGAATCGTCTCGTTCCCAAATGAGAAGCTGCTCACAGCCACGGACCTCACGGCTACGCTGGAGAAGATGTACGAGCAGAAGCGGTACAAGGAACTGGTCTTTTACGTTGAAGGTGCGTGGATATGTGCGTGGACAGGTGTATTGAGTGAGAGAACTGACTGTGGGTTATTGGACAGCGTGCGAGTCTGGGTCGATGTTCCTTGATGAAGATATGACCAAGATCAATGCCTTTGTGACGACAGCGGCAAACGCCACTGAGTCATCTTGGGGGTACTTCTGTCCGCCGATGGACATTATCGACGGTCAATCGATGAACACGTGCCTCGGCGATCTGTACTCGTTAAACTGGATGGCCGACAGCGACCGCACTGACCTTTCTGCCGAGACTCTTCGTGAGCAGTTCCGCATTGTCAAGGCGCAGACCAACTTGAGCCACGTGAAGGCCTTCGGTCCCAAGCACATTCGCCACGAGATTGTTGGCAACTTCCAGTCAAACTACGACGAAGCACCAAGCAGTACTGGATCAGATGATTCGGACGACAACGCATCTGACGATCACTCCCATCTCCTTAAATCTGATGCTTCCCACCCCTCGCTCGCCGGCGCCGTCAAGTCTCGGGATGTAAACGTTGTACTTGCCTTCTACAAGTACTTGCGCAGCGCTAGCGGACCTGAGCGAGAAACTTTCGCGAAGGAGCTGATCCGTGAAATTGAAAGCCGTGAGCGAGCCGATCGACTCTTCGAAAAGATCCGTGCGGGATCACGCCGAGTGAACCATAGCGGTGCTTCACCGACGAAGTCGCAGAAGGTGGCCTGTCGTGACGCCATGTTCAAGGCGTTTAAGGAAGAATGTGGAGACAAGAGCGACGAGGAAATCGGAATTGGACACGGCTTCACGAGCTACAGTCTGCAGTATGCGCAGGATCTGGCCCAGATGTGTGACACATTTGGAGACATTTCGACCGTGCGAGCCGTCCTTCGCGAAACTTGCGGACATGAAACCAAGCTAGCGGCGGAGAAAGGTGTTGTTTTCGACGGTGCTGTGTTGGCTTTGGCTTGACGACCGACGGAGATTTCGACGTTCATGTTTTCCCTCATTCATAACTTTCTAATTAGTCTCCCTCTTATCTTACAACCTACTCGAACTTGAGTTTCTTCTCATTCCCTAGTAGCGGCTTGATATCCAGAATGGACATGAACGACAATGCGTCTTGCACAACGTACTCGCGGATACCAGTCTCGGGATTCTTGGCGAACGTCCCTGGCGCTGTGGAGTCGATGAACAGTAGCCGTCCTACATCATCCGCAACTACGTGGAGCTGTCGATCAAAAATACTGTGCTTGTTGCCGATCACCGACGACGGCTGGACCCCTTGCGCCTTATATCGGACTTGGGTCGCTTGCTCCGTGTCTTTGGATGCCGTCACATATGTCCCGTCGCGGTTACTCTTGACCAGGCCAATGGCCATGGCTCGTTTGATCGAATATTTGAATGTGACCGGTTCTTTGCCGAAGCCAGCATCTGTGAACAGATAGTCGCCTGCGAGGTGAACCAGGGCGCTTGGACCCGATGCGTACAGCAGCTGTAGAAGCGAGCCGATGGAGGTTCTCGTTAGCAGCGCGCTATCGCTGATGCACTTTGGTTCATAAGGGTCAATGCCGAGGGCCTGACACGCAAGGATCGCGTCCCACCCAACGAGAACGTAGCGCGACTGCAATAGCTTTATGACTTCATTGCTAGCAATCCGACGGTACTCAGTGAAAAGCATGGAGAAACTGATGACCGAGCCAGACGCCGCAAGAATCGATAGGAGCACAAAGAGATCACATATGATCTCGTTTCCCCAAAAGTTGGCAATCCTCGGGTTCCCACCGTACACGCCGCGTTTGTATGGCTCGTCTTGCTTCATCATAGTCGTCGTACCATTGAACACGAGAAGCAGAAAGAAGATCAAGCAGAGCAGTAAGTTGTATACCTTGTAGCTGAGAAAGAGTGCAGTCGCATCGACGTACCACTCGATCTTGTCGCGCGTGGCCGACTGGATGAGGTTAATGTTGCGGATGCAACGCGCGAGGAACTTGAAGCCTAAGCGAAAGATCGAATGGACAAGACACATTCCCCATGTGATCTTCGTCAAGGCCGCACAGAGAAACACGAAGTTCTCTGGATTGACCTGCTTACCTAGCATCCACGTGCCCATCTCAAGAATAATGTAGCTCATGCGAAGGTTCACGATTCCGTCGAGCACGCTCAGCCAAATGTACAGCCAGTGGTTCATCCAGATATCTGAGCCCATGAATAATGAGCCGCGGAAGACGATTGATGACTGCTCGTGGTCAGACAGCATCGAAGCGATTGGCATGAATGGTGCGACGTACTTCATCCATCGCGCTGTGCCTTTGGTGTAGCGCATCGATTGAGGTGTATACGACACACTCCGAGTCTGCATGAAGACGGCAACGATGCCCTGAAAGATCATGACAATCGAGACTATGCCGTAGGCTGAAGTGATCAGATAGCCAAGCCAGCCGGACTGCGGTAGCGCAACGTTGACGACCGCTGCATAGTTGGCGGGCTCGACTCGGAAGAGCCCCCACTGCCAGTCTGGGTTGCGTAGGAGCGGTAGTGCGCGGCAGTCGCTCGACTGAAACTCGACATGGAAGTCGCCACCAGCCCAGTAGGATTGATGCACCATGAGGTCCGTTTGATACTCAAAAGGACGGTCCGGTCGACCTCGGCACTTAAGGAAGGCGGCACCAGGCTCACCAAAGTCTCGCTCGACGCCCGTTTGGATCGCACGATCAAGCTGCAGTGTCTCGAAGTTATCGAGAATCTCTCGGTGGCAAAGGTTTTCGTCACCACCATGGTTTGCTGTGCAGTTGTCAACCCAGTCGGGCTTGAGGTTGATCACAGAGCCTTTCGGGGCTGAGATGCTGTAGAGGAAAATCTGCGTGCGGCGTGGTCCTTTCCCCCAGAAGTCGTCGTAGTTGAGTGTCATGACCGTCGCATTCATCGAGTTCACACGCACACATGTGCTGCGATCCTCTCCAAGGTTCTCAGGACTGCGTCGAGGCGCCGAGAAGAACCTGTAAGACTTGCCAACTTCGTTGAGATCGGCCAGCTCGGGTACCTTAACGGCATCATCCAGCACGATGTCATAGCTGATTCCTCCATCGCGAAGCCGTGCGCGGATCGCGTCATATCGCGCCGAGACGTAGACCACCACGGGATTCTCGCGGAGCCCCGTTAGCAACGTAAGAGCAGTAGCTGCGGCGTTGAGCGTGAGCAAGAAGAGCCGACGGCCCGTGAGCACTTGGCGCGTGCCGCACACGCGCATGTCCCCAAGCTCCTGATAATGACAGAAATCTCAGACGTCAGCTAACCCCAACTTGAACTTGGGAATGGATGATCTCCGTGAGACTGGAAATAGCGCCACTGACCAGCTTGCAGTCGAGTGATACGCGCATATTCCGCAGATAAGAATGCCCACCGCATTCTTGTCTGCGTCAATCGTTGAGCTCACCTGCGTTCCACACTAAACACTTGCATGACGAAATCCAAACGCGAGATGCGGTATATTCTCTCGTCGGTAAGCCCGACTCACGGACCACAGCAGCAATGATCATGCCCATCACCGTTGCGCTCCATAAATATCCATTTGCCATCAAGTGCTCGAGCACGACTGGGGCGATGCCTTCCCTTGAATGCGAACGCCCTCTCTTCCTCTTTCGTCCTCCACGGGGCGAAAGCTTCCTTGCGATAAATACCGGTTCGTTCGACTCCCGTCGCTCTTGTCACAGCGTCTTCATCCACGCAGTCGACGTGATCTGCGCGAGGAACTCGACCTTTTGCATGCCGCGGCGCATGAGCTCGAGCAGCGCGTGCGGGAACTGGACCACGAGCACGACCTCCATGGGTGTGTGGTTGCTTGGTTGCTTTTCTCTTTCTGGCCGGCGAGACACGCGAAGCAGCGAGCGGGAGGCGACACAGGCGCGGGCCGCGGTCGGGTCTTTGCTGCTTGGAGCCAATTTAACGAATGAAGCGAGCCGCTTCCGGTGCATTAGTAGAGCCCTGCGGTTCTTCCCATCACTCGGTGGTTGACGCAGGCTGCGTCGACGCAATGCCCAGGCGTCGACGCCGCGACTCTGACGTCGCCAGTGGCGGGATGCTCAGCGGCGATGACGCCGATGGAAGGAAGCACGGGTTCGTTCGAAAAAGAAACGCAAGCTATTTCGACCAATGAAAACCATGTATTTTACATTTATAACCAATTAATGAAGAGAAGGAGAGGAGCAGGCCGATCATGACGCAGGTGCGTGCCAGTCATCATGCGCGAAATCACTCGAGCGGAAGGCAGCCACGGTGGGTGGACGATGGACCATGCAAGAGAGAGAGAGAGAGAGAGAGAGAGAGATTGAGAGATCGATCTTCCATAATTTGTGTGGGTCCCCGACCCTTCATCTCCGGCCGCCAGCGGGACTCGTCACTATCCGCTGGCCAGCAGCTCCCGGAGCTGCTCGCTCGAGGTCGTCCTCGAATGCGCTGAAGCCGCCGTTGTCGCGCGCCGAGTCAACCTCGATGCGATTGTCCTGGACGACCACGACGTGCACATTGCCGTCCGCGTCCTTGCGTCTCGATGCGCAGGGGCCTCGCTGACGGCAGAGCCACACGAGAAACACGAGCAGCGCGAGGCCGCCGGGCAGCGCCACCAGCAATCGCGTGGAATCGTCCATGGTCTCTTCTTGGTGGGGAAGTCGGTGGAGAAAGCGAGCTAAGAAGTCGTCGGGCCTTGTGGGCACGAGAGCCGAGTTCCAATTGTGATGCGCACCACTCGGGGTCTCCATGTGAATCTTGCCATTGCAAAGAGAGGCGAGGGCCACACAAGCAAAAAATGCTCGTCATGGGTACAGCTGGGTGGCCCGGATCTGGCCATTGGGGAGAATGCTCTGAAACCATCAGAAAGACAGGAATCTCACCTGCCAAATGAGGAATGAGGAATGAGGAATTATTGCAGTGATAAATGATCGGACAGCAGATGACGCATCGCATCGAGTCCGTTTACAAACGACAAAAGGGAGGGTTTCACTCAGCATGGGTATGGAATCGACATGGAGGATTCAGGCTCATTATATCAGTATTGTAAGCAGTCATTGTGAAACCAGTTTACAGTCATCGAGACTCCAGTCACTGACAGCGGTCAGTGGCTTCTGTGGGACTCGGCGGATGGGTGAATGGCGAAGGCGAATGGCGAGCGGCAGGTGAGACCGTGATGAGAGTCCAGAAGGCCGACCATCCATTCTCAGTTGGTGGTGGAAGGGGCTCAACTGCCACCACCGAACAGAGTCAGTGTGACTGCTACCACCAGCTGACGGGAAGACTCTGCGACGTGTGAGCAGAAGAGTTCAGTCCGTGTCACTCTGACGTGGTTGGGGAAGTTCCCAACCAAAACGTTGGTGATACCTGATACCTGCAGTGGTGGCGAATTGCACCCTCGTCAGTCGGATGCATCGAGGCGACAAGGACGAAGAAGTGAAATGCTCGAGTTCACAACAAAGCCAGCGTGACCTTTCCACGAAACCTCGCAAATTTATCATAGCATGGCCTCAAGCTAAACACAGGGGAATGAGAACTTGTCAAGATCCCACAAGCTAATAGAGCACTTGAACTCCATGCGCGAGGCACGCTCTCGAGCTCTACAAATCCCATCGAGCCAGGCCCGTCGAACCACCCTCTTCAAGATTCAAATTCTAATCGATCCTCTGGTTATGTCCAAATTAGTAGATGCGGCCCCTTTTGCATGATACAAATCGGTTTTGCTACTACTTTAGAGCTAATCAAGCCTATCCATCTGGAGTGTCCACATGGCACAGTTTGGTCACACCACCATCCTGTTTACTCCATCCGAACAGCCTTTACGTTGCTTTACAGTCGCGATAACGTTGCTCCCATTCTCAATGCACCGGCTATGTGCAACAAGTCCTCCAAGACACGAACATAACCGTGCCTCTCACGTATCAGCCACGCTGGCCACGCCACAAGCTCACTTCTGCGCCACCAGTGCTTCCTCTTCCCCCCTCCTGCTCACACTCATCGATAAGCTCATGAAACCAATCTCGCTGTACGCTGTGGCGCTTCTCGCGGTCGTGTTTGCGCTGCCGACGTCGGCGTCCAACTCGACTGATCCCCCAAGCAACTCGACGACCTCAAAAGAGTACCGCGTCAAGTCAGGAATCCGCACATGGGTCGATCCAGACACGCCCGCAGATCGTCAAACCTACAAGTCGTCGCGAGGGCGCACGTGGGAGCTCGTTATGAGCGACGAGTTCAACATCCCGAACCGCAACTTCCGCCCCGGCCAAGACCACTTGTGGACATCACTCGAGAAGCCCGACGGCGTGAACGCTGCGATGGAATACTATTCGCATAACATGACGTCCACCACCTGCGACGACTCGACTGGCACTTGCTACTTCTTCATCAAAATCGTGGACGAGCACATCCAATTCAGCGTGTACAACATGTACACAAATCCACCGGGGTACCAGACCGTAAACATGTTTTACAGGGCGGGGATGGTCCAGTCCTGGAACAAATTTTGCTTCCAAGGTGGAATGCTTGAAGTCCGTGCGCAACTACCGGGTGCTGTGAGCCAGAAATCTGGTAATCCTGATTTGGCCAAAGGACCGAGCGGCCGAGTCTCAGGGCTCGATCAAGATCAAATTACGTACTATCCGACTTGGCCAGGTATCTGGATGATGGGAAATCTTGGCCGCGCAATCTTCAGTGCATCTACCAACCGCATGTGGCCATTCTCGTATAATCGATGCGAACCTGATGTATTTGACCCGAAGAACCAGCGTATTAGTGCCTGTGACTCGAACCCAGGGCACGGCCTCAACCCAAAGCAAGGCCGAGGAGCTCCTGAGATTGACCTTCTTGAGGGAGGCGGCGATGCGATCTCTTCTTCACTTCAAATCGGCCCAGGGATGCCACCGGACTTTCGCTTGTACCCCGTTGACAAGTTCAAGGATGCTAAAAACATCTACTGTCTTTACCAAAGTAGCTGCCTTACGCCCGGAGCCAATCATCCTGGCGTGCCGACTTCGCTATACAAGTCTCGACGTCACAACTCGTGGTACCAAGGGCTGCGGTATTCAAGCAACCCGTTCTGCGCCACTGATCCATCGATGGTGCAGACTTTCGCTGAAATTTCAGCATCTGTAAAGAACATCGAGGTAAACCAGTGCACAGTAAAGCTCTGCCCAGGATCGTACGACGCATATGCAGATCTCTCGCTCACCGATGGAAAGGGGGCGTATCACTGGGGCATCAACTATAACGGCACTTGTTTCCCCAAGATGAACGCGTACACCGGATCTTACCTGTGTGATCCTGATAACCAGAACAAGATGTGCGAGAAACCTCGCCCCGATTCTCAGCCCAAGTCGAATGTGATGAAGGAGTTCAACTATCAGATGGATGCGATATCGTCCAACTGGCCGGTTCATCTTGGTGCCTACACCGACTACCTCGTGTATCAGATCGAATGGGTGACCGGGTCGAATGGGTATGTGCGGTGGATGCTTGACGGTTACCCCATCTTTGAGGTGACGTCGGATGCCTTCCAAAACGTGCCTCAGGATGACACTAAGTCGAACCCACAGAAAATCATGCTGGAGGAGCCGATGTATCTGATTTTCAACGTCGCTCTGTCCACTTCCTGGGGTGCAAAGCCGAAGAACACAAACTCTGTCTGCAGGGGAGACGGCAAGAACGAGAAGGTGAACCGAATCTGTGATGAGTACCCGATGTATATGAAGATAGACTATATTCGTTTGTACCAAGACCTCGGGGACGACCTCGACGATGACAGTTACATGCAAGTTGGGTGCGATCCAGCGTCCCACCCAACGAAGCAGTGGATCAACGATCATATTGAGGAGTACACTGACGATGACAACCCGGCGATCGATGTCGCTGGTGGTGCGGTCTGCACAACTGACGACGACTGTACGATTCTCCCCGAAGGGGATTTACAATTCATCAAGCTCATCACTGGCACGTGCAAGAACAAGCGTTGCTCGTGCACCAGCGGGAAAACATGGGGAGGCCCACGCTGCACGATTGCTCTTGACTTGACGAAGGCACTCACAGCCAAGGGCGGCAAAGTGGAAGGATATGGACCACCTTTTGAGCTCGCTGCTGGTATCGCGGTTATGGTTGTATTCCTCACTACGATCTCGGTCTGGATTGCCATGCGTAAAGCCCACAACGATGCGAAGGCTGCACTTCGTCAAGCGATGGCTGAAAAACAGCATTCCGTTCGAGGGTCAAGCGACTTGGTGGATTCGTATGGACCATCTCGAACCGACTATAATCACAACTTTATCTGAATGCTTTTCAATGTGTGTTGCACTCAGTCAATTCTCAAGTGGTTCGCGACGAATCCTCGTTAGATTAAGTATAGTATCTATTGTCAAAATCAGACTTTTTGCCACCCGTCATAAGCTCACACAGAGAGACCCAAACACGGTTAACAAATTGGATAATCCAGGGTCCATCTAAGTTAACCCTTGGTGAACCACACAGTGACCACAGCGGCAAATGGGCAGGATGGATTCGGCCGCTGGCGTGCGGTCACGGTCGTGTATGTGTACGGCGCCTAGTTGGTGACCACAGCGAGAGTAATGGGCGTCTCTGTATGTAGTCTCCGGCGCTGGCCTGCGAACTTCGAGCGGTACGGCCGCATAGCGGGAGAGCGCAGTCAGCGCCGGAGTCGCTGTCCTCCGGAGGTGCTAAACTTTATTTGGCCGTTTGTGACGTCGTTCCCGTGCTTCTACGTTGAAGAACTTCGTGTGGGGCTGCTAAGATAATTGCGCTGTAATAGGGTCGGAATGCTCTTCTGAAAGAGGCATTCGGCGTGAATGCGAACTCTATAACAAAAGCGTCCTGAAGAGGGAATGTATGGGTGGAAATCCTGAGTCACCTATATCGGGGTGAAGTTTTATAATAAGGGGCTGGCTGCATGATTTATATGATAAATAAGGGTTAGCTAAATAAATAAGGGCTATTTAGTGGTGTATTTGCAATTCATTTGGCCAGAATAGATGACTTTGACAATACATAATCATACTATTTCTCTTATCTTCAGGGCTTGGAAAAAATAAATCAAATAAAAATAAGAGGCAATAAAATAGCAGAAATAATTTATTGCAGGAGGTCTCAATACGGGTCAATATCCGGGCCATTCAGCCCGTGTTTCGACCTTCCTGAAATGCCTCTCAGTCAACGCCGGCGGCAGCCCGCAGCGGCCCACTGCGGCCCGCGGCTGTGCTGAGTGGCAATGGGCGCCGAAGCGCGATTTATTGGACGAAAGTGCGCGAATTCGTCTGCATCGCGGCCGCAATTTGTGATCCAGAGCCATCTCAGTGCTCCGCAAACATAAACCTCTCGCAGGACTCTCCGCCACCCCACCTGCCATGGAGACCGCTGCAGTCACCACGTAGTCGCGCCAGACGCGCTCTTTCACGCGACGCCTCGGGTCCAGTTGGGCAACCGTCGTTCTCAAGACTACGTGGCTATGCCAAAGCGCTTCAAGCACCCCATGATGGCTCCGATGCATTCCGACGACGGCTTCGATGAGACAGTGACGGTGTCATTCGCGGATCGATGAGACAGTGACAGTGTCATTCGCGGATAAGTGTCTCCGTCGTTCACCCGAGGACTCCGTCCACGTCGGCCTCCGTTGGGTTCCAGCTATGCCTAGCGAATTTGAACGGCTTCCTCGACTGCAGGTCGCGTTCTCACAACTGAGCGACAGTCGATGCTCCCTACTCGATGTTTATGTTCTCCTTGAGTGCAACATGCGCCGATGGAATGTGCTTGCGTATTGACTGCGATATACAGAATCGAGGCGCGCAAGCGTCAGCGCTGGGGAGAACATGCGCTAGCCGGTATGTGTCAATACAAAAAATCTATACTTTATTGAAATAATTTATTGATTGAGACAGTTCCTCCATGTTTACTCTATGTTTACATGTGATTCCTGGGAATCAGTTGCCGGCGCGTCACCAAGGATTGTGAGCGCCGGGCAATGATGGACGCCGCCACAAATGATGGCTGCCACCACGATTGATGGGTGAATAAATCCAGGCCATGTAGGACACAGAACTCTGCAGCGCTAGCTCCCTACACCCACCATTTTCATCCCAGGAAATATAGCTCATTCGGTCTTCTACCATCTACTGCTCAAGTCAACTCGCCCCTCCTAAGTCAACCTCGGCCTCGCCTAAGTCCACCCTCGGTCCCGACTAAGTCAAGCCGTCTCACGTTATCAGCACTGAGACTCACCGCCAAGCCGACCCGACCCGTCAGCCCGGACCTCTCACCGACCCGTCGACTCGCCGACCCGACCCGCGCAGGCTGTTGGACCGCTCGCTGACGCGAACCTCTCGCCGTCCCTCTGCCCGCCGCGCAAGACCCGCTTGAACCCGACCCGTGGACTGTCCCCCGGTCCCTGCGTTGGCCTGCCCGTTCAAGCCGAAGCCCCTGCTATAATTGCCGTGGATCCGTGGCGTGGCCTCTAGCCGAGTTGCCTGCCCCCATTCCCGCTTGCATGGGTACGAGTGCCGCCAACACAACGAAGACGAAGAAGGTGCTCAACCTCTCCGCCGCTGGGCCAGCCGTCAAGACCGTCAAAGTCCGGAGCCGCCGCCGTTCTCGCCACGTCCAGACGTTCGACTCGCGCTCCGACTTTAAGCGCATCCGCTCCCTGAAGGAGGACGACCAGAAGGCGCTCGACAAGCTCTGTGACGACCTCCAAGCCTCCATCGAACGCACGGTCCAGCTCCAGCACCGCTTCGTCGAGGAGCTCAACAAGCACGCCGCCGGCTGCAACCGCACGAAGGCGATCGTCAAGGCTCTCGGCATTCTCCCGTTCCATTCGGACTGCCAGCGCAAAGTCGTTGACACTGCCATCTTCGACATCTTGCGGTCGGACGAAGTCGCTGCCAAGCAAGCCGCCGACGAAGCTGCGAAGAAGAGGCGCGAAGCGCACGACAAGAACTGCTTCTCCTGCTACGCTTGTGTCAACTACTAGCTTGTAACTTGTTCTAAAGACACTTAGTTCGTTTCCAAAATGTCTGACTTGGAAAAACTCAAGTTCCCAGCACTTGATGTTGCTGGAACGAACTACATCGTTTGGGCACTTGAGGCTTACAACTACCTCTGTGCCGATGGTCTTGGAGCAACGGTTGACCCCGCGTTTGTAGTACCTGTTACAAGCAATGCTCAAGCAGAAGAGAGACGTCGTAATGCTGCCCGTGCAGTGTGCCTGATCCTTAGACACTTGCACAAGGACTTGAAGTTCAACTACTTGGAAGAGCAGAACCCTGCGGTGATATGGCAGAGCCTGAAGCTTCGGTTTGACACTGACCGGAAGCAAGCAATGCTGCCTTTGCTGAACGACGAGTGGAATAAGTTGTGTTTCTACAACTTCAAGACGGTAACAGAGTACACGACGAAGCTTTATGGCATCACGAGTGAGCTGTCATGGTGTGATCGCAAGATCACTGAGTCTGAGAAGATTGAGAAGACTCTGACGACTTTCCACCCGTCAGAACGTATCCTGGCGATGCAGTACAGACGCATGAACCATGACACCTTCGACAAGCTTGTTGCTGTGCTGTTGCTCGACGAGAAGCACGGCTTGCTGCTCCAACGCAATCATGATGAGCGCCGCTTGCCCCCAACACCTGGTTCCACACCCGAAGTGAACTATGGTGATGCTGGTGGACAGAACCAGCAGAAGCAAAAGCGCGGAGGCAAGAAGCAGTGGAAAGGACGGCACGGCAAGCGTGGTGGCTATCGGAACGCCAAGCCCCATGCGAGGAACGGATGCAAGGTGACATCACAGAAGGACGCATGCCACAAGTGCGGGCTGTTCGGACACTGGGCCAAACAGTGCAATACGCCTGCATTCCACTGTAAGTTGTATCAACAGTCTCAGCATGCAAAGTCCACTGACAGTACAAAAGGCAAGAAGACAGTCTCCGGCAAGAGAGTCTCGTTCATGTCCGACCTCTCCGATGACAGTGAAAGCGAATCGCACTGCGTTGAGAGCTTTGTTAGCGTAGTCGCTGAAGGGGGAGATGGGGCCTTGTGTCTCATCGACTCCGCCACGACGCATGTTATACTCAACGAAAAACGGTTCTTTGTCAGTCTTGATCCCTCTCTGGCACCAAGTAGCGTCACGACTGTGGGTGGATCGAGTCCGATCGCGAAGGCAGCTGGACACGCCCGCATTGCTTTGCCGAACGGCACTGTGATTGACGTCCAAAGGGCTGTGTACGCGCCAGCATCCCCTCGTAACTTGCTCAGCTTCCATGATCTGCGGAAGAATGGCCTCCACATCCACACGGCGACCTCGTCGGATGGAGCAGAGTGCCTAAGGCTAGTGGACAAGGACGGAAATGTGATGGAGGAGTGCTCACAGGCTGGCAATGGCCTATACTTCTCGTACATCAATGCCACGTCTTCGCCCAACGCCACCTACCTTGCAGAAGTGCCTTCACGTGCCGACAAGGATGCGTTGTTGCTATGGCATGATCGCATGGGCCATCCAGGACGAGGAATGTTGAAGAAGATTACCAAGGCCGTTCGGGGCATACCTTTGAGTGCTCTCAGTATCCCAAGGCGCCTCCCTCGGGTCTGCCCGCCATGCACGATGGGGAAGCTTCCGAACAAGAAGAAGAATTCGTTCTCCAGCGAGACGTTCAAGCCTCACAGCCACTTCGAGACCCTCGTGAGCGACGTGTGTGGGCCCATCTCGCCACCCTCAGGACCATTCAGCTACTATATGGTGGTGAAGGACACATCGGCGCGTTTCTCCAAGGTACAACTCCTCACTTCCAAGAACGAGGTGATGCCAAAGCTGCTTATCGCCATCATCCAGCTGAAGACACAGTTCCCAAGTCACCCCATCAGGAACGTCCGCGTCGATAATGCCTCGGAGTATGTCTCGAAGTCATTTCAAGAGTTCTGCGCCTCGTCCGGCATAACCTTGGAGACCTCTGTACCCTACGCACACAACACGAATGCTGAGAATTTCGTGAAGCTTGTGCAGATGGTAGCTCGCCCCCTACTCCTTCGTTCAAATTTACCTCTGTCGTGTTGGGGACATGCTGTACTCCATGCTGGCGACCTTCTCCTGTACAGACCGTCAGCTGAGAATGTTCTGTCACCGTACGAACTTGCGCATGGCTTCTCGCCGTCTGTCGCACACCTGAGGATCTTTGGCTGCGCGGTGTATGTGCCCATACCGCCTCACCAAAAGTCTAAGTTCGGACCGAAACGACAACTTGGAATCTATGTTGGCTTTCAGTCGCCATCTATCATCCGGTATCTAAGTCCCGAGACTGGTGACTTGTTCGTCGCTCACATCACTATGTGTGAGTTTGATGAGTCTACATTCCCAAAGCTGGGAAGCACTGAGGATGATGACAGCCGCAATCAGTTCGACTTCGATCAGTCACGCACGAAGGAGTCCCACCGTGACCCATACACCGGTCAGGGGGAGAAGGATGTGCGTCGAATCCTACATCTCCACCGTATTGCGCAGAACGCTCCAGATGCCTTCGCGGCTACTGAGCGCGTAACGAAATCGTCGGTCAACGAAGCAACCAACTACCCAGCACCAGTAGCTGTCGATCCAACCCCAGCTACTGTGGTGGCGCCATAAAACAATAAACGTGGTCGCCCCAAAGGTGCCAAAGACCTTGTGCCGCGGAAGCGTCGGACCAGAGCCGAGCTTCATGGTAGCGCAGTTGCTGTTGTGCCTCCTGCTGAGTCACACCCCGATGTCCATACTGGTGCGTCGGTGGACACGCTTGCAGAGGCCAACTTGAGTACGTTCCTTACTCTCAAGGATCAGGATGCCGACCCAACGACAATTGAAGATTGTCGAGCATCGCCCGATTGGCCACAGTGGAAGGCTGCAATCAAGGCTGAGCTCCAATCGTTGCTGAATCGCAAAGTGTTTGGTAGTGTGCAAGAATGCCCTCCAAGTCATAAGCCGATTGGGTGCAGATGGGTCTTCAACCGGAAACGAGACCAAACAGGCAAAGTAGTTCGCTATAAGGCGCGCCTGGTTGCACAAGGATTCACGCAACGGTTCGGCATCGATTACTCAGACACGTATTCGCCAGTCATGACCATGACAACCCTTCGTTGGTTGTTAGCGTTCGCTGCCAGGAACGACATGAAAGTGAAGCAAGCAGACATTGAGACTGCCTACTTGTATGGAGTCATTGACGTCGAGCTCTACATGAGAGTGCCCGAGGGTTTACGTGTTGAGGGGGAGGAGTCGCTGAGGCTCCCATGTGTTCGGATACACAAGTCTCTCTATGGGTTGAAGCAAGCTGGCAGAATTTGGTACTTGCACTTTTCGCAGTACTTAGAGAAGTGTGGTTTTCAGACGCACGAGTGCTCCCCATGCTTGTTCGTCAAGCGAAGCGGCGCCGAGATCGCCATTATTGGGATCTATGTCGATGACATCGTCATGGTGGGCTCTGACGCGGCAGTAGAAGCTGTGATGACAGCATTGAAGGCCGAGTTCAAGGTGAAGGACCTTGGTCTACTCTCATTCTGTCTGGGGTTGCAGATCCACCAGAACCCGAAAGGGATCATGTTGCATCAAGCAACGTACATTGCGAAGCTGCTGGAGCGCTTCAGCATGGGGGAGGTCTCGAGAGCCGCTAAGACTCCCATGGTGGTGCGCAGCTTAAAGCCAGAGAGTGACGTATATGGCCCAAGACGCGGCAGTGAAGAAGTCCTTGGCGAGAAGTATCCGTACAGAGAGGCCATCGGCGCGCTCTTGTACCTTGCCAACTGCTCGCGCCCAGATATCGCTTTCGCCGTTAGCGTGCTTGCACGCTATTCATCTGAACCCACCAAGAGACATTGGTCTGGCGTAAAGCAACTGATGAGATATCTGGCTAAGACCAAGGACTACGGTTTGTTGTATCGCATAGGAGAACTTGCTCGTGATGTTTCCCTGTTGACTACTGACGACATTTATGGTTATGCCGATGCTGGTTATCTGTCAGATCCACACAAGGCTCGTTCTCAGTCTGGCTACGTGTTCGTGTCTGCCGGAGCCGCGATTTCATGGAAGTCGACGAAGCAAACAATCGCCGCAACATCGACAAACCAGTCTGAGATCATTGCACTCTACGAAGCATGCCGCGAATGTGTCTGGATCAGACTCTTTGTCAAGTTTATCCGCAAAGGACTTGGCATCACCAATGAGCTGCCACCCATCGCCATCTACGAAGACAACAATGCATGTATCGCCCAAGTCCAACAAGGGTATATCAAGAGCGATCGGACGAAGCATATCGACCCCAAGTTCTTCTTCATGCACGAGCTCCAAGGCAAGCAACTCGAGGTCAAGAGGATCCCATCGGACAAGAACATTGCAGACCTCTTCACCAAGTCTCTCGGAAGCACCAAGCATTGGGACCTCGTCCGTGGTCTTGGCATGGTGGAGCTCAAGTAGGAAGCCGGCTTTTACCCTCACCACATGCTCGCATGTCGGGGAGTTTTTCCCAGCATAGGATACATACGTAGGAAAGAGAGGGATGTAGGGTCGCTGCGCTGAGGGGGAGTGAGACAGTTCCTCCATGTTTACTCTATGTTTACATGTGATTCCTGGGAATCAGTTGCCGGCGCGTCACCAAGGATTGTGAGCGCCGGGCAATGATGGACGCCGCCACAAATGATGGCTGCCACCACGATTGATGGGTGAATAAATCCAGGCCATGTAGGACACAGAACTCTGCAGCGCTAGCTCCCTACACCCACCATTTTCATCCCAGGAAATATAGCTCATTCGGTCTTCTACCATCTACTGCTCAAGTCAACTCGCCCCTCCTAAGTCAACCTCGGCCTCGCCTAAGTCCACCCTCGGTCCCGACTAAGTCAACCCGTCTGATTGATCGCGAAATCTGGAGCAATAAATAGAATATTGTATTATCAAAGTCATCTATTCTGGCCAAATGAATTGCAAATACACCACTAAATAGCCCTTATTTATTTAGCTAACCCTTATTTATCATATAAATCATGCAGCCAGCCCCTTATTATAAAACTTCACCCCGATATACGTGACTCAGGATTTCCACCCATACATTCCCTCTTCAGGACGCTTTTGTTATAGAGTTCGCATTCACGCCGAATGCCTCTTTCAGAAGAGCATTCCGACCCTATTACAGCGCAATTATCTTAGCAGCCCCACACGAAGTTCTTCAACGTAGAAGCACGGGAACGACGTCACAAACGGCCAAATAAAGTTTAGCACCTCCGGAGGACAGCGACTCCGGCGCTGACTGCGCTCTCCCGCTATGCGGCCGTACCGCTCGAAGTTCGCAGGCCAGCGCCGGAGACTACATACAGAGACGCCCATTACTCTCGCTGTGGCCACCAACTAGGCGCCGTACACATACACGACCGTGACCGCACGCCAGCGGCCGAATCCATCCTGCCCATTTGCCGCTGTGGTCACTGTGTGGTTCACCAAGGGTTAACTTAGATGGACCCTGGATTATCCAATTTGTTAACCGTGTTTGGGTCTCTCTGTGTGAGCTTATGACGGGTGGCAAAAAGTCTGATTTTGACAATATTTTTCCAAGCCCTGCTTATCTTTTGGTTGGGACAAAACGAAGCAAGAACTGATGCAAATTGATGATGATGATGCAGGTGGAGTCGATTGAGTCCAACTAGCGAATCCTAATAGCTGGATTCTCAGCGGGTGTCGACCTAGAGAGAATGAACGGAGGAGCCTGTTGTTGGCCACTACGGACGTAGGTAGGTGACTAGCAGAGAGGGGAGGTCGGTATGACCTTTCGCGGTTCGTTCAGTGGTAGACTTGGGCACTGTGACGTGAGTCCATGACCAGATTAGCCATTGCATGAGCCATCCGGTTATGTGCGAGAACCTGACGAATCCACCTTTTAGCTGACCAGCAGTTCACTGAGTCCAACGACGAATGGATACACTCGTGCTGGTCCAATAACGAATCTCATACGACATTCAAGTCTATCCTGTTCGCTATCGGACCACCACGTAAACTTGAAGTGTGAGCCCAAAAATTCTCTCCGTGTCCACTGTGAAGCTACTATTATTCTCCATCCACATTGTGGTTCCGATCGAGTTCACATCGCAATTTTGTACCAAGCTTCCAAGCCAAGCCACGGGACTCAAGTGCTGCGCAATGAGCTACGCGATTGTGTTCATCGTCATCGTTGTCCTGCTCCTCGTGTTGTGCCTGGCATGCATGAAAAGTGCGACGAAACCACAAGGCAGCAACACTCATACTGGTGCTTTTACCACGAGCTCCAACGATATGTTCGTCGTGAACATGGCCGGGGATTTTGACGCGACCACGGGTTACACTTCGCACGACAACAACGGCCACCACCACTCACATGATAACGGCGGTTTCAGCGGCGGGGGCGATTACGGGGGATCTGGTGGTGACTGTGGGGGTGGTGGAGGTGATAGCGGCTGCTAAGCGTGATTTATCAGCTCACAAAGGAGCCAAACTAGAAACGGCACGGGCCCACGACAACATTAAATCTTGTCGTGACCTTTTACTCGCCACCGCAGTGGCAAATTTTGCCACGGCAGTGAGTCAGGTCTGTCGCGAATAAAATGAAAGTGGCAATTGAAAAAAAAAGTAACTGATACTACTGTAATGTTGTTTACACGATGAGAATTTACGCAACAGCAACACGGAGGTAGAGGACTGTGTCCAGTCGTTCCTTTACGCGCATGACACAACGCTTGGCTGACCCTTGCAGGTACTCTTGAGCGTGGCCGAGACAGTGATACCTGAGAACGACCAGTCGGAGACCACACTTGGATTCACATTCACATCGTACAAGTACTTCGCGGTGCCACTGAGTCCATTGATCTTGAAGTTTTGGATCTTTACTTGGCTCGACGCCGTGCCCGTGTAGTCGCCATTGCTGTAGTCGGAGTGGACAACAATCGCTCTCTTGACATTCTGCAGCTTGTTGTCAGAGAATGTGACGTTCTGCACGAGACCTTTGAGACCCACGATCGCTTTGATGCGAATGCCGTTCTCACCATCAATCATCGTGTTGCCACTCACGACTAATCCAGTGACGGTCGAAGACTGATCGACAGCTGTGCCTCCGATCGATCCGATTGACCAGCCGCGGCTGCCCTTGCAAATGTTGTTGGAGAAGACCGAGTTCGTGCTGGACTGCATCGCAAGACAATCATCCTGATTCATCACCGTGTTGCCCGTGATGGTGATACGGTCACTCTGACTCAAACCAAAGCCATCCGTGTTCTTCGCCAAGCCAGCACCTGCACTCGAGTCGAGCGTGAGTCCCGTCACCGTCGTATCCGTGGAACGGAAGAAGCGGACGTTGTGGTACGGCGCGTCCTTCATGGTGAAGCCAGAGATGACCGAGTTCACGACTCTCTCGACACGAAGGAAGACTGGACGCTTGATTTGGTCGCCTTGCTTCCAGTACCATGATCCCTGTCCGTCGAGTGTCCCCGAACCCGTCACATTGAGGTTCGATCCGGTCAACAAAACGAGCGGGCCGCCCCAAATTTTCGGAGCGAATGTCGTGGTGCCTTCGAATTTGATTGTGGCACCGGACTTGACAGAGGAGAGGTCGAGAGTGACGCCGGCGGAGACTTTGAGTGACGAGACAGTGACGACGTCACAGGTGCTGAGCGATGTCGGTCCGGAGTAGGTTCCAGTCAGCGTGCAACCGTCTGCAGCGGCGTGGATCACGTTGATGCTCGCGAGCACGAGGAGTAGTGAGTGTTGAAGAAGCTTCATCAGATTAGAGTATGAGGAGACTCGAAGGCTTGTGAGCAAATTGCAGAATGAAGAGCATGGTCCCTTCATCCCATGAGGTCAATGATTTGCTTTGGTTTCAGTCGTATTGACGTGCATTTTTCACCAACTGTTGCCCAACGGTAAAGATGACGACGGTGATTGTTGTATGCCCTTTGATTCCGACAAGTGGTTCAGCATATCCATCTTTTTAAAGACGCAGCACGACAAAGCCACTTGCGTCAAGACAATCGTCAATGTCTTTTGCGATAGATTTCTTCTCGTCGGCCATATGGGTGATACTGCGTTGGTATTTCTAAGAACTCTACTCGTTGTGGTTGGTGACGTCGTGGAGTGAGCTGATATGAAGAAGTATAGCAGTATACTACAGTTGTTTGGACGTCGCATTGAGGAGACGATACAATGTTCCCGGTAGTATTGGCTCAGGATCTCATCTAATTGTGGATTCCGCGGAGTGACGACGGCATCCATCACGGTAAGTCCTGTTGATTTGCTTTCTGGTCCACCTCAACATTGCCACTACTATTAATAGGTACGTGGATACCAATGTCTGCAGCTGGCTCGAAAGAACGCTTGCTCGTGAGAAAGGAGAGGATGTCCAGATTGGTGATTATGTCATTGAGGAATGTCCGATGCTTGGCTTGGTTTCAGCAATCTATGTCGTCAGTGCGCAAATGTCGCCACATGGAAATGAAGATGCCACGTCACCGTACTTGCAAGTACGGCTGTTGTTTTGTCGAGGTGGCTGAGATTCTCCTCATGTCGCGGTACAAGTACTGGTATTGGTTGGCAGGTGGTTGGTATGGGTTGGCCAGACTAATACCTCGAAGATGATCCGACTTTGAAGTTGAAGTCGAAGTTGTTGCTCGTCCTGATAAGATACTCACGTGCACTTAAACTTTGACAGTGTTCATGCGCCAATGATGTCCGGAGGACACTATTGGGCGATGGAATCAAGTAGTCTCAGGGAGGGGACGACTTCGAGTCGTATACACACAAATGACGAAAATGAAACATTGTTGTGATATTTCACATGCAGTATGAAAACCGTCAATCTCTTTGCCGGGAACCACGACTACACCACGACATTCGCCGCGCAAGGAACAATTCGTAGGCCCGTCATATTGCGAGATGATACCACTGAGGACGGTCAGTTCTTGCACGCGATCGAGCGGTTACGCCCTGACGACCTCACGACTCCTGGTCCGGTAGGATTGTTCTCCTCGGGTGAGGGCCAGTCCTCGGAATCGTCGCCAAGCGAAACATCTGCGTTCTTTCCAGCCTTCACAGGCAAGCCGGGAGTGTTGAGGAGATCAGGGCCCTCGGGCTTCAGTGCACCAGGGGTGAAGTTTGATGTCTGGTATCCGGTTCCGTCGAGCTTGGTGAGTTCTTCGGTGAGGTTCTTACCAGCCCTCACAGGCAAACCAGGGGTGTTGAGGAGATCAGGGTCCACAGGCTCAAGTTCTGCGGCGGTGACGTTCAGTGTCTGGTACCCGGATCCGCCCGCGCTGATTTGATTTGGAGTGTTGCGTTCAACTGGCTGTGGGACGTTTGCCTTATCCTGAAGCACTTTGCTTAACTCACACACAACAGAGTTTGGTTGTCCCTTGCAGTCACCTACGGAGGTTGCGGACACCGAGACACCTGCGACCACCCATGTCGAGACGACGTCCTGGTTAACATTCACGCCGAATATGGACTGGGCATCTCCATAGAGGCCGTCGACTGTGATGCCACGGATATTGACTTGACTCGATGCGCTTCCAGTGTAGTCGCCCTTGGAGACGCTGTAGTCGGAGTGGAAAGACATTGCTACCTTCACGCCTTGAAGAGTATTGTTGAGATACTTGACGTTCTCTACAAGGCCCTTGAGGCCCTCGATCGCCTTAATGCGCAGCCCAAAGGCACCGTCAATAACTGTATTGCCACTCACGACAAGACCAGATACCGTTGTAGACTGGTCCACAGAGTCACCACCAATGGACCCAACAGTGAGACCACGGCTGCCCTTGCAAATGTTGTTGGAGAAGACCGAGTTCGTGCTGGACTGCATCGCAAGACAATCATCCTGATTCATCACCGTGTTGCCCGTGATGGTGATACGGTCACTCTGACTCAAACCAAAGCCATCCGTGTTCTTCGCCAAGCCAGCACCTGCACTCGAGTCGAGCGTGAGTCCCGTCACCGTCGTATCCGTGGAACGGAAGAAGCGGACGTTGTGGTACGGCGCGTCCTTCATGGTGAAGCCAGAGATGACCGAGTTCACGACTCTCTCGACACGAAGGAAGACTGGACGCTTGATTTGGTCGCCTTGCTTCCAGTACCATGATCCCTGTCCGTCGAGTGTCCCCGAACCCGTCACATTGAGGTTCGATCCGGTCAACAAAACGAGCGGGCCGCCCCAAATTTTCGGAGCGAATGTCGTGGTGCCTTCGAATTTGATTGTGGCACCGGACTTGACAGAGGAGAGGTCGAGAGTGACGCCGGCGGAGACTTTGAGTGACGAGACAGTGACGACGTCACAGGTGCTGAGCGATGTCGGTCCGGAGTAGGTTCCAGTCAGCGTGCAACCGTCTGCAGCGGCGTGGATCACGTTGATGCTCGCGAATGTGAGCAGAGTGGGTATGAAGATCGCTTTCATCGAACTGCTGGTAAGGTTGACTTCGAGGCTTGGGGGAAGTTTATCAGTGTAGTGGCGGATTTTGAAATGACAAGTAGGTCTATGCCTCCTGCATCCCCCGTTTGCTCTGACAAGGTTGATGCTGTGGCCAAGGATGAGCCGTCGTCAATACGTTATCGACCACTCAGCGCTCTTCAACAGATCATGGGTCTTTCACGTTCAATAATCGCCACCATACAGCTTCGATAAGGCAGAGAGTAGTCTGTCGTCCATGGTTTCCCACGCACAAGCCTTCTCCAAGTTTTATCATCGAAAATGGTGGCGAATGATGAGCCTCAAGCTCTTCAATAATGTCGCATCTCTGGTGTGTTGATTTTGATATGAAGACGAGAGCCATGTGAACTGAACATGCTGACTCAGTGGTTCTCTCTGGCTGATCAACCATGTCTTTTTCAGCACGTCACTTCGTTTGTGGACGTAGTGGATTCCACGTCCGGACGACTGCGCCCATCATGGTGGTGTCTTGCTGCCTGATTTGTTGGTCGAGCTCAACTTTGCGAATTCTCCGACATGTAATTCGTGAACTCCGATGACCGCAAATGGCAGGGCAGAACGTTACCTCCGCGATCAGCGCACTTCGAAGCACTCGAAGCGAAGTATGGTATCACATTGTACGGGATTCACTGTAGCGGATCACCATCCTTGCGTAACAGGCGAAAGGACGCCGTTCTGTCTCAGCGAGTTTAGCTGGCTCACTATTTATTAATACATCGTTGACAGAGGTCTTGAAGATTCTGGTTTCAACTCCTGATGCGTGGTCCTACAAGGATAAACTAATCTTATCACCGGTAAATTTTCCGAGGCGATGGAATCAGGGTCCGGTGGTTGCTTTCGTATTGAAGTGATGTGTATTGAGATATTTCTTCTTAGTGGTGGCAATGTATACCCGTTGTTTGTCCGTTGGAAGGGCGACGGGTATGACTCCATCATTGTGACGTTGTTTAGCTCAAGCCTGCGAACTTCAGAGAATAGTGCAGTGCCTGAGGTTTTGTTGGCTGCGTAGTCGCATAGATGATTTGAGTTAGACGAGATGGGTTCGTGACCAGCACGAGAGACAACCCAACACAACGCATGTGAGTCGGGTTCGGCGAATTGATTGGGAGGCTCATCCAAGAGTCGAAGTCAGCTCCTGGATCATGCGTCCGCTTGATCCGCAAGCTCTCGTCGTGATACATCCTCTTGCCGTGAACGGAACAGTAATCGTGATCGTCGCAGTTGTTGTGACTGTAACCGACCCGTTACTAAGCGCTGAATCTATGGCACCGGCACAATGACGAGAAGCAACAGCATGTCCAAATTTGTCGGACACCACAGAATATTGCGAACTGCACCCACCTCGCGTGGGAATAGGCACAAGAAGCATGAAACCGAAGACCTCGATTTGGAGAGACCGTATGAGTCGTGATTACACATTGTGGTCTACTGCACCCACACGCACCACACACACACACAGCGACAGATTCTACGCAGGCTGTGGAGGATACAGTGATGATTCCAACAGCAGTTCTGGCTATTGAGGCGGCGATTCGGGCCGCTGCGGTTGAGACAAGGATCAGCTGAATCACGCCAAAATTTGGACAGATAATCACGTGCAATGTTTAAACTAAATTACGATACGAACCACGTGGATCCCTATTTGAGTTTGGTAGAACTGGTCAACCTTCCTCCCCAATGATATCACATTGATCCACAATCTGTAACATTTGGTTAGATCGATCGGGCCCTACTTGTCAATTCCAGAACAAGATCCACGCCACGGCCTATCGCAGACCCAGCACCCAATCTCTTCACTGGCTCAATCGAATTGGATACATACTCTTCCACCTATAATTTTGGTTGGAATGAATACACCAAACATGCAGAGAAAATGAACTTCAAGTTGGCATACTATGTCCCTCACTTCTTCCCAATCACGCAAATTTTTTCGCATTCAAATTCTTTGATGTCCTACATGCACTCATTCATCAAACCTTTCAAGCCCTCGGGTTCTAACCGATTCTCTCAAGCACTCCGGCTCTAACCGATTCTCTCAAGTTCACAGGGCTTCTTTCCAGACTTCACAGGTAGACCAGGGGTGTCGAGGAGCTTCGGGTCTTGTGGCTGCAGGTCTCCGGTGCTGACGTTGAGTGTCTGGTGGCCGGTGCCATCCAGCGTGGGAGGGTTCTTTCCAGACTTCACAGGTAGACCAGGGGTGTCGAGGAGCTTCGGGTCTTGTGGCTGCAGGTCTCCGGTGCTGACGTTGAGTGTCTGGTGGCCGGTGCCATCCAGCGTGGGAGGGTTCTTTCCAGACTTCACAGGTAGACCAGGGGTGTCGAGGAGCTTCGGGTCTTGTGGCTGCAGGTCTCCGGTGCTGACGTTCAGTGTCTTGTACAACTCACGTTTGTCGATGGCTGTGAGAGCAGCGTTTGTGCTCGTGATGAGGATTAGAGCATATGTGAAAATGACCCTCATAGAACTCCAACGTTGACGGTAGCCTCGAATGCTTGTCTGTGCAAAGGCAAATTGACTAGTGAGTAGTGAATAACCGCGTTTGATACAACACGATCATTCGCCACAGAACTTTGCTCTGTAGATAACGGATCCTTCGCGTTGAATAATCATCGTGGTGAATAATCTTCACGTTGGAGCATCAACAAGAAGGGCAGCACTCCAGGGTTTCCCGGGGATTCACTTTCAGGCATCGGGAAGTATTGGTGAAAACAATTTCAAATCCATCAGTCTGATACATGCATGGTAGCTGGCGTGCAACTTGGTCGTAACACTGATTAGCAGCTGATGCTGGCTGACCACGTCTCTGTGGAGTAAATCATTTCAAATTATGGACGCAATGGATTCCACATCCGGGCGTCCGCGTCCATCATGGCAGGTCTTGTTGCCTGATATGTTGCTCCGTCTCAAGTTTACGGTCACAATGGTGGACGGCGATGCACAGCTGCACGACAGAACAGTTCCCCGCAAGCAGAATCTCCGAAACGATAGATCCTCCTTACCGGATGTTTGTCTGAGTTGAATGCCGAAGCAGAGATACACGGAGGTGAAGTAGCGGATCATCATCCTTGCGTCACCGACAAGAGTACGCCGCTCCGTCTCAGGAATATCTGCTCTCTGTCCAAAATGCTGTGACAGTTGAGTTTAATTAAAGATCCACGATAGTTGCATGTTGTGTCAAGGGTGCCTAGGTATTTGTGCTTCGACCTGGACTCTCAGCGCGCGGAGAGATGGCAGTGTACCCGACAAGGACAAGTTGAGACAGGCGACCGTACCTACGTCAGCACTTCTTTTTCTATGTCGATTCTATGAGAGGACTGGATCTCTCACTAGGCGTCGCCTTTAATTAAGCAGACACACATCCTCTAATATTGATATCTGCGACGTATCGAGATAGTCCTGTACCCGAAGTAATGTACTTCTTATTCCTGAACTGAGTGAGGAAGTATCGAAATGCGATTCTCAACCAATCGCACGTGAAATGGATGTCATCAGAGGAGTGGAATGTGTCGAGCTAAGGGTAGACAATTCTGTTGATTGCTGATCCGTGGAGAAGTATGTCGCTGATTGAGCATATGCGATAGGTTGTTGGCTTCATACGTTGGGTTCGCCCTACATACTTTTGACTTTGAAAGTGAGGTCTATTGGATCGCAATTTAATGAACCCTATAGCCGGGTGGTACTACCCTGTTTTCTACCGCAGCTGTTGGCGGAGTATGTGGCGAGCTTGCCATTCGGTGAAGTCGGAGGCCAGGAACGCTTCGAGCCTGCCGTGGTGGCTTCTGGGGTGGGTGTGCGGGCCTTGCACACTGGTGTGGGAGTCCATAGCTGCGTTGGCTGCTGAGTCGGCCATTTTGTTGAATGCCCGCAGGTGATGGTGCCACTCCGTTATCCGGAGAGCATCTGCTAGCCGGCGTGCCGGGGCGTAAAGTTTGCGAAGAGCTGTGTTCCGTGGTGGGCGGTAACGTTGGAGTTGGCTAAGGATCAGTGCACTGTCCCCAACAACTTCCACTTGCCAGTGGTTGGCTGCTGCTGCTCGGAGACCGGTTCGCCCTACATACTGATTGGAAGCTGATGGATGAGCTCAGGAATCCAGATCGAGGATGGCCCGAGACTCGGTGTCACGTCTGACTCATGCATCCATACACAAGCTCTTCGCTCGCTCTCTCGTCGTATCTTCATCCCGCGCCATGACCAGAAAGAACGATTCTTACAACTGTCGGTTGGGCCACAGTCATCCTCACCGACGATTAGTTGAAATCAATATGCTTCATTTGCATCATCATCATCATCACCTCACCGACGTGTCGGTGATACTTGTGCGAAGTCAATATTCACGGCATAATGGCCCTGTTTCAGTTGACTCCAGATAGACGAGCAACAGGCGACAGACGTTGAGACTCCGCTTTGAGACCAGAGCCACTGCTCGGGGGGACTGACCCTTCCTTGACCCTTCGATAACATCAAAGCCCGCTACTACACCGATCGAAAAGCTGAAGGCGCCTACAGGGCAACTCGACGAGGACACCTACGCACTTGTGAGCCCTCCGAACTGCACGTCGTCAATGCGCCAAGCAACTTTGGTTCTATGGTTGGATACACCACGTACGCTGAGAGCACCAGCGACTTTTGGTCACTACTCGCATTAGCGACGTCGGATCTGAAGGATCGATCCAGGGCTGATTCCGGTGGCTGCAGTGGAGACTTGGAACTCCGGAGTGGTCGGTATTTCATAGTAATCGCGTATCTGCGCGCTATAGGATATCACTCGGCCATAGGATCCATTCAATGCGATTCAATAGGCCCCAGCGTCAAAGCAAAGGCTGACTGTTTTGTACATTTTGGATTGATAGCATGGAATCACCAAGCGATCTGATTTAACAGTGGGTCCATGAATGTTGAAGAGTTTGGTATCACCGTCTTACAAACAATGCCATTCAGATCCACAACACAGTTACCCGTCGGGTAACAACAAGCAGGATCCAACGCGGTTGGATCTGTGCGATATGCCGTGCCGTTGGATCAACGGCATGGCATATCGCAGAGACCCATCGCTCAATCTCTTCCCCGCCTCAATCGATTGGGTTCGATGTCTGGATCGCAAGCCATTCGCAATAGGTACACTCCCACCTATCATTTTGATTGGAATATCATCAATCAAAATCAAAATCCATTGGAGAAAAATCAACTCGAAAGTTGGCGACACATCGTGGGTCACACTTCAACGAACATCTCTCTCAGCACTCCTTTGCTGTCTTGTTCTCTGCGTTCCCACCTGCAACATGCACTCACTCTCCAAGTTTCTCTCCTCGAGTTAATCGACTCCTCGCAATGAACGGAACGGTTGTTGCGATTGTCGTGGTGGTCGCCGTCATCGTCGTGTCGGTTGTGTTAGTACTACACTGCCGCAACAAGGCCAATAAGAAGCAACTCACGCCAAACCTTGAGACCCCGCCGATTGAGACTTGCTACGTCGCACGCCAACACGGAAGCGGCACAAAGGCCACGAACCCAAAGGGTTCTGCCTCCACGACGAGAAAACCAGGTGCTGGCAGCTCGATGGCAACCTCCACGACCTCGGACACCTACATCGTGAACGTGTCCAGCGACTTTGGTTCAGCGGCTGGTTACTCTTCTTACACTGGCAGTTGTCAGAGTCACTCCACACACCAATCACATTGCGACGGGGGAACTGGCGGATCCGGTGGCGATTCAGGCGGATGTAGCGGAGATTCGGGATGCTGATCGACCGCTAACTCCCGGACTCTATTGTATTCACGCAACATCACTATATATTCTTCCGGATTGATCGATCTAGTAGATCAATAAACTTCTTTTGTCCACTTTCCTGGTTTTCTTCAGCTTGCATTCTCGTATTCACGGACAGTGGATTTGTTTTCTTCTTAGTATTCGCGAATGAAGTGCTTCAGCCACTTGTGTTGAAGTTTGTATGGATCGCAGATACCTTTCTAAATTTAATCAAAAATTTGGTGCTACCGGTGGGGAGTAACACGTGGCGACGTCCATTTCTCGATTCTGGCGAATGGGCACTTTTCATCATCCTGGCGACCGATGGAAAGGAGGCAACGGAGTGCTGCAGCCGCTGTCCGTAACTTCAGCATGACTCGATCAGAGACTTCGGTGTCGTAGCTTTTTTTCTGTGGTTCTGGTTCCAAATACGCGGGTGATGGAGCACTAAGTGACGGAACCGAGACAATACAAGATCTGGCGATTGGTCGGCGCACTCGGAAACATCGGAATCTCACCTCCACGTTTAATAGTTTTGGTGATGAAGGTGAAGTCTATTGAGCGCAATAAATGTACCCTAATAGCTGGAGCTCTGATGCGATCCTGGTCTTACCGTGGGTCAACCTGGCTGACTAGCCACGGCTGTAAGTCGGAGGCGGCGAGCTGAGGCAGGTCTGCGTGGCAGGTCCTGTCTGAGGGGTGACGGGCGTGGCTGGATTGGGCTGTGTCCATCGCATGGGTAGCCAGCGACCTGGCCATGACGTTGTGGGCCCTCACCTGTTGGTGCCAGTGAGAGATCCCGATGGTGTCGGCTAGATAGCGCGCTTGGTTGTAGAGTGGTCGGAGCCGCTCGTTGCGTGGCGCTCGATACTCCCGAAGTTGTCGGAGAATGAGCCCGCTTGAGCTGATGACCGTGAGATCGCGCCATCCGTTGGCGTGGGCGGCCCGGAGACCGTCCAGAAGGCCACGATAAGCGGCTTGGTGAGTGGTTGTGGAGGGGTCCGGGATGTGGACCGCCGAGCTCCACAGTATCGCGGGGTTGGTGTTAGCCCGCGCGACGTGGGCGATGGCCGCTCCTGCGCCCCCGGGGCCAGGATTGCCATTGGAACGTCCGTCGAAGAAGAGCACCATCTTGGGCGAGTCGACGGGAAGCAACTCGTGGTCCAGTTCATGAACCTTAATAGTTTTACTACCAATGCGCTTCCTACATATTTGTAGTTGATAAGGCTGAAAACGAGGCGCATTTGTCGATAGGTAAAGTTGAGATATTTACACGAGTCATTCTTTATGATTGATATCTCACGAGAATCGAGGCTGTACCTTTCGTTTATAACCTGGGAAGGATGAGCCACCTGATTCTTTTTTTTTTTCTTGCACGCGACCTGACAATGTGAACCCACGGAGGCTGACTGTCCAGCTGTCACCAATAATCATGAATCAGGCTTCAGTGCGCGATCGGCGATCAAGAAAAATAGCTTGGACCCGATTTCACTTCGACGAAGTGCACAATTCAATTCGACTTGAGTTTGATGGAGCCTGCAGCAGTCGCCAACCTCATTCTCGCTTGCTTGCTACTATTTGGTCTGTGGTGCCTGCGCAGTGAGACCAGACGATTATGCTGGCGCAATAAGGACCCGACCGAGCAGCAGGTGCCAGCACTTCAGACTCGAGATATTGCATTGAAGGAAGGCGAAAATCCCGAACGCGATGCAGCGATTTCGTGCACGGAGATGATCGCACACACTCGATGGAGCGACTTCAGCAGTAATTCCTGGTTTTCAAGTCGAGGCTGACGGGAACTCATTTGTCTCTTTGTCTCGTGAAAGTTATTCTGCAGAGTCGTTGTATGCACAAGTTCTGAGCTTATAATGTAACTGCATTACGATGATCTCCGTGGGTCCACGTCAGCACGCTCACTGGGCATGAGGAGGCTTTCGTCCGTCGGAATCTTGCGTTGAGTTTGCGTGATATCAAAGGAAAAATCCAGTGTGTCGGAGATACGCGCTTGAATTACTCACAGAGAGAATTGAGGCGATGCCCATGGCTTCCCGATGCTTGCCATATGACATTCTCCTTTGCTGCACGGAACACTGACGCCATCTCGCAGTTGTACTCGGAACTTTTCTTGCCATTCATTTTGAAATCCTTCGCGTTCAAGACAATTAGATTGAACAAGAAGATGGAAGACCCCGCACTTTGGATTATCGTCCCTCCAGCTACCGTCGTCTTGCTCTTCATCGCATACTTCTGCTCTCACCGGTGTCTCATGAAGCCACCGGTCTTGGTGACCAAAGACGGAGTAAAGGCTGAGCAAGAATTTGAAATTGTTGTAGCTGCACTACCCTCTCAAAAATCCATCGCAAACGAAGCTCCAATCAAAAAGTCACCAGTCAAAGCAAGGGTAGCATCATAAGACTAACTTATGTTTGGTCTTGATCACTTGCCGCACAACAAATAGTTCATAGTACCAATGTTTACTGCAGGGTAGGTGTTCCTTGGTCTGATGTATCATATGCTCTTTCTTGAAACGCACTCATTAGGATTGCCTCCGCAGCGTCCACCGACTTCAATTGGCCGCATAAATCATCCAAAACACCAGCGTACTTGAGACTGTAGCTTGAGAAACCGGGTGGCATATCTGTCGGTTGAGTGAACTCACCATCTTGAACAACAAGCGTCGAGAAAAGTTCTAGTACTCGCGCTTTGCACTTTGAAGTTTCGCTACTTGCACCTGCCTTCATGGAGATGGAACCGCCATCGTATTTGTCTCTATAGGATTCGCGAATTCTCGCAAACAGTCTGTCCGCACGTTTGCGTAGCTTAATCTCTTGCATTAACTTCTCTGCTAGAGCACTGCGTCGCGACCATGCCGGAGTGCGAAGATAACGGTAGAAAGCCAGCACGAGGGGGATATCGTGTGCATCGACCTCGCCTCCTGACTGAGTCCCAACACTCGGGTTTTCGTCGTTTGAGGGTATCACCCCAGCTTCAACATCATAGTTCGAGAGGTAATCTCCGACTATTTCTCGTCGAACCCGACTTGAACCATACTGCTGAACGTGGCTTTTTCTAGTTTTCTTCTTGACCAGATTAAACTGCTGGGATAAGGTCTCGCGGGACAGGTCAGTGAGATCGCTATCTTCCATCCAGTTGACGGAGTATAAATCCCCAAGGCATGTGTCCATGGCGACGCCATCCACGTAATCCATCGGTGGGCAGTAGGTCCCCCAAGACGACTCCCAGCCGTTAGCCGCCGTTGTGACGTAAGCGTTGATGTGGCTCATGGACCAGCTCCAAAACATCGAACCCGAATGACACGCTAACATACAAAAGTCAGAGATAAGTGCTAAGCAAAACGTGTTCGCTACTCGGAGTAACGCGTTGCCTCACCTTCGACGTAAAACACGAGTTCTTTGTATCGCCTCTGCTTGTACATCGACTCGAGCGTCCCCGTGAGCTGACTCGACGTCAGCATTTGGCCGTGCGGAAAGACAACAAACCCGCGCGCGCCGTGGTCCACGAAGTTGATGAACACTCGGTCATCCGGGCCGCTCGCGAGCACCTTTTTGCCGTTGGTCGTCTTCGCGTCCCCTCTCAACACAGCTAGAAAATTCTCTGGCGTGACGTCCTCTCCCTTGTAGTCGACGTTACACCCAGCATACACATCCTCTGCACTCGTGTTCGCCTGCTTGTTAAACAGCTTGCCGGGGAACGGATTCTCCTTGGCCGTCGCGACGTCGTCGTACATCATGAGCACGACGTTCTCCTCGGGGATTCCGTGGTTCCGGACGACGTGGTAGGCGTGGCACGCATCGGCCTGGTGGCGATAGTTGTCGTAGCCGCGCGAACCCGCGACGATCACGGCCCAGTGCTCAGCGCCGACGGTCGCGACCGCCAGCGCGAGCGTCACCAACAAGGAGGACCCGACGGCCATTTGTCGTGGAGATTTTGGTTGAGGAGCTCCTCAAAAGATCCATTTAATTGTGATTTACCGGTACGCAAAAACCGATCTACCGGTATTTCAAAAGAAATTAGAAATTTCGAATGTTTTTGTCTTGTCCCCAAATGAGAAAAATCAGATCCTGCGAAAAATTCGAAGTCGCGATGGGTGCGCACCCAACTTTTCTTCCCACGTGGTCGAGATATCTCAACGCGAATTTCTTTTTTTTGTGGAGTTTGCACTTGATTCTCCTCGCGTCTCATTTCCCAAAGTGCCCTCAAGAGCTCATGGCTGTCGTGATCGTGGTCGCCGCTGTTTTCATCACGGTCGTTGGGACCGTCGCGAGCATATTGTCGCTGGTGAGCGGACGGCGAGCTAAGTCTCCAGCTCATAAGAACAACGACTCCAACGTCGTGATGGCAGAGCCAGTGCCGTCGGAGGGAGTGGTGACTGTAGTCCCATACGAGGCGTACGGCGTCCGGACTGACAAAGACGCGCCGGTTGTTGTCGTCGTTGAAGCTGAGAAGCGATGAGCCACAGTGGAGAAGATGAAGTATATGACTAAAGATGTAAAAAGAGCTTTCATTGAGATCCAACCAAAAGGTTGTTGTGAGTTCAATCTGGTAAGGGGTCTCTGAGCTGAGATCATGGATCCTAGGGCTTGAGCTCAGTGTACAGGTACGGCAACGGATCTCTGATTTCTCCCCCCCTTGTTAGGAGAACTTCAGTAACCAACGGTCACAGCAGCCACAACAGCTCTGTGGAGAGGTCGCTTCTGTCCAGAAAAGTAGGGTACGCAAAACTGTTCGCAGCCATTGACTCATCGTGGGTAACCAGGCGCGTCCCCTAGCATGAGTTGTGCACTTACGAACTCGACCTGATCCTCGCACTAACCACACCATGGTCGACTATATCTTCATTCCGATCCTTCTCGTAGTTCTCGGCACCGTCGCCTGCTTCTGTTGGATGCTCTTCGGAGACCCCAAATGGGCGAGACTCCCGGTGACTCGAACGGCTACGCAAGATCCCGGACCCGTACAAGTAATTACGCCCAATTCGACATCTCGGATTGCTCCATACCAAACCTACCGAATGGAATGCATCGGACTTGATGCATCCGTTCTGGTCGTGGTCACGAGCGAAGGCACCAGGGTATGAGGTCCAAGAAATGTTTACCATGCTGCCAGAGGAATTAACTGCCGGCATGCCATATTTACTGAATAAACACACAACTCTGGTTCGTTGAAATGTGAATTTCGATACTTGGGGTCGCCGAAAACGTGCTGCCTCATGGTGGATTCAGGCTAGCAGTTGCAATGTTCAATCGAGCGTGCAGGAAGGGAAGTGAGCAAAACCTTCGATCTGAAGAACAATGGCCTGCTCCAAACTTTGACCCGCCGAGATTGTGTGGGCGAGTTCTGAGAGCACTAGTCAACCAAGCAACTTCGCCTTTTTCAATGAAATAAGAGCGGAATTCCGACGCAGGATGGTTTGCTGCAATTCTTCTCCCTTCGTTAAACTGCAGTTACAGCTAGGCTATTTGTCTGTATGAGTATGTAGAATTTGTTGATGTCCTTCCACCAGAAGTTTGCGGGTGATAACCAAGCCCTCAGTGGGTGAAGTCGTGGATCATCCAGGGTGCCCTGCTCCTTTACATCATCGATCAATGGACTGCGATTGGTGTGAGCTCGGGCGCGCCTTGTAGCATAACAATACTATGCTAAAAGGCGCGATGTGGAGCGACGCAAATATTAGTTGTGTCGCTCCCACATCCAGCATATGGTAACACTGTGACCTGAACCACGGCAACCATAGAATATCGAAACAGACAGTTGGGTGCCTAGGAGATCCAACAAGGACCACAACACGTTCCGGTTTCCGAGATACCATCCGGTCACCACAGTGGCCCGATTCACATGCACCTAGATGATATGCTTTCTTCCGGCTAGGTACGCGATCGTTTGCAGCTCAGTTCTTGCTCTCATTCCTCCAATTCGTCCAAACAAGACAGCGCACCACCCATGAAGTTTCTCGTTCTCGTCGCGGTGACTCTCCTCGCTTTCACGACACCGGTGCTAGCTAAACAACCGATGACCGTGTGTAAGCGTGATTGCAAGGACAAGTTTTTCACTTGCTCGAAAGCGGCTTATACGAAGCTCCGTGGTCCCTCGTATGCATCGTGCGAAAGCGACAACGCCAAGTGCATTCAGGAATGCGATTCTAAGAAAGGCGGTGCCAACCTCGCGCCTTTGCCTTCGCCTTCGCCTTCGCCTTCGCCGGTAACGACTGCGACTGAGGAGCCGGTATACCACTCATTCAATTTTTCGAGCGCCACCATCAACCGCGAGTAAAGTCACGTCGTGAGTTCCAGTACAGCTCTGGAATTCGAGAGATATCTCTCGATGTCTAATGTACAGCAAATGCGTAAAATCGATGTTGAGACAAGTTCCCACGTCACATAAGCTGAAAATGACACAAAAATTTGACACAACCGGTGGAGATGCTCTAACGAGGCTAATTTCCACGATCTTTCGTCGAATGCACGACTGGCTGATGCATCGACCAGGTGGACGATGAAGCTCCCCATGGTCGTTTGTATCTTCATTCTATTCGTCCTCATCGTTCTTGGCGTCGTTGGTGCTCAAATTGGATGTTTCTCTGAGATCCAGGTGGGCACGAATCCAAGCCACAAGAATAGCAACACAAGTGTGCAATGAATTACGCCGGATTGGATGCATCGCGATCGCAATGAAGGTACCAGGCGATGAGGCTCAGTAAAGTTTGGTACTGCTTATGAAATCGGATACTAACTCATTTCTCCGCACGGGAAGCTCTGGATAACTCACGGTCTAAGGTGACCACCATTATTAATGTGAGGTCTATTGATTTACTCGTCTAGAAACCTATAGCCGGCTTGAAGCGCCTGGTTAGGATTTAAGTCCTATTCTGTAATGCGCAATGTCGCTTGTAAAAAGCGCAGCAATTTGCTTGTGCTCTGGTCTGTGGGTTGGGTGGAGAACCTCACTGCTACGTTCCTCGTCCATGGGGAGGTTGGCCTCATGTCAGCAGCAGCGTGTTTTGGATTGCAAGACTGGGCAATCTAACGTTTTGTTCTCACAAAGAGCAAAACCTTAGATTACAGATTACACGTGTCAGACACCTATTACAATGGTTGATGATGGATTCCGACAAGCACACGCAGTTTGCTTTGAGAGCGTGTAGAATGCGAGTCGAAGAAGACCATCCATCTGAAGAAGGATGGTCTCCTCCAAACTTTGAGACATTCTGTACTATTGCCTCGCCTCTCCGTTTGTACCCTACACTCGAGTATTTGATTGGCTATAGTGCCGACTTTCAGTGTCTTCTTCTGTGTTTATGAGGGTTGTCTTCCCGCCGGAGATTGGAACGTCCGCTTCAGGGAAGACAAACCATTCCAGCTGAAGCCACTAGATCAAAGAGCCAGTGGACAGCGATTGCGCCAAGTGTATCTTCGCTTTTGATGATCAACAGGACCAAGTCCAACAGCGATGCAGTTCAGATCCAGGACTTTAAACGGCTCTTGTGCTCTATTTTGCACTATTTTGTTGGCAAAGCTGTCGAGCGGCGGACACTTCAGCCAGCTTCCAATATCGACGCACAGCCAGTTCGCTATGTAAGTACATCTCGATGAACGGATTGTGAAAGGTCTAGGTTTGGTAGTGTGCAGAGGCACAGTTGGGTGGAACAGGTCGGTTGATGCCGCGTCCGCTAGTGCTAGAGTCAGTATCGTATCTGTCTAATTGCATAAGAAACTGCAGAGGCCCCGATCTCGACAACAAACAACAACGCGATTTCAGAGGTGCAGTTCCGTTTGGTCGGTGAGACAGTTCGCGATCCATGACCACCTAGATGAAACGCATTCCTATGGGAGGGGGACTTTCCATCGACAATGAACACCATCGACAGTCCTCGTTTCGCTCCATTCCTCCATTTCCCACCGAGCAAGACAACCCCGCCAAGATGAAGTTTCTCGTCCTCGCCGCGATCGCTCTCCTCGCTCTCGCCACGCCAGCGTCTGCCCATCAAACGAAAGGCAACGACCACAATCATGCGCCTACGCCTACGCCGGCATCGAGTGTGCTTGTGGTCGTCAAGCCTTCAGTTCGTTCCTTGAACTTCGAAGACCCCATCGTCGCCAACCGCGAGTAAGCCCAAAAATGGCGATCGGCTTGCGGTCTCGCTCCGTGTTATCTCTGCCGAACAACTGTAGCGTGTGCGTTAATATCAGAGTTCTTGTCACTGAACGGACGGTCTCATTTCCACGACAATTCGAACCAGCCGTCCAGGATCGCTTTTTGTCGACTCCCCACCTCCTGTCCCAATAAATAGCAACGACTTAGCTGCGACGACGCATCCGAAGGGCTCCGAAGAACCACGCGACGAAGCCGACAACGGACTACTCCATCTCTGGTCAAAGCACGGCAGTATCCTCCCATACGACAAATCTCGCGGACTCCTCCACCCTACCGATCGGTCACTCTTCCGGGGGAGCTCCTCACCCGGTCCGAGGCGTTTGCGCGATTGGGTGAGACCAAGCGGTCATCTTTCCTCGCGGGATTGCACTAGAGCGAGTCTCGTGCGTGGCCGCCAGCAGCTCTCAGTTCGCCTCCTGCCGCTCGCCCGCTCGCTCGCCGTCCATGCTCTCTCCAGCGCTCAGCGGCGCCGCGCGCAGCCGCAGCCGCACGCCGCGACACAACCACCAGGTCGGCCAACGGCTCGCGCGCACCAACTCGCTCACGGCCGGCGGCAATGCGCCGCTGCGGCGCCAGCGCAGCTGGGGCAACGACACCATGTCGCCCGTGCTGCCGACGACGCAGTCGCTGCGCAAGCCGATCGAGTCCCAGCGGCTGCTCAAGACCGAGTCTGAAGTGGACGACCCGATGGACACGTCGGCGCCGCTGACCATGGCCCGCGCTACGAACGCTGTGCTCTACGGGATCATCAACTCGATTCTCACGATCCCGTGCATGTACGGCTACGCGGCGATCATCTTCAGCCACCACGACTTTGTGACCTACATGCCCTCGCTCTCCAAGCTCGTCATGTTCTCCAGTGTCGTCCACCAGGTCATGTTCACGGTGCTCAGCTCGCTGCCCTTTGCGATTGGTCAGGTGCAAGACGCCGGGCTCATCTTCCTCAGTGCGATGGCTACGTCGATCTGCACGACACTTGGCGCCGACGCACCGCTCGAGGCCAAAGTTGCAACCGTCGTGGTCGTGATCGGCCTCGCGACGGCGTCGCTGGGCTTGTGCCTCGTTCTCATCGGCCGCTTCAAGCTCGCTGGCCTCGTGTCGTACCTGCCGATGCCAGTCGTGGGAGGGTACCTGGCGTTTATCGGACTCTTCTGTATGTACGCTGGTCTCTCGCTCAGCACCGGACTCGTGATCAACGATTTCTCGTCGTTGATGCAGCTCTGGAACACGGAATACATCGTGCTCTCGATTCCCGGTGTGCTCGGAGGCGTCGTGCTGCTGCTCGTCTCGCAGCGCTGTGAGAACTCGTTCGCATTGCCCGCGTGTATCCTCGGCATGCCGCTGCTCTTCTTTGTGGTCATGTGGCTCTCGGGTGCTTCGATCGATGAAGCGCGCGAATACGGTTGGATCTCACCGGACTCTCCGCCCGCTAGTTTCCTTCAGATGTGGGAAATCTTCGACTTCAGGCAAGTCCACTGGTATGCGATTGTGCAGCAGCTGCCAACGTGGCTTGGTATGGTCTTCGTTGTCGCCTTCTCATCCTGTCTCGATGTTGCTGCGATTGAGATGGATATGGGCCGGCGACTAGACATCAACCATGAACTCACATCGGTCGGCTGGTCGAACGTTGTGAGCGGTCTCTTCGGCGGCTACACCGGCTCGTATATCTTCTCGCAGACCATCTTCACGTACCGTGCCAAGACCAACTCACGCATCGTCGGAGTTTGTGTCATCATCTCCGAGTTCGCGATCGTGCTCATGCCCCTCTCGGTCATGAGTTACGTCCCGCGCTTCTTCTTCGCCGCGACGCTCATCTTCATCGCGATTGATCTTATGGTCGAATGGCTCATCCACGTGTACCACAAGGTACTCCTGCGCGAGTACATTGTGCTCTGGGCTTCGTTCATCGCAATCAACTGGGTCTCGCTCGAGATGGGCATGCTGCTGGGTATCGCGTTTGCGATCCTCAACTTCTTGCTTGGTTATTCGCAAGTTGGCGTTGTCACGCGCGCATTCAAGCGATCCACCGCCGTGCGCAAGTTCGCGGCTCGCACGTACCTTACTCAGAAGCGTGATGCGATTGTGTTGCTCGAGCTCCACGGATATTTGTTCTTTGGCTCGTCTGTGCGTATCCTTGAGGATGTGCAAAAGGCTGTGTACGTTGTCAAGAAAAATGCTCCTCCCGTCAAGCTGCCTGCGCGGAAAAATACTAACGTGAAACTCTCGGGGGGACTCCCACTGACACCCATGGCCAAGCACTACCACTACGAAGTCATGGTCGAGTGCCTTGACGGAAGTCCTGCGAACGAGCCGGAAGGTTTGCCGACCGAGTTTGTTGTTATGGACTTTAGCCGCGTCTCTGGTATGGACGCTACAGCCGCGCGGTCTTCACTCATGATCCTGCAGCAGCTGTGCAAACGCAACGGCATCACCGTGCTTTTCGCAGACGCACTACCTGAGATTCGACGCATCCTGATGCAAAACGAGATCGCCGAGAGCTCGGACTTCTTCCCCACAGCGGACATTGCACTCGAGTACTGCGAGAACCGCCTGTTGGAACGCAGCAACGACATCACGGTGATTAATGGCCCGAAGGACGACCGGGAACTTGGCATCCGCACGCTACTTCACCGCTTTATCGGTGAGCCAGACGATTCAATGTTCTTCCAGAGCATTGATCGATTCTTCCGTCGCCTTGTTGTCAACTCAAACCACGTCTTTTACCGGGTAGGAGAATTCCCGGACCACTTCTACTTTCTCGCGACAGGTCGAGTCGCTCTGTTCATGAACCAGGACGGCAGTTCTGCTCACGAGAAAAAGTTGCACTTGCTCGAGCATGTGATCCCCGGCGCGATGTTTGGAGAGGTGGACTTCTTCGGGCGCCAATCTCGTCTCATGGTCGCTCGCTCTATGGAGAAATGCGTTGTGTACGAGATGTCGCGTGCCAACTACGAAGCCATGGAGCGCGAGGCCCCTGAATTATGGAATCGCCTGCGAGACGTCATCATAATGTCGATGGCACTAGCGCTTACGAACGTGACGTCCATCAATAGCCGAAACAATGCTGTTGGACACGATCATGACGGTGAGAACGACATTTCGGTCCAATAAATAATTCTTTGCTTTGTTTGTTTGTGTCGTTCATATTCATCTTCCAATTATCTCGCCTGTATACATTGCTCATGTTACTCGGTGCATTCACCATCCATTCTGAATGATCTGCTCACCTTGAGAGTACTAGCTACAAGCGCTCAGAAGCGGAAGTTTCTTGCGAGCTCACGGAGCTGATTCTGCTCAGCCCATGAACATGAAAGGGTCAACTTCTCGACGGTCGGATCGTACGCAACATTCTGTCACCAAGCACGAAAAGTCAGCTACATTTGCACCGCTAGAAGGCCATTCAGACCATCCAAGTACCATAGGGGCAGCCGCCACAATGAACAAACCGGCTCGCTCTTCGTGGCACAGTGTGTTACCAAAGACATCGAGGATGTCATCTTGCTTTTGTAGGACGTGACGAACCAGAGCAGTGGAGTGATATTCATCTGAAGCGTACCATTCATAGCTGCATGGGAGCCCGAATATCTTGACAAATGCGAGTCGCCGAAGGCCTTCGCATTGAACGACCACGTTCAAATTGGCTCCGTCTTTCCCAGCGACATTAACGCCATTGTTGTTGTAGTTCCGACGCGCGACGTCTCGCAGCTGGTTTTCAAAGAGACTGATTAATCGCTCCCGTGTTCGGTGAGCTTCACGGTCTGCCTGCCGACTCTCAATAATGAACCGATTCGACATGCTGTTAGCACGATCAACCTCCGCCTTCCTAAGTCGATTAAGCTGTTCTCTGGCAGTCAAGAGATCTTTCACGATTGAGTCAGTTCTCGCAACATCGGGCCCACGATCTTGCAAGCGGAGCTGAGCACGCGCGGCTTGTAGCGCTTGCTTCAGTTCATGAATGTCTCGCTGCGCGTGCTCTTTGATGGACGCAACCGTCGAGTTCGCTTTTACGCGCACTTCGTCGCATTCGATGAGCATGTTCTGAAGTCGCTTCCGTAGGGCGCCGTTCTTCTCTTCTAGACTGGTCCTCTCTGTGCGTTCTTTCTGTAATTCTAGTGTGAGCGCACTCAGCACAGCTCTGTGTTGCTTGTCCATCCGAGCCAGCTCCATGTCCATCTGCGCGGGTGTTAAAGTAGCCCTGATACAACACAATAAAAATCAGCCGCCATCTCCCTCCAGTTACATGAATGAGCACGTACGGTCGGGGACGCTTGCGTGCAGGCTCCACACCGGGAGGTATATGTTCAGGAGGAGGTCGGTCTCTCCCAGTCCCAGTTGAGCTCCCGGGAGGTGCACTGGCACGACCGCTTTCTGTCGGAAGAAGCATCCGCTGCTGAGGCAGGGACGATGGTACTGGAGATGGCATAGAACCACGCTGTTGAGGCAAGTTTTCTGGGACATCAATTCGTTGCTGCGGTAGTGGTGGCGGTTGAATTAACCCGGGACTCGATCGCGTGCCTGTTAGCGCGGGACTTGATCTTGTGGCTTCTGGTCCGAACCGTCTCTCCGCAACGTCAAGAGGCGAGTCGAGATCCATTGTTTCGCCCTGCTGACTTCCGTCGCCGCTCAGCGAATCGTCTTCGTCTAGCGATCGTTCGATATCAAAGACGAGCTCACCGGGCTTCGTTGCCTTCAACTGCTGGATCACCTCCAAAAACCCTAATCCGGTGAGATCGGTGCCATTTACGGACAAGATCGTGTCTCCAATTTTAAGCGACGACTTGGCGGCGGTTGAGTTGCTCTGGAGGGTCGACACTTTCAGTTTCCGGTTCGAGTCGTTACGGATGCCAAACCCCAGCTTGTCGCCGTCCTTCATGACACGAACGGTGAGACGCACAACTCGTCGAGTGGCATCGACGTTTTTGTTGTCGGCACTCGACGGCCGGGCCTCCCGCTGTGGTGTTGGCTGTCTTCTCTGTCCCATAGGCTGATCCAGCGTTTGTCGACCTCCGTGCATCGCTTGCTCGCCTCCAAGCTGCGCGTCCCCACGACGAACGGATCCCCGAGGAGGAGCCTGTGCGACGCTAGTAGAACCATGCATCACTTCTCCATTGGACCCGGGCTGACGCTCTCGAGGAGGACTTCTCGGTCGCCGTGATTGGATTTCCCGCTGAGCGTACGGATGAACTGGCTCCATCTCGACTCGCTGCCGCGGGTGCGACCCATGGTGGATGGGCGAGTCTTGACGGTCTCTCGCAGGATGCTGGAGATGCGGTGGCGGCTGTGCACCGGCGAACAAGGCTCGCCGTCGCTCAGAGTCTCCGTCATGACGCACGTCGTGACGCCCCTCGCGCGCATTACTTGCGCCCCCGCGCGACGCGACGACTGACGAAGGCGCGACAGCAGATCCCGGAGCGGACGAGAGACGCGCCGACGAGAGCGGGATCTTGGCGGCCTGGAAGACGACCGTGTCGCTCTGCATCGTCGGAGGACCGAAATTCTTGATAGTCGCGCCCGAGCCGACGGATCCGCGTGTCGGGAGCCCCGTCGTCGCGAGCGCCGGAGGGATCGCGCCGGCGAGCGACTTGCTGGTCGCGCTGGTCGCGAGAGGCCCCGCGGAGGGCGCCTGCGGCTGCGCAGAGCCGGGTCGACCGGGCATCGTGGCGACGTGCTAGTCCTTCCCGCCGCAAGCGCGATCTCGGGCTTCCGGAGGTCGTTTCGAGGCCGGAAACGCCGGATCGGAGCGCGGCGAACGCGGCGCGCGCAGCCAGGCGCTCGGTTTCGGCTCGAGAGGCCGCGCGCGAGCGAGAAACGCGGAGGAACGCGCGCGCGGGCGAGAGCGTCGGGCGCTCGGCGAGCAGCTCCGGGGCAAAATGGAAACGGCGCCAAAAACCATGGAGGGTGGACGCTTCGATATATCGGTTTGGTACCGGTGTTCCCGGCAGATGGCCGGCCAGTCTTCCCTGAGTTGGGTGTAGTCCTTGGAAACGTATCCCTTCCAGAAATGCAGAGAATGGACTTGCACAATATCATATGTAGAGTGGACATTTATCTTTCCAAAATGAATAACCTTGTATTGTAGAATATTGACTGATCTGTACCCAAGCCGAGGATTCCAGGTGATGCATCAGTATACATACTAGACGCTTCGCATGGCATGAGCAACACGTATAGTTACCGTATACTGCACCCCCCAGCTATACTGCGTATAGTCACTGCGTATAGTATACGCCGCATGAAGAGCTCCGACCAACCAATTGACCACCAACGAGCCCTCGAAGCGACGCCACCAACTCCCTCCCTTCTGCGATGGCCAAGACTCCAGCGACCGCGGCCAAGCCCAAGCGCGACGCGCCGACGAAGCAGCCCACGCGCGCCGCCGACGACGAGCACGAGACGCCGACCGAGGGCGCGGTCGCCGAGCCCGTGGACGAAGGCTTCAGCGGCGACAAGAGCTTCGAGGAGCTCGGCGTCGATGCCGCCATCTGCGAGGCCATCCGCGCCGTCGGCTGGGACAAGCCCAGCAAGATCCAGCAGCAGTCGATCCCGCACGGACTCGCCGGCCGCGACATCATCGGTCTCGCCGAGACCGGCTCCGGCAAGACGGGCGCGTTCGTGATCCCGATCTTGCAGACGCTGCTCAAGAACCCGCAGCGCCTCTATGCGCTCGTGCTCGCGCCCACGCGCGAGCTCGCGTACCAGATCAGCGAGCAGTTTGAAGCGCTCGGCGCGTCCATCGGACTCAAGTGCGCGTGTATTGTTGGCGGTATCGACATGATGAACCAGCAGGTCGCGCTGGCGCGCAAGCCGCACATTGTGATCGCGACGCCCGGCCGTCTTGTGGACCACTTGGAGAATACCAAGGGCTTTTCGCTGCGCACGATGAAGTACCTCGTGCTAGATGAAGCCGATCGCATGCTCAGCATGGACTTCGAGGAAGAGATCAACCAGATCGTGCAGCTCATGCCGACGGAACGCAACACGTACCTCTTCAGTGCGACCATGACCTCCAAGGTCGCCAAGCTCCAGCGCGCGTCGCTCAAGAACCCGGTCAAGGTCGAGATCACGCACAAGTTCGCGACGCCCGAGACGCTCAAGCAGCATTACCTGTTCATCCCGGCAAAGTACAAGGACTGCTACTTGGCCTACGTGCTGAACGAGGTCGCGGGCCAGTCGGTGCTCATCTTCGCAGCGACCTGCAATGGCACGCAGAAGGTGACACTCATGCTGCGTAACCTGGGCTTCCAGGCGATCTGTCTCCATGGCCAGATGACGCAGCCTAACCGTCTTGGTGCGCTCAACAAGTTCAAGGCCAAGAGCCGCAACATCCTCGTGTGTACCGATGTCGCGAGTCGTGGTCTCGATATTCCGAGCGTCGACGTCGTCATCAACTACGACATCCCAACCCACGGCAAGGATTACATCCACCGCGTCGGCCGTACCGCGCGTGCCGGACGTGCCGGTATCGCCATCTCGTGCGTCACCCAGTACGACGTCGAGCTGTACCAGCGCATCGAGCACTTGTTGGGCAAGAAGCTCGACGCGTACCCTTGCGAAGAGGACACGGTGCTGGTCATGCTTGAGCGCGTGAACGAGGCCCAACGCATGGCGACGATTGAGCTCAAGGACATGACGGCCAACGGCGGTGGTAAGCGCAAGCGCTTCGGCCACGGCGACGACGAGGACGGCGAAGGCGGCGACGACGGCGACGACAACGCCAAGGCCAAGAAGTACAAGGCGGCAGGACGTGTCGGTGGCAAAGGAGGTGGTCGAGGAGGCAAGGGCGGCCGCGGCCGCGGTGGCAAGAGATAAACACAGCGATCGTGAGAAAGGCGGCTGTAATTTAAAGGATTTTGCAACATAGAGGTTCCTCGATGGTAGCTTCCATCGACGGCGTTGGCGTCTTTGGTTTCGTAGGAATGGATCAACTAGTTCATGGTAGTGCCACCAGCAACGCTCAAAACTTGAGGGGCGACGACGACGACGACAATGCGGTTTAAATACTTGTCGACTCGTGGAGAAGGAAAGCGCGCGCCGGCTGGTCGACCGGCGACGACGGCGGCGACGGCAGCAGCGTGTGCTGGTGCTTCGAGTGCGTCATGCACATGCCGAGGCGCTGGGCCCACTTCTCGCAGTCGGCGAGGCTGCACTTGGCGCCGCCGCCGTGCTTGCGACAGAGACGCTTGAGGTGAGCTTTCTTCTCGCAGCCTGGCACGATGCATGGGCGGCCACCGCCGTGCATCTTGCACTTGCCGTGGCTCTGGGCCGCTCGCGTGCAGCCGTTCTCCTGGCATCGCGATCCACCGCCGTGGCGGATGCACAGCCCACGGCTCTGCACGCTCTTGGTGCAGCCCGGATGCGAGCAGCGCTTGGAGCCGCCGTGGCGCTTGCAGCGGTTGAACGCCCTGGCCTGGCTCTTGCAGTCGTCGACGCAGCAGAGCTTGCGGCGGTCGGGCGAGAACTTGGAGTTGGCCTCGTCGTCAAAAACCGTCGCGAGCGATTCGCTCTTGAGCTCGTGGAGGCTCGGTGGTAGCATCATGCGCGATGGGCCAAAGTTGTTCATGGGTGACACGATGGTCGTGCGAGGCATGGTGACGGCCGTCGGCGGCGTCATGAGCGACGCGTAGTTGACCGGTTCCTCCATCGTGAGCTCGTCTTGCTCGTCAAACGCTGTCGGTGCGGATGAGCCGAACGGGAACGGCACCATCATGTGCGTCGATGGCTGTGGTGGGGCCAGCGGCGGGTACTCTGGTGAGAGAACGAGAAGGTGAGGTCTCGCGACATCATTTCTCTGGGATAAAAAGTTCGCCGCGACAATACCTTCTGAAAAGTGAGAAGGCAGCGCCTGTTCCATGGGGTTAGGATGGGAGGACCCCGTCGGAGGGAAGAGCTGCTGCAACTCGGCGCTTGTCTGCTCCTCCATGCGCTGCATTTCCAGTGACGGCTGCATCATGTAGGCGCTCATTGGCGTTTCGAGAGCCGCGAGACTCGGATGGGCCATGAGACTTCCATCACTCGCCATCTCGCTCGCACATCCACCAGGATCCACGTCATGCATGTAGTACGGGCCATCCTGCGCCATTGGTGGTCCTTCCATTCCGGTGCACGGCAGTCGCTCCATGAACATACTAGCCATTCGACCCTGGTGGGTATCGGGGAATCGCAAGGTCGCATCGCTGTTGTAGTCCTCGATGGTTTCCTCGGTCTTGGGCTCGTGGATGAGCTCATCGTCGTCCTGCTCGCCGCCGAATGCCGCGGGACGGAAGAGGAACGGTCGGTGGCGACTTGGGACCTGCAACGGCGACGAGGACGCGCCCGAGACGACGTCGTCGGCCCAACTCATACCCGCTTCGTCGCTGCGCTTGGCCCATCGTCGTGGCGACGCTTGTTCGCCCAACATCTCCCTTTTCCCAGATCTTGTGATGCCGAGAAATGGCTTGGATACGACACGGAGAGCGCGTTGATGGGTCGAGCCAACAAAAGCCGCAATGCACTGGAGGCGAAAAGCTCGCTTTCCGGTGAACCCAGAATCCAAAGGGGGCGGGGAGGGAAAGAAGGACACCCCGCCACGTCGTGTCCTCCGACGTTGCTCTCAATTCTAGACGGCGTCGCGTCCCAGGAGTCTCTCCCCTCCTCCTCCTCTGCGTTTGGCGCTCGTAGGAAGAGCAGGTCCCAACCGCCACCAGCGGCCATGAGACAAAGCCGACCCGCCCACAGAGAGTTCGAATTCATTTCGTCCTACGCCGACGACGAACCTTTCGCGCGCCCAAGCGCAGCGTCTCGTCCCGGAGAAAAAAAAACCGAGCTCGCTCGTCAGGAGCGCCGCCATGAAAATAATGGCTCGGCCGAGAAAGTACGCACTGTCACTATTGTGAATAGTGGCGGGCTAGGGGTTCTTGAGTGTTGGAGAGCTCATGTACTGATATAAGATGTACTGAGCAGCTCACTTGACAATCACACCTCGACTGGGGAAACTCCGACACCACACGAATGCTGCGGCCTCGCACGCTGCGCCACGTCGGCGCGCTTCTCGACGGCGCCGCGCGGTCGCTGGCGGCCCCGCGGCCGTTTCAGCCGCACGCGTCGCTCGGCGCTGCGCTGACGCGCTCGCACATGTGCCACTCGTCGCGGTTGGCGCCGCGCGTGGCGATGGTTCGTCCTGGCGGCTGGGGTGGGACGTTCACGCCGATGGCGGTGGCGCCGCAAAAGCTGTGGATGAGCACGCAGCGCGAGGAGAAGCAACAGCCAGTGGCAGCTGAGAGCGGCGCGTTCAAGCTCGAGAAAGACACGTGGGCTGAGCGCCACGCGCCCAAGTGGATGGTGCCGTACATTCAGATCTCGCGCATCAACCGCCCCGCAGGTACGCGCAGAGGTTTTGCCGTTGACTGCTGCTTTTTTTTTTCATGTGTCTCTCATGATTACGATAGGCACGTACATGCTGCTGTGGCCGTGCTTCTGGAGCATCTCGTTGGCGGCACCGGCCGGCCAGTTCCCGGACCTCGGCATGCTCGCACTGTTCGGCACTGGCGCGCTCATCATGCGCAGCGCCGGCTGCACGATCAACGACATGTGGGATAAAGACTTTGACAAGCAAGTCGAGCGCACGAACCAGCGGCCGTTGGCCTCTGGCGCGCTCACCTACCCGCAGGCGTGGAAGTTCCTCGCGTTGCAGCTCAGCGCCGGTCTCGGCGTGCTGCTCCAGCTCAACTGGTACAGCATCGCGCTCGGCGCTTCGTCGATGGCGCTCGTGATTACGTACCCGCTGATGAAGCGCGTGACGTACTGGCCGCAGGCTGTGCTGGGTCTGACGTTCAACTACGGTGCGTTGCTCGGGTGGTCGGCCGTGCAGGGCGCCTGCGCGTGGCCCGTCGTGCTGCCACTGTACGCCGGTGGTATCGCGTGGACGCTCGTGTACGATACACTCTACGCACACCAAGACAAGAAAGACGACCAGCACATCGGCGTGCGCTCGACGGCCTTGTTGTTTGGCGACAACACGAAGCCGATTCTCAACGCGTTCTCCGCCGCTGCCATCGCGGGCTTCGGCACTGCCGGCTACATGGCTGGTCTCGACTGGCCCTTCTATGCTGGACTGGCCGGGGGTGCCGCCCACTTGGCGTGGCAGGTCAACACGGCCAAGCTCGATGACCCACTCAACCTGCAGACGCGCTTTGCCTCGAACAAGTGGTTCGGCGCGTTGATGTGGGCGTCGATCGTCGCCGGCAAGGTTCTGTAATTGCCGATGCAAGCAATAGCGCAACGTCTATTGACCGTTTATCTAGAATCCTACACTGTGCGAAAACGGACTCGTCTTCGGAAGGACGCGAGCGGGGCTCGGTTCCCAGCGAAGCGTTGGTGCGGCGAGCCGCCGTCGAGTGCGCTTCGGTAGTTGGCACTTCTTTGTCTTTTTGTTTTTCGTCTCTGACTTAGGCCTTGGGCTTGCTCGGGATCGTGAAGACCTCGATACCGAGCACGGTCTTAACCTCCCACACGACCGTGATCACAATGTGGACATACGCGACGAGAGACAGGAAGAAAAACTCCTTGACCCACAGCGCTTCGTTAACGTGGTCGTAGATGCCCTCGAGCATGCTGAAGCAGCAATGGGCCGCGACATAGAAGATCGGCACCAGCGTTTTGCGGAACGGGTGGTACTCCTCGCCGCACAGGTGCGCGAGCATCAAGTGGAGCACGAGCTTGCTGTTGAGCAGGCCGAGCATCCACAAGAACGTGCGTGGGTACAGGTGGAAGATGCCCGAGGGCGAGCAGAGCGCCCAGACGCCAGCCATCGTGTTGAGGATCAGAAACGGCGACGTACGCGTGAGCGCGACCATGAGCGAGTCGTGGTTCAGGCGCACAGCCTTGTACACGTTAATCGCACTGTACAAGAGACCACGCTGTTAGCGTCACTTCAAAATGGCCACTCAACACACACGTGTAGAACGTACTTGACAGCGATCGTCGGAACGGACGCAAAGACAGTGGCGAGCACGAAGACCGTGTTGTTCTGGATGCCCGGGATGTACTCGAGCTTCCAGAACGCAGGCCCGACAATCGCCGTCATGAGCTTGAGGAACACGCCGATGAGGATGCCCTCGGTCGGGCCGTTGATGATCGGCAGCGACAGCAAGCCCGAGTAGTACTCTTCCCACGTCGCGCAGAAGAAGACCGTCTGCGCGCTGAGGAAGAACGCCACGGCCTTCCACGACGTGCCGATCTGCAACACCGAAAACATGGTCATGGTGCCCACCGACACGTTAAGCGCATCGCAGCCGTGGTCGAAGAGCAGTCCGAGCGGCGAGGACGTGCCCGTGCGGCGCGCCTGCTTGCCGTCCAAGTTGTCGAGCGTCTGGTACGCGAAGAGCGCGACGGCCGCGAACGCGTAGAGCCAGCGCGGCGCCTCGCCGTCGAAGAACGGGCAGTAGTACGCGAAGAGCGAGTGCGAGATGCCGACGCAGATGAGACCGAGCAGCGTGATCTGTCGCAGTCATCAGTTGAGCCATTTGGTCTCATCTCATTCCCCTCGCTCCACCGAAACACGCAACGAGCGCGGCCTTACCAGATTGGGCGCGAGCCAGAGCGGCAGCAGCTCGACGAGAAAGTTGTTCATGGGCGTGAGCACGTGCTTGTAGATGAGCGAGTTGTCGGCGCCGTGGTACTGGTACGTGAGCAGCTTCTCCGAGCCTTCGTACGAGACGTACTTGCCAAAGTAGGTGTGCTTGCCGGCCGAGACCGAGCGGTGGCGCACGCGCTTGCGCAGCGCCTGCTGCGCCTGCGACGTGCGCGGCGACGCGAGCGCCACGTCCGAGTCGGAGCTGTTGCTGTGGAGGCGGCGCGGCGGCGTCGCGGGGGCGGCCATCGTCGTCGAGGAAGCGTGGGCGCGAATGATACACCACCAGCAGCTCAGCTCAGCTGACGAGGGGGTTCGAAAATGTCCGGCACTGACTGGCGGAAAAAAAGAACATGATATGATTGGATGAAATACTGTAGAACATCGTTTGATTGGATGAAAAGCACCTGATTCCGACGAGCTGGGGTGTACCAGCTGGCGGACAGTCTGCTTTGGGAGAGGGAAGTTGGGAGAACAGTCTATATCAGTTATTTACGTGAAGAGAGGTGACTAGAAGTGTAATTATACGTTCCTGAGGGTTCAACAGACCGTTACCCATGTTTCTGTAGCTCCTCGGGAGAACGGAACCCAGAGCAAGATGCGTCTGCGGAACCACGCGCGGCGCCGCGTGGTGGTGGGCTCCCCGGGCAGCGCGAGCCGCCGCCGCGCGCACGAGCGCTCGCGGGACGCGCACGCCGAGGCTCTCGCGGCGGTTGCACCGCGATCGTGGCTCGAGGCTTCGCAGGAGGAGCTGCGATCGGACCGAACCCATCTCGACGAACACGACGGAGACGCGCGCGTTGTCGCCCCTGTACGCTTGCGACGCGCGCGCAAAGTGTCGGACGATCGGTGCGTGGGTGTGGACGATCTTGGGAAGCGGCGTTGACTGATAGATTCGGTGCAGAGCAAGTCGCGAAGGCGAAGGAAGCGATGACCAGCAGCACGTGGAGACGCGGCTCGTGCAAAGCCGAGCGAGTACACTGAGTCCGACCAAGCAGCCGCGTGTGTTGACGAGAAGACTGTCCGGAGAAGGCATCAGTGAGGCCATGAAGCAAGTGTCGAGTAGCTACCACTGCTTGCTGCAGTCGGCGTTCGCACAGGAAGATCGCATCGACGAGACCAACTGGCTCACCGGCACGCTGATCGATCTCATGCTCTGGCGGCTCGCGACGCAGTACCCGGATGTCTACTTCCTCGCGACGGATTTTTGCCACCTCCACCTGCCGTCGATCGCAAAGAAAGCCGCCCTCTCAGCTCCTGACGCCGACCGAGATGCCGCCGAGCTGTACGACATCCGAGATGTGCTGGGGCGTAATGTTGACTACGCCAGCTCAAGGCCGATTGTCTTTGTTGCAAACATTGGCCACATCCACTGGAATCTGCTCCGGATCCAGTTCGAACCAGAACCTGAACTTCAACTCTTTGAGCCGATGGGGTACGTTCCACAGATACGAAGAGGCTTTTTGGAACTTGAGGCGCTCACTTTAATCCTGTCCATTCTGCAGACGCCTCTCTTCGCGATCAGGTCTTTCATACCGTTCGGTGCCTCGTTGTGTCATCGAATGGCTTGACGCGTGCTACCCTTTGGACAAGAGCTGGATCACTCGAAGCGTGAGTGCAATCACTCGGCCGCAGCAGGTGAGCGGCTACGACTGCGGCGTCGCATGCCTGCTCTACGCCGACAAGTGCGGTCAAGGCCAGTCGCGAGAGCTCATCAACGAGTCGACGGACCAGCACGAGATCACAACGTTCCGGTCCGAACTCCAGCGCCAACTGCAGAGCGAGCTGCTGCGCCAGCAATGATCCAGTACACTAGAAAACAAGCGCATAGACATAAATCATAGAGGCACTGCGTTCAAGGCAGTGTTCGAGGGAACGCGTAGTAGACGAATATGACGACTGATGGAAGAGTGACTCATGGGTGTATGTATCACTTGCTGCTTGGTTCAGTGACGCTTCACTCTGAAGAGATACGCAACAAGCCAGCGATGGTTTTCTCCTGTTGGCCGTTTCTACTCGGGCGCTCGCTCTCATGCACTATTGCAGGAACGGCGAAAGCATTCTGCTTGGTCCCATATACTTAAGACAAGTTTATTTTCAGGCAGCAGTCACCGCCTTCCGATCGCATCCCTTGAGGAGTAGCTTTCCGACAGGCGCAGCCGATCCGTCGCAGAGAAGTCCGTTGTCCCTGCCTTTTGAGTCGGTGGTTTTGCTTGGAGCACTAGAGCATGAGCGAGCGATATCTTTGGCCTCGCGTCGAGGAAAAAAGATGACGCTGCCCATTTCCCAACTTGCTCGCGCTCTCCAAATGACTCGAGACGGAAGTAGCCTCCCACGCCTGACTGTGCGTCCACTGCACCACCAGTACGAAGCACGCCTGAGGAAGACCGGCTCAGACGAGAACACAATCCCCGATCGCTTCCGCCATCGCAGTCCGTCCAGTAGTGACCCGCTTCCACACAAGAACCTCAAGAGGTCCAAGCACATCTACAGCGACCGCTTTATCCCGTCTCGCCTCGCGACCAAGCTGCACACTGACTTTGATATCGACCCCGAACCATGGCGAGATGACGCCAACAATCAAGTGACCCACGACACGACTCAGGCGACGACGCAGTCTGCACGCATGGCCAACGGCAGCAGCTCGAGATCAGCGGCGTCGAAAGATCCACGCTGTAAGAGTGCATCGAATAGCCTCGCAGAGTCACATTACTCGATGCTCCTCAAGAGCGAGCTGCTCGGCGTGGATCCTCCTGGCCGCATGTTGCCGAGAAACTTCTTCGTCTCGGCAGATGAGAGCGACTTCCTTGATCCATTCTCGCCACCGACCGCACGTGCGATGATGAGTGGTGCTGCTGCATTCAACTTCTCAGGTGGAGGCCTCGCGCGAAGTCGCTCGGCGCTGTCGAGTCTCGGGTCTCAGAATTTCCTGCGCTTCAAGGCGCCTCGCCAAGGTCTGCATAGCGAGTGCAAGCTGTCGATTCCGTTCTCTGGATTTGGCAGCGTGTCGACCACAAAGTATCTCGGCAGCGGATCCGGCACGACGCACTCCCGACGCAAATTCCCGAAAGCTCCGTTTAAAGTGCTGGACGCGCCGTCGCTCCAGGACGATTTCTACCTCAACCTCGTCGACTGGTCGGCGTCGAACGTGCTCGCTGTCGGACTGGGATCGTCCGTGTACCTCTGGAGCGCGTGCACGAGCCGAGTCACCAAGCTGTGCGATCTCGGCTCGTCCGATCTCGTGACTTCCGTCTGCTGGAGCCAGCGCGTACGATATCTCTACTGTCTTGCCACGTGCATTTGCCCATACTCACGTTCTTTTATCCTCGCAGGGCTCCCACTTGTCTGTCGGCACCAACAGCGGCGAGGTCCAAGTCTGGGACGTCGCAGCCGCCAAGAAAGTCCGCACGATGGGGTTCGTTGTCGTCGCTCTCTTTGTCTCTTCAAATCCACACGGCTCACACTTCTTTTCTTGGATTCTTTCTCAGAGGCCACGTAGCTCGCGTCGGCACGTTGGCGTGGAGCTCGCAGCTCCTCGCTTCCGGCAGCCGCGACCGCACGATCTACCTGCGCGACATGCGTGCCGCCGAGTCCTCGAGCCATCGCCTCACAGGCCACAAGCAGGAGGTCTGCGGGCTCAAGTGGTCGTTCGACGACGGCCAGCTCGCCTCGGGCGGCAACGACAACAAGCTGTTGGTCTGGAGCGTGCACGCCGCGTCCTCGCACGCGAGCGTGCCCGTCGTGCGCTTCAGCGACCACACGGCGGCCGTCAAGGCCATCGCGTGGTCGCCTCACCAGAGCGGCCTGCTGGCCTCGGGCGGCGGCACGGCCGACCGGTGCATCCGCTTCTGGAACACGCAGACGCAGACGGCGCTCCAGGCCGTGGACACGGGCTCGCAGGTGTGCAACCTCATGTGGTCCAAGAACGCCAACGAGCTCGTGAGCACACACGGCTACTCGCTCAACCAGATCATCGTCTGGAAGTGCCCGAGCATGACCAAGCTCGCGACCATGACGGGCCACACGTTCCGCGTGCTCTACCTGGCCATGTCGCCCGACGGAGAGACCATCGTCACGGGCGCGGGAGACGAGACGCTGCGCTTCTGGAACGCCTTCCCGAGCGCCTCGGGCAAGAGCGGCGGCGCGCGAGGCCCCATGCTGCGAGGAGCCCTTGGGCTCGAGATCCGATGAAGAATAAATTGGCCAATTCTAATTGTAAAATTGGGGGAAACGTACCCCGGGTTACTATTGACGGAAGGGTTACGCGTGTTGGAAATCGGAAAGCTTTCCGGAACAAAAGAGCCCGTCAAAAAACGCGGGTAAAAGCCCGAGGACCCGTCGGTTTACCCGCGAACTTGGGTTTAATGGCTTTGTCATTCTCAACAAAAGCAGAAACGATACTAATCAATGTAATGTTCAAGTCGTTAAAGCGAGGATAGAGCGCGGACCAGGAGGGGGGTTGGCGTCACTTGGCGTTTGTATGTGGGAGGGGTTTGAATGGGAAAGCTTTCCAAATTCAAACCTGCAAAATAGAGGAACGCGGGTATCGAGCGCTCGACGATTGACCACGACGACGACGGCGCGGCGTTCCCCTCGCGCACACGACAGCGAGGCTTGGAGGCGAGAGACGCGGCGTGCGCCAGCGCGAGAACGCGAGCGTCCCATCGGGCGCGCGAAGATCGACAGATTGAGCTCCTCACAGGAGCAATTCTTGCGCCATGGTGGATATTGCGACGCCGGCGGTCGGCGCGCGAGGGCGCCCGAGCCCCAAGACGCCCGTCGCTGACGACGAGACCTTCCGCGTCGCCGAGGAGCTCATGCTGCTGAGCGCGTCGCGGTCGCGGGGCGCGCCGGTCGGCGGCGAAGGAGCGTCAGTAAGTGATGTGTGGATCTCGGTGGGTGGTGGATGGAAAAGCTGAGCGAGAGTGTGCACGGCAGACACGCAAAGACCCGAGAGCGCCGACAGATGAGACAGCGCAGCAACTTCGGTGCGTTGGTTGCACTTGGAGAGACAGCCGCCGAGATGGAATGCTCACAGGGAAGCGTGTGTGTGGGATCAATCACAGGAGACGGCAAAAGGCACTCACGGCGCAATTCGAACTGCTCATGGTACTTGTTACCCGGGAAGCATGGGACTGAGCGAGTATGCTAATGGCTAATGTCGCTACGCAGAGCCCGACGTCGTCGGAATCCTCCCAGACAAGCCAGACCCGCCGACGGTCGACACCGACGGAGCTCGAGGTGCGTTCGGTACACTTGCCCTCTCCCAGCTCCCTACAGCTCCCTACAGTTTTGACTGATCGTAAACTCAGGACCTGATCAACTCCCGTGTCGACGTCTCCCACTCCCAGCTGCTCAACGAGCATCGAACGCAGTTTCGCCGAGCGCGTCGAAGGTACTGCCGTGAATCTCATTTCCCCATATCTCCATGACTAACATCATGGATCCAAGATGGACCACGCAGCGAGCAAACCGACAGAAGGCCGTGTTGGCCAAGTTCAAAGTGCAGGGCATCCCTCTCGTGGAGCATCTCGCGTCGCTCCGGTGAGAAGCTCCAGTCGCTCTTTATTTTTCGCGGGCACACGTAATAGGAACATGTTAACATAACTCCCCAAGTCATGGCAGTCGACTTGATATGATATGCGCATGTTACGAAGTTGGAAACCCCACGTTGAAGTTGCCTTTCTGACTAGCAGCTCGTGGGAAGGCCCACGCGGGACTTGGGCTCCCAATCATGCGGCGCCATGGTGGCTTCCTTCCTCCGCCTGCGCGTGAAGAGCAGCGCGAGCCGTGTACTGTGGGCACGAGCATCCAACATATCGCACCGACTGTCCCACGGCCTCAGCCTGGGAACGAAACCAAGCACCGCAATCCACCCTGCGAAAAATTTCCCCCGATCCGATCGCTCGCCGCTGCCCAGTTTGGTCCGGACATGTCCAGGAAGCCGACGAGGTTTCCACGGCTGACGCCACGCGATGGAGAGAGAAAGAGAGAGGGGGGGGGGGAGGGAAGGAGAGCTCTCGTGCCGCGACCGCTCCGCGCGACGCCGAGGACACTTCGGCGATCTTTGGTCGTGGGCGAGCGAAGCGACGCGGCCCACGAGTCGCGTGTTCAAGTGACGCGACGCGCGTCGGTTCGGCGGGGGCACCACGCGCGAGCGTGAGCAGCGAGCGCATCCCATCGAGAGAGAAGCGTCGCAGGCGTTCGGCGTGTGGAAAGTTAACGGTCACGGATCGACACAGAAGGCGAGCGGCGGCATATCCGCCGATCAGATAGAGATCCCATGGCCGAGGTGGTCTGCGATCCCTGAAAAAACACGCGTTCAGTGTTGGCGTGAGCCCGAGAACGAAAGAAAGAAAGAAAAAAAAAACTCAAACCAGCCTGGTGGGGTTCGGAGTCAGCTGCAGACTTGCGTGTGACAGACAAGCAGCCGAAACAGTCTGGCGCAGAAAAAGGGATCTCAAACGGCATATCTTTGGAGCGTTTCGGCTAAGTGTCCCAGGAATGCATGAAGTGTATTTGGCAATATATCTAATCACACAGGTACATGTAAACACTGCTGAAGTGCATAAGCCGAAGTGATGGCATCAGCGATATCGGGTTCGAAAGGGAATCCGATGAGTCGACTCACTCCACTGTCGAGACGGCTCGTTTAGGGCTAGGGAAGGATTACGTTGGCGGTTTCGGAGTCCCCACAACGCAGATGCACCACATGTCTCTCCTGGTGCGGTGGAGAGTGATGGTAATCTCCCATCCTTCAACATCAGGTCGGGCTTGGAGCGACCTTCGCGCCACCTCGGGAGCCAATTTTAACTCTTGGGCCAACATCCGCCGAGCGCTTCCACTGGTGTCGGCGGCATCGTCACTTGAATCCCACGATCAACCCAGGTCGGAAAGAAAAGAACAGAGAAAACGTTCCTGCGGCAGGCCACAAAAAACAAGCCAACGTTCCGCGTCAACCGCGAGAACCCACAACCAAAAGCCACCACCAACCAACAAAAACCAAAAAAAAAAGAGAAGCGCTTCTCGCCCGTCATCATCGGCCACCAACAAAAAACGCAGTTGAGCAGTCGTTCATTATTTTCCGCGCGCGCGAAGAATCTTTTCCTTTTTTGTTTTGTTTTGTTTTTTTCTTTCGCACCCTCCCCCCTCGCCGATCCGACCCCTGAGGGAGAGAGAGAGAAAGAGAGAAAGCCACCCCTCGCGTGACAGAACGTGAGGCGCCTCGAATACCAACGTTGGAAGCCCGTAGCTCCTCACTCGCCACGACGTCGCTCCAGCTCTCGGCGCTCCCGACGGCGCCCTCGACCTCGAGAGCGACCTCCCTGCTCGCGCCCCCCGCCGGCTGGTGGGACGACCTGCTCGACGTGCCGTCCACGCTGCCGCTGCCGTCGCCCGCGTCCTCGGAAGACTCGGACGCGCCGTCCATGGGCACGTACGACCGCGCGCTCCAGTGGAGAATGATGCAGCAACGCCACCCGCACGCGGCCTCGCCCTACTTTGCCTCGGGCTACGCGCTCCCGCGCGCCGTCACGAGCGAGCTCAGCGCCGCCGCCACCGCCGCCGCCACCGCCTCGGCCTCGCTCGCGCCCAGCAGCTTCTACGCCAGCGACGACCGCCAGGGACCCCTCAAGCGCCAGCGACTCAACAAGCTCTCGCCCGGCCCGCAACGCTCGAGCCCGCTGGCGTCCTACCTGCCCTCGGCCGACGGCTCGAGCCAGTACAACTACACGCCCACGACGAGCTCGGAAGGCTACAGCGGCGGCGCCACGTCGCAGGAATTCGGCAGCGACTGGTTCCAGCAGCGCTCTTCGAGCGGACTCACGGTCAACACGGCGGCCGCGTACTCGTCCGAGAACGGCGCGGCGCTCGGGCGCTCGCTCGCGTCGCCCACGACCATGTTCGGCATGGAGAACCTCATGGCCGACTACGAGTCGGGCTTTTACTCGCTCTGGAACGGCTCGAACGGCGCCAACGTCATGGGCTACGACGGCGACTCGACGCCCTCGGACCGCCCGAGCCACGTCGAGACGAGCCATGTCTACATGCCCGAAGAAGAGCTCAAGATGGACTACCCGCAGCTGCCCGACCTGAACCAGGGCGACCTGGACTACATTTACGGCACCATGGACCCGGCCACTGGACGCGCGAGCGAGCCCCACATTGAACGCCAGTTCTCGGGAGTCAAGCGGGATCGCCCGGCCGAAGACGGCAAGCTGGGCTCGGGACTCATGTCGCCCACGCAGACGAGCCTCATCTCGCCACTGCCGCCCAGCGGCTTCCGAAGTCTGGCGCGCAATGCTTCTATTGAGACCAAGCGACCGCCCACGCGGACCCAGCCCCCGTCGAGCTACCTCGCTGACAGCACGCCGACGAGCTCGAGTCTTCTGCCGACAGCCACGGGGTCGAGCGGAGCTGCTGCGAGCCGGCGGCCGCCGTCCTCGACAACGAACGCGGCCGGCGCAAAGCGTCCGCGTAGCCGCCAGTGTGACTTCCCGGGCTGTGAGAACCGAGCCCGGTCCCATCAGAAATGCAAGAAACACGGTGGCGCCCACCAGTGTGTGTACGAAGGATGTATGAAGAACAGCCAGAGCCGAGGGCTCTGTATCGCCCACGGCGGAGGCTCGCGGTGCAAGATTGACGGCTGCACGAGGGCCTCGCAGTCCAAGGGCCGCTGCAAATCCCACGGCGGCGGTGAATACTGTGCAGTGGAAGGCTGCCGCAAGAAGGCCCACTTGAAGCACTTGTGCCGGACCCACGGCGGTGGCGTACGGTGCAAAGATCCCAAGTGCATGAAGTGGGCGCAGCGCAAGGGCTGGTGTATGGCCCACGCGAAAGAAGTCCTCGGTTCGTAGACGCCACGACGACGAGGAAGCACATGTCGAACGGAAAAGAGAGGCTCGCAAAACGAGCCAGTGTGTATCATGACTTGAGTTTGGACGGAAGGAGGCCGCGGCAAAGCGGCAAGGCTCTAACTTAACGACTTTCATTATTTAATTCGACATCGCTTGCGCAGTCTGTTCCGCTGCTATGACTCGGTCCATGTTTAGTGTAGTTCGTTGCCCATGAAAGACAAATGAAAAACCAAAAGATGTCTGAGCGCACATCGTCTTTGAATCCTATCACGAGTTCATTAACCTGTCCATTAGTTGCACGCCTACGAGCTCCTAGATAGCGCCTCTCTTCATAAATACGTCAGAATCGCGGCCGCACCTGCGGATGACGTCGTGCACGAGTTGGAGTCGGTGGACGGAGTGGGGGACGACACGGGCGAGTCCTCGTCCATGTCGTTGTTACTACTGCTGTCGTCTCCCGGGGAGCCCATCGGGACGTTGTCGAAGAGGTTGTAGAGCTCCGACCACGGGAGCTCCTCCGAAGATACCACCCTCCGTTCGTTTTGGTCGGCGAAAAGCATGTGGTTGACGAGATCTCCAGACTCTTGGAACATCGTGATGTCGTTCGAGTTGAAGCCGTTGTGCACGTACTGGGGCGGTGGCTGGAACATCATGCTGAGATTGTCGTACTCTGGATGGTGGATATGCGACGGCGAAGACAAGGGCTCCACCTTGAAAGAGACCCCATCGATGGGGTCGTGCTGTTTGGTGGGCTGGGGCACGAAGTTGGCAGGCGACGGCTGCAAGGTCGGGCGGTTAAGCGTGCTCCACGCCGACGCGTGCGAGTGCACTTGGCTCTGTCGGTGCGAGTGGTTGTGATGGTGGTGGTTGTGGTGACTTACTTGTGGCGACGAGGCGGTAGACGACGAAGAAACGCTGGATGAGGCCGGAGACGCCGGCGTAAACGCACGCTTCCGCTTCTGGCCTCGGTCATCTTCCACTTCTTCGTCATTCTCATAGACCTCCGCTTCGGGCTTGATCGTCGCATGGCTCGCTCGTCGGCTTGAATAGATTGAGAATGTGTCAGAACGCAGCCGCTCGAGACAGAACAAGTAGGACCCCATCGGTTTCAAGAACAAGATCTCGAGAACGTGCTGTGCGTCACTGCCCGAAAGGCCCTGACCTCGAGGAGCCGTCCATCCATAGTGCCAGGCCTTACACTCGGCGTTGAACTCAAACGTCGCAGATTGAAGCGTCGATTCCATAGCCGCACCACGCAAGATGCCGGGAAAGAGAGGGTTCAACGGGTGGTCTTTGTCGCGAACGAACTGGGAAAGCTCATACCGATCAATTGTCTGCCCTGGGAAGACTTCAGGGCCAGACACGGAAGAATCGAAGGCACCTTCCAGGTTCAAGAATCGAGCGTACGCCAGAACGGCCGGGGCTGTGGATGAGATGGGGCAGATTTTGATTCCGCCTGACTCAGTGATACGGCTCACCGCGACGTGAACGCGGATCGAATCGCCGCAAAAGCCCGAGCTCACGTGGCGGCCATTGCGGCAGCACGGAAAGCATCGCAGATTCTTTTGACCGCCTTTCTTGTTGTTGCGTTGGTACCGCGGCTGGAAGAGCTGGAAATGCTTAGTGGGCGCGATGAACGAGGCACGCACGTTCAGACCGTGTGGGTTGTCGCAACTGTCGTCACAGCACGGCTTTGGGATGCTGTTGTAGACCAGGTTGTCGTCCGTGTCGTCGCGCATGGGGCGGGTGTTCCCATCGGATTCAATCCACGTACCGAATCTGCGATGTCCCCAATTGATAAGCACACCCAGCCCAACATCAATCCGGATGGCAAACGACATGTACGTACCCCGCCTCGATCTGGTACGTCGGAGGCTCGATGAGCAGCGAGTCTCGTGCTGCAAAGAGCTTGTAAAAGTCCATCCCGCTTTCCTCGCTCGGGTAGATCTGCCTCATCGCGCTCAAGCTCGAGTACTTGACCTGCCCAGCACGTGTCCATCTTCAGCATCGTTCCTTTCCCCTAAAAACTGCATCCCCGGACCCACTCACAATGGACGTGTACGTGTACTCTCCCGGTGGGGGCTTGACGACGCAGGTTGAGACGTGGCCGACCGTATGCGTGTTCTTCAAAATGAGTCGCAGTATCCGCTCGAACTCTTTCACATGGCGCGGGTCCACCGACATACGGGTGACCATCACGGCCTACGAGTGCAGGACACCACCGTGAGCGTCTCCCCAGACCAGATGAGCTCTCCGCGCGCTGAGAGCGGCAGACGGACCTCCTCGTCGTCCTCAATGTTGCTGGTCTGCAGCACCTCTTTGAGCATGTTGTACGAGAGCGCGCTGCGCAGACTCTCGCTGTCGGCGTCCGTCATCACGGGGGCCGGCCCCGTCGCCGCCTGCATCGCGTGCAAGGCCATCCCGAGGGTTCTTCCGGACTCTGCGCCTTCCAACTGACCAGCGAGACAGAGCTGCGTGGGAAAGCGAGGAGCTCCTCGAGGAAGCCATCGGTCACTCCAGCGAGGGAGCTACCGGTTTCCCCTCTGCTAGATGGTCAGGGAGAGGGGCCAACCCTGTGGTACACCATAACCCTGTCGGTTTCGTTGAGCGAATTCGAAAGGGGTTTGCTGTTTAGCGGCGACCATGCGGTCGGGTGCCTTTGACAATGGATGATTCGTGGGCAAAGCTCTGGCCTTGCTGCCCTCTGAGATACGTATACTTAGCGGGATTTCTCGTCGATTGCTTGATGGATACGACGCTCGTGGATACGTTTTTTTTTTCGGTCGTTCCCACTGTCCGAGCCTTTATCAGAGACGTTGGACTCTGGAGGCAGTTCATCCACGAGCGAGGAATCAAGCTGGCCTGGGTGTCGCCACGAGCGGCACCGACGCTGCGAAATCGGCTGTTCGAAGGATCGAGCGAGAGAGACACGCGCTGCGCAAACACGTGCCTGGTAAACTTGGGCGAGCAAGTCGAGGAATCAGGCCGAGCTGGAGAAAAGCTCCAGCTGAGTCGCAAATGAGACCGTGCCAGGGTTCGGGGCCTCCGTGTCAAACAGTGCGCATGCCAAGTCAAACGGGGAGGGTGGGGGACCCAGGGAAGCCTGGGCGGCTTCACAGGCGGCGAGTGAAGGAAGCAACGAGTTAGTAGTGGCAACAGTCGGAGAAGGCTGAGGTGGTGGTGGTGGTGGTGAAGTCTTTGTTGGCTTGCTGGCGTTGAAAGATCTGTCACGAACGGTTCAACAAAAATGTCAGCAACTTCAACGTCGAGGTCTGTTTAGTCAACAGCGTTTGTACCGCTTGGTGACGCCGTGGTTCGAGCCCCGATGCGACGGGTTCTGGACGGACGTACTTTCTTGACGGTCCTTGACTATCGAAACCTCGGACCGCAGAATCTCCACTGGACACTCTTGGTCGGCCCTGCGCAGGGCCTTTAGTTGGGCGATGCTGTAGATGAGCTTGGCGGAGAGCGGAATCGCCAGGGCCTTGAGCTCATCAACAGAGTATTTGCGCTTAGTGGTGCTTGTGGACGGTGTCGAGGCCGTGTGCAGTGACACCTTAGCTTCGCCTTCGACGCTAGGCACTTTGAGGGATTTGTTGGAAGAGTCGTGAATGTTTGCGTTCTGCGAAGTTGAAGGCTCGTGAGGAATTATGGCGCTGGCAACCTCCTCGTGACCCGTCTCTTGTTTCTTCTGTTTGAAACTTCTTAGGCTCTCTAAGCTGTATGTGATCTTTGTCTGTGCAGGAGTCGCGCCGTCGGACAAACTTGTTCGTGGCTGCCCGTGCTTCTTCGTAGCCTCAGTACCCACGACTGAAAAATCAGGATACACGCCGCTCGCCATTTCTTCGTCAATTCCCGCTTTTGTGCTCGCACGGAGGCTCTTCAACTTCTCAATGCTGTACTTGATTGTTGATACTGATGCAGCTGCTTCTTTCGGTGAAGTGGTCGCCTCTTGTTTGGGCGCACTATTGTGCTCATCCCTCCTTCCCGATCCATCAGCCGTTGGAGACGTGCAAGCACCATCTAGCTCAGACTCAAGCTTGTACTTCACACGGTCCTCGGATACCGCATCGTTATCAATGTGCGACAATGCCGTCATTCCGTCTACTTGTGCTGCATCTTCGTCGTCTGCTACGCCTCGTGTATCTTTATCCTCTTCGTAGTCGATGTCGCCATTCTCGTGCGATCGAATGGACCCTGCGACACCCTCAAAACCTGCAGATAGAAAGGCTTGCGAGTGTAAGTCTGCCTCTCCATTTTCAGGGGTCTCGGCCTCGTAGAACCCTTGGGATGTCACGCTTGCATTCACGTGGGCGTCTAGAGTGCCGTCATCATAAGTATGTTGAGCGACTGACGCGTCCAAATCTATCTTCGCTACTGCGGTATCAATCTCCGGTTGAAGCGAAGCATAATACTCGTCAAAGCACGATTGGCAGTACGGACAACCGTCGGCTTCGTCGACGATGATCTGGTTCGAATCGCTCCCAGGCATCTCACACGTCGTACACACCTCTATTTCGGTATCATCCGCATTGCTCGAGTCTTCTGCAATGCTGGATCCGTCAGGAGTACTCTCAATCTCGTCCCCCTCTTCATCCTCCTCAGACAATACCAGCCCCGGCACTTCAGTCGTCTTCACGTTGAGCCTAGGCGACTCCAGCAGACGCCTCGCTCTCCGCCGTCTTCGACGAATGTACTTGACCACATTCTCCAAAGGCGGGTGGAACGCGTGGAGTTCCTGGAGATTGCACTCGGCCAGCAACTGCAACGCGTAGTCAAAGTAGCTGATCGCTTCGAGCTCCGCGCCGGATTCCAGCGCCGCGTCGCCCAGGTTCTTGCTCAGCGCGAAGGCCGCGGCGCGGTTCTCGCTCTCGTAGGCGACGCGCAGCGCTTCTTTCCACGTCGCGATCGCAGCTGCGAGCCTTCCAGCGCGGAACTGCGCGCGGCCGGCGGCGAGTCCATTGGCGATCCTGTCCATCGTCGCCCCACCCGTTGGCTTGCTCCTGAGGAGCTACAGTCTCAGAAGAGTGACATGCTTTTTTTTTTTTCTAATTCGATTATAATCGGAATTTTTTATTGACTCGAGGAATCGCTGCGTGAAGAGCGCGCTTACTTCTTCTTGAGCGACTCGAGGTACCATCCGAGCGTCTTCTGGGCCTTGTCGGTCTGCGTGACGTCGTAGAACAACTCGTAGTCCTCTTCGCGCGAGTTGACCAGTCGGTTCGCCGTGTCCTGTCGCATGAAGAGCTTGGTCTTGGCACGAGCACCGTCTGAAAAAACACGACCAGATGAGACCATGAGGAGACGCCGACCATCGACAGAACAAGAGTCGACTAAAGATACTCACCAGGGATCGTGAGCCAGCGCTCCACCGCTGCAATGGAGCGGGGCAGAACTTCCTCGAGCGGGACGGCTTCGTCCACGAGGCCAATGGATTTGGCCTTGTTTGCGTCGACCTGGAGACCAAGACCGAGCATCTTCTCGGCCTCGCGGTGGCCAATCGTGTTGATAAACGTCTCTTTGAACCAATGCGGCGCGACGATGCCGAGCTGGGTCTCGTTGAGGCCAATGACGGGCTTGCCGGCCGTCATGACTCGCCAGTCGCAGCTGATGGCGAGCAGGCAACCGCCTGCAGGGCTGTGGCCTTCGATGGCAGCCACAGTGCACAGGCGCGACGTGTAGAGCGTCAAGTACAGATCCTGGAGCGAGAACCAGAACTTCTTCAAACGTCCAGGCTGTCAATGAAAACCGATGAGCAATTGTTCACACGAAGAGAGATCAAGCGCCCACGAGTCGCATACCTGCGGCTGGTACATCTCGAGGATGTCAAGCCCCGCACTAAAAATGCGCTGGTTGGACGACGCCAAGACCATCGCGCTGGGTCACAGAAAATCGTTCAGTCACCTCGTCCCATCTCGACTGGCGATCTTTCTCCGCCTCACCGAATACTCTTGTCGGCCTCTAGATCCTTGATCGTCTGGTTGAGCGTTTGAAGCATCTAAACCCCGCAGCACCATCTCCACGTGAGCACACTGCGTCTATTCCGAGGCCATTGATCAATGCATCTCGCTCGCTCGACGCACCTCGGTGTTGAGCGAGTTGACCGGCGGACGGTTCATGCGCACGATCGCAAAGTTGTCGCGCTTGTCGACGAGCACGAGCGGCGCCGGCTCGCTCGCGAAAAAGCGGCGCGCGGTCGTCTTGCTAGTTGCGCGCAGAGTCCGCGAGGCCGCCCACATTGTTGCTCTGTCGCTGCGTTCGTTCGCTGCGTAGCTCTTGAGAAGTGGGAGACGCGGCTCCTCCTCTCGTCCGAGTCAAGTTGAACATCGAGGCAAGTCCGCGATCCTGACGTGACTACTGCCACCATGTGGCAAGTTGTGGCACAAGCATCTACCGTGAACGGCTACTAAAAGTACGATACTCCTGTTAAGTCCGAGTAGTACACTGCTTACCACCGATCAGAGTGGGGCCACAAGAGTGTTCTGTTTGTGTTTGTGCAAGCTAGTGGGTACGTACTGTCGATCTATTTGTCACAAGCGACAGACCTCCTGGCGTTGAAGCCGCCGAGCAGCTACGCACCAACACACACGCAATCGCATCCTCCCCCATGACCACGCCGAGCGGCAAGAGCGTCGGCATCTGCGGCGCCACGGGCGCCGTCGGGCTCGAGATCGTCTCGGTGCTCGCGCAGCGCAAGTTCCCCGTGAAGAAGCTCGTGCTCTTCGCGTCGGCGCGCTCGGCCGGCAAGGTCGTGGCGACGCCCTTCGGCGACGTCGTGATCGACCTCTTCTCGGTCGACAAGGCCGCCAAGCTCGACTACGTCTTCCTCGCGGTCTCGGGCGACTTCTCGCTGCAGTACGCGCAGGAGCTCGCGGCGCGCCCGAACGGCCCGGTCGTGATCGACAACTCGTCGGCGTTCCGATACCACGCCGAGATCCCGCTCGTGATCCCGGAGATCAACGGCCACGTGATCCGCCCCAAGGGCGAGGACAAGATCGTGCCGCGTCTCATTGCGAACCCGAACTGCACGACGGCGGTCGCCGCCATGGCGCTCTGGCCGCTCCACTGTGAGTTCAAGATCAAGAAGCTCATTGTGTCGACGTACCAGGCCGCGAGTGGCGCCGGCGTGGAAGGAATGGAGGAGCTCCGAGTCGGCACGGCCGCGTGGCTCGAGGACAAGCCCGTGGAACACACTGTGTTTGCCCACCCGCTGCCGTTCAACCTCGTGCCGCACATTGACAAGTTCCAGCAGAACGGCTACACGAAGGAAGAGATGAAGGTCACCTGGGAGACGCGCAAGATCTTCGAGGAGCCCGAGTTGCTCGTCAGCTGCACGGCTGTGCGTGTGCCGATCATGCGCGCTCACTCGGAGGCCCTGTCGATTGAGACAGAGAAGCCTGTGAACTTGGAACGAGCCCGCGAACTGCTCGCGAAGGCCGACGGCGTCGATTTTGTCGATGACGTCAACGCCTACAAGTACCCAATGCCGATCCACGCGACCAAAAAGTTCAACATTGAAGCTGGTCGCTTGCGCGAAAGCCTGGTCTTCGGCAAGTACGGCTGTGAGCTGTTCGTCTCAGGAGACCAGCTTCTGCGAGGTGCTGCCTTGAACGCCGTCTTGATTGCCGAGTTCATTGAGACACCGACGGCCGTGGCACAGTTCAAGAAGAAGGGAAAGTGCCCAGTTCATCTGTCCAAGAAGCAGCAGGAGACCACGCTGCTACTTGCCGCTGGTGCTGCTCTCGGCGCTGCTGCTGTGGTCGCTGCCAATTACTTGAAGCAGAACAAGTAAATAGATCAACAATGTGACCTTGGCGCCTCCAAAATGAATATCTTTACTTCATGTCAACGGTGGAAGGTGTTGTTATTATTGTTGTCGCTGGAGGGTCGAACAATTGCTGTTGACGACGGACATACCGCTCCGGCAACGCCGAGCCCGTCTTTCTCCCACTGTGGTGGCGGTTGGCTTTTGGAGACACCGATCGGCATGGTGCGAAATTGATGGACAGTACCGCCATGCTTGAGACTTCGTATGGTCTCGCTTGAGTTGCGTCGAGTATTCGATGTTTGGTTCGAAGCGGCGGCTTCAGCTTCTTGACGTTTTCTGCAGCAAACTCATAAGTTCTACTGATCTCTTATGGGGATCAATTTTGCGACAGCTACGCACTGGAATTTGTGGGCCATGTGCGTTTGCATCATTCGCCTCTGGTTCGCGTCGACATCCTTCTTGTCCAGCAGTGTGAGCCTCGAAGACGAGAACGTCATTGCCTTTTCCCGATACTTCGGAATGTTCGTGACGGGGTTGAAACGCAAATCCAACTCGGCAAGCGAAGACAGGCTTGATAACAGACCAAACACATCTTCCAGCTCAGAGATGTCATTCTTCGACAGATCGAGTTGCTGGAGTCCACGCAAATCTGACAAGGGCTTTGTAGAAACGACCCGACAGTTGGACAGGTTCAATACCCGAAGAGATCGCTGCTCAAGATAAACCTCACGTTAGAGCAAGCATGCCGGTGAGAGGTTTTGTGATCAATATATACCGAAAGCGCTCGAATGCTGGCGTCTTCGAATGTAAACACGTCGTTTTTCGTGAGGTTTTGGTTATTCATGTGCAGCTCCTGCAAGAAGGCACAGTTGCCTAGTCCTTCCAGGCGAGTGATCTGGTTGCCTTCAATGTACAGCTTCTCGAGCCTTGTGAGAGAGTGCAACCCTTCCATCTTGCAGATGCAGTTGTTTTGAAGATGCAAATGCGTGAGCAGTGCGACCCCGTCGAGGTTTTCAATCGTCTCGATCTCATTGTCGTACATGTAGAGGACCTTCAGATTGGGGCATTTCTCGAGCAGCTGAATCTTGTTATATACTTTTTTCTCGCTCCCGTTGAGTGTCAAATGGGTCACCCGTTTGAGATATTGATCTAACTGCTCCGCCTTGCCCACCGTGAGCTTGGACCCCTGTACCAGCGTCTCGATCGAGATCTCTCGAACACGGCTGCCGTGAGACGGCGCTCGAGGCGACGCGCCCACAGCAAGGCTCGCCATGCCGTGCACAGCCTTGTATCTTCCTAAATCCACTGAATTGCAGTCGCCAATACCAAAATGAAGCCATGATTGCTCGGGGCAAAACGGACTCGTCAAAAAATATACATCCAGCCAGTTTCATTGTAACGGATTGCCTTCGTTGATCCGTTTCGGGAGTCGCACGGCGTCGACCAGCACCTCGTTCGACTCGTCTCACTCTCGCCTACCTCATGGCCACACTCGTCGTGGCCATTTCGTCCGTGCAAAGCGGAACGCTGCCGTCTATGATCATAGACCGGTAGAGCGTATCCATTCTCCCGCCGGAAAAAGCTCGCGTCGTTTCGTGTCCCGCGTTTCGATTGGTTAATAAACCATTGTAAGCCTCTCTTTTCTACCAATGAAAAGAAAGATCGTGTGCCTGGGGATTGGGTGGTGATGAAGGAAAGCTGGCACCGTGCGGGCACTGTCTTTGTCCGGAAAGAAGCCTGGCCGTCGTAATTTACCACCGCGCGGAAAACTGCTGGGACCATCACTCTCTCCTCCATTTACAAACACCAAGTGAATTGTCGCAGCCCATACAAAATAGATTTCCGCCACCTGGGTTGGGCCGCGTAAATTACGTCTTCTGGACGCGGGAATCCGACACCTCATTATTTGGTCCAGTGCCAATTGATACAACCCCCCCAAGACATGAACGGAGGTACGGAAGACGCTCTCTTCGGCGCCTCGCCACGGCGCCCGCGCGGCGCGCGCACCCCGTGGAGCGAGCGGCAAAGACGCGCGGCGTCGCGCTCGTTCGAACGGTGGGCGGCTCGCCGCGTCTGCCTCGGATTTGGCGCCAGGACGATCCTTTTCCTTTCCCCATCATGCTGACGTCACTCTCTTCGGCAGATAAACCAGCTTATGTGCCTCCGCACTTGAGAAACCGCCAGGACGACCGCGGCTCGGACCGCGGCTTCTCGGAGGAGCGCCGCGGCGGCGGCGGCTACGGCGGCGGCCGAGACCGCGAGCGCCGTGGCGACTCGCGCGATCGCGGCGGGTACGACCGCCCGCCGCCGCCGACCAACTCGCGCTGGGCGGCCTTTGAGTCGGATCGCGGCGACCGTCGCGGCGGCTACGGCGACCGTGGAGGCTACGGAGGCGACCGCGGAGGTTACGGCGGGGACCGAGGCGGCTACGGCGGCGACCGTGGAGGCTACGGCGGCTCGCGCGGCGGCGGCGGCTACGGCCCGCGCCGTAACGAGCTCGGCTACCACGGCGATCTGCGCCCGAACGAGCGCCTCGAGCAGGAGCTTTTCGGCGACGCCAAGTCGTCCGGTATCAACTTCGACAAGTACGACGATATCCCGGTCGAGACCAGTGGCGAGAACGTGCCGGACCCGGTGTTCGAGTTCACAGAAGAATTCCTCGGCCCGGAGGTCGTGCGCAACTTGGATCTCTGCAAGTACACCAAGCCGACCCCCGTGCAGAAGTACTCGATCCCGATCGGCCTCGCCGGCCGTGATATGATGGCCTGTGCCCAGACCGGCTCGGGCAAGACGGGCGGATTCCTTTTCCCGACGCTCGCGGCCATGCTGCGCTCGGCGCCCGTGGAAGGCCCGCCTACGGGCGGCCGCTCGCGCAAGGTCTACCCGACCGCGCTCGTGCTCGCGCCGACGCGTGAGCTCGCCTCGCAGATCTACGATGAAGCCCGCAAGTTCTGCTACTGCTCGGGTATCGCGCCGGTGTGCGTGTACGGCGGTGCCGAAGTCGGTCGCCAGCTCCGAGAGCTCGAGAAGGGCTGCGATTTGCTTGTCGCGACGCCCGGCCGTCTCGTCGATCTGATCGAGCGTGGCCGCCTTTCGCTGTCGATGATCAAGTTCTTGATCCTTGACGAGGCTGATCGCATGCTTGATATGGGTTTCGAGCCGCAGATTCGCCGTATTGTCGAGCAGGAGGACATGCCGCGCGAGCGTCAGACCTTCATGTTCAGTGCTACGTTCCCGCGCGAGATCCAGCGCCTTGCCTCGGATTTCATGCAAGACTACGTTTTCCTCACGGTCGGCCGTGTTGGCTCGGCCTCGAAGGATGTCAAGCAGCAGGTCGAGTACGTCGAGCAGTACGACAAGGAGGACTTCTTGATCCGCTTCCTGAACCAGGTCCAGGACGGTCTCATCCTCATCTTCGTCGAGACCAAGCGTGGTGCCGACTTCCTCGAGGATCTCCTCTGCCGTGAGGGCTTCCCTGCGACCTCGATTCACGGTGATCGCTCGCAGCGTGAGCGTGAGGCCGCGCTTCAGAGCTTCCGTACTGGCCGCACGCCGGTGCTCGTCGCTACGGACGTTGCTGCTCGTGGTCTCGATATTAGCGGTGTGACCCAGGTCATCAACTTCGATATGCCGAGCAACATCGATGACTACGTGCACCGTATCGGCCGTACGGGTCGTGTCGGCAACGTCGGTCACGCCCTCTCGATGGTCAACGACAAGAACCGCAACCTCGCGCGTGAGCTTTACGAACTCCTCGTGGAGAACGGTCAGGAGTGCCCGCGCTGGCTCGAAGACATGTGCTCGTACCGCGGTGGTGGCGGTAGCCGTGGTGGCCGTGGCGGCCGTGGTGGCGGTGGCGGCTCGCGCTTTGGCGCCCGCGATTACCGTCGCGAGGAGCGTGGCGGCGCTGGACCTGCTCCGTCGCGTGGTGGCGGCGGCGGTGGCTACGGCGGTGGCTACGGTGGTGGCGGCGGCTACGGCGGCGGCTCGCGTGGCGGTGGCGGCTACGACAACAGCGCGTGGTAAATCGGCTCAGTGCCGTGTTGACGATGCGTGGAAGAGTGTACTCGCTCGTCCGCGTACCCGTGCTTGATCTCTATCATGCATATCCAACCCCATCTGCATATTCTCGCAAGTCTGCGTCGATCGTCTCCACGAGCGTCGTGTGCTTGCTTTCTCGCTCATCTACTCAGTCGGAAGAAAGAGCTTCCTTTCGGTGTACCAGTAAGTTATCGAAGTGCCGCGCCTGCCTGCGGTGTCCGTTTGTCCAAGTTGGATCGGATCCAGGGAGGAACCCCGAAGACCATTTTGCTAACCAGTGTATTATAAAGGCAGCTAGTTCTTTTGAGAAGGCAATACAGCATTCCATGCACCAAATACCACTCGTTTCTCTGTCGACAGGTCTCTCTTGGCTCAAGAAATCATGAATACCTATGGACAAGAATAGCCTCTCAAGACGTCTCGGAGACGTCAAACCCCACCTGACACACCAGTACGTGCTCCCATCTTGCCTTCTGACGTTTCTCATGCGAGTAGCGGTACTTCGAGCTCCTTCAGCAGTTAATCCTGACGCCCCGCGCTCCAGAAGCAAGGAGCCACTCGTCGTCTCGCCGTTTGTGTTTCGCTGCTGTTGGGTGGCCGTGCTGGTCGTACACCTGACGTGCATGGTCTTCGTGTTGGCCCTTGCGACTGTGCACGGCCTCGTGGCCACACCGTCGCTCTACATCTATTTCGCGTCGTCATTGCAAATCCCACGTCAGTACTTGACTCTCGCGGCCAAGACGTTCGCGGTCGTCGCGAGTCTCCACTTGCTCGCCGTAGCTCGCATCGTCTTCCACTCGATCCACCACAAACAACTCTGTTTTCGGAGCAACAATGTCTCGCGCCCTCGAATGTACAAGCCTGCCCGAGAGCCTTCGTTTGTCATCTCATCGAGTCTGGTGCTACTCCGTTTGGTGATGGTTCCAGCACGTCTCGTGAGCAAGTGGTGGGACCGGTACTTCGCCCTCGACGGCGTCTTCGGTCTCCACGGCGAGCATTTCGACTCGGTCTTCCACGCGCGCGAAGTGCTCGAGATCCTCTCACAGACGTATCAAGCCTACTTCATGAGTGTGCTGATCGTAAACAAATGGATCAATCGTTTCGCGGTCTCGATGATCTTCGTGGGCAGCACGTCGACCCTGACGATAACTTATCTCTTTCGTCGCCGCAAGACACTGCGACGCGTAGCCAACCTCGTGGTGGACACAACGCTCGATCTCTGCGTCTCGGTGATCATCCCCATGATCATCGTCTTCGAGACTGTGCGTGATTTTGACTGGCACACCATGCTGTTCCCACTTGAGCTTGTGTACGACGACGCCTGGATGATGCAGCAGATCTCTCGGTCTCGCATGCTCTTCGTGTGGTCGTACCTGGACTATCTATCGACTGTGATCCTACAGCTGGGCCTTCTAGGCTGCATTCTCACGATCGAACGCGTACTTCGGCGTCGTCAAGGCCCGTCTTCAAATATTCCCGAGCTGATAGTCGCCACTGTGCGCCAACCAGGAGCTGCTCCCCGGCGTCAGTCGACACTAAGCGACACGACAAGGAGACCAGGTCGCGAGTGTGCGAGGCCGCATATTGGTACAGTCTTCCTGGCCTGGGGTGTCGGGGTGTTGACTGCTCACGTCCACGCAAACTGGAACTTGCACATCCAAATATCTAGCTGCGTGCTCAGCATTAATCCTTGGTTCTCGACCAAGTCCGGCTGCGCTGATGTGGCAATAAATTGCCACCGACTGGGCATCACTGGTGCGGCCGATGAAACTACCGAAATCTTGGAACATGTCGAGCCATCGTCGCTCGGTGTGCTCGCGGTCATGCACTGCCCCGGCTTCGTGATGCCCAATGTCATGCGGGAGTTTCCGAACCTCATGTCAATTGAACTGACGAACGTGACGCTGCTTCGCTGGCCGATGAGTGCTGCTCTCCACGTCGATGTTCACCAATCAGTGAGCCACATCTTTCTGGGCCACGTGACGCTAAGCGATTTCCCTGAGGGACTTCTCCACGCACACCTCCCTCCATCGCTCATTGATATCGAAATATCATTCACGAACATAACAAGGATTCCGGATTCCGTGGGTCAGCTTTGGTCCGACCGAGTTTGGACGCGAATCAACTTGGAGCATGCGAATCTCTCTGAACTTCCTCACTCACTCCACCAACTGTCAATTCGTCGCCTTTCGCTCATCGGAAACAACCTCTCATTCATTGATGATAACCTACTCAAGAATGACGCCCTCGCTGAATTCTATGTGTCAGGGAATCCGTTGCAAAAGCTGCCGGCGTCCCTGGGCGAACATACATCGATGGAGAGAATATTTGCCGAGCATACGCTGGTGCAGGTCACCAACGAATGGCTCGACGAGTGGTTTGCCGCCAAGCCCAGTGGTTCTCGGAAGGCTCTCTTCTTCGGAAGTCCAATCTGCTCTTCTACCGACAACAAGATTACCACCAGTCTAGCATGTGCGAATGACATGGGGACTGCGCGTGGCATGTGCAATTGGGAGTTGATCTGGAAGCTGCGACCACTTTGAAGATCACATTCGCGGTCGATGTGAGCAGTTTTTGCTGGATCATTCTGTTTGCTTCGCGGGAAGTTGCCACGTAGCAACTCATGAGCAAGCCCGAACCGAGTAAGTACTCAGTGGTCTCTTTCTCGTGAGCCTGCACTAGAAAACAGTCTTTCCAACGGTTTACGAACATGCAACCGCGACGTTCTCGCCCATCCTTGTAGAGTTCACGCGTTTGTAGGAGAAAAAGCAGTGGGACATCGTCTTGGTCGCCTTGCTGCATCAGCAATCGGATCGGATGTTGAATCCCACTAGTCCACCGTTCGACACTGCTGAGGACACTTGATAAGTGCGAACATCAAGAAATTGGATGACAAAGTGCCGGAAACAAATCATTCAGACTGTCTGTCTCACATGCGTTCATTTTGTCGTTTGTGGGATACAAAGAGAAAAAGAGTCTAATTGTTCTGCTCCGGCAGGAGGTGGTCGACATCGGCGTCCAGGCCCTGGATGTTGTACTTCTTGACGAGGTGGTCGAAATAGTCGATCACGTGGTGGTTGTAGCGGCGCTTCTCGGCGTACTCGCCTGCCATAAACGACCGCTTGAAGCCAGTGATGAGAATGCGGCGCAGCTCACGAGGTGAGAGGTGGAAGGCGTCGCATGCGAGTCGCACTTCCTTGAACATGTTGGTGTGTGAGACCGTGCAGTTGTCCGTGCAGAGACTCACGGCGAGCTTGTTGTTGATCATCTTGCGGATCGGGTGCGTGGAGACGTCTTGTTCCATGTCGGGCACCGTCTGCAAGTTGCTCGAGAGACACACCTCGATACACGTGCGTACGTTGCCCATGTACTGCACGAGGTCGTGGCAGTATTCCTTCTTCTGTTCTTCCGTCATGCCGTCCTTCTCAATCGCATGGTGGTGAAAGAGGTGGAAACCGTGGCCAATGCGCTCGGCGTGGAGGTCCGTGATAGCCTGGAAGATACTCTCCGGGCCGTAGCCTTCGCCGGCGTGGACAGTCTTGTGCAGGAACTTTTTGTGTGCGAACGCAAACGCCTCCTTGTGGTCTTGGGCCGGGTACCCACGCTCAGCGCCGGCAATGTCAAGCGCGACAATCGGCACGCCGTAGTTCTTCTTGACTTCGTACGCCTGCGTAATGAGCGCCATGGACGCCAAGCCATAGAGGCGGTGCTCGTCCTCATATTTGTGGACTTCACAAAACTGCTTGTAGTAAGGCGAGAAGTCGGCCGTGAAGAATCGCATCGCGCACACGATGATTCCGTACGCGTACTTTGGCGCGAGCCCGCTCACGACATCCTCGTCCTTGGCGTTGAACTCGTCGGTCGCACGCTGGAGACCACGGTTCACGCTGAGCAGCACTTCTTCGAGCGACAGCTCGCCCGGCACAGCGTTGAGCTGCGGCGCAAAGCGCGTCTCGAAGTAGCGCACGCCGACCGAGTACTGATCGCAGCCCAGTTCATACGCGACGCGTTCTAGCGCGCTCGCCTTGTGTAGCACCGCCGTGGAATAGGCAAAGCATACGAGGTACTCTTCGAGGTTGTTGTACGTCTCCTTGAAGACGCACGACGAGAGCTCCTGGCGGTCGTACGTGGGCAGCGTCACGCCTTGCTCCTTGGCCAGCTCAATGAGCGTCTCCGGGCGCAGACAGCCGTCGAGGTGGCAGTGGAGGTCGGTCTTGGGCACTTTGAGCAGGAACTCGTCCGGGTAGCGCTCGTTCTTGGGGAACGACTTCTTGAGCATTGCGGCCGAGTTGGCCATGGGGGACGACGGCGCCATCGTGTGGACAAGGGATTGCTCGACGTGTGGAGAAATCGGAAATGGACGCTCGGGTGTCCGAGATCGGATGGCGAGCTTGCTGCCACTGTGTGGGTGGCGAGCCGCGCGTCGCTGTGCCAGCCTGTACGCGGCAGAGCTGTCCGAGAGTTCAAGTCTGCATGCTCGCCATCCTTCTCCCAGACAGGCCGTGTGTGTGCATTCAGGGTACAGGGACCATCACTCTTGGTGACCCGGAGCTGCTGGAGAGCGATTGTTCTTTTTACGTTTTTACAATATGGATTGGTGTAATTACGCCTTTTCCTTAAATATGGAATTTCGAACGCACAACATCCATATTGCACGAAAATCAGCCAGCTGGTTTTTTTCACAGAATCCAGTCACTTGAAGAGCTACGTGTACAGAGACGGGGCTATCTGGTCTAGATCGCGTGCGCGCGAGCGAGATCGTCGTGTTCTCTCCCGTATAAAAGATGGGCAGCCCTGTCCAGCGCAACTGGCGGAGGGAACAACCGCACGATCCGCGGGGCGGCGACCCACAAAGAGATGGAATCCACTGGACGGTCGTCAATCTCTCTATGGAAGAACTGTGGGTTCACCAGATCATTTCTCGTTGTCGCCGCGTCGAGATGAGTCGGCGCGTGGCGCGAAGCGGCGTCCATTCCGCCATTCGCCTCGACCCCGACGCCTCGACCACGATGCAGCGGTTCCTGCAGCTGCCCTCGCATGTGTTCCAGCTCGTGCTCGCGTTCGCGGACGGCGGCTACGTCACCGAGCCCTTCCCCGCGCGCCCGCGATTGCCCGCCGAGCTCTTTGCGCGTCTCGTGCGCGCCGACGCGCGCCTCGCGCCGGCGCTCGGCGAGCTGCGTCGCGACTTCGACGCCGCGGTCGTCCACTTTGCGTTCCAAGACGTGGACATGAAGCGCACGAACCAGCACGACGCGCGACTCGTGGCGAGACTCGTGGGCTGCAGCGACCGCGTGCGGAGCCTGCAGCTCGGGCTCGCGATGGCCGAGCTGCGCAGCCAGTTTGAAGTCGCCAAGGCGCGCGTGTTCGCGCACGCGTTCGACGAGATGCCCATCGACTGGGACCGCGTGCTCGCGCTCTGCCCGCAGCTCGTGCGCCTCGATCTCTCCGAGATGCCGCTGCGCTCGACGCATCTGCTGGCGATTCTTCGCGCCGCCAGTCGACATTGCCGACAAATCAAGTCCCTCGTGCTGCCGGAGAAAGAGTGGTACCGCCGGCCAGTCGGCTCGGACTTCGAAGTCGTCTCTAAGGCAATGTACGCGTCACTGGAGGAATGGTTCCACGCGAATGGAGGGCTGCGCCAACTGACGGTGCCGCAACGCACGGCGTGCCCCGAGATGTCGGCGACCCACCAATCGCTCGCCGACGAGTTCCTGCTCACGGTAGCGGCGTTCTGCCCCGAGCTTGAGCACTTCGACGGCTGGAAGGCGAGTCTTCGTGAGGCCGATGGCACGCTGCACTGCGATGAACGCATCGACTGCTCGCTGGCCGCGTGGCAAGTCTTCTGCCGGTCGTGCCCGAAGCTGCGAGAGGTGCACTGGTGCGTGTTCCCATTCGTGGACGAGTACTTCCTCACGTTCGCTGCCACGCCGCGCCCGGACGTGCGAAAGCTCGCATTGTCGACCAAGGCCTGCATCTCGCGCGATGAGAGCCCCGGTGTCGAGATCCACCAAACTGGATGCGAGATCTCATCCGTGTCCAAGGCCGTCGCCGCATGCTCAGGACTCGAAGAACTCTCCATTATGCTCCAGGAAGAGTTCTCCGACAGCCGCACGCCACAGCTCGACACAGTCGTGGGCGATGGGCTCTTGGAAGTGGTCGCCAAGCACTGCCCTCGCCTCACACGCCTCAATATTCTCCAGGCCGAGTCCGGAGGAGGCAGCATCCCATCGACCGACAACACTGGCAAATCCATCACGGACCGTGGGTTAGCCGCTCTCTCGGTTCTTCCGGAACTGCGCGCCGTGCAAATCAACATTGGCTCTAACTGTGGAGCCGACGGACTCTTTGCTTTGCTCGCAACGTCGCCATTTGTCGGTCCAGCGAGGGAGATCGACCTCGTCATCGGCTCGTACGACTCGGACATGCTCTCTCTCCGGTCAGGTCCTCAGCAGACGACGCCACGCGCCACCTCGTCCAAGTCGAGCGTCTTCTTCCACGTTGTGCTTCTCGAGCTGCTCGAGTTGCTGGTCGTGCACCATAGGACACTACAAGGCCGTCGCTTCCGACTCCGACTTCGGAACGGCTCGAGCCTCTTCACAGATGACTCGGGCAAGTGGCAGGAGAAGCTCGAAGCCATCGCTGCCCAACTTTCGGTGCACTGCCCGCAGCTGAACCTGCACATCGCTCGTCAAGGAGGCGTCTCGGGCGCGATGCTGAGTCAGTCGGCCCACCGCCGCGGCTCGCTCTCGGGTGTCACGTGGAAGCGACGAAGCAGCTCGTGCTTGGACGATGCGACGGACTGGGGCATGATGGCCTGGTGTGCCGTCGCGTTGACGGCGGCCGTCACCTACACGAGGGCTAGCTAAGTGCAAACACCAACGAATACGTAGTATTTATCACATGTATAGCTTATAAGCAAAATCCATAATAGTAGCAATGATCCATTCACAAAAAGCAAAGCACGGTTCTACATACGTGTATGGACTCATAGCTTAAAGAACAAACGCAGCGATCGAGGCCGTGAGCGCGATCGCAGCAGCGATGGTCTTGCTCGAGGCGGCCACGCTCGTCGGCGTCGGCGACGGCACGGACGAAGACGGCTTGCTGGCCGACTTGTTGGAGCCCGAGGTGGACGAGGCGAGATCGTGGTCGCCGCCGTCCTCCGTGCTGCCTTCGACCTGGTGGAGCAGCTTGTGGCAGCTGTTGTGGATCGTGTTGAGCGCGTCGATCCAGACGATGGTCTGGCCACGGTACGTGGTCGAGCACTCGGGCAGGTTGGCGTCGTCGATGAGCTCGTGCATCGGGTGCATGCAGTTGGTCGCATTGCAGAAGGTGAAGAAGTCGGTCTGCGAGAGGTTGGCGGCCTCGAAGAGCGACGTGAGCTTCCAGGTCGAGCCCGGCGAGCACGTGTTGAGGTACGTCGAGTTGTCGACGACCGCGAGCACCTCCTTGTTGATCTCGTCCGAGCACGTCGAGTTGGACGAGCCCACCGTGACAAGAGTAGTCGAGTTGGACGAGCCCGTTGAGTTGGCCTCGTGGCCTTCGTGGGCAACGGCCGAGCCGGCGAGCAGCGTCGAGGCGAGAGCGAGCGTGAAGAACTTGGCCATGGTGTGGAGCTGAGACTTTTTCTGGCGGTAGTGGCCCGGCGAGTTGCGTGAAGATCCGCTTGGTAGATGGACGATTGGAGAATGAGGCTGTAGGTGGCCGGAGAAAGAGGAATCCAGTGGGACCCTCCCCTCTCTTTGGGTGAGTGGCTGAGCAGGGGGGACAACGGGAGGCGGCATGGAGGTGGAAGCACTTAGGTGGCCCTCGCGTGCGAGTCAATAATTGCTGCTCGGGAAGGATCAGTATACATGGAAAGATGCACGATTTTGTGATTCGTATGGTATCATAGAGGCAAAAGTATCAGGGCAAAGTATGCGAGTGGAGCCCTAAGGATGCGCCGTATCAAAGTCTTGGAGTTGTTTCGGCCGACTGTCCAAAGCTCCCAGCTGGCTCGCTTGATGAGTTCCATCACCTCGTGTATTGTTGACTCTCGCGACGATTGTCGACAGGACTACCACGCTGCGACTCGTAGCTCGCCATGGCGGGAACTTGTACTACGCACATACACTTGATCTATGTTCCCCCCCCCTATCTCGCCTCGGTCTCTCTAACGCCCTCTGGCCCCGGCTCACAGATTGCCCTCCCACTCTGCCAAGGTCTCACCTACTGTCTCTCTCTCTTTTCAGACGAGCACGCCCTTGGTGCTGGGCACGCCGGCCGTCTCGTCTCGCTTGACAGCGAGTCGCAGTGCGATGGCCAGCGCCTTGAACGAGGCCTCGGCACGGTGGTGGTCGTTGCGACCACGGAGCACGTCCACGTGGAGCGTCACGCGCGCAGCACTCGCGAACGACTCGAAAAAGTGCGTGATCATCTCGCACGAGAGCTCGCCCACGGACGGCCGCACGAGCTGCAGCTCCACCTCGCTGTGAGCACGGCTCGAGATGTCAATGATGGCGCGTGCCAGCGCCTCGTCCAGCGGCGCGTACGCCGAGCCGAAACGCGCGATGCCCTTGCGATCACCGAGAGCCTACCAAAAAAAGATGTGGTGAGGAAGAATTGTCAAGAGAATAACAAGATCGAGACGAACAAACCTTGTCGAAGGCCTCGCCGAGCGCCAGCGCGCAGTCCTCGGTCGTGTGGTGGTCGTCGATCCACGTGTCGCCCTTGCAGGCGAGCTCGAGGTCGAAACGGCTGTGCTTGGACAACGCAGTGAGCATGTGGTCCAGGAAGCCGATGCCTGAGCTGACGGTCGACTTGCCCGTGCCATCGAGGTTAATCGACACGTTGATCGACGTCTCGCTGGTCACGCGCGAGATCGTGGCGAGTCGCTTGCCCGAGATCGTGGCCGGAGCGCCCGATGGCACCGGCACGATATCCAGCAGCTGAGCGAGACCGGGCTGCAGCACGATACTCGCACCCGAGTCTTCAAGCACCTTGACAAGCGCCGGCGCCTTCTGTTCCAGAATCGACTTGGCGTGGACCTGAGGCGTGAGCACGCCGAACGCCAACACGTTGGCCTTGGCCGCGGCAGCCACGTCGTCGACCGTGTCGCCGATCATCGCAGCCTCGCTAGCGTCCACGCACAGTCCCTTGAGCGCAAGAAGCACAGGCTCCGGTGACGGCTTAGGCGGACAGTCTTCCATGCAGATCTGCACTGGGAACAAGTGGTCCAGGCTACATTTCCATCCCTCACGTCAGCTGGATCCCGTGCTCCAACCCTACCACACATCGACGTACCCATGCGCCTTGAGGAACTTGATGCAATCCTTGCGTGGACGGCCCGTGACGATCGCCATGCCCTTGGGCAAGCGCCGGTTGAGCTCCTCGAGCAGTCCTTTGGGCGTGAGCAGCGTCTCGAGCAAACAGAGCCCCGGCTTGCCTTCGACGCCCTGGTACAAGTCCTCGAAGACCTGCGTGACCTGCTCGAGCGTCGGCGCGTCCGCGCGCGTGGCCGCGATGAGCCGCTGCGTGAGCTGCCAGTCGTTGTTGGCGTTGCCGGCGAGCTTGGCCTTCTCAATGTCCTCGAAGGTCACCTCGGCGCCAAAGTGCTTGGCCGTCTCGACGATCGCCTTGCGGTAGGACATCGAGACCTCGGCGAGCACGCCGTCCATGTCCCATAGCAGCGCCTGCAGCGGACGCGCGAGCTGCACCATGCTTGAGCTTCTCTCTCGTCGTCGGAATTCCTCGTGCACGAGCTCGAGAGCCCCACCAAGAGAATGGTTTGACGAAGAGCTACACTGTGGATTGGCTGAAATAGAGGTCATAATTGGATTTCAACCAATCAATACAAAGGCAAGTGAGCTGTTTGCGTCATGAGCTGACGTCGATGTATCCATCTGAGCATTTTCTGGTGGCGAAGGTGGCGAAGGTCTCTTCGAAAAGATCTGCTCACCTGGCCATGTTGGTCGCCAGGACAAGACACCAATGGATCTATTCATTCGTTCGCCCTACAATAGCAAAGGGAAACAACAGGGAGGCGATGCACTAGTTATATATATATATATTAATATATATATATATATATATATATATCATCCACTCCGACTTGGCTTGACCACCGTGGCCACAACAAAACACTGAGTTGACTAATGGCCATTCCACGGCAGATGCGAGTGGCGCCGGACCCGCGGCAGATGCGAGTCGCACCGGCCGAGGCCACGCTAGGTCCGCTTCGACGACCGTCCCGCGTGCTTTCGGTAGAGCTCGTCTACCGCCAGGTGATGAACCATGCGTGGCCTGGGCGACTGCTGTGGCTCGGGATGGTCGTGCTCCACGGCGTCTGCGCGGTCTTCTACTTTGCGATCGCGTATGTGTACGCCAAGGCGCCTTCGACACTTATGGGCGTCAACTTGAAGACATTTCAGCTGACGATCGACGTCAAGTACTTCCCGGTCGCGGTCGCCTTCCACACTCTCTGTGGATTCGTGCACGTCTGTCTGATGGCGTCTATGGTTGTGTCGTCGCTCTCAAGACGGCGCTTGATATTCATTCGAGAGCCGTACGTCCACTCCCGCAAGTGGAGCTTGCTGACTCTGATGGAGCGATCGTGGGATTCATTGTTTGGCCCCCTGGGCGTGTTCGGTGTCGACAATGTCAACTTTGAAGTGTTCTTTGCACTCCGCGAACTACTGGAGACGTTATTCCAGTCGATCCAGGCGTACAAGATGAGTAAGTATGTGCCGCGCGTGTGGCTCAATAACTTTTGGGTCGGGATCATTGCTCTCAACTGCTGGACCTCGCCGGTTGTCCATCAGCTGCCTCGGCTCAGCCCTCGCACTCGACTGATGCTTGCGCTGCTGTGCGATTTGCTTCTTGATTTCATCTCGAGCGTCGGCTCGCCATTGATCCTCGCGATTCCGTATGTCAGGTCGTACGACTTCCACACAGGAGACTTCAACAATGCTTCGTGGTACAGCGATTTGTGGTTCGTCAACATGGTGATCGAGTTTCAGCTTGTGTTCATTCAGTCGTGGGACGATTTTTTGTCTCGCGCAGTGTTCGCAACAAGTCTTTTCATGTCTCTGGACGATATCAAGATCCTCGTGTCGACGTTGACACCGAGCGAACGAGCGCGCAATTCGATCGCCAAGCGATCACTAATCTCCACTCCTCAGTCAAGCGCCACAGTTCGAAGTTTTACCGTGAAGATCGTGCATCTCGTGATGAGTATCTGGGCATTTGTGATTCTCACGTTCCACTTAGTAGCGATGCATGGGGACACAATGCCTGGTTGTCAGTTGCAAGTGCGTCCATGGGCCTCGCAGGGGAAGCCCTGCAGCTTTCTGCTCATTGATTGCGAGACCATGACACCACCCGCTCAAGGAACCAAGAGCGAAATTAACGCGATGTGGGACAAGCTAAGCACGAAGACCCTGACGCTGATCACGATCCAGAACTGCCCGAATCTCGAGATCCCCGCGAGTATCCAGCAATTCCACAGTCTCTTTGGAATCAACATCAACGCGTGCGGTCTCAAGTCATGGGATGAGGACGCAGCTCTGACGAGTACAACGCACCCGTCATTTCGTCATGTCGCCTTGATGTTTATGAATTTTTCCAACTTTGGCAACGGCAACGGCAGCGTGTTGCCTCCGGGGATCTCTTCATCTGATACGCCTCAGCATTTGATTGACATCTTTATCTGGGGTTGTAACTGGTCGGATCTTCCGCCAAACCTCGACCAGTTCTGGCCACGCCAACAAAACCTTTTGCTACCAGGCAACAATTTTGCATACGTTCCTGACGTGGTCATCCGCATGCGCCCGATTCGGCTGATGCTGGACGAGAATCCTCTCGTGGCTCTTCCTGCTGAGATCTTTGAGATCGAGACTCTCGAGTCAGTCGAGGCCCAATCCACACTGCTGGTCTCACTGCCAGAGCTTCCCACGGGCTTACCGAGTGGCTTTAAGCTGCAGCACCTCAACATCCAGCACACAAACATCTCAACACTGCCAACTTGGATGACCACGACGGCGTTCCTCACCCAAGTGTGTGTTCGAGCAGAAGGGACACCACTATGTGCCAAGATCGCCAGCGACTCCTCCGACACGGTGGCCATTTCGGGCCACATTGACTGTGGCGATGGTGTCACGAGACGGTAGACGAAGGAGGACAAGATGTTAGTCCGTGAAGGTCCATCGAGATGACAGGATCAGCAGACAGGTGAGACCCAAAACTCACAAAAGAGATCGTGCGAACTTAACCGTTTCTCTTAAGTACGTACACTGAACTCAAGCTCATCCTGGTCTGGACTCTTGCTGGTGGCTGACCCAAACGAAAAAACTGGTGTTTCCAAGGGGTGTGGTCCTCTCTGATTGGCCAAAATCCATTTCTGTGCGCAAACGCCCGGCTCTTGTCACTTTCCGCCTGGCAAATGGCCTGGTTTTGTTCTGTCCGAACTTTCTTTTCACGTGATAGTGGACTGGCTTTCTCGCCCAGAGTTGCACTTGCCACGCCAGCTGGCGGACTTTCTTGGTCAACCGAACCGAACCTAACGGCTCTCAGAGGTTACACAGAGCCAAGTGAGTGGGTACACGTCCGTACTCATCGGCACCAGACCTGGAGGACAGCATCTCCCCCCATCCTACACGATGGGGGAGTGGGGCACGGGGAACGGCCTCTTCCCACTTCTCTCTCGACTGATTGCCTCGCCAAGGTCCACGAGCATGATGCAGCGACTCGTCGCGCTCGCGGCGCTTGTCGCCTGCGTGCTCGCCACGGAGCTGCCGACCAAGTCCAAGATCCTCCCGTGGGTGGACCCGGCGACGCCCGAGGACCGCCAGTCGTATGTGAGCTCGCGCGGCGATCGGTGGGAGCTCGTCATGAGCGACGAGTTCAACACGCCCAACCGGTCGTTCAAGCCCGGCGAGGACCACATGTGGACGTCGATCGACAAGCCCGACGGTGTCAACGCCGCGCTCGAGATCTACTCGCACAACATGACCACGACGGTCTGTGACAGCGACGACCTCTGCTACTTCCAGATCAAGATCATGGAGGACCCGACGACGCTGCGTCTCTGGAACGACTACCAGAACCCGCCAGGGTACAAGACCGTGACCTTTTACTACCGAGCAGGCATGGTCCAGACCTGGAACAAGTTTTGCTTCCAAGGAGGCATGCTCGAAGTGAGTGCCAAGCTGCCTGGTGCCGTGACAGTCGAGTCCGGGAATCCGGACATCGCCAACGGACCGTCGTCGAGAGCGTCCAACATCGCGTACTACCCGACGTGGCCTGGTATCTGGTTCATGGGCAACCTCGGCCGAGCCATTTTCAGTGCCTCGACCAACCGCATGTGGCCGTTCTCCTACAACGAGTGTGCCCCGGACGTGTTTGAGCCGAGCAATCAGCGCATCTCCGCCTGTGACGCCAACCCAGGACATGGTTTGAACCCGAACCAAGGACGCGGCGCCCCAGAAATCGATCTGCTTGAAGGAGGTGGCACGGATATTTCGTCGTCCATCCAGGTCGGTCCTGGTATGCCGAGCGAGTATCGCGTTATGGCCCCGGAGAACGAAATGGTCTACTGCGTCTACTCGTACTCGTGCTCGACCAAGGGCGCCAACTCACCGGATGTGCCAACCGCATACTACAAGGCCAAGCGAGGCCACAAGTCCTGGTACCAGGGTTTGCGGTACGCGAGCAACAACTACTGTAAGAGCGACCCGAAGAACGTTCAAAAGTACGCGACGGTCAAGGCCAACATCGACGCGGGGATCACGGTGAACTCGTGTAATCTCGACACTTGCGCCGCTTCGAAAGATGCCAACGCCGACCTCGGTCTCATTGATGGCGTCGGCCCGGACCACTGGGGCATCAATACGAACGGCACGTGCTACCCTGTGATGAACGGCTACAATGGAGCTGTCCTGTGCAGTCCGGGTAACAAGAACAAGCTGTGCTACCAGGATGGTCTGCCTGTGAATGATAAGGTCACCGGCTTTGCGTACCAAATGGACGCTATTTCTTCAAACTGGCCCGTGCACGTCGGCGCGTACTTGGACTTCGTCGTGTACCAGATTGAGTGGGTCACTGGTAGCAATGGCTACGTGCGATGGATGCTTCAGGGCAGCCCGATCTTCGAGATTCCTGCCTCAGCGATCGAGAACCCGCCGCAGGACGCCAAGATGTCCAACCCGAAGAAAGTTATGCTCGAGGAGCCGATGTACATCATCTTCAACGTGGCACTTTCTGAATCGTGGGGTGCCAAGCCGCCGAACGCCGGCAAGGCCTGCCGTGGCGACGGCAAAGACCCCAAGACCAACAAGATCTGTGACGCCTTCCCCATGTACTTGAAGATCGACTACATCCGCCTCTACCAGGACATGTCCTCTAGCTCCAAGATGACTGTAGGGTGCGATCCCCCAACACACCCGACGCGCCAGTGGATCCAGGACCACATCGAGGACTACTTTGACGACTCGAACCCGATCGTCGAGGTCCATGGCAAGGGCTTCTGCAATTCGGACGACGACTGCACGATCGGCAACGCGACATTTGCCAAGGTGCGCACAGGCTCGTGCGTCAGCGGCCGCTGCAAATGCGCGAGTGACTCGTGGACGGGGCCTCGCTGCACGATGACCTTTTCGTCGCTCAGCAACATCACCGATTCGGAGAATGCGCTCCGCATGATGTTCGACGGCTCGTTCGGCCCGCCGTGGTCTGCTGCTCTCAGTGTCGCCGGTCTCTCGCTCGTGTTCACGATCATCGCTGTCTTCTACTCGATGAAGTGGACCCGCCAGAGCGAGAGCAACTACAAACGCAACGCCCAGATGCAGCCCAAGTCGGCGCTGTCCATGAGCTCAGCAGCCGAGGCCAACTGGAACCCTCCCAAGCAGCCAGGTCAACCGCCCATGCACACGATGCCCAACCACCCGCATCCAGAGGGCAACCAACCACGCGGCGGCCAGCACAACTACGCCACGAACTTCATATGAGACAACGTTTTTCGAGAGGACATGCGTATCCTAGAGAGTGTGGTGTTGCAGTGGTGACGACGTATGTACGTCGAAGTAAGTCGGAGTATCTATTTTTTCCTTCTTTTTTTTTCTTCCCTGGTTTTCTCCAGATTTGACGTTTTCTAGTTTTTTCGCGTTTTTCGATTAGGATGTGGTCAAAACGAGCCAGCTGCTGGCAAAATATTGGAACACTTTTCTTCCCGTTTCTCAGTACCCCTACCCCTCCAACCGTTCCCTCGTCGCCTTAATCCACTTTAATACGATACGACAACCGGTCTCTTCACTCACGATGGCCACCCTTTCCACCCACAACCGTGTCGCATAAAAAGGCCTGTACCCCCCTTCCCCATCTGTTCGGGGTTACGTTCTTTTCCCCTTTGGATGGCGAAAGTGTAGCTCACCAATCCCCCACGACCTCACTCACCATGCCTCGCCGCGCGCTGCTCGCGACGGCGCTGCTGCTGCTGCCGCCGCGCGCCGACGCGGCGTTCGCCGACCCGAAAGCGGCGTCGGGCGCGCGCGTCTGGGTCGACCCCAAGACGCCCGGAGAGGCCTTTGCCTACACGAGTTCGCGCGGCGACAAGTGGGAGCTCGTCATGAGCGACGAGTTCGACACGCCCGGGCGCAAGTTCTCGCCCGGCGAAGACCACTTGTGGACCGCCATCGCCGCGCCCGACAGCGTCAGCAAGGCGCTCGGCTACTACGCGCCCGAGCTCGCGACGACCGAGTGCCAGGGCGACGTGGTCTGCTATCTCAAGCTCAATGCCATCACCACGCCGAGATCCGTGGCCGTCTACAACCCGTACGCGAACCCGCCGGGAGTGCAGAACCAGACGTTCTTCTACCAGTCGGCGATGCTTCAGAGCTGGAACAAGTTCTGCTTCCAGGGTGGGATGGTCGAAGTGCGAGCCAAGCTGCCCGGCGCAGTGGAGGTGGCGTCGCAGAACCCGGACCTGGCCAACGGCGCGGCCGCGCGGGTCAGGACCGTGGCGTTCTACCCGACGTGGCCGGGTGTCTGGCTCATGGGCAACCTCGGACGCGCACTGTTTAGCGAGACGACCAAAAAGATGTGGCCCTACTCGTACGATGCCTGTGAGCCGAGCGTCTTCGACCCCAAGAACCAGCGCATCAGCGCGTGCAACGACACCCCAGGCTCCGGCATGAACGCGAAGCAGGGACGCGGTGCGCCACAAATCGATCTCCTGCAAGGAGGTGGCCTTGACCTCATCTCGTCGCTTCAGGTCGGCCCAGGAATGCCGACGAACTTTCGCCGGATCGCCGGGGAGTCGACAGACTGCATCTACGGATCCAACTGTCAGACGCTCGGAGCGAACATCGTCGGCGTTCCGACAGAGACATATGCTTCGCGTGGCCACAAGAGTTGGTACCAAGGTCTCCGTTATGCCTCCAACCCGTTCTGCGCCAAGAACGAGACGGAAGGAGGCCAGAGTGTCGCCTCGGTCCAGGCGTCCCTGAGTGCCGGCATCACAGCCAACACCTGTAGCGTCAAAACATGCCCGGCGTCTTTTGACGTGAACTCGGATCTCGGCGTCATTTCAGGCAGCACCACCGTCAATAAGAACTGGGGTGTCAACGTCGACGGCTCGTGCTTCGCCGAGATGAGCGCGTACAATGGCGCACTACTCTGTGGCCCCGGGAACACAGACGCAGACTGCGTGAAGCTCGCCGGTGGTGCGACGTCGCCGACTCTCGTGGCCGGCGGAGACAGTTTCAAATACTACGCAGACTCCCTATCGGCTAGCTGGCCGATCCACTTGGCAATGTACACCGATTTCCTTGCCTACCAAGTCGAGTGGGTTCCGGGCAAGAACGGCTACATCCGCTGGATGCTGGAGCGACAGCCGATCTTCGAGATCCCGGCCGAGGCACTCACCAGTCCACCCCAAGACTCTGGGAAGACGAACCCGACCAAGATTCTCCCGGAGGAGCCCATGTACCTCATCATGAACGTGGCCTTGTCGTCCTCGTGGAGTGCCCAGCCACCGAACGCTGGGCGAGCCTGTAACGACAACCGTAATCCGGAGACAGCGGCCGTGAACAATCTGATCTGCAGTCAGTTCCCGATGAGCTTGAAGATCGACTACGTGCGAGTCTACCAGGACTTGTCAGCAGCATCGACGATGAACGTCGGGTGCGACCCGGCGAGCCACCCAACAAGGCAGTGGATCAAAGACCACCAGAAAGATTACCAAGACACCAGCAATCCAATCGTCGCGGTGCACGGAAAGGCTTTCTGTCTCTCCAACGCAGATTGCACAGGTTCCACGGGGAACTCGGGCTCGTGTGTCAACAGCCGCTGCAGCTGCCGATCTAATTGGTCGGGCCCACGATGCGTTTCGACCAAATCCGTCGACGATGGTGGCAGTGCACTTGATCCTCAGGTCGTAGACAATCCGTTTGGCACGGCTTCGTTGGGCAAGTTCTTCAGTATCGCCCTTGCTGCGTTGTTCGCCCTTATGATCGTGCTCTTCCTCATCCGAAAGATACGCATGTGGCTGTACTACCGAACCCATGTGAACATGGACCATGTCATCGTGAACCGCGACAATAATCGTGACTCGTTGCGCGACTCAGGCTTGGGTTCGCAAAGTCGATGGTGGCTGCGTCCGGAAAGTGGCGGCACGCCTGCGGATTTCGGTGCCCACAATACGATGAGAAACCAACGCAACGGCGGACTAGCTCCGATCCCTGAGACGCCGCCGGGGCTACACGGGAACGCAGCAGCCAGCGCCGCCTGAGCAGGTCTGTTAATCTATTTTGTCACGAAAGAAGTGGTATAAATTAAACGGCGACGGATGCAGCGTCGCCACTGGAAGTAGATTGCGCTTGATGAATAACGAAGAGGCAGATGAGTTATGTCTGCTTTGGCATAATCAAGCTGATCACGAAAGACTCCACCACACAAACAGGAAGACAATTTTGAGGTCTTTGGAGCGCGATATTGGTAGGTAGTGCAGCCACTTCAAAGCGGTTGCAACGTTCAAGAAGTTTGACTCGCTTGCCCATCGAGCCTCGAGATACCAGTGCATCCTTCTGTATCAAGACATGCACCTCGAATCGAGGTGCATGTCTTGATTGGACGCCTCTATGTCCAGTCTCTCGCCACGGGAAATGTGAGATTTGACGAAGACATTGTGATTCTTTTGCGACTGTGGACCACATCGGCACGGTCTGAGCCATGGCGTTTGGATGGTGGAATCGCAGAAAGCACCTCAAGTTGGACTTGGCCAGTTGCTCGCAGTGGCTGATTCAGTCCCTCTCCACCATCCACTCAACCCATGGTGCAGCCAATTTGACCAACTCACGGAGATGGACATTCGAAGGCACCCAGTACTGTACTACTGTAGCCTCGGTGAACCTCATACGGTGAGAAGGCCACGACGCAATCATTCGTCTTCGCGCTCTCCCCGTTTTAATGAGCTCACTTCGTTGAGAGCCCGCGCCAAAGTCTCATTCTCCAATTCTCCTTCTCTCCACAACGCATCCGGAACTCGAAAGATGGTACTTGCGCCTCGGCTCCTCGGCGTTCTAGCCGCGAGTGCCATGCTCTCTGCCTTCGCCTATGAAGATCTCAAGGTCGAGTCTGGTGCACGCATCTGGGTCGACCCCAAGACGCCTGGCGAAGCCTTCACATACACGTCATCCCGTGGCGACAAGTGGGAACTCGTCATGAGTGACGAATTTGACACACCTGGCCGTACGTTCCTCCCTGGTGACGACCACTTGTGGACAGCCATCGAGTCGCCCGATGGTGTCAACAACGGCTTGGCATACTACTCGAATAAGCTTGCGACGACCGAGTGCGAAGGCGACACGGTCTGCTACCTCAAGCTGCAGGCCATCAGCGAGCCACGCAACATCAGTGTCTGGAGCGCATACGCCAACCCGCCAGGCATGATCGACGTCACGATGTACTACCAGTCGGCCATGCTCCAGAGCTGGAACAAGTTCTGCTTCCAGGGCGGCATGGTCGAAGTGCGTGCCAAGCTACCTGGTGCCGTGAACGCGACGTCCAAGAACCCAGACCTGGCCAACGGTGCGGCCTCGCAGGTCAAGACCACAGCCTTTTATCCAACATGGCCGGGAGTGTGGCTCATGGGCAACCTCGGACGAGCACTCTTTGGTGACTCAACCAACCGCATGTGGCCCTACTCGTACAACGCGTGCGAGCCGAGCGTCTTCGACCCCAAGAACCAGCGCATCAGCGCCTGTGACGCGAACCCGGGCTCGGGTATGAACCCGAACCAGGGTCGTGGCGCGCCGGAGATCGACATCCTCGAAGGCGGTGGTCTCATCATCTCTTCGTCACTCCAGATCGCGCCGGGAATGCCGACTGATTTCCGCCGTATCGCGGGCGAGAACACGGGATGTATCTACGACAGATCATGCCAGACTACAGGAGCCAACGACGTTGGTGTCCCGACTGCGACCTACGAGGAGCGCGGCCACAAGAACTGGTATCAAGGTCTCCGCTACGGCTTCAACCCGTTTTGCACCAAGAACGAGACCCAGGCGCAGACGCTGGACGCCGTCGAGGCCTCGCTCAAGGCCGGGATCAAGGCCAACAAATGTGACCTCAAGACCTGTCCGGCCTCTTTCGACGTCAACTCGGATTTGAGTGCTATCTCTGGCAGTAGCAGCAAGACCATCACCAACTGGGGCATCAACTCGGACGGCTCGTGCTTCACACAGATGAACACTTACGATGGTGCACTACTGTGCAGTCCAGGCAACGAGGACGCCGAGTGCAAGAAGCAGGCCGGAGACTCGCCTGTGCCAGCGCAGGCGGCGAGCACCGCTCCATACAAGTACCGTCTTGATGCGCTGTCGGCCAACTGGCCCATCCACTTGGCCATGTACACTGATTTCCTTGCATACCAAGTCGAGTGGGTCCCGGGCAAGAACGGCTACATCCGCTGGATGCTGGAGAAGCAGCCAATCTTCGAGATCCCTGCCGAGGCCATCATGAACCCGCCGCAAGACTCTGGCAAGACTAACCCGGCCAAGATCCTTCCGGAGGAGCCCATGTACCTTATCCTCAACGTCGCTCTGTCATCGTCGTGGAGCTCGGAGCCCCCGAACGCTGGTCGTGCGTGCAAGGACCATGGTGATATCACTGGCACCAACACAATTGGCCTGAGCAACCTTATCTGCGACCAGTTCCCAATGGACATGAAGATCGACTACGTGCGCGTGTACCAGGACATGTCGTCGACATCCAACATGAACTTTAGCTGTGATCCAGCGACGCATCCGACGCGCCAGTGGATCAACGACCACATCAAGGAGTACCAGAACGATGCCAACCCAGTCGCTGAAGTTGCAGGCAAGGCCTACTGCGCAACGGACGCGGACTGTGGCAACGGAAACTGCATGGCGGAGAAGCGTTGCGTGTGCTCAGGAGGCTGGACAGGACCCCGCTGCACCTTCTCTGCATCGAACAGCTCGACTCCTTCCACTGGTGGAAGCAAAAGCAGCGGTGGTAGCACGACTCCTGGTGCTCCGACGCCAACTAGCGCAGCCGGTGGTGTTTTCTCGGTGACACTTAGCGTCGGCGCCTTGGTCGCTCTTGTGTTTGCTGCCGAAGCTCTCTAGAGATCGCACTAGGTCAGGTTCAAATTATGATACAACTAGATTTCCAGAACTAAATGCCGACTCGATGGACTACTTTCTGTTGAATGGTGCCTCACGTAATGGCTTCCATCGGACCGCTGCGACTCCACGATTGGTGTAAGTTGGTAATCGAGTCGTGGGCAAGACTCCCTCCTTGGCTCTGTGAGAATCATAGCTTGCACGTTGTGGCTTGGCGGTGTGATCTTTCGGTACAGCGTACATCGCTGGACTTGGCGCCCGATGACGATAATAGAGAACAACATAACCAGGATCACGGCACCAGCGACACTGAGTGTGATCTCAGGGCCGCCGTTATCATCCTTTCCGTCGAAGCGGGCTGTCGGGTCGGTGATAGAACCCGGACCCCGCGGCTTTGGCGCGGTCGAAGACGTCGTGCACCTCGGACCTTGCCAGTCTGGAACACTGCAGATGCAGCGACCGAGTGTACATGCTCCGGCAGCCTCGCCTTTGGCGGTACAGTCCGCGTCTGACGAGCAGAACGCCTTGCCCATTACCTCCACAACGGGATTCAATTTGTTTTCGTACTCACGCTTGTGATCTTCGATCCATCGTGCAGTTGGGTGAGATATCGGGTCGCAGCCTACGCTCATGGATGAAGAAGAAGACACGTCTTGGTACACACGGATGTGGTCGATTTTCAAATCCAGAGGAAACTGGTCGCAAACAAGCTCGTCGCTCTTTGTCGAGTTGGAGATCGAGGCGTTACCAGAACTCTTGCATTCATGTCCTGCGTTAGGTGGCTCAGCACTCCATGACGATGACAAAGCGACGTTCATGATCAAATACATAGGTTCTTGTGGGAGGATTTTCGACGGATTGCTCTTGTCTGCATCCTGAGGCGGTTTCGTGACCGTCTCGGCTGGAATCTCAAACATGGGTTGTCCTTCGAGCATCCAGCGGATATATCCGTACCTTCCGGGAACCCACTCGACTTGGTAACTCACGAATTCAGCGTACATTGCTAAGTGGATTGGCCAATTCGCGGAGATCGCATCCATTCGGTACTTGAACGAGTCCTGCGAGGTGTTTTTCGGTGGTGCTTCTGCACGCGTTGCTGGGGTGACACAGTCTGGATCTTTATTGGTCGGATTGCAAACCTGTGCTCCGTGGTACGGGTTCATCTGAGCAAAGCACGAGCCGTCTGGATTAATCCCCCAATGGGAACCGTATTTGGAGCTGCTAGGGCCGACAGCGGAGAGATCCGAGTTGATATCGAACGATGCTGGACACTTGTCGTAGTCACATTTGTTTGCAGAAATACCCGAACTCAAAGAGGCCTTGATGTTGTCAAGGGACTGCGTTCCCAGGCTGCCGTCATTGGCGCACAAGGGATTGAAGGCATATCGGAGACCCTGATACCAGCTCCTGTGGGTACGTGACGCGTACGCGTCGGTCGGGACGCCGACAATGTTCGATCCGCGTGTTGTACAGCTAGAGTTATAAACGCATGTTGGCGTTTCGCCTATGATCCGGCGAAACTTGGGTGGCATACCAGGGCTGATTTGCATTGACGACGAGATCTTGAGTCCGCCTCCTTCGAATATGTTGATCTGTGGAGCCCCCCGGCCTTGCTTCGGGTTCATGCCGGACCCAGGATCGGTGTTGCAGGCGCTGATACGTTGATTCAGTGGGTCAAACACCTGAGGCTCGCACGCGTCGTACGAAAAGGGCCACATACGACGCATTGACTCGGGAAATAGAACGCGCCCGAGGTTCCCCATGAGCCACACGCCAGGCCAAGTCGGATAGAAAGCTGGCGTTCTGACTCGCGACGTGGCGCCATTGGCAAGGTCTGGGTTCCTTGACTTAGTGTTAACGGCACCAGGGAGCTGGGCTCGTACCTCCACCATACCACCTTGGAAGCAGAATTTGTTCCAACTCTGAACCATTGCAGACTGGTAGTATAACGTAACACTCTGCATTCCTGGGGGCGTGAGCGAGTCATTCCACACACTGATAGTGCGTGGTTTGCGGATTGCTTGGAGCTTCATGTAGCAGACGATATCATTCTGACACTCGGTGGTCGCGAGTTCACGTGAGTAGTACTCGAGTGCGTCGCTCGCGCCGTCATGCGACTCCATCGCCGTCCACATATGGTCATCACCGGGCGAGAATGTTCGGTTGGGCGAGTTGAACTCGTCGCTCATCACGAGCTCCCACTTGTCGCCTCGGGAGGAGGTGTACACGAGCGCATCTGCTGGTGTCTGCGGGTCCACCCATACGCGCACTCCGGACGCCGCCCGCTCGTCTTCGTACGCTGCAGCTTGAGCGAATAGTCCGATACAAACAATCACAGCGAGCCTTCTCAGCAGCATAACTTTCGCGACGCGAAGCGAGACGGTTGAGAAATGGCGGATCTTGAGGGACGCGTGGTCTCCATCGTTTCTTGGCGCCAGAGTAAGCCGGGTGCCGAGCCGTCTCGCAATCTCATTCGAAGCTACCGTATGGGCCGCTTCGCGAGGCCATCGCGTCGGTTGCGAACTGAACGCCGCGAGTGTGACGTAACGCCCTCAACGATCTTACTCGGCAAGTCAACCCGATCGACCAGAGAAGAGTTCGCGCTGCTCGACCCAATGGGATTATTGACACACCGGTCCCTTTGACACGCGCCGTCCCAGGGCAACCACCCAAGAACGCCGCGGGATCGCGTCTCTACTATAACGAGAGATACACCGAACGATTCGTATTCATTTCTTCTTCGTGGGCTGATTACGTTCGCAGGTGGAGGCATGTAGCGACACTTCCAGCACCATTCCGTTTGGGAATGCTTACGTCGAGGTTACGGTCTCCGCTGAACTCGTCAAAGAGGTTACACCAGGAATGGATACATCGACCATCATTCTCTTTCTGCGACCTTCGCGCGACCGTGTCTGGCATCAGGTTGAACTAACCATCATTCTGTGTCGTGCCGTGTGGACGATGCGGTTGCGCGAAGGTCTTCTGAACGTGTTCTTCCCTTGGTAACCTATCGACAATTCGAAAACTACGGCGAAGAAACCCAGTGCGTTGCACTTCAACGCACCGACCGGAAGCGAGCTGCGTGGAGGGAGGCGACCCACGGACGGCGACACCTCTCCCGCCACGAGCGTCGAGACCTCTGCGCAGGCGTGGACCCGCGTGGAAGCGCGCGCGAACGACCTTTCCAACCGTGTGATCGCGACTCGGAACGATGGAGGCGGTGCGGAGAAAGCAGCCCAAGAAGACCAAGCACAAGCCCGCGGCGAATGACGCTCTTGGGGGCCACGACAGCGACGGGAATGCAGCGGCGCCGAGTGGCCACGTCACTGTGACGACTAGCGTAGATGAGGAGCGACTACCTGGCGCGACGGAACTCGCGGTGGGTCACTCGGACGAGGGGGTGGCTCTCTCATCCGAGCAGGATGCGAGTGGAGCACCCGAAGACGCGTTTGCTGGGAGAGCAATGGGATCCAAGAGGCACAGCGTCGACGAAGAGATTGCACAGAATGAGGATGATATCTTGGCGCTCTTGGGCGACGGACCCATGCCGGCGGAAGATGGGGTGGCGACAACGCTGCGAATACCCACCGCACCGCCACTTGGCGAGGTTGGTTCGCTGACTGCGACTGCTGTGCCTTCTGCACCCGACTTTGACGACTCGGGTGACGAAGAACTCCCGCCTTCGTTCGAGCTATCAAGCTCGATTCCTCAGAGCAGTGGCTTAGTCAGTGAGTTCCCACGTCCGATTCCGCTTCACGTGCACGCAGACGTTGCTGCACTCACTGATCCATCGTCGATCTCAGGCCCAGTTCTTCCTTCCGCACCGCCCGACTCAAGTGATTCACCTCTACTCCCCCCAACAAGCGACGTCGTGGTGGGATCAGCGGTACCCTCTGCTCCACTGGAGGACGATGAGATCGAGTTACCGCTGAGGTCTGATGCCCCCAGAATCGTGACGATTCCTGCTGCTCCGGCACCGCAACAAATGAGAACTCAAACGAAAGCAGAAGAGACTGCAGAGACAGTAGCGTTGAAAGCGGAAGATGACGTGGAACGAGTAAGCAAAAACGGCCATCGCGTTCGAATATCATTAGCAGAAAGGAACGTTGACAAGGCAAGTGAAACTGTAAGAGGCTCGATCGCAAAGCTTCGCGGGACTGACTCTACAAATCGGCTTTACCCAACTGTTCACCACGATCGGACCTCGAATAGCGTAGATGCAGGCCACGCCCGGCTTCCCTCCGTTGCTCGCCACACACCCGCACCGGAGAAGCATCCTGTTTTTATTAAGCTGGAACCCCACTCAAACTTTGAGATGACCTTGTTACGAGCCGCAGCTTCACAAAAGCGGCAGGAGGCCAAAATGCACAGCATCGAAATCAACAAGGGAGACTTGTATGGCCGCTTGGAACGATACTTGTACGCCGAGTACCTGCTGCACACAGCAAGTACAACTTTGGACGCTCGAAAAAAGGATGTCGATAGTCTTGTTCAAAAAGGTGAGAAAGCTGGCAGCCTCGAGGTCCGATTGGTTACTGATCATTACTTGTCCGATTTCACAGTTTGGCTGTTGGAGTCAAAGCGTCTCTCATCGTTGAAGAAATGCGGTGACCAGGTCGACATAGAAGAAGTATTAGAGTTCCAGACAGCTCGCTTCGATGCTCTGCAACACGCGAAGTTAAAAGCCCACTTGGAAAGTATTCGACAGCTTCGAACCGTGGAGGCTTCATTGCACACTTTTGACCGTGCACTGTCCTATTTTCACGTGGAACAGTACATCAACGAAGTACTGCATGAGCCCGGCTTTGTGTCGTATTTGAACAAGATGAGTGCTGCAAGTGTTGTTGCAAAGGCGAAGACAAACGGCCTAGGAGACTTCGAAACTGTTCCAGAAACTATCTCATTCTATGAGCCTCTCCCAGCCGGTACAACGTTGGCATCGTCCGTTGAGCATCTCAAGTATTGCATTGACGTCATGATTTTCTTCGAAAAGAAAGTCACTGTCGACGATCGCACACTGTTTGGACGCGTGCCGCCATCATTCGCCCGAGGAGAGCTTGTGTGGGATTCAAGTTCTCCGAATAGTCGGGCAGTCAATGGTGGATCAGAAAGGAAGATTAAGTGTTACGCTTGCAGCTCCCTTAATGCGCCGATGGAACCAAATCACTGGTGCAAGTTTTGTGCAAGCTGTGGGGTTGTACTCTTCTTGCCTCCATCTTCAGTGTCGACTGTGTCAAACGACTGGTACACAAGCGTTCTGCGATTCCGTCAGTCGCTGCAAAAGTGGATATCACTCTGTCTGCGTACACTCCTCCGTCTGAGATCGCTGGTAAACATGCCTTTCTTGCTCATGCATGTCATGTATTTGCCACGAATCGCTACAGAAGAACGGTCATGGATACTTCGTTTCCTACAGTTTCCAAGAGCCGTTGTGACAACGAGTGGTGACTTGAAGGAAGCATGGAGCGAAGACCTGGTTGATCACTATGTTGCGATGTTGCATCTCGTATTCCATCCAGAAAAGCTGCGGAGGCTGACAACACTCGTGTCCAGTGAAATGCCTGGTCAACACAAAGTATCCAAAGGGCGTAGAGCGGATACATCGCTCGAGTGGGTACTTCTCGAGAATCCTGAAATGTTAGATCGGTGTTATCTATCTGATGAAGATTTCGTCGCAGTGATGAACCAGTTTCCTCACACCTTCGCGTTTGAACAACTGTTTAACTGCACGATGGACACAAAGAAATGCTTCAGTCGTGCTCTAGCCCTTGTGCTCGAGTTCACGCAGGGGCTAAGGTTGTTTCAGGAGTTTGAAAAATTTCCCGCTCGTGTTGCTCAGCTGCTCGGCGAGTTACTTTTCAACGCATCCATGGTCACAGCGGGTTCGTCGTCGGGCACCCGCACTGGTGAAGGGTTCTTTTACCCGACTCTGTTCGACCAGCTATTCTTGACAGCACTGCACGGATTGCTCGTAGCTGACTGCAACCGCGTAGCGTGGCGAAGTATCCGCAACTTTCCGTTCACTCCACTATCTCCACTGGCGAAATGGGATGTTCTCGGTCTGCTCTTGTTTGGCATCTCGAGCGTTCCAAGCTCAGCTAAAAACTCGGCTGGCTGGGTTCAGTTTATCGAGAAAGCAACCGTCGGGCGATCTGACCGAGCCATACCAGCTCGTAAGGTTTTGTGTGACCAGATTGTGGCTGATGCAGATAATGCGATGCATCTTATGCACGCAGCTGCAAGATTAGCTGCTAGTGCATCAAGTACGGACGGTGATGCACTAGGTCGAGATCTCGTGCTTGTAGCAACACAGGAGTTGTTCCTCGCTGGTTTTGCTGAGCCTGATTGTCGGAAGTCGCTTGGAGAGTCTGGAGAGCGAGCTGCGGGGCCAATCAGTACAATCTGCCTTGCGCATCCTTGGGTTATCTCAGAGCTCATTTCACTTCTATTCAAGTATCACGAATGTGCAGAAACCTGGATCAACGTTTTCGAGACGTTTCCTGTCAACAGATGGCTGCCAACGCCTGGCGATCTCACAAACCTTCAGGAATGGCTTCTACTGGACGATCCGTCAACCCCTAGGAGTTCACTCGCTCGATTTTTGCTTGATCGGATCAACTGGGAGTTTGATTTGAAGTCTGGGCATTTGTTCACAAGTGCGTTTCTGCACCGTCAAGTTGCCCTCGTCGTAGCTGAGGCTCTTTTAGTCCATCATTCGAGAAAACAACACGGCAGACAAGATTCAGCCGCACGACAAGCGAATGCAAGCACTATCATCTCACCTCCGAAGCTGAAAACTTTCACTAAGTCGATTCGTCGAGTATTTCGATGGGAGAGGTCTGTTGACTTTGAGCAGTGGTGTTGGAAACTCATGCTTAAGCTGAGATTCTACTCACCACGAACCAATCAACCTTTCGTGGAGCTCGTCGATCTAAACAACGATCGCTCACGGGAGGCATTGTTACTTCGACGATGGTTTCCTGGAGGAGCTGGCTCTGCGCTGTCTAGCCCTGCAATGATTCAGTTCTATCACGCCTACGGCGCCCAGCTCAACCCATATGGCGTCAAGAAAGAGAGCGGAGCTGTCAGTGAGAAAGACAACTCGTACAAGGCCGCGCTAGCTGGTGGAGGAAGTTCTGGGGCGCCTATTCAAGACGAGGCGACTACTGCAGCTCTCAATGGCGGTGATAGCTCCTCAGATTTAAATGACTCGGTGGAGCTGGTTTCAGCTGTCTCGGTTTCATCGACCTGTGATGTGGAGCCAATTGTTGCGTATCTGATTTGCCAATCCACGAGCTTCCTGTTCTCTGAACGAATGGATCGATGGGAGCCCCTTTTGGTGCTATTGAAGAACGGTTTCTTTGCTGCTGGAGTCAAGGTACTGGAGAATGTTCTGCCGTTGATGGCAAAACTCGATCGAGGTGCACAGAGTCTTGCATTGCAAAAGGATTTAGCCTCGACTGGTGAAGTGGTTGATCATGCTCTCAGCGTCTGCATGGCAACCATTGAAAGTATGTCAACAGACCAACTGCTGCAGTTGGTTAAAGCAATGGAGCAGCATTCTTACATGAGCATCGAGGAATGTCTACTACTCACCGAGCTTCTCCAGAAAGGCTACATCGGTGGATGGGAAACAACTGCAAAGACGAAGGTGTTATCCAAGATAAGATTTATCCGCGAGTGTAGTTCATTCATTCACCCACTGGTACTCCCCAGCTTGATCAACGAATCATTTCCTCATTCCAGTTCAACAAGTGCCATGATGTCGACGGCAGCGATCCTCCAGGGTGCAATGTCGTGGCTGACATCGGCGCTTCGCGGAGGCCAAAGTGACCCGCCGTCACCTTCTGTTGCACACTCTATTTCAAGTGCTATGACTATTCGAAAGTCACATTTGGTTGCGTCAGTTCCAACGGCGGCTTCAGCGCCAGCGGTCACAGCTGCGGCGGCAGCAGCTTCACTGGGTATTGTTGATGCTCCAGGTGATTACACGACGACAACTCAGCAGCTGTGCACGATGATTGAGCGCGTTTTTGAGATGTCAACAACCTCAGTTCTCACTGAATTCTCTTCGTACTGGATCAAAATGGTTCTCAGGGTTCCTCTTTGGTTCGAGCATCCCGCGTTAAGGCACATCGTCGATGTTCTTCTTCGGTGCAGCACGCGAGAGTACTATTCAAGTCAGCGAGGAAAGAAAAATGGGACGGTTATCGGTGCTCGGGCTGCGGTGCACACACGCTTGGTCTCAATTTTGAGCTCTGAGTTTGCAAAGTTCTGTGACACTTTGAAGCGTCAGTCGGAGACGGAGTCTGCTGGGGTTGTTTCTGTTGACACTGAGCTCCCCTCCGTTGTGAGCTTTCTACCAGCGTATTCGTCCATGCCAGGCTTCGCATCAATTTTTGGCGGAAACTTCGATCCATCTCAATACGTTAGCGGATGTTCGAATCTTGCATTTTGGACGCTTTTGGTCGAAGTTCGTCAAGAACTCCCATTGTTCCTTGCAATGGGTCGCCTTCTAATTAAGTATGAGCCAGCCGCAATGAAGAAGGTCGAAAAATTCAAGAAGTCAGATGGCAAGCTTGCAATTGAACTGAGCGACATCGGCTTAGCAGGGGCTACGAATCGTCTTTCCAGTCTGATATTTGGGCACATTTCGATAGAGACGTTGTCGGAGTTCAAGATCTACCGTTGGGCCGAGTACTGTCACCAACTGGAAGAGGATGATGAGATGCAGATCTTATTTTGGCAAGTCTTTTTTGCGCTCTATTTCGCTTGCGCCGGTGGCTCAAGAGTTTTTGGGCAATATTTCTTCGATCGAGAGGAGTCTTCAAATCCAAAGCATCCCGAAATGAAGAAACTGCTTCAAGAGAAACTGCGTTCGATGACAACTTATTGCTCTAACCAGGCTCAATTGGTGTTGACAGCTACGGGAGGCAGCGTGACGGGCAAGTTAACAACTGAAGGGAAGGAACTCAAGTACCATCATTTTGTGCAGTTGTCACATCTTTACACCGCGATGGATGCGTGGCTTGAAGAGCGTGATCCGAACAAGTGGCTAAAAGACGACGAACTGGGTACTCTTCCTCGACATTTTGAAGTGGATCGCCTGAAGGAAGTATTGCGCCTGAGTGATTGCTTACTGAACACCTCTTCGCGTGAGAGTTTCCACTGGGAAATACTTCCTCTCTGGTTGGAATTATGTGGCTTTGATTTTCACACGAATGTTCTCAACGGTGTCCGTGCTACTAGCGAAGGGATCGAAGATGGAATCACTGCAGACGAACATCGCTCAGCCCCTGTGGATCATTTGCAAGAGGAAGATTTTGCCTTTATTGAAGACCGCGATATGAGAAGATTTAGTAGCCTAGGTAGCAGTTCTGACCACGGGCGAACCAACGATCCTCTTCGGCTTACGTCAGAGTTTCTTGGCCCAATCTCTCTGACTGTGCTTCCTCAAGTACTGGTGGAAACCTTTCCTGATCGTTGCATCGTGAATCCGTCGATCCCCTTGAACAAGCATGCGCTGAAGACACTATCTACAAAATTTTCGGAAACCCTGTCAATTCTTGTTGGTCTCGACGCTGAGATTCTTGATCACGTGTCGAAGCTGTACGTAAGCAAGCCTCGTGTCATCACAGAGAGCAAGACCTGTATAGAAGGAACCAGTTGTCGCAAGCCTGCGGCTTTCCGGTTTGAGTTTACTGAATGGGCAATTGACAAACAGCTTATGGACACTATTCAAAGCACTGTTCAACAAGCTGAAAGATACGATATGAGGTCGATGGGCGATCACGGAGCTGTGTCTTCTTCACTCGCGACTTTGCTGCTTGATACTGAGCGGCAACGAGAAGATGTGGGACTCATGCCGGATGGAGTCGACCAGTTCTTGTGTCTCGATGCAGATGGTTTGATGCTATCGATGCAAATACTGCTCATCGATCAAGTGGTGCAAGTGCTAGAGATAGAGGCCGAGAAGGTGAAGCGCTCGCTGGTTGAAGCTCGCGCAATTGCAAACGAGAACGCTGCGAAGGCGGTGCCGGGAGACAATTCTGATCCAGATCAAAACGATGAGAAAGAGCAAACAACCCCCGAAAGAATCGACTCAAGCGAAGACGCGGTTTTCAAGCTAGAGAAGCAAATTGAGCGCTTACATGAGAAAGGCCTGGAATGGTTCAAGCAGCTTACAGATCTGGATACGAGACTATCCAGAATGGTACCCCCTCTGCGAGAAGTTCTCTGGCGCTCGATCAAGCAGTTGGGTATCACATTTGTATGCGTTGATGAGCGGGAGACGTGTAATTTGCTCCAGCTCATGCTGGAAGACCCTTCTCGAATCACTTTACTGAGCGAGTGTTTCGCTCCTGCAAGTGCTCCGGCTCGGTTCGTAGAGATGTTCTCGAGTCTAATGAGTGCCAGTTCTTCATCGAAGTTGTCAAGCGAAGAAAAACTGATTTTGTTGCAAAGATTTGATTTCCAAATGTGGTTGAGCACGAAAGCTCCTCATACTCCAACAAAGTTTGACCGGGACACAATTTTGACGATTATTCTAGGCGACGTCAGCGCCAACTACAGTGGACCTTCGTTACAAGACAAGAAGGCAAACGGTTTCCCAGCAATGAGTCGAAGTCGCTCGTCAGGAGCGAGCGAGAGCGAGCAAGTTCTTCGACTCTACGCAAAGTTCATCAATCATATCTGTGGTGCACATCTCGGCGATCACCTGGAGAAGGTGCTACACGCGTTGGTTGGTGTCCATGACGATTATCGTTTCAGCAACTCGGGTGGAAGATTGCAGGATGCGGAGGAGAGTGAAAGTGCGGAACTTGCAGGGCGAATGCCCCGACCTGCTCCATCAATTATATGGGAGGCGGTTGTCAGTTTGCCGACAAGCGTCTGGACACAAATACCATACATCCAGGCAGAGGCATGCGTGAGTTTCATGAATCAGCACATGACAACACTCCGGTGGCAGGCTTCCATGGCAGAAGCGGTGAAGAAGGGACTTCACCCAATTGGAGCTTGGCAACGAAGTGGGGCACTCAAGAGCTACCTCGACTTATTCACTCAGTTGAGTCGATCAGTGCCAGATCAGCACAGATGGGCTATGATCTCCAACTTCTTTGAGCCGCTACTGTCGACCATCTATCAACCAGCCACAACCACTGATAGCTCTACCATCAGCTGCCCTTGGAGCGAAGAAGACTCTCTGTCCACTGGGACAACACTGTGCTCATCTTTCGTGGCAATCTGCACGGATTTTTTAAAGTCGAAAAATTCGATCGGAAAGGACGATTCGAATGGTCGTGCAGTATCGGCGCAATCCTCGTCGACAAAAGAGAAGCTCGATCTCGTGTGGGGCTACTACCTGAACACACTCATCCCGCACGCGCCCGTCCACGTCTGTAAGGGATTCCACCAGTTCCTTACACGCCTGGGCTGGGAACAGTGGTGCTTGACGATTGAGATCGTTCACCAGATGCGTGAAGTCGTTCAAACCGAGCGGCAGCAGTTGACTGCATCAGCATCTTGTGCTGATCTACGCGAGGCATCGGCATCTTCACCATACCCGTTCGTTTCTTGGATGGTTCGGGACGTCTTGTGTCGAATGACGTGGAAATCAACGGAAGATTGGCTGGCATCCCAAACAGAGGCGGTTCGCTCTGTTTTCCTTGCCGAACTAGGAAAGCTTTGCGTCGATTTAGTCCTAGATTTGCCTCATTTCCAGCAGAAGCAACCGCGATTAAAGAGCGGCCGAGGGACACCAACAAACAGTTCGGCGAATGTGTTGCCGCCTTACTTCGTCAACTTTATCAAGCAACAGGCCTCTCTTTGGGCGAAGTGGAAGATAAACGATGCCGAACTAGAAACGCTCTTGGCCCACACATTCGAGGCTGTCATGGAACCGATTCGGGAGGTATGCACATCGGATGAATCGCTACCATTCCCCTCCAGCCCATCTGTAGGCGTAATGCAAGATGCTTTCACGCGACTTCAGCTCGTCCTCCGTCTAGTGAGCCAAGTGACGACTTTGAACCACGGCAAAATCCCGAAAAGAGACAGTCTGAAGCGCGGTAATCTGTTTTTCCGAATGGCCTTCACAATCTTCGAGAATGGTATCACGAGTGCAACGTCCATAGGTGGGTATAATGTGTCGGATCCATCGGCATGGGTCACGGTTCTTTTCGGTGCCACGTGCACTGTTCTTTACGAGAAGCTGGACGAAGTTGTCCAAGTCAGTCGAGCAGCCATCGAGCCTTCCACACAGCCCTCTACCGATAGTATCAGTGAGGACGACCTCCAGGAGACAGTGGTCGAGATCTTGAGGCTGTTCAACCTTCGTCTGGTTGAAACTTTCTTCAAGCGCGAGCAGCAAGGCGGTGGAGCAATTTCCCCGCTTACATGGGGCAAATGTGGAAACGTTATCTTTGTTGAAGTTGACGGTTTGATACGTGACTTTGCTTCGTCACGCAAACACAGCGCGCAGCCTCGCATGGTCGACTCTACTGAAGGTCCATGTCAAACCGAAGATCCGGTCAACAGTATTGTTGTGAAGCAAACAACTATCGTCGACTCGATTGGTTCACCTCTCGGTCGTTTATTGTGGAGCTTCATGGGTTTTCGAGGTGGTGAGCTTTGTTGTCTCTCTGCATGTGGTCGTGCGATCGCCTCGGTGCAACTCATGAGTGTCGTGGCTGAGCGGAGCATCGAAAAGTGGATAATCGAAGATCGACGTGGTTCATGGGGTGACTTAGTGAGCCGCCTCAAGATCCCCGAGCTAAGTGAAGAGGAGTTTGAAGGTGCTTGCTTGCAACAAGGGAACCTGATGACGTTGCAGCTACTCTTCCTCCAGCAGCTGCGTAAGGCGCCAGCTATGACCGAAGCTTTTGCAATGGGAATGCTATCAAAGCTGATGGGGTGGATGGAAAAACTGCACCTAGTCGGCTCGACGAACACACTCATGGAGATGAAGATGCTCTTTCTCGCAGCTGAGGTCACCAACTTCGTCTTCACAACACTTGCTGATGTGCTCCCATCTGCTCACAAGAAGCAGATGCTACGAGATTTATGCAACATCATGCTTCGATTCGGCAATGCACGTCGCCAACATGGCATCATGAAGGCTATCGGCATTGGCGGCTCGTTGAAGTACAATGTCGAGTTTCACGTGAGCAGCTTGACAATTGGCATTTTCCTGCGGCTTCAGACCCGCAACGGGGCGCCGCTTCGTATCGACGAACGGATCCCCTACAAACTCACACGTACGACGGAGAAACACCTCAAAAGCTTGGAGCAGCTCCTCGCGTCGAAGAATTGCTTTCAGCTTCAGAAGCGCATGGAGTGGATGGTCGATTTCTTGAAATCGCCATCGCGCAGCCTCGCCGACCAGGACGAGTTCTTCGTGAGTCTCTTCTCGCGTATCTACCCTTCCCACCCGTGGATGCTGGCCAAGTGCATTACGTCCTGATGATCGCATGTGTACATCTAAAAAATTCATAGCGCCGGCAAAATTTTAAAGTCATCTCCGCGCACATCTTCATGTTCATGATGGATTTGCAATAATCTCCATGGAGACCATTGCGATGGATTACTGCTCCTCAAAGTTTTAACCAATCAACAGTACTTGAAGTAAATCTATCCACCAATCAATCATGACTACACGGTTTGATACGCGTGTGGAAGTGAAGTGGAGCTCTTCATTTCCGAAGAGGTCCGGCGAGAGGCAAGATGGCGCGAGGACTCCGTTCACGAGTGGCCTACACACTGCTAGTGGCAGCAGCTGCATTGCAGTCTGTGTGCAATGCGGCAGCGACGGTGGACGATGACGAGTTCCAGGTCGAGGTCGAGGTCGAGTCGCCGCCGGTCGTCGTTGATCAAGCGACCAACCCGCAGGACGCCTACTTCCAGTACATGAGCTACCTGAACAAAGCCGTGCCTCTGCTGGGCGTGGCGCTGCTTCTCTTCGTGTACTTTGGTATGGGCGCGCTGGACCCGAAGGAGACGATCAAGGGCCCCAAAGTGCATGTCAGCCACATTCTCGTCAAAGAGGAAGTCGAGGCCGATGCGCTGCGCAAGCAGATCAAGAACTCGGCCAAGAAGAGCAAGACGTTTGCGGAGCTCGCTGCTAGGAAAAGCAGCTGTCCGTCGAAGAGCAAGGGCGGCCACATGGGCGTGTTCGGCAAGGGCCAGATGATGCCCGAGTTTGACAAGATCGTCTTCACCGAGCCGGTCGGGTCGATCCACGTCGTCAAAACGAAGGTAAGCCACGAGGTTGATTGTGAAGTGTTGCGAATCTGGCCTCACTCACGTTTTTGTGTGTGTTCAGTTTGGCTGGCATGTGCTGATGATCACCAAGCGCGACGAGCTCCCGGGCGACTTGAAGCGCAAAAAGCTGTAGACGAACGACCCATTTTGCGATTATTTTTTGCACTTGCAGTAGACATAGCTGAAATGGAACCGTCGATGTATCGAGAGCTCATGTTCTCTTCTCGATTGAAAAAGGGTCTGAAGGTGCCCAAGTATTCGCGTCCATGCAGATCTTTGTATTGCCAAAGTCCTTTCTCATCCTTCTATTAGAATAGAAAGCTTGCAAAATGCACTTGAGTATCCCCCATGAATGTACACCCACACTTGCAACACCAGCCAGCAATCAGCGATACACCCACGGCGAGAGGACCATCAAGCTCCATGCCAATCTCAAGTTCCAAGTTGCGCAACATGTTGGACCTCTTCGTCCTGCATTATCAACCAATCACCACCTTCTCTTCTCTATAATCCACCAATCACCATGCCTTACGGTGTCCCCATCTCCCCCCAAGCACCAAAGGAAGAGATCCCCTCGGCCCACTCGCGCAATTCCTTCCCCCTTGAGCTCCTCATGGCCGCCACGCGCCGCTTCATCGCGCTCTTCCTCGCGCTCTTCGTGGTCTCCACGGCCTCGTGGGTCGCCGCCGACGAGGCCGCCAAGGTCGCCAACTCGGTCCACGCGCAGGCCAAGACCAACCACATCCTCGTGGACTCGGAGGCCGAGGCCGACTCGATCAAGGCCGAACTCGAGGCCTCGCAGCGCATCCTCGCGACCTTCGCGCGCATCGCCAAGGAGAAGAGCAAGTGTCCGTCGGGCGCCAAGGGCGGCTCGCTCGGCTGGATCGAGCGCGGCAAGATGGTGCCCGAGTTCGACGCCATCGTCTTCGACGAGGAGCCGCGCAAAGTGTACAAGGTCAAGACCCAGTTCGGCTGGCACGTCGTGTACACGATCCGCTTCGGCAAGGGTCCCGAAGAGGACAACCCGAACGACGGCTCGTGGAGCTACACGCTCAAGAGCTGGTTCCTGCGCGCCACGCCGTTCCTGAGCCCGCTGCTGCTCATCGGCATCTTCCTCTACGGCCAGAGCAGCACGATCAAGTCGGGCGGCGTCAAGGCTCGCGCGAGCCACATCCTCGTCAAGACCGAGGCCGAGGCCGATGCGATCTTCAAGCAGGTCAACGAGGCCGCTGACAAGGCCAAGAAGCTCGCGGAACTCGCCAAGACCAAGAGCTCGTGCCCGTCGGGACGCAAGGGCGGCGACCTCGGACTCTTTGGCAAGGGCCAGATGGTCCCAGCGTTTGAGCGCGTGGCGTTTGAAGAAGAGGTCGGCTCGTTGCACAAGGTGGAGACTCAGGTACGAGATGGTGGGAGAGTTGAATTGGGGTGGGATTGACGTGGCTAACTTTGTGTGTCTGTGGTTGCAGTTTGGCTGGCACGTGATCTACGTGAACGAGCGCATTGGTGAGAAGAGAGTGGAGGAGAAGGAGGACAAGAAGGAGGACAAGAAGACCAAGTAGGGACAGGCTATGTGACTGACCAGTACAACTTCACGATTGCAAACAGTCAATTCGATTTACTTCATCTCAGAAAAACAAAGACAAAGGCTGATCCTGGAGAGCTGTCCTCTTTGCGCGAGACTCGCGTCTACAAATCTTCGCTGCGCGTCGAGATCTCGACCTCGTCGACGCCCGAGCGCTCGGTCGTGAGCACCAAGTGCCAGCCAAACTATTGCGTTATCAAGCCACGTTCAAACATCCACATCCTCCCGCCTCGAGAAACGATCCACACGTACCTGGGTCTTGACCTTGTGGACGACGCCCATGCGCTTCTCGAAGACGACCTTGTCAAACTCCGGGACCATCGCGCCGCGGCCGAACGTGCCGAGATCACCGCCCTTGCGGCGCGACGGACACGAGCTGAACTCCTTGGCGTAGTCGGCGAACTGGGTCTTGAGGTCGCTCGCTCGGTTGAGCTTCTGGAGCAGATCGTCGACCTCGGCCTCGGTCTTGACGAGGATGTGGCTCGCGCGCGCCGACGGGGCCTTGGCCTCGACGAGCGAGCCGTGAAACGCCACGCCCGAGAAGACGGCGATGCAGGCGAGCAGCAGGAGCGTCATAAGCGACGCGCGTCGAGCCATGATGATGCGACGGGGACGGAAGAAAAGGGGGAGGATCTTGGACTGATTGGAGAGCTCAATGTTTGTTGTTGACCTTTGCGACAGAAATCAAGTGGACCACATGGATGCCCATCATCACCGAGAGGCCATTTGGGCTAAAATAGAAGACTTGACTTGATGTTTGTATTGAAAACAGATCTGCGAAGCTCTTTTTTAGAGCGCGATCTGCCTTTTCGAAAAGAAAGCCCACCAGCGACGGACTTCCACGAACTGAAGGGATACATTTCAAGACGAGCCTGCCCCACGCACGACGTGGACGCCCCCGCAGGAAGCCAGAGGACGCCTCCGACCCACCCACATACACAGAGCGAGAGAGAGCGACCATGGACGCCGGCGTCGTGCTGCCCAAGCGCCGTCTCAACTTCTCGGTCGCCATGAAGCAACAGGCCATCGCGTGGATCCGCGGGCCGGGCGCCGGGAGCCCGGCGCTCGCCGTGCCGCACTTTCGCAGTCTCAACTGGGAAGTCACGATCGAGACGCTTGAGAAATGGTGGAAGAACCGAGACAAGATCATGGGCGCCGCGAGCGTCGACGTCGAGCCGCGGTGGGCGCTGCTGAGCGCCGCCGAGGAGCTCACGCTCGCGACGGCGATCCGCCGACGCGCGCGGAAAGTGCGCGTCTCGGCCAAGTGGATCACGCTCGCCGTGCGGCAAATGTACCCGGCCAAGGCGACGGTCGACTTCAACGTCTCCAAGGTCTGGCTCCACGGCTTCACGCTGCGCCACGGGCTCGTGCTCGTGGGCTCCAATGTCGAGACCGCGTCAAGCGATGTGCGTCGGCGGGCGGCGCCGGTCGCGAAAAAAAGCCAGCGGAGCATGTCGCTCCACGACGTGCTCTACGAAGAGAAGCCCGCGGTCGCGGTCGTGGCCTAGCGCGTCTTCTACCGTGGCGCCCTGTTATAATTATCGCTTGTAATTATCACCCCCCATCATCATCATTTTGCCATTCCAACTCATCATTGCATTCGGACTCAGACGATTAAGTACATCTCAGATCTGATCGCACGTGACAAAAACCCTAGGGAGGGGACTGGAATCAGACCCGGTATCGCTTTTCCCAAGACAGCGGACGACGCGTCGATGGAGGGCGTGCTGTATGTGCGCAAGCGCCGTACCAAGCTGCTGCGTACGTGGCAGAAGCGCTACGTCGTGCTCTCTCGAGATGGTGTCTTAAAGGAGTACGCCGAGGCCGCGGCGGGCAAGCACGCGGCGATCGCCGGCAGCGGCATGGCGCTCAAGCAGGAGCTCCATCTCCACGGCGCCTCGGTCGTCACGCTGCCGTTCCCGCTCGTCGGGAGACCGTACGCGTTCCGCATCACCAAGGCAGAGAGCCTGCGCGTGACGCTCGCCGCTAAGAGTGTCGACCAGATGAACAAGTGGCTCGAAGCGCTGCGCTTGGTGTGTCGCGTCACGCGCGACGACTCGATCGAGAGACCGAGATCGCCGGCGATGTGGGGCCGCGTGAAAGCCGGACTAGCCAGAGACTATTTCGCCGAGGCGTTCGCAGGAGGCGACTTTGAAGGCGTCTCCAACACGGAGCTCCCACGTACCTCGGAGCAAGAGTTCATGGACATTGAGGTCGCTCGACTGGACGAGTTGCAGCTGCTACTCCAGATTTCCGAGTGGAATAACCATCGACTGCGCACCAAGAGAGACTGGAGTCTGAACCGCGTGCCGCTCGTGAGAGGCTCGATGGTTGTAGCGATCAATGGGATCTCTCTCCAGACACTAAGCGAGGAGGAAGTGGCCGCGATGCTCCGACAACCAAAGCGTTTCCCAGTGGCGCTACGGTGGCTCAAGAGTCCCCACAAGCGCGGGATTCTAAAGTGTAAACTGTGCCATGGACTCACCACGCAGCTGAAGACCATTGCGATGTATCGGAATGGACTGCGAGCCTGGAAAGAACAGATCGTCGAGATCGATGGGGACGTTTTGACATGCCAGCCGAAGGCTGACGGCGGGAAAGAATCCAACCGCAGCGTCATCCCGCTCGGTGGTGGTTGCACTGTCAAGACTGTGCATGAGATCGTCGCGGAGCAGAAGTACTGTTTTCTCGTCTCAGTCAAGGCGTACTCGACGTTGTTCCAGGCTTCCTCGCAGGAAGAGCTCGTTCAGTGGACCGATGCGATCCAGCGTGCGATCAATATCGCTGAAGGCTGCATCCCCGGATTTGATATGACGCTCGACGATTTGCAGCTCGAGAGCTCTGTGAATATGCGCAATAGAGGGTCATTGCTGTCTGACGCGTTGTGGCCTACGACGACCACAGCGCGAGTAACCCACGATCTGGGTGTCGACGATTACGATTCTGAGGGCTCGTCGAACGTGGACGATGTAGGAAGCGGTAGTGACGCCGAAGATTATCTGAACGAGCATCCTAGACGGCGATCGCAGTTCCCCGATGACCAACTCGCTGGGATGCTCGAGTTTCTGCAAACGACTGGTCGGTTTATCGAAGCCCTCCAGCTAATGTCATCGGAATCCGGGCAGCGCGCGGCATACTGGAAACCAATTTTCCGATGGGCAATCGACCCTGTAGACCCAAATGATTTCACATTCATGCTCAGCCAAGAGCTGAACCCAGCGTGCGTACTGTTACACTTCAGCTTGCGACGGATGGTTCTAACGGATTTGATTTTCGCTTTCCCAGAGACTCTGTTCAGGTATCAAAAGATGTCCCTCGTACGTCAAAATGGCTCGCTGGCTCGCCTGGGGCCCCGATTCTTGACCAGGAAGCTACCAGATCTCGACTTCAATCGCTGCAATCGGTGCTTCACACGTTCCTCATTTCGTGCGACTCCGACGTCCGTACAGATGCCCGGTCGCGAAGCTCCATGGAACTTGCCGATGGCAAGAGCTTCTACATGCAAGGCATGAACGGCTTGGCATTCATCATCCTGGAAGTCGTGCAAGATGACGAAATCGCAGGGCTCGAGTTGTTGCGCGGCGTGATCACCCATATCCTTCCCCACGTGTTCGGGATTCGCACGGCCTCTTCCGGAGGTGACAATTTCGATCTATTCACCTCACTTGTTGAGGTCGGAAATGTGCTAGAAGAAGTCGTGCAGATGCACCTCCCCAATTTCCACGACGCCATGGAGCAGACTGGACTACCTGTTTGCCTGCTGGCGTACAAGTGGTTCCCCACGTTGTTCTCCGACATCTCGCTGATGGCCCACCGCTCGCAGCTGCAGTACGATACGCTTTTGGCGATCTGGGACGTGTGTCTCCTCATGGGCATTGAAGGCATGTTCTGTGTCGCGCTGGCGCTGTTCAGTGCAGCCGAGGAGGAAGTCGTGAACCTTCGAGCCAAGAATGCGAGCACGGAGACCATCTCGGCCACGATCATCCACGTGCTCGCGAACATTGGACCGCACGAACTCATCATCAGTGTGTGCGAAGTGCTTGAGCTGTGTAGCCACCCGGTGCTGCTCAAGCTCCGCAACGGCCACCGTCGACGGCTCCAACTCCAGCACCAAAGCCAGGACAAATTGACCAAGAGTACGCCCCCAGAGACTCAAGAGGATGTTAACTCGACGGCCACGAGCGACACGAGCGTTACAAACCCACCAGCAGCAGCCAACGCCACCACGACGCCCATGATCGTGCGAGATCTGGACTCGGGCAAGGTCTTCCGCATCTCCAACACCGGAAGCATGTTGCTGCCATTGAAGCCATCTTCTAATAGTAGAGGGTAAGTATCATACAAGAGAGGTTTCAAGTTCTTAACTGATAGTAAATCAAACCTAAATACCACCACCAGCAATATTGATCTCGTGAGCAGCTCCGAAGTTGCGGCGACGACCATGGCCAAGGCTCGCCTTCTCTACGTGCTCTCTCCGGCCAAGACGCTGGACATGGCCGCGACGGCTGTCTCGTCTCACTCGCTGCCTTCCATGCTCTCGGACGCGCGCGATCTCGTCACGGAACTGCGCAAGCTGACGCCGGCCAAGCTCAAGACGCTGCTCGGCGTGAGCGACGCGATCGCCAAGCTCAACCACGACCGCTACGCGTCGTTCGAGTTTGTCAGCGAAGACGACAAGCCCACGCCCAACGAGACCCACAAGCAGGCCGTGCTCGCGTTCAACGGGCCAGCGTACCAGGGGCTCGCAGCTCACGAGCTGAGCGAGAAGGACTTGGCGTACGCGCAGAGCCACTTGCGTATCCTGTGTGGACTCTACGGCGTGCTGCGACCGCTGGATCTGATCCAGGCGTACCGCTTGGAGATGGGGCAGAAGTTTGCGACCTCGAAGGGGAAAGATCTGTACGCGTTCTGGGGAGAACGGATCACGCAAGAGATCAATGGTACGCTCAACGACGACAGCGAGGCGGACGAGAAGGTGCTCGTGAATGTGGCATCGCAGGAGTACTTCAAATCGATCGTCACGAGTGCACTGGATGAAAATGTCAAAGTGATCGACTGTGTGTTCAAAGACGATGGCGCCATCAAGTCGGTGTACGCTAAGCGAGCTCGCGGATTGATGTGTCGGTATCTCATCACGAACCAGGTAGAGTCGATCGAAGGCATCCAGGGATTCGACCTCGAAGGATACTCGTTCAGTGCAAAGGAATCGTCTGACACGACTTTCGTGTTCAACCGCACGGCGGCCAAGCAGAAAGAAGTGCTCAAGCAGATCCAGGCCAAGGCGAAGAAGGCCAAGGAAGCACAGGTGAAGAAAGAGTCGCCTGACGACGCTGAACCCGAGACTAAGAAGCCGGCGACAACGAAGACGAAGCCTTCTGCGAAAGAGAAGAAGCTAGACGTCAAGACGGAAGAGGGTGAGGAAGGTCTCCGTCGTTCGAAGCGTCGACGCACGTGAAGGAGTTTGGATTAATTTACTGGTTGGTTCGAAGTGAGGTGTGCTAAAATGTCTCTTGGACATGGGTATGGAATTTGTCGTAGTCAGCTTGCTGCGCGTAGACCAGGCCGACGAAGAGAAACGCTCCCGTTAGCACGGCGCTCGTGAATGTCCGGAACGCGTCGCCGATAACAAACACGTAGAGCGCGAGGGGTATCAGCAGCAGCAGGATCGGCACAATCGGGTGCGTGTTGCCGCAGAACTTGATGGGGCGAACTAGCTTCTTCAGCGAGAAGCGAAGGTGGATCCACGCGACGATCGTGATGACCATCTCGAGCCCACCGAGCGCGTTCGTGACCAGCATCATTTCCTCAAACTCCAAGTTGACGATGACGAGGATCACAGCGAGACTGCAGAAGATTGCACCGTGTGGTGTACCGCCAGTTGTGGTTCTAGTAGCAGAGCAGAAAATTAGTCGCGAGGCTTAAAACGTCTACAGAGACGGATGATAAATACTCACAGGCCCACGGTGGTCGGTGCGATGCCTTGCTTGGCCATGCCGTTGGCTAGAAACGCGCTGATAGTGAGAGCCGTGATGTAGAGTCCGGCCGAGCACACCAGGTCGACAGCCATGATCCATCCCTCGACGCCCTCGCCCCCGAGAGTTTTGACCACGTCACTCATAGATCCGTCGCCCCACCGACGCCAGTCCGGTTTGCCCACGGCGACGAGATTCATGAACGGGATGATGTAGACAAGTGGGATCAGCAGAATCGAGAGCCACATCACCCGCCAAAACGTTTTCTCTGGGTTCACGACGTGGGCAGCGAGGACTGAGAGACTCTGGAAGCCGCTAAAGGCCCACACGATGGCGTTGATAAGCTGCCCCCAATCGACATCAACGGCTCCAGCCGTGACGAAATCCCCATCGGGTGTCGACGTCGTGTTGAATCGGCGGACCTCAAGCAGTTCTTGCCACCGCGTGGCCTCCCCGGCGGCCCAAAACGAGACGAAGCCGTACGGAAGCAGCACGAGAATCATCAGAAGGAGCAGCACACTGCCCACTATGCGTAGGCTCCAGAGTCCCGGGACGGCGAGGAGGAGCGCGAACGTGGACTTGAAAAGAAACTCGCCGAAGGTGTTTTTGGCGGGGCCGACGATTGACGAGATGGTCATGGCCGCGTACATGGCGCAGTCGATGCAATTGGAGACCCAGCACCAGTAGCCGGCCTGGAAGCCCCACGTCGGCCCGAAGGCGAGCGCGACCCAGTAGGCGTGGCCACCACTCACGGGCAGTGCGACCGACAATTCAGTGACCATGAATGCCAAAGGGAGGTAGAACACGAACGGAGAGACGACCATCGCGAGCAGACCGAGAAAAGGACCACCAGCTAGTCAGCACACGAACACAGAAATGAGCCATTGTCATCCATGGCGAGACGGTCTAGTGTCTCCGCACCAAGCACGAGGCCTTCCGAGCCGGCTGGGCCGCCGCAGATTGCGAAGAAGCTGAACGCGAGCAACGGCGCCGTCGTGAGCACGCGGCGCGTCGTGCCTTCGTCCACGCGGAGCCGCGGCGACGAGTGCTGGTGTGGCTCGTAGTGGTGGTTCGTGAACACCGAACGCGTCGAGCTGTCCGCAACGTCGCATGCCCTATGAAATTGTACCAACCGAGACAGTGATCAGCCGTGTGAGGATGATGGGTGCCGACCGGCCGTCAGCGAGCACTCCACGTACTCGGCCTCCAATATGTCGATCTCGCTGGGCGCCGTGTCGGCGAACTCGTCGCTGGCGGGCAGCGTCTCGGCTGTCGGGCTCTTGCTCATGACTGCGGACGATCGGCGGAGCTGCTGAGCGGCGCCGACGGCTGCAGTGGGACGTCACGGTCTCTCTGGTCGCGAGCGAGTCATCCACGTCGCGCTGGCCCTTCCCCCGCGGAGCCCACGAGAAGAGCCGTCAGCTGGAGGTCCGGATCATCGCGCGAGGATGGCTTCAGTGCGCGAATTATGATTCGTTTAAATGTGGGGAGTCGATTTCCTCCAATTATGTTCTAGTGTACCTTGAAGACGGTACACTTGTCCCCCCTCCCTCCTCAAAACTCATCCCGGGATTGCTGTACGGAACGGAACGGATCTGTCCGTTGGCGCGAAGTGGCTCCAGTCAGTCAAGTGGAGAGGTGGGGCAACGAGGCAGAGAGAGAGAGGTGTGTCTTTTGAACGGAACGGTTCTCCGACTCAAGAACCGTTCTCAGACCAAGATTCGAAAGGCGGAACCGAGTTGCCACGCGACGCCATGGCCACCGCCGAGCACCCGCTGCTGGGCATCTCGAGCGGCGCGCCGCCGGGAGAAGCGAGCGCCGTCGGCGGCGGCGGAGCGCGGCGCCGCGCGCGCTTCCTCGACCGCAATCGGCCGTTCCACCAGTCGCAGGGCAAGATCAAGTAAGAGCGTTTTGGTGCTCCGGCGCCAACGTTGGCGTTGCGGACCCAACGTTTCGCTAACTACTATTTGTGCTGGCGTAGTATTATCCGCACGGGAGGCGACTGGCGGCAGCTCTACACCAACGACATCTTCCATACGGTCATCAACACGCGCACGTCGCGCATTATCACGGGCATCTTCGTGGCGGTGCGTGGGCAACACAAAGCGGCAGAGAAGTGGTGGGAGATCAGTTGGCGCTAATATTTGTTATCTCAGTACGCGCTCGTGATCTTCATGTTCGCGCTATTCTACCTCGACATCTCGCGGAGCCGTTCCGAGTGTAACGTTGGACTCGCGACGCTGACCGAGGCCTACATTTTTTCGCTTGAGACTATCGTGCGTGTCGCGCGAAGGTTAGACCATGCACGAGCAAGTCTAACCTCCCAAATTATAATGCGGCCTGTAGATGACCATCGGCTACGGCGCCCCGACCAACGACATCTTCTACGGCGGCTGCAAGTCCATGGCCGTGCTGCTCACGCTTGAGGTGAGTAGTAATACGCTGTTGGCAATAGTAATATTCTCTCACAGCTCGCTCTCCCACTCGCTAGTCCTTCGCTGGCATCTTTCTAGACTCGATCTGCATCGGCATGTTCTATGCTCGCTTCGCCCGTGCCAATGTAAGTGGGCGTAGCTGCTCACAGGCTCGATTCTTGTGTCCACTCACCATGGCTGCTGCTGTGGTTCTAGAAACGAGCGGAGACCGTCATGTTCACCAACTCGGCCGTGATCCGCAAGATCCGTGGTGAATTCTACTTCATGTTCCAGGTCTGCGAGCGCCGCAAGCACCAGCTCGTGGAGGCCCACGTGCGTCTCTACGCCATGCGCCACGTCTACAGCTCGGACGGCCAGCCCGAGGCGCTCTACCAGTCGCACCAGATGCGCGTGCAGCAGCCGGACGACGACTGCGGCGGCATGCTTCTCATCGCCATGCCCCAGACCATCGTCCACCGCATCGATCCATGGTCGCCGCTCTTCCCGCCCGAGTGCCTCCCCGACAAAGGTCACTACCCCAAGCTCTGCCCCGCGTATCCGGAGCCCAGCCAACGCATGGTCGACGTAGACAACGGCAACCGCGACGGCGGCCAGTTCGTCGCGAACCCACCGTTCAAGAAGCCGACTCGTGCTCAGATCATGAACCACCTTCGCAAGACCGAGCTCGAGGTCGTGGTCATTCTCGAGGGCATCGACGGGTCCACGTCCAACACGATGCAGGCTCGCCACTCGTACACAGACGAGGAGATCGCCTGGGACTCGACCTTCGAGAACTGCGTGACCCACACGGGCCAGGGCATCATCATCAACTTCGATCGCTTCCACTTGCTCAAGCCCGTGCCCGAGGACGTCGACAAGTGGACCAGCGCCTCGGCTTTTTGAGCGATCTTGTGTGCATATTGTGAAACATTGACCACCTTGGAGTGAGATATTGCGAATATAGCAATTTGTACATGTTTTGTTTCGTAATTAAAAGGGTTAACTTAGGGGTGAACCGCCGTCTCCATTGTCAAAGCTTGGGATAATGGGGAAGGCGTATGACGGCAAGAAGCGATGGAACGAGACGGTCCTGCAGACCACGACGGCTGCCGCGGCGGCGGATGCGCGGCGCGGCGCGAAGAAACGGATCTCTGGTGCGTATTTTGGTGGCTTTTGCAGCGCCAATCGATGGGAATTGGCCGAGATCTTGACGATCGCGTCGCGGGTCCAGGGCGAACGGTCAAGCTGAGCAAAGCGATGCGCAACGTGGACGAGGAGACGCGCGCGATCGTGCGCAATGCGCGTCTGGACGCGCTCGAGGCTGACAACTACGGCGAGGACGATGCTGGTGACGGCGACGGCGACGCCGACGATCTCTACGTGGACGACGACGGCGACGGCAAGTCCACCAAGAAGAAAGCCAAGAGCAGAGGCTCGCGACCAGCAGCCGCGCGATCGTGCGTTGGGATCCTAACAACTGGATAGATACAGTGGCTGATGGCTTGTGACTGCAATTGGGGATAGGAAGGCGAAGCGATGGAAGGTCAAGAGTCTCGCGCAGCTCGTGTACGAGGAACTGGGCACGGGCGAGACGGCCTCGACGCCCAACTATCTCTCGGTGGCCGCCGCGCCGTCCGTCCATCCACCGAGAAAGTTCTGCGTCGTCTGTGGGTTTTTCGCGACGTATCAGTGCCGTCGCTGCGGCTCGCGGTTCTGCCGCGTCAAGTGCGGCGACCAACACCAAGAAAGCGGGTGCATGAAGTTTGGATTGTAATTTAATTTACGAGTTGGAGGCGCTGGCCTTTGCAGCTGAAGAGCCGCCCGTGAGTTTGGAGAAGACCGCCGAGAGTGTGGACCGTGGAGACGTGACAAGCACTCCGTTCTCGTCCTCGAGCAAGTTGTACGGATCCGGACACTCGCCGTTCTCGGTGTTCTCCAGGTACGCCTTGGAGGCCGTGGCGACAAAGCGGTCAATGAAGGTCTTGTCCGCAGCAACGCTCAGCTCGTCCAGCGTCTGCGGTGCCTGGTCGATGATATACGTGACCATGCGACGCGTGGCCTTGAGCACGACTACATACAGGAAGAAGGTGAGCTAAGTCCAAACAATGGATCTCATGAACAGCGATGCGTACCTCCGAACTCCATGTACGAGGCATTCATACGATGCCATGCTGCATCCATTTTGACGAACGCGTGGAAATAAAGCTGATAGAAGGCAGATGGCTCTTCAAACAGCGCCCAGTACTTCTCGTTGGCATCAGCGAACTGTCCATTCCCAAGGCGCAGCAGCCCCGCGATCATGCACGTGAGGTTGATGCCGGCCACGCACACCGGGTACCACTTCTTGCCGTCTTCAGGCTTCTGTGCGCTCACGACCTCGATCATCTTGTGGGCGTACGCCTCGAACACGTACACGAGACACTTGAGCGCGAGCAGGCCACCACCGCGGAAGTCCGTGTCAGGATTTGGCCCTTGGAACCCGATATCGACCCAGCCTTCAGATACTCGTTCAAATGGGCGGCGAGGAAGTGGTGGAGATAAGGGAGCCGTCCCGGTCTTGCGTGGAGACCGTGGCGCGTCCTGGTAGATAGCGTTCCACAAACGCTGCAGTAAAGTTTCGTATAATTCGTCGCCAGGCTCGCACTTTGTGTTGAGATCTTGCTGGAGGGATTGGAGCAAAGCTGCTGCGTGAGGAGATGGGGGTTTCCCACTCGAAGCACTGGGAATGGGCGTTGCTCTTCGACTGGCCGTCGCCTTTGAAATCAGCGACTGGACGCCCTGTGTTGCGCTTGTCTGCAGCTGCTGGATCTTCATCGTCGCAGCGATGAGCAGATCCTCGGCCGTCGGCTCGTCTTTCTGAGTCATGGTCGTGGTCGCAGGCGTCGCGGGCATCTTGATCTTCTTGAGCGAGTTGGAGAACACCGACGATTGAATGCGCTGCGCGATCTTCGAGTATCCGTCACTACCCGCGCGACTTCGATTGCCCGTCACGTGCTCCCAGTCCTCTTCATCCTGGTACAAGTCTGGCCGCATGGTGTCGCACATCTCACAGGACGGGATCTCCGCGTGGTTGGCGAACGTGCACACGTGACACGTCCATCCACCGCCCACCAAGTCCGGCGTGAACTCTAGATCGATCTCCTCGCCGTCGATCTCAGCCTGTGCGGCGCGGATCGCAGCGTCGTTGGCTCGCTTCTGAGCAGCCGCCTGCTCGAGCAGAATCTCCTGCTGCATCTCTGGGGGTAGCTCCTTCAGGATCTCAGGGTCGATGCCTTGAAACATGTCGAGCGACGACGCAGGTGAGACCCTCGGAGTCTTGCGCGACGGCAGCTCCACGATCGTGGGACGCAGCGTCGTGTCGTCTTCGCCGTCGAAGGGCACCTCCGTGAACTCGTTCTCGCTCGTGCTGGCGCGCTGGCGGTCGTCCATGGTGGCTGGCGAGTCGAGAATAGTGGGGAAAGCGCCTGCGACACCTTTAGCATCCCATGTGAGACCGTCGTGTGACGTGGGGAAAAAAACCAGACAGACAGCCAATCGGAATGTGACAAAGCAGACCATCCAACCAATCAACGTTTAGTATTACTGTCACGCCTTTCTCATCGGTGATGATGCTCGCTTTGGCGAGGAAGGAGTTGCAATCGACGCGCGAGTCTTAGTGGGAGACGAAGGCTTCGCTGGGTGTTTCGACGGCGACACGGATTTGGATCTTGCTGGTGGTTTTAAGGGAGAAGCGGAAGCCTTGGCGGGTGGTCGTGAGGGCGGCGAGGCCTTCGAGGAGCCTCGCGAAGGACTGGCCGCCTTGCCCTTGGGTGGTGCTTTACTCGGCACCTTGCTGGTCGTTGAAATACCTGGGCGGGTCGGACTTCCAGCTTTAGAAGAGCTGGCAGTGGACGGCGTACCTGGCTTGGTGGCACTGTCCTGTCCTGGCTTCTTCGGCTTGCGATTCTCCTGCTCCGTCCAGATCATCATGTGGATGTCCTCAGCATACATGAGCAGCGACTCGTTCACTTGGCTCGTGGTTTCGTCCCAGACAACGGCAGGAGCTTGTTTCTTTTGCTTGAGTATTGTGAGTTGATCGATAATCTGATCCACGCGGTCTTCAACGAACGCGACCGGGTCCAGCTGGACGAATGCTTGTGGCATGCTGTTGAAGACAGCTCGACGGTCAAGTTTAGGCTTGAGCATCTTCCCAGGACTGTTCGCATTTGTCATAGGACGGCTTGCTACGGATGTGCCCGTTGTTGGTATTCGCTTTGCCTCAGTTGTTTGTTGTCGACTGGGCTGCCTGGACGGACTACCTTTGGATGTAGGCCTTGAAGAGGCTGTTGAACCACCGCGACTTGGACTTGTCGGCCCACGATTTCCGACGGAGCTTTTTGCTACCACGGCTGGTGTCGCAGGCACGGATGGTATAGGAGTTGTCGTCGGCTGCGGAGATGGTGACACTTTGAGTTCGATTATGCTGTCGACAGGGATCCCCGCACCGATCATTAAGTTCGCCTCACGAGCCGTGAGTTCGTAATTATAAAACACAGCTCCTTTAGCTCCGCACTCGACGAGTGTCCTAGCAAGAGCATTCTTTAGGGGCACGACATAGTTCTCGACAGTTGGTGGGAGATCCAGTGTCGGTGTGGGAGTCGCGTTCGAAGTAGATCCTTGGAGTACTTGTTCCGACGTCAGTTGGTGGCTCGCCTGAAAGGTGTTACTTTGAAGTTGTTCTAGCAACTGTTTTAGATCCACTGCCACAAAGCGCATTTTGGAGCAAAGGTCAGTGGCAGTCGTCTCCGCTTCCCCATCTTGTCCCCCAAGAAGGACAACTCCTCTCACGACCTCGTCCACGTCAAGTCGTGCAATTTCCTTCTTCTCAACAACGCGAGCAATCTGTTCGATTCCTTCCACAGCTGCTGCTCCGGTCACGCGAATCGATTTTGCACTCGGAGTCGTCGCAACGGTTGGTGTGGCGAAGAGAACGCTCTGCACAGCCTTGACGACTTCTTTACTGAGACTTTGCTTCGGCGACTTGGTGTCTCGCACGACCGACTCGCGGAACATCCCCAGAAGCGTTGTGAGCGTCGCTCTCAGCTGGATCGCTTGTTGACGGAAGAAAGCAGAGCCAGGACCATCGATCGCAAGTCGAGCCATCTTCTGCTTGCACTTTCGGAGCTGGAGTTTATAGCTACTAGAATCCTTTAAGGCGTCGCCTCGCTCCCGCTTGAGCCGACTTATAAGTTGCTCGATCTGTTTCTGCTTCTCTCGGAGCCGGTCGATGTCGTCTCTCGCCGATTGCAATTGATCGGACAATACTCGTTTCTCGTCGAGTTGACGGAGAAGCGTGCGGTGCAGGATTCCACTGAAATGGCTCTCCTGAGCTGTGATCGATAGGAAGACGTCCTGTGCCACCTCGTTCTCCGCCTTCATGTGGGTTGACGTTTCGACGAGTTCGTCGTGTCGACGGCGGAGATTTGTGAAGCCGTCGACGAAGAAATCGAGCTGCGCACGTGTATGCAGCGTCTCCTCTTTCATTTGTGCATGTTGCGCTGAGAGAATTTGGCTCTGCTTGATGAGAAAACTTCGTACCTCCTGCTCTTTTGAACGCAGCTGCGTCAGCTTAACGAGAAACGCCTTGAGCTTCTCGAAACTTGGCGTGCCACTGTGGACATGCCGTTCTGCGTTCTTGAAGTCTTGCTCAAGGAGCTTAATCTCATCCAGACGACTGGCGATTTCTTCGCTGAGGTGATGCTCTTTGACATTACTAACCTCGGGCTCGTTGTTGTTGTTGCTCGACGCCTTGCGTGGCGAAATCACGGGCACAAACGTGTTTAGGAACGCATTCTTCCGTGCGACGAGTCCGCCAGTTTGTGAATGAGCTTCTCGCGTGCGGAGCCACGTGAGGAAGGTGCCGAGTGCCGTGTCCTTGTCGAGACAGAGTAGCCCCGTGAGGACCCGCTCAATGTCCCGGCGGTCGTCACACCCGCGGAGATCCACGCGAAGAGTCTCAGAGAGCAGCCTCAGCGAGGAATCATCGAGCGCATGGACTGAGTCCTGGACAAAAGCCTTCAGCTCCAGCATGGCCACCTCGACATCCTGTGAAGAGGCGTCGAGAGTTACACTTGCACAATGGATCCAGTCACATTGACTCTAGGATACTTCAATCTAGTCCATTTCTATTGTTACCAGCGGCTTCATTAGCCTCACACAAAATTCTTACTGTATTCTTGACCTAGCGCACCGCCGTCACTGCTTTCACTCAAGGCCGCCTGCTTCTTTGATGCAAAGGTGAACTGCTGGTTCTGGTAGATGCTTGTCTTGCGCGAGCCCCGCCACAACGACATCAGCGTGATCAGCACCACCAAGGCCGCGACGCCGACGGCGGCTCCGAGCGGCGGGCCGTATCCTTTCATTTTACCAGTAGTCTTGGATGCACTCAGCGCGGTCGTACAGCGAGGGCCTCCCCACGAGTCTGGATACGTGCAGACGCACCGCTTGGACACGCACTTGCCCGTGACGATGCTCACGTATGCGATGTCGCCAGTCGCGCTGACCGTGCAGTCGTCCGAGGTCGAGCACGCCGCGCCGCCCGTGACCACTTTCCACGTGTTGTCGTCGTCCGTGTACTCCTCAATGTGGCCTTCAATCCACTCCTTCGTTGGGTGGGTCTTCGGATCACAGCCGATCGTCATGTAGTTGTCAGCGTCGAGGTCTGAGCCCAGGTCCTGGTAGAGACGGATGTAGTCGATCTTGAGGTACATGGGGTACGCGTCACAGATCTTGTTGGCCTTGTCATTTGTGCCATCGCCACGGCATGGAGACTGCGTGTTGATCGGGTGGGACCCCCAGGACGACGACAGTGCGACGTTGAAGATCAGATACATGGGCTCGTCCAGCATCTTCTTGTTGGGGTTCGTCTTGCCCGAGTCCTGCGGCACGTTCTCGATCGTCGTGGCCGTGATCTCGAAGATGACATTGCCGTCGAGCATCCACCGCACGTAGCCGTTCTTGCCCGTGACCCACTCGAGCTGGTAGACCAAGTAGTCCGTGTAGGCGCCGACGTGCACAGGCCAGTTGGACGAGATGGCATCCATTTGGTAGTCAAATTCCTTCATGACGTTGGTCTTAGGTGTCGAGTCGTTGCGTGGACTCGAGCAGAGCGGGTTCTGGCTGTCTGGGTCGCACAAGAACGAGCCGGTGTACACGTTCATTTTCGGGAAGCACGTGCCGTTGTAGTTGATGCCCCAATGGGTCGTGCCTTTGTCGTCGACAAGGTCTAGGTCAGCGCCAACGTCGTACGAGGCTGGACACAGCTGCAAGTTACATGCATTAGCCGTGATACCGGCCTTAACCGAAGCCGAGACGGTCGCGTAGCTCTGTGCCATTGTAGAGTCAGGCGTGCAGAACGGGTTGCTCTGGTAGCGGAGACCTTGGTACCACGACTTGTGGCCTCGCTTGTCGTAGACGGCTGTCGGGACGCCCGGGGCGTTTGCTCCCTTGGTCTCACAGATGTTGGAGTAGAAGCAGTAGACATTGTCGATCTTCTCATCTGGAGGGATCATGCGGAAGTTCGTGGGCATACCGGGGCCAACCTGAATGGACGATGAGATTGCGAGGCCACCGCCTTCAAGGATATCGATCTCGGGCGCGCCTCGGCCCTGGTTCGGGTTCAAGCCGTACCCAGGGTTCGAGTCACAGGCATTGATACGCTGGTTCTTGGTCGCGTTGAAGACATCGAGATTGCATTCGTTGTAGGAGAACGGCCACATACGGTTGGTCGAGGCACTGAAGATGGCGCGTCCGAGGTTGCCCATCATCCAGATACCTGGCCACGTCGGGTAGTAGTCGATGTTGACCGTCTTGCCATTCTTGCCAAGCTTGATGTCCGGGTTACCTGAGGCGGTGCTCGTCGCACCGGGCAGCTGCGCGCGCACTTCGACCATGCCACCCTGGAAGCAGAACTTGTTCCAAGACTGGACCATTGCCGAGCGGTAGAAGAAGCTCACGGTCTGGTACCCGGGCGGGTTGGTGTACTGGTTGTAGACTTTTAGGCTTGTGACGTCGTCCATGATCTTGATGTAGTAGTAGCACGTGCCGTCGTCGTCGCAGGCGGTCGAGGTCATGTTGTGCGAGTAATACTCAAGCGCACCGTTGACGCCGTCCGGCTTTTCGATAGACGTCCACAAATGGTCCTCACCAGGCTTGAAGCTGCGATTCGCGACGTTGAACTCGTCGCTCATAACGAGCTCCCATGTGCGGCCGCGCGAGCTCACGTAAGTCTGCCGCTCGCTTGGCGTCTCGGGATCGACCCAGACTCTAACGCCTGACTTGCTCGCATACTCGGTTGTAGAGCTCTTGGTCGAGTTGGAAGCGGAGACGACGGTCTCTGTTGTGGTGAGTGCGAGGAAGAGAAGGCTGGCGACGCTAACCACTCGCCACATACTGCTACCTGTAGCCGACCGTTGCGATGATAGAGAAGTGGGTGAGGGGGAGTCAGCGAGAGACAATCGCATTCGCGAGAGCCTGAACTGTTAACGGATCATCGACTGCGACATTTGGCTTTTCTCGTGCGACTACGACAGGGTGAGTCAGTGCCCGGCTCTGGTCGAGGTCTGGTCTCAACTCCAGAAACGAAGGGCTGATAATACCGCAGTGTCTTGAAAGAAGTATGCACAGAGTTGTTGTCTTCACCCACACCCCAAGCAACCCCGCGGCGTCGGATGGACCTTGCGAATGGCATGTCTCGGTAATCAAACGACGAGATGAACGGGTGACCATCGAGATCACGCTTTGCGATAACGAGAGAAACGACTGACGTGATGATGAAAAAAATTGGCAGGGTCGTCGATCGACCCCCGCTCCATTTGTAAATTATAGTAACGGCACTCAATTCCCCTGGGAATGGTATGCACGACGCAGTTTACACAAAGTTTCTACTGTAGTCCACTTTAGCAGGGCCGGGGCCGGACTCGCGAGGGTCAGCTGACGGTCGCGGAGCAGGCTTCTCCATCAGGATAGCCAGACGTAGAGCCGCCTGGGCCGCTCGCTTCTCGCTCTGCAGCGTCATGTACACAGCCATTGCCGTCACACCGATCACGAATACCGCTACGCTTGAGGCCACGCTGAACGGCGGGCCGTAGCCGTCCATCTTGGACTTTGTGCTCGTGACACTCTTGCTCGCGTCATAAGCAATCGTACAGCGTGGCCCACCCCACGAGTCCGGGTTTGAGCATTCGCAGCGCTTGTCGACACACTTGCCCGTGACGAGCTTGATGTACTGCAGATCGCCCTCTGGGAAGATCGTGCAGTCGTCATCGTTCCTACAGAAGCCCTTGCCAACAACGTCGGTCGCCAAGTTGTCGGCGTCCTGGTACTCTTCGATGTGGCCGTTGATCCACTCCTTGGTCGGATGGGTCTTCGGGTCACATCCGACTTGCATAAGGTTGTCAGCTTCCAAATCGTCGCCCTTGTCCTGGTACAGGCGAACGTAGTCGATCTTCATGTACATGGGGAACTCGTCACAAATGCGGTTCGCCATCTCGTTCTTGCCGTCACCCCGGCAGACAGAGTTTGTATTGATCGGCTTCGCACCCCACGACGAGGACAGCGCGACGTTGAAGATCAAGTACATGGGTTCCTCCAGCATGATCTTCTGCGGGTTGGAATTCGAAGAATCCTGAGGGACATTCTCGAACGCTTCGGAAGTGACTTCGAAGATCGGGTGGCCGTCCAGCATCCAGCGCACGTAGCCGTTCTTGCCCGTGACCCACTCGATTTGGTATGTAAGGAAATCCATGTATGCGCCGACGTGGACAGGCCAGTTGGACGAGATGGCGTCCATCTGATAGTTGAACTCCTTCATCACGTTCGACTTGGGCTGCGAGTCCGGTCGCGGCGTCTCACACTGCGGATCCTGGTTGTCGGGGTCACACAAGAACGCACCGGTGTAAGCGTTCATGACGGGGAAGCACGTGCCGTTGTAGTTGATACCCCAGTGAGTGTTTCCTTTGCCGTCGATGAGCGAGAGATCGGCGTAGCCATCTTTCGAGCCCGGACACGTCGCCGCATCACATTGGTTGACTGTAACGCCTGCCTTAATGGAAGCCGCAACCGTCTCGTAGGTCTGCTTGTCCTTCGGATCCGACACGCAAAACGGATTGGCCGAGTAACGTAGACCTTGGTACCACGAGTTGTAGCCTCTCTTCTTGTACAGCGCGGTCGGGATACCAGGGTGGTTGGCACCTGGCGTCAAACAGTCGCCGCTGTAGAGACAGTAGATGTTCTTGGCATCCGTCTTCACGTCTACCGGGAACAAACGATACTTCTTGGGCATTCCTGGGCCAATCTGCAGCGACGATGAGATGGCGTTACCACCGCCTTCGAGCAGATCGATCTCGGGGGCACCACGGCCCTGGTTCGGGTGCATTCCGTAGCCTGGGTTCGAATCGCAGGCACTGATTCGCTGGTTCTTGGGATCGAAGACGTCAGGTTCACACCGATTGTACGAAAAGGGCCACATTCGGTTGGTCGAGGCACTGAAGATGGCACGACCGAGGTTGCCCATCATCCAAATACCAGGCCACGTCGGATAATACGGCATGCCAGCGCTTGTCGTTCGACTCGATGGTCCGCCCGCGATATCCGGGTTCCCCGACTTCTTGCTCACAGCACCAGGGAGCTGGGCTCGCACCTCGAGCATGCCACCCTGGAAGCAGAACTTGTTCCAAGACTGGACCATCGCGGCGCGGTAGTACATGCTGACGGTTTGGTAGCCCGGCGGGACCGTGTACATATTGTAGACGCTGAACTGAATGAGCTCGTCGACGATCTTGATGTAGTAATAACACACGCCCGTGTCTTCATCACACTGCGTCGAGGTCATGTTGTGCGAGTAGTACTCGAGCGCGCGGTTGACACCATCGGGCTTCTCCAAAGACGTCCACATATGGTCCTTGCCCGGTCGGAAGTCGCGGTCGGGCGTGTTAAACTCGTCACTCATCACGAGCTCCCACTTCCGCCCGCGTGAGCTCGTGTACGTCTGTCGGTCCTCCGGAGTGTCCGGGTCGACCCATGTGCGAAGACCCGACTTGGCACGGTACTCCTTGGTCACGGTCTTGGAGTTGGTCGCGTTGGTCTGGGCCTCGACATGCTGCGGCGCGAGCGCGAGCGCGATCCCCACGGCCGCGGCCGCCCACATCGACACCATGGAGACGGCTGTTGGAGCGAGACTTTCGGGACTGCGAGGGGGGAGCGAGGGTCCAGCAAAGGAGAGGGAAGCCACAACGTCACCACGATCTGAGCTGGTCTCATGTGAGACCTCGACAAAGCAACGCCCCTCGCGAGGAGCTACGAATGCCTCGTCTATGTACGTCCGGATGGATCGGGCATCCTCTGCATAGCCGCGACACGCGCAACGTCAGACTGGTTTGAGCAACGCAAGAACAACATCCAGGATCGCCAAAGGGGTCCAATTCGGCTCAGGTGCAACATAGGCGGATGCCACTATGCGCCATGCAGCGCTCGTCTGCCTGCGCTCGATGATCTCGCTGGCGTTTTCCTTCGAGCCGGTGCTGAATCGTCGCACGTCGCCAGGGACCCCCCCCCCCCCCCCCCCAAAGGGATCCCTTGTGAAGGGATCATGCTGTGAGCGTCTCCCCCTCAAGCCTGTCGTAGACTAATCGACTCGCGTCCGATCGACGAGCAACAACGTCTGCATACGGAAACGTGTAGTCGAGTTTTCAGTTGCGAGTTTGCATTTCTATCGAGGCGAGGCATCTCTACAGTTTAAAAAGCGACGCAAAATTGGCCATGGGGGAGTCGTCAAGTTCGAGCGATAGGTACTTGTACAGGGAAGGTCGACGAAAGGCGACAGGGTGAGAGGTGGATGGATCGATGGATGGATGGATGGATGGATACCCGGATCGCCTGGCGAAGAGGAAGAAGGGAAGACGCAGACCTTGCTCACCGAGATCAGATTACGTTGCCGTACGCAGCCTTCACGGGAGGATCATACGCGTCGTTCGGGGACAGGCCGACTTGGTTCTTCTCGCTCGAGGACTTGAGGGCAGCCTCGAGCTGGAAGCTCGCCTTGCGCATGGCGTACCACACGGATCCGAACGTCACAATGATAACGAGCATAGCGATACCGACTGCGACGCCGAACGGCGGGCCGTACCCTTCCACCTTCTTCTTCCCCGTCGATGCCTTGGTTTCATCCAGTGCCATGGTGCACCGAGGTCCACCCCAAGACTTTCCAAAGGTACACTCGCAGCGCTTGTTCACGCACTTGCCCGTGACGAGCTTGGTGTACTGCAGATCGCCCGTGGCAAGAATGGTGCAGTCGGCGTCCTTGGTGCAGAAGGCCATACCAGCAACATCGATCGCCAGGTTGTCGAAGTCCTGGTACTCTTCGATGTGGCCGTTGATCCACTCCTTGGTCGGATGGGTCTTCGGGTCGCAGCCAATCTGCATGTAGTTGTCGGCCTCCAAGTCGTCGCCCTTGTCTTGGTACAGGCGAATGTAGTCGATCTTCATGTACATGGGGAACTCGTCACAGATCTTGTTGGCCACCGGATCTTTTCCATCTCCTCGGCACTCTTTCCCCGGGTTCGGCGGTGTCGCACCCCACGACGAAGACAGTGCGACGTTGAAGATCAGGTACATAGGCTCCTCCAGCATAACCTTCTGCGGGTTGGTCTTGGCTTCGTCCTGCGGGACGTTCGAGAAGGCGTCGGCCGTGACTTCGAAGATCGGGTGGCCGTCCAACATCCAACGTACGTAGCCGTTCTTGCCCGTGACCCACTCGATCTGGTAGACCAAGTAGTCCGTGTAGGCACCGAGATGCACGGGCCAGTTGGACGAGATGGCATCCATCTGGTAGTTGAACTCCTTCATGACGTTGGTCTTCGGTCGCGAGTCCGGTCGAGGGCTCGCACAGAGCGGGTCCTGGTTGTCCGGATCACACAGGTACGAGCCCATGTACGCGTTCATGACAGGGAAACACGTGCCGTTGTAGTTGATACCCCAGTGGGTCGTGCCTTTGCCGTCGACGAGGCCGAGGTCGGCGTAACCGTCCTTGGAAGCCGGGCACGTGGTGGTAGTACAAGAGTTGACCACGATGTTCTTGACGGCAGCTGAGATGGTCTCGTACGACTGCTTCTCCTTCGCATCCGGCACGCAGAACGGGTTGGTCTGGTAGCGAAGACCTTGGTACCACGACTTGTGGCCTCGCTTGTTGAAGAACGACGTCGGCACGCCCGGGTGGTTGGCACCGAGGGTCTTACAGACTCCGCCGTAGAGACAGTAAATGTTCTCGTCGGTCTTGGGGTCAACCGGCGCGAGACGGAAGTTCATGGGCATGCCCGGGCCGATCTGCAGCGACGACGAGATGGCGACACCACCGCCTTCCAGCAGATCGATCTCGGGCGCGCCTCGGCCCTGGTTCGGGTTCATGCCGTACCCGGGGTTCGAGTCACAGGCCGAGATGCGCTGGTTCTTGGGGTCGAAGACGTCCGGGTCGCATCGGTTGTACGAGAACGGCCACATGCGGTTGGTCGAGGCACTGAAAATGGCTCGGCCGAGGTTGCCCATCATCCAGATACCGGGCCACGTCGGGTAGTACCGGAGCGCCTCGGTCTTGCCGTTGGGGCCCTTGGCGAGATCCGGGTTCCCCGACTTGTTGCTCACAGCTCCAGGAAGCTGCGCTCGCACTTCGAGCATGCCTCCCTGGAAGCAGAACTTGTTCCAGGACTGGACCATGGCCGCACGGTAGAAGAACTCGACGGTCTCGTAGCCGGGCGTGGTGAGGTAGAGGTTGTAGACCGAGATGACCTGGTGGTCGTCGATGACCTTGATGTAAAAGTAGCACGTGCCGTCGTCGTCGCACTGGGTCGACGTCATGTTGTGCGAGTAGATCTCCTTGGCGCCGTTGACGCCGTCGGGCTTCTCGAGCGACGTCCAGAGGTGGTCTTTGCCCGGGCGGAAGTCGCGGTTCGGCACGTTGAACTCGTCGCTCATGGTGAGCTCCCACTTGCGTCCGCGCGACGACGTGTACGACTGCCGGTCGTCGGGCGTCTCGGGGTCCACCCAGAGCGAGATGCCCGACTTGACCGGGTACTCCTGGAGCGAGTTGCTCTCGGTGCCGGCGAGCACGCGGCTCGCGAGCAGCGCGAGGCACGACGCGAGCAGCGCGCGCATATTATAATTCAATTAAAAGAACGCGCGAGGCGGAGCGGAGAACGGAGGAGCAGAACGAATATGGCGGAGATTGATCTCCGCTCTCTTCTCTCTTTGGTTCTCTTTCGCGGCGGACGCGGCTTGTGTTCTCCCCTCGTCGACCACGGCTGGAGCTGGTCGATTGGGAGGAGCGGACGTCCGGTTGTGAGAGCAAACTGCAGACGGGAGAGGCTTGACAGGAGGGTCTATAAGGGGTAGGGGTCCGAGATGGTCAAGGACCCAACGCCCAAGTGTCCGAGCGACGGGGAGTCAGAGGCGGGCTCTGAGTGAGAGCCACATGGTGGGACGGAACGGACCCTAGCCCGCCTCACGCAACCAAACTTTCCAAAGTCGAACCCGCGCTGGACTCTAGCAGGGGGTAGGGTAGAACCGTTCTGGCTATGGAACGTTCAGACTCGAAACCAGGCGCGGCAAGCAAAAAACGTGGGTGGTGGTGCTGACGAGTTGGATCACCTCTGTTCCGTGATGTAACCCATTCCAACGTATCACTTACCACAGGGACGTCGCTTCGAGATCACCTGGAATCCATGGAGCTCCTCGCATGCGGCTCCCTCTGCTCCCTCTCGCTCGCTCGCCGCGGCGCCACGAGGCCCCCGCGCCGCTTCCCTCGTCGCGGGTCGCATTGCCGCACTTTGCGCGCTCGAATGGCCAGTTGCGCGCGTCTCCGCGGCGTCGGGAGGCCCCCGCGGCGCTGCAAACGCCCGTGGAGCTGCTCGTCGACGGTGTCCGTCTCGTCACGGTGCGTCCCCAATGACAAGACACGCTGCTCGTGCAACTTGACAGTGTCTGTGTGAGTACAGAGCAAGATCCGCGAGAGCTTTGGCCGCATGAGCCAGACGCAGGACCAGTTTGAGCTCGAGAGCGCCCAGCTGCGCGCGAGGATCGCGCAGCTCCGCACCGAGCAGATCCAGATCGCCGACGCGTACGTGGCATTGTTCCACCACAGTGCGCTCGAGATTCAGCGAGTCTTTAGAGGGTATTTGGCGCGGAAGGCCTACCGAGAAGCTCTGGCGCTGCGCGCGGTGCTCAGGATCCAGCGAGCGTTCCGAGCGGAGCAGGCTCGGCGGGCGGAGCGGAGACGCAAGTTCCGGATCATCTCGAGAAAGATCCTCCGCGGCATGCGAGGCATCCGAGCGCGTCAGCAGCTCACGCATAACGAGTTACTGAGTCGCGTGAGCCACAATATGATGATCGAACGACAATGGAGGCTGGCGATGGGCATCGCCGACACCGAGAGCGACCTCATCCACGCACTTTACCGACGCAAGTTCGTTCGCCAGCGGATCGGAGCGGCATTTCGTAAGGCAGTTGCGTTGCATGCCATCGTCGGTTACTGGCAACGGATCGTCCCCGCTCGCACCGTGAATGCCGGTGTCAGTGAGACTGAAGAGCAGGTAGAGGAGTCTACGCGTGTGGAGGAAATCGATGTGGAGATCGTCCCTTCCGAGGAAACTAGCCAACATTGCGACAGTGACGTGACGGACACAAAGCCCTCGCTATTTTCGATCACGCAACAACTGGCTTCGCCTTCAAAGAGTACCCAGTCACCACGGAAACAAAGTCGCGTCACTCAAGAAGAATTACGGCGACGACAAAAGCTTTACACGCAACGAGTGTACGAAGAAAACCTCAAGAAAGAAGCCGCTCGGGCAGCACAACTGGAAAAGCAACGCGAGGCTGCACGTATCGCAGAAGAAACTCGGAAGCAGCTTGAAGAAGAACAGCGCAGACTGCGAATTGAGCAAGCGCAAGCCCTACGAGACGATCTCGAGCGTCGCGGGCTATTGGCAATCAAAGAACTACAGTCAAGAAAAGAAGAAGAGCTTCGGAAGGAAGAAGAAGCGCAAATGCGGATTGCGCAAGCCAAGCAACGCATTGCTCAAGAAGTGTTGAGTGGGGAGACACAGTTACTGCTTTCGCGCAAGAATCGAGACGCAGCAAACAAAGCGAAGTAAGAAAAGCGAGATAAATTAAATTATTGATGGTGTTCCCGAGTACAAGTACATCGCGAATAGCATTTCACATGACTGCCACAACATTCGCAGCTAGGTTGAAGCAGATCAAGACGAGGAAGATGGTCAAGAGTGCCAGACTCGCGTATCGGTTGTATCCGCCAAATACACGAAGCTGCTGCGCGTCCAGTTTCTGGTGCGGAAGCAGTTTGATTACTGGAAGACACATCAAGTTGACAGCAACGATCATGAAGAACGCCGTGATCACTTTTCTCCTTGTTTCACAGTCGTCAACAGAGATATCCGCGTCGCTCACGCTGAACCCGAGAACCTTTGGAAAAATGGCTGCGAGCGTGAAATCGGCGAGAGCTGCAAGTCGCTGGAACGACATCGAGAGCCCGACTGTGACACCCTCGTGGCCGATAGTTGCGATCTCTGTGGCGAGAACGACATTGAACAACAGCAGCCACGCTCGGGGAAGCTCCGTGATCGCAAACATAGTTCCATAAAACCACTCGTTACGCACGACGTCGAACGTCGTTAGTACTGTGAGCACGACCATCGAGACGATGTAAAGTACCGATCCGCCGAAACAAAGCAGGCGCCAGTTGACGTTCCGAAGATATGTTTTCCACACGAAGATACTCAGCATCATGGAGCCGACGCGCACGGCGTCGACCGCAAGACCCTCGGTGCGCGAGACGTGCGACCATTTAGTCACTGCTCTCCGCACGTTGTCGTTGAAAATGCCAATCAAAATGAGATGCAAAGTGACGAAGAACAGCACGCGATAGACGAGGTTTCCACGGCAAAACCTCCAAAAAGTCTCAATTCGCTCGCCGAGCGCGACTCTGACGTTCGAATTGGTGTGGGTTTGGTCTTCTTGGAAGAAGAAAATCACAAATGGCATTGCAATGACCGCAACACCGGCAAGGATCGCAGCCGCACCGCCGATCGAGATTCTGGAAATGTCGTGGTCCTTGATAGAGCCTCCTCGGATGATGCAGGCAGTAAGCGACTGAGCGGCGACACCTCCTGCATTGTAGAGGACGATCAGAGACCCCTGAAGCTGGCCACGGTGGTGGATATCCTCACGCTGGGCGAACTCAACACTGGCAGCCATGCTTGAGACCCACGCGATTTGGATCCCACAGGCAGCGAGAAGACTCACAGTCAAGTAGGCGACTGGGTAGGGACTCGCTCGACTTGAGACCGAATCATCGTATAGAACACGACCCGAGTCCGAGTAAGCGTCCATGATGAAGAGCACGACATGCATGGCGAGACTTATCGCCCACCCGAGCAGCATGTAGGCCTTCCGTCGACTGCCGCAGATTGGGAAACTATCGGATACCAAGCCGATCAGCAGAGACAGACACGTCGGCCACACGAGCACGTAATTGGCGGCATTAACTTGCTGCTCGTCATTGGCGCGAAGGTACTCTGCGAGCACTCGTCCGTAGCCGTAGGACATGAAGTAGAAGGAGAAACCGCAGGCTACGACGTGGACGCAGAGCCCAAAGTAGTGTCGGCTAGTGAGCTCAATCGGGTCTTGGTCGGGCCGCAAACTCCCGTAGGCGTCGTAATGGAAAAACGTCGCACCAGCGACGAACGGTCCGGTCTGCACGCGGTCTCTTTGCGGCCCTGAGCATAGTACCGAGTCTGGAGACGTCAACCAGGGTCCTAGCTCTGGGGGCGCACTGTAGAACGTTCTGGTACGCGGCCACGGCTCGAGCTTCTCGTCGCGCGTGATTGCCCGCATCTCCCGAGTTCGAACGATTTGGTGAGTGAGACCACCGAGGAATCCCACCACGAACAATCGATCCCACCTCGGCGAGTTGTCGCCGATCTCGAAAAATTAGTTTTGGCCCTTTGGCTTCGAATCACGACGGTGGCGTCACGAGCAGGTGGCGAGGTCAAATCTCATTCTCTGAATGAGATGTTTCGACCAGGTAAGAGCATGCAGAAATTCAGTAACGGAGACCGTCGTTGCAGTCAGCTGATGAGAACCGAACGCCAGGTCGACGGTGGTACTTGACGTTTCGTCATGAAGGAACCGGTAGTTGCTCCTTGGATCCTGTCGATCTCGCTCGAGATCGGGAAGAGTCACAGAGACAGGAGAGATGAGTCCCTGGAGACAATCAGTTGATGTCTGAGAGACTAAGGCTGAGTGGCGCCACGGAGCGAGCCGATCGTCACGGGATTCCACGTCTTCGCCGAGAGCGAGTCGCACTCAGCACTTGTGGGGCATCTTGGCCACGTCCGAGACTACATCCTTCGCTTCCAAGAACCATGCTTGGCGAGGTGGACGATCTTCCCCCATTTAGCGGCTGCCGGTGGCCATGTGTTCAGCTCGTCGTGGATTTTTAGTCTCAACAAAGACCAACGCAAGGGAGTTTTATCTCTCGGTCATCAAGCGATGACTGCCCATGTCGTGTTCGGAGCCCGAGAGCTTCGAAACATCAACTTGCATGGAAGATATCGTTAAATGAAGCATGAGACTGAGACGGAGATACTGAATAGAGAATTCGATTTTATGGGGAGGGTCTTGGAGGTGGTGCTACGATCGCAACCAGTTCACGCTACAGTAAGTTGTTGATATTGACGCCAAGATTGACACCCAGCAGGACAGGAAACAAAATCGCGAGCGCCCAGGCGGCGTGCTTGTTGTAGCCGCCGAAAGCTCGCATCTGCTGGGCATCGAGTTTCTGCTGGGGCAGTAGGAGGATGACGGGGAGGCATAGCAGGTTGAAACCAACGACAACTGCATACGCGCGGATCACATTAGTCCTCGCTGTCCACGAGTCCTCTAGGATGGCGTCAAAAGACACGCTCCAGCCGAATACATCCGGGAGGTTCCAGGCGAGGATACAGTCGGCGAGACATGCAAGGCACTGGAACGACATGGCCAGTGCCACGGTGACGCCTTCATGGCCGACGTTGGCGATCTCTGTGGCGATAATGATCACGAAGAGAGTGATCCACGCCCGTGGGATGTCCGTGATGGACATTGTGAACCAGTAGAAGAACTCGTTGCGGAAGGCGTTGAGTGCCGTCAGCACCGTCAGCACCGTGTAGACGGAGATGTAAAGCACCGAGCCGAAGAAGAAGGTGCGCCGCCAGTTCACGTTCCGCAGGTAGATCGTCCAGCCGAGAACGCTGACCAGATCGACGACCCGGCGGATGATCTCAATCTTGAGCGACTCTTGCTCGGACACCGAGGACCAGACCTGGACGGCAGTGCGCACGTTGAGGTTATAGAGGCCGAAGAGGAAGTAGTAGATCACGGCGAAGAAGAGCACTCGGTAGACGACTTTCTGGTGGCAGAGCGTCCAGAACATACCTAGCCGGCTGATGATAGGCATGCCCACGAGTGGTGTGTTGGTGAACACGTCTTCGTGGTATCCGAAGATGAGCGCGATACCGGCCCCGACGGACACCGCGGCGAGGATCATGGCGGCGCGACCGATTGAGAGCGATGACTCGAGGCGGCCGGTTGTTTCGTTGGTGGTGATCGTGCTGAGCGTGATGAGGTGGGCAAACACGCCGCCCACGTAGTAGAGCGCGACGATCATCCCCTGGAGCTTCCCGCGATGGTGAAGAGACTCCCGCTGTGCGAACTCGACGCTCGCCGCGATGACCGAAACCCACGCGACCTGCGCGGCGAACGAGGCCACGAGGCTCAGGAGAAGGTACGTGATCGGGTACGGGCTGTGGGTCGTGTCGGACGGCTGGTCTTTGTCGTCGAACTTGGTGGCACTTTTGGTGTAGTGGTCCATGATCATGAGCGTGATATACATGGCGAGACTCACGACCCAGCCGAGCAACATGTAGCCTTTGCGTCGGTAGCCGAACGTCGGGAAGCTGTCGGTGACCATACCGATGAAGATGGCGAGCGCCGAGGGCCAGATCATGACATAGTTGGCGGCGCTCACTTGTCGCCAGTCGTTGGACTGGAGGTAGGCCGCGAGGAGGCGGCCGTAGCCGTTCGAGAGGAAGTAGTAGGCGAAGCCGCAGGCGGCCGCGTGGACCGCGAGCCCGACGTACTGCGGACTCCAGAGATGGATCGGGTCATCGTTCGGGCGGAGACTGCCGTAGGCGTTATAGTTGAAGAAAGTATTCCCGGCGACGAAGCGTGCCGGCTCGCGCGTGGGCGTGGGCGGCCAGGGCACGCTCTCGCCGCCGGTGGTCGAGCACGAGCCGTCCCGGCGCGACGAGAACGGCTTGGTGTCTCCTAGCATTGTCTCCGGAGGCGACGAATCGGTTCTTGTCGCGAGCTTGCTTGGCGGCTGGGTCTGCAGCATCTGCTCGAGGCCGTCAGCGGAAGCGGCAGAGCCGCACGTGTCTCGTTTGTACTGTCGGGAGGGGCAAGGAAAGTCGCCATGGGTGACTGAAACCATCCGCGCGGATTGGCCGATCCGATCACGCCCGGGAATGCAAGCGCTCGACGGGATCTAGGAATTCCACGGCCACGCAGACAGGACACCTGCAGGAAGGCAACCGTTTGGGGGAGGAGGGAGCCTCGACACTCATCTCCGGTGTGTCGGAAACGCAGGCCGAGTATCGTGGATGAACTCGAGTGAGCGACGGCAGCGGACACTGGCTCGAAAAACGTCAAAGGACCCTCCTGGTTTTTCGAGCTACAGTTCGTTCGAGCCCTCGGACCGCGAACGTGTCCAACGTTGTGTCTCGTTTAGCGGTCGAGCCAGAACGGCTTGTCGCGGCGACTAGGCGTCAGATCTCGTTAGTGAGTTCGTCCACGAGGGCCCACGACTTGCACCCCTTACGAACACCCATCCAGTCTCCATACTGTATCGTCTTGAGAGCCCCGAGTTGGAGAGCTGGGGAATCGGGTGCTACAATGTGCCAAAGATGGGATGCACGGGGTAGTGGGTGACTCGATGAGGACCCTTCTCCTCTCGCGGATGATGAGACTCATTCGAACGGCGCCACTCATCACGAGCGTTTCCGACATCTTGTGAGGAAGAGGAGACGAACGGCCCAGGTGAGCTGGATTCGTTCGTCTCCTCTTCCTCATCAAAGTCGAATTGACTTTGAGCACCTCTACAGTAGAGGTGCCGTGTCCGCAGGTCCTCGAACCGAACCTCGAGAAGACGTGGTGGATAAAGCGGCACACTTCATTCCAGTAGTACATGTATGTGGGTAACGTTACTGTACAGTGCACGAGTACGACGCGACACGCATTTGCCAAGGCTATCCATAAGTCAACAGCGGAAGTCACATTATCACCATGAGATTCGCGGCCAGGTTAAAGAAAAGCATGACGCCGAACGCGACCGCGAGGCCGGTGCTCGCGTACTTGTTGTAGCCTCCGAAGGCTCGAAGCTGCTGAGCATCCAGCTTCTGTTGTGGCAGTAGTTTGATCGCGAGCAAACAGAAGAAGTTGACCGTGGTGATGATCGCAAATGCCTTGATCATTTTGTTCCGCGTCTCCTGCGTGTCTTCTTTCACCTCTTCATCCGATGCTTTGAAGCCCATGATGTCAGGGTATTTGGCCGCGAGCGTGAAGTCAACAAGCCCGACGAGGTACTGGTATGAGATGGCGAGACCGACCGTGACGCCTTCGTGACCGACGTCGGCGATCTCGGCCGCGAGGAGAAGAGTGAAAAGTAGGAGCCACGCACGTGGGATCTCGGTCACCATAATCAGAAAGCCGTAAAACCACTGGTTTCGGATCACGTTAAAAGTCGTGAAGACAGTGACGACGATATACGCCGAGATGTACAGAATCGAGCCGACGAGCACGAGGTTGCGCCATCCTGTGTTGCGGAAGTACGATCTCCACGCAAGTACACTGAGCATGTTCGTGGCGAGTCGACAGGCATCGACAATCAGCGCCTTGTTCCGAGTCACACCCGACCACATTTCGACGGTGTCGCGAACGTTCTGGTTGTACTGGCCGATGAAGAGCAGATGCAGCATGATGAAGAAGAGTGTTCGGTAGACAACGTTGTGGTGGCAAAACTTCCAGAACGTCTTGAGCCGATCGCGCAGTGTCATGGAGTTGCAAGCAGACGGTTCTTCGTCAAAAAAGAGGAAGAGGATCGGAAGGATAACGAGGCTGACAGCGGCGAGGATGATAGCGGCCTCGCTCATGGAGATCTTTGACTCGATGTGGTCGTTGGAGTCATGCTCTGTGATCAAATACGCCGTCAACGCCTGGCCTGCAACTCCACCAACGTAGTACACCGCCATGATGCACGCCTGTAATCGTCCTCGCGTGTGGATATGCTCGCGCTGAGCATATTCGACGCTCGCCGCGAGCGAAGAGACCCACGAAATCTGGATCCCCAGTGATGTGAGAAGGCTGATAATTATGTACGGGATCGCGTACGGATTAGAGTCGTCATGTTCATCGGATCCTGCGCCATCGTAGAAGGAGAGTGGTCTCTTCACCAGTTCGCCACTCTTGCTGAAAGTGTCGATGATGATGATCACGACAAACATCCCGAGGTTGATGATCCAGCCGAGCATCATGAAGGCCTTCCGTCGATAGCGAAATACTGAGAACGAATCCGAGAACAAGCCAATGAAGATGGACAGCGCCGACGGCCACACGAGCGTGTAGTTTGCTGCGTCCACTTGCTGCTTGCTATCTGCTCGGAGATACTCGGCGAGCAGTCGACCGAATCCGTATGTGAAAAAATACGAGGCAAATCCACAAGCCACCGCGTGAATCGCAAGCCCAATGTGGTGGCGGCTGAAGAGGTAGATGGGCTCGTGTTCGGGTCGGAGACTTCCGTAGGCGTCATAGTGGAAGAATGTCGAGCCAGCCACAAAGCGAGCAGGCTGCGAACCGGCGCGCGCGTCTCGCCAGACTGGCGGCAAGTCGCTGGCCGTGGAGGTCGTGCCTCGCGACCGCGGCTGCCGGCCGTACGGCGCGACATTGGGCGACGCATCCGTCTTGAGATCCTCGCGGCTCACGAGCTGCATGTCGATCAACGGAGAAAGCGACACTGAGCACGAACGGCCAGTGCAGTTGGCCAATCCCAAGTGAATCTCACTCTGGGTCTCTTCAAATCTCCACCCAAGGGATGGACCAGTGGCGAGTCCCAGTGGCAACTGGCATCACCCGATGCCTGGACAGTCTCTCTCGACGGCTGGACAGGCTCCGAGGCGCGATTTACCCAGAAAGCCGTGTCGCCTGCCGAGATCCGCAATTGGGGGGAGGATGATACGGGAGACAACCAATTCTGAGAGGTTGAAATGACGGAGGAAACCCACTGACTAGATCCCCAGGGCGGTGGAAGTATTAGTTCTTACGAGGAATGGACGATCTCTGCGCCAAGAGAGTGCGCTCCGACCTGACGCCAGCCGACAGGTGGCGACTTGCCCTGCAAGTGAATCATTCTGAACCGACTCACTTGACGTTAAACCAGTATACATCGTTGAGAATGCCTTCGTTGTGAAGTAGATTACTGATTTAATAGTTTCCAGGTGTCCACAGTAACGCCGAGGACATCTTTTGGTTGTGTCCTACTTCAAGGCTCTGTACTGTATTGGTCATGACCATTCTGAACTCCGTGGATCTGGCGTCTGAGAATTCGAGGCAACTGATCGAGTCCACCGAAAATCGAAGTGGAAGAGCCTCCTTCCGCCCTCTGCCAAGAGATCGGCGACTCGTCCAAATAGAGTAGAGGATCTGGCGACGAACGAAACGCTCGGTTGTGATCTAGTCCCACGGGTTGAAAGCAGCTTGTGTCTTAATCCGGTTTCAAAGATCGGCCTGCTTGGTAGCTTGATCGGCTAGCAGAAGTGAACTAGTACCTCTTTTTGTTCTGCATGAGCGCCTCCACACATCATAAAAACTGTTGTACTTTATTACTTATCATCGAGCAAGAAGAGGCATTCGTAGACTGTTAGTGCGCCATCGCGACGATATTGATCGCAGATGTCGCGCACACGAGGACTGAGAAGACGATCCCAATGCTGTAACTCGCATACCGGTTGTACCCTCCGAAGGACCGCAGCTGCTGGGCGTCGAGTCGCTGCAGTGGTAGGAGCAGCACGGTCAGTGCTGCGAGTCCATTGACCGCGATCATGGTGAGAGACCCCATGAAAACTTGATGTCGCGTGTGATCACTGTCGGCCGCGATGTCGGCGTCGGATACGTGGAATGCAGTTTTGCCAATCATCGTGGACAGGTTCTGCGCGATGACTGCCACCATGACTCGGACGGATGTTACGAGTCCCGTCGTCACCCCCTCACGTCCGCTATCTGCGATCTCAGTAGCAAGTAGGACTGTATACAAATGGATCAAAGTATGTGGCGTGTCGAGCGCGGAGCTGCTGATGATGTAGAACCAGTCATTGCGGACCACGTCGTACACGACCAAAGCAGTAAAGATGACGTAGCCCACGAATGATAAGATAGTTGAGACCGCGGCGATCCGACGCCACGACCAATTGACCATGAACATACTCCAAACGATCAACACGACGCAAACCCCAGTCGCATCCATCGCGTTCGCTGCTGGCTTCTTGGCGTCACTCATAGTTGACCATGCTTGGATGGCCATCCTTGAGTTCTCGTTGTAAAGTTCAATCAGGAAAAAGTAGGAGACGAAAAACGCGACGATTCGAATCACGACATTGTGATGACAGAACCGCCAGAGCTCAGTCACACGACGACGTAGCGACAAGTGCACAGTGACGGCCTTGAACATAGGTTCCTCGAGGCAGAAGATGATGAATGGGACCGGCAACAGGCATCCACCAGCGAGCATTGCAGCGGCTGTGCCCAAAGATACCTTGGACTGGATGTGGCCGTTCTCATCCGCGTGACCATTCAACACAAACAAAACCGTTCCGCCTTGAGATACAGCCGCGGCAAGATAGTAAACGACGAAGTAGGAGGCCTGGAGTCTTCCACGTTCATTCAGAGGCTCGCGCTGCGCGAACTCGACCGTGAGCGTGAGTGATGTGATAACCATGACCTCCAAGGCCAACATAGCAAACAGCGTAAGCACGAGAAGTAGATCGCCGTACTTCTGGACCTTGGGAAGAATCTCTTCCTCAGCCTCGTGATGAGACACTTGCTTGTAATTGAGCAGAGTCCAACTTGATGTTGCCGTAAAGTCGAAGACGGATATTACGGCGAAAATGAACGAGGCCGTGATCCAGCCGATGACCATGTAAGGCTTGCGACGGTGTTTTCGAATCGGTCGGCAATCAGAGAGAAGACCGATAAAGAGCGCGAATGAACTCGGCCATTCAAGCATGTATTGGACGGATGTGACGGCGCTCTCGTCGTCGACGCGTAGATAGTCAACGAGCAGTAGGTGGTAGCACGACTTGGCAAACGTGACGACCAATCCTGCGAAACAAGCGCTGACGGCTAGCCCGAGAAACGCCGATTTGAATAGTCTAATGGGCGGCAGGTCCGGGCGTAGACTGCCCAGTGCCTCGTAATTGAAGAAGACCTCTCCAGCGACAAAACGTCGACTGGATTGGATCTGAGGTGGGTCACTCGATTGGCGACCAGACGAGCATGCGGCGCCTGGCTGAACGACAGCGATGTCCACGGAAGAAGTCTGCGTCTCGGCGAGATGATGCGATTCATCGTAGAGTATGGTGGGTTGGTGCTTGTCGAACGGGTTATCTCGTGCCTGATGCATAGTCTTAGCGAGAAATTTGGGGAGTGAGCAGGGGTCGTCATGCTCGAATGATAGGGAGGAGTTCTGAGGACAGCCATCTTGACCTTGTGCTGGACTTACCAGTTTTCCAGGATACACGAGTTACAATAGGGTGAAGCTGCCCGAACATGTGGGTCGGTGTGTGCTGATGGCTCAAGCATGAGTTGTAGCCGCGAAATTCTCGCTGGAGGTATTGAAGCTGTCCAGAACGCGTGAAGCCGACACCAGAGAAGTAACGGCGTATGGAGAAGGTAAGGACACGCCAACCCAGTTTATTTGGACAGAGAACTCCCATCTCGTTGGACCGATGAAAGTGGCATGGTACGCAACGGTGCTGCACGTTCTCGCCCATGCAGTCAGCTCTCGCCACGACACGAGAAACGAGAGGTAACCTATCGGGAGCACACGGTTCGATGTGCGTGGAGTTTTCGGCTGATCAAACTGCTGAGCAGGGCGTAAGTTCATGTTTCGAGCGCTTCAGCAGCGATGAGTTCCCATACGGGCGTGCTCGCGAGTCGGCCTGTTTTTCGTACTGTGCGAGGAGTTACTGGCGACCGTGAGCCTTACAGGGGTCTTACGAAGCGTTTGTCTGCGATGTGGCCAGATAAAACAGTCTCCACTGAGACCTTTGATTAATATTGACAACTCTTCAGTTGTTTTGCTCTCGACAAATTCAGGCCCAAAATAATTATTGAAGTCAGCATAGGCCAAAACATATACGGAGTATGTTTGAGACGAACGCACGTCTCCTCATTTCATACTCTTCACGAGCTATCCATGGCGTTGCAGTAAGATTGACCTCATGAGGTTTATTGAGAGAATCTCCGCCCTGAAAAGACGGATAATGGAGAATTCTCGTCAACCAGTAGAATGTCTGCTGATCATGGCCTTCGCTGTCGACCGTGGATCGCTTGGTCGGGTTTTCTCCACAAATCAAGCTGTGCAAACTGGTATGCCCGACCAATGGTACTATTTCGTTAACAGCGACAACCTGAAACCCAAGCATATAAACAAAGAAACGACGTCTACGACGCCATCGCAACGATATTGATCGCAGATGTCGTGCACACGAGGACCGAGAAGACGATCCCAATGCTGTAACTCGCATACCGGTTGTACCCTCCGAAGGACCGCAGCTGCTGGGCGTCGAGTCGCTGCAGTGGTAGGAGCAGCACGGTCAGTGCTGCGAGTCCATTGACCGCGATCATGGTGAGAGACCCCATGAAAACTTGATGTCGCGTGTGATCACTGTCGGCCGCGATGTCGGCGTCGGATACGTGGAATGCAGTTTTGCCAATCATCGTGGACAGGTTCTGCGCGATGACTGCCACCATGACTCGGACGGATGTTACGAGTCCCGTCGTCACCCCCTCACGTCCGCTATCTGCGATCTCAGTAGCAAGTAGGACTGTATACAAATGGATCAAAGTATGTGGCGTGTCGAGCGCGGAGCTGCTGATGATGTAGAACCAGTCATTGCGGACCACGTCGTACACGACCAAAGCAGTAAAGATGACGTAGCCCACGAATGATAAGATAGTTGAGACCGCGGCGATCCGACGCCACGACCAATTGACCATGAACATACTCCAAACGATCAACACGACGCAAACCCCAGTCGCATCCATCGCGTTCGCTGCTGGCTTCTTGGCGTCACTCATAGTTGACCATGCTTGGATGGCCATCCTTGAGTTCTCGTTGTAAAGTTCAATCAGGAAAAAGTAGGAGACGAAAAACGCGACGATTCGAATCACGACATTGTGATGACAGAACCGCCAGAGCTCAGTCACACGACGACGTAGCGACAAGTGCACAGTGACGGCCTTGAACATAGGTTCCTCGAGGCAGAAGATGATGAATGGGACCGGCAACAGGCATCCACCAGCGAGCATTGCAGCGGCTGTGCCCAAAGATACCTTGGACTGGATGTGGCCGTTCTCATCCGCGTGACCATTCAACACAAACAAAACCGTTCCGCCTTGAGATACAGCCGCGGCAAGATAGTAAACGACGAAGTAGGAGGCCTGGAGTCTTCCACGTTCATTCAGAGGCTCGCGCTGCGCGAACTCGACCGTGAGCGTGAGTGATGTGATAACCATGACCTCCAAGGCCAACATAGCAAACAGCGTAAGCACGAGAAGTAGATCGCCGTACTTCTGGACCTTGGGAAGAATCTCTTCCTCAGCCTCGTGATGAGACACTTGCTTGTAATTGAGCAGAGTCCAACTTGATGTTGCCGTAAAGTCGAAGACGGATATTACGGCGAAAATGAACGAGGCCGTGATCCAGCCGATGACCATGTAAGGCTTGCGACGGTGTTTTCGAATCGGTCGGCAATCAGAGAGAAGACCGATAAAGAGCGCGAATGAACTCGGCCATTCAAGCATGTATTGGACGGATGTGACGGCGCTCTCGTCGTCGACGCGTAGATAGTCAACGAGCAGTAGGTGGTAGCACGACTTGGCAAACGTGACGACCAATCCTGCGAAACAAGCGCTGACGGCTAGCCCGAGAAACGCCGATTTGAATAGTCTAATGGGCGGCAGGTCCGGGCGTAGACTGCCCAGTGCCTCGTAATTGAAGAAGACCTCTCCAGCGACAAAACGTCGACTGGATTGGATCTGAGGTGGGTCACTCGATTGGCGACCAGACGAGCATGCGGCGCCTGGCTGAACGACAGCGATGTCCACGGAAGAAGTCTGCGTCTCGGCGAGATGATGCGATTCATCGTAGAGTATGGTGGGTTGGTGCTTGTCGAACGGGTTATCTCGTGCCTGATGCATAGTCTTAGCGAGAAATTTGGGGAGTGAGCAGGGGTCGTCATGCTCGAATGATAGGGAGGAGTTCTGAGGACAGCCATCTTGACCTTGTGCTGGACTTACCAGTTTTCCAGGATACACGAGTTACAATAGGGTGAAGCTGCCCGAACATGTGGGTCGGTGTGTGCTGATGGCTCAAGCATGAGTTGTAGCCGCGAAATTCTCGCTGGAGGTATTGAAGCTGTCCAGAACGCGTGAAGCCGACACCAGAGAAGTAACGGCGTATGGAGAAGGTAAGGACACGCCAACCCAGTTTATTTGGACAGAGAACTCCCATCTCGTTGGACCGATGAAAGTGGCATGGTACGCAACGGTGCTGCACGTTCTCGCCCATGCAGTCAGCTCTCGCCACGACACGAGAAACGAGAGGTAACCTATCGGGAGCACACGGTTCGATGTGCGTGGAGTTTTCGGCTGATCAAACTGCTGAGCAGGGCGTAAGTTCATGTTTCGAGCGCTTCAGCAGCGATGAGTTCCCATACGGGCGTGCTCGCGAGTCGGCCTGTTTTTCGTACTGTGCGAGGAGTTACTGGCGACCGTGAGCCTTACAGGGGTCTTACGAAGCGTTTGTCTGCGATGTGGCCAGATAAAACAGTCTCCACTGAGACCTTTGATTAATATTGACAACTCTTCAGTTGTTTTGCTCTCGACAAATTCAGGCCCAAAATAATTATTGAAGTCAGCATAGGCCAAAACATATACGGAGTATGTTTGAGACGAACGCACGTCTCCTCATTTCATACTCTTCACGAGCTATCCATGGCGTTGCAGTAAGATTGACCTCATGAGGTTTATTGAGAGAATCTCCGCCCTGAAAAGACGGATAATGGAGAATTCTCGTCAACCAGTAGAATGTCTGCTGATCATGGCCTTCGCTGTCGACCGTGGATCGCTTGGTCGGGTTTTCTCCACAAATCAAGCTGTGCAAACTGGTATGCCCGACCAATGGTACTATTTCGTTAACAGCGACAACCTGAAACCCAAGCATATAAACAAAGAAACGACGTCTACGACGCCATCGCAACGATATTGATCGCAGATGTCGTGCACACGAGGACCGAGAAGACGATCCCAATGCTGTAACTCGCATACCGGTTGTACCCTCCGAAGGACCGCAGCTGCTGGGCGTCGAGTCGCTGCAGTGGTAGGAGCAGCACGGTCAGTGCTGCGAGTCCATTGACCGCGATCATGGTGAGAGACCCCATGAAAACTTGATGTCGCGTGTGATCACTGTCGGCCGCGATGTCGGCGTCGGATACGTGGAATGCAGTTTTGCCAATCATCGTGGACAGGTTCTGCGCGATGACTGCCACCATGACTCGGACGGATGTTACGAGTCCCGTCGTCACCCCCTCACGTCCGCTATCTGCGATCTCAGTAGCAAGTAGGACTGTATACAAATGGATCAAAGTATGTGGCGTGTCGAGCGCGGAGCTGCTGATGATGTAGAACCAGTCATTGCGGACCACGTCGTACACGACCAAAGCAGTAAAGATGACGTAGCCCACGAATGATAAGATAGTTGAGACCGCGGCGATCCGACGCCACGACCAATTGACCATGAACATACTCCAAACGATCAACACGACGCAAACCCCAGTCGCATCCATCGCGTTCGCTGCTGGCTTCTTGGCGTCACTCATAGTTGACCATGCTTGGATGGCCATCCTTGAGTTCTCGTTGTAAAGTTCAATCAGGAAAAAGTAGGAGACGAAAAACGCGACGATTCGAATCACGACATTGTGATGACAGAACCGCCAGAGCTCAGTCACACGACGACGTAGCGACAAGTGCACAGTGACGGCCTTGAACATAGGTTCCTCGAGGCAGAAGATGATGAATGGGACCGGCAACAGGCATCCACCAGCGAGCATTGCAGCGGCTGTGCCCAAAGATACCTTGGACTGGATGTGGCCGTTCTCATCCGCGTGACCATTCAACACAAACAAAACCGTTCCGCCTTGAGATACAGCCGCGGCAAGATAGTAAACGACGAAGTAGGAGGCCTGGAGTCTTCCACGTTCATTCAGAGGCTCGCGCTGCGCGAACTCGACCGTGAGCGTGAGTGATGTGATAACCATGACCTCCAAGGCCAACATAGCAAACAGCGTAAGCACGAGAAGTAGATCGCCGTACTTCTGGACCTTGGGAAGAATCTCTTCCTCAGCCTCGTGATGAGACACTTGCTTGTAATTGAGCAGAGTCCAACTTGATGTTGCCGTAAAGTCGAAGACGGATATTACGGCGAAAATGAACGAGGCCGTGATCCAGCCGATGACCATGTAAGGCTTGCGACGGTGTTTTCGAATCGGTCGGCAATCAGAGAGAAGACCGATAAAGAGCGCGAATGAACTCGGCCATTCAAGCATGTATTGGACGGATGTGACGGCGCTCTCGTCGTCGACGCGTAGATAGTCAACGAGCAGTAGGTGGTAGCACGACTTGGCAAACGTGACGACCAATCCTGCGAAACAAGCGCTGACGGCTAGCCCGAGAAACGCCGATTTGAATAGTCTAATGGGCGGCAGGTCCGGGCGTAGACTGCCCAGTGCCTCGTAATTGAAGAAGACCTCTCCAGCGACGAAGCGCCGACCTATTCGCATCTGGGGAGCGGTGGGTTGACTACCACACGAGCTCAGCGCGCGTGGCTCCACGATGCCGACGCTTATTGGGATATTATGAGGCTCTGGGAATTGCTGCGGCTCTTCATAGAGAATCGTTGGTTGGTGTCCGGCGATCCGGTCATCTCTTGCCGTGTTCATGGCCCCTTTAGCGAGTAACTTAGGAACTGAGCAGGGGTGGGGACTGACACCATGGCTGATCGGCAGGAACGACGTATCCAGCGATGCTGATCGGGGTGTTGGAGTCATTCGTCTATCCCATCGGGTTTCTTTCGCCTCGTGTGAGTTGTTGTGTTGCGCTTCTGTACACCTACATCTGTTGAAACTTGACTTAGATTCTCACGCGTCAGTGGGTCGGTGAAAGGTGCCAGTTGCCAACAAAGACCAGGGACGTACAGTACGTATTCCTTGTCCACACGGTAGAGTCGACACTCCGAACTCGATAGACTCCATCACGGAGTCAATATGGTTCCATCGTCAGTTCATTATTCACATGGAAGCCAAACACATGATTGTATAGGAAGTACGTAATGGGAGTTGTTGTGCAGACAATACGGAAGTCATCAACAAAGTCTGGTAACGGAATCTCGCTGCGCGAACTCAGCCACCAATCAAAACATTCGCAGCAACGCATTTTTCGCACCACGTTGAAAACCACAACGTACGTAGCTATCACGAGGATTAGCTCATTGAACTCAACCAGATATTTTCTCATGCTTACTTTCGAGTCTGAAGAGTCAACCAGTTCTACTTGTAGCCATCGTTCTTGCACCAGAAAAGCTTGAGCCGAATAGTTCTTCCCTACCCTGTTAGCTACTAGAACCAGCCAATCTCAATCATTCGACTGGACGCTTTACACAGCATTGATGAAATTCTTGGCTTCGTTGAGACCTCATGGTTTTCAATCCGTTTGCGACTGGGGCAATTCACGTGGGCAGTCGCAGAATACTCGAGGCAGAAGCTGTCCTGCTTTTGACGGAACTGCCCAAGAAACTCGGTCTAGCGGTGTCTTTCTGCAAACCTCTCCATCAGTGTTTCATGGAGGACGATTCCCGTGGGAAACTGCCACTGTCTTTTTCGTCGGTACAAGGGAATCTGATGTAGCCACTGCATTTCAACTCTCTTCGGGGGTAGTGCCTCGTGAAGCACGAAGCGAGCAATCCCAAGATATCTGCTACGAGAAGTATCACGATTGGTATCGAGCTGTCCAATTGCCGACCAAACGGAATGGAATCACCAGCAGCGGACGCCGAGGGTTTCGGCGAGTCGACCTGCTCATGTGTATTTGCTTCGCAGCGTGGCATTGAGTGGCTTTGGGTAGCTTCTAGTTTCCAAGCTACGGTTGGGGCTAGACGCCGATCCCGTGATCTCTGAGGACAAGCTTCAAGCGGCCCAGACTCTGTGCAATCAAGTAGATACCCGGGATTTCGGAATTTATCGATGGTTGTTGAAAAGTGCATGCAGATCAATAGAGTATTTCAATACTTCGAGCATCAGTGGGGCCGATTTGTTTGCTGCCTTGAGGCCGGTGAGAAGACCATTGTATTCAGAAAAGTTGTCGATTCGTGGAGAAGTCAGCATATGGCAAGACCGTACTGAAGATAACGTCGGCGTGCAATACATTGTCGGAGGTCAGCGTGATGACGACCGCTCCCGTTCCTCCTGGCCTCGCTTTTCTACGGGAGCCCACTTCGGAAAATTAGAGATAATTTGCAGTTTGACGTCCTCTCGGAACAAACGACATCTCGTTAATTAAAGTCACCACTATCCTTCGTGGGGGGTAAACACAGCTTCCAAATAGACATTAAAGGCAGACGAAGTTCAACGACGCTGGCACGTGATCGAAGTTCGCCGGTGATTTGAAACATCACTTCGTTCTACTTCGCGATCGCCATAATGTTTAGAATTGACGTGGTGAAGACGAGAGAAGTGAAGACAATCGCGATAGCCAAACTCGCATACCGATTGAAACCACCAAAAGCTCGGAGCTGCTGGGCATCGAGTCTCTGGTTCGGCAAGAGAAGGACGGTAAACACCGCGAGCGTGTTGATTGCGATCACGACGAACGAGCCTCCTAGCACCTGAGCACGGGTGCGCTCGTCGTCAGCGGCGATCTCTTTGTCGGATACGAAGAACGCCCCTTGGCCTAGAGGTGTAGAGAGCCGCTGAGCCATCACAGTTACCATCGCGCGAATCGAATGGAGAAGCCCAACAGTGACACCCTCGCGGCCGCTATCGGCGATCTCAGTCGAAAGCACAAATGTGAACAGGAACGCCCAGCAGCGAGGCATATCGAGGACAGCTTGATAGACGATGTAGAACCAGCTCGCGCGATAGATGTCGTACACGACAAACACCGTACAGATCACAGATGCGAAGGCAGCTACAGCCGTGCCGTATCCAACAACGCGACGCCATGACCAGTTGACCATGAGCGAACTCCACAAGATGAGCGCGGCGGAAAAAGTGATTGAGTCTGCCACACTGCCCCACGTCTTGTTCCCGTCCGAGGAGTAATCGGTCCAAGTCTGAATGGCTCGTCGTGAGTTCTGGTTGTAGAGACTGTCGAAGAAGAAGTAGAGAGCGAGGAAGGCGACAACTCGGATAACAACGTTGTGGTGGCAGAACCGCCACAGCTCGGACACTCGGCGTCGGACTGACAAGTGAACGGTTACAGCCTTGTACGTGGGTTCTTCCAGAAAGAATCGAAGCATCGGAACTGGAAGCATGCATGCAACAGCAATGATCAGGGCTGCTGTGCCCAACGAGACGGACGACTGAGCAGTCGTTGAGTTCAGCACGAACAACACAGAAGCCCCTTGAGCGACTGCGGTTGAGAGGTAATAGATCACGAAGATCGTCGCCTGGATACGGCCGCGTCCGTTCAAAGGCTCTCGCTGTGCGAACTCGACTGTTAGCGTCATCGTGATCATAAACATTACTTGAAGACCTGCCAATCCGATGATCATGAGCAAAAGCAGCCACTCGCCGTACCGAGCAGTCATACTGATGATGTCCTTGTTTTTGAGCAGTTTCGATGATTTCGGCTTGCTGAGCACCTCCCAGCTGGACGCTCCCGAGAAGTCAACGAGAGCAACGAGCACAAAGCTTGCAGCAGCCACGAGCCAGCCGATCACCATGTAGGGTTTGCGACGATGTCCTTGGATCGGTCGGCAATCGGAGAGGAGACCGACGAACAGCACAAATGAGGTGGGCCACTCGTGCATGAATTGCACCGAAGATACGTAGGTTTTATCAAAGACACGGAGATACGCCACCAGCAGCGCGTGGAAGGTAGATTTGACAAACGTGAGAACGAACCCGGCGAAAAACGTGTTGACTGCGAGTCCAAAGAACGAAGGGCTGAAGAGTTGGATCGGCGGCAAGTCGGGACGCAGGCTTCCCTCGGCCTCGTAGTTGAAGAACACGTCGCCGGCGACGAAGCGGCGCGTTTTCATGCCCGGCGGCGGCTCGGACGGGCACGTCGAGGACGCGATCATAAAGTGCTGCTGATTCGAGAGTGTACTGCAGTCTGCATCGTCGCGGATCCGCTGTCCGTCGTCGAAGATGACGATGGGAAGAGGCTTAACGGTTCGCTCCGAGAGCTCCAAGCTCATGGGCGTTTTGTCTCCGGGGCGCATCGAGTCAAATGCGCCAGCGCCCGCAGAGGCCTGTCTGAGTCTGGACTGCAGAAACGATGTGTGTCCGAGGAAGGCGAAAGTCTCTCTCTCTCGTCGTGGATGACACCGCAATGAGCAGAAGGGCCATTATTGAGCGTTGCACCAGGCTCTTTTATGGCCGTGTCATACGACTGTGCACAGTTCGGATGGGCTCATGAACAGCTCCGACCGGTGGTGGCAGAAGTCTGGCTTCCAGCATCTGAACGCAGAAACCTCCCAAAACACCAAAGAGCTCCCCAACACCGGTGGCGCAAGCGGTTCGCTAAAAATCTGGTTCCGCCCACGTGGTCCAGACCCTGTGAGCCCATGCTACATGGCCCCTTATTCACCTCAATCCGGCGAAACAGTTGGCGAGCAGTTCTCATCCTCTGCCATTTCGCACAGTAGTTTGGCAACAAATCGCCTTGGAGGCCAGCGCGCTGACTCCTTTTTCTCAGCCACCGTCTTTGTGACATTTGATTGGAAAGTCCGTTTCGACGTCTTTACCATGAGCTAGCGTTTTGTGGTTCACGGCAGCTGCACCCCACAAAGTTGACCAGGACGAGGCAGAGACCGGGGCGAGCCGCGTTCGCGTGCATCACACCGACAGGCTTCTCGGGGTTGACTATTTCCAAACGCGATCGTCTGCACAACACGCCCCCGGAAATTTCGCATGTAATCTTACGCTTCACGACTTGCCATCATCGAGGACGCATCAGGAATGCTAGGCGACTAAACACTGGATAGAGCTGAAGATAGTTGCGACGTTTAGAGATCACCAAGAGCATCGGAGGGCCATGGCTCAGGATGAACGCCGCAATTCAATGAACGTTGCACGCCAACGATTGTCGACGGGAAAACCGAAACAAAGCATCCTTCGTCATCTGCTCCCGCGGCACGCCGCCCTTCAAGTCCTCGGTTACTCGAGGTCAGACTTGGGATGACTCAATTTTGGCGTCACGACAACTGTCCCAAGGGGGTCCGCATCGACGACCACTCGACGAGATCCGGTCCGTCGGGGAGACTCAAAAGATCGCATCGGATGAGGTGGTACAGTGGAGGGGCCCGCCGCAACTTGAGCTAGTACCATTTGATCGCAACTCACCGTGGAGGACAATGATCCGGAGACCTTTTCGTTTTTTACAGCACCCCTTGGAGTAGAGGACTGCAAGCACACCAATATCTTTTTGTGAAATGGATACGAACCACTCGGTCTTCTTTGGGGTCCCACGTTGGACAATTCCACGCATCAGCCCAATTTGATCCATCGGCCTCTACAAGATCCAGCGTCGAAATCTGCTGGCATTCGAGATGTAAAAGACTCTCATTGCCCGAATTTAGCTGCTCTGTGCTGAACTGGCGTGTGATTCGAAGTTGGCGACGTAGAACGTGATCCCTCAACGGAGACGTTTTTCTGATACCAAGACTTTGCTATATTCACTACTGCAACAAATATCTATTTCGCGATCGCGACAATATTGAGAACCGACGTGGCACATACAAGAGCCGTAAAGACGGCTGCGACAGCAATACTCGCATACCGGTTGTACCCACCGAATGCTCGTTCTTGCTGCGCATCTAGCCGCTGCAAAGGTAGCAGGAACACAGCCAACACAGCGACGGCATTCAGTGCGATCACGATCAGTGAGCCAAAAAGCACGTTCAGTCGCGTGCTATCGCTGTCAGCAGCAATCTCGGTGTCGGAGACGTTGAAAGCTAACTTGCCAAGTGGTGTTGAGAGCCGCTGAGCTATCACAGTCGCCATCGCACGAGTCGAGTGAACCAAACCGACGGTGACACCTTCGCGGCCGCTGTCGGCGATTTCAGTCGACAGCACAAACGTGAAGAGGAAGGCCCAACAGCGCGGCATGTCGAAGATAGCGTGATAGGCGATGTAAAACCAACTCGTGCGAAGAAAGTTACACACAACGATCGTTGTGCAGATCGCCGAACCGGCTGCCGCAAAGGCCGTGCTAACTGCAGCAACGCGACGCCACGACCAGTTGACCATGAATGAGCTCCACAGGATTAGAGCGCTTGCTACTGCGACGGAATCAACTACATTCCCCCAGGTTTTGTTGCTGCCGGAGGAGTAGTTGGTCCACGTTTGGATAGCTCGTCGCGAGTTTTGGTTGAAAAGAGTGTCGAAGAAGAAGTAGAGAGCGAGGAAGGCGATGACTCGAATGACGATGTTATGGTGACAGAATCGCCAGAGCTCGAGCACGCGGCGTCGTACCGACAAATGCACCGTCACAGCGTTGTAGATGGGTTCGTCCAAGAAGAAGCGGAGAAACGGGAGTGGTAACACACAGGCGCCAGCAATGCCCAAGGCAGTTGTACCCAAAGAGACTGAAGCCTGGGCGTTATCTGAGTTGAGCACGAACATCGCCGAAAAACCTTGTGCAATTGCACCGCCGATGTAGTAGATGACAAAGAATGTAGCCTGGAGTTGTCCTCTTCGGTTGAAAGGTTCTCGCTGCGCGAACTCGACCGTGAGCGTCATCGTCATTACAAACATGATTTGCAGGCCAGCCATCCCAAGGATCGTGAGAGCAAGCAGCCACTCGCCGTATCGAGCAGTCATGTTAATAATGTTCTCGTTTTCGAGCAGTTTCGATGATTTCGGCTTGCTGAGCACCTCCCAGCTGGACGCTCCGGTGAAATCGACAATGGCAATAAGCACAAAGCTTGCAGCAGCCATAAGCCAACCGATCACCATGTAGGGTTTGCGACGGTGTCCTCGGATCGGTCGGCAATCGGAGAGGAGACCGACGAACAGCACAAATGAGGTGGGCCACTCGTGCATGAATTGCACCGAAGATACGTAGGTTTTATCAAAGACACGGAGATACGCCACCAACAACGCGTGAAAGCACGATTTCGCGAACGTGACGATGAAACCGGCGAAGAAAGCGTTGATAGCTAGTCCGATGTACGCTGAGCTGGCGAGATGGATTGGTGGTAGATCGGGACGCAGGCTTCCCTCGGCCTCGTAATTGAAGAATACCTCTCCTGCAACGAAGCGTCGAGTTGTCCGTCTCTCGGAAGGCACAGGTGAGCTGCCGCACGTCGATGATGGTGCTGTGATCTGGTGAGACGACTCGATGAGAGCGATTTCACCATGGCTACTTGATCGTAATGCGGCAAACTTGGAGGTGTCGGTGTAGAGAACTGTGAGTGTGTACTTCGAGACTTCATCGTTTCGAGAAGTATTCATATTGGCTCCTGGTTCTCAGTAGTTCGATGTCAACGCCCGAATTCGAAGTGATGAGCAGCGCGAAATAACCCCGCCATGATCATGAACAACTTAGATTCATGGCAGCACCTCGAGTTTGGTCCAACTTGAGTGTGGAGACAGTCTCATAAGAGCCATCATTGTTCTGTGTTCTTTTTCCTCCCGACAGTTCTTGCCACGAGCTGCTGAGCTCCCCCGTCATCCAGTCCGTGATCCACGACCGCGTGGCTCCATCTGAGTACAGCCGGCGCAACACCAACGGGCAAGAATGCGGTCTCGAGCATATTGTTGCGGGGCGAAGTATGATCCAGGTATTCACGACCCAGCCGGGATTTTCACTGAAACGCTTTCTTCTCTGTGGTAGAGTTGTAAGCTTGTCTCAGCCGCTCAAAGGATGACCAATGCACATGTTGCTGTTGCGTCCTTTAGCGACTTGAGCAAACGTCTATCACTCGAGGTGGTACATCTGCCTTTAGTAACTCAACTCCATTAAAATATTGTACAGCTCTATCATATGCCTATTATTTCGCCAACGCCAGGCTATTCATCACGAAGTTGGCCGAGAACAGCAGTACAAAGCCGACAGCGACGCCATAGCTCGCGTATCGATTGTAGCCACCAAATGCGCGCAGCTGTTGTGCGTCCAGCTTTTGCTGCGGAAGCACAAGTACCATGGCGATCGACAAACAGTTGATGGCAAACACGACCATGGAGCCGCCAAAGACATGCCTCCTCGTTAAGGAGCTGTCGGCGCGAATGTCGTCGTCGGTGACATGGAAAGGCAGCCACACGCCTAGCCCAGCCGATACCATGTGAGCACTGACACCGACCATCAGCTGTGCGGCATACACAAATCCCATCGTCACGCCTTCGCGGCCGTTATCCGCGATCTCAGTCGACAGAACCACTGCGTAAAGTCTGAGCCAGGCTGTTGGCATGTCGAGGATCGCGACGACGATAATGTAGAACCAGTCGTTGCGCACAACGTTGAACGTGACCAGCGATGTGAACGTCACGTACCCAATCAGGAACACGACCGACCCGATTCCTGCAAGGCGTCGCCAGTTCCAATTGACCATGAAAATGATCCAGATCGTCAGCGACACACAATAGCCGGCGATGTCGACGGCGTTCGCGGCAGGGATCTTGTTCTGCGTGATGCCGCACCACTTGGAAATGGCTGATCGCGCGTTCTTGTTGTAGAGACCGATGATGAAGAAGTAGATAACGAGGAACGAGATGATACGGATGACAACGTTGTGGTGGCAGAATCGCCAGAGCTCATGAACCCGACGGCGCACGGAGAAGTGGACCGTCACGACAGACACAGGCGGCTCGTCGAGGTACTTGACGATAAACGGCAACGGCACGAGACACAGAAGCGAGAGTCCGATGGCCACTGCTCCCAGAGAGACCTTGGACCTCACATGCTCGTCTTCGTCTGCGAGAACGAACGACGCAGTTATGCCCTGGGCGACAGCGGCCATGATGTAAAACAGCACAAAGTACGTGGCTTGTAGTTTGCCTCGCTCCGGAAGGGACTCGCGCTGGGCAAACTCGACGGTCATAGAGAGCGACGCGATGTACATGAGCTGGACGGCGAGACGGGCTAGCATCACGAGTGCGAGGAGGATGTGCGCGTAGCTGCGAGACCGGGATCGGATCTCCTCGAGCGCCTTGCTGTCTGGCTCATTGCGCCAATCGACCAACTCCCAACTGCGCGCGAGATTCAGATCCACAATCGCGACTGCGGCGAACAGCACGCAGGCCAATATCCAGCCGATGATCATGTACGGCTTGCGTCGCCGACCGCCGATCGGTCGGCAGTCGGACAGGAAGCCGAGAAAGAGTGAAAACGACCCGGGCCATTCGAGCAGGAACTGGACCGACGTCACGTAGCTGTTGTCGTTGACGCGCAGGAACTCGCCGAGCACTTGACGGAAGCCATACTTGGTTTGCGTGATCACAAAGCCGGCGATCAACGCGTTCACCGCGAGTCCGAGAAACGCTGAGCTGAAGAGTCTGATAGGCGGGAACTCGGGCCGCAGGCTGCCGAAGGTCTCGTAGTTGAAAAACGCTTCACCAGCAACGAATCGATGGGCCGGACCCGAGCTTTGCTCCATGGGTGCGATAGGCGGTCGAAGCGAATATCGACGTTGTGCCGACGGCCCTGTGAGCCGCGTGAAGCCAGCCTGGCTCGTTCGCTGCTCCTGGTAATCAAGCGACGGCTGGTGCAGCAAGTGAGCCTCATCGTAGAGAATGGCAGGAGGAGCCTTGGCGACCGAGGCGCCCGCCTCCAAGGAACTCTGTCGCCCCATTCTCGTCCGTGTGCCTCGCGTCGGGAAGGCTTTCGAGTGAACGCGGTCTCTCGTGATCGCAGGCCATGCCACAGTGGCCAGTGGACAGGCCCAGTCACAGGCTCACGATGTGAGTGACCCACCACTGGATGCAACTCATTTTGTCCGTGAGAAGCCAGACACGTTGGAAGGGCTCATAACCTAACAAGATGCTTCCTATCGTGGGGGCCAAACGCCTCATCCTCCATCGACTCGGAAGATAAGATGACCACAAAGCATACCCATCAAGAGCTTGAAAAAGACTCGAACCCAGGTGGCGTTGGTTCCTTGAGTCTCTCAGCTGCGTGTGCAGTCGCACCGAGTTGACAAGACAACGCGGCGTCTTTCGAAACCAGCAAGTGGAAGCGACGCCGACGATCGTTCTGCATCCCGACGAGACGACAACGTGCGAGAAACAGGCCGGCGAGTGACAGCTCGAGTCAGATCGACTCGACAAAGTCGGCGCGCAATGGCCTACACAGTAGTGTACTGTACCGTACTGCACGGTCGAAAAGATCGCGATCGTCTGAAGTCTCGGAACGACCGCGTCGAGAAAACGATCCACCGCATCTTCCATGCAGGCAGTGTGGCATTGTGGGTTACAGGACGAGCTAGTTTACCAGTGCGACAATGTTGATGGCGCACGTGCCACTGAAGAGCAGCACGAAGACGACCGCGATGCCGTAGCTTGCATACCGATTGTAGCCGCCGAACGACCGCAGCTGCTGCGCGTCGAGCTTCTGCAGCGGAAGCAGTGCGACGAGGAAAACAGCGAGCAGATTCACGGCGAAGACCACGAGCGAGCCGCTGAGAACCTGAGCTCTCGTGTGGCTGCTGTCAGCTGCCACTTCGTCCAGTGACACGCTGAACGGGAAGCCCTTCCCGATGCCCGATGACGTTGTATGAGCGATCATACCGACCATGATCCGAGTGGCCTGCACGAGCCCCATGGTCACGCCTTCGCGACCGCTGTCGGCTGTCTCGGTGGCGAGCAAGGCTGCGTAGAGCTGGATCCACGCCCGCGGCATGTCGAGCACGGCGATAGCGATGATGTAAAAGCAGTCTTCGCGCACGACATCGTAGACGACGAGGCTCGTAAAGGTCGCATATCCGACGACGAAAAGCACGGTTCCAATGCCGGCTACATATCGCCACGACCAGTTGACCATGAAGAGGATCCAGAAAACGAGCGCGAGGCAGAGTCCAGCGGTGTCGGCTGCGTCCGCCGTCGGCATCTTGCTCTCGCTCATGTTGCACCAGGCCGCGACGGCCGCACGAGCGTTCTTGTTGTACAGTCCAATGAGGAAGAAGTGGACGGCGAGAAACGCGAGGATACGGATAACGACATTGTGGTGGCAGAACCGCCAGAGCTCGATTAGCCGACGCCGCAGGGACAAGTGCACTGTGATCGCGTTGAAGACAGGCTCCTCGAGGAACTGCGCGACGAACGGCAGCGGTAACAAGCAGCTGCAGCCGAGGATGAACGCGGCCCAGCCGAGCGACAACTTCGACTGGATGTGGTCCGGCTCGTCCGACTTTCCCGTGAGCACGAACATGGCAGTCACACCTTGCGCGACCGCCCCAGCGAGGTAGTACAATGCGTAGAACGTGGCCTGCAGCTTACCTCGTTCCTGGAGTGGCTCTCGCTGCGCGAACTCGACCGTGAGCGAGAGCGAGGCCATGAACATGACTTGGAGAGCACAGACGGCGACAAGCGTGAGTGCGAGCAACACACCACCGTAGCGTTCCACCTTGGGACGGATAGCTTCTTCGGCGAGCTCGTGGGACGGCTGTCGCCAGTTGAGCAGACTCCAACTCGACGCCGCCGTGAAGTCCATGAGAGCGATTGAGATGAAGACGATGAACGCGATCAACCAGCCGATGACGATGTAGGGCTTTCGCCGCCGACCTGCGATCGGCCGGCAGTCGGATAGCAAGCCGATGAAGAGCGCGAAAGAACCGGGCCATTCCAAGATGTGATCCATTGAAGACACGTAGCTTTCGTCGTGGGCGCGCAGGTAGTCCACGAGCAGCTCACGGTAGCCGTACTTGACGAGCGTCATCACAAAGCCGGCGAATAAAGCGTTGACAGCGAGTCCAAAGAAGTGGGTTGTGAAAAGCCGGATTGGAGGCAGGTCGGGTCGGAGGCTGCCGAGCGACTCGTAGTTGAAAAAGGCCTCGCCCGCAACAAAGCGTCGTCCAGATCGCGTCTCATGCTGGAGACTGGCGCGTCGCGTCGAGTGGCTGAGCACGAAGCGTTGTGCTGGAGGTACGATCCCGAGGCCGGTGCGAGTGCTGTGGTGAGATTGGTAAGTCTCGTTGGTCTGCGCGAATGACGAGAATGACTCCTCGTAGAGCACGGCGGCGTGCTGCTTCGGCCGTGGCGCGCGACGATCGTCGTGGGTCACTCCCATGGTGAGGTGGATGTGCATGTACTCGAGGTGTTCGAGTAGTCTGGCGACGGCAGACTTGGAAATGAACGAAGGGAACTCGACCCACAAGGAGGTGACCGAGTAGAGGCACCTACACCGAGGAAGATGGGAGATGTCCGATGGAAGAGTCGATTGCGGCACATTGGACTGACGCCTTTGCTAATCAGACAGGCAGAGGGGATCGCTCTCGCCAAGTGAGTTTTCACTGTAACGCCGTGGACTGACCGAGCACTAATGACAGTTCAGCGAATCAAACTCACGGCCTCGACAGCGTAGAAGCCCTGCAGCCATCAGTCTTCGCTCGAGGTGGATGAGCTGGGATAGTCCACACCACGACAGCGGCTCCTCTCGGGCAGAGGTGGACCTTTCATTCGAGTGTTTTGAAGACAGATATGGGTGAGAGGCTTAACTCTGGCAGCATTCGTTGCGCACGGCATGACCCGATGAGTGAGTTTCCTGGGACTTTCCTCCACACCTTCTCGCTGCGCGCGTGATCTCCATCTCGGAGTTCCGGTTCAGAATTTCCCGACAATGTCTATCGGACGTTCTCGTAGGACTCGCTCTGTCCAAAGTCTCGTGAGGTTCGTTTTGTCCAAAGTCTCAGCAGTGTAAGCACGCGCTCTCGATTCAGCGCTCCAGCCTTCCACACATCAAGATTTCCCAAGTTGTTCGGACTACACAACTACTGATCAAAGATTGAGCATCGTATTAGTACAAGGAAGGGTAATAAGCGAGGACATCGAGACTAACAGAATCGGCCGATCATAAGACGACCATGAGGTTGGCAGCCAGGTTGAAGCAGAGCATCACCACGAAGGTGGCAGCGAGCGCGAGGCTCGCGTACTTGTTGTAGCCACCGAACGCTCGGAGCTGCTGGGCATCTAGTTTTTGCTGGGGCAACAACCGAATTACGACATAGTTGAGCAGCGTCACACACGCAATGATGAAGAAAGCCTTGATGACTTTGGCACGCGTCTCCGGTGCATCGGCCTTGATTTCTTCGTCGGTCACTTTGAAACCCATAAACTCTGGGTACTTGGCAGCGAGCGTAAAGTCGACAAGGCCCGCGAGAGTCTGATACGAGATCGCGAGTCCGACCGTCACGCCTTCGTGGCCGACGTCGGCGATCTCGGCAGCGAGCACGACGGTGAATAAAAGAAGCCACGCGCGAGGCACCTCGGTGATCATGATCAGTGTGCCGTAGAACCACTGGTTGCGGATAACGTCGTACGTCGTAAAGACCGTGAGGATGGTGTACGTGGCGATGTAGAGCGACGCGCCCGTGATCACGAGCGTGCGCCAGCCGACGTTGCGCAGGAAACTTCTCCAGATGAGCACGCTGACCATGTTGGCAGCGAGCCGTGAGGCATCGACGACGAGCGCGTCGTTGCGAGATACGCCGGACCATTTCTGAACAGCATCGCGGGCGTTTTGGTTGTACTGGCCGATGAGGAGCAGATGCAGCACCGTGAAGAAGAGCACGCGATAGACGACGTTGTGGTGGCAGAACTTCCAGAAGCTCTTGAGCCGCTGGCCTGTGGGCATCCCCACACGCGGGGTGTTGACAAATGGGTCCTCATGGAATCCGAAGAGCAGGAAAGGCAGCACGCCTACACATACACATGCCAGCACAATCGCGACTTCACCCATGGACAACTTCGACATGACATGGTCGTTGACCGCGTCTTCTGTGATCGCGTATGCTGTGATGGATTGCGCGAGCACACCGCCGATATAGTACAGAGCCAGTAGTGTGGCCTGCAATCTACCACGGTGATGAATATGCTCCCGCTGCGCGAACTCGACACTTGCCGCGATCGCTGAGACCCACGAGACCTGGATACCCAATGCTGCGAGAAGACTCAAGAGGAGGTACGCGCCGACGTACGGACTATCATCTTCATCACCGCTTGAACCGGCGGCGTCGTAGAACGAGAGCGGTCTCTTGACACGCTCACCGCTCTTGCTGTACACGTCCAAGATGATGATGAAGACAAACATAAGAAGACTGATGAGCCAGCCGATGACCATGAAGGCCTTGCGCCGGTAGTGGAAGATCGTGGAGAGATCCGAGGCGAGTCCGATCACGAGCGACAGCGCCGACGGCCACACGAGCGTGTAGTTGGCCGCGTTGACTTGTTGCTGGTCATTAGCGCGCAGGTACTCGGCCAGCAGTCGTCCGAAGCCGTACGTGAAGAAGTAGAACGCGAAGCCGCACGCTATCACGTGGACGGCGAGTCCAAAGTACTCTCGGCTGAAAAGTCGGATCGGGTCCTCGCCCGGTCGAAGACTGCCGTAGGCGTTGTAGTTGAAGAAAGTCGCGCCGGCCACGAAGCGTCTCGCCTGCGACAACGCTCGCTCATCACGCCCTGTCGTCCACGACGGCAGTTCACTGGACAAGGCCGTCGTGGCTCGCGTCCGCGCCTGCCCATACGGCGCCACCACGGGCGACTCGTCGGCCTTGTCTCGAGTGAACTCGTGCATTTCTCGTCGAAAAGTAGTCGCGAGGAATGAGGAACTGACAATGCTGACGCAGCCAGCGGTCGTGGCGTCGGGCGGGAACGTCCGCGGGAGAGATCGCCAGATGCCTCTGAGAGGAGACCGTGGCCGCCACAGGAGTTTCGATGTGGAATGAGACGTTCTAACCGGTTCTTGCAATGGCTCGTAAGGGGCTTGCGCACCGTCTGCGCGCTTACAACAGTACCAATCTTTCTACATCTCACTGCACGAGAAGCCATCATTTACTGATTTTGTAGTGTACAATATGACGATCTCGGTAATGCTTCGTCAGTTGGCGTGAAGAAATCAAGTGGTGCCTCTCCCGTTTGGGTTCAGCAGGCGACTGGATCTGGGAGAATCACGACGAGTCTGGTCCGTTCAGTGCCACGACGGATCGCAAGGCTGAAACTGGGCAGAACGCAACGGCCTGGAAGCCCCACCAACTGGCGACCAAAGCGGACGATCTCCGATAAAAAGATTCGCCGGCGAATTCGTGTCTTTCTCGCCGCCTTCATTTGCTAAGGCTCATGGCGTTGATCACGAAGTTGGCAGAGAACAACACCGTGAAGAGGATCGCGATGGCGTAGCTGGCGTACCGGTTGTAGCCGCCGAACGCACGCAGCTGCTGTGCGTCGAGTTTCTGCTGCGGAAGTACCATCACCATGAACGCCGCGAGAAAATTGACGCCAAAGACGACCATGGACCCGGTGAAGACGTTGTCTCGCGTCTGTGGGCTGTCGAGCACCGCTTCGGCCTTGGTCACCTTGAACGGCAGCGCGTTACCGATCGCAACTGACGTCAAGTGGGCACTGATGCCGACCATGAGCTGCGACGCGTAGACGAGGCCCATAGTCACTCCCTCGCGGCCGTTGTCAGCGATCTCGGTCGATAATACGACAGCGTAGAGACGGATCCAGGCCGTTGGCATGTCGAGGATAGCGACAACGAGAATGTAGAACCAGTCGAAGCGAGCAATGTCGTAGACGACCAACGCTGTGAACGTGATGTAGCCCAGAATGAAAACGATCGTGCCGATGCCAGCGATGCGGACCCAGGACCAGTTGACCATGAACATGATCCAAAAAGTCAACGAAATGCAGTAGCCTGATGTCGAGACAGCGTTGGCGGTGGGCACTTTGTTCTGGGTGATATTGCACCAGGTCGATATGGCGTTTCGGGCGTTCTTGTTGTAAAGGCCGATCAGGAAGAAGTGGATCACGAGGAACGCAAGGATCCGGTTCACGACATTTTGGTGGCAGAATCGCCAGAGCTCGTGGATGCGACGACGGACGGAGAAGTGCACGGTGACGGTGTCGACACTCGGTTCATCCAGATAGAGCACAATAAACGGCAGCGGCACGAGACACGCGACTGCAAGAATGGACGCTGTCCAGCCCACCGACATGGTACCGCGCACGTGACCTTCCTCATCGGCGAAGACGAACGATGTAGTGATTGCTTGGGCCGTGGCAGCCATGACATAAAAGAGCACAAAATATGTGGCCTGCAGCTTGCCTCGTTCTTGAAGTGTTTCGCGCTGTGCGAACTCGACGGTCATGGAGAGTGACGCGATGTACATAACCTGGAGAGCAAGTCGCGCGAGAAGCGTGAGCGCCAACAAGACGTAGCCATAGGTGCTGGCGTTCACTCGGATCGTGGCGAGCAGCGAGCTGTTCGGTGGTCGACGCCAGTCGAGCAGGTCCCAGCTGAACGCGGCGGTGAAGTCGACGAGCGCGATAAGTAGGAATAATATAAACGCTGCAACCCAGCCAATGATCATGTAGGGCTTCCGCCTTCGCCCGCCGATGGGTCTGCAGTCGGACAGGAATCCAATAAATACGGAGAAGGATCCGGGCCACTCGAGTAGGAACGTGACCGAGTCGGCGTAGCTGTCGTCGTTTAAGCGCATGTACTCGCCCAGAAGTTGCCTGTAGCCGAACTTGCTGAGTGTGATGACAAACCCCGCGGCGAGCGCATTAACCGCGAGTCCCAGAAACGCTGTGCTAAATAATCGGATCGGCATGAACTCGGGTCGTAAGCTGCCGAAAGACTCGTAGTTGAAAAAGGCCTCGCCGGCGACAAATCTCCTCCCGGACGGCATCGCGCGGTGCATACTCGCGCGCTGTTGGCTCGGATGCTGGAGCACAGGCAATGTGTTGTTGCTGTTGGGATCATAGATCATGGACGAGTTGAGATCCGAGGGGTTGGGCATCCATATGGTGCGCGAGGTCTTCTCGGACTGGAAGTGCGTCTCATCATACAGCATGGCGGGCGTGGACGCGCCCGAGTGGAATTGCTTGGACACATATCCATGCGGAGAGACCGCGGTCTCCTTCATGTTCCCGCGGGGCACGGAGGGTCTCAATTGCGGACTGGCCTGCAGGTGGTGTCCTGGAAGCGTCTGGAGTGCCGGTGACACAGTCGGCTTCCCAGCGAACACGCAACGGTTGATCCATGGCTGTACTGTACACAGGCGATCGGTTTGCCCTCGGTGACTCGCCGAGGCGAGGTGAAACTCACCCATGACTTGTGGAGAGAGCCGGAGCCAGAGGACTACTCTTCAGGGATCCGATAAACAGATCGGGAACCTGTATGAAAAAGTAAAATGTTATATTTGTTGTGATAAATGTATGATTTCATGATAAAATAATGGATTTCCACGAATTAAGAACTGTGTAAATAAATATATAGTCAGACTGGAGGTCACGGTTCGATTGGTGATGGCCGGGTGATGCAACGAAAGCTTCTCAGCTTCTGGATGTGGGGAAGTCCACTGCGCAGCCATCACGAAAGACGCACATCCAACTTCGTTCTGCAGTACAGTACTGTACGCTCTACAAGGACATCGAGTGATCCGCTGACGACGCGCCGAGCAGCTGAAGAAAAGGTTCCGGCCACAAGCTTTGGCTCCCTCACAGCAACTAGATTGGAGACAAGAAATCGTATGGAGGATTCGTGGGACCGACTGGGAAACCCGCAAATTTCTGTCTTCTTTGGGTCTATCTTCTCTCACAGTGTCGCGTGTGGAAAGCCCAGCAGCTTTGTTGAGCTCACCGCGCACCTTTGCTGCAAAGGTGCGTTGTGAACTCGACAGTCGATTGTGCAGAACATGTATCGTTCAAAGACTGTGCAACGTGTGGCCGCAATCAGTCTAAACAAGAGGGTCCTTATATGGCACAGTTTCCGGAAATATGATGGGGATGATGGGAGTTGGAGTCGTTCGTGTTTCATCTGACCCGTAATTTTTCGAACAGGGTGGAAGGCAGTCACCCTGTGCCCTCGAAGACCTAAGGGAGAGAGAACGAATCTCATGGATGAATCGCCATCACATCGCCGTGCGACACCGGTTCCTCTGGAGCGTGTGACAGCTGAGACTTGCTCTCGTGAGGTCAACGGCTACAACAATTCATGGGAGCCGGTGTATACTCAATCTGACTCGACGTTGTGTCCCAGGGAGAAAGATCCCAGTTGTCCTCGATCGTCATCCGTTGACGTGCAACTATCTCCAGACGCATCCCGGTCATCGATAGCGAGGAGCACAAGGATAGATAGTTTGATCGACGATCCCATAGCCTTTCATCGTGTAACTCACACTCCCTCTACTCCTCCTCGCGCCGAGAGAGTCTGAGAACGATCGGCCGATGCATCCAGAATCAAGTCTCCAGACTACTCCTGGGGGCCGATCCTTCTGAACGCTCTCGTGCAATGGCATGGACTACTGTACTACAATCATGTTACGACCACCAGGTTGACAGCTAGGTTGAATAGCAGCAACACAGCAAATGTCACGAGTAGCGCCGTGCTCGCGTACCGATTGTATCCGCCAAAAGCTCGCATATGCTGCGCGTCGAGTTTCTGCTTGGGGAGGATCCATATCAGAGGGAACGAGGTGATGTTGATTGCCACGATGACGAAGAAGGCCTTTACCACGCTCGCTCGTGTCTCGGGCGCGTCGATCTTTACATCGTCTATTGTGACCTTGAACCCGATGACATTTGGGAAGATTGTCGCCAAGGTGTATCCTGCCAATCCAGCGAGCGTCTGGTAGGACATGCCCAATGCCACCGTCACGCCCTCGTGCCCAATGTCCGAGATCTCGGTCGCTAGGATAATAGCATACAACACAAGCCATGCTCGACAGATATCCGCCACGGAGATCATGGCTCCGTAGAAGTACTCGTTGCGCACTACGTTGAAAGCCGTGAGGACTGTGAGGGCAGTGTAAACGGCAATGTAGAACGTTGAGCCCCACAGCGCGAGCTTCCGCCAGTTCACATTGCGCAGATACACTTTCCAGAAGAGGATACTGGCCATCATTGCGGTCATGCGCGTGACTTCGATCGCCAGCGCTTCTTTCCGCGTGACGCCTGACCACCGCTGCACAGCGTCACGCACGTTTTGGTCGTAGAGACCAACGAGGAACAGGTGGAGGATGATGAAGAAGAGCACACGGTAGACGACGTTCTGGTGGCAAAACTTCCAGAAGTCCTTGAGTCGCCGAGTCACTGACATGCCCACGCGCGTTGTGTTGATGAAAAGTTCTTCGTGGAGACAACTGAGAATGAATGGGATGGGGATGACAGAAATCACGGCTAGCACTCCTGCCGCGCTCCCCACGGACATCGACGAGACCAAGTGGTCGCTGTTGACGCCCTCACCGATTACGAGGGCGGTCAGGCAGTTAGCAGCGACCCCTCCGGCGTAGTAGAGCGCCACAAGCGTTGCTTGAAGTCGCCCACGATGGTAGAGTTGCTCGCGTTGTGCGTACTCGACACTGAGAGAGATAGCCGCGAGCCACGAAATTTGAATCCCAAATGCAGCAACAAGACTCACGAGCAAGTACGCTACGGCGAAGCGACTGACTTCGCGACCAGGGTGCTCGTCCGAAGCACCATTATCGAACTCTTCTTTCCATGTCGAAGGATACAACATCCGTCCGCTGTTGCCGTAGAAATCCATGATGATGATCACAACATACATGACGATGCTGATGATCCAGCCGATGACCATGTACCATTTCCGTCGGTATCCGTTGATCGGGAAGCAGTCCGAGACCAGGCCGACGACAAGCGACAATGCCTGTGGCCACACAAGCACATAGTGCGAGGCTTGCACTTGGGCTTCGTCGTTGGCCTTGAGGTACTCGGCGATGAGTCGTCCGTAACCGTAGGAAAAAAAGTAGAAAGCAAAGCCACACACGGTCACATGAATCGCAAGGCCGATGTACCGCTTGTGGAAAAGACGAATCCAATCTTGCCCTGGTCGGAGGCTCCCAAACGATTCATAGCTGAAGAATGTCGTGACGTGGGCGGCCAATCGACGTTGCGACCCCGACTGATGGGAACCTACGCGGTGGGATCTCGTCGGCGCATAGAGCACGTGGTGGCTCGTGGTATCCGACACGCTGAGTGACGGAGCCGTAGTTGACGTGTGGGTCTGCGTGCGCGTGCGGCCATAGGTGGCTGGCTGCCTTAGGCGACAGCTCCAATACGGCATCGTCTCGTTCAACGAGCAACATCGCTCCTGAAGTCTTCGAAAATGCGAGTGAAGCTGATTGAAATAGTGGCTGCAAGCTCGGTGTGGAGGATGGAGGGGTTGGTGGAACCAGGTTTCAGGTTCAGACTGTGGGAAGCCAATGCCACTCTTGGCGGAGCCAACGAGCAGTGAGGTGTACCATGAGTTGCAATTCTTGGAAGACAATCGAGGTCGAAACACAGTTGTTACATGACTGAAAACTGAGCTCACCTGTGTTTCACCTGATGTTCACTTCGAATTAACTCCGCTAGTGTTCAGCACAGTGGCTTTAAGTTGATCTTACCGGAGATAACAAATCATCTGCTCCTCCTCTGGCACGTTTCGTCACCTTAGGCAGACGTCGCGAAACTTGACAAGTTTGAAGTGATCTCACGAGAGAGTCGACACCTGGCCATGTGGACTGGATTCTTTTTGCCTGCACGTTGAGCTCTTCCTAGTTTCCACCATACGTCACTGTTTCCCAGTCAAGACCATCACAATGTGAGCCTCATCAGGCGAGACTGTTGAGGGACCAGATTGTATTATCTTGAAATTGCGGCTCACGAACTCGACATGAGGTTGAGCAAACGAGTTAGATTGGAAACAATCCAAGTCTCAAAGTTGCTTGAACCAAGAACATCAATCGGTGTCATTTTATAGAAGGCTAGCGAGATGAGGCTCAGTAGATTTCAAACTGATCTGATCCACCGAGAACTTTGATGTCATGGTGTGCGGCCGATGCTTGCGTCAACGCAAGTCTGCTGTGAAAGCATTGTAAACCTCTGATTGCATCGAATATAACTTGATTCGTTGACCTCAAAGTAAGATCACTACCTTGGAGTGGACGATTCTGTGAAATTCGCTTCTGTTACGCAACTCCGAATGCAATCGTACTCGCGTTGCTATGAGGAGAGGGTCAGCTTAATGCGTCCCAATGAGATGAGTTGTGCAAGCACATACTATGCATGAGGTGGACGCATATAAAATTCGTAAGGTGAACGTGAGCTCGTTTTGAGTCTAGTCTCAACGCAACACATACATACAAGTTTCATTTACACATCAAATTTCAAGGAATATCTACCAGTTGGCCGCGTTCGTTCCGAGGTCGTAGATGAGTAGTGCCGCAAAAATTGTCACGATAGCGAGTCGAGCGATGCTGTTGTAGCCACCGAAGGCCCGGAGTTGCTGTGCGTCGAGCTTTTGCGCCGGCAGGAACCAGAACATGACGATGGCCGAGAGCTGGATTAGTGAGTACACGACTGTGGACACCATCACGTCGTGGCGTACAGACGACTGGTCCATGCCGATCTCTTCGGCACTGATCTTGGCGCCCACGGCTTTATTCAGGGAGTTCCAGAGGGTCCCTCCGGCGATTGAGATGAGTTGCATGAATGAAGAGATGAGGCCCATGGTCACACCTTCACGGCCGATGTCTGCGATCTCCGTAGGGGGGATGACGATGAAGAGTTCAAACCAGCCCTGCGGGATTTGACCGAGAGAAATCCACAGGTACATGTACCAGGTTTCGCGGATTTCGTTGTACGTGATAGGGAGCGTCAACGCAAAGTTGGTCATGACGTAGAACACGAGACCGATACAACCGATCTTTCGCCAGTCAAAGTTGACGAAGAATGACTTGAAAATAATGACGCCAATGAGTTTGGGTGCCTCAACAGCCAAGTTGAGCCACTCAGTCTTGGACGGCGTGAAGCCCGACCACGCCATGACGGCGTTCTGAACGTCTGGACTTGCAGCACTGAGCAGGAAAATGGTCACGACGAGGTAGAAGAAGATGCAATACACAACTTTTTGCTGGAGGAAGTTCCAGAGCTCGCGGATGCGGGCTGAAACGGAGACGCTGTTCATTGGCGCGTACTCTTCGAGTAGGTACCATCGCAGCAGTGGCAGCGGCAGTAGACACACGATACCCAAGACGAGGCAGACCTCGTCGAGCGACAAGTCGGACTTGTATGTGCCGTCGTCTTGTGGGTGGATAATGTACGCGCAGAGCACGTTGGTGAGGGCCGCAGCACCGAAGTGGAGGATGAAGAAGAGAGACTGAAGGTGTCCTCGCTCGTAGAGGTGCTCGCGTTGGGCAAACTCGACGGTCATCGCGAGCGACGCGATCCACATGATCTGGTTGCCGACTGACGCCGTGATACTGCAGATGAGGTACAAATAGCCGAGCGACGAGTCTGTCTTCTCCATGGTCGTGTCGATGATACTGATCACAAAGTACATGATGGCCGCGAGGGTCCAGCCCACCATCATGTACGACTTGCGGCGGTAACCAAACATAGGAAAGCAGTCCGAGACGAGACCAATGAACACCGCGAGCGTGCCAGGCCACTGTACGAGCTTGACAGCGGCGTCAATTTGATCGGGATGGTATGTGGTGAGCTGCATGACCAGCAGCGGCTGTAGTGCGTACGTCGAGAAGTTTACTGTGAATCCAGCCGCCATCGCTGTGAACGCGAGGCCGAAGTACTGTGGTGAGAAGAGTAACACGGATGGAAGCCCTTCTCGCAGACTCCCAAACGCGGCATAGTTGAAGAATGCCTCTCCGGCCACGAAGCGGCCCTTGGGCACGTTCTCGCTGATGCTGTCGGCCTCGCGAATGGGCCCACGCGACGTGGGCTGCGCCATGAAGACCACGTCTTCATCTTCATCCATGACCGTGATCGTCGCCGACTGAAACGACTTGTCCTTGCGGAGACTGAAGTCGATCGGCTCAGCGAGCGACATTGTGTCGAGATCGGTGGAAGGACCTGCGCCGAACGAAAGTGGTCAAGCAGCCACGGACGGAGATCGAGAAAGACAAGAGCGCAAGTGAGCGCCACCCAAACAAAGAAGCCCGTGGGTTGGCGAAGCGCGTGCTGAATCGATCGAGGCCTGTCTGCTCGTTGATGTGTCGCGGCCTCGTTTCTTTCTCCATCTCACGCGCAATCGCAGACGTGGCGCTCGGAATGACAAAAAAGATCGGCTTTCGACTTGTCGAAAGCGCGCGGAGCTGCTCACCAGCTCTTCGGTGACCGACGAAAACCCACAGCCGGAGAAGAAGAAAACCCAGCAAGAAGAAAACAAGCGAGCTCCAGCTCTCCAGAGAGTAGGCTCAGGATCCGAGATCCGGGCGCATTTTGTTGTTGGTGAGACCGTCGGATCCCAGAGGGGAAAACCTCCTGACACCAAGAAACAGCTGACGGATCTCGCAGGACCATCTGCACTTGTGACCGCTTGTGCATTGCCAGGTCAGACGAGCTCACAACAGATTGTGGCAGTATTTTGTAGCTCCCCTCTTCGGCTTCAACTGGGACTGGCGCTTGCTAGTCAAGAGACATTATTCTCAGGCTTTGTTTCGCCTCGTCGCCGTTCTAAACAGATAGAGAATTCATCCCTTCAGGATAGGACATCGTGCATTCTCAAAAAGAGCCCAAGTTTATCCTTGGCCGAGAACCGTTAGTCATCAAGTGATCGTCCAGCAGATTGCTGGCTTCCAGCGAGGAACCGGACCGCGGCTTCCCACCGTCGCCACACGGCAGTGGACCGTTGCTGTTGACGCTGGACGGCGAGTCGGCTCGTCTTGCGCCCGCAATCCCACACGGGCAGTCCAACGGCAGCGTTTCTTGAAGTCGACCGAGATGCATGGAGCTGGTCTGCAGCTGCTGCTGTACAGTACAGTATCGCTCAGTAACTGAACAGCATGTCGGCGTCAGTCAACTGGAGGGCCAAGCGCGGGATGGAGCTCTGAGATCTTGCGGTGCTCGTGAAGAAAGTCTCAACGGTCCAACAGGCTCGGCGTGGTGATGAGCAGCCACGTGCTGCCCGAATCTTGGCAAACACGGACAATGTCCTCTGTATGTGTACAGCCCAAGCACGGGATACTGGTACGCAAGGGCTTCCAAGTCAGCAACAAAGGGCATGAGAGATGAGTCTGGCCGTGTGCCACTGTCACGTGTGTATGTACTGGACTCTGTTGGAACACGAGGTCTTGAGAGGTGGCCTGATTGCAAAGAGACGACTTTTCGAGCCACTGAGAGGCGGAGGTTCCGCCGCCGCGTCTGGCTATCGCAGCGTCGGAGCAGAGAAATTGCGACGCCGCGGCAACAAAGACCGGGAACTTTCTTCGCGGGAGATGCTCACAATGAGCATCACCAGTGTCAACGACTGTCTTCCCGCCCCATGTGTGATCGCGAGTTTCTACGAAGGCTCCCATGAGGCTCCACTGGCAGATCTCTCATTCGGAAATCCTGTGGACGGCTGGCGACGATCTACTGTCTATGTGATACTTGAAGGACTTTGGTATGCATCCGAATCGAGAAACGCTCGGGAATGGCGACATGTACTGATTAGCCTCTACACGGTCTAAGGTCTCCTCTTCTCTGCTAGACGTACCCGAGGCAACCCGGGATCCGGTGGAGCAGGGTCGGTCGTGATCAACCTTGACCGGTCGAAGAACACCCCAGCAGTCCTGTGGAGGGCTGCGACGCGCCTCTCAGAGCCGACAACGACCAACACCGTTGCGGCATACACCGGCCTAATCACCGGGCTCCAAGCCGCTAAAGAGAACCACTGGCTTGGTCTATACGTTATCGGCGCCAGCGAATTGATTCTCCGGCAGCTACGTGACCATCGTCCGCCCAAGAACCCCATACTCCTTTCCCTGTACCGTCAAGCGAGATCTCTAGCGGACAACTCGATGTATGTGAACGGAACCATCATCTTCGAGCGCACAACCGCACAGCAAACTCGCTCATCAACCTCGCGGAGGAAGACTGCAACTACCACGTCTTCCATTCAACAAGCAGGCCGGGCCACACCGACCTGCCCCAGCTCATCGCCTCCGACCTCCTTCCCTGGCTTCTCCGCCAGGTTGACCCGTGAACGGCCGACTATAGCACTACGAGCTGATAGCTATTAGAGTAAGTAAATCGAAACTCAATAGACTCCATCTTCTATCTAACACGGTCTAAGGTCAACTGCGGACTTGCAGCCAGTTCGCGGCCACGTTGTACAGCAGCAGCACGACGAATGCGCCACAGAGCGAGCGGCTCGCCGGCCGGCTTGTGGTCCCAAAAAGACGCCACCGCTGTGCGTCGAGCTTTTGCGGGGGCAGCAGCGGGGCCAATGCGACGCTGCAGAGATTGAGCACGACGTACCCGATGCCGATAGCCACAAAGCTCTCGCGTGTCGCCTCATCGTCTGCCACGATCTCGCTGACCGAGAGTGTGAGCCCTGTGGCCTGGTTGAAGGAATCCCACAATGTCGTCGACATGATCGCAATGAGAGCCATGAATGATGTGACAAGCCCCATGACCAGACCTTCCCGCCCGACGCCTGCGACCTCAGTGGGCAAGATCACGATGAAGACCTCGAACCAGCCGAGCGGGATACTTGCTACGGCCGTCCAGGTGTAGTACAGCCACTCCCCACGCGCGACATCGAACCCACAGACCACCACCAGCACGAGATTGCACACCGCGTACAATACGAGTCCCATTACACCCAGCACGCGCCAGTTGAGGTTGACCATGAACATCTTCCAGACGATCACGGCGATCACCTTGGGCATAGCTTGCGCAACGACAATATTGCCGAACTTTTGTTTCGAGATATTACACCACGCGAGCACAGCGGTGTCCACGCTGCTGCTTCGTGCGTTCACGAGGATTACGACACCGCACAAAAAGAAGTAAATGCGGTACACGGGCTTTTGCTGTAGGTGACTCGAAAGATCAGAGGAGAGACCTGCCGATGAAAGCTTGGTCGCTGTGTCCCGTTCGACTTGGTCGCGGTTTTCATGGTAGAACCAAACGATAAACGGCATCGGGACGAGTGCAGAACCTGCGAGCACAATCAGTGTTTCGTTCATGGCGATGGCGGCCTCCACTGCGCCGTCGCTGCTGGTGGTGACGAGGATTCGAGTGGTGACGGCGTGTGTCAGAGCTGTCACGGAATAATACACCAAGAAGAACGCTCCCTGGAACTGGCCTCGGTCATCAATAGTTTCTCGCTGAGCATGCTCAACCGTAATGGCAAGCGAGATAACCCAGACGATTTGGATGCCACACGACGTCGTCATGCTGAGCGCGATTAGCGTAATCGCCGTTCGCTCTGCAGTTGTGTCGGCTGTGTGCGTGATCAGCGCCGCGAGCACCAAGGCGATACTCGTTGTCGTCCAGCCCAGCAAAAGATATGGCTTGCGATGATGTCTGGATATGGGTAGCGCGTCCGACACAACCCCGATGAAAAGTGAGAGCACAGGCGGCCACTGCAGCAGCGAGTTGGTCGTCGAGACCAGATCTGCATGGTACGTCGAGAGAAAACCGGTGATGAAAAGTGGGCGAAACGCGCTTGCGAAGAACGCGCCACAGAAGCCAGCAACTGCCGCATTGACGGCGAGACCAACACATCCTCGGCTAAAAAGAGGGACAGGAGGAGGGCCGCGTTCTCGCAACCGGCCATCGCACCGTTCTCCTCCGTCGAATGAGTTGAAGTCGACAACGATGGCGGCGTGTGTGAGATCTACCGTATCTTGAGTTGTACGCTGCGGCATGAAAACCGTACCGTCATCGTCTTCTCGGCCAGAACTCTCAGCCTCGGCGTCAATTGGATCAGGGATCGGAATAGCTGACAATCTCACGGCCGTGTAAGACTCGCTTCCATCGGCAAATGAATGTCGCTCCTCAGTCACGCGTTCCATCGTGTTCCAGATGATCAGTTGCGGCAAAATGTTAAACTGAAGATCGTCGACGGCGCGAACGAGTCTGAACTTTTTTCATGGAAGCTGCTGATGGGGTTTGCAGTTAAATTTCTACAAGATCATGGGCGAAGACAATGGAAGAAAGGGTCTTGATCGTTCCTGGCGTGCCACACACAGCAGTGTAACGGAACGGGCAGCATTTCTGCGGATCACTTGGCTGATGACGACTCATTCGCACGAGAGAAAGCAAGTCAAACCTGGTTCGAAGTCAAAATCCCAACTTCTAAAGGTCAATGTGGGAAATTGCAAGCTACGTGTTTGGACAGTTGTGAAACTGTATCGATGGAAGATTCTTGTTGCGTCAGACTCGGTGTGAATGTATAAATCCAAGACCTTCCACCGGAGAATCTTGAAGAGTCGCCTTCCCACTGGTCTCATCGCAGAAGAAGCGATCGAGTTGTACGCGATGCGTCTAATCTCCAAGCTCTTCGCTTCATTCGTTCTTGCGGTCTTCCTGTCAGTAGAGCTCACGTTCGGACAGAATATGCCAAAGCTGTCGAATCGTATGGCTGGACGTCTCGCGAAGGGTCAATCAAAGGTCTACGAAGTCGAATTCTCAGACGCGGAAGAAAGTGTGCTGAAAGGCAGTCAGAACGAGACTCCAGAGGGGCTTGCGCGTTTGTTAAAGGGCCGTAGTGTCCACGAAATCACACGCCGCTGTGTTGAGCTGGGTCTGCGCTGTGGTGATGGTGCCAGTGCACCAGGGAAGAACACAGAGAAGTGGCGCGGTCGCCAAACAACCTAGGAATAACAAAGCACGAACATATTGGAATTGAAGGTTACTTACACTTTTACTCCCCAAAGGCTTGAATACGGTGAACGACGACGGCCATGCAGAACGAGAACCAAAGGAACGACCCAATTGGGTAGTAGTACCAAGACGCAAGCGTCCAGAGGCAAAGCAACGAGTGAAACAGGACGCTCTTGGCAACTGCGAGAGGGATATTCGTCTCGCTGCGAAGCACACGATGGCCTTCGAACGAGCCGTTCTCGTAAAACTTGCGCAAGCGGTCTTCTTTGACCTGGAATCGGTCTTTTAGCCACTGGTCCATCGAGTCTTTGTGCTGTGCCACCTCGTTCTTGTTGTATTTGTTGATGTGAATGTGCACGGCTTTCGGAAATTGACCGCGCACAAGTCGGAGCTACGCAGACACACGTTAGGGCACACTTTCTGGAAGTATTTCGACCTTGTAGACTCACTGGTGATGGCCTCACGCCTTCCTGAAGTTCTGGATAGCCCACTGTTATGTCCAAAACGCTGTCGGGTTCCATCTCGTTGGCGCACAGTTCAAAGCCTCGAACTCGCGGGATCAAGACATAATCCCACAGTTTTTGACCGCGTTCTCTCGCGAACTCGTGGCTCCGCTCGAGCGTCTTCTGGAAAAGCGCGGTGCCTTCAGGGAACATGCACAGCCAAAAGCCCACGGCGGCTTGCTTGTAGCGCGCGATCTGGCTCTTGATGCGACCCTGATCCGTCTCCCACTTGCGGCTCACGTACGGGTAGTCGAGCATGAGCATTGCCCAACCAGGCCCCGGAAGACAACGGATGATCGACTTCATCATAACCCGGATACGACCGTGGCAGTTGAAACGCATCGACAGATTCCTACAATTGGATATGAGTGGAGTAGAAGAGTACCAAAATCACAACCCAAAATCTTACCAGAAGAAGATCCAGTCGATCTCAGTGCGGTGGTTGCAGATCAACAAGACCTGCTCGTCGACAGGAAACGAAAGCTTGTCGGCCGTGGCTGCGTCGTCCGTCGTGATCACAACGTCCATTCCGCCAAACAACTCGAGCAAACCGCCGAGCTGAGAGAAGAATGTCTCTTCGAGCCACTGCAATAATCTCTGCGGCCACACGGCGTCGACGCCGAAGAGAAGCTTGGAACGCACGAAGAGCTGCGTCGGGATGATCACCCAGACCATATCGAGGAATGGGCACAGCATGACCCACGACACATACGCCCAGCCACGCAATGTCTGGGACCACGACGGAGGCGACTCATACTTGGTGCTCGCGTACACCGCGCGGTTAAGCTGTTTCTCGCTAGGGGTCTCAGCGAGTGCGGGTTCTCGCTCGCTGGATGTCGGCGACGCGTGCACGACTTGCTGCGGTGGCATGTTGCAATATTGGAGACCGTGGAGACCTGAGACCGTACACCGGAGCCGAAGATCGTGGAATGATGGGAATCGATGAACAAGGCGGAAGGACTGACGCAGCAACGCTGGAGATGCGGCGGATGGCTGCGTCGCGTGATGTGACGGAACCCGAGATGGAACAAGGCATTCGGCGGTGTTCGGGTGGTCGGACGGTATCTGATATGACCACATATTGACTATTACAGTTTTAAATTGGTATCATTCTGATTACTATAGAAATGCATACTATGGATTTATGAAACATATACGTTACGAAAGTGATGTGGAAGGGCGGCGAAGCATAATCGTCTCACGGCCAATCACTCTTTCGAATGAGTGATGGCTTCGATCGGGTTCGATTTTGCAAGAATTGGTATTGATTATGACCACTGCAATTTGTGACTCGACATAGTATTAACTGGACGGATTATGCACAATAGGATAGCATACCAAATTTGCGACTGTGGCTCACACAAAATTCTGGCTGTAGTTCGCCTTGCGCGCCTCAGCGGCGTCGCTTCGAACGATCTCCTGGGGCGACTGCTGGATCATGGTCGCTTTCTTCGCCGCCAATGTGTTAGCCGCGGCAACCAATGCGTACTCATTTCGCTTGCCCCACCAGAGCGACATCATCGTCACCACAATTGCCAACGAAGCAACACCGACGGCGACGCCGAACGGGGGACCGTAGCCGTCCATCGTGTTCTTGCCGGACGCGCTTCGCGTCTCGCCGACGACAAATGTGCAGCGTGGTCCACCCCACGATTTGCTGTTTGTACACACGCACCGCTGGTTCACGCAAGACCCCGTCACCAGTCGAGTGTACTGGATATCTCCCGTCGCGAGCACTGTGCAGTCCTCATCGATCGTACAGAAAGCACCACCAGCAACATCGATCGCGAGATTATCGTAGTCTTGGTATTCTTCGATATGACCATTGATCCATTCCTTGGTCGGATGCGAAGGCGGGTCGCAGCCAAGTTGCATGTAGTTGTCGGCCTCGAGATTGTCGCCCATGTCCTGGTACAAACGCACGTAGTCGATCTTCAAATACATCGGAAACTCATCACAAATCTTGTTCGTGATCGGATCTTTACCATCCCCACGACATGGCTTGCCCGGGTTCGGAGGCGTTGCACCCCACGACGTCGAAAGCGCAACGTTAAAGATGATGTACATGGGCTCTTCGATCATGATCTTCTGTGGGTTCGACTTCTTAGCGTCTTGAGGAACCTGCTCGAAAGATTGGGCTGTGATCTCGAATAGCGGGTGGCCATCAAGGTTCCATCGCACATAGCCGTTCTTGCCCGTGACCCACTCCACCTGGTAGACCAGGTAGTCCGTGTATGCAGCGACGTGGAGCGGCCAGTTCGACGAGATGGCATCCATCTGATAGTTGAAGGGCTTCATAATGTTCGACTTTGGTCGCGAGTCTGGTCGGGGATCTTTGCACAGCTTGTTCTGGTTGTCGGGGTCGCACAGGTAGGATCCCATGTAGGCGTTCATGATTGGAAAGCACGTTCCATTGTAGTTGATCCCCCAGTGTGTTGTGCCATTTCCATCAACAAGTCCGAGATCGGCGTTGGGGTCTTTCGAGCCCGGACAGTTCGTCGGAGTACACGAGTTCTCGACAATACCCGCCTTCACTGTGTTCGAAACTGTCTGGTAATTTTGCTTCAGTTTCGCATCCGGTGCGCAGAATGGGTTGGACTGGTAACGGAGACCTTGGTACCACGACTTGTGACCACGCTTGTTGTAGAGAGCGCTTGGGGCTCCTGGATGGTTTGCTCCTGGTGTTTTGCACGTCGCACTGTAAAGACAGTACGGCGGATCAACCGCCGTATCAACGTTAAATAGTCGATAGTGTGGGGGCATGCCTGGTGCAATCTGAAGGGATGACGACACGGCGTTGCCGCCACCTTCCACAAGATCGATCTCAGGTGCTCCGCGACCGTGGTTTGGGTGCATACCATAGCCCGGATCCGGATCGCAAGCACTAATTCGTTGGTTTGAGGGTTCGAACACGTCGGGATCGCAGTTATTATAAGAGAACGGCCACATTCGGTTGGTCGAGGCACTGAAAATCGCACGGCCCAAGTTACCCATCATCCAGATACCTGGCCAAGTTGGGTAGTACCGCAGGTTCTCGATCCACCCGCTTGCCCCCTTGGCCAGGTCAGGGTTACCAGACTTGCTGCTAATCGCCCCAGGCAATTGAGCTCGGACCTCTAGCATCCCGCCCTGGTAGCAAAATTTGTTCCAGGACTGGACCATCGCTGCACGATACTGGAATTCGACCTTCTCGAACTGCGGCGGGTTTAGATACATGTTGTACACAGAGATGGTCTGTGGATCGTCGATGACCTTGATATAATAGTAGCAGGTGCCGTCGTCATCACACTGCGTCGAGGTCATATTGTGCGAGTAGATTTCTTTCGCGCCGTTGACGCCATCAGGCTTCTCGAGCGAGGTCCAGATGTGGTCCTTTCCCGGACGGAAGTCTCGATTTGGGACATTAAACTCATCGCTCATCGTGAGTTCCCATGGTCGGCCTCTCGAACTGATGTACACGTGGCGATCAGCAGGGGTGTTCGGGTCGACCCACGGCCGGATGCCAGACTTGACCGGGTATTGCTTCGTGGAGACCGACTTGGTTGACGTCGTCTTCGTCGAGTTTTTCTGCGCCGAGACGGTTGACGAGCAGAGAACTGTGCAGGCGACGAAGGTTGCTGCGATTCGGGCCGGCCACGCCATAATACTAATCTTTACCTGCGTGGGGCCTGAGTCTAAATAGATACTGCGCATGTCCTGCTCGGGTCCTTCGTCGACCTCACGAGGGTAAAGAATCCGCGAGGTTGTGGTGCGACACGAGCTCCAGCTGGATGCTGGCGAGTGGAGCGCCGCATTCAAGCTTCTGGAGCTGCAATGGTTGATCTGAGTAGCATCAGAGTGGTGTTTGGAAGAATAGTCGTATACAATGGTCAAGTGTAGCCGCCCAAAAACCACGTCGACGCCTGGTCTCTGCACCAACTGGTCGGCGACTACCCAGTTGATTAAAATGTCTCCGGTGCAAGAGAACGAACAATCGCTTCCTTGTCGGCCTTCAGCTGGAGGACTCATCACTTTCCCCCTGGTGGCTTTCGCGCTACGTCAGTGGTGGCTCGTCGTCCCCTAGATCAGATTCCCAGTTCGCGAGAATTCGAGACCACGACGGACACCTTACGATTGAACAGAAGGCATCGGTCTCTTGTAGGACAAAGTTATCCACGCTTCCTGCCAAGTGGAATTATTTTTGGTGTTGGTCCAACACCAGTATTCTTTGGGTCCATCTTTCGATGCGACATGCTTCCTCTGTGTCATGGAACGCACATTCGCACGATAGCTTCTAATGGAGAGAGTTCAGTTCGGGAAAAACACCGACTGATCACTACGCTTACCCACCGCCTACCTACAGGTCGTGGGGTTGTGATGGCCCACTCTCCGTTAATCGGACTCGTGGACGTGGGTACGGGCTGACGTGCCGTGGTGCGAATGGATGGAGGTGCACTGAACGTTTTTCCGGCTGCATCCTTGATTACAACAACGACGGCGACGAACCGACGATTAATAACTTCAAGAAACTGATTGGATCTCGTGCCACTTACTTGATTGCACGTATTAATACTCTATTATCTGTTTTAAACGAAATTCTGACTGTAGTTCATCTGCGTCTTCCCTGGCATCTCAGCCATGGAAGAAGCTACTGAGGAGGCCGTCGCAATCATGGCTTCGCGTCGTTCCTTGAGAGCGACAGCTTCCAGCATCAACGCGTGCTCGCCCTTCTGAGCATGCCAAACTGAGATCCAACTCAAGAATACCACGAGGCAAGCAACACCGACGGCGACGCCAAACGGAGGACCGTATCCGTCCATCGTGCTCGTGCCTGTGCCAGTGGTTGCTCCAAGGTCACCCACAACAGTCGTGCATCGAGGACCTCCCCATGCCTTCCCATTGTTGCACACACATCGCTGGTTCACACATGACCCCGTCACCAGCCGAGCGTATTGGAGATCACCTGTAGCGAGTACAGTGCAGTCGTCATTCACAGTACAAAATGCCCCGCCTGCCACGTCGATAGCAAGGTTGTTGTAGTCTTCGTACTCTTCGATATGCCCCTTAATCCATTCCTTGGTTGGATGTGAAGGAGGGTCACAGCCAAGCTGCATATAGTTGTCAGGTTCGAGATCATCACCCATATCCTGGTATAGTCGGATATAATCAATCTTCATGTACATCGGGAACTCATCACAAATCTTGTTCGTGATCGGATCTTTACCATCCCCACGACATGGCTTGCCCGGGTTCGGAGGCGTTGCACCCCACGACGTCGAAAGCGCAACGTTAAAGATGATGTACATGGGCTCTTCGATCATGATCTTCTGTGGGTTCGACTTCTTAGCGTCTTGAGGAACCTGCTCGAAAGATTGGGCTGTGATCTCGAATAGCGGGTGGCCATCAAGGTTCCATCGCACATAGCCGTTCTTGCCCGTGACCCACTCCACCTGGTAGACCAGGTAGTCCGTGTATGCAGCGACGTGGAGCGGCCAGTTCGACGAGATGGCATCCATCTGATAGTTGAAGGGCTTCATAATGTTCGACTTTGGTCGCGAGTCTGGTCGGGGATCTTTGCACAGCTTGTTCTGGTTGTCCGGGTCGCACAGGTAGGATCCTGTGTAAGCATTCATGATGGGGAAACATGTGCCGTTGTAGTTAATTCCCCAGTGAGTTTTACCATTTCCGTCCACGAGCCCGAGATCGGCGTTTGGGTCCTTTGAACCTGCACAGTTGTTGGGCGTACACGTGTTCTCGACGATGCCCGCCTTGACAGTGCTCGCCACTGTCTCGTAGTCTTGTTTTAGTTTCGGGTCAGGAGTGCAGAACGGGTTGGCTTGGTAACGGAGACCTTGGTACCAGGATTTGTGACCACGCTTGTTGTAGAGTGCACTGGGTGCACCAGGGTGGTTGGCACCTGGAGTCTTGCATGTGGCAGTATAGAGACAGAACGGCATGTCTCCTTTGGATGTATCAACAGGGAAGAGACGATATTGAGTTGGCATCCCTGGCGCTATCTGCAGTGAAGATGAGACTGAATCGCCTCCGCCCTCCACGAGATCGATTTCCGGGGCCCCTCGACCTTGATTGGGATGCAGACCGTAGCCAGGGTTCGAGTCACATGCCGAGATACGCTGGAAGGATGGATCGAATTCGGTTGGATCACACCGGTTGTAGGAGAACGGCCACATGCGGTTTGTTGACGCACTGAAGATAGCTCGTCCGAGGTTTCCCATCATCCAGATCCCTGGCCACGTTGGATAGTATCGAAGGTTCTTAGCCCAACCCCCATTACCCTTCTCGAGGTCGGGATTCCCGGACTTCTTACTCACAGCACCCGGCAGCTGCGCTCGCACTTCGAGCATGCCACCTTGAAAGCAGAACTTATTCCACGACTGGACCATCGCCGCGCGATACTGGAACTCAACCTTTTGGAACTGCGGCGGATCGAGGTACATATTGTACACCGTGATTGTGTTCGGATCATCAATAACTTTGATATAGTAGTAGCAAGTGCCGTCGTCATCGCAGGCGGTCGAGGTCATATTGTGGGAGTATAGCTCCTTCGCGCCGTTGACACCGTCGGGCTTCTCAAGCGACGTCCACATGTGGTCTTTGCCGGGGCGGAAATCGCGATCGGGGACATTGAACTCGTCACTCATTGTAAGCTCCCATGGTCTGCCTCTCGAGCTGATGTATACGTGGCGATCTTGAGGCGTGGCGGGGTCAACCCACGCCCGGATTCCTGATTTGGCTGGATACTCTTTGCGCACATCTTGGTTGTTCCCGGTTCCTTTGGTCGAGTTGGTCTGAGCTGAAACCGGGACCGTAAAGCAAGCAACGACCGCCGTGACGTAGTTTAATAGTCTCGCCATCTTCGCGTGTGGCCGACGAGTTGGAAGATGTTGTGTGGCATTTCGAAGATGGCTCCGCCACTGTTTACGGTGTTGTCACGTCGTCTCCTAACTTGGACGAAACTGATTAATTGTGCGGTGTGGCAATCTGAGACACGAGGAAAAGCATGATTTGTTGGCGATGCCTCAAGGTTTCCCAATGGTTGGAGAGGAGACCCCTCCATCCGACCAGAAAGGCTGTCATTATTGCAAGCTGGCGGTACAACAACACACAACGATAGACACTCACCAGCTGCGAATGCTGACGACTAAGAATTTGATTAAACTACCGGTCGTGAAAGCGACAGGACGGTATGCTAGACCAACAAAGTGGAAAGCTAAAGATAAAGTGAAACGCGACAAAACTGGGAAAACACCGAGAGAAATGACAGAACCACAGGAACTGCGAGTTTTGTGTTGTAATAATGGGGAATCTACAAGAAGTGGAAGTTTTATACAAGAAATGTGTTCGACATACAGTGGGGAATGGTAGGGAGGCTAACCTCGTTACTTCACGTACGCTGTGGAGCAGTGTAAGAAGTTGAAGCCGGACTTGTGTTGAATTGGGCAAATGGGAAACTGAATTTATGGATTTGGAAATCTACGAAAACCTACTCTTTTTATATAAAACCTCCCTCGGATTTCTGCCATCCACTCAACCACAAGGGTGATTGGTGGGAAACCGGTATAGCATGTTACGATATTATCCAATCAGGAGACATCAAAATGACGTTCATATCGGACATGTGTCCGTACCATGTAATGGGCACACTGCGTAACTGGGATGGTAAAAACTAGCCGACGGATAGCTCTGATTAGCTTGTCCTTGGCTGTAACGAGGCTGACCTCGTTACGTCACGTACACTGTGGAGCAGTGTAAGAAGCGCGCAACACAGAGACTTGTGTTGAATCAGGCAAATGGGAAACTGAATTTATGGATTAGGAAACCTAGAAAAACCCTACTCTTTGTATATAAAACCTCGCAGATCCGCCCTCGGATTTCTGCCATCCACTCAATCACAAGACCCTAGCGTGATTGGTGGGAAATCGGGATAATATCGTGGGATATTATCCAATCAGGAGACATCGCAACCAGATGGGTTCACGACGTTCCTATCGGACACCATTGGCATGGGTCCGTACCATGTAACGGGCACACCCCGTTATATCACCCTCCCCTCAAGACGAAAGTCGCATTGAACGACTTGCGACAGGGAGCACTTGTTGGTCAGTTGGTCCAACGGCGAGTCGCGAGCCGCGGCGTTGATCGTCACCGATCAACGCCTTCAATGTCGCGGTCCATTCGGAGAATGGACGCGAAGAAGACCATCAGCGCCGCCGACTACCGCGCTGCAATGGCAGTGCGCGCCATGAGCGCGGCTCAGGCGAGCGAGGATGCCGCTGCGCGCACTAGCGCAGCGGTCGAAGACAACTCGTCGGCCGGCGAGGGCGCCACCTCGACCGAGCCGCTTGAAGACTCCGCGAACAACGACGGTGGTCATCCACCGTCGTCCAAGACGACTGAAGACCCGTCGGTCGACGCCGAGATGCGCTGCGACGTCGAGGCCGACGGCGACGAAGAGATGAAGGCGCCGGCGAGCGCTGCGACGTTGATCGTCGCAGCACGCAGAGCCGCGCCTCCAGAGCGATCGCCGACGCTGTCGGAGCTCGTCGATTACGACGAGAGCGACGGCGAGGAAGGAGCCAAGTCGGAGGATCGTGCCGCGCGCGGTCCTTTCGAAGAATCGCCATTGTTCAGCTGCTCGTCGTCCGAGCGGTCGCCGAACAGCTACTCGGCGCCGTACAGCGAGGCGGACAAGCAGATAAAGGAGGATGGGGAGGTCGCGGAAGATCCCAGCCCTCACGATCGGCGTGATCGTGAGGTGATCATCACCTACGCGACTCAAGAGTCCGAGGATCGAGCCTTGAGATCCTCGGCGCCAGAAGTCACACCCTGGCTTCCATCGGCTTACGACATCAGCCGATGGAGTGGTGCGCACGATCCCTTGCGGACGTACGATCTCTTCGACTGCGGTTGGCTCGAAGACGATCCGTACGTCGCGCGCCACTATCGCGACCGCGAGATGCGCCGTCGATTTTTAATCGAATGCTTTTTCGAACGGCGTTTCTATCGTCACAACGATAGACCAACTGATCGCGACCTCCCTGCGTTGATCCAGGGATGGAATCAATTCCTTGACAACGTCAAGGTCAAGGGAGGCATGAAGACCTGGCTCGTTGCGCTCAAGTCGCAACAAGAGAAGTTCGAAGGGTTCTCCGAAACTGGTGGACGAATGCGCGTCCACCGGCGCTCGCGCCGTAATGGCTTGCCTTGTTTCGTGTGGGGAGGAGCCTGCCCACACTGTCCACCTGACGCTGACCGCGTCACTCGCGAGGAATACCTCAGCGAAGGGTGGAGAGGTCGGATCCCTGCCGACCTCCTCGAGGCCATTACAGGCCTCGAGCAAATCTACGAGCGCCGCCGCGCGAGCGAGGAGCGTGCTGCTTCCTCGCTGCCTTACGCAGCGGGTGGATCTCGTCGTACTGAGCGACGAGACCCGGAACATCTTCGAGGAGAGCCTCGCGCGGCTCCCAGCTATCTGCAGATGGCGGATAGCCGCGCCATCGAACGAGATACTTCGTTCGATTACCGCCCTGCTGATCCCTATGATTCCGCAGGCGCTCAACGATCCAGCGCTCAGCACCACTGGAGTCAACCAGTGGGGGCGGCGACGGTGGGAAGACATTATCCACCGGCCGCGCCGACGTATCCTCAACGCGACGAGTCGTACTCGGCTCGTCGCGACGACTCGGACGATCTTCGGCTCCAGCTTGCGCAGGAGCGACTCCGCGCAGACCTTGCGGAGGAGCGGTCGCAGAGAGTGCGACTGGAGGCGCAGCTGGCGACGCTGCGGGGCTCGCACGATCGTGTTCAATCGGAGTTGAACACGCTTGTCCGGGAGTACAAGCTTCTCCTTGGGACTCTCGAGCGCTCGGTGATTCCGATTGCTCGGAAGCGCCGTCGTACTGATGGTACGGACGAAGGCGACCAACGTAGAACGTAGGATGCGTCCGCATCCTACGAGGAAGCTCAAGCGTATACGCGCGCCCCATGCGGCGGAGCACGCGGAACGGAACTTCGGTAGCAACTTGTTGCTACCGACGTTGGTAACTGCATGTGTAGGTAGTGTAGTCGTTGATAACAACACTAAGTCACCTTCATTAAATGAAAGAGTGTTTCCTCTTCCATTCTTGTCTGCGTTCATCTTCTGTCGATCGACCGCGTGGGCGATCGAGTCCTGTACAAAGCGGACAACCGCTTGGCGCTTCAGCAGGAAGTCCTCTGCTGACTCTGTTTGCTTGGCAGCAGCGCGCGACGTGCGCGCTGCTGAGACGTCCATCTCTTCTTCGACGAGAGCGCCATCGCTCTCGTCGCCGTCGAAGTCGTCATCATCGACTTCGAGCGCGTCGTCGGCTTCATCGTCGTCGTCGTCGTCGTCGTCGTCGTCGTCGTTCACACGAGCGCGACCGATAACTGGAGCGTCATCGGTCGGAGGATCGACCATTACGTCGATCTCCGAGGAGCGAGAGCGGTCCGGGAGCTCGCTCGAGCGAGTTCCTCCCTCCCCTGAAGGAGACTCACTCTCCAAAAGGGTTGGAATACGTGGATGGCGGAGGCCATTCACGTAGAACGGTGTATGCGTCGTCGATGCATGCACGGAGTTGTTGATGGCGAATTCGACCATCGGCAAAAACTCACTCCAACTCGAGAACGAGTGGACGTAGCCTCGAAGAATCTCTTCGATCACGCGGTTCGCGCGCTCTGTCTGACCATCGGTCTCAGGGTGGTCAGAGGTCGACATCTTGATTCGTGTTCCGAGGGAACGGAACACGGCGCGCCAGAACTCCGCGGTGAACCGTGGGTCTCGATCTGACACGAGCTCTCGTGGCAGACCATGGTGTCGAAACACCGTGTCGACGAAGACGCGAGCGCAGCCTTCGGCTGTGATCGTCTCTGGAACTGCAGCAAGATGCACCATCTTGCTGAAACGATCCACGAACACGAGGATCCCGTTGTTCTTCTGTTCATCTTCGGGAAACCCGAAGATGAAGTCCATGGAGACGGACTCCCAGCACTCTGTCGGTACAGGCAGAGACTGTAGCGGCGCGCGAAGTGAAGGTCCTGACTTACTCGCTGGCAAACCTCGCAAGCACGGACGTACTTGCGCACGAACTTGAATTGGCGAGGCCAATAAAAGTCGCGACTCAACGTGAGATATGTCTTCTCACGTCCACGATGTCCGCTCATGGGAGCATCGTGGTACTCGTACATGATCCGCAGGCGCAGATCATGATCTCCTGGCACGACGACACGCGGAGTGTCGTCGGCAACGGCGCTGTAGAACAGCAGGCCGTTCCGCTGCGTGTATCGATGAACCTTCGATCGATACGAAGCCGGCAAGCTCTTCAACGCTTGCGGCGATGGCTCCGCAAGGTAGGCCATCAAGCGCACGACCTCGGGGTCGTGTGCATTTGCAGCACGAATGTCGTCGAGCAGGGTCGACGACGGAACACTGGAGCTGAACGCACTCGCTGCATTCAGGGAATCTTGGGCGACGACCGTCGGCTCAAAGTCTGGCCGACGGGACAGAGCATCCGCGACGACGTTGAGTCGTCCGGGCTTGTACTCGACGGAGAAGTTATACTCCGCGAAGAAAGACAGCCACCTCGCCATGCGCTGCGAGAGGTGTGGGCTGTTCACAGCCGTGCGCAAGGACGCATGGTCTGTGAAGACCTTGAACGGTCTATCTCCAAGCAGATAGACGCGGAACTTGGCCAGTGCATACTTCATGGCAAGGAGCTACTGTCATGCACTGGATAATTACGCTCAGCTGGTTGCAGCTGACGCGACTGGTAACAGACGACGCGCTCAGCGCCGTCGTCGTCGAACTGCATCAGCGCTGCGCCGATGGCAAAGTCGCTTGCGTCACAAACCACGTGAAATGGTTTGTCCTGGTCCGCGATCGCCAGAACTGGCGATTCAATCAAGCTTTGCTTGATGCCTTCGAAGGAACGCTGACACTCAGCGTTCCAAGTCCACTTGGTGTCTTTCTTGAGTAATCGAGAAAGAGGAACAGTCATCTCGGCGTAGTTGCGCGAGTACTTGTGCAAGTACGCTGCGAGGCCAAGGAACTTGCGCAGTCCCTTGACGTCGAGTGGCGTCGGCCACTCCTTGATCGCTCTGATCTTCTCGGGATCAGGGCGCACGCCGTTCTTGCCGACTATACACCCAAGAACGGGTATCTCGCTGGCCGCGAAGATACACTTCTTCAGGTTCGCGTACAGCTTATGCTCTCGCATAAGTGTGAGAACCTCTCTGATGTGGAGTCTGTGAACCTCCAGATCAGTCTTCCCGTCCATAGCTCGGCTATGAACGAAGACATCGTCGAAGTAACTTGGTGCGAAGGCTCGCACTGGGCGCAATAGATGCGAGACGCATCTATTGAATGTGGCTGGTGCGTTGCTGAGGCCCTGAGGCATCACCAACCACTCCCAGAGCATTCCGCTTGGGGTGCTGACGGCCGTGAACGGAATATCCCGTTCACGCATCAAGATCTGATAGAATCCGTCCATCATATCCATCGACGAGAAGATGGTGCTCTTCGCCATCCCGTCGATGATGACGTCCTTCCTCGGTATCGGCGTCTGCGCCGGTATCGTCGCCGCGTTCAACTTGTTGAACGCGTGCACAATCCGCCACCCTCCTGTTGCCTTGCGCACACAGAAGGTCGGAGAGCTGTGAGGGGAGGTAGACTCCCTCACATGGCCAGCAGCGAGACGTTCTGCGAAGAACTTGTCGATCGCTTCGACCTGTTCACGAGGCAGTGGCCACTGCTTCATGACCCAGCACTTCGAACCTGGCTTCAGGTCGATCTCGTGCCGAATGCCTTTGTCCTTCGGCAATTCGCACGGCACGGATTCGGGGAACACATCCGCGAATTCGACCAAATCCTTGTAGAGAGGATTTCCCTTGAGCGACTCCCAGGATTGAGCCGAGTACCGCTCAATCCGAGTCTTCTCATCGAGGACACTCTCGTCCATCGATGAGCTGCTGAGAAGCCGTTCCTTCTCAGCAAACACCACTGCCGACCGGATATCGGTCACACATTCGTCCTCCGCGACGAGAATACAGATCTGCGCAATCGTTCCTTGGCGCAGATCTCGCAAGAACCGCTTGGGTTCGAGCGTAGGCAGTGCGGTGATCTCCGAAGTTGACTTCGGAGGCGCAACGACCTCGAGAGTGGATGCACCCACTCTCGTGCCGTCATTGACTAAGACGTTGATCGTCTCAGATTCTTCCTGCGGCCTTATGCGCGCAGACCCCTCGAGCTGCAGTTGCGCAACTGCAGCGAGATCTCCATCGCTCGACGTTCTAGTCGAGGCGGAGAGTCGACGTTGCCTCCTTGCGGCAGACGTCGAGGCCTTCCTCTCATAGTGCTGCCCCTGTGGCAAGCACTGTCTTCTTGGCTCGTGCGACTCATTCGCACGAGGATCTTCCTCACTTGACTCGTGCGACTCACTCGCACGAGAAGTCTTCGGCGCTGTCTGCGACTCTACGCAGACCCCGGCAGCTGGCTCGACGACAAAGGTCGACTCTTTGTCGTAGTCTTGGGCAGTCGTACTAACGACCGAGTGACTGATGAGGCCATCACACTCATCTTCCACACGTCCACGTGCATCTGGACGGTCCAGAACCGACATCAGGTGGCCACCTGATGACCGAGCGGCGGGCATCGTAACGGATCGATGCCGCCAGCTGATCCATGGCTCGTGTGAACGGAGCCATGGCAGGCCTAGAATGACGTCGAACTTGTCATCTAGGTCGAGTACGACAAAGTCGTCGTCGTACTCATTACCTTCAAGCGTGTGGTGGAGGCCCACTACGCGTTTCATAACCTTCACCGTTGCGCCAGTTGCAAGGCGCACCGTCATCCTCGTCGGAGGAATGTCTCGCTCGACTACGTCGAGCCCCAATGACTCGATAGACTGTCGTCGAACGAAGTTGTTCGACGCCCCACAGTCTACGAGGGCGCGAAGCGAAGGCGAAGTTCCTTCGACTTCGAGCTCCAAGGTGATGAGGACCTCATCATCACCAGGTGTGGCGAAGCACAGAGACTGTGCTTTGGGAGTAGCCTTCGTCAAGAGTCCCACAAACTCTCTTGACGTGACTGGATCAGTAGGGCGCTCCGCCCCTACTGACCCTGACCGTTTTTTTGTTGACCATCACGCTGCTGTTTCTTCGCAGCGTGTTGATCCGACCACTGGACCTTCTTGTCCACGTGGCGACCGCGTCCATTGCCGCGAGGCACTGGGCGCGCAGCATTACACTCATAAGCGTAATGCCCGGTCTTCTGGCACCGATTGCATTTCTGCAATCGTTTGTCCACGCGAGGGCGCTGCTCGCTCTCGGCGTCGGAAAGATCCATGGCCTCTGGATCACTTGAGTCTTGTCGTCTGGACGGACGATAAGCAGCAGAATGGACATAAGCCTGTCGCAGGCGGAAGTCCTCTTGGCGAGCAACCGAGATCGCTTCCTCGAGTTTATCAAACTCGAGGCGGAACATCTGGGTCTTGATCGGCCCATCCTCGAGCCCCTTGATAAACGCAGCAACCTGCGTTTGATCATCGATGGGATTCTCCACGATGCAACTCACGAGGTATCGTGCGTGCTGGGCGTAAGCGTGAATATCACGCTTACCTTGCCTGAGATCCAGGAACTCAGCGCGAGCCCTGAACTCGGCTCGAGGCGGCTCAAACGCTTGTTTGATCTTGACCTTGAACTCTTCATACGATCCGAAGCAATACGGATCGTGCAACTTGAGACCGAGCGCCCACACCTTGGCACGACCTGCCAAGTTGGAGATGGCGTAGGTCACTCGCATCGCATCGTCGTCGATGCGACGGGCTTCAATGGAATCGTCGAGTTCGACGAACCAACGCAACAGGCTGTCACCGTCAGCCTTGTACTTGGAGATCTCGATCTTCAACGGCTCGACGCGTCGAGGCCGCTCTGCCGCCACAGCAGCAGACTGCTGCTGTCTCAACAACGCTGCTTGTTGAGCGCTCTGCTCGCGCAGAGCTGCAAGACTCCCTCTCGCTTCGTTCAGCTCATGCTGGATGAACTGAGCGATGCTCGCGTGCTGTTCATCACGCGAGAGGGAGAGGAGCATGGCGCCGACGGCGGCTTCGCCCACCGTCGCTGCCATGCGCTGAACAGCCTGCCACTCGAGCTCACTCAAGTGGAGGAAGTTCTCACGCGAGGCGTGGCGACCCTGCGCGCCAGGGGTTTCCGGCGCAGGGGGATTCATAGTCGCTGGGCGGACTACGAAGTGCTACCAGGTGTGACGAGGCTGACCTCGTTACGTCACGTACACTGTGGAGCAGTGTAAGAAGCGCGCAACACAGAGACTTGTGTTGAATCAGGCAAATGGGAAACTGAATTTATGGATTAGGAAACCTAGAAAAACCCTACTCTTTGTATATAAAACCTCGCAGATCCGCCCTCGGATTTCTGCCATCCACTCAATCACAAGACCCTAGCGTGATTGGTGGGAAATCGGGATAATATCGTGGGATATTATCCAATCAGGAGACATCGCAACCAGATGGGTTCACGACGTTCCTATCGGACACCATTGACATGGGTCCGTACCATGTAACGGGCACACCCCGTTACAGTGCCGGCATCCGGTCCCCCAGATCACGACGCGGAGGACGACGATGAACCGGAGATCGTCGGCACGTCCGCACCGGCGAGTGCTTCCTCGGCCGCGAGCACGAGCCGCCGCCGCACACGTGGGAGCTTGAGTCGCCTCCGTTCTGCCTCTGCAGGTGACTGGCAAGATCAAGTCAACGTCCTACTTGAGATAGAGGAGGCCGACGGTCGGAAGCACCACCGCTTCACCATTGAGAAGTCGCTGATATCTTCGCTGCGATCCGGCGAGTGCGCCCGGCCTCGTCCGTCAAACCAGCCCGCGCTCGAGGAATATCAGAAGCAGATCCTGGAGCTGTTCAAGACGTGGGACTCGGTGCGACCGTCTCATCTGCAGCCGTGGCCCGAACGGGAGCCGCAACCTGTTGACATACCGTCGGGTATGTTGGATGCTGCTATCGTGCCGTGGCGTCTGAGGCTGTTTCTATCGGAGCACGTCGCTCCGGTGCTTCAACAATACGGTGCTCGCGCGGTGGCTTGTGGTGGCGTGCTGATCGGCCTCGCAGCTGTGGCGGTCTATTACGCCACCTCACCGTGGGATTACATACGTGACAGTTTCCCGCAGCCCATCTCCTTCCGTCCCGAAGATCCGCGCTTTGCTCGCTTGTACTTGAACGCCGTCAACATCGACTTCAACCACGCGCAGGCGCTTTGGGAGCGCCTGCACTTCTTCCTCGTGGCCCCGGACTCGTCGACGGTCGGGTACAAGATCTTCTTTGCTAAGGTACGAGAAACTCTCGCCGTTATGGAACGGCTTTTTGATGCTGCTGTGCAAAGCGCTCTCGCAGCCGGGGGTCCACGCCGACCTGGTGCTTGACCCGTTCTTCATGTGGATGCCTGTCTTTGGCGTCATGGAAGTGGCGGTAGGTCCTGGTGAATCTCCCGCAGATGCTGTTCGTCGCGTGGATCTCGCTGAACCCGAACGCGCCTGCTTCTTGTTGAACCACGAGCGTGAGCACCCGATTCACAAGCTCGGCTACTATGGACGCGTGAAGGAGAAGTTCTTCGCCCTGCCGTCCGCGTCTGCCGTCCCCACGACCCGTCCAGGATCAGTGCCTGCTGCACCGACAGTTATATCGAAGGCTTCGAAGAAGAGAACCTCCGTCGCAGAAGCTGCGGTGGCCTCTTCACCTGCAGAGACCCGTTCTTCGTCGGCAGCAGCCAAGCGAGCTCGAGTCAACGACGAAGCTCTCGGTTCCGAGGCCGAAGGGAAGACGGAGGAGTCGGCGACCGAGTCGGCAGGAGCACCTGCTCCCAACACAGCTAAAGACTCGACTTCTTCGGATGCAGGCGGCGGCCCCGGTCCTGATTCAGGCTCCTCCGAGATCTAGCACTGTCAATAGGTCGAGTCGAGTAGGTTTATGGATAACTCGAGCTGCTTAATACATGCACACATCACACTTCACAAACAAGGCGCATACCAGTGTTTCCACCAGCAGCGCCTGTCCCGCGAGCTCCTTCAGGCCAAGTGCCAGCTCGAGCCAGGCGACGGCAGCTGTAGTGGCGACCGGGTCGCCCAGCTACCAACTCCGTGATGCCTCCGCTGACTATCTCGACCTTCAGGCACACGCGGCAAGTCCCCTCGCAGTCCGCACCACCTGCGGACTGTGGCGCTGCCACAGGCAGCTGACTTGGGCAACGACCAAGCCAGCCCGGGCAGTCGCCTCCTGCCGTCGACCTGCGGGCTACTTTGGCGCACATGTGCGTCCGTGTACCCCCGCATGCTGACGGCGTCCTTATTCTTCTTCCACCTCCATAGCAGCAAACCGTCCTTGTGCACGCCGTAGCTGTTCTTCATACTCTTCCAACAGACTTGGTGCATTCATGTCCTGCTCGGCCACCCAATCTGGTTCATCATATCCTAACCACCGTACCAGGTACTCTCGAACCACTCGCCGTCCTCATGTGCAGGTTCGAAGGAGTCTTCTGGCAGCAACGCCTCATCAAAGTCGAGACGTTGATGAGGTGCGACTTCGAGGTCCGTAGCTGGGCGTGGGTCGAAGTCACGCCAGATCTTCAAGCGGCTTACATGCACGACTGGGTGAAGTCGATAATCCGTCCCGTCGACCTGTAGTCTCACCAGGCGAGTGTTGAACCGCTCCAGGACCCGGAAAGATCCGTGCCAACGGTGGGCGAGCTTCCTCGCGTACCCGACTTTGACTTGATCAACGTAGAGCCATACTCGGGTGCCTGCAGTTATTTCTTCGGCACCACCACGTGCGGCCGCGTTAGCCGTATCTCGTCGGGCCTCCATCGCCTCACGCAATAGCCGATTCGCATGTTCTCTCACCTGCTGGTACTTGACCTGGACCTGCGCACGCCACCTACGAGCCTGTACGTTCCCTTGCTCTCCAGTCTCCAGCGGCAGGTTCGTCTCGATCGAAGAGTACGGATCCCATCCGTGCAGCAGATAGAAGTGGGTATCCTGGCGCGTTCTGTCGTAAGCCTTGTTCAACGCGAACACGAGCCGTTCAGCGTATTCATCCCAGTCGCGTTGCTGTGGGTCCGACACATACAGATGCACCGCCCTCATCACCGTTTGGACCATTCTCTCAGTCATCCCGTTGGCTTGCGGACGATAGGCAAGCGTGGCTCGGCTGCGCTGTCCCACAAGGCGATTGAAGGCGCGGAACACTTCAGACATGAAGGAAGGCTCTCTGTCGTGCCTGATGACACGACTTGCTCCGAACCTGCGATAGACGCAACGCTCATACGCAGCAGCCACTTCTTCAGCCTTGCGCGACGGATTCGCACTGACGATCAAATAGCCTGTGTGCTGGTCGATCCAGACCAAAGCTCGGTGTTCCCACGTACTGACTTCGGTAGAGATGGCACGTGATCCATCCCCAGCACCTCAAAAGGCCTGGTGGCCACGATGTCCCCCGGTGACCCGACATTGAGACGCGGCTCTCCTTTTCCTGACTGAGAGTCTGGACAGGCGCTGACGTTGTCGCGCACACTCTGGTACTGTCCACGCCAGAAGGTGTATCGATATACGCGCTCGAACGTCCTCGTCACGCCTTGGTGGCCGCCATTGAGACTCCGGTGGTAGTGATGCAGCAGCTCCTGCTGCAAAGTCGTCGGCACGACCAGCCGCAGACTTATCTCCTTCACACCGCCACGTGCCTTCCGTGCTCCTACAGAGTAGAGCAGTCCGTCCACTTCCTTGAATGACTCGGCACACCTTGCAGCCTCTCTCGCCTCAGCCTCTGACAAGCTCCTGGTCTCACCGCGCAGGTACTGTCGTAACCGCGCCGCCCAACTCTCCTCTTGCTGCGCGCGCTCGATTCGCTCTGCGCGAACCAGTTGAAGTGCGTTGTACGCTGTGTCGTCAGCGGCAGAGTTGTCTTCATCCTGCCGATCTTCGTCGCCATCCTCGCCCGTGGGTACCGCTTCTCCGTCACGTGCGACTGTCGGCTCGGTTGTGGGTGAGTTATCCGCAGATCCTGTCTCGTCTCCTGCACCTGATATCTGGTCACGATCTTCTGATGACGTGACGGCTGCACCTTCCACGTTGGCCTCATCGACCGCCTGCATATCACCCGACTGCCTTGCCACATCTTCACGCCATCGGACCCGCCTGCCGACCCGCCTGCCGGCCTCACTCCTCACGGAGTCCTTCCGAGCGGAGACGTCGCTTGCTCTCCCGCGGTTGTCGACCTCGTCGTCGCAAGCAAGTACGTCGCCGTCGTGTGCTGCAGCACGCTCGTCCTCCCGTCGTCGTGCGGCCCTCGTCATCGCGAACACCGTCGACTGTCGCTCGGCCCGGAGGTCTGCGAAGACCTCGGGGAGCCGATTCAGACGCTAGAGCTCGTGGTGCTCCTGGACAGCGAGTTGCTTCCCGACACACCGCTGCAGGGCGTGGCCAGTGAGAAGGTCGGCTGCCGCGTTGAAGTCTCGCGCGACGTGCAGCAGGTGCACCTTGTCGAACTTGGCGACATTCACGTGCGCCTCAGCGAGCAGCACTTGGAGACCCGGCGTTCGGCATTCGAACTCACCTCGGAACTGCATCAGCGCGACACGTGAGTCGCCGCAGACGATCAGCTCCTTGATGCCGCGGTTGGCAGCCACCTCGAGCCCGCGAATGAGCCCACGGTACTCGGCCTCGTTGACCGGATGGTAAGTGACCATGGACTCAGCAACACGGCCCACTTCTCAAGGCGACCTTGCAGACCCTTCGACTGGTACAACCTAGCGAGTGTCGAGTGCCGCGTAAGAACCGTGACATGACGTCCGGCCAGCAGAGACACACCCCCGGAGAGCACGTGCAGCAACGCCAGCACCTCCAACTCGGCCGCGTGGAACTTCATCTCGTGCTGCTTGAGCACGCGGCTGACGAACTTCACCTGCAGAAGCTGGCCGTCGTGCAGCTGCAGGATCGAGCCAGCGATGGCCCACCCATTCGCGTAAATCGACACGACGAGCTCCTTCTCCGGGTCAAGGTGCTTGAACAGCGGTGCCTGGACCAGCTTCGACTTCAGCATCTCGAAGGACGCTTTCGCTGACGCCAGGTGTCCGGGCTCCCGCATCTCCTTCTCCAGATCCGACTGAGTGACCTCATAGAGGGCCGCGGCGTAGACGCTGAAGTGCTCGATGAAGCGGTGGTAGTAGTTCAGCGATCCTAAGAAAGACTGAATACCCTTCACCGTTCTTGGAAACTCGATATGCGTTAGGTCTTCCAGGTTCTTGGGCTTGGCCTTGATACCCACACCTGAGACTTGATGCCCGAGATAATCGACCTGCCTCATACCGAACTGACTCTTCGCGAGACTGATGGAAAGGCCCCATTCTTCACACGCGTCCATGAGCCGCTTCAACTTCTCGCACATTTCGTCCCAGGTGCGGCCGCCGAAAAGGATGTCGTCAATGTACGACCGGCGACCGATCACTGGCAGGGTGCTTGATCCTGCGGGTTCACCATCCACAAACACGTCCGCCTCGGGCACTTGCAGGTGCGCCGGCGTCAGCTTGAGATACCCATAGAGCGCGTTGTCCGATAGGCGCTGATATATCTGGGGGGCATTCTTGAGCCCGAACGGCATGCGCAACCATTCGAAGAGGCCGAACGGCGTGACGAAGGCAGATACGGCGCGAGCTCGGGCAGTCATCTGGACGACCCAGAACTCGTTCACCATATCCAGCGAGCAGAACCAACGGAGGGCACCGAGATCTCCGAGCAAGTCGTGGACCACTGGCATAGGATACACCATCAGACGCGTTAGAGCGTTCACCACCCGATGATCAATACAGAGTCTGATATCGGTTCCGTTCTTCTTGAGAACGATGACGATAGGTGAAGCCCATGACGAAGTAGACGGTCGAATGAAGCCAGCCTCTAGCAACGCCTTCAGCAGATCGTACAGCTTCTCCGCATGCTCCGGTGGCACCCGTCAGCAGCGCTGAGCGATAGGTTTGGCGTCTCCGACGTCGATATCGCATACGACGCCTTTCGCAGCCGGCGGCCGAGCATTCCCTGGCCCCATCAGGTACTGATGACGCTCCCAGATGATCTGTCGGACGCGGTCGATGTCTTCGCTGCTGACTTCGCCGTCAAGGCCGACCTGGATGTCCTCGATCTTGATCTCCTCGCCCTTCGGCAGCTCTGGGATGACAGCAATCTGCCCTTCGATGGCTCAGCCGAAAGATCTCCACTTTCATGGACGAAGACAGTGTCGTCCAGGTGCGTAGAGGGCTTTGGCACATCATCGGGCCCCTTCGCAGCCACAAACGCAATCGCTGCGCGCGAGAACCACGCTTGGCGTTCTTCCTCGAGCTCTGCTGTCGGAGCAGCAAACGGAGGCCGGATCGAGATGCGTCGTCGGCAGTAGCAGGAGCGGCAACACTAACCGCACTTGCCGAAGGTGCACCAGCACGACGGAGGATGACCGATGGACGCTTGTACGAGGGGCGAACCACGAGAGGCTCCGAACCTTGACGGTCGATCCATGTGCCTTCGGGGGTTCCTCACCTTCTGCCTCGTACACAAGCGATCGCCACTCACGGTAACGACGTGAACCGATCGAGACGAACCCTAACTGCCGTGGCGCTGAACCGGGCGCAAGCCAAATGCCGACAACGGTCTGGGACGGGATGAAGATCGGATACTCGCTGACGTTCGTGATCTTCAGTCGACATGGCTCGCCACGAGCGTTGAACTCGGCGGTTGGCACGCAGTGTTGGCCACGGCCGATCCACAGGCGCTTCCTCGCCTATGCCCGTACCCTCAGGTACTTCGACTGGCCACTCAGGAGCGTCATTTCCTCCTTGACTCGGAGCTGCTCTGCACGATGGCTGTAGAGCGGACGACGGCCTTCAAAGCGCACACGGATCTCGTCAGGCAGCTGGGCAACACCTTCCACCAGGTCCAGACGGACACCAGCGGGCTCCATGAAGTCCATACCGAGGATCGCTTGGGTGTTGCCAAGCCGGCCGACCCAGAGGGAGAACTCATACACCAACTCACCCGCGAGGGTGAGCTTGATGCGAGCTCGTCCTTCCGTGTGATAGGCGGCACCTCCCACGCCAGCACAATCAAGCTGCTCTGAGGTGTCTACTGGGACTCCGAGCTTACGCGCAAAGTCAGAGTCCAGTATCGACACCTCAGCGCCAGAGTCTAGCAAGACCCTGGCATGGCAGTCGTCGATCAGAGCGTTGAAGATGGTCTGGCGGTATTCCTTCTGCACATGGTGCTTCCAGAATCCACGCCGCTCTCCCGGATGCAGGACCAGGCGTTGGATGACCTTCGCCCGATGGAACTCATTGGGAAGTGGTTGAACCATGCAAATACGTGTTTTACGAATAGACTCCACAGGTGTGGTCGACCTACTCATGTATGCATACACATGCACGGTGTCTTCGGAAACACGCCCGTCGCGTAACAGCCCCGCAGCTGTCGGGCGGTTTAGTTTAACCACTTCTCGACCGCTGGCGGCAGAAGTCCGGCGTGGCTTGACGGATCATACCACGCCTTCATCTGGTCAGCGAATCGAGCGAGTTCACACTCTCCCCGTTCGTGCACCTTCGCACACCCCTTGCAGCGCTGAAAGCAGTGCTCGGTCGGACGAACTTTCGCACCGCAAGCTCCGCAGGTGAGGTGGCTCCAGCAGTTGCGATCGCGATGACGGGTCGAGCCGCAGTGCGAGCACGGCACCTGAGCGTCTTGAACCAAGGGCTTCGACTTGACGTCCCTGTCTTGCTTGAGCGCTGCGACTATCTTCACCAGCGCGTCAAGTGCTGTCTCTTCGACACTCGGGTGCGGCTCGTCCGCCAGCACTTCACCATCGCTTGCCTCGAGTTCACTGTCGCTGTCGTCGGCGCTGTCGCTTGCCTCGTCGGCTGCTGAGGTGATGGCGAGTGCGCGTAGCGCGTCGACGGCAATGGGCCTCGCCTTCGAGCCAATCGGCAGCTGCGGCTGGTGGTCACGGTCGCGGAAGTCTCGACCCTCTCGACCGCGGATCCGACCAGGTGCCGGATCGTCACGCCTCAGGCGCTGGTCGACGCGCAGCATCTCCTTCAAGGTCGAGCGGAGCTCAGACTCTTGTTGGAGGCGCAGGGCACCAAGCTGGCGAGCCAAGACCGGGTCCTCACAGGTGTCTATGAAGTGTTGCACATGCGCCACACTGTTCGGACCCGTCGCGTACGCGAGCTTCCCCTCCTGCGCAAGCACATTGAGGCGGTACAGGTAATCGATCGCCTCCTCATTGTGCTTGCGCCGCGCGTCAAATTATTGGCGCTGCGGGCTGATGGCGCCACCGCAGTACTCTTCCTCGAACTCGCGCTGGAGTGAGGGCCAGTCCGTCCGCACAGCTTGCGGGAGCTGCCGGTACCACGTCTTCGCGCGGTCGGCGAGCAACAGTAGGAACTGAATACACGCCTCTTGCGGGGTGATGGCATCTCGGAGAAAAGCCGACCGAGCTGACTCGAGGAAGCCCTTAGCCTTGTACTCGTCGCGGCTCCTGCCGTCAAACGCCTTGACGTCGGAGATGGCGGCTCGGCGAAGACGGGTCGTCGCAAGGACACTTTGGCCGTCGCGCATGCAGTCCTCGTAGATGTCGGCGAGGTAGTCGCTGGTCCCGACACGCAAACCGCTTGCAGTGCTTGACCGTTCGGACTTGACCTCGGGCTTGGACTCTTCCTTGACGGCGTCAGGTGCTAGAGGTGCAGCCGCAGCTTTGGCAGCCGCCTTGAGGTTGGCCATAGCAGCAGTCTTTCTCGCCTCAGCTGCGGCTTGCTTGGCTTCAGCTGCTTGAGCTTCTGCCGCATCTGCACGCTCAGCGAGGGTCTGGAGGTACGTCTCGAGGTTCTTCAACATACCGTCCTTGACGATGACCGATTCGCGCATCTTCACGACCGCTTCCTTCGTCACTCCCATGTACTGCTCAGCGAGTCCTTTGAGTTCCTCCTCGCTGACGAGCCCATCTCGTGACGCAGCCACTGCGCGTTCGACCCTGCGCTGCATCTGATGACGCAGGAACAGGTCGTAGACGGCTTGACCGGCAGTCAGGATCTTCGGTAGGTCAATCGCCAGGATTGACGCTTGGTCGCGGATGGCGACGGAGTATCCGGCCGTGTTGAAGACGCCAACGATTGCGTTCAGGGCCTGCCGGGAGGTCTTCATGGCCGCGAACCCAGGGTCACGTACATCGCTTGCCGGACCCCATCGGCTGACTTCGAGGTGCTTCAGGGCGTCGTGCTTCTGACAAAGCACTTCCAGCATCCGGGCGGGTGACGTCGAGCAGTAGGATCCATCAACGGTGGGACGGAGTTCACCGCTCGGGTTATCGGAGTTTGAGGAGCATTTCCATGCTCGGCAGGCCCGGCACTAAGCGTAGCACCTGGATCGTCGAACATCAAGGTCACTGGTTCGTCTCCCTCCGACTTCCCTTCTTCTTCCAGTTCAGGCGACAAGTTGCGAGCAACGTTGTCACCCGACGCCGACCTGATCACAGCAATCTGTGAGGGCCCACTCTGATCGGCATCTTGATCATCTTGCACGCGACCTTGAGGGAGCCCTCCTCTCAATCGCGCGGGTGACCCTGGCTCAAATGAGCCGACACCGCCTGGGGTCACCTTGTCAGACGGCTTCGGGTGCGATCTATTGGACTTAGCCATGTGACCGCCAGCTCCTGGCATACGCACCACTGTGGTGAAGGCGTGGGGGGCAAAACCTGCCGCTCAGCGAGGGCGGAGCAGGTGCCGCACACGGGCCCACACAGACTCTTTGGGCTGGTCGGTCGCTGCTGACGTTAACACCCCGCTGTCACAGTCGCTGACGGGGTGAACCGCAGGGACTTAGGCTTGAAGTCCGAGGGGTCTTGGCCAACGGGGTCGTGAAGCCCGCTGGTTTGTCGCCTTGGCACAGCACGTGGATCGCTGGTCACGTGCTGCGTGCGACGGGGAAGCGCAGAGCCGATCGTCACCAGAAGCTGGCTGGTGGCCCGGATGCGCGAGGGGACGGGACGCTCCTCGTCCGGCGGTCACAGCACCTGGACTCGATGTCCGGGTCGGTCGTGTTCAGTGCCATCGATTTGATGGATGGCTTCTACCAGATCCTTATGCGCGAGCAGGATGTCCCGCTCACGGCTGTCAGCACGCCGAGTGGAATGCTCTGGGAGTGGTTAGTGATGCCTCATGGTCTCAAGAACGCACCAGCGACCTTCAACAGGATGGTATCGCACGTGCTGCGGCCGTTCCGCAGCTTCGCGCCGAGCTACTTCGACGACATCTTTGTCCACAGCAAGGCCGAGGACGGCAGGGCGCCGGAGGATGTTCACACTGAACATCTTCGCCAAGTGTTCGAAGGATGCGAACACACAAGCTCTACGTGAATCTGAAGAAGTGTGTATTCTTCGCACCGGAAATTCCGGTGCTAGGCTGCTTTGTGAGCAAGGACGGTGTCCGTTCCGATCCTGAGAAGGTCGCCTCGATCTGTGCCTGGCCAGTGCCCAAGGACCAAAAGCAACTCCGGCAGTGGCTGGGGCTCGCAAATTATCTGCACAAGTATACGAAGAATTATGCAGCCCTCGTCCAGCCGCTGTCGCAGCTTCTGCGGAAGGACGTCGAGTGGAAATGGTCCGCTGAGCACCAGCAGGCCTTTGACTCGGTCAAGTCGAGCCTACAAGAAGCGCCGATCTTGGCGCTCCCCGACTACGATCGACCCTTCCACGTCGTTTGCGACGCGAGTGACTATGCTATCGGCTGCGCCCTCATGCAGTTTGATGCTGAGGGCCGTGAGCGAGTGATCAGCTACAGGTCACGGCAGCTGAAGACGGCCGAGCGGAATTACCCGGTCCACGACAAGGAACTCCTTGCCATGAAGTACGCACTCGCCAAGTTCCGAGTGTATCTGCTGGGCGAACAGCAGTTCGCCATCTACTCGGATCATGCGTCGTTGCGAACGACGAAGTCTCCGCACCTGTTCCAACGGATGGCCCGTTGGCTGTCGTTCTTCGCCGAGTACAACTTTGTTGTACACTACAAGCCGAGAAAGAGCAACATCCTTGCGGATGCGCTCTCACGTCGCCCGGACTACGACCCGCGCGCGCCGATCGATGAGTCGTCGGCGCCCCAAGAATGTCCAAGGTGCGTTGAGGAAGGCCTCAATGTAACGGGGTGTGCCCGTTACATGGTACGGACCCATGTCAATGGTGTCCGATAGGAACGTCGTGAACCCATCTGGTTGCGATGTCTCCTGATTGGATAATATCCCACGATATTATCCCGATTTCCCACCAATCACGCTAGGGTCTTGTGATTGAGTGGATGGCAGAAATCCGAGGGCGGATCTGCGAGGTTTTATATACAAAGAGTAGGGTTTTTCTAGGTTTCCTAATCCATAAATTCAGTTTCCCATTTGCCTGATTCAACACAAGTCTCTGTGTTGCGCGCTTCTTACACTGCTCCACAGTGTACGTGACGTAACGAGGTCAGCCTCGTCACACCTGGTAGCACTTCGTAGTCCGCCCAGCGACTATGAATCCCCCTGCGCCGGAAACCCCTGGCGCGCAGGGTCGCCACGCCTCGCGTGAGAACTTCCTCCACTTGAGTGAGCTCGAGTGGCAGGCTGTTCAGCGCATGGCAGCGACGGTGGGCGAAGCCGCCGTCGGCGCCATGCTCCTCTCCCTCTCGCGTGATGAACAGCACGCGAGCATCGCTCAGTTCATCCAGCATGAGCTGAACGAAGCGAGAGGGAGTCTTGCAGCTCTGCGCGAGCAGAGCGCTCAACAAGCAGCGTTGTTGAGACAGCAGCAGTCTGCTGCTGTGGCGGCAGAGCGGCCTCGACGCGTCGAGCCGTTGAAGATCGAGATCTCCAAGTACAAGGCTGACGGTGACAGCCTGTTGCGTTGGTTCGTCGAACTCGACGATTCCATTGAAGCCCGTCGCATCGACGACGATGCGATGCGAGTGACCTACGCCATCTCCAACTTGGCAGGTCGTGCCAAGGTGTGGGCGCTCGGTCTCAAGTTGCACGATCCGTATTGCTTCGGATCGTATGAAGAGTTCAAGGTCAAGATCAAACAAGCGTTTGAGCCGCCTCGAGCCGAGTTCAGGGCTCGCGCTGAGTTCCTGGATCTCAGGCAAGGTAAGCGTGATATTCACGCTTACGCCCAGCACGCACGATACCTCGTGAGTTGCATCGTGGAGAATCCCATCGATGATCAAACGCAGGTTGCTGCGTTTATCAAGGGGCTCGAGGATGGGCCGATCAAGACCCAGATGTTCCGCCTCGAGTTTGATAAACTCGAGGAAGCGATCTCGGTTGCTCGCCAAGAGGACTTCCGCCTGCGACAGGCTTATGTCCATTCTGCTGCTTATCGTCCGTCCAGACGACAAGACTCAAGTGATCCAGAGGCCATGGATCTTTCCGACGCCGAGAGCGAGCAGCGCCCTCGCGTGGACAAACGATTGCAGAAATGCAATCGGTGCCAGAAGACCGGGCATTACGCTTATGAGTGTAATGCTGCGCGCCCAGTGCCTCGCGGCAATGGACGCGGTCGCCACGTGGACAAGAAGGTCCAGTGGTCGGATCAACACGCTGCGAAGAAACAGCAGCGTGATGGTCAACAAAAAAACGGTCAGGGTCAGTAGGGGCGGAGCGCCCTACTGATCCAGTCACGTCAAGAGAGTTTGTGGGACTCTTGACGAAGGCTACTCCCAAAGCACAGTCTCTGTGCTTCGCCACACCTGGTGATGATGAGGTCCTCATCACCTTGGAGCTCGAAGTCGAAGGAACTTCGCCTTCGCTTCGCGCCCTCGTAGACTGTGGGGCGTCGAACAACTTCGTTCGACGACAGTCTATCGAGTCATTGGGGCTCGACGTAGTCGAGCGAGACATTCCTCCGACGAGGATGACGGTGCGCCTTGCAACTGGCGCAACGGTGAAGGTTATGAAACGCGTAGTGGGCCTCCACCACACGCTTGAAGGTAATGAGTACGACGACGACTTTGTCGTACTCGACCTAGATGACAAGTTCGACGTCATTCTAGGCCTGCCATGGCTCCGTTCACACGAGCCATGGATCAGCTGGCGGCATCGATCCGTTACGATGCCCGCCGCTCGGTCATCAGGTGGCCACCTGATGTCGGTTCTGGACCGTCCAGATGCACGTGGACGTGTGGAAGATGAGTGTGATGGCCTCATCAGTCACTCGGTCGTTAGTACGACTGCCCAAGACTACGACAAAGAGTCGACCTTTGTCGTCGAGCCAGCTGCCGGGGTCTGCGTAGAGTCGCAGACAGCGCCGAAGACTTCTCGTGCGAGTGAGTCGCACGAGTCAAGTGAGGAAGATCCTCGTGCGAATGAGTCGCACGAGCCAAGAAGACAGTGCTTGCCACAGGGGCAGCACTATGAGAGGAAGGCCTCGACGTCTGCCGCAAGGAGGCAACGTCGACTCTCCGCCTCGACTAGAACGTCGAGCGATGGAGATCTCGCTGCAGTTGCGCAACTGCAGCTCGAGGGGTCTGCGCGCATAAGGCCGCAGGAAGAATCTGAGACGATCAACGTCTTAGTCAATGACGGCACGAGAGTGGGTGCATCCACTCTCGAGGTCGTTGCGCCTCCGAAGTCAACTTCGGAGATCACCGCACTGCCTACGCTCGAACCCAAGCGGTTCTTGCGAGATCTGCGCCAAGGAACGATTGCGCAGATCTGTATTCTCGTCGCGGAGGACGAATGTGTGACCGATATCCGGTCGGCAGTGGTGTTTGCTGAGAAGGAACGGCTTCTCAGCAGCTCATCGATGGACGAGAGTGTCCTCGATGAGAAGACTCGGATTGAGCGGTACTCGGCTCAATCCTGGGAGTCGCTCAAGGGAAATCCTCTCTACAAGGATTTGGTCGAATTCGCGGATGTGTTCCCCGAATCCGTGCCGTGCGAATTGCCGAAGGACAAAGGCATTCGGCACGAGATCGACCTGAAGCCAGGTTCGAAGTACTGTGTCATGAAGCAGTGGCCACTGCCTCGTGAACAGGTCGAAGCGATCGACAAGTTCTTCGCAGAACGTCTCGCTGCTGGCCATGTGAGGGAGTCTACCTCCCCTCACAGCTCTCCGACCTTCTGTGTGCGCAAGGCAACAGGAGGGTGGCGGATTGTGCACGCGTTCAACAAGTTGAACGCGGCGACGATACCGGCGCAGACGCCGATACCGAGGAAGGACGTCATCATCGACGGGATGGCGAAGAGCACCATCTTCTCGTCGATGGATATGATGGACGGATTCTATCAGATCTTGATGCGTGAACGGGATATTCCGTTCACGGCCGTCAGCACCCCAAGCGGAATGCTCTGGGAGTGGTTGGTGATGCCTCAGGGCCTCAGCAACGCACCAGCCACATTCAATAGATGCGTCTCGCATCTATTGCGCCCAGTGCGAGCCTTCGCACCAAGTTACTTCGACGATGTCTTCGTTCATAGCCGAGCTATGGACGGGAAGACTGATCTGGAGGTTCACAGACTCCACATCAGAGAGGTTCTCACACTTATGCGAGAGCATAAGCTGTACGCGAACCTGAAGAAGTGTATCTTCGCGGCCAGCGAGATACCCGTTCTTGGGTGTATAGTCGGCAAGAACGGCGTGCGCCCTGATCCCGAGAAGATCAGAGCGATCAAGGAGTGGCCGACGCCACTCGACGTCAAGGGACTGCGCAAGTTCCTTGGCCTCGCAGCGTACTTGCACAAGTACTCGCGCAACTACGCCGAGATGACTGTTCCTCTTTCTCGATTACTCAAGAAAGACACCAAGTGGACTTGGAACGCTGAGTGTCAGCGTTCCTTCGAAGGCATCAAGCAAAGCTTGATTGAATCGCCAGTTCTGGCGATCGCGGACCAGGACAAACCATTTCACGTGGTTTGTGACGCAAGCGACTTTGCCATCGGCGCAGCGCTGATGCAGTTCGACGACGACGGCGCTGAGCGCGTCGTCTGTTACCAGTCGCGTCAGCTGCAACCAGCTGAGCGTAATTATCCAGTGCATGACAGTAGCTCCTTGCCATGAAGTATGCACTGGCCAAGTTCCGCGTCTATCTGCTTGGAGATAGACCGTTCAAGGTCTTCACAGACCATGCGTCCTTGCGCACGGCTGTGAACAGCCCATACCTCTCGCAGCGCATGGCGAGGTGGCTGTCTTTCTTCGCGGAGTATAACTTCTCCGTCGAGTACAAGCCCGGACGACTCAACGTCGTCGCGGATGCTCTGTCCCGTCGGCCAGACTTTGAGCCGACGGTCGTCGCCCAAGATTCCCTGAATGCAGCGAGTGCGTTCAGCTCCAGTGTTCCGTCGTCGACCCTGCTCGACGACATTCGTGCTGCAAATGCACACGACCCCGAGGTCGTGCGCTTGATGGCCTACCTTGCGGAGCCATCGCCGCAAGCGTTGAAGAGCTTGCCGGCTTCGTATCGATCGAAGGTTCATCGATACACGCAGCGGAACGGCCTGCTGTTCTACAGCGCCGTTGCCGACGACACTCCGCGTGTCGTCGTGCCAGGAGATCATGATCTGCGCCTGCGGATCATGTACGAGTACCACGATGCTCCCATGAGCGGACATCGTGGACGTGAGAAGACATATCTCACGTTGAGTCGCGACTTTTATTGGCCTCGCCAATTCAAGTTCGTGCGCAAGTACGTCCGTGCTTGCGAGGTTTGCCAGCGAGTAAGTCAGGACCTTCACTTCGCGCGCCGCTACAGTCTCTGCCTGTACCGACAGAGTGCTGGGAGTCCGTCTCCATGGACTTCATCTTCGGGTTTCCCGAAGATGAACAGAAGAACAACGGGATCCTCGTGTTCGTGGATCGTTTCAGCAAGATGGTGCATCTTGCTGCAGTTCCAGAGACGATCACAGCCGAAGGCTGCGCTCGCGTCTTCGTCGACACGGTGTTTCGACACCATGGTCTGCCACGAGAGCTCGTGTCAGATCGAGACCCACGGTTCACCGCGGAGTTCTGGCGCGCCGTGTTCCGTTCCCTCGGAACACGAATCAAGATGTCGACCTCTGACCACCCTGAGACCGATGGTCAGACAGAGCGCGCGAACCGCGTGATCGAAGAGATTCTTCGAGGCTACGTCCACTCGTTCTCGAGTTGGAGTGAGTTTTTGCCGATGGTCGAATTCGCCATCAACAACTCCGTGCATGCATCGACGACGCATACACCGTTCTACGTGAATGGCCTCCGCCATCCACGTATTCCAACCCTTTTGGAGAGTGAGTCTCCTTCAGGGGAGGGAGGAACTCGCTCGAGCGAGCTCCCGGACCGCTCTCGCTCCTCGGAGATCGACGTAATGGTCGATCCTCCGACCGATGACGCTCCAGTTATCGGTCGCGCTCGTGTGAACGACGACGACGACGACGACGACGACGACGACGATGAAGCCGACGACGCGCTCGAAGTCGATGATGACGACTTCGACGGCGACGAGAGCGATGGCGCTCTCGTCGAAGAAGAGATGGACGTCTCAGCAGCGCGCACGTCGCGCGCTGCTGCCAAGCAAACAGAGTCAGCAGAGGACTTCCTGCTGAAGCGCCAAGCGGTTGTCCGCTTTGTACAGGACTCGATCGCCCACGCGGTCGATCGACAGAAGATGAACGCAGACAAGAATGGAAGAGGAAACACTCTTTCATTTAATGAAGGTGACTTAGTGTTGTTATCAACGACTACACTACCTACACATGCAGTTACCAACGTCGGTAGCAACAAGTTGCTACCGAAGTTCCGTTCCGCGTGCTCCGCCGCATGGGGCGCGCGTATACGCTTGAGCTTCCTCGTAGGATGCGGACGCATCCTACGTTCTACGTTGGTCGCCTTCGTCCGTACCATCAGTACGACGGCGCTTCCGAGCAATCGGAATCACCGAGCGCTCGAGAGTCCCAAGGAGAAGCTTGTACTCCCGGACAAGCGTGTTCAACTCCGATTGAACACGATCGTGCGAGCCCCGCAGCGTCGCCAGCTGCGCCTCCAGTCGCACTCTCTGCGACCGCTCCTCCGCAAGGTCTGCGCGGAGTCGCTCCTGCGCAAGCTGGAGCCGAAGATCGTCCGAGTCGTCGCGACGAGCCGAGTACGACTCGTCGCGTTGAGGATACGTCGGCGCGGCCGGTGGATAATGTCTTCCCACCGTCGCCGCCCCCACTGGTTGACTCCAGTGGTGCTGAGCGCTGGATCGTTGAGCGCCTGCGGAATCATAGGGATCAGCAGGGCGGTAATCGAACGAAGTATCTCGTTCGATGGCGCGGCTATCCGCCATCTGCAGATAGCTGGGAGCCGCGCGAGGCTCTCCTCGAAGATGTTCCGGGTCTCGTCGCTCAGTACGACGAGATCCACCCGCTGCGTAAGGCAGCGAGGAAGCAGCACGCTCCTCGCTCGCGCGGCGGCGCTCGTAGATTTGCTCGAGGCCTGTAATGGCCTCGAGGAGGTCGGCAGGGATCCGACCTCTCCACCCTTCGCTGAGGTATTCCTCGCGAGTGACGCGGTCAGCGTCAGGTGGACAGTGTGGGCAGGCTCCTCCCCACACGAAACAAGGCAAGCCATTACGGCGCGAGCGCCGGTGGACGCGCATTCGTCCACCAGTTTCGGAGAACCCTTCGAACTTCTCTTGTTGCGACTTGAGCGCAACGAGCCAGGTCTTCATGCCTCCCTTGACCTTGACGTTGTCAAGGAATTGATTCCATCCCTGGATCAACGCAGGGAGGTCGCGATCAGTTGGTCTATCGTTGTGACGATAGAAACGCCGTTCGAAAAAGCATTCGATTAAAAATCGACGGCGCATCTCGCGGTCGCGATAGTGGCGCGCGACGTACGGATCGTCTTCGAGCCAACCGCAGTCGAAGAGATCGTACGTCCGCAAGGGATCGTGCGCACCACTCCATCGGCTGATGTCGTAAGCCGATGGAAGCCAGGGTGTGACTTCTGGCGCCGAGGATCTCAAGGCTCGATCCTCGGACTCTTGAGTCGCGTAGGTGATGATCACCTCACGATCACGCCGATCGTGAGGGCTGGGATCTTCCGCGACCTCCCCATCCTCCTTTATCTGCTTGTCCGCCTCGCTGTACGGCGCCGAGTAGCTGTTCGGCGACCGCTCGGACGACGAGCAGCTGAACAATGGCGATTCTTCGAAAGGACCGCGCGCGGCACGATCCTCCGACTTGGCTCCTTCCTCGCCGTCGCTCTCGTCGTAATCGACGAGCTCCGACAGCGTCGGCGATCGCTCTGGAGGCGCGGCTCTGCGTGCTGCGACGATCAACGTCGCAGCGCTCGCCGGCGCCTTCATCTCTTCGTCGCCGTCGGCCTCGACGTCGCAGCGCATCTCGGCGTCGACCGACGGGTCTTCAGTCGTCTTGGACGACGGTGGATGACCACCGTCGTTGTTCGCGGAGTCTTCAAGCGGCTCGGTCGAGGTGGCGCCCTCGCCGGCCGACGAGTTGTCTTCGACCGCTGCGCTAGTGCGCGCAGCGGCATCCTCGCTCGCCTGAGCCGCGCTCATGGCGCGCACTGCCATTGCAGCGCGGTAGTCGGCGGCGCTGATGGTCTTCTTCGCGTCCATTCTCCGAATGGACCGCGACATTGAAGGCGCTGATCGGTGACGATCAACGCCGCGGCTCGCGACTCGCCGTTGGACCAACTGACCAACAAGTGCTCCCTGTCGCAAGTCGTTCAATGCGACTTTCGTCTTGAGGGGAGGGTGATATAACGGGGTGTGCCCGTTACATGGTACGGACCCATGTCAATGGTGTCCGATAGGAACGTCGTGAACCCATCTGGTTGCGATGTCTCCTGATTGGATAATATCCCACGATATTATCCCGATTTCCCACCAATCACGCTAGGGTCTTGTGATTGAGTGGATGGCAGAAATCCGAGGGCGGATCTGCGAGGTTTTATATACAAAGAGTAGGGTTTTTCTAGGTTTCCTAATCCATAAATTCAGTTTCCCATTTGCCCAACCCAACACAAGTCCCTGTGTTGCGCGCTTCTTACACTGCTCCACAGTGTACGTGACGTAACGAGGTCAGCCTCGTTACAGGCACATCCTCGCCTACACTCTCGTCTGCAGCCGCTTGTACCGAGAACGTCTCCAACAGGGCACGGTACTCATCTGGGAGCGGAGCGGGATATGACGAGCGGAGTAGTCGCTGTCGGATCTCAGCACGATCAGCTACAGTCATGCCGGCGAGCACAGCGATGTCGTCTGCAGCTGGGAGAGCTGGATCTACAACGCCAGCTCCAGCCGATCGGATGCGGTCGCGAAGTTGAGTCAACGCGTCTTGTGTAGAAGTGAACGGAAGCTGCTCGGCTGCGAGATCCGAGAGGATCGACGACAGCGGCTGAGAGAGAGGCGGGGACGACCGAAAACTGTCGCCAGCCACGGTGTGGAGCAAGGTCTCGATCGCCACGCCGCGACGGTCATAGGCGAGGAGCAGAGGACCGAGAACCGCCTCATACTCGCGGGCCATCCTGTCATACACGTGAAAGCCGGTCATAGAAGTCCGAAGCGTCGATGGAGACGAGGTGATGAGCTGCCTGAGCCCCTCCGGCTCCCCGAGCTGCGCCAGCTCACGCAGGTCGTCGGGGGCGCCGATCTCGGCAAACTCGGCGACGGCAGTGGTCAGCTCATCGTTCTGGGACGTCGAGTGCGCAACCTCCTTCTGCGACTCGTCCAGCTGAGCCTTCAGGTCCTCGATCTCGGTCGCGGTCGCCAGATCTCCGGCTGCGTTGGCGCGCCGAGCGTCCAGCTCCTTGCGAAGCGCCTCGAGCTCCTGGCGACAGCCTGCTAGCTCAACGCATAAGGCGTTACGTTCGTCGCGGGCCTGGCGCAGCTACGTGAACAATGCGGGAAGAGCCATTAACCCTACGAAGGCGGATCACGACGACGCGATGTGAACATACCTCATCCAGATCTTGTCCAGACGTATGACTAAGGTCGGCAGCTGCCGACTCAGTCGCCGCACCCAGACGCTCGAGAGCAGATAGGTTCTTCGCAGTCGGCTTCTGTAGCGCCTTGCGCACGACCACGAGCGCGCGCTGAACGATCCCACCGTGTCGGACACAGTCGAACTCTTGGGGGGTGCGCGGGAGCGCGTCTCGAATCATGTTGACGACGTACCGCAGGTCCTCGGCCATGCGACCGGGATCCTCCAGCCAAGGGTGACCAGGCGCGCCATCGTCGGACGCAGACATCGGCGGAACAAGGAGATTGCACAAATGATGGAGGCTGCGCCGCAGCTGAACGACACGTGAATGAAGGCACCTCAGCCACTTCCTGGAAAGGCTCCAACTGACTGATCGATTGCGACGACCAGATCAGTGGGAGGAGGCGCTGTGGTGAAGCGGCTTGAGGTTTTGAGGTGCGTCCAGACTTGACGCACCTCCCTCAACATTCGGTCGACATCAAGACCATCCATCCTTCGGCAACGGCAAGATGGACGGTAGCGAGCCCCGCACGCCGAGTTCGTCACATCTACGACGTCCCCAGATGCGTACGCATGAGACGGACGTGACGGTTATGTCCCAGCACCTGAGACGTGACCCAGAGGCTGGATCGTCGTTGAGGCCCTGAGCGGTCTGATACAGTAGGAACATATCTGAGGAGACTGAGTAGTATCAGACTCAGTAGGTGGGTGATCGGTACCTGATTACGTAGCTGGGTGATTACCTGGTGCCAGTGCAGAGACAGGGCAGGTGCGGTATAGGGTAGGCAGTCACGTAGGCATCTGACTCTCTGGGTCAGGTATTCGGTTGTTGGAAAATAAAACTCTGGAATTTGCTGCCAAGCACTCAAGCCCCTCAAGTAAGGACTTCGAGTCCAGAAGTCACAAGACCCGTCGCGGCAGGAGGCGACGCTAAAACCTCCGGGTGCGTCTCGACAAGGCGCACCTGACGACCGTATTCCGACCGAAGCGCGTGTGGCTGCTGCTGCCCACGCGTATCGAGAGACCGAAGAGCAGGGGAAGACCAGCACCAGGTGCTGTGACCGCCGGACGAGGAGCGTCCCGTCCCCTCGCGCATCCGGGCCACCAGCCAGCTTCTGGTGACGATCGGCTCTGCGCTTCCCCGTCGCACGCAGCACGTGACCAGCGATCCACGTGCTGTGCCAAGGCGACAAACCAGCGGGCTTCACGACCCCGTTGGCCAAGACCCCTCGGACTTCAAGCCTAAGTCCCTGCGGTTCACCCCGTCAGCGACTGTGACAGCGGGGTGTTAACGTCAGCAGCGACCGACCAGCCCAAAGAGTCTGTGTGGGCCCGTGTGCGGCACCTGCTCCGCCCTCGCTGAGCGGCAGGTTTTGCCCCCCCCCCCCCCCCCCCCCCCCCCCCCCCCCCCCCCCCCCGCCCCCACGCCTTCACCACAGGAGATGATCTGCTGCTGCAGTCACTGTAGGTTTCAGGGTTCAGATAGAAGGACATCTGAGCAGATCCGCACGCAAAACTGAGTCCAGACTCTCAAAACCAAAACTGAGTCCAGATCTGATCGATTTTGAAGGCGGGGAGGGGGGGGGGGGGGGGGGGGGGGGGGGGGGGGGCGAGATCGGTCCAAAGTAGATAAAGTCGTATTCGTGTGACAGTGTTGCAATTCACAGCGGCCGCGTCCGACAAACGTCGTACGACTTCCCCCAACTGACAATGAACGTCACTGAAATAGACTGGACAATGATGAAACGACCAACAATCAGCCTGTTGGGAGACTTTGTCTGACAATTCGCAGACGCCAAACGCTGTCCAGATCGCAGTAGGATGTCGAAGGTCAGTGCCGCCGAGGTCCGTGCCTCATGCATTAGTGCATCCACCGTACACGAAGGGCGTATGAGAGCAACTTGAATATCATCAGCAAGCGGATCAAAAAGCCACTACCCAACCCGCAGCTCTTCTTCGATACCAGCGGCAGCATCAACGTGAGTGTCTTCACACCCTAGCACTTCGAAGACTTCTTGCTAGACCGATTCAACGACCCTACAAATCAGGTCAAAACGACCACACTGAGCGGGTACCGCAGCGCGTTGAAGGATCTCTACGAGAGTGACAGTGCTAGACGAATCATGGATGAAGCCAACCGGCATTCCACCGCACGTTGTCCTGTACAACCAACAACAAAGGACTCAAGAGTCTGTTGAGCGTCTATCAAGCATCGTACTGGCGGATATGTCCGAACTCATCGAGGAGAAGGGTGTGTGTGCTGGCAACATCACACATAGCCTCCTCAAAGAAACAATCAGAGACCCGATCAGGGACATCACCACACCATCGGACGCCAATTTACCTCCACAGTCATCGCCACCGGCTGACTATCTGCTACACTCCTGGGGCAGCAAGCTCCACGCTCTCCCAGAGGACTTCGACTTCCCACGAGTCGACACGTTCGCCGCATCGCAGCTCTGGTGGTTTGGCAACAAGGCTCTCAAACAACTGCCCTACAAAGCGATCTGTACTGTGAATCTGTCCACGCGCAAGAAGCAACAAGCAAATCATCGATGCCCTTTACCAGCGCGCAAGGCTGCTGGCAGATGCACTCGGAATCGACAGCTGGATCCACCATTATCGAACGCACAACAAGATGGCGATGCTATGCCAACTCGGCAATGGACTCTCACGCCAGCGCTCAAGTTCTCCACCCAATCCCACAGGGCGGCCACTCCGACCTTCCCCATCTGCTCTCTAACGATCTACTTCCGTGGTGGACTTCCTCCCCACCGCGTTGAGCAACCGTAGGTCTTGCACGTACTGCATGTAGCTATTAGGAATCACACAGTTGATCTCAATAGACTTCACTTCGAAACGAAGCATATCATCGAGTGTGTGGAAGAAGCCACAGCGCGGCCAATGCCACAAAAGCCAACGGAGGAAGAGGCTGATGGGCTGTATGGCATTGCGAAGGGAATCCTCCCGATCGAGCCAGCAACAGAGAAGTCGTGCAAGCGACGCTCGACTTAACTGCGCATGGTGACGGCGCTCCGGCTTGTTCGTTATCCGTATAAGCCAAACGCCGCCAAGTGGCTGAATCATGCGAAAGCGGCCTACTTTTAGCCAATAGTCATTCAGTACGACAACTGTCAGACGAATGCTCAACACAATTGATCGAAAGTCACAATACAGATTCGGACGAAATGTTATGACACCGAGGTTTTGAGGTTGAAATATTTGCGCCCCGGTAGCGGGCCGGACAAAAAGGTATGACAGAATATTTAAACCAATCAGAGGGATGTAGCCAACTCTGAATGTCATTGCCAGCAGTTTGTCAAGTGGGTCAGTCGACGGACACGCAAGGCACATCATTTGGTCATGATGACGTGGGTTCGAATCCCGTCGCTGCTGTACTATGAAAAAGTCAAGGGAGCCCGATCCATCGTCGCCGTCTTGACCGGATGCAGGGCTCTCGGGAGCCTGGTCGCTCACGCCCCACGAGAGAAGCGTCGGAGCTGGTCTTCGGTGTCCATGACCAAAATGACTGCAGGCTCGGGCTGTGGTGGTCCACACCTACATGCACCGGTGATGTTTGGTTAAAAAATCTTGTATAGTGAGAAAAACCTCGGGCTTGGTTTTATGGACCGAGAGGCGGTCAGCTAACCCTAGCTCGCTGTCATAACATTTCGTCCGAATCTGTAGTTGAACTCAGTAGACTTTCACTTGAGTGTGAGTTTTTTTTTTTTTGTTTCGAAGTGAAGTCTATTGAGATCAACTTCACTTGTGTGTATCATTATCAGACCTTTATGGGATCAGACTGGCTGATCGGGTGGCTCTGTGGGACAGATGTCATCATTTTTTCCACTGATCGGTTTTGTTGATTGCTATTGTGTGGCTCGGCGTTCAGTGTTTTGAGCAATCAACAGGATTTTGTGTACCTCGCATCCCACAGACAAAGATGGAGACGTCTGAGGCACTAAGTGTACGGGAACGTGTCGCACTCATTCGCGCGAACACGATATCAGCAACTTCACGTCGCTCGTATCGCGCGACGTGGTCGGCTTTAGTCCAGTGGATGCTCCAGCACAAGCGCAACCTCATCCCGATACCATTTGTGGAGCAGCTTCACGACCCCAGTCGCACGCGCAAAGCTATCCTCGCTGCGATCGACGCTGACGTTGACCACACCCGACCTCCGTTGGATTTCGAGCGGCTGCAAGCAGCAGACTTTGTGGAGTGGCTCCTGACCCTGCGCAAACGCGACGGAAAGCCCCCCGGCTTCTCAACGTTCAATAACCACCGGGCGGCGCTGTTCAATCTCTTTCGAGAGTATCGCTGTCTGATGAGCAATGAGCTCCAGACCGAGCTGACTACGTACTTTCGAGGCCTCAAGCGTAGTACCGCCGAGCAAGCAGCGAATGGCGACGTTGCCGTCAAGGTCGGGAAGGATCCACTCTCGCTGGAGATGTATGAGTTCATCTGCACGCAGATGTTGAAGTCCAGCTCCAAGGACATGGTGTTCGCACATGCTTTTCTTGTGATCTCGTGGAATCTCATGTGCAGGTCTGCAAACACAGTGGGCATCATGACAAGCCACATCGAGTGGCGGGACGATTCTTTCTGTGTGTTTTTTGCGCACATGAAGAACGATCAAACCGGTTCCAGACCAAGAGATCCTCGTCACATTTACGCGAACCCCCTACGACCAAGTATCTGTCCGCTCTTGGCGCTGGGGATCTATTGGGCTGTGTTTGCAGTGGACCAAGACCGCTTGTTCCCGGGATCGGCACAATACGACCGATTCCGCAAGCTACTGCACGCTTTCCTCGAAGAAGACGCAGTGAAGGCAGAGTTGTTCCGACGTGGCGTCGATTCAAACGACATCGGCACTCACTCAATCCGCAAAGGCTCGGCGACGTACTGCTCATCCGGTTCAACTGCTTGTCCATCCTCCACAGCGGTCCATCTTCGTGCTGGTTGGTCTCTCGGTGGTGTACAAAACACATATCTTCGCTATCAGGGCGCTGGCGACATGCATGTTGGTCGCACGGTGTCCGGTCTTCCACCAAACAGCGAGCTCTTTGCATCCCTCCCACCCCGTTTCGACTACAACGACGAACTCGTCAAGCTCGGCATCAAGACCGCGTTTGGTGATGTTCCGTTGAACCTTCGATTTGTCTGCGAGCACGCACTCGCGGCGCTTGCGTACCACTCCGACTATCTGATCGCAACACTACCCGCCGCTCACCCCTTGTTCCAAACCCCGATCTTCCAGACAGGCGATCGCCTCAAGCAACTTCGCGACCGCGTGCGTGTCGGCATCGCCTCCGATGATCCAACACAGATTGCTTCTGGTGTGCCTCCTCACTGTGCCATGCTCGGTCGTCTACGGTCTGTGGAGCAGGAACTACAGGCACTACGATCCACCGTTGTTGAACAAGTCGTGGAAGGTGTTGTAAGTGCCATCGACGGGCAATCGCACTCGTCAGCAGCAGCAGTCAAGCGCGCCATCATCGCATCGTTCCAAGAGCTCGGTCTCGTGGGCCTGGTTGAACAAGTGCGAGTCGGCTGCCAGCCTGACACGCAGTCCTCTCCAACGCCCGACGAATCGACGATCTTTTTGTATACGTGGGGAGGCAGGTACAGACGTCTCCCCGAGGACTGTCAGCTCCACGACGGAACTCCTCGACAGATGTGGGTGTTGTGGACTTGCGGTGGCACAAAGCCAAGCGTCCCACCACTACGTCATGTCCAACCGAGCGACCTGAGCTCAGCCAACTCGAGGAAGCGACTTAGTGATCTGCAATTCCTGATGAGCCGTCTCGAGAGTGCTGCACGAGGACATCCTGCCTGGAGTGCACGCAACGTGGATGTTGAGACCGCTTGTCGTGTTTACGACGAAGTTTCTGAAACGATTGCACTCTCAGATTTGACAGGAAAGCAACGCAAACGTCGGCACTCCCAGCTCGGTTGGCGTACAGTCGTCAACGAGTTGCGAAAGCGTCAACGTCAGGTGCATGACAACCAGTAGGTAGTCAACAAAATACAAGTACCGGTGTAGGTTGAACAGTGTAACCATACATAACCGGTTACATTTACGGTGTTCCCACTCCGTCCCACAAAGTCCTTCCAACAGTCATCATCATCGTCATCATTACCATTATGTTCACTTACGTAGTACTCATCTTGCCAACCTCGTCGCTGTTGCACCCATGCTGAGCCAGTCTCTTATTTGCGAGACTATGCAATACGATGAGGACGCAAGTGACTTCAGACACTTCGAGTTCAGTGACGAATAAAGGCTAATCGGTATGGCCTGATTCCACACAAGAATATATCGAAAACAGCTCAGTAACGTACTGTATCCTTTAGCTGAGCGATGAACACCCCGCTCCGAGGTGGATAAGCAAGTGATCGTACGCAAACGACGCTATTCTCTGCTTTACACGAAGTTCTGACTATAGTTTAGTTGCGTCTTCCCCGGGATTTCCGAAGCGGCGGAAGACGCTGTGGCCGTCGCAAGCATGGCTTCGCGTCGCTCCTTGAGAGCGACAGCCTCCAGCATCAATTCGTGCTCACCCTTCTGAGCGTGCCATACGGAGACGCCACTCATGAAAAGCACGAAGCAAGCAAGACTGGCGGCGACACTGAATGGAGGGCCATAACCGTCCATCGTACTTGTTCCTGTACTGGTGGCTGCTCCTGGGTCACCCACAACAGTCGTGCATCGAGGACCTCCCCATGCCTTCTCGTTGCTGCACACACACCGCTGATTTACACATGTTCCCGTTACTAGTCGGACGTACTGGAGGTCGCCTGTAGCGAGGACAGTGCAGTCGTCATGCACGGTGCAGAATGCCCCCCCTGCTACGTCAATCGCCAAATTCGTGTAATCTTGATACTCCTCGATATGCCCCTTAATCCATTCCTTGGTTGGATGTGAAGGAGGGTCACAGCCAAGCTGCATATAGTTGTCAGGTTCGAGATCATCACCCATATCCTGGTATAGTCGGATATAATCAATCTTCATGTACATGGGGAATTCATCGCAAATCTTGTTCGTGATAGGATCTTTTCCATCCCCACGACATGGCTTCCCCGGATTGGGAGGCGTGGCTCCCCACGAAGTCGAAAGTGCAACGTTGAAGATGATGTACATGGGCTCTTCGATCATGATCTTCTGTGGGTTCGACTTCTTTGCGTCTTGAGGAACATCCAATACGGATTGTGCAGGTACCTCAAAGAGCGGATGACCGTCGAGATTCCATCGCACGTATCCATTTTTCCCCGTGACCCACTCAACCTGGTAAACAAGGTAATCGGTGTAAGCTCCAACATGCAGCGGCCAATTCGAGGAGATGGCGTCCATCTGGTAGTTGAACGTTTTCATGGCGTTTGAGATCGGTCGCGAGTCTGGACGAGGATCTTTACACAGCTCCGGTATAGGCGTTCATGATGGGGAAGCAAGTGCCGTTGTAGTTGATCCCCCAGTGAGTTTTACCCTTTCCATCAACTAAACCGAGGTCGGCATATGGGTCTTTGGAGCCTGCGCAGTTGTCAGGCGTACATACGTTCTCGACGATACCCGCCTTGACAGTGCTCGCCACTGTCTCGTAGTCTTGTTTCAGTTTCGGGTCAGGAGTGCAGAACGGGTTGGCCTGGTAACGGAGACCTTGGTACCAGGATTTGTGACCACGCTTGTTGTAGAGTGCACTGGGTGCACCAGGGTGGTTGGCACCTGGAGTCTTGCATGTGCCAGTATAGAGACAGAACGGCATGTCTCCTTTGGATGTATCAACAGGGAAGAGCCGATACTGAGTTGGCATTCCTGGCGCAATCTGCACTGAAGATGAGACTGAATCGCCTCCGCCCTCCACGAGATCGATTTCCGGGGCCCCTCGACCTTGATTGGGATGCAGACCGTAGCCAGGGTTCGAGTCACATGCCGAGATACGCTGGAAGGATGGATCAAGCTCATCTGGATCACACCGGTTGTAGGAGAACGGCCACATGCGGTTTGTTGACGCACTGAAGATAGCTCGTCCGAGGTTTCCCATCATCCAGATCCCTGGCCACGTTGGATAGTATCGAAGGTTCTTAGCCCAACCCCCGTTACCCTTCTCAAGGTCAGGATTCCCGGACTTCTTTCTCACAGCGCCCGGCAGCTGCGCTCGCACTTCGAGCATGCCACCTTGAAAGCAGAACTTATTCCACGACTGGACCATCGCCGCGCGATACTGGAACTCAACCTTTTGGAACTGCGGCGGATCGAGGTACATATTGTACACCGTGATTGTGTTCGGATCATCAATAACTTTGATATAGTAGTAGCAAGTGCCGTCGTCATCGCAGGCAGTCGATGTCATATTGTGGGAGTATAGCTCCTTCGCGCCGTTGACACCGTCGGGCTTCTCAAGCGACGTCCACATGTGGTCTTTGCCGGGGCGGAAATCGCGATCGGGGACATTGAACTCGTCACTCATTGTAAGCTCCCATGGTCTGCGTCTCGAGCTGATGTATACGTGGCGATCTTGAGGTGTGGCGGGGTCAACCCACGCCCGGATTCCTGATTTGGCTGGATACTCTTTGCGCACATCTTGGTTGTTCCCGGTTCCTTTGGTCGAGTTGGTCTGAGCTGAAACCGAGACCGTACAGCAAGCAACGACCGCCGCGACGTAGTTTAATAGTCTCGCCATCTTCGCGTGTGGCCGACGAGTTGGAAGATGTTGAATGGGATCTCGAAGATGGCTCCGCCACATTTTACGGAATCGTCGCGTCGTCTCTAAACCTGGGTGAACTGATTAATGGTGCGGTGTGGCAATCTGAGACACGGGGGAAGCATGATTTTGGTTGGCAATGCCACAGGGTTTCCCGGTGGCTGCAGAGGAGCCTCCTCCCTTACCTCGAAGAAGACGGTCCTATGCCGCATTGCCGCGGTACAACAACACACAGCAATAGAGGTTCACCAGCTGCGAGTGCTGACGACTAACAATTTGATTAAAGCGTACTCGTGAAAGGGACAGGACGTCATGCTAGAACAACAAAGCGGCACCTTTGTCGGGGTGAATCTGGATTGTTTCTTAACTGCGCGAACCAGATGAGAGACCACAAAAAAGAAGACGAAAGGTTGCACTGTCCTCACAGTCTATGAGCATCCAGTGCAACAATCTGAACTCTGGGTAGCTTCGCATGCTGCGACCGGGATTGAGTACCATCTGTATAAGCAGACAGAGTAACTCGCGGTGGACGAGAGGACGAAAAACGCAGGACTCTCCGCTTTTGTAAGTTGTTTTGGGTCTTACAAGTTAATTGGCCATTGCGATCCCTCGAAATGGATACAGACAGTCTCCGCTGGGGAGACAGGAAAGAATGCACTAACACAATTGGGGTAAGCTCCATCGAACCCGCGTCGAAGAGCCGATCAGGAAAAAAAAAATCCTCCAGTGGCTTAGCCCCTCGGGTCTTGATTTGAACTGGCCCATCAATTTGTAACATTTTAGGATAGAACGCTGATTTAGCTTTTAAGAAGGCTTCTGGGAATCGGTCCAGTTCCTAGTTTCTTGAAGTAACACCCAGAGTCCTGTGGTGTAGTCTTGGGTTTCAAAACGGAGGTGAACTCTACTCCCGACACAGAAATTCTAACTTCGCACGTTTCGCAAGGATTACGAGTTAGAGTACAAACTCTATCACACCATTGTCGTCTATTTTACACAAAATTCTGGCTGTAGTTTAGTTGTGTCTTCCCCGTGACTTCGCTGCCCATCGAGCCAACCGAGCCCTTAGCTAGCATCGCTTCGCGTCTCTCCTTAAGGGCGAGAGCCTCCAGCATCAGTTCACGCTCCCCTTTTTGGGCGTGCCAGACTGAAATCCCACTTAAAAGCACGACGAAACAAGTCACACCGACGGCGACGCCAAATGGAGGACCGTACCCGTCCATCTTACTCTTGCCTGTCGTTGCTCCAGGGTCGCCCACAACGGTCGTGCACCGAGGACCTCCCCATGCCTTTCCATTGCTACACTCACGCCTTTGTTTCACACACGATCCTGTCACCAATCGAACGTATTGGAGATCACCTGTAGCGAGGACAGTGCAGTCGTCATCAACGGTGCAGAATGCTCCTCCAGCGACATCAACAGCAAGATTGTTGTAGTCCTGATACTCTTCGATATGACCCTCAATCCATTCTTTCGTCGGATGTGAAGCTGGATCACAGCCAACCTGCATGTAGTTGTCAGGCTCGAGATCATCGCCCGTGTCCTGATAAAGCCGGATGTAATCAATCTTCATGTACATGGGGAACTCATCGCAAATCTTGTTCGTGATAGGATCTTTTCCATCCCCACGACATGGCTTCCCTGGATTCGGAGGGTTGGTTCCCCACGAAGTCGACAGCGCGACGTTGAAGAGGATGTACATAGGCTCTTCGATCATGATCTTCTGTGGGTTCGACTTTTGCGCGTCCTGTGGCACTTCAAGCACCGACTTCGCAGGCACCTCAAAGAGCGGATGACCGTCGAGATTCCATCGCACGTATCCATTTTTTCCCGTGACCCACTCGAGCTGATAGACGAGGTAGTCAGTGTAAGCAGCTACATGAAGAGGCCAATTCGAGGAGATGGCGTCCATCTGGTAGTTAAACTTCTTCATGATGTTTGAGATCGGCTGGGAATCCGGTCGAGGATCTTTACACAGCTTGTTCTGGTTGTCGGGGTCGCACAGGTAGGATCCCGTGTAGGCGTTCATGATGGGGAAGCAAGTGCCGTTGTAGTTGATCCCCCAGTGAGTTTTACCCTTTCCATCAACTAAACCGAGGTCGGCATATGGGTCTTTGGAGCCTGCGCAGTTGTCAGGCGTACATACGTTCTCGACGATACCCGCCTTGACAGTGCTCGCCACTGTCTCGTAGTCTTGTTTCAGTTTCGGGTCAGGAGTGCAGAACGGGTTGGCCTGGTAACGGAGACCTTGGTACCAGGATTTGTGACCACGCTTGTTGTAGAGTGCACTGGGTGCACCAGGGTGGTTGGCACCTGGAGTCTTGCAAGTGCCAGTATAGAGACAGAACGGCATGTCTCCTTTGGATGTATCAACAGGGAAGAGCCGATACTGAGTTGGCATTCCTGGCGCAATCTGCACTGAAGATGAGACTGAATCGCCTCCGCCCTCCACGAGATCGATTTCCGGGGCCCCTCGACCTTGATTGGGATGCAGACCGTAGCCAGGGTTCGAGTCACATGCCGAGATACGCTGGAAGGATGGATCAAGCTCATCTGGATCACACCGGTTGTAGGAGAACGGCCACATGCGGTTTGTTGACGCACTGAAGATAGCTCGTCCGAGGTTTCCCATCATCCAGATCCCTGGCCACGTTGGATAGTATCGAAGGTTCTTAGCCCAACCCCCGTTACCCTTCTCAAGGTCAGGATTCCCGGACTTCTTTCTCACAGCGCCCGGCAGCTGCGCTCGCACTTCAAGCATGCCACCTTGGAAACAAAACTTGTTCCACGATTGAACCATCGCTGCACGATACTGGAATTCGACCTTTTCGAACTGTGGTGGATTGAGGTACATATTGTACACCGTGATTGTGTTCGGATCATCAATAACTTTGATATAGTAGTAGCAAGTGCCGTCGTCATCGCAGGCAGTCGATGTCATGTTGTGCGAGTATAGCTGCTTTGCTCCATTGACACCATCGGGCTTCTCCAGTGACGTCCACATGTGGTCTTTGCCGGGGCGGAAATTGCGATCGGGGATGTTGAACTCATCACTCATTGTGAGTTCCCATTGCCTTCCACGTGAGCTGGTGTATAGGTGCCGATCTTGAGGCGTGGCAGGGTCCACCCACGTCCGGATACCGGACTTGGCAGGATACTCATTTCTGGAGGCCGATTTGGTCGGGGATGCCTTTGTCGAATTGGTAGCTGCTAAGACGATCGCCGAGCTTAGCACGGAGTATGCAATGACTGTTGCCCAAAACAGGAAGAGTCTAGTCATACCCGACTATGCTTCAGAAGTGAGAAGATATTGTGCTACTAGAGTGTGGGCCAGTGGGACTGCGGCGTCGCGTCGTCTGTATCCCGTGAATGGACAAAACATTGGTCATCAAGCACCACGTCATTTCCTCGTAACTGGCACAGATTGGGTTGTAGAATCGTAACTGGACGATTTTCTAGCCAAATAGGTCGAAGGACTCCGCGAGAAACTTTTGAGTCCTATACAATACTCTAACGTGCGCAGTATCGCATCGAAGACTAATGATTCGATCGAAGGTATCGCATGCTAACACGCGTTTGGCATGAGGGACATTTGAAGGATTCACTTTGAGTATCAAGGTGATTTCTCGACTGAGACCAAGATACCTGCATGGGCAATTTTTTAAGCTTCAAAGATGTTTGTCTGCGACACAAGGAGGTACGATAAAGAAAATCATCAAACCCTTCGTTTTCGCGGTCGAGACTAAGGAGCTCCTCGAAGTGGCGAAAGAGTTCAGTGTCCTCCATGGACTCGTCAAGCTCTGCTGATTTCTCATGGTTTGTCAGGATTATCCGACCAAATATATAAAAAAGGCATCTCAGGACGATACAACAACACATCGCAAAAAACGCCGCAAGATCTGATCACAATGCAGGGTTTGATAGAGCTTACTATGATCGTGTTTCGGAAGCAGAGTCAATCAGGACGCGATAGTAACCCGCCACCATTCTAGCGAATTCATCGGCCCCATTCCAAAAGAAAACCACCATCCACCGCTTTGTCCGATCAAGCCTTTTTCTGTAACTCGCTCCAATCGAGACTGAGACGCAGTCGATTTTGGCTGCCATTTGATGGCCAAGCCAGTCCGTGGCCTGCCTTCGATGACACAGGAGTGGTGATATACTGTGACACCCGAATTTGTTGAGATGTTTTGCCATTGTGTTGAGTGTCAACTATTGGACAAGCACTGTCGAATATGAGGCATCGGACCATCGATTCGTCGTTTGAATCGAAGTCGAAAGCATAAATACGATCCAAGCTAAATGTGACCGGCGATTGGGGTTCATCTCGCTCCTCAATAGCGCTTTGCTATTTTCGAGTGGGTCGGGACAGTCTACCAATTGTGAAACATCGCAAGATTCCTTTCTTTTTTTAAGTGCCGATTCACCGTGAATCGGCACAGAATCCATTGTGATACCGTATCAGTGATTGAACATAGTGGAGTGGAGTTGAAAATGAACGTGGCGGTACATCAAACTGCAGCACTCTCGCAGATTATGGGACGTTTCACTCCGCATGGTTCCGCCGCACACAGCTGCCACCCACGTCTACACAGTCTTTTGCTTCCTTTAAGAGCCATGCGATTCTGTTCTCTCCCATGGCCCTGGTGTTATGTGGCTCTAAATCGTTGAAAGTGACAGCGCGATGAAGTCGGGTTCAGTTTGCACCCAACAGATTCGGATTCGTCACCGTTGGAGACACAGAGATCACGTTTATCTTATGCGTGGCAGAGACGTTTACTGCCGTCACCGCCAGTCGCCGAGTGATCTCGCTGCTGGTTGGGTTCACAGACGCTGGCAACTTCCGACTATTGACATTTCCGAATTCTCTTGGTCTCGCACAGCCATGATCCAGCTAGGATTCAACACATTCAAGTCGCCGGAGAGTGTGACGGTGAGGTCCATCGGCAGTGTCGACGAGAGCGGGGCCCGCTATATCGCTGGAGAGAATCACCAACTCTACGGAAGCCTTAGGAAAGGAGGAGCCGTCAAGTACTTCTCACGAGAGTGCGCTGGTCTCTGTGCTGGAACATTCTCGTCGTTCTTCTCGTACAACGCCCTGCAGAGCGTGACACGCCCCATGCTAGCAAGTCAGCTCAAGCTCACGTCGCAAGAACTCCTAGCCGTGCAGAGACTGGTAGAACTACCCTTGGTACTCAGTTTCCTCATTGGATTGCTCTCGGACTGTTATCCGATCTTCGGCCTCCGACGAAAGGCCTACTTGATCGTAGGTCTCGTGGTGAACGCCATCGCGACTATCTCCATAGGTGCTGTGGCCAAGTACATCGAGTCGCAGGGTGAAATAGATCGGAACAATGGCCTTATCACCGTCGTCATTCTACTCACATCTGCCGCCAGCTTTGGCTGCATCATCACATTGCTGTGTATCCACACACGGACCATCGAGTTGTCCCAGCAAGAACCACTCACAGTACGAGGCTCGATCCAAGCGAGCCTACTTGATTCTCCGCCGTATCACCTCGATCCTCACCGGAATATTTGTATACGCCGTCATGGGTAACAGTATCTCGACCACAGACATTGCACTATCGACGGCGCTCTTCCTCATTGTTGTCATCAGCGTTGCCCCGCTGCCCGTGATACTTCGCTACTGGGATGAAGAAGTGTATTCGCTGCCAGTACCATTTCGCGCCAGAAGCAAGATCTTCTGGAAAATCATGCAGCAGAAGGCGGTGTGGCGCACGATGGCGTTCATCGCGTTCTTCGCTCTTTGTCTGGGAATCAAGTTTGCGGACTCGGCCAACGTCATCGCCGGATGGGCAGGCGCTGCGAAGGACAACACTCTCGTGCTCAAATTCATCGCAGATTTGGTCATTTTGCTTGTCACGGTCGTATGGCGAGTCTTCTTCATGAACCGGTTTTGGAGAACGTTCTTCGTCTGGGCGCCCGTATTTCAGATCGTACCGGCGCTGGTAATCTCGGCTCTTGTCGCGTACGACGTCAGTCGTGATCGGTATCTCTATCGCTCCGTCATCTCGCTCACAAATGTATCTGACGGAATTATTACGCTGGTCAACATCGTCCCACTGACAGAGATCGTCCAAGAAGGATCGGAGGGCGCCGTGGTCGGCCTCGTACTCTCCTTGCAGCGACTCATCTCCATCTTCGTGAGCACCAACCAGCAAGGGCTGTTCCAGGGGGGCAATTTTTTCAACGTGAACGAGGTCTCCGTGGACGATACACATGTCCGCCACTCCGTATTTGCATCATTGGTCCTGAACTACGCGATCAACGCACTCAGCGTCTTCGGGCTGCTGTTGCTGCCGACACAGAAGCTGGATGCCCAGCAGATGCGCATGTATGGCGGTTTCACCAAGGTCGCGGCCTCGGGCATGGTCGTTTTCGGGTGTGTGTTACTGCTCCATTCCATGACCGTCAACATCATGACGTTCATCCCCGTCACGTCGTGCGCTCGTATCGTCGGCGGGCCCGGTTGCTGAATGATCTCCTTTGAATGTGTGAGTCGCGAGTCAATAACTAATGTATTGATAAACGTTAGTAGTCAGACATGTAGCCATGTTTGTGCCTCGTCCTGGGAACCGGCTCTCTTCTAGACCATCATCTCATCTCCTCATCTGTTGAGCCAGCCTTTCGTCATGGATAAGTCCCCGTTGCAGCACCGTGGAACGGCTGTATGAGCCTCTTGTGATGCCTTGCCACCATGTGGTGGCGATTGTATGGACACTCTGGCGCGACGATTTGCGCGAATTCAGCCGTGATGGAACAGCCGGGCTCTGGCAAGACCTCAGTCGCCAGCGGAGACCGTGACCGCTCACCTGTGTTTGCCTTCAGACACTTCCTCCTGTGGTCGCGTGTTTCATTTTTTGATGGGACGCGGTCACTGCTAGTTGAACCGCGTCTCTCTCGGTCTCGGGTACATGGTGCGCTTCCTGCACGGTCCACCGAGCCAGCGAAACGACGAAGTCCCGCATCTGCCGTACCCATCGACGCGCGATGCGCCGCTCGTGATTGATCTCGCGGCGTCCGTGGCCATGTCCGACACCGCCGAGTACGTTTACCAAGACAAGTTTGGCGCCATTCGACCGGGCGGTCCCGTACGCGCGTTCGCAAACGAAAACACGGGGCTCCTTATCTCGGGTTTCATGTCCTCGTTCGTTTATCAAATGCTGCGCGATAGTCTCCAGTACATTCTCGAGGTGCGCGGCGGCAAGCCAAATTTCATTTTCGCCGCCACGCGATTTGTCGACTCCACCGCCGTGCTCGCATTTTTCGTGGGACTAATGTCCGATTGCTTGCCGCTGTTTGGGCTACGCCGCAAAAGCTACCTGCTGATCGGCTGGCTCATAACTTGTGCCGTGCTCTTTGTGATGATGATCATGACCCAAATGTCCAAGGACTTCATCTCGCCGTACGCGTTGATCCTACTTGGCTCGTGCGCGAGCTTCGGAACCATGGTCTCCTACGTCGCGAGCGAAATCCGGCTTGTCGAACTCTCCCAAAGAGAAACGCTCCATAGACGTGGGTTCCTCGTGGCCGTCTACACGATCTTCCGCATCTCAGGCCAGGCCTTTGGTCGCATTGGCTCGCGTCTTGTATTATCGGCATCTTCGTGGGACACAATACGTTATGGCTTCGTCGTCATCTTCCTCATCTCGCTCATCGCGCCATCCTGCGTCTACAGATATCTCGTCGAGCCAACCACATCGCGTCCACGTGTCCCCTGTGGCCAAGGTTTTTCAATTTTCAAGCAACTAGCACAGCAGCACGTTGTGCGATACGTGATCGCGTTTGTGTGTCTCTACACTGCCTTCTCCAACGTTCGCATCGCCGACGCCGACTCGGCTGTCACGATCTGGACCGGTGTCGGGTCAACTGGTGCCTTCACTGCTCGTGTGGGCCGAGATTTTGTCGCTGTCATGACCGTGTGTCTCTGGACGGGCATCCTGTTGAACGAGAAATGGCCCCAGGTCTTCGCACTCGGCCCGGTCTTCAATTCAGTTCCACCGGCGTTCCTCAACATTTTCGTCGCTACCAAGATCTACCGAGCGAACTGGTTCTACTTCGTCATGAGCTCGATGAGCGGCATCTCGGATGGCATTTTCCGTTTCGCGTACCTCTTCCCGCTCGTTGAGATCTGCTCCGAAGGCTCGGAAGGTCAGACCGTGGGACTCGTGTTGTCGTTTGATAAACTGCTGTCCATCGTCATCCGCACAGCCACAACCGAGCTCTTCCGAGGCGCAAACTGGTCTCTCTCCCAAGTTGTCATCTACAAGGACACACCGGACGCCCACAACCGCGTGGCTGCGATGAGCGTTGCAGGCAACGTGCTGCGCTCGCTAGCTATCGTGGGACTCATTTTCCTCCCGTCACAAAAGGCAGAGGCTCAACGGCAGAAACTCTACGGCAACATGAGCCCCACTGGTGCAACCATGATCATCGTAGCATTCGCGATGAGTCTCATTGGTGTGATCGGGCTCGATTTTAGCATGTTCCTGTGAGGTACTCGATTAACGCGCGGGATCGGTTAGGCAAATAATAATACTGTGAGTAGATTTCGTTTCCATCCTATCTCTATCTATGATTTTAGTGCTTTCGGCACCCGGTGCCGCCAACGATTCTCAGACACTGCGTGCTCGGGATGAATGTCATCACCGTGATTGTCATCGAGTACACGAAGAGTACAGTGGAGAAGAACACGAGTCCAGAGGCTGCGACCTTGGTGAAGCCTCCGTACATGCGCATCTGCTGTGCGTCGAGCTTCTGCGCCGGCAGGAACAACAAGCCGAAGAAGGCCAGTGCATTGACGCCGTAGTTGAGGATCAATGAAAGGAACACTGACTCGTGCGCCTGAGGGGTGTCGCGTTTGACCTCGTTCAGATCGTAGAAGTTGCTCCCGACGAAAAGACCCTGTGCGTTCGTGTTGATAAAGACGTTGATCACGCGTTGCAGCGTGAGCACGAGCCCGACACTGACACCCTCCGATCCTTCTTGGATGATTTCCGTCATGGGCACGATGTTGTTGAGAACAGCAATACCGTCTGCGATGATCGTGAGCGAGATCACCGAGCGGTAGAGATACCGGTTGCGGTTCACATTGAAGGCTACAATGGCCGAGATCACGAGCGCCGGTACGACCTGGAACATTGGCGCAAGGCCGAAGAATGTTCGCCAAGGGCGGTTCATGAACACATACCGCCAGAATAGCAGCACAAGAACCTGTGTGAGGTCCGAAATGAAGCGAAGCACGAGCGAGTTGTCACCAGCGGCGCCGGCCCACGCGCGGATCACGTTGGTTGAGTCAGCGAAGCGGATGTTCAAGAACATGGTGAAGAACGCGACGAATGCGAGGGTGCGCCAGACAGCTTTTTGCTGGAGGATCTTCCAGAAGATCTGCGAACGGATCTTGATCGACACGGGCAACGAGTAACGTTCTTCATCCCAGAAGCGGAGAATGATCGGCAGCGGCAGCACGCAGATCGCGACCATTATGAAAAGCGTCGTAGAGAACGAGATGTTTGGGACGCTTGTGTTGGTACCCAGCACTGAGTACGTGAAGATTCCCGTGAAGAGCGAGCTGAGTCGGCGCACGATGAGGTAGCTCGCCTGGATCGACCCACGGATGCCCAGCGGCTCTTGCTGAGACAGCTCGATCGTGCGCGTGTGAACGCACACATACGTGACAATGCAGCCGAAGCTCGCGAGCGCGGTCATCAGAAGCAGGAAGAAGACGAGACCTTTCTCTCGTTTCTGTTTGTTGTCGAGTCGCTCAAAGTGGGCTGCGATGATCGCGATCGCGACCGTGCCGATGGCGTTGAGCACGAGCCCGACCAGCATGTAGGCCTTCCGCCTTAGTCCGTAGATCGGGTAGCAATCGGAAAGGAGACCAACGAGAAAGCTGAGCGCCATGGGCAGCTCCACGAGTCGCTGGACGCCCGTCTGTTCGAGTTTCGTGAGTTGAAGCTGCGTAGCCATGAGCGGCTTGGTCACGGTCTGCAGCGCTGTGTACGAAAACACAGACGAAAATGTCGCGGCTGCGAGTCCTGCGCATTCCCACGAGAGGAACCGCACGGCGCCACCACGTCGAAGGCTGCCGTAGAGCTCGTGGTTGTACGGCTGCTGGCCGACGATGCGGCTGCTTTCAAAGTCGAGCGAGTCGCCGTTGTGGTGGTGGTCTCGCTCGCTGCCGCTCATGCTCACGGGCGACGGGATCGTCGGGAACCGCGAGGTGCGGCCCTCGTACGGCTTCTGGTACATGACGGCCGAGGGGTGAAAGCGAGAATGCGAGTGTAGCTTCTTCGACTTGTCCCCGCGAGTATCCGATCGTGCTTGGCGTGTGGACAGGCTCTGGCGCCAGCTGGACGACCGTCTCTGACTCTGCCCATGGTCTCGGCGATGCTGGGCGCTGGAGAAAGTCGCGGCCGATCCAGGAGGAATGGCGCGCTGTGAACCCAGCTGGGCGGTGGTCAATCCACATCAACTCATCCAGTTAGTGGGAGTAACCACCACCCGCTACTGGTAGACCGTACGTTTACAGATTAGGAGTTGGACGCCGAATGGTTCAACCAACGCTGGCGTCGGTCTTTTCAGCACAAGGAGGCAGTCTTGTCCAAGTAGAAAAGAGGGGGGAGGCGCGCAGTATGTACGATGTGATCGGCGTGAAACTTGAACGAGCTGAAGGATCGCCATTGAGAATCGCAATCGATTGGGAACGTGATCACGAGGCACCGTGGACCTCGAACAAAACTGTAAGAGTGTGACGATCGGCTTGGGGCCATGCGGGAGGAAGAAATATCAGGGTGTCGCAGCCAGGGAACAGCAGGAAGTTCTGAAGGGTTACCTATCGCGAGAATCCATCGCGAGAAAGCAGAGAGACGTCGACGAAACTGCATGGGAATGTGGTCTTCTCTCCCATATCTCCCATCCCTCTCTCTCTCTCTCTACTTCTCTCGGTGTTCTGCCTGACACCGATGGGGATATAGAACGCCACGGGGTGGGCGTTATCTATCATCCACCTGTACAGAGACGACGCGCGAATTGTGTGGGCGCTTCAACGAAGCTCAACAAGTTTAACGGCCCTGCATGTCCCCCAAGCTCTTGGTGCACATCTTGCCCGATCTGCTCGTGGGCGAGAGCGTATCCTGAGACCCGGCGTGCTGGGTGATGCCACCCAGCGAGAAGCCCTTAGCTAACCTCTTCAATGTGGGACGTGGCCCAGACGCTTCGCTAGCTCGTCTCGTTAAAGAAATTCTGCGGCATCAGCTGCAAATCAGAAGCCACGATGCTTGGCTGGTACGCAAGGAACGCGGCCTTGAAGCCGCGCCACGTGACGGCTCGGGCCTTGTCTACAGCGACCGAGGAAGAGGCTCGAGGTACGAAGCGGGACAAGATGTCTGTGGAAGGTCTCACCCAAGTAATCCTCGGTGCTGACAGCTCAGATGGTTCGCTGGACTAAGATCTCGATCGCGATGCTCATGCTCACGGGCGCGTACTCGGCGGTCCAATACGTCGCCCATGCCAATGATGACCATGGCCACTACGAGATGTACGGCGGCGAGGAGCCTGCGTATCCTTACCTCAAGATCCGCAACAAGCCCTTCCCGTGGCATTTCTCCAACTGCGACTTGTTGGATTTCCACTGCAAGCAACTGGCGCGTGAGGCTGAGAAAGCGATTCGCGACAAAAGCTAAGCATTTGGAGGTTGTAATGAGAGAGAGCTGGATTAAATACTATCGGTATCACATACTCAAACTAGTTGCAGCCTCTGCCACCGACCAAGCGGTAGCACGAGACGCCTGGAATGAACGACATGATGTTGATTGCGGCCGAGTACAGGAAGAGCGATACGCAGAAGATCGCGATCGCCGAGCTCGCAAACTTGGTGAAGCCTCCGTACATACGGAGTTGTTGCGCGTCGAGCTTCTGGCTCGGCAGGAAGAAGAGACCGAGCAGGGCAAGCGCGTTGATGCCGTAGATCAACACCGAGGCCCAGATGACGCTGTTGCGCGTGTCGGGGTCGAAGTTGTCAACGCCGGCCTTGGTATCGAAGAAATTCTCGCCGTAGAAAATGCCCTGGGAGTTGGTGTTGACAAAGATCTGGCTGATACGCTGGAGCGAGAACGTGAGCCCAACGGTGGCTCCTTCCGAGCCTTCCTGGATGATCTCGATCAATGGCACCACAGGGTTCAAGATCTGGACAGCATCTCCGATGTTGGCGAACGAGGTGATCGTTCGATAGACGTATCGATTGCGGGAAATGTCCTTGGCGACCAGGATGTTCGCCAGCAGGTTGGGCACGACGGTCATAATCGGCGCAAGGCAGTAGAACCGCGGCCATAGTGTGTTCATGAAGAAAAGCCGCCAGATAATGAACGTGAGAATGGCGATCGCGTCAGCGATGCTACGAGTGAGCTGGTAGTTGTCGTTGTATGAGCCGGCCCACTTGCGAATGGCAGTAGTCACGTCGTTGATGCGCATCGTGAGGAAGAAGACGAAGATCACGATGAACATGAGCACGCGCCACACCGCCTTCTGCTGCATGATCTTCCAAAAGATTTGCGTGCGCACTTTGAGCGTCGTCGAGAGGTTGTAGTGCTCCTCCTTCCAGTAGCGTAGGATGATGGGGAGCGGCGCAGCACACACGAATGCGAGCGTGAACATCGCGGTTGAGAAGGCAACACGCGGCTCTTGCTTCGCGGCCAACGTACCCGTGTCTCCGAGTGCGAAAATGGCGAACCCGGCACTCACGAATGACACGAGTCGACGGAAGATCAGGTACTCAGAGACGATCGCGCCGCGCTTGCGGAGCGGCTCGCGCTGGGACAGCTCGATCGTTCTCGTGTGGACGCAAATGTACGTGATGATGCAGCCGAAGCTGGCGACCGAGAGTAGGATCAGCGCGACGATGACGAGCCAGCGGGGAGGTTTGGTCTTGGGGTCTTGCGACTCGATGTACATGCTGATCCCACCGATCGAGAGGATAGCGACGGCGTTCATCACGAGCCCGACCACCATGTATCCCTTGCGACGCAGGCCCATGATCGGGTACCCATCCGTGAGCAGCCCGACGAAGAACGCGAGCGCCATGGGCAGTTCGATGAGTCTCGTCACGGCCGTGATCTCCTGGCTCGCGAGCTTGAGCCGCAGCGCGATGAGCGGACGCACCGTGCTCTGCAGTCCCGAGTACGAGAGCACGGACGAGAAAGTGGCGGCCGCGAGTCCGAAGCAGTACCACGAGTAGAACGTGACGACCGATCCTTTGCGTAGACTGCCGTACATCTCGTAGTTGTAAAACTGCTCGCCGGCGACAAAGCGCTGCGTGGCGAGCTCGTCGCCGTCGCTCGAGCGCAAGTCGTCGTCGTCGTGGCCGTGGCCGTGCGGGCCGCCGGACATGGCGAACTGGTTGCGCGACGGCGCGCTGGTCTGCGGCGACACGAACGTGCTGAAGTCGACGTGCACGACGGGCTGCGGCTCCATTTGGGCGTGGCGGCGGAAGCTCGGATGCGCGTGCGCGAGGCTCTGCTGCGAGCTCTTGGACCGGGCTTTGTCCGCGAGCATCTCTCCGCGCGCGAGAGGACGAGGCAAGCGAGCCACTGTGGGCTTTTCGCGACTGGCGGCGCCATCCAGTCCCGTTCCTCCTCCGCATTCTCGCGAGCTCGCCTACGTGAGCTCATCTCCCCGTCCAGCTGGTTTGATGGCCAACCCACACTCTGTGAGAACTGGCCCATCCACGGCGAATAGAGGGCGAGGTCATCTCTCCTTACGATGTAGATGAGTATTCGATTTTGGGGAAAAGAGAAAGGAGAGGCGACGTCCACTGACCCACGTGACCGCTTTTCGAACTTGGGCGGCAGATTCGTGGAAAGCGACGCTCGAGGCGCCGACATGCAGCATGTGGGGGTTTGTGCTTGGTGGACTGGCGCGGACACAACGAAAGGCGGCGAGGGCTGGCCGGCCAGCCGATCGATCGGCGCATACAAGTCGGCAGTCAACGGATCGGCGGCGAGCCTGGCGTCCATGGTTCCCGTGGTTAGTCGTGGCTGCAACGGAGCTGGACCCCTTTTTGCCTCCGGCTTGCTGAGTGCATCGGGTTTGTGAGATCTGGTGGAGACTCTCTGGTTACAGATTGCATCGGCTTTTACACTTGTGGCTCGTTCCACGGACGGAGAGGATGTCTTGTCGGTTCGGAAGGTGTCGGTGCTGATGACACTCGTCATGTAAGCCTCTTGCTGGGCGCAATCCGCATGGATCGTACTGTATCGTATGGTACTGTAGTCTCTCTGTATGGATGTACATTCAGTACGCCGAGTCCCACGTGCTGGACGCGAATTAGTTGAGCTCCTCGTCTTCGAGATGCGATCCTCTTTCTGATCGGGACCCGGCTGGACTCGAAGCAGAGCGACCACGCACACAACATCGAAGGCGACTAGGCGGTGGATCCGATACGGTAAGTACCTTACCTTACTCGAGACGACGAGGAAGAAGCCTTTCGCGCTGGAAGGACGCCGTGGGGGGAGTTTCTCGCAGAGAAGCAGCTGGGTGGGTGAGACCCAGATCAAGAGGTCTCTTCTTCGCGACTCAGGTCGCTCGTGGCGGCTTCTGAGTTGGCGGCGACGTTCCACGTTCTTGATTGCTCGGGTGACACGACGTCGCTGGCGTTCCCGCGATGGAAGAAAAGTCGGGTCGTCAGTTATCTCTCTTGAGCTGCGTTTGATCGGCCGAGTTGTCGTTGCCCCAGCTCATGCAGATCCGCCTGTCCTTCCACACCGAGGAGGATGATCGATCTACTCGGCAATGTACCAATCCGTCGAGGCGATCCTGACAAGGAACACTCTACGGTGAGGGGAGACGGAGGGGGGCGGGGGGGGGGGGGGGGGGGAGAGAGAATTGTATTCTTGTTCGAGTTCCTTCGTATTCTCCAACCCATAACTTACACGATCCTGTTTCTCTACAGCTCTCACGTCTTGAGAGCTCTTGGGATACTTAATCGCAGCCTGCGCCACCAGCGATCTTGTAGCATGATAGACTTGGCACGAAGGTCATGATGTTGATAACCATCGAGTAGGTTAGCAGCACGACCGAGAAGATGACAATGACAGCACTTGCAGCCTTGGTGAAACCACCGTACATGCGGAGCTGCTGTGCGTCGAGCTTCTGCGTCGGCAAGAAGATGAGGCCGAAGAACGACAGCAGGTTGATGCCAAAGCTGAGCACCAGAGAGAGGAACACGTCGCGACGTACGTCGGTGCCGAAGGCGGCGATGACCTTCGGGTTCGTGTCGTAGAAGTTGGAGCCTTGGAAGAGACCGGCCGAGTTGGTGCTGACGAAGATCGACGACACACGCTGCAGCGAAAGCGTGAGACCCACAGTGGCACCCTCCGATCCTTCCTGGATGATCTCCGTCAGCGGCACGACGTTGTTGAGCGTGGTGATACCGTCCGAGATGTATGGGAGGATCTGCAGGAAGCGGTAGACGTAGCGGTCGCGGCACCAGTCGAACGCCACGAGAGCCGACGAGATGAACATCGGCACAACCATAGTGATCGGCGCCCACGCAAAGTAGCCGCGCCAGAGACTGTTGAGGAAGAACCACTTCCACATGTAGATGGTGCCGATCATGACCATGTCACGAATAGCAGTCAACAGCAGGGCATTGTCGTTTGCAGCGCCGTCCGTCCAGCCCATGATCACAGAGTTGGAGTTGGCGAATTTGACGGTGAGGAATAGGCCGAAAATGATGATGAACATGAGGATACGCCACACGGCCTTCTGCTGCATGATCTTCCAGAAAATCTGCGCACGAACCTTCAGCGTTGTCGGAAGTGAATAGTGCTCTTCACGCCAGTAACGAAGAATCACAGGCGTCGGCAACACACAAATGAGAGCGAGCAGCAGCATCGAGTTCGTGAAGCTGACCTTGGGATTCTGACCAGTGCCGATAGTGAGGTAGTTGAACAGGTTGGATGTCATCGATGTCCAGCGACGGAACGACAAGTAGTCTGCCTGGATCTTGCCTCGGTTGCGAAGCGATTCACGCTGGGATAGCTCAATCACGCGTGTGTGGACGCACATGTACGTGATGATACAGCCCACACTAGCAAGGCCGATGAAGGCGATAGCCAGCACCATGAGAGCATTGCTTCGATCCTCCTTCTTCTGTCCCTCGAATACAGAGCTCAATCCTGCAACAACAAGCACGCTGATGGCGTTGATGACAAGACCGACGATCATGTATCCCTTGCGGCGGAGACCCATGATTGGGTAGCAGTCCGAGATCAAACCGACAAACACACTTAGAGTCATGGGCAGTTCGATAAGACGCTGCACGGACGTGTTCTCCTGGGCAGTCAAGCCGAGCTGGATCTTCATGAGCGGACGAATGACACCTGCAAGCGTCTGGTACGAGAAGGCAGACGAGTAGGTCGCAGCGATGAGACCGATGCACTCCCAGCTGTACCACTCAACAGCGCCGCCCTTGCGAAGACTGCCGTACATTTCATAGTTGTAGAACTGCTCGCCGGCGACGTATCGCGGGTTTGCCGGGTCGTCCTCCGAGTACAGGCTGAGCTCGTTCGACGGCGACTCGTACGTGTGGAATTCGGCAGTGTCCTGCGTGTTAAGCCGCGGATCACTCTTCGTGCCGTACGGTGGCGGATCTGAGACGGCGTTCTTCATGGTCGGTTCCTGTACAGCGCCGACACTCGCGCCTCAAACGTCGCACACGAGTTGACCTCGGCCGGCAAAAATCGAAAGTGCGGGCCTGGGACTATCCAGTGCAAGTAGGTCTCAGCAGTGGCGAGTCGCACACACACGTTGGTTGTTTTGATTGCACCCTCTACCAGTCCTTTTCTTGACGATCCAGTCGTCGGTCTCTGTTCGATGCGTGTGCTTGACGTTTCCTCGACTTGCACCAACTGGACGGTCTCCTCCCAGTTCTGGTCCAGTTGCCTTGGTGGTGTAAACCAGACGGATCCGAGCCAGGTCACTCCTCCAAAGTCGACAATTTTAGATGCTGACTCGGACAAGATCCGAGGTCTCAGCTGGGAGAGTTGACGTCTGTGTGGTGCGAGGAGAATCCCACAACGCTTGATGATGGTAGACCTGTGGGAAGCACTTTGTGGTACAAGAGACGCACATGCGTCCAATTGCAAGATGGAGGGAACCCACGAAAAGTGGTGGCAGGAATGTTTGGAGTACATACACAGAAACCTCTGTCACATATGCTCGCCTTTGTCGATCGATCCAGCCGAGTGGCCAGTCTTCGGTGGGTCTCAGTGCTGTAGGAGCTTTTGATAGAGAGAGCAGTTGCCCACACACCACTCGACTTTGGTGTCACGCATTCTCCATCACAGAAAAAAGTACCGAGATTATTGGGAGCGAGCGTATGTATGTTCATGTCTCCACGGGCAATCGGATCGGGTTGCATGGTGTTGACCGACAAGGATCTGGCTCCAGCGTAGAGTTCGCACATGGCTTGCCTACACAAAGACGGAGCCTGTTGCGCCGACTATGTTGACTGCGAGCCTGCCGCTTGTGCACGAGAGTGGGTCTGAGATTGAACGACGGCGCTGATCAATCGACCTGGTCGGGCAGCACCATGAAGGCTCGTGTACATTACGCACTGTCGTGAGTTCCTGTAGATACGGTGGTTGCAGTAAGCGACGTCATCGCTGTGTGCTACTCCTGAGCAATTACAGATGCGAGCATTGCTGACATTGGCCACGCTGGAAGACGGCACTCTCGCCTTCTGTTGGGCGACACCTGCATCCTGAGAACCCCAATCCAAATCCGCTCGGTACTCTTGGATGCTCCTCCCAGAAGGGTCAAGGCGAGCATGCCGCCGCAACGGAAGGTGTTGATGCATCTGGCTCCCCGTCCGGTATGAATATACAGGGAGACGGGGACCGTGTCCTTGATGGACCTCAGCCCAAATCTCGTGCAAGCTCCCACAGGGAGAGAAGACTTCCCGGCGAGACGCAACAAAGCGGCACACATTCAGTGCCGCGACCAGATTTTCCAACTGACCACCTCGGTGGATTTATTGGATTGCTTCGGACTGGATATGGAGAACAAACATCAAAACAGCATCGTGAAAACTGGCAGGGGCATTGGACACGGCTCGATTGCTCATCGCACCGACTCCGATATGTACTGTATTCAGTGGATAGCCGTCAAGATCGCCTAAAGAAATCGTCAGATTTGCAGGAAAGTTGAGGACACGGTGACGCAACTTCTCCCATGGTCAGCCTCGCTGTCGGGAAAGAGGAACCGCATCTTCCACGCAACTCAGCACATCAACTGTCGTTGGGACGAGCCACTATCAGTCAACACGAGTCTCAGATCCCAGACGCTCTCCGCTCTCTTATCTAACGTGGTACACACTATCTACAAACAATTCATCCTGTAACTATGTATAATACCTTAATTTATTATTATCCCTTTCGAATGCGTTATTGAAGTCTCGAATCCATTTCCACAGGGGTTTCCCTTCTCCCGTCGCTTCCTTTCAAAGCAACATTGGCGCCGAGACGTCCGACCAAGGGAAACGAGCGGTCTCTTTATGCGCCGTCTGTCGACATCGAGCTCGAGGAACGCGCCGTGACGTGGTGGCATCGATGGGCCTCAAGAACTCGCGTCCGCTGCCGCAGGCGGCGGAAGAATTGGAGATGGCGCCGTTCTTCAAGCGCCGTTTCCGCACGTGGCACCTCGACCACGTCACGCTCGTCGTCGAGCGCTACAAGGCCCTGACCATGCGCCACTGCATTGACGCGATCGAGCTGAGCAAGATTCTCGGCATTCGAGAGCAGCCGCTTGTGGAAGACATCATGCGGCTCTTCATGCCCAAGACGCCGACGCGCGTGCACCACATGATCGACGCCATGGAGGTCGTGATCGCGCTCATCCTCGTTTGCCAGGCACCGAGCATCTACCGCCGCTTCGAGGGTGTGTGTTTACTGCCAGCTGAGTTGCGTTGCTGCTTGTGTAACTGGCTTTGATTAGCGATCTTTGACGTCATTGACGTCAACCAACTCGGCGTGATCACGCCTCCAGACCTGGTAGTCTGTACGTCTCCATCGTGTTTTATTCCACGAGCTAAGACTTTAACATCAATTGCATCGTTGTCATGTAGTGTTTGGCGCGGTTGGTCGGGCAATCATGAAGCTCTTCCGCTATTCGGTGAGTCTTGAGATTGTACTCATGTTGATTAGATTGTTGACTGCTGAGTCGTCAATGCTCGTTATGTCAAAGGTGGAACCTCATCAGCGAACTGCAATGCTTTACATGCAAACCATATTGGAGTCTGATGTCGGACGATCGGGATCGATCGAAAAGGAAGGACTATGCAAACTAATGATCTCTGATCACTACGCGGTTCATTACACAAAGCAATGCACTGGAGAGGGTAAGTTGGGTCGAAATAAAAAAAAATGTTACCACAACGAAGTGCTAATTTTTTTTGCAGGCAAGTATAAGTTGTACTTCTTGCAAGAGAAAGACATGGAATTCCTCGGGGCAGTTGAGTTTCACACAGAAGAGCAAATGAAGACTGCGTCGCTCAAGATTATCCGGGATATGGCAGCTGAGCAACTCTACAAGCTCCCAAACGAATTCACATTTCTTTGTCAGGGTCGGGAAGTGAAGAGAGTATGGGAAGTTGACCGAAAAGGGTGGGCGATCGTTCCTTTTGCCATGCGGGGAACGCCAGGTTTACGCGTCCACACCCTCGCACACAATCGAAGGGCAGAATGCCCGAAAAGGCCCAATCCATTTGAGTTCAGGTATATGGGCAACACCCTTCCTCGGTACAAGAAGAAGATCAGCGATGTTAACCCCATCTACAAGCATTACGGCTTCAAGGTCTCATCGAACAACAATGGAAAGCCTCTGACCCCAGTGGTGAAGTGGCGCGTAGCTGAAAACTGGGCAGGAGAGTGGATATACAACCAAACTAAACTGGCAGCCCCGTCTAAAACTTTGATGCAGAAACGGTTGCGAAGTGCACCGAGAGCAAAGGCTGAGCGTGTCGTCGTAAAAGATCACCAAGGCCGGCTTATATCACCATCCACCGAAGATTTTGCTGATGTAGAGCCACTCAGTAGACCACACACAGCACGTGATCCCACCGACAACTCACACATGCGTGCAAATATCTTCCCAGTGCATTCTCCGGCCGCGATGAGACAACGGCTAGACCGTGCTGATGCGTGTGAGAGAAAGATCAGAATGACTGCGCGCATAGTGGCGATGGAGACGCTACAACGCTTGGATTGCCCTGTGGACTTCACCGATGAAGACAAAGAGAATGAAACTCGCCGAGTGAACAGCGCAACCCCCTGTGACCCTATCCAAGGAAGAAAACCAGACAGGAGAACAACCGTCTTGCTGCACATTAACGATGGACAAGCCCGACCATCGCGACTTATGAACCCAAAACAATTGCTTCAAGATCGCGTCAGGAGTGAAGCCCATGACACATCGTCACGCCTAAAGGTGAGCGTTTTGCCCCAAAGACTGGAGCTGGGCACCTCGTCAACGCTGTCTGGTGGGAAAGTCCACCTGGGGCCTTTTTTAACGTCCTCCAACATTGAACTACAAGAAGATGAAGTCGAGGTGTACCCCGTCATAGTGATTAGACCATTTGGCGATACTGTCGATATCACAGGCCCTACAGAACTATCATCTCGTGATGGTGATATTTTGGACACCCCGCAGGTGCATCTACGAGCTGATTTGTCTTATTTATCTGAGTACGAATTTGAGATTGGCCCGCATGAGAGCAATTTCGAAGTCGTCTACAATCACATTCAAGCCAAGACATCTGATCTGATTACCTTGAACCGCCAAGATATCTTTGGTCGCACCTTGCTCCACGATGCTGCGGAGTATGGGCACTCAAATCTTATGGAGCTACTACTTAAAGAGCGCGTACTCCGGAACAGTGGAGATAACCGAGGCGATACTCCACTACATCATGCTGCACGAAGAGGTCGACTGAAGGAAGTCAGTTCTCTTCTAAGAGAAGGAGCACTTCCATGGCGACTCAATCACAATGGCAAATCTGCATTATTTTGCGCTTTAGAAGCAGCGGCCAAGAGCATGCGTCGAAGTGTAATTTCGCACAAAAGGGCGCCAGAAGGATGGAACGAAACGTCGTCAGCCGTGCGACGGGATGTCCAAGAGAGGAACTTCCTTGCCACCAATGATCGCTACAGTCGTATGCGACAAGTGATCGATCTATTGTGGGATCGGTATCCGATATCAGCACTTAGCCATCCGAACAATGCCGATCGAACAAGTTGCCTTCAACTCGAACACCAGGTTTTTGGAGATGTGTTCCAAGCTTGCCACGATGGGAACCTTGTTCGCCTGCAACGCCTAATTGATTTGGATAAGCGGGCCACAGCTCAGTACATAAACTGCCAGCTGCAAATACTAGGTCGCACGAGCCTTCATGAAGCGACTGAGCAAGGTCACACAGCAATAGTGGACTTGCTGCTCAAAGTTGGTGCCGATGGCTATATCTGGGATCAACGACAAGAAGTCCCCCTCCACATTGCCACCGAGAAAGGTTATGAACGCATAGCGTTGTGTTTGACACGAAAGTTTCCAGGTACACTCGCTTTGCAAAGCTATCTTGGCAAGACACCTCTTCACCACGCAACAGAGCGAAATCACACAGCAGTTGCGCTTGCATTGATTGCTTCAATAAAGGAGATGGACGGCCAAACTCGTATTCTTGATATGCAGGACATGCATGGATACACACCGCTTCATTACGCAAGTGCGCGTGCGAACACTCTCGTGTGTCGTTCCCTCGTTGAAGCTGGGGCAAGTGTGAACATATCTCGATATGAAAATACCATCTCGATCGGGCAGAAGCATCTGCTTGGAGTCTACTCGAAACGCGCTGTAGCAGCCCTTGGGGTCATGATCGTCGACCGCAGGTCTGGCGGAAAGGAGATTCATGTATCTTTTGACTTAGACACTCCTATTGAAATACTTCTTCGAGCTTCGCGAGAAGTCATCCACGACTACTCAGATCGGCTGAAGCTCCTTGCTATGCTAGCCTCAGAAGCTCAAAGAAGCTCAAGATTCCCTCGCGAGCGAACCAAAGCCTACTCCCCGCCTTTGTTTCATCTTGCCTGTAAGGTAGCGCAAACTAATCTCGCTTTTGCTGTGGATGCCTGCAAGATGCTGTCGGCTCTCAAGTACGAGGTGAATACTTTGCACCCCTTGTCAGGGGAGTCAGTTCTACTTCAAGAGTGCAAGCGTGTTTGCAATCAATCGGTCAAATCAGACTACAAAACGTCCGATCTATCGTTGATTCGAACACTGATTCAAATCGGCGCAAACCCCGATTTACCAAACGAGAAGAACGGTGAAACACCTCTTAGCTGTGGTGCTTGGTTTGGGCATCTTGCTTTACTCGATCTCCTTCTCGAAGCAGGCTCTCAATGTAATTTTTGCTCCAAGAACTCATTCTCCGCGCTGCACTTCGCCGCTCTCGGCAAACACATTGCGTGCGCCAAACTGCTTCTCGGTCACAGATCAATCGTGAACACTCACGTGTTGACACCGAAACATGACGAGAGTCCCTTGTTCTTCGCAGTGAGGTCAAAGAATGAGCGTATGGTACAACTACTTCTGAGCCAAGGAGCTGACCCTTGTGCAGTGTGCACTGTGCAGCATGGTGTGAAGACGTCATTTGGAATCGACCTCTCATTAGAACGGAGCGCAGTGCGTTCAACGACAGCTCCCCATACCGCCCCAACTTACGGCCCGGTCAAAGAGCTTATAGATGGCGATACGCTTAGAGTTGCTTCACCTCTTACATTTACCTTGCTTGTGGCCCGTTCAGTCCATTCATATGCTTCGCAAGCTGAATATGTCACCGTTGACCGAGCTCGGAAACGTCAAGAATGGGAAGTGCTGAGTCGTATCGCAATTATGATCGCGCAGCATGCAGTCAGTACCATATCACCGAGCGGAAGCACAGGAAGCAGCCTAGTCACGCGACACGACATCTACCTCTCTTGCTTCCTCGGGTACTGGGAGTTGGCTCGGTTGCTACTCGCCCAGCAGATTGTGCTACCTAGCGCTTCGACCTCCTCGCGTATGAACGCACTGCATCTCGCTGCAGCTGCTGGAGAATCAACAATCGTGACGGCTTTAGTTGCAGCCGGTATGAACGTCAATTGCAGACTGGCCCATCCAAACATCCAAGTGGTCGATAAGCAAGATCTACGGTTCGGAAGAACGACCAGGCTTGTAAAGTATCGGGGTGCACTTTTCTTTGCACTTGTCAATGGCCATGTTGAGACTGCTGCACGACTATTGGTGCTGGGTGCAAATCCTCTAGAAACGCTTCCCCATGATGCGATCACACACGCTAAGACCCGCTACATCTGCTTGAAGGTCCATGAGTCCATGCCAAAAACAAGAAGAGATCGGTTTTTCGCATCAAGAGAGCAAGGACCACGATCTGGTGAACAATCTCATTCAACTGGGTTTGATAATCACGAACGAATTATGATCAACTTTGTTCGACTACTCGAGACAAGTATTAACGCAAAGCTGCCCCTTCTACATTGCTCGTCTGGAATGGGATACAGGAGCATGGTAGAACTCCTAGTTGGGGCGGGTATGAGCTTTTCCACGTCGATTGCTCCGAGTGTGGAATGGAAACACATGCAATGGCGCTGGGAATGGTACGCTGAGACGGCTATCCACGTCGCTATACTGCGTGGGCACCTTCAAGTTCTCCAGTACTTTGCCTCTCAGGTTCAGTTCAACTTTCCGCGCTTTTTCTCGAGAGAAGACAGAAGACCACGAAGTCTACTTCTTCTTGCTTGCTTGGTAAAGCGAGTGGATATCGTAAACTATTTGATCTCCAGTGGTGCGGTGGGAGATGCTGGAGGTGGTTACAATATGGAGAACACAGCGGACGATCTAGAGCACGCAATGAACTGCTGTGCCTTGGGGCAGTTTGTTGAGGGTTTTCGGCTTTTGCTTCAAGAAGGCACACAACCGGACATCTTAACACTGTCAAAAACTTTGGAAGGGATCGAGAGAGCGCATGGATTTGATGAGCTCGTAGGTGATTTTGCTCCATCCGTAACGGAAGTATTTACAAGTTCTCGAGTGCCTAGTCGTTATCGAAACAAGAAGCGGGTGTTTGCGCCTGCCTTAGCACTTCTGAACGAAATCGGGCCATTCGCGAAAGACCCAGATAGGTTTTTTAGAGTGCTCTCGTTTGATCAAGCGCTGACAACATTTATCATGTGCTCTCAGTACGGATTGTGGACTAGCTTCCGCGATGTTTTTCTTGTCAATGAAGTCTACTTCATACAACCATTGAATCCATGGAAAAACCTTCTCGTCCGAGCAGCGAACTGTTGCATGATACTCCATCGCGCAGCAATCGCTGATCAGGTCGATGTTCTCCGCTTCTTTGTGTCGCTTGGCGTAACTCCTGATTTGAAGTTACCCGAGGTTCCCCAGCTTTCTTGCCCAGTGCGTTTCGCTGCAAGACACCATGCGCTCCAAGCTTTCCTCTTCCTGTCGCTCCAATCAGCAGATCTAGGTGTCTCACTGGATTTGAAGCGTCTTCCCCCTCCTCATATCCATCATCGTTCGATAGAGTGCTCGAGCAGTTTCTTGGCACTATCCTCAGGTTGTCGATGGCAAAATCTGAGCGTTATGAGCTGCTACGAAGTCTCAAGATCAAGGCAAGCTCCCTACATGATACAAACTATCATCAACCTCTGGATAGCGGAGAGCAAGAAGCCCAACGGGAATTCTCTTCTTCATTTAGCGTGTGGTCGTGCACATCCTGTTCTCGTTGAGTTGCTGATCAACGCGGGCGCACGTATTTCTGCGCTAAATTCTTCTCAAGAAACGCCGCTGATGATTGCTGCCAAGAGAAAGGACTTGTTGGGTGTGGCTGTGGTTCGTTACCTCATCTCTGCGATGCCGAAGCCTGAAACAGAATTTGACGCAGCCGATCATACTGTGATATTAAGTCGAGCGCTCGTTAGTTGTTTTGCGCAAGCTCCACTATGCAATCTTAAGACAGCAAAGATCCTGCTTGCCGCAGGTGCAGACGCAAACTTCCAAGACCTTCAATCGGACTCCCTCGAACAGTCCGCTATGTATCACGCTCTGCGAAGTGCGCAGTTTGCTGGAGTGAAGTTACTTCTCGACAACGGCGCAAAGTTGTCTCAGTCATTTAGCGACGTTTTTCTCTCACCTTTACAGGTAGTGAACGGCACTCTGAAAACCCACTGGCGTCGATTCTCGTCCTACCTAAAGCACAACGGTCAACGACTCCTTGAGGTAGAAAGTCTCATGAATTTGCTCTTGGAAAAACGATACTCGCAGATTTGCCTCAATGAAGACTTGCTTCATGAGATGCTTAATGTTGCAGCCGCAATAGCTGCCACAGCAGCGAAGTGGTCAAATCAAGAGGAACGATTTTGGGCTATCTGTACACGCATTCTACAAGAACACTCAAGAGAAATTTCCAGTCGAAAGACTGTTTGGGGGCGTCGATCTGCTTTGCACTACGCAGTGGAATGCCTCGAAGTGGAAGTAGTACGACAACTAGTGAGTCTTCATTTGTGCGATGTTGATGCTGAAGACGAGCGAAAGCGCACGCCACTTCATCTCGTAGCAATCAAAGGTGACTACGCAATATGCGATCTACTCATTAACAAGCTCGACGACAAAACCCGGATTGATTGTATGGATGGTAAAGGTCGCACTCCGCTTCATCTTGCGATCGTGTACGGGCACGAGCAAGTTGTCGCACAGCTTCTTCAGCATGGTGCATCGATGAGAATGCGATGTTCGCGCGGCTATAACGCGCATTTATATGCTGCCTCGTTGAATCGAGTTGCAATGATGATCACACTCTTTGATAGAGACAGCTCTCGAGACTTGCTCTATACATCAAGTGGTGAGTTCGCTCTGTTCCTCGCTGCACGCAACGCTTCTTTTCGCATTGTTCGGTGGTTCGCGACGATGACAGCCGACATGAGATATGGATTGAACACGAATTCACTTACCCACACCGCGAGTTGTACCAAGTACAATCGGACAATTCTACACTATGCTGCAATGTTTGGAGACGCTGGAATTGTGAAAGAAATTTTGAGCGCTGGGATATCTTCAACAATCATCGATAGCCCTGATTGTGCAGGATATACTGCATTGATGTACTCATTTGCTTTCGGAAAGATCGACGTCACTCAACTTCTCCTTGACGCTGGTGCAGATCCGACAATTGGTGTGGATCACTCCACCGAAGCGAAGACTCATCCGTACGCTTGCCAGTTTACCATCGCTTCTTTGGGGGAATGGTTTGTGCTGCCTGGATGGCTCTCGTTTGTCTCGAAGTCTTCACCTACACAGAAGCGATCACTGGTTGAGCCATCCCTCAGTGAGCATTACTTCTATACATCTGGATATCGCCTACGGTTCCTGCGCACTCCGATCAAAACAGGACGCTATGGCCGCGATCTACCTCGGACAGCAAAGCGTGTCGCGGTGAGAACTTCGCTCAGAGCATGGAACTATCGAACGTCATCGTTTTTTGAATTTGCGTGCGAAGTAGGTGATGAGAAGCTCATAGATTTGCTCTGTCATCTCCCACTTCCAGGGATGATTCGGCATCCATCCCTTTATGCGGTCCTTCGGCGTGGATTCCTGCAGGCTGTTCAATGGAATCGAGTCAAGATTGTGAAACAATTGCTGACCCTCCCTACTTCCGGATCAGCGATCACGAGCAGTGGAATAAATATGACGAGCGGCGATGTCAAATTCGCCGACTTCCTGGAAGTCGCTGTAGACTGCGCAGTTTCGCGGGGACTTGAGGAGATGACAATCCTTCTTCTGTCCGAGTGGCATGGGATCAAAGAGAATGGGCGAATCGGTGGAGACACAAGTGCCTTTGCCTTTCAATTCGCCCAAGCTTTCCAGGTTGCGTGCATCCGAGGTCTCGCGGATGTCGTGAGGTACATGATCACTCGGGGCAGCGAGGAGATAGTGGCATTCCACTGGAATGACGGACCCTCTCTTGTGTACGCATTTGCGTTTGGACACAACATCATTTCATCGATCTTGCTGGAGCACGGCGCACACATCAGCACCATGGACACGTACATTGCCCCATCGTTTAAGAAATGGATCGAGTTTGGATGTCCGTCCGACGTCCAAGTGCAATGGTATGAGCTATCATCTGCTCGCACCATGATTCAGGCGTTGAATAGTCAATTACCGTTGTTTGTTGGTCCCCTGGAGACCTATGAGCCACCACATGATCGCCTGGATGCGGAAGCAATGGCCTCCATGTTCCTCCTGCATAATGAAGAGGTGGCCGACGTGAAAGAAGCTGCATCCGAAGATGTCAGGATCACTACCGGTATTGAAGAGCTATCGATTGAGGAGCCACCAAGTGAGCACATGAATCGCGAGTAAAACAAATCTATATGAGGTCACTTAAATCGTGTGTACTTTCGCCGGTCAGAAAAAGTCGGCAGCTTTCATTCGTCCCCCCGAGCTCTTGGTTTTAGACTTGCTCGGCGTGGCGGCAGGACTCGACCCAGCCTTCAAGACACCCTTAATATCGCTCGTGAGTTCCTTCACAACTGCCTTCGAAGCCTTCAAGCGCTTGACTGACAATTCATGAGGCAAGGCACGGTTCTTCCCAAAAGTCACTTTTTTGGATGGTGCAGCGGCCTCGTCTTCGGCTGCTGCGGCGGCGAGCACTTCGGCCTTGCGCTTCTTCTTGTCGGCAGCCTGTTCTTTCTTCTTTTGCTGACCAGTGCGCTCGCAGTGACGGCAACAGTCCTTCCCCACGGGCACAAGACCCTTGCCAATACCACCGCATCCGCCACAACGACGGAACTTCATACCGCTGCGAACAACGACACTGGCATCGGCATCTTTCTTGTCCTTCTTGTCCTTCTTGGACGGCGTAGTCTCTGCCGACTCAACTTCCTTCTTCACCTTCTTCTCCTTCTTGGATGGCGTCGACTCTTTCGAGGTCACTTCTTCCGCAGCTTTGGCTGTCTTCTTCTTGGCCTGTCCTGTGCGTTCACAATGACGGCAAAAGTCCTTGCCCACGGGAACGAGGCCCTTGCCAATGCCTCCACAGCCGCCGCAGCGACGGAACTTCATACCACTACGCACAACCACATTGGAATCCGACTCCTTGGTCTTCTTCTCCTTTTTGATCGGCGTCTCGTCCTCAACCTTCACTTTCTTCTCCTTCGTTGGGGTCGACTTCTCCGAAACCTTCGGTTCCTTTTTGATTGGCGTCGTCTCTTCAGTCTTGATCTGCTTTTCCTTCTTGGAAGGAGTGGTCTCCACTTCGGAGTTCTTCTTCTTACTCTTCTTGGAAGGCGTCTCCTCTTCATCAGCCTTCACTGGCTTGGAGTGCGCGACTTCTTCGAGGGCAGCCGCGACTTCCTCCTCCACCTTCTTCTTGTCCTTCTTCTGCTTCTTGGACGTTGTCGACTCTTCCGGAGCGGTCTCTACCTCGGCCTCGGTCTTCTTGGCCTTCTTCGACTTCTTTGCACTCTCAGGCGTCGCTACCTCGAGAGCCTTGGCAGCTTCCATGACCACGTCATCGGCAGCCTTGGCCTTCTTCTGCTTCTTGGTTGGCGTCTCCTCAGCCGCCTTCACCGGTGTGTTTACTGGCGTCTTGGCTTCATCCGCCTCCTTCTTGCCCTTCTTCTTCTTCTTCTCGGGCGTCACGGCCTCGACGACAGGAGCTTCTTCTTCTTCTTTCACTTCGGTGTCCTTTTCGTCCATGTCAGCATCTTCCTCGCCCTCGCTCTGCTTGTTCTTCTTTCGTCGCTTGTTCTTCTTCTTTTTCTTGGGCTCGTCGCTCTCGGCCGCCGGCTCAGCCTCCGCCTCGGGCTCAGGTTCCTTGCGCTTCTTCGTAGCCTTCTTGGGCTTGTTGTTCGCGTCCTGGTTGGCCTTGAGCGAGTCAATCTTGGTTACTTTGAAGAAGTGCGAGTAGAGATCGTAGAGTACGCTGCGGTTACGCTCGGCTGTGTCATCGGCCGAGGCGATCGCGAAGATGCGGTGCTGCACGAATGGCAGCTCGACCTGTTCAAACACCTTGGGCGGCTCTTCCTCATCCTCCTCACCGTCGGTCTCGTCGTTCTCGCTCTTCTTCTTCTCCTGCTTCGGTGGCTGCGGGCCAAACTTGTACTCGCTCAGCATCGGCAGGAAGACGAGCTCGCGCACGCGCTTGAAGACCGTCTTGTCGTACTCGGAGCTCAGCAGCGTGAAGAACGGCTCGAGCAGCAGCAGGAACGTCTCGGTGTCCACCGTCTCACCACCGGCACCGTGGAGCTCGGTGAGGAAGAGATCGGTCGTGTGGAGACGCAGTCCGTTCGGCAGCTGGCTCATGACCTCGCTCGAGAGGATCGACACGAAGCGCTCGACGAGCGCGCGGTCCCACTCGTGGTTCTGCAGCAGTAGCAGCGTCTGGTGGACAAACTTTCGGATGAGCGAGTAAAACTTGTCGAGCCGCAGCCCGTCGATGCCGTGCCACTCGCGGTGCATCGTGCGGAAGAAGCTGTGCACAAAGCCCATGGCGTCGTCGACGGCCGGGATCTTGTGCACGAGCGCCGCGAGATTGGTCGAGAGCTCGTCCTGCACGGGGCGCTTGTCGCTCATCCACATGCAGTAGAAGAGCGCCTTCCAGAGCTTGTCCCACTCGAGCTCGTTCCATTGCGCGCGCTTCGAGAGATACGCCGAGAGCTTCTTGAGCGCCTGGTCGCGGTACTTCTTCTCCGTGTGCGCCAGGCGCTGCCCGAAGCGCGACGCCACGTTCTCCATCGTTGCTGCTCTGCGGGTCCGTTCACGAGCTTCCCTCCAGGCAAGAGCTCCTCATGAAGAGCGGATCACTTGCCAACCAGCGACTGCCTTCTTCCATTTGATTGGATGAAAATTTGCACCATATCCACCAATCCGATCACTTTAGTAGTATAAATGGCTCGTTTCTGGCCAGTTTCGAAAAAAAATACAACACCACCTGAATCTGGTTCTCTCGTTTTAGTGACAGTCGTGTGTAGTGACAAATACCCCTGCTGGAGAGCTCCAAAGCGACTGCATCTTCCACGAGGAGATCCTCTTCCTCTTCCTCGCTGGCCATTCTTCTTCTTCTTCTTCTTCCTCTCCTTCTGCTCATGGTGCAGGCGGCCGTGCGGCTCCCGCAAGACGACGAGCTCAGCATGTCGGTGTCGCCGCTGCTCCCGTCGTCCATCGAGGACGAGGACGATGGCAAGCGCGTGCGCTTCGACGCGTCTTTCCAGCCCACGCACACCGTCTTCACGCCCAAGCTCTCGGACGCCGCGCAGCTGCGGTACCGCAAGCCCGACGACCGCATCGCCAGCAGCTCGTCGCTGCCGACCTCGGTCTCGTCGGTCGTGCAGCCCAACTACGACGACTTTCTGCGCCGCACGAGCGTCGTGCTCTACCAGCACGTGCGCCGCTGCGAGAAGCGCTTCCGCGAGCAGCGCAGCGCCGTCGCAGCGTCGACCGCCGTCGCCATGCGCGCGCAGTCGACGATCGACGAAGGCGACGAGAGCGAGCAGGAGAAGCAGGCCTTTGAGGCCACGGTGAGCAACACGAGGCTCAACGGAGGCCCCGAGAGCACGGCGTCGCCCAAGCTGCTCGAGCTGCCCGTGGACGAGCTCTTCCGCGAGGAACACTTTGTCACGCCGCAGTACAAGTACACGTTCATCCGCCTGCCGCGCGTGCACCCGATGACGAGCTACGTCATGCAAAAAGTGCAGACCAAGAGCCACGTCCCGACCGTCGACGAGATCTTCCGCTTTTGCAAGAACCTCTTCCACAAGGCACAGCTCTCGGCCGAGTGCGCCATCGTCTGCCTCATCTACATCGAGCGCCTCATGGAGCAGGCCGGCGTGCCGCTGCTCGCGCGCACGTGGAAACCCATCGTGCTCTGTGGTCTGCTGCTCGCCTCCAAGGTACGCCTCCTTCAGTGGATATCGTGCGCACTCGCCCCAGCATCTCACACGTCGCTCGCTTGGTTTGTGTTGTCGTAGGTGTGGCAGGACCTGAGCTCGTGGAACGTCGAGATCAGCAGTATTTATCCGCAGTACCCGCTCCACTCGATCAACCGGCTCGAGCGGCTCTTCCTGCACCACATCCAGTGGGACCTCTACATCTCGGCCTCAGTCTACGCCAAGTACTACTTCGCGCTGCGGTCGCTCACGGAGAAGAAAGACTTTCGGAGACGGTACAACTACACCATGCGCGTGGACCCGCCCAACTCGAAGCGCCTCGAGGAGCGCAGCGCGGCGATCCGCCACGAGCTGTACTCGAAGAGTCTGTGAGCTGCACCTTTTGCCTCAAAATAATCTGTATTCATGGTCTTACGCCCCTCACAGCTGCAGCTGCAGCTTATCGCCTTGCGTCTTGTAGTCCCAGCGGCGCTTGAGAAGGTCGGTGAGGCTCTGTTTCGTCATGCTCGCGAGCTTGCCGTCGCGGATGAAGCTACCGACGTTCTCAGGCGGCAGTGCAAAGAGGTTAGCGACCTCGTGGAGAACGTCGAAGATGTCATCGATGGCGTCGTGGCGGTAGCCGCTGAAGATCTGGCGGTAGGCGTTCACGTCTCGCAGCAGCATGCACGCGCCGTCCGGGTCAAAGCGGAACTTCTGCAAGTGCTGCAGGTAGAGATCTTTAAAGATCGAGCAGAGTCCGATCAAGAACCGGTCGCGGTTCTCCGCCATCTGAAACACACAGGCCTCGTGAGAGAGTCGGATAACATATTGGCGAGAGCGAGAAGACCCACCAGCACTTGGGAGATGATCGCGACGAGCGGCTGCAGCACGTCGATGCACTTTTTGCACGCGCGCGAGCACGAGAGCGACATGTTGGCCTCGCTGCCGATGAAGTCGGCCTTGTCCTGCGTCGTCGCGAGAATCTGCGCCACCTGCTTCTCAACGACCGCGAAGACCTGCTGGAGACCCGAGGCGATCGCACGTTCGAGTTCCTCCGAACACTTGCGCTTGGTCTCGTAGCAGATCCTACGTTGATTAAAAGCGTGAGGAATGCCTAGCGAGAGAGAGAGAGAGAGAGAGAGAGAAAGCAAAAGCGAAGCAACTCACGTGAGCTGCGTGGGCCAGTCGGCGAGCTTTGGCGAGATGAGCGTCTCGAACTGCTCCTCGACATAGTCGATGCGCTTGAGCACATGCTGTCAGAAAGGGCGCCCCACGTGAGCCAAATGTCTCGATCCACAAAAAGGACACGGAGCTCTTCACCTCGAGCACCGAGAAAAACCGAGTCGCCGTGTTTGATGAGACCAAGGGCTCCTGGAGCAGGTCGGTCGTCATGGCTACAACTTTCTGCAGACATGACCACGATGAGTACAAAGCTGCTTCTTCCGCATCAGCCAGACGAGTCAGCCAGTCACTCACTGCCAAATATTTTTCGAGGAACGCGGCGAGGAATGACGAGAAGAGTTTTGTGATGAGCTCGCCACGCGTCTCGTTGTCCTTGAGGATGATATCGCATCGGTCGAGCGCGTCTTTCATGCGGCTCGAATACTGCGTCGCGACGATTTCATCCTCTGCGATCGCCAGCAGCGTCTCGTAATAAATCAGCACAGCCGATTCGGTCGTTACTGCAGCTGGTGGTGGTGCCACGAAGTCTTTCTCTAGGTTCGAAGATGAAGGCGTGGGAGGTGCGTTGACGTTTGTCGTGGACGTCGACGGAAGCGAGGTCGATGAAGACCCGGTAGAAGCAGCTTTGTCTCCGGTCTTGTCGCTCTTGGTCGCTTTCGCCTTCTGCTTGATCGGCACGACGGGCACCGGGAACTTGATTTGTGTGAAGAGCTCTTCGAATTGGGATTGTACGAGCTCGAGTTCTGTGCGGGAATACTTCTGGCGATGGCTGCCGAAGAGCGAGTGGAGCTGCAGGGCAAGAAAGGCGTGCATCCGCTCACGGTCTCCGATTTGAGACGCTGGATCTGGCGTTGCCGCGAGATCCGTGGCTTCTTTAAGCGGACTGAATGTTATGGCGGCTGTGGGCACCGGCGAGACTCGAGCTGGACCCACTGAGTCCACGGCTGTGGAGGGAATTTCGATCGTCTCAATCTGCCCGGCTAAGTCACAGGTTCTCTCGTACGCCGCGCATAGCAGTCTCACGTACTCTGAATTGGCACTGGAGGAAGGCGACGACGACTTTCCGCTCAAGAATTGGTCCAGAAACGAAAAGATCCCGAACGCCGGGTCGTTGAAGAGCCTCTCGACCAACAGCTCGCGGATCGACGTGCACGACTCCGGTGGGAAGACGTTGCTGACGACGGCGAACTGGTCCTTGCAGATTGCGCGGATCTTGGCGTAGAGCGACTCGAGGTCTTGGATCGGATTGAGCGAGTCGAGTTCGCTATTTGCTTCCAGGTTCTTGGCGAGCCGGTCCTTCATGACGTTCCACACGTACCGGTCGGCGACTTTTTCCTTGTCGTTGTACTCGATGAGCGACTCGGCGCACTTGCGCATGGCCTTGAAGTTGTCTCGCTCTTGCGCGTCGCTAAACTCGGTGAGCAGGTCGTTCTCGATGGTCTGGCTCAGGCGTTCGATCTCGTTCACGGCCGTGGCGATCACAGGCGACGAGAGCTCCGAGGAGAAGACGAGCATCTTCTTGATCACGCGCGAGGCCTCGTGGAGCTGGGTTTTATCCTGCAGCGTGTTGAAGAGCCGGTTGCTCGACCGTGAGAGCTTGCTGCTCGGGTCGTTGAGCGCCAGCAGCGCCTCCATCACCTCGTCCGTGTCGAGCACGCGCGCGCGCTCCTGGTCGAGCGACGCGAGCTTGTCGCCGATCACGACGGCCGTGGAGCTCACCTTGGTGAAGCGCTCTTCGAGGTCCTCCATCTGCGCGCAGATTTGCTACCACCAATACAGTACAGTCAGCGCTACCTTTTCTCCTTGAGGTCGACGAGTGCTCTCTCTCTCTCTCTCTCTCTCTCTCGCACCGTGAGAAGCTGCTCGGGGCGCTGGAGCCCGTCGTGGAACTTGGCGGCGACCCGCTGGTTCTCCTTCTCGAGCGCGAGGATGCGCTCCGAGACGCCCTGGCGGTGGAGCCGCAGCCGCTCGACCGCGTCGGCCAGCACGCCGTGGAGCTCGGTCATGGCTTTGGTCTGCTGCGAGAACGAGGCGACGCGCGCCGACGACGGCGAGAGCGTCGCGACGAGCGTGCCCGACGAGCGCCGTCGCGGCGGCGGCGGCGGCGGCGCCCACGTGCTCGCGAGCAGCTGGTCGACCATGCGCTCGGCGTCGTAGGGCGCTGAGCCGGGCGCGCCCCAGGCGCTGAGCAGCGCCTCGAGCTGCTCGCTACGTCGCTCCATGTTGGAGAGATTGATTGCGACTTTTCAAGATCGCAGACTCAGTCATTCCTTTCCTCAGTCTCAGAGATGGATTCAGATTCCAGTGGGAAGTGGTTCCACGCGAAGGATGTATCCCCTGGCTTTAGCAACGTATAATCGGTTCTCGTGCGCGCGGCAGAACCGTTTTTTTTTTTTTCTCCTCGCGGAACGGTTCTCCACTCTTGCGGGGGCCGTGTCGACACTCGCAAAACACGAGCTCCCAGTCGCTGGATCGTCTGCACTGGCTTTCTTTGGCTGGGTGTGGCAAACGTGGCGACGGGGCAAAGACGGGCCAGCGACGCAATCGGCCGGCGGCCGCAGCTGCGCGAGAGAAGAGGCCGTCGGGCCCAGGCCAGTGGGTGCCACTGGCGTCAGTCTGTCTCATGTGGCCGCGCCGTCCACCAAGGGGACGCTCGGCAAGAGTCCATTTCATCGGGCTGTCGCCGCGTGACCTAATGACCGTCCGGGCTTTTGCGTTCTCTCTCTTTTGTGTTTTTCGCAAAGTCGGTTCCACGACGAGAGCAATCGTGCGTGGCGTCAGCCCAAGAGTCGTGGGGGCGCGCTGATGCAGTGATGCATTCCTGCCGAGCCCGACAGGGGGGGGGGGGGGTACGCCAGAACGGTTCCGCCCCAATGCGCTAATCCAGTAGGTACTGTACAGTACCCGCGAGTCCCTTCCATTCTCCACGCCAGTGATTTGCCACCCTCTAAATTTTTCGAAGGCCGGGCAGAAAGGAAGAGGAGACGCTTCTCCCGAGAGAAAGCAGCCATGAGATCTGTGAACCCACGCGTGTCAAAATGTCCTGAGAGGCCCCCGACTGGACCAACCCGAAAATGGATACCACGTGGGTCCCTGGCTGCCGTTGGTGTCCATGTATCTCGCCCGCTTGATGGATTCCTGCGCAAATTCGGAAGCGGAACCGTTCCACGCTCCAGCGCCTCTACTCAGAACGAAAAACTGGTTCCACGACCACTTTGGGCGAGATGCCGTCGTCATCTCCTCGGAAAAAGCTCGCCTGCTCTCCGTCGCCTTCAAGAAGCGCGCCGCGTGCCGGTGGAATGTTCTCTGGTTTCAGCGTTGGTGCCGCGCAACGTGTATCACTTCTCACAGGTTCTCCCAACGACCCGACGAAGTGGCTGTCACACCCGTCCAGCCGGCCTTCCCCCCATCCATACCCGCGTCAAGTCCGCTGTCGCCTCTTCGCGTGTCTCCCTCTCTTTTCTTATACACGTCCGCGAATCTTCGCCCAATCCCGACAATTTTTTTGTTCTCCTTCCCCCCTCCGCCCATCCATGGCGCCCTCCCTTTTTCCTCTTCTTCTCACTCGCCAAACGCACGCTTCCCAGAACACATTTCCCCCGACGCCATGGGATCCCTCCGTGGGATGCCGTCGCCCGTCGCGGCGACGCTGCACGAGCCCTCCGCCACCGCCGCCTACGGCGCCAAGCCGCGAGTCGCCGGCGCCGCCGTGCGCGCGCACCGCGTCGCCGAGCCGCTCGAGCCGCCCATGCCAACGAATCCAACGAACCCGACCAAGCGCTCGCTCGAGGTCGCGGCGCCCGAGCTCGAGACGCGCAGCGTGGCGTCGACGACGTCGTCGGCCGGCCCCGAGGGCGAGCTGCTGCCGCCGCTGACCAACGTGACGGCCTCGAAGCGCGCGCACCTCGTGGAGACGAGCCCGCCCGTCGAGATCAAGCGCGTGATCGTCTGCGGCGCCGGCATCGTCGGGCTCACGACCTGCTACTACCTCGCCAAGCTCGGCCACGAAGTGCTCTGCGTCGAGAAAGAGAGCTCGGTCGGCACGCAGGCCAGCCTCTGCAACGGCGCGTTCCTCGACCCGGCCATGTACTCGTCCTGGGCCGACATGGGCAACCTCAAGCGCGTCAAGGCCGCCGCGGCCACGGGCGGCGTCTCGCGCACGATCCTCGAAGTCTCGCGCTCGGGCGGCAGCGGCGGCGGCGCAGCAGCCGCAGACGCCAGCGCCGCGTCGGGCGAAACGGCGCCGCTCAAGCGCGCGCGCGCCACGCAGTCGATGACGAGATCGAGCGGCACGGGACGAGGATGGAGAGGACTCGGCAAACCCATGAAGCTCGAGTTCTCGGCGCTGCGCGACCCGACGTTCTGGAAATGGGGCTGGAAATTCTACCGCAACTCGAAGAACAAGGCCAAGGCCGACGCCAACAGCCGCACGATCCGCGAGCTCGGCTTCTATAGCATGATCAAGCTTCGAGAACTGCAGATGCACGCCAAGAAAGGAGAGCTCGAGATGGACGAGACGGCCGAAGGCACCATCGAGGTCTTCCGCAACGGCGCCGAGCTCGACCATGTCTGGGAATCGGACCGCAAGCGACACTTGGAAGAGCTCGGCATGGACCTGCAGCCCATGGACGCCCAGTCGGCCGAAGAACTCGAGTCGGCGCTGCGCCCCGAAGTGTACGAGCCCGGCGCCATCCTCTCGGCCTACGGCACCAGCGGCGACGTCCACAAGATGTGCCAGGCGCTCTACAAGCTCTGCGTGCGCGAGGGCGTCATGTTCCGCTTCAACGCTGAAGTCATCGAGATTCTCCGCAACCGCACGCGCGTCATCGCGCTCCAGACACGGCGCGGTGCTCTCATCGAAGGCGACGAGTTCGTGCTCGCGATGGGCAACGCCACGGCGCCGATCGCGCGCCGCGCCGGGCTCCCGCTCAGTATTTATCCGGTCAAGGGCTACGTGATCTCGGTGCCCGTGAGCCGCCACTTCAAGCCGCTCTCGCACAACGTGTACGCCGGCGGACTCGCGCTCGTGTCGCCGCTCGGCCGTTGGCTCCGCATCTCGGGCGGCGTGGACTTTTCCAACCCAAACAAGAGGCAATCGAACCAGCCTCGCTTTGACTGGCTGCTCGACCAGGCCAAGACACTTTTCCCCGACGGATACCTCAACACCAAGGAGATGAAGACCCATGTGTGCTGGAGGCCCGTAACCCCCGACGACGTGCCGTTCATCGGGCGCACCCGTATCGAGAACCTGTTTGTGAACGCCGGCCACGGCTCCAAGGGCTGGACGCTTTCGTTCGGCGCCGCCGCGTTGCTGGCAGACCTCATTAGCGGCCTGAGGCCGCAGCTCGACGTATCCAAGTTTGACCCACATCGCGTGTAAGTAAAATATGATAGATGACCAAGACGAGCCAGGCATTTCCCGCCTCCTCTCCACCGCGGTCCATGGACTCGCAAACGAGTCTGATAGAGAAAGAGAGAGTCGGAGAGAGGGGGTGGGCCTGGTCTCCATACACAAGAAAAGACCCGACGCGTATAGCGGCTGCGGAGACGATCGACGAGAATACATCAGTATGAACGTAGATGAACACACACACACAAAAAAGCAAGAAACCAAGCGGCCGGCGCCGGAGATTCCCCCTACGGCGTAGAGTAGAGACATTAGACCAAGCGAGTGGAGTGGCGCCGACGCACGTAGAGAAACCAGAAAGAGTAGACGATGTGATTGTAGTTTGGAAGGGTGCTTAATCAGGATAATTTAGTTTGCAGCATAGCGTGCCGTGGAGGAAAAACAGCTTTCTACAGTTGGAACCAAGCCTGCTCGTGCTCGAGATCCTCCGGCGTGAGCGAGATCCAACCATTTGAGACGAGCGGCATGATCAGCTTGTCGAAGTACTCCGAGTCGGTGGGTCGGTGGAAAAACCACTCGGCACACGCGTGGCATTGGTCGAGACTCAGGAACGGATTGCTCGGGTCTTCGTCGTGACTGGACAGAGGCACACTCTGCTCCGCCTCGATCCGGGCTTTCAGGCGAGAATGGAGCCGTTGTGCTGCAAGAGTTACGAGCTGCTGGGCCAGTTTTCCGAGGAATTCTTGTTGAACACGAAGGGAGTAGGCCTTGAGTTCTGGCTCGCTGATCGGGGCTCGATTCTCAATGCACAAAACTTCTTCCAGTGACAATACCCGACGCCGAAGCTGCGATATCCGTTGCTGGCGTCTATAGCGTTGATCAATGTAATGCCTCGTCTCGGACATGAGCTGGCAAACTGGCGAGTAGTCCAAAAGATCTTCAACTTCATCTCGAGCGTTCAGAGTCGAGCCAAACTCATCCTCGGCGATTTGTCTTAATTCCTAGCAATAGTCCATCGAGCTGATAGTCAGACCACCTGCAGCCAGGCAGCACATTAAGAAACTGATAACGCACCTCATAAAGGCTCATCGCCCTCGCAGCGGTTTTCTCGGACGGTCCAGTGGCGACGTCATCATCAAACGTGAAAATTCTTAGAGGTCGTACCGTCTGATGACAAGGTGACGACAACCAGTGTCGAGACATGGTCCCACGTGGAGACGGGAGCGGAGACCGCTGGTTGTCTCCGATAGCTCGCGGAGATCGGACCGAAACGAAGTCGAGCGGCGGCTTTAAGGACGCCCGCGATGTGCAGGCTGGGTCGTCGATCTCGTCCTGATTCTTCAGATCTGTATCAGATAGTGACGAGCGCACTGATACAGGTAACAGCGCCGGTAACGCGGTATCCGGGGCCCAAATCGGCCCATCATGGAAGCACTCGTTGTCGTCGCCATAGGTGTGTTGCGCGGGGACGAAATTTCCGGATGCTTGCGCGGTTCTCGTTGTGACATCATGATGGAAATTATCATCCTCATCAACGGGATTACACACGAAAGCGAATGGCCCAGGTTCCCCAGCCTCAAGTTGGTTCTCAGAACGTTCACTTGAGTCCTTGGGCTTTTCTTCCTCTTGTATTTCTGGTGTGAGCGATCTTCTGGTCTTGTCCGACTGGAAGATGGTGTTATCATATGTCGAAATCGGACGTGAGCACTCGTAGTGATCGGTCAAAACAGCAGCTTCCAGCTTGAAATCTTGTTCAATTTCAAATGGGAATTGATCCATCTTGCTGGATTCGTTCTCGCTCAATGTGTGCTTCGACAATCCGCCAGTCAAAGTTAACTTTGCGGAGTGGTCGTTCGAGGGAGTTGAAATTGAATCCTCTTCCTTCGGGATGCTGAGCTCGATAGATTCGTTACAGTCATCTTGAACGCATCCTGCTGTGACCGATTCGCTTAGTGTCGAGAAGGTGGCATGTTGGAAGTCTGTGGGGCAAACGTTTCTGGAAGAAGAGGGTAGAGATGTAAGAGGTAACGAATCTGGTTCTCTGTGAGTCAGTGGTTGAGTTGCCAACACCTCGGAGGATGAATCAAACTGAACACCAGCATCTACGCAACAAATAGGGGCACACCAAGTCGACACGTCGCACATCATAGTGATTGGATCGATGCCAGTGAATGTCTCCGCGTCATTACGCGTTCTCGTAACTGCGAGGGCAGCCTCTACACAAAGCACGCCAATTGGATTTGCTACACCCAACGCTTGATTCTCGTCGACTGTAGTTGCCATGGCTGCAGACGTCATAGCTTGGATATGTGTTGCTCCCTCAACAATTTCGGTTGCCTCAGTGCAGGTCTCCACATCATTCAACATCGTCATTTCCGAACGAGTCACGAGGCTATTTGCACTGGTTGGGGCCACATCAATGGGTAGCAAAGACTCGAACTGGGTGGCCACATGAACACCTGACTTGGCGTCGGTATACGTCTCCACTTCTACGAGCTTAGGCGCGTCAGGCTGAGTCGCAGAGTCAACGGCAACACAAAAGTCAGTGCTGACCTCAACTTCCACAAAAACTGCTACCTCCGATTGGATCGCAGTGTCCACGGAGTCAATTATATTGGTATTGACGCCCGCTTCCACTGATACCGGTACGTCGAGTTGAGTGCACGCGTCCACCGTAGCTCTCGCATTGGTGATAAGTCTCACGTCCTCCGCCACAAATTCGTGCGGATCCGTTCCAGCATCTACCTTGCAGTCAACAGATTGCGGCTCAGTTGACTGATCAACACACTCCATAGCAGGCCAACTCTCTGGCGGTAGCTGTATATCGCTCAACTGCAGTCGAGTCGGATAGATCTGAACAGCCGAGTCCACCAAGACACCGCGCAAATCGGAACTGTCTGTCCACGCTTCCGCTGATAAATCACGGTCTGTCATGACTTCCGCTTCAACATGAGAAGGTTTCCAGTCTGTCTGGATTGAAACTTCAAAAAATCTCTTCGGGGTCAAGATGACTTCATCAATGACTTCAGTTGACGTTGACTTGTCCACGAATTTGTCATCTTGTTCCCTAGTACTTTCACCCTCGAATTGAGTATGAGCATCAATCTGAGGAAAGATGGTGATCTCTGTGGTCATCTCAACGTCTCTTCGGCTGTCAACTTTTCGCTGCTTTCTCAACGACCTTTCATGCTCATTAGCTGCGATTTCTTCATCTCGCTTTCGAGCAGATTGTTCAAGCTCCTCGATTTGGCATGTGAGGCGTCTGACTTCTTCCTGGAGACAGCTGATTTCAAGGCTTCTCGGGCTCAGTGGTACCTCCACGATAGCTTCTGCACGAATAACGCATTTCTCGGCCTTGTTCTGGATATTTCTCGCTCGGTTCGCGAATTGGAGAGTAATTAAAGTCTCATCTGCATTCGAGTCTAAAGGAGACACACACGCTCTGCATGTTTGACTCAATCGCTTGTTCAACAACGTCAGGGCATTCCAATTGCGTACTTACATGAACAAAGTTCTCGCATTTCCTCCTAGACCGTCCCGTAGCAACCTCGTCAGTTTGGAAGATCGATACGGAATGTGGGCATCAGGTGAAGACGGGCGAGAGGCGGAGTCCTGGTTGCTTCGACGTTGCATTTTCTTCTCATCTGCCAACGCGTTTATGACATTTCCCAGAGCACTGAGCCCCACTACGATAACAACACATCACATCAGTAAGTACGCATCGTAAACTGTGCATCACGAGGTACGCACTATTGATTTGGATGCTTTCTCGCTTCCGCACACCCTCAACTTGAGTCTTCTTGATCCTCTCACTACCCGCGAGATCCACAAAGGTGACCTTGGACTTCTTTGTTTCACTCAGGAACTTGCGAGTTACTTCCATCGTGTACACGGCGTGGGAGCGACTGGACTCATCGTTGAGGGCGTTCACTCCGACTGTTTGGCGAGCTCGGCCAGAGTTGAGAACTTCTAGTGCACGCGACAGAGTCTCAACCTGCACCGAGCGGACATTCTCGACCCATACATTATGTGAATCGTCTCGGATAGTCAACGTCTTATTGACCCGATCATCGAGCAAGTCGCGGATGGTGTCGCAATAGATCTCAACGAAGGTCACACGAATGTCTCTGATACTGGGCTCTTTCTTGAGGTTCACGAACAGGTCGTTGAGAAACCGAGGCATGAGACCGTCCTCCGCTGAGCCTCGGAAGCTCTTGACTTCAGGTACTACGATGGTTGGAGCAGGTAGCGACGAGGCTCGCTCACGGCCAGGCGACGTGGTGGGTGTCGTGTTGAAGACGGTCGCCTTGTTGCCCATAGTGTAAGTTTTGCCTGAGCCCGTCTGCCCGTACGCCATGACCGTCACATTGAACCCGTCCAAGAACTGTGCCATGAGCGGCTGCAATGCGTTCGCGTAGAGGTCTTCCTGGGTCGCCTCTGGGCCGAAGACATGGTCGAACGTGAAGGTCTTGGCCTGCTCTTCGTGGTGAAAGGCCACAGCGTTGGGCGCATGCGCGTGCGGTACGACGCACGGCGGGCGAGTGGCGTCCTTCGGGATCTTGGCATCGGGCGGACGCACGCGCACGGCCACGCGGATGCGAGAGCTGGCGGCGGCGCTGTTGAGAGACCCACGGCGCTGCATCTTGGAGCGGCGAGGCGAGCGGGAGGAGATCGAGTGCGGGACTATATTTGCAGCGGCACGCCATCCTTCATCCGATAGAACATGCGCACGTCGCGTACGGCTGGCGCGAGGAATCTGTCACGTCGCATGGACTAAGATTGGAGTCTCCATGCTCCAACGGGCGTCATCGCATCCTTGCGAGGAGATCCATTTTCATCGATTGTGAGGCATGATACCCGCATTGTCGGGTGGAGCAGTATTCTACATGAGAGGTTCTTTGTTGAACCTCTGTTATAGAATCTGGTTAGTGGTTAACACAGGCGTTCCGGCTGGGTGGTCGACGCAAAAGAAAGGTCTCAGAGCATTCTGATTTCAGTTCCAGTAACGATTGGTCAATATATTCAACGTATATAACCAATCCAAAATCTATGCGGAGGAAATTTAAGCGAACCATCGCTCTCTTAGTGATTTTAACGCACGTGCATTGGCTAAAACCACAACAGTTGAACTCAGAGTGATGGTCGTCCTGCCCGGCTTTTGCCGTGCAAAGGGGATGCGTGGCCAAAAAGGAAACCAAGCCGCGGCAGCGTCGGCCCAAGTGCAACCAAGGAGGCTGTATATGCGCGTGGCGAGCGCACGATGAGACGCGCGTCCATGGCTCCAGCTCCTGCGGGTGAAGACGCGCCTGGCGGTGCCGTCGGTACCTCTCACGGCGCCGCAAGTGGCCTGAGTCGCCTGCAAATGCCCCAAGTCGTGCCGGTGCTGACGCGCCCGCCGATTCCCAGTCCGTCGGAAGGTTCGGGCTCGGCCTCGACGTCGTTCGATGACGCCGGTGCGTGCGTAGAGAGTGGAGATGACGGCGACGTGGTTATGGCGCCTGCGCGGCGCACGCCGCCGACGTCGCCGTCGACGACGAGAAAGGACGGAAGTGTGCAAGTCGCAGTGCGTGTCCGACCGCTCCTGCCCAAAGAAATCCTCTCGCGAGTGGGAACTTGCGTGAAGAGTGAAGGTAACAAGGTCCATATCCCATCGAATGATAAGACGTTCACGTGAGTGCTAGAGCTGGTGTCGCTTGGTCGCTTGGACTCACCAGTCGTTGTGTGACAGGTACGATCACGTGTTTCCCGTGGAAGCAAGCCAGAAAGGTATGGAGCAATTTATGCATTCCTTTGGGTTGACGTAGCGAGTTGCTCACCTTTGAGCAGATCTGTATAATCAGGTCGTTGAGCCTCTGATGGATCCATTCTTGCAAGGCTACAATGTCACCATATTGGCGTATGGCCAAACTGGGGCAGGCAAAACTTATACCATGGGCAATGATAGCTCGACACTTGTTCTCACAACTGGATCGCAAGATTGCGCAGTCAACGACTCGATGCAGGATGATGTGGGTGTCATCCCGAGATTTATTGATGAGATGTTTGCGAAACTTGACCGAGATAAAGACCGATCCAATGACGAGGTAACAGTATCATTTCTTGAGATTTATGGTGAAGAGATCCGTGATCTTCTCGATCAAAATCGAGGTCTATCACGTGATGGTCTCCAGATTCGTGAGAGCAGTGGCAGTGTGTGGGTCCAAGGTCTCACGGAGGTGAGTTACTCAAAGCAAAGATTTACTTTTGGTGATACTCAATTGACTGGCGTAGGTAAAAGTCGCGAATTCCATTGAAGCGAGCGAACAGATGCGACGAGGGTGTTTCCGACGAATCACAGGTAGTACAGGGATGAATGAACGCTCGAGCCGTTCACATGCTATCTACACCGTCAAGCTCGTAAGGAAGGCCAAAAAATGCCAAACTACAAGTTCTGATGCAGTTGCACGGGGTATCGTTCCACCAAACAAGCGTCGAGGAAGCAAAAAATATGTGCCGTTTCCGTCGAGTCAAAATCCGGTGGATGACGCCGAAACCGAGTCGACCGTTATCTCCAAGTTGACTTTCGTCGACCTCGCTGGGAGTGAGAGGTTGAAGAAGACACAGGCGGAGGGTGATAGGATGAAGGAAGGTATACAGATTAATGTTGGTCTTCTCGCACTTGGCAACGTCATCACTGCACTGGGCGATGAGAGACGACGATCAAACCCTCGTCAACACGTAGCATATCGAGACTCCAAGCTCACTCGTCTCCTTCAAGATGCCCTCGGTGGCAATAGTCGGACTCTGTTCATGTATGTAAATCCCTGTCCTTTTTGATGTGGATATCCCGGTAATGTGTGCAATGTGGTTGGCGCAGTGCGTGCATATCTCCAGCTGAGTCAAGCTTAAGCGAAACTATCAACACTCTGCAATACGCGAGTCGCGCCAAAAACATTCAAAACAAGGCAGTGAAGAACATCGATCCACGGTCGGCGGAGCTCGCACGATTAAAAGTGTTAAATGACGTATTGCGAAGTGCACTCACCAAGGCATGTGCACTTGTGACTGGAGATTTCGACTATCGCCACACCGAGCTGAATGCACACAGCATAGACGTTGTAGTGTTGGACTACCTACGGAAGCTGGAGCAAATCGCGTGGTCTGTTGCAAGTGGGGCGCTATCCTCATCAGATGCTACATTGGAAGTTTCGAAAGCAATGTCGACGATCATCGCACGCAGGGGATCTCTTCCACCATGCGACTTTTTTCCAGGATACAGTTCATCCAAGCTTGTAGATGCGAAAAGCGGTAGCTCGGCTTCGTCGTTGGCTGAAATGACTTACAGTGACACTGGGTCTTCAGTTCACTTCTCTGGAATGGACGACATCTATCAGCCGACCAATCTCGCGGGTGTTGCGAGAGTTCTGCAAGTAATTGGTCTAACTCTCGAGATACAAGAGCTTCGTGGGAAGTTATCTTCACTCCAAGCGGAATTTAATGCATCCATGTCGCACCTCGATGCTCGACTGTCCCAGAAGAACGCACTGGTTTTCGCCAATGAAGCCGCACTCGAGAAAATGAAATGTTGGGAAACGGAGGCAATCCCAAGCACCAGCGTCTCTAAGCGAATGGAGAGTTTCACGCATTTGTCTGGTAGACTCGATCTGCTGAAAATTGAAGTAAGAGCCATCACTGAAGAGAAGGAGACCCGAGTATCAGAATTCGACAAGGCATCCAGAGCAATTCAATCCGAAATCCAAGAACGACAGCTTGCAATCGAGAAAGCTCGTCTTGCGAGTGATAATTCTGCTATTGCTGAGCGCAGAAGTTCAATCGATCTAATTGTACAAGTGGCGGAGCTCAAAGTACGACAATTGATTGATTCGGGCGTTAACTTTAGTGTGGGACTAAATTTTTATATGTAGAACAGATTCGGGCTCGCTGAGCTTTGCGACGTTGCCTGGGCACTGCAAGACGACGAAAAAGAGGTCTGCGAGTTTCTTGACGACGAGCCAGAGGCACTTGCTTTCGAGCCTAGGCTTTTCTCAGGTGAAGTGGGTGGTGATGCTCGCAGTGCGTACAATCAGATTCAGAACGCGATTGAGGTGGGATCATACTTTTTCAATCTTGCTTAAGACAAGGCTGATGCGTATAATTTGATGGCAGAGTGCCATCGTGGAAGAGGACCTACACACATCGCAGTGCAAGAAACTTCGCGAACGCACCGCGATTCTGCAACGTATTGTAGGTGGCTGGACTCAAGATTCTTACTCGAAGTCGGAAGAGGAGTTTCTCGCTGCGAATGAGGAGCAACTTCGCTCATGTGAGGAGAGTATTCGAGAAATCAGTCAAGCTCTCCGTCACCGGCGCCACCAGAACTCATCTATTGGCTACCTGATCGACGGAATGGATTCTCTCGACCTTGCTAAAGGTGTAATCAGAAGCCTTGTTGACGCTCTTTACGGGCACAAACGAATCGCGATGACTCGCCTACATGTTAACAATTTGTCGGCACAGAAGAGTGAGCAACTACCAGATAATGGTCGAACCATTCGTAACGACGACTCGCATGAAGAAAAGCTGCGCGCTCTTGAGCAGAAATTCTGCGAAGATCTTGCAGCTGCCTACGAGTCAGTTAGGCCGTTTTCAATTGACTCGCTGAGTCTCGAGAGTGAGGCTTTTCTTGCTCAAAGGCAGGATGATGCGATAAGGATTCGAGAACTAGAAGAACGCAACAGACTCGGTACAGCTGAGATCACAAAGATGCAAAGAGAAATCGAGAATCTCACGAAAAGTGTCGATTCGATGAAGGAACAGTTCCAACAATTAAAGGAACTTGCGGTCATTAGAGAGGTACCTGTTCTACGAGATTATTTAGAATTATTCAACTCACACATGTTTCTGTTACGTAGGAATGCGAACAGCTTGCGAAGGAGCTGGGGCTTCAGACTAAGGATTTTTCTGGAATAGCTGCACTTATTAATCCACTGGCGATGGCGGAGGCGCGCGAAATCTGCGAAAACCTCAGAGCACAGAAAGCCAGCAAGATGGAGCAGATTGATCTTGCTTGGAGTCGAGTGAAGCGGTTAGAAATGATTCTGGAGGCAGACGATACTTTTGATCTTACCCATCTTGGGAACCGTCATGAAAGTCTCCTGGATGATCAGCTGTTTGCAATTCGAATGCATCAAAAGAAGCTTGCTGATGAATTGTCGCGAAGGTTGGACTCTCATCTCCGAGTACTCGACTCAATTTATGAACTCGTGACCGAGGTTGAGATAGCCCGTGTAGAAGACCTGCTCTACGCAAAACATTTACTCTGCCAAGAAGATCTCGACCGTGTGCTCAAATTAATGCCCGGACGCTCGGCGTGCCGGCAGCTCCAGATTATACCTGACCTGGAAACTGCAATCGCGGAAGTTTTACCCAAAGATGAGGTTCTGAATGAGATTCTATCAGTGAAGATTCACGATCGCAACAGCCAGATCTTGAAAGCATTGTTGCTCGAAAAGACTACCCGACATGCTGAAATTGAGAAGATTGCTGACGAAATCCGTTCGTTGGTGGAGCTCATGGCTCTAACCCAAGCTGAAGTTCAGACTACGCTTCATCTGATTGAACCACAGTCTTCCGAAAAGCAGCATACATGGGCAGGGTTCGCCGATGAGATGAGCGGAATTCTCGGCATAGGGTTTCAAATCGATACCAGCGTGCAGATGATGAAACGTTTGATCACCGTACGAGACGGCTTCGTGAGGATCAGAGATTGTAGGTCAAAGGCGCTATCCTTCTTGACCTCAAAACTCGACGAAGCTGAAAAGATAGCACATGAAGAGTATACAAGTTCTGGCATCGCAGTGTCTTTAGCAGCACCTTCAAGCTGTAGTAGCAACCAGATGGACGCCAAGGAGTGGAGTTGTTCTCGCGATTCGTTGCAGTTATGCTTGGGGAAATTCCAACACTTGTTCGAGTCATTAAGTCAAGAGATCCGCCCAAGTCTCTTGAAAATGAACAGTATCCTCGTGAACGACTACGGGATTGATAACAGTCTGCAACGACTGAGTTTCTTTTTGGGATCAGACGACACTGTGAACAACCCAAATAGGAAGGTTCTCGAGAAATATCTGTTTGTGGGTGAAGAAAAGGTGGTGGAGGACGAACCAGCCAATCCTTACAGTGGCAGCCTCTTGTCCGAGTTGGATCCAGCATACGAAGATTATGCAAGGTTTTATTCTCCGTCGTTCACGTCCACCCGATTATCCGAACTTCGAAATGGCGCGAATGAGGTGCGGATCATCAAAGAGATCGTTCAATCTGCTAATACTCGGCTGGAATCACTTCGAAAGATCAGCGGTGGGTTGAGTGCGCTCGAGGCGTTGAAGAAAGAAATTAAGGACTTCGCCCAGAATGCACAAAGTAGAAATCGGCTGTTCGGCAATTCGTCCGTGTTATTGCAAGAGGACAAGATGAGGAAGAGATTTGCGCGGGAGTATGCGTCCAAGATTGCTTATCTGCGTGAAGAGGCAACCAGATGGGCTGTAAATGAACGGGGAGAGTTTGACCTCGGAATTCTTGGCGAAGGTCTGAAGAAGGTGGTGACTGATCAACTCAATGAAGACACGCACCTCATGCACCTTGACGTGGGAGTTCTCGATCCTTCTCGCCCATCAGCACGAAGAGCCTCCAAGACTGCGGCGGGGATGGCAGTTCCCACTCTACCTGTGACGCCTGGCGCAAGCCCAAATCAATCTATTCATCCAAACCAAGAGTCTTCAACTGCAGTTCCAAGAACTCGTCCAGGATCTGCACTTGCACGCGATGGAAGCGGCAAGAAGCGCTAAGACGATTGAAGCCACCCAAAGGTTCTTGTTTATCCCACTTAGTTAGAGAGATCTTAGCGATACGAGTGTTCTACGTGGTACGAGATCCTTCTATTCTATTTAAGCGCGATGAAGATTTTGCTTCTGCTGCTGATACTTCTGGTACTTGCTCGTGAGTTCCCACCCAAGCCCCGTGAAGACGATGGCGACACCAATCCACGACATGGTCGTGAGCTGGTGGCCGTACCAGACGACCGAGAAGAGGATCGTGAAGAACTTGCGTGTGGTCGTGATCGTCGTGCACGTGAGCGCAGAGAACTGTTGGATGGTGAAGTAGATGAAGTTCTGTCCGAGAGCGCTGCAGATCGAGAAGTAGAAGACCGAGTTGAGGATCGCAGGGTTCTCGACGCAGAAGAGGAAGCCCGAGTACGCTTGGCCCGTGAGCAGGGCGCCGGCGCCAGTGTAGATGACGGCCCAGAGGTTCGTGTAGAACATTTGCTGGTGGACCGACGGACGCAGCAGGTGCGAGATCTCTTCCTGCTTGGGGCCCGAGACGCCGTCGAGGGTGAGCGACACGAACAGCAGCAGCAGGCCGTAGGTACTGTTCTCCTGCGCCGCGTGCTTGGCCGAGGCCTTGCCCAGCTGGAACACTGCGATGCCCGTGGTGATGAGCAGCACGCAGATGTAGTCACGCAGCGTGTACTTCTTGCGGCGGATGAGCACGCCCATGAGCATGACGGGGATCATCTTGCACGACTTGCCGAGCGCCTGCGTCGGGTAGCTCACGTGCTTGAGCGCCTCGTTACTGCAGAGCATCGCGCCGAGGTACGCGAACGACGTCACGGCGAAGGGCTTGAGCGGCATGGTCGGGCGCTGCGGCTTCCACACAAACGTCGCTACAGCACACAATGGCATTAATCGCCACCAAAAAACCAATCCTCGCGCGATCGCGCCAACTCACCCGAGTACGCCACGAGCGCGTTCGTGAGACACTGCACAAAGAGCATGAAGAGCGTGGCCGTGAACTTGTCGCCATCGGGCGTGCGGTACGTGAAGCTGCGCACAAACTCGCACGTCAGCGAAAGCTCAAGTGTCATCGAAGCCTCGCTTGCGATCATGACACGCACATTTTCTCCTGGAAGATGCCGTACGAGAGGTAGCAGATGTAGATGCCGCCGATGCAGATGAGCAGGTTGAGGATGCCCGAGTCGGCGCCCGCGGCGCGAGGCTTGGTCGCCATGGCGTTCGAGAATTGGAAGTGACGCCGCTTCGGCGGCGGCCACGTGGAGACCGTGACCAGCGGATCCACTTGGGCGGATCCGCTCGTAGGGGTGCTAAATCAGTAGGTGTGGGACTCAAGTTTGGCGATTGGGAAAGTGTTGCGATCACTATCAAAGACTTCTGGGCCCCGTCGACTATTCTGTTTGCACCGTGCTATGGTGGAGCGACTCAATTCGGCATCATTCATGGCACATGCGGAATCCACACACATGCTGGCTCCCATGAGTAAACTAGTTTAGTGAATTCCATCGTCGGATCTGCGCCGTGGGCGAGTAGCAAGTCGACGAGCCCCACACTTGTATTTTCCAACTCGTACGCGAGCAGTTGCTTCTGCTCCTCTGGCTGCATGAATTTGCTCAAATATTGGTGACGTGAGCATGATCTCCAACATTTCGCGTCCAGCAGATGAATTCGGTAGGAAACCGGCAAGAAATCATCGACCTCACACGAAACCGCAATGTTTCTTCGAGTAGAATGACTCGCTCAGCAGCAAACAACCACCGAAGCACCTCGATTTCCTCGAACAATATGATCTCTCGAAGCATAGCGCCGCCATAGCCGTGTTTAAACCACGGATTTGGAAGCTCGGCCTACGGTGTCGCACGATCACCGATCCGCCCGAGTCGCAGCTCTTCTTCCCAGAACTTCACGTTCTCGAGGACCTCGGGTAGCGCAAGATGTGCTGACAATTCACGACTTCGGCTTCATCTTCCCAAATCAACAGCGCTATGCAACACTTGTTTGGACTCTCATGTAGGAATGAGATCACTTCACATATGTATTGGATGAAAGAGTCCGTTGGCATGCAGTAATTTGCTCCAGCCTCGTACTGTCACTGCGAGTTGAAGAACTGAGGTCTCGCTTTCATGAATTTTTGCCCAGTTTTGTTTCGTTCGGGTAGTTGCGCTGGCGAGATACCCTCTTTATCACACAAGTACGGATCAGCCCCAGCCTCCAACATTCGATCGATGAACTCGGCTACGTGCTTGCGTGCGTCGCCTCGAGTTCGATTTAACAAGTCGATGAGAGGCGTCCTCCCGTTGACGTCTTGGCAGTTGGGGTCGGCTCCGTGATCAAGGAGGGATTTTGCAACGTGAATATTCCACTTCTCGATCGCTACGTGGAGGACGCCACGCCCCGTAGGATCAACGGCCTCGATACTCGCTCCACGATCAAGCAAGTGCTTGGCAATCATCGGGCTTTTCACCGCCATTAGCGGAGGTCTACCATTTGCATCCCGCAGATCGAGGTTAACACCGAGGCGGTAGAGGAGTTCGAACCTTTCGCTCCGACAGAATACTGTTGCAAAGTGAAGTGGTGAGCCGTAAATTGTAGAGAGAGCGTTGACGTCGGCGCCTCGCTCCACGAGCATCTCGACGTAACCTTCCCAGCCTTCGCAGATGAGCAGGTTCTCGTGATCCAGGCTTGCGCCATGAGTTAATAAGACATCAACAGTTTCAGCATCACCCCTGATGGACGCGGCTATTATTGGCATATCCAGATGTGACGAAGCATTTGGATCGGCTCCGTACGCGAGCAAAACATGGAGCCACTCATTCAGACCCTTCACAGCGGCCAGTCTCGTTTCGCTTCAACCAATACCTTGGCGCGCTCCCCGTCATCAATGATCTGGATGAAAAGCGAGGACTCGGCAACGACTTCGAACATCGCGAGTCCTGCTGGGATGTCTTGGCACGTGATGATCGCTTTGATGACGTCAGAAAGAAGAATCCGCATCGTGTCCTCCAGGATCGCGACGCGCCCCGGGAGAAAAAACCACCGCAGCAACTCAATATGGCCGTTCCGGATAACGCACGACATTATAAAGTCATTATCTCGGTCTCGGTTGTGAAACCATGGATGGACCCAGGCATTCAAGGACCGATTTCCCAGACGACGCATGTGATGATTGGTGTTCCACGTGGCGACGTTCGCGGCAACTTCAGGAAGCGCCATGTAACGCTGGACGGCCTCGATGTCGCCGGCAGCGGCAGCATCGAAGAGAGCGTCCATGGGGAAATCGTAGTCTGGTTTGCTGCGGAGAGGAAGACAGTTGATACGAGACCTTCATTCACATCGTCAGTGACGGGCAACACGAGACCTTCATTCACACGATGTCACGTGACTGTCTCATCGAGACCTCCAACCGAATGTCCTGGCTCAATGATACTTTCGAAATAGCAGCCTTGTTCATTTCTTCAGTGAAGAAATGAACAAGGCCGAGGAAGTTGCTAGCTGGAAGCGGCTGCTCGTGGCCGCGGAACTCGGAGACTTGGCGGTCGTGCAGGAATACTTCACACAACCGGACGTGGTCGCTCGCATGATTTTCGTCCGATGGTCGCAAATAGCCCCCTGGTCGCCCTGAACAACCACCACGGCAAGACGCGTTTCCAGCTGCCGCTCATGAGCGGAGTGTACGCCAAGTCGCTTTGGTTTGGAGCGCCTTCGAACGGCACAGAGCTGCTCGGTTCGTGTGTCATTGACCATGGCCAGGTCGAAATCTTCCTGTGGCTCTTCTCGGATGATCTTATAAGTCTCTGGAGTGAGACTGCCAGCGCACTCGCCAAAGATCTTGCACTGCGATGCCTCGATAACCGGACGACTGCCTCGCTTGAGATGCTCGAGATTGTGCTCCACTCGCGCGGGTTTACTGAGCTACTCGACAGTGACGCACGATACCGCGTTCTCCAAACACTGATGCAACGGGCTGCTTCGCGAAACGACAAGGACGCGATGAACGTGCTTCTGAGCCACGGCGCAGACCTGATCGGCGGGTACAAGTCTTCATTATCGCCAGCTATAGTGGGCTTCGCTGAGACTGTTGAAACAAAGCGGTTCCTTGACTCCAACGGCGCGTGCTTAGACAGGTCTCGACACGCCACACTTCTGTGCCAACCGGGTGGCTACAGCGACGACGTCCTCTTTGAGCTGATCCGGCTAGGAGCAGACGCCAACATATCTACGCATTACAACGGATCCCCGCTACACTGTGCGGCCAGCATCGGCCGGACAGATCTCGTCGCTTGCCTCATTCGCGAAGGCTTTGCCGATGTTGACGCGCGCGATCGCTTCGACCGCACGCCATTGATGGTCGCTGTCGAAGCTGTCGAAGCTGAGCGTGCTTCCGTGTATGCGGACCAGGCGTTGATAGAGCTGTTACTTGATAATGGTGCTGAGGTTGACGCTCAAGATAACAGCGGGAGCACTGCGCTGCACGCGGCTATTCTAAGACTGGATGTCGACGCCGCGCGAGTTCTTCTGGCTCGTGGTGCTGATCCTAACCACCGAGGAGGTTCCAGGAAGAGCTTGTTAGCACAGCTTGCAGGCGGATGCGACGCCAGCAAAGTGGAGAAGATGATGGGCTTGCTTCTCGAGTACGGCGCAGATCCCTGCTGTTAATAACCGAGCTTCGTCACACAGAAGAAGAAAAACAAGAAGACCAGCTGCTCATTGTGGAGGACTTGCCGTGGGGGAGATGACACGACGTACACGAAGATGTTTTCGTGCTGGGAGCCCGACAACGAGGAGCTAATAGTTCCAGATTGAGAATCAAAAGGAAAATCAGCCTGCGATATTTTTCTAGAGTGAAATATTGCCGATCACTGGAGGATCGCAAAGTCGAGTACTCGCTATGACTCGCACATCGAACGGACTATGGCATCCAGAAAACTTTTGATGACCTTGAGAGTCATGCAATTTGCATCCTGCCATTTGATCATCCCACAAGCGTAAAGCAAGTGGAAGACCAGGCTGAAGACTGTTGCCTCGAGGGAACGGAAATGGATGATACCGGCACGCCTGTGATGCTCACTGCTATTAAAACGAGACAGTAAACGATACGCGCTTCCCAGTTGAAGCCAGAACAAGTTTTACATCGTCGGAAAAAGACATTCAAAGGTATCGTAAAGGAATATGGTTTCCGACATTGGTCGCATTTTGGTATCCTAAAGTGTTTATTGCTTAAGCTTCCTCTTCAATGGTCGCATTTCGTTGTTCACGACTCGAAACGCTTCTCGGTTGCGTTCACATGTACGCCGGACCCCACTGGTTTTGCGACAACAGATCGACTGGTGCATTGCCGTCGTTGTCGGCCAAGAATGGGTCTGCCCCATACTTGAGAAGAATATCGAGGATATCGCTGACGGCCTGTATGGTAAAGCCCGGCAGTTTCCATGTGAGATCACTCTGTGCGGAGTCCAAGAGGAAGAGCATTGGTGTCTGTCCACGAATATTCTTGAGATTCGGATTGGCTCCGTGCTGGAGAAGCATCTCAACCAATTTTGTCTTGTCTTCAGAAGGGTACATCATCGCGTAGTGGAGGACGGTATGCTGGGACCAGACACTCACTGCTTCAACATCAGCGCCATATTTGAGTAAGGTTTTAGCCATGCAGATGTACGAGTTCGCCCATCCATCTCCGCCCCTTGACGCGAGCGACATCAGAGGCGTGTAATCGCTCAAGTCCCGTCTATCGACGTCCATGAATCCCACACGAAGCAGAATCTCAACCATTCGTTCCCTCGAAAATTTGACCGCGAAATGCAAAAGAAAATTGTTTGCTCTCGGCCAGCCATTGGCGTCGACGCGGCGCTTCAGCACTTCTTCGACGGCGTCGTCTTGATAGCGGAAGACATTGTCAGTCAAGATGTCGTCGATCTCTGTTCCGTGCTGGATGAGCGTCTCCACGACTTGCTCTGTATTCGCGGTCACTTTGAGGATGCTCGCTCCAAGATACTCTTGGCCGAGATTGGCGCCGTGCGCAAACAAAATATCAAACAACTCGTAGAATCCCAATGCTGTCGCTTGCCTCAGCAGACACCCGAGAACTCGCTGACGACGGTGATCCGAATAGATCAATTCGACGAAGACGTGAGACTCGAGAAGGGTCTCCAGCATCGCGTATGCTCGTTGAGACACAGCGATGGATGCGATTTGCTCGATCTGTAGCTCCAGGAGCCGACCCAACAGTTCAAGTTGTCCCGAGAGAAAAGCCACTGCACGGTCTCGACTTCATTGCTCCTAATGAGCTCCCACCAGAATCCGTGCTCTCCCCACAAACTGCGGTCTGCGATCCACGCATTGACGTTAGCGACGACCTCGGGTTGCTCCAAGTAGCCGCGCATGGTCACGAGCGTCCAGTCCATCGTGGAAGCCAAGGAGAAGAAGACGCCGTGTGTTCTCTGGATGCAAGCTGCTTTTTGATTGTGCTAGAGGGTCTTCGAGTTTGAGAGAGGTTGACGAATCCGCAACTGTGAGTGATTGAAGCCCGATTTGATGGAACCGGAGAAAACGTCCAAGGCTGTCAGAGACCACTTTCAGCGACTACGACACGTGGTGAAGGGAAAGAGAAAACGACAAAACATGACGAAGTACGGCGCTACTGGCGCAACACCACGCGCGTCTCGAGAGGTTGTGGAAGCTCCATGGACCAACCTTCTCACAAAACCAGGTATGACTTCGGGTGCCCCAGCGACTACAGTCCGAGTGTATGTGCGTGACGATAACCGCATCGCGTCGCCAGCGAAAATTCCCGTCAGAACACGGCGTGAATTGGTGCGCGCAGCATTTGAAGACCCAGTGTTCAAGAGAGACGTTTCTTGACTTTGAAGATGATAGCTTATCGGTGGATCAGGCTGTGACGGCAGCTGACGCAACTACATGGACGGCCAAAAAGCCACTTACATTGAAGTACAAGGTGAGAACACGCAACCAAATCAGTGTTGGTTCAATGCAGAGATTGACGTCGTATGTGCTGTGGATAGAGAGACGATTTGTGTCTGATCTTGTGAATGATGTTGAGACCGAGTTAATGGGAAAGTGCTTCAAAATTTTGCAGGCAAACACAATGGAAGGATTATCGCTCTTGTCGGTGCTGTCAATGCTGGCTTCATAACTTGGATGGTCATAGCCATGACAGTCGCAGTCCTTCAGGACGAATTCTGAACTGAAGCCATTTTTCTTGCTGTTCGACCATTGGATGAAAAAAACCAGCAAGTGAGACCGAGTCCAACGTGGCTCACGAACAGAACACACACAACAGTTCTTGGCGTCGGAATGGCGACCATCGCTGTCGCCGACCACGTCGCCTTCGTGAACGCCGCTCAGTGTGGCGATCTCTCAGCTGTGAAAAAGTTCTTCGCGAGACCCGAAGTGCAAGCGAACGCAGCGTTGTGGGAGAACCATTTCCGCGAGCGCCGACTCAACAACGACACGTCCGACGCAACTCGTCACAACAGTCTTCTGCCTCGTGGGTGGTTCTACAACTTCCAGATCGGCGATTGGTATATCTGGTCCCGCATTTCTTATGGACACAAAGTCGAGATCGTGCGATGGTTCTTCTCGGAGGAAGGATTGGCTTTAGTTGGTGAGACGCTGCGAGCCTTGCTCCTCTACGTGGCAAACATGATCTCGGAGGTTCCGACAGCGCTCGAGCGGCTGGGTGTTGTGGTAGAGTCTCGACTATTTGCGCGTATCATCGACGAGGACGAACGGAAGGCAATGCTAAGTTTTGCTTTGATTTGATCCGTGACAAAAAGGCTTGCTCCTCTAGTGGACGCGTTGCTCGCGTACGGCGCTGACCCTAACGCCAACTATCGGGAAGATAGAGCATTTGCCGAGGCGATTACTGAGACACCACTCGGTGTGGCGATTTCCGATGGATCCAAACGAATTGTGGATAAATTGGTGGCCCACGGTGCGTGGGTAGATGACGACCACGTGCTGGCCGGAGGATCGCGATTAAGGCGGCCCGAGCTCATCCGCATGGCTCTCGACCACGGTGCGGACGCCAATCGCTTCGTGTGGGAACACGGCCCGCCCTTTCATTACGCAGCCGACTCCTTGAACAAAGCCGTGATGGAAACGCTAGTCAACGATGGCTTCGCGGACTTTGATGCGCGGGACCGACGAGGACGCACGCCTCTTCTGGTCACAGCATCGAAAAGTGAAGAGAATCGGTCGTGCGTAGCTGGGTGGCTGATCGACCGCGGCGCTAACGTCCATGCTGTTGATCCGTACGGCCGTGGTGTGCTCCACTGGGTAGTTCATGGGAAGAGCATTAGTTTGCTCAAGCTTTTCCTCTCACACGGAGCGGATCCGAACTGCCGAGACATTTTCGGTCGAACTCCAGCGAAAACGATGTTGTCGAGACCTCGGATCCGTGTTGCTGGCAAAGTGAAGGTGATCCTAGGGCTGCTGTTGGAGGCTGGAGTTGATCTGTTCATGTGCGACGAGAACGGGAAGTGTGCTGCTGAATTGCTTACACGTGATGTCACTGGCCAGCAGTTTCTCAAGGACAAAGGAATTCAAGTTGAAGGAAGGATGGATTAACCACGTTTTTTAAGTTGGGTATCAGTGATGTCGACTTCATAACACGTTAGAGCACTGAGCGAAACACGAAATGTGAATTCCTAACGTTGTGATCCATGTCTTTGTACTGAAAGCATTTGAGCAGCACACTTTCCACTTCGATCGCACACAGAAAGATCTGCTCCCGCCCCGACTAGCAGCTCCAAAACTGCCTTCACTTTCGGTTTAACGCGATACCGAGCCTTGATGAGTAGCGTCGCTGCAGGCGTGCGACCTAGCCTGTCTTGGAAGTTGGGATCGGCTCCGCGAGAGAGAAAGAGCTTCAACAGGATGATGCTCTTCCCACGAACCGCCCAGTGCAGCACGCCGCGCCCGAATGGATCAACTGCGTGGAGATCAGCGCCGCGGTCGATTAACCACTCCGCCACGCGCACTTTATCCGCGTACGGCCAGCTCTCGTCACTTTTAGACGCAGTGACCATCAGGGGTGTGCGACCTCGTCGATCTCGTCCGTCCAGATCCGCGAACCCGTCGTTGACCAGCGTCTCCATCGCTGGAATGCTCATAGCGTTGCTTGCATGGTGCAAGGCCGAGCCGTGCTGCCACGAGAAGCAGTTCCCGTCTGCACCGTGTTTGATTGCCTTTTGGATGAGCTCGGGTTTTCTAGCACGCCATCCTCCGACTAACACGCGCTCGTCGTCCACCCACGCACCGTGTGCCACGACGCTATCCACGATGCTTGAGTAGCCATGGAAAACCGACATGGCCAGCGGCGTTTCGATGTCTCCTTCTGCAAATGCTCGGTCGTGATACTCGGCGTTCGGCTCGGCTCCGTACGCGAGCAAGGCGTCCACGAGAAGACCATACCCGTACCGCGCACACCGAATAATCGTAAAGTTTAGGGCTTCACAGCGCTCGTCGTCGTCGATGACATTCTGGAACAGTCGAGACTCCATCACCACCTCGAGTCGCTCAAGTGCTGTTGGGTACCTCGAGATCATCTCGGCCAAGACGTTGAGCAACAAGGCTCGCAGCGTCTCACCAACCAAAGCCAGACCTTCGTCCGAGAACAGCCATCGGAGGACCACGAACCCCTGGGTTCTCACCCACAGACTCGGCCAGACATACAGCGACCCGACCTGGAAGTTGTAGAACCACCCACGAGGCAGAAGACTGTTGTGACGAGTTGCGTCGGACGTGTCGTTGTTGAGTCGGCGCTCGCGGAAATGGTTCTCCCACAACGCTGCGTTCGCTTGCACTTCGGGTCTCGCGAAGAACTTTTTCACAGCTGAGAGGTCGCCACACTGAGCGGCGTTCACGAAGGCGACGTGGTCGGCGACAGCGATGGTCGCCATTCCGACGCCAAGAACTGTTGTGTGTGTTCTGTTCGTGAGCCACGTTGGACTCGGTCTCACTTGCTGGTTTTTTCATCCAATGGTCGAACAGCAAGAAGATGGCTACACGCATCCAGCGCTTGGGTTCAGAAGTGCCACCGTGGCACATTGCCACTGGTCCTTGCAGTTGGGTTGCAGTAGTCTCGGCCACGCAAGCGACTTTGCAATCGTTGGAAAACTACCTTCTAGCCATGAGCTCGATGCCTGCTCACTTGCTCTCGCTACTTCCGAACGCCCGACGTACTTTGCACACTTGACGTTCAAAAGGACTTGCGGCGCGCGGCGCATGCCGTGTGACCCAAAACGATCACACCAAGTGTGGTTCGACATTCCAACGCATGGGGAGAGCCGAGAGCTGGAAACCGTGCAGTAGCTTTTTTCTTGATAGGGGCTGCCCTCATTACAAGTGCCCGACATGCCCGACATGTCGGGCATTGCCTGTGGGTGCAGCGATGATGGAGATTCTCTCAAGGAGGCCATGGGCATCGGCAGGTTCTGGTGCAACTCATGAACTGCACGTCGCACTTCGGCCACGACAAGTGGCTCGAATTTCTGGTCGCATGCGGTGCTGATCCGAACGCCGTGTACGAGGTCGACGGCGAGATGTCGCTTCAGAATGAGTGGACTGCAAGTTATGACAGAATGCAACATGTCAAAGACTGTCAGTGATATGCGTGATTTTTCTTCCCCCACGGAGCATACCCACACCAGGCGGATTGTCGCGGCGAAGCTCCTTCAGCGATTCTGACTCGACAAGATTCTGGACAGGAGGACGATGTGTTTCATGCCCTTTCACAAACGAATAGACGGCATCAAACGCTCGTGGAAAAGCCCTCCTAGCAGCTACCGAAGTAATCGTGAAGCGAGCAGTTTTGTCATCGATATTAGTCAAACGACTCAACACGGCTTTCCCTCTTCCAGTCTGAAGGTTGTTGCCTGATCCGAATAGAAGCCGAACGAAGGTTGCGCGAGGAAGGAAGAGTTGCTCGAGTAGCAGCTTCATGCTGCGAAAAGTGCAAAAGCTCATGTCTCTTCACTGCTTTGCCTGTCCCCCATTGGGACTTCATGCCCAAGTCCCATTTCGTAATTTCCGTCGAAAAGACACGATGGCCGACGAGCAAGACACGAAGATTGATCTCGCTGAGTATGGAGACTTCGTTCCGCAAGATATGAGCGCGCTCGACGAGGCGTTGGAACCGGGCGATCTCAAGGCCTTTGCTGCGATGCTTAATGATGGTGATATGATCAATTCTGTTGCGTTGTGGAATGAACAGTTCCGTGCGCATCGTGTCAGTGGGAGGGAGTCTTTCTTTGGCGATTAAGTGGTGCAAGACTTTTTTCGGCAGTGGCTTGTTGCCAACCACCAGTTCGAGGGGTTTGCATGGTTCTTCGCCGCCGAGCGCTTCGATCTTTGGGGCGAAATCCTTGGCGCGTTCTCTCCATGCTTGATGAAGGCGATTTTGGATAGCGAACAAGGAATGCTAGCGATGGACATGATGGATATCGTGGTCGAATCGCGAGTCTTTCGAGACGCGCTTAGCGAGGATGAGCGGAAGGATATCCTCGCGAGTATGCTGAACGACGCCACGTCGGCAGGTTACGACGACTGGATCGACGTAATGCTCGCGTACGGCGCCGATCCGAATGCGGTCTACGACAACGCGACGCCGGTGTTGGCCTTGAGCCGCTATTGCACTGAGCAGACTGTCGAGCTCGTACTGGCGCACGGCGCGACACTGGAGAATGAAGAGCTGCTAATGCAGCGCCCGGAAGACATCGGACCAGAAGTCATGTCGGCGCTCTTGCGGCGAGGCGCGGACGCAAACGCCCGTTCGCAGGAGTATGGCTCTCCGCTCCACGACGCGGCCAGGAACTGCGCGGACGACAACATACGCTTGCTGCTTGAGGACCACTTTGCCGACGTGGACATCCGCGACCAAGCAGGCAAGACGCCATTGATGGTGCTGAGGTCGACTACGATTAGCGCTAATCGAATCATCGAGTGGGAGAACTCGGATGCGGCCAGAATCTTGCTCGATCATGGCGCTGACGTCCACGCTGTCGACGCCAGGCAGCGAAGCGTGCTGCACTGCCTCTTGCGCGTGCGGGACGTAGCGCTCATTCGGCTTTGCCTGGAGCGCGGCGCCGATCCGAACGCCCGCGACGCGTACGGTGAGACGCCGCTCATCAACATCGCTCTGCACTGTGAGCCTCGCGGCGTCTCGCGGGAGCTACTCGAGACGCTGCTTCACGGTGGAGCCGATCCGAGTCTGTGTAATGGTCCCAACAGATCAGTCGAGAGCATGCTCGGTAGCACAGCGAACGGGCGAGCGTTCATCGAGCAGATCTGGGGTGGCGGATGCTGCCTGACGGCTGTGATGTGGTGGTGAGCCTGATATCTGTGACATGTGAACGATTGGCGAGACAATCCGGGAGATAATGTACCCATTGCACATTTTGATCCAATCGTTATTTACATTCTGTCAATATCACCTTATTTATGACCAATCATAATACTGAAGAAGGGTGATATACCGATAGAATACCGTCCAACCTTGAGTTGGTTTGTTTCTTCATGCAAAATGGACGAGTCCACGCCCGTGACGTGGACGCTCGAGGCTGTGCGGCGCTACTTTGCCCTTCCCGAGGTCCTCGAGAACGTGAAGCTGTGGGAAGAAAATTTGCGACTCTGGCGGACCGATGATCGCGCGACCACGCTGCCCGAGTTTCCAAAAGCATGGTTTCGACACGGCTATGGCGCCAAGATTTGGGTCGCAATCATCAAACAGGCGGATGTCGAGTTGCTTCAGTGGCTTTTTGCTGCGGAGCAGGTCAGCCTGCTGGGAGAAGTCTTGCGGTTTCGAATAATGTCGATAACTCGTCGCGTCACTATGATTTCGAATTCATCTATCGGGCGCGAAATGTTGGAGACCATACTCACATCACCGCTTTTTGAGCAAGTCATGCAGGCAAAGGAGCAGGAAGAACTACTTGAGTATCTACTGCACCACACAAATGAAGAGTTCGTCGACTTGCTGCTCGCACATGGCGCAGATCCGATGTGGGCTTCAACAGAGCGGGTTCGGGATCCCCCACCACCTCCATGCGTATTGTTTGCGCATGTATCAGTGATGTTGAGTTGAGTTGTTCCACCATCCCACGGGCTAACAGAAGAACTGACGCAGTCGAAGTCTTTGAGATCCGCAACACTTCGTCAATCCTAACTCCGTTCACATGAAGAATAATGGTAATAATCGCACATGTACACTTGTGCCGTAGTCTCTGGGACGTCCGATGTCACTCCCGGCTGTTTGAGGAGGTTGGTCCATGGAGCTTCCACAACCTCTCGAGATGCGCGTGGTGTTGCGCCAGTAGCGCCGTACTTCGTCATGTTTTGTCGTTTTCTCTTTCCCTTCACCACGTGTCGTAGTCGCTGAAAGTAGTCTCTGACAGCCTTGGACGTTTTCTCCGGTTCCATCAAATCGGGCTTCAATCACTCACAGTTGCGGATTCGTCAACCTCTCTCAAACTCGAAGACCCTCTAGCACAATCAAAAAGCAGCTTGCATCCAGAGAACACACGGCGTCTTCTTCTCCTTGGCTTCCACGATGGACTGGACGCTCGTGACCATGCGCGGCTACTTGGAGCAACCCGAGGTCGTCGCTAACGTCAATGCGTGGATCGCAGACCGCAGTTTGTGGGGAGAGCACGGATTCTGGTGGGAGCTCATTAGGAGCAATGAAGTCGAGACCGTGCAGTGGCTTTTCTCTCGGGACAACTTGAACTGTTGGGTCGGCTCCTGGAGCTACAGATCGAGCAAATCGCATCCATCGCTGTGTCTCAACGAGCATACGCGATGCTGGAGACCCTTCTCGAGTCTCACGTCTTCGTCGAATTGATCTATTCGGATCACCGTCGTCAGCGAGTTCTCGGGTGTCTGCTGAGGCAAGCGACAGCATTGGGATTCTACGAGTTGTTTGATATTTTGTTTGCGCACGGCGCCAATCTCGGCCAAGAGTGAGAAGAATATCGAGGATATCGCTGACGGCCTGTATGGTAAAGCCCGGCAGTTTCCATGTGAGATCACTCTGTGCGGAGTCCAAGAGGAAGAGCATTGGTGTCTGTCCACGAATATTCTTGAGATTCGGATTGGCTCCGTGCTGGAGAAGCATCTCAACCAATTTTGTCTTGTCTTCAGAAGGGTACATCATCGCGTAGTGGAGGACGGTATGCTGGGACCAGACACTCACTGCTTCAACATCAGCGCCATATTTGAGTAAGGTTTTAGCCATGCAGATGTACGAGTTCGCCCATCCATCTCCGCCCCTTGACGCGAGCGACATCAGAGGCGTGTAATCGCTCAAGTCCCGTCTATCGACGTCCATGAATCCCACACGAAGCAGAATCTCAACCATTCGTTCCCTCGAAAATTTGACCGCGAAATGCAAAAGAAAATTGTTTGCTCTCGGCCAGCCATTGGCGTCGACGCGGCGCTTCAGCACTTCTTCGACGGCGTCGTCTTGATAGCGGAAGACATTGTCAGTCAAGATGTCGTCGATCTCTGTTCCGTGCTGGATGAGCGTCTCCACGACTTGCTCTGTATTCGCGGTCACTTTGAGGATGCTCGCTCCAAGATACCCTTGATCAGAACAGCATCTCACCTGACACCAGTGCTAAACCCTAAACCCTAAACCCCAACAATCATTCTCGACAGCATCAGCGCTTCGGTATTTATACCGTGCGCGAACCTCCAGATAAGTCTCGAGGTTCGAAGCGGCTGCTCTTGTCTCCCCCTCCGCAAACAGCACAAAATAAGCTTTACCCATGGACGAGCTCTTCGATGCCGCTGCTGCCGGTGACCTTGAAGCCGTCCAGCGTTACATGGCGCGTCCAGAAGTTGTCGCAAACGTCGTCGCGTGGAATACTGAGCACCGCATGTATCGTCTGTGGAACCAGTTCTCGACCATAAACCAGGACCCATGGTTCTACAGCAGGGACAGAGACGAAGCCTTGTTGATTTCGTGTGTGGTCCGGAACGGCCATGTCGAGTTGCTGCGGTGGTTTTTTCTCCCTGGGCGCGTTGCTACCATGGAAGACACGATGCGGTCGCTTCTCCCTCCACTCACCGAAGCGATCGTCAAGTGCCGAGACATCCCAGCAGGATTTGCAATGTTCGAAGTCGTTGCCGAGTCGCCGTTGTTTAACGAGATCATTGACGACGGGGAGCGCACGAAAGTAATGGCAGAGATGATGAGTATAGCCGCTTCGAAAGGACTCAATGAGTGGCTCCGTCTTTTGCTCTCGTACGGTGCTGACCCAAATGCTTCATCAGAGCGGCTAGTACCAATCATGACTGCGTATGAGAAAGGCGACGCTGAGACCGTCGACATCTTGTTGACACATGGCGCAAGCTTGGATCACGAGAATCTACTCATCTACAAAGGGTACGGTCGCTGGGGAGGTTACGTACAGATGCTCGTGGAGCGAGGTGCCAACGTCAACGCTCTCTCCTCGTATTACGGCTCTTCACTCCATGACGCGGTTGCCAATTGCCACGAGGACAAGATGATGCTCCTCTTTCGACATTTCGTCGACGTTGATTTGCGCGATTCCAGCGGTCGAACACCACTTATGGCGGTGAGAAATTCGAAAGACACCGTCATGAAGGTGAGGTATGACAATTTGCACGTCGCTAGCCTATTGCTTGATCATGGAGCGAGCATTAATGCCGTCGATTCGAGCGGGCGCGGCGTTTTGCATGCCGCGATTGAGAAGTGGGATATTGAACTTGCGCAATTCTTTCTTGATCACGGAGCCGACCCCAACTGCCAAGACGTCAATGGTAGAACGCCTCTCATCGACTTGTTGAATCGAACTCGCGGCGACGCACGCAAACACGTGGCCGAGTTCATCGATAGAATGTTGGAGGCTGGTGCGGATCCGTATCTGTCTGATAAAGAGGGCATCTCACCAGTGCAACTACTCGAACGAAACAAAACTGGGCAAAAATTCATGAAAGCGAGGACTGAGTTCTTCGTCTCGCAGTGATAGCGCAAGGCTTGAGCAAAATACTGCACAGTAAACGACTCGTTCATCGCATATACGTGATGGAATGCTCTCACTCCGAAGTGCGTCGTGAATTGTCAGCACATCTTCGAACATGTAATCTCCCTCAACAAAACTCAATCCCGATCTCTTAGTCGAGTTTCACGACGGCCTGCCTTCGACTACATAGCTTTTGCTATTCGAAGTGAAACGCCAGAAAAAGATCCGGAAGCATTTGCTTGCTAAGAAGTGTTAAAACAAAGTGCAGATGACATTCTACTCAAAGCCATCCAGCATGACCTTTACATCGCTCATGTACAGACCACATAGTTGGCGCGAACATTTCGCCGCCGTGATAGTGTCAATCAGATTCTGGGTCAGCTGGTCGGGACACTGGCATGGCACACAGTGAGAGGCCTTTTCGTAGAAGATCAGTCGTGCGTTCTTCTCGCCAATAGCTCTCCATGTTTTGATCGACTCCACACCGGGAATAAGCGTGTCTTCCGAGCAGCCAACGACGAGGATCGGTACACCAGCCGTACTGAGAGATGCGAGGCGCTCGTCCGAGACAAAGTGCGTGCGCATCGCCATCATCTGGCCAATAAATCCTCTAGCGTTTGTGGTTTCAAGGCGTCGACCCAGCCCTTGTGGAGGCGGCGAACGACATCTACCTTGGTCTCATTCGGCGAGTTGGGCACGGGCTTGACGAGGAATTCCTTCGAGTAGTAGCCGTCGATGGTACGTTCGACGAGCGCGTTCTTGTCGGGCGATGTAAGCGCCTTCCAGATGTAGCTGTTGGCGTGCGAGTCATCGAATTGTCCGCGCGTGGTCACGAGCGCCGACAACGAGCGCAGTCGATGCTTGGCCTGCGTCGCGAGCTCAAGGGAGATCATGCCGCCCATGCTGATACCGACAACGTGGGCTTTTTCCCACCCAAGAAAGTCCATCAACGCAAGGGCATCCTTGGCCATGATGCTCGTGCTGTTGTATCCCCAGCCCGACCAACTGCCGCCCGAGCCGCGGTTATCAAACGTCACGATGCGAAGGTTCTTACGGACGCCTGCGCTCGGCCACTTGTCCAGAAGCAAGTCGACCATGACGGCCCAGTGTTCTTTTTCGCCCATGAAACCCATGATCAGCAGTACGCGTTCTTCATCTCCATCTTCGGCACCGTCGACCTGAGCCGTGTGGACTGCGTACTCGAGAGAGACACCAGTGGAGACATCATCCTTGAACGTGTTGTCCTTGGTGAAGTGCTTGGGGCGAGAGAAGAGTGCGTCCAACTCGCGCTGGGTCGAGAGGTCGAGTGGGATCGAATGGACTGGTTCACTCATGGAAGGACGGATCACGAAGACGGAGACTGTCGGAATGAGATCGACGAAGTGGTCTCTGTGGATACGCGATGCCAAGGTCGTGATGAGTGTTCTAGACTCGTCACCCAGGCCCATACGGTGTACAACTCACGGTCACTTTGCATTCGAAAAAACAGAAGCGATTTCGAATGTGGTTGATTACGAAGAAGAATCCCACAGACAAAGCCGCCGAATCGTCATCTCCCATTCGAACTTCAAAGCGAAAATGTCGAGTCAACAGAAGACTGCCGGCGGTTTCTTCTAATTCCAGTCGCACATGGACTGGGGAAACTGCTTCGCGTCTCTCTGGAGCTTTGTGGTCGTCAATCCAGGTATGATTAGTACACTGTACCGGAAGCCTATCCAAAGCTGTGTGCACTCGGGAGATTCGTTCACTCAGTGTGCACCAACTTGCTGCACAATCACTGTTCGAATCTCCCATGGGGAGACAGCTTTGCAGACGTTGTTGCGCCAGAATAATAAGAGGGAACATGCGGGAACTTCGTTTGAGTGAGTTCTCACCTGCCCATGAGTTAATCAGCAATCAACACCCAATTCTCACGACGCCGTTGCTTTCAGTGAAAGCAACCGTTGGGTGAAAGCCTTTCACCCAATGACATCGGATGACATCGGATGGAGATTCGCAGAGAACCAATCGACGCCTCTCCATCATTGCAATCCCTACCCCGATGAAGTTGAAGTGCGGGGAGTGCTGTTGCGCGTCAAGTTTGCTTTGTATTAGGCGGAAAGTGCGATTCCCAGGATCGCTCTTGCTGCCTTCAGAGATTGTGGGATTTCTAACAGAAAGACTGGAAAGGCGATGGGTTTTGGGCGAGCGAGTGCAAGAACGTGGACTTTTTGACAATCGGGACATCGATTTCACAAACGTTGGGCGAAGAACTTCTCTCGTTTTTCGAAATTGGGGCGTGAAAGCTCAGTCCTGTGACCTTGCTCTTTCGAGTACAACGTCTCGTCCACTCTACTCAAGTCAACCAGATCCGAAATTCTCTTACTAGTATTTGAGATCGAACGCACCTTCTACGCGCTACGACTTTCACCGTCCACGCCCGGGATTTCATACAGAAAATATTTGGAGATTCGACTACTCCGGAGTATATGCTGAACCTCGCCTGTTCGTATTCCTTCAGTGAATTGAAAATATATATCGAACAATCAAAAAGTTCCAGGCAGGTTTGGTCTGACGGTGTGAAAAAGTCTCTACTGACGGAGATTGATTGTCATCAGAAACGAGGCTCTAAACACCTGGGTGTCCAATGTTCGTCTTACTTACGCGAGTGCCCAGCCGTCGTCATGATAGTCTTGAAGATGACTAGGCACTCGCGATACAAAGTAGAATAGGCCGATATCTTGGCAAGATACGGGCCTATGCCACTCCTAGCTACGCGTCTCCGGTGTGAGAGATGGTGCCTGCTACCACAGAGCTGCAGATGAACTTCATGGATTATGATAATAGCATGCAGTCGCAGGAACACCAGGAACATATGACGTGAAGCTGATGACGCTCGATGACATCATCTACACGCATGCGATTCGACCGCACAAAGCCCGACGAGCTGTTCTTCTTTGTGAAACGAAAACATCGTAGTTATCGCCATGACGGAGCGATTAGGCTGTCGGACACTATTGGTAATTAAAATTAAAAAATATGAAAATCTTCGTAGGTGCCGGTGCTGGTGCGGATCTAAGACACCAGCAGTTGGAACTCCACAAGGTCTCACTCAGCATTGGCGTCCTCACACGAGCCCCCAGCATCAAGATCTTGACTGTGACGTTCGAAGTCCCTTAATCCAATACACCAGTACTGTTAAGAACTGTGTTGTGCAGCACCGATTTTCAACCCACTGAATCACGATAATTGTCTACTCGATGATGCGTGTCAACGGATCCGAGAATGATGGTACAATCATCCGGAATGGTGGTTCTGTCTCCTCCTCCTGAGCTCCTCACGAGCCTCCTCGATCTTCCTCGGCCACTCGCGCTTTCTCCTCCGTCCGAGCACTCGCGAAGGCCCTCGATGCTGTTTCTCCGCGTGCTCGCGCTGCTTGCGGTGCTCTGCGGCCCGCTGGTCGCGCAGAGCCGCCTCGTGGCGCCGACCGACCTCATTCTCCAGGCCTGGCGATTCCGCTCGAAGGACTCGCTCGCGACCAAGATCGACGGCTATTTCCACGGCAGCGGCTTCCCGAGAGCCGGTCGGTCGTTGCAAAAGAAAATCCGCGAGGCCGAGCAGTTTTTCGCTCGCGAGATCCCCAAGAGCGGCATCGTCGGCACGGGCGTCGCGATCGTCTACAACGACGAGGTCGTGCTGGCGAAAGGATACGGCGTTCGCACAGTACGTTGGGTTCATATAAGATTGTTGTCACGAAGACTTATGAGGGTGTGTATTGTCATAGGTGAATGACTCGGGCTCGCAAGTGTCGGCGGACGCTATGTTCCAGATTGGATCCGTGACTAAGACAATGATTGCTGTGGCGATTGGGATTTTGGTTGAAGAGAAGAAAGTGGCATGGAAAGACTCGGTGAAGAAACACTTGCCCTGGCTCACACTCTACGACAAGTACGCCGAGCAATATGTCAACATTGGCGACTTGCTCTCGATGAACTCGGGTTTCGGTGGCTTGCCTGACCTTGCTAACTTCTTGGGCAAGTTCCCGACGGAGAGAGAGTATATCGAGGCCCTCAAGGATTGTGAACCGCAATACTCTCTGCGTGAGACACCCGAGTACGCCAACGTGAATTTCGTAATTTTGGGCCAGCTCATCGAGAGTGTGACTGGAACTCCCTGGCACCAGTTTCTCCACGAACGTATGTGGAAGCCACTCGGAATGGATCACACGTTTGCATCGGCGGCTGAAGTACCGGAGGATCTTCGCAAACAGGCACTCAATGACGGTCATTTCGCTTGTCAAGGCGATACGATCGGGCCGTACGATCTTGTGACAGCGATAGAGATGCAGCTCTCGCCTGGTCGCGTCGGTGGGTACGATGCAGCAGGCTCGGTCGTTTCCAGCGCCGCCGATATGGCTACATTTCTTCGCCTGATCCTCAACAAAGGCCGTGTGGGTAATGTCACGCTGCTGCATTCACCATCGACTATAACAGAGATGGTCACAGGCAAAGTTCTGGCATCCGGTGAAGTGATGGAGTTCTTCAGTCGCATGGGTTTGCATTACGAGCCAGAGGGGGCCACGGTCACGGCGGGATACGGTATTGACATCATTGGTCCAGTTCTGTGGGGCCAAGCTTACTTCGATAAGAGTGGCGACGTTGCGGCCCATCAAACTCGGACCGGATTTGCTCCTCACCAAAACCTTGCTGTCATCTTCATGGGAAACACACAGGTCCCCGACGCCCATGCGTCGTACTACCTGGATCACTACCGCAGCTACGTGCTCGGGATCTTTCTCGACGTACCCAAGAACCTATTAGATTATGAGTTCAAGAAGTGGCGTGCCGCCGACCAGCTCGTGCCTCCAGTTCCTGGAGCCCCCGGTTGCGGAATTCGGTTTTGGAAGAATCCACCCCAGCAACCACTCAGCAAGGACGAACAAGATTCGCTGGTTGGAACGTATGTCTCGACGACTTCGGGGAAGTTCTTCCCGCCCGCCGTTGTGACTCGTGATTCGAATGGCGATCTTCGCATTCAAGTGGCGAAATATGAAAGCCCACTCTTGTGTATCGGACCACTGAGTGCCTCGGATCCGACCAAAGTGTTCCTCGCGGCCGACTCACCCATGCCACTTGCGTTTTTGGGCATGCGCACCGATGACAGCACGTTCGCATTGGCCATCGGAACCGAATACCGCAAGCAGCGAGATGGTGAGAAGAAAAACAATTGAAGAAGAACTCCCTTGTCGTTGGATACTACCAGCGTTTTGACGATATGGAGCTTCTAAGCACACTATTATTTGATGTGAAATCATTTGGTTCCTTTGTTGCAAACTTCGCTTCATGCACTCTATCAGATCTTTAAAAAAATACACACTTGGCTTACTTCTTGAACTCACACCCAGACAACAGAATCACCAGAGTTGCCTCAGTTTTCTAGGGGCTTTAATGCACGGCTCGAGATCCCCTCGCGAGATCTTGTACAAATGCGTCTTTGTTATCACGAGGGATGGGACCTTGTATGGAATGCGAGCACTCATGCAAAGAAGACTCGTCCAAAAGATCGCTGCCTGTGACAAGTCCAGCCAGCTTGGTCCAACCACGGCGGACAGCATTACCAATGATCCGTCGCCCCGAAGCGTCGAGTACGTCGGCATCAGCTCCGTGTTCCAGCAAGATTTGCGCCATCTCCACGGCCTTGTTCTCGTGGCGGTTCTCCAGCGCGAGTGTCAGAGCTGTTCGGCCATTCTCATCACGCTTGTCCAGATCAGGGCAACCGGCAGAAAGCAGAATCTTGATAGTCTCGCTCCCACCGAAACGAACAGCATAGTGTAGCAAGGATCGATTGTGGATGATCTCCTCGTTCGCATCAGCTCCGAGCTCGAGCAGCGTCGCAAAGACCTTGTCGTTGCACCCATCAGCGTACGGCTTGAGAATTCTCTCGTCCAGCACCCACGCGCCATGGTCGAGCAGTAATCTCATCGTCACTAAATCCCCTCCGCAGTCGAGCGCGCTGATCGGCATCCGACCATTATGTCGGTGGTTCGGATCGGCGCCGTACGCGAGCAGCAGGTCGACCCAGTCGTTGTCGCCTCTCGACGCCGCCATATGCAGAGCACTCCCGAGCACATCTCTCCGCTCGGCATCTTCCATCGCGTCGACAAAGATCCGCGAGTCGACCAAGATCTCGAAGAGCTCGAGCCCGTCGACAAAGCTCCTCGAGAGCACCGTGTGGACCATGCCGACGGTCACGCAGCGCAGCGTGTTGCCGCAGATCGCGACGCCGTCGCCCGAGAAGAGCCAGCGCAGCACGGCGGGCTGGCCGTCGCCCGCGAGACACTTTTCGAAGATCGTGTTGGTGCCGGCGTCGCCGACGAACCACGCCGGCTCGGTCGGGAAGACGCGGATCCGCTCGTCGCGCAGCCGCGCGCCGTGGAGCTCGTTCCAGAGATCGACGTTGGCGCGCGCCGGCGCGCTCGCGAGCTGCTGCGCGAGCGCCGGGACGTCGCCGCGCGCCGCGGCCGCCACGAGCGCGTCGTGCCAGGCGTCGAACATGTCGTCGATCGAGGTGAGGGGCTTGGCCGAGTGTCTGAATACTCAGATAGGAAGGAGGCTGACTATGATGCCTCGTGAAGAGCTACCAAGCGTAATCGGCAATAATAATGTATGCAGAATCAGAGGTCGAAGTGGATTCGTCAGTATGTATGAGATTTCATTTGCGCGTCGTCGCGTGATGAAAGACTTGGAGAGGTCGAATGGAGTGGGGGATGAAGGGTGCAAGGGAGGGTCGTTTGGTGCTTGGAAGCACGAGCAGTCGGGCGAGCTACCGACGAGCGAGCTTGGTGGGACCTGAGGCAAGGTTATTCACACGATCACCGCTCTGGTGGGGATCTGGAGGCCAGTGTGTCAGCCCACAGACTACGAGGCGCTGATCAAATCAGGCCCGCTCGATGCGAGGCTCGGAGTCGAGACTGTCAGCAAAGCCTTGAAGGGGCCCAACGGCGAAGGCCACGTGAAAGATGGAAGGCTACTGCAGTCTGTTCATACTGAAGAGCGTGGCCTCGAAGGGTGTCACGCTCAACATTGAAACAAGACTTCTCGTAGCCGGCGGTCTGCGCCTAAATAATCCACCCCTGCTGGTTTGAACTTGTCTCGGTTCCTCAGGTTGCCAGAAACAAGGACCATGGAGCCCAAGCGAGATTGTTTGAGTTCCCTCGCTTGGATCGAAGCGAATCGACGGCCTTCTCGATCCTGTTCTAGCTGCTCCGCAGCATCGAAGAATATTCTCCCATTGGAGCACTGCCTCACCCACCGACAGAACGTGCACTGCGTCTGCGCGGAGCGGTTTCTGCTCGATCCCACTAAAAGACAGTGAGTCTTGCCGACGAGGCGATGCTTCTGATTCCCCGAAGACAATTCCAAAATGGACCGTTTCCTCATGCTCAACAAAGCTCGTCAGGGAGCAATCGATGTACTGACCGTGCACTCGAGGGCGTGGTGAGGCGGGTGTTTGAGCATGCGAGCAAATCGCAAACTGATCTGATCTAGTCTGTCGAAGTTGTTTGTGGGCCTTGGTCACCCAGATCGTTCCTCGCTCCTGACCGCATCCGGAAACCGCAACATCCTCGAGGGCTGTTCTGCTCAGCGACGTGCTGCCAGACCCATCTGTCAGAGAGGATGGGGATCTTCACTCAGTGACATCATCAACTCCACCTAGCCACGTTTCTCTTGGCCGTCATTGCATAGTCCATTGCTACAAACGTTCACACAGATGTAACCTAATAGGCTCCAGCTTTCATCATCATCTCAAGCCGAAGCAGAATCTAACCCACCACTCCACTTCCTGGCCGGGCTCCACTAACTGCCACTTGCCCCTACACACATATCCCTTGCTGTCTTTGATTACCGGAAATCTTTATCCTATCCGATTCATGGATACCAGTTGGCGCCGAATGGATCCTTTCTCCAGCGAGTTGACTGTCCATCGGTACCCAGTCGATACTGTGGCGTGCATGTTCCAAAACTTTGTAACGTTTTGGAGACAGTATGCAGATGGCGGCGTGTAAAGAGTGATGGAGACAACCTGTCAGAATCTGGCAAAAAATCCCCAGCACTCTTCAATGATCTGCTCGGATTCGTTCTTGATGAAGGATGAATCCCCAAGATGGCTCATTCGTCCATAACGCACGATTGAGAGCATCGACGAGCTCGTTCGTAGCTCAGTAAAGCCTGGGATCACCACCCACGGGCAGCTAATCGGATGGCAGATGCGGCAGCAAATCTAGCCATGGACAGTAAGGCCAGCAGTCAGGTGCACCACCCGACTGATCATGTGCAGCACCAACTCATCGCGGCTCTCCTTCCTGGGGACATCGCGCACTGGAGAGAGGGTCATCCTCAGTAATATGGCCTAGCGCCGGCTATAGGTTTCTAGATCAGTAAACCAATAGACCTCAATTGAATTCGAATTCGTTCGTAGCTCAGTTGCAGATTTGTGATTTACACGCCTGCGTCTGGTGGACAACATGTTGGAAGATGTTCAGCTTGAGAAAGTGCAACTTAGGCCGGTTCCCAGCCAATTTGGGAAACCCGTTGGCACGGAATGGGTCCAGTGGATTGACTGTCCATCGGAACCCAGTGGATATCGCGGCTCGCATTGTTCGATTGGCCTCTTCACACCCAACGGCGGTCCGTAACTTTGTGATCGTTCTGCACACACCCTGCGGACGGCAGCCTCTGAAGAGTGTCGGAGACAATCTGTCAGAAAGTCACTCTGTTTGATGCCATAGTCAGTTGTCAGGGTTCAGGATCGCGCGTCGCTCGTAGTTCACCCATGGGCAGATCGAGTGGCCGTCAGTAGCAACACTAATTCCAATGGGCAACGTTTTCCTCAGTCGGTGCCCTCATTCGGTCCGTAACTTTGGGTGAGCGTTCTGGGGACAGTATGCGGACAGTCGCCTTTAAAGAGTGTTGGAGACAATCTGTCAGAATCTACCTATCCGTCTTTAGCACATTTTTATGACTTTACACATGGGAGAATCCTCCAAACGACTCACCCATCCCTTTTTCTATCCGCGTGTGAGAACATCCGCGAACTCGTTCGCAGCTCAATTGCAGATCTGCAATTCACACGCCTGCGTCTGGGGGACAACAGATTGGAAGAAGTTCAGCTGAAAAGAGGGCAACGGAGGGTGCAAACAAGTTTGTGGACAGTTCATTGAGCCTGGTGTGAAGACAGCTTGGTTCCAAGTGACCAGCTGGCACTTGTTTTCGCCCCAAAGATGGGAAAGCCCAGGAGCACAATCGTAACAGTTGCCGCGATTTATCCACGTGTGTGCGGTGAAGTTGCAGATCTTGCGGCAAACCCGTGGTTGGAATACTAGTATACCGACTAATAGTGTACTCAGTAACATGCAGTTCCAGCGAGTCCATCGCAGTTATGCCAATTAGTGGAAGAGAGTCTACGATAGCTTCTGCAAGCTCGTTCAGGTTGTCAGGCTGCGACGGTCTCCGCACCACTCAACTCCATCCGTCTCTCATTCTTCAATTTCCCCTCCTCCACTGAAGACAACTCAAGCGACCAAGATGGTCAAGTTCTGGTCTGTCGCCGTCATAGTGGCGTTCAGCCTTGCCGCCACCACGTCGATAGATGCGCAGAATGCCGCTGTGCACGCCCCCGACTTGGAGTCGCGTGCGGCTACCCCCGCAGCTACGTCGGCCACGGCTTCGGCCACGACCCCGAAGGCTCGTGCATCCACAACGACGACTGCAACTACTCGGAAGACTGCTGCAGCTACACCGTCTGCCGCAACCCCCAAAGCTGCTGCGACTACGCCAAAGGCGGCTGCACCTACGCCGGCTGCTGCAACCCCCAAAGCCGCAGCGACTACCCCAAAGGCTGCTAGTACGACAACGGGAAAGACAACAAACACGACTGCGACTGCATCCAAGGCGTCAGTTGCTCCATCGCCTGCCCCGGCAGCGGATTCGCCCACTTGGGTCGAGAATAAGATCAAGGCAAACCCCAAGCAAAACGCGTGCTACCGCCGAGTCAGTCTGACTACCGATAAGTCGTGCAAGACCGGCTACACGTTCGATAACGCCACCTCGTGCTGGTCGCAGTGTCCGCTCGACTATCCTGTCCAGTGTGGCTTCGAATGTCTGCCTCAAAACAAGGACTGCACGCTGGAGATTGTCTCCAAGGCGAGTGCGGTCGCGACCACGGCATTGTCGGTAGCCACGGCTGGTGTCTTCGGAGCGTTGTATAGCGCTGCATCTGGTGCTCAGAAGGCTCTGGCTTGTGGTCAGGCGCTTTTCGATGTCACCACCAAGATCTCCGGTGAAATCGACAAGCTCGCTGGTGGAACCACACTAACTACAAAGGACAAGATCAAGACTGCTATCTCCAATGCTGATTTTGTGGTCTACGACGTTCCAGCCGCGATTGCGACGTGCTTAGGCATCAAACTTCCTGCCGACTTCAAAAAAAAGCCAGAAAATTGTCAAGTACGTCGAAAAATTTCTTGTCAACCTCATCGACCTCAAAATCGAGAAAATCAATCCACTCGACCCAAAGAACTTCATCAACTTCTACAAGTCATTTCGCGATTTCTGGGCCAAGGACCCATCAGCTGCTGCTGACGAAAAGCTGACCGTGGTTACTGCTGATGATTTGGTGCAAGTCGGTCAAGCCGCAACGACGTGCGGTGGTATGGTCAGAGACTACATTGGCCAGGTACAGAGCGCGGTCGCCCAATACATCAAGGATAAGCCGACCAGCACTGCCGAGAAGCTCGAATCCTTCATCTTCAACTTGCCGCTGGTCCTAAATGGTCTCCCCGATGCGACAGTCAACTGCATCAAGAAGAACAGCGCCGACGGCATTAAGACGCGTGATGAGATCGTTACGGCAGCCCGTTTGATCTCCGAGCAGATCATCCACCTTGCGAAGAGTGGTACGAAGAATACACTCAAGACCCTCGACCAGTACAAGCTAGAGATCGCGCAGTTCGGTTTGGACGTAATCTCTTTCTGGGATCCGCTCAAGATTGCCGATCTTGTCAAGGCGTTCCTCATGCCCATCTGCACAGTGACCGTGTACAAGGGTGAGATTCAGCGAGGCACCCTCGACAAGGCTCTCGGTCTCGAAGCTGTCGGCAAGGCCTTCCAGGGATCCACCGGTACGTGGGAGAACGAAGATGACGGCTACATCTACTTCCGTTTCAAAAGCTCCGACACCGAGAATGTCAAGCTCAACATCATGTCGGGTGGAAAGAAGTTATACGAGTGGCCACTGCTGTCCAAGAAGAACATGCAACAATCACTGCCTCTCTCGACGTTCGCTGGCAAGACGCTCTACATCGATCGTTGGCGTGCGGGTATTCTGAACTTCATGGGCACGGGGGGTGGCTCGCTCCTGATGTGGGTGCCGGAGAATACTAAGGGTCGTATCGTGCTGGATGTGATGGTCAACCCAACCCAGATGGGCAACAGATAAACGCCGTGTAATGTCTCGAGACCTCCAGCATCTCCTGACTGAATCCGCGAGGTTGCCCTTTGCATGCTCCTAGCTAGCGTACGCTCGAGTCCGCTTTAGATTCGAGCGGAGCGAGCTTTTGTTCGAATGCATTTCTTGAACTTTTTTGCACGTTTGAAAGAATCGAAAGTTGTCTTGGCCTTTTCCTCCTGGGAATGAAGCTAAACTGTGCATTACTCACCAGCACTTCTTGCTTGCTCACACTAGCAGAATCTCCCATTGGAAATGACGGGTACACTGCACCTGATCCATCGGGTGGTGTACAGCTCAAAATTGCACAAACAGACCAGGTGAAAGCTGGCTCGTTTGGCTATTGTGATAACTCTCAACGAGCTTGCAAGCTGATTCACAACCACTTTATACAACACTATTAGAAAGTGAGTACACGTGGTAGAGTCAAGACAAAGGTCCACGTTGAGTGGGTACTCTGCCTGCCTCTGATGACTCACTATCGCGGCGGAAAAATTGCTCTCGGCTGGCCAAGAACCGCCGACCTTCAGCTTTGCGCTGCAGTACCGTGATAGCTGACTTGCCAGTGGATGTAGTGATATACGGATCGACACCGCACTGAAGAAGCAGGTCGATCATTTGTTCGACGGTTTTGTTGAGCTTACACTCGGTTAGCTCTATGAGCGGCGTCAAGCCGTCGAGATTCTGTCGGTTTGGATCGCAACCGCGCTCGAGTAGCATCCGGAACAGCGCGACGTCGTCACTTCGGCTTGCCCAATGGAGAACTGTCGAGCCCTCGCTGTCGACGGCGTTCAGGTCCGCGTTGAGATTGATTAGCAGTGTGACTATCTCAGTGCTCCGTTCGTGGCCAAGTTTGAGCTTGTCGTGCACTGCATACATCAATGGAGTGCGGCCCCCTTCCACTGGAGGTTCTAAATCCACCATACCTTCCGTGATCAACAGCGCGACGATCGGCGTGAGTCGCTGCTCGACGGCGAACAACAACGCCGGCGGGTGATCCGCTATGACGCTTCTGGGGTCTGCGCCCAGCTTCAACAGCTCGCGAACCACGTTCGTGTTGCTCTCGAACACAGCTTGCGTCATGAGACCGGCTTGAGATACAAACGCTCCATTGTTTGCGAGGCGGCGGATCGTGCTGCCAGTGCCGTGCTCTGTCGCAGCAAAGAGTGGCGTGACATAGGCATACGACTGGTTCGGATCGGCGCCGTGGGCGATCAAAGGCTCGATCCACGAATCGGTCGAAGCTGCCGTGGCCGCGCTCAGTAGCTCAGCTAACACGTTCTGGCGCTGTTCGTGGCCCATCGACACTGTGAACTGGTGCGAGCCCAAGACAATCTCGAGCATCTCGCGCGCTTGAGACGTCGTCTTTTCGAGAATCGCGAGTCCGATGTGCGCGGTCAGCACCAAGACGGTGTGGTAGAACATTTCCTGCGAAAAGAACCACTCGAGCATCTCGATATGGCCGTGCTCAACGATCGTCGAGAAGACGAAATCCCCATGAAGAACGCTCTCGAACCAAATGTGCTCGGTGCTGACGTACACCGGCAGCGCGCGCGCGCGAGCGTTCAGACGCTGCACCTCCGTGCGCACATCGACCTGCTCGAAGTACCGGCTCACGACCGCGAGCTCTCCCGCGCGCACAGCCGCGAAGAACGCACGCGCCGAGACGCGGTCTCGGCGAACTCGTGCCATCAGACGTCGTCCAACACTTTCGATCGAACTGAGCTCGTGAGCAGCTCAAGTGTTCACAAGTCGCAGATTTGTGTATACTATACGGTATACACGATCCAAACGTGGCCACATTGATTACACTGGGTATTGCCGTTCTCCGTCGAGATCGAGTGCCATCAGCACACGGTTGAAGAAGCACGGAGCTCTCCTGGTCCTGCACCAGCGCCCTGGAGATCCGGATTCTTTCGGCCCGCGTTCCTGGACGCGGTGCAAACGAGCCAAGGGCGCGTCATGCTGAGAACTGCGTGTTTATATCGCACGGAATCCACCGTCAACTCCTCCGAACCGATCTTTTCTCGCGATGGGTGAGCCTCCATCAAATGGAAGCACCAACTCGCGTTCCGATTTGCCCTTGAAATCAGTACATAGTGAACATTTGCTCACACAGAATGATACAGTACAAGTGATCGATCCATCACAGTGCGATCCAATCCTCCACACCGTGTAATTGAAAGTACTGTGGTGATCCTGTCTCGCTGCAATTCGGTGATGGGTGGCTTGCAGTTCGTTCAGTGAAACCTTTGGTCGCGTGCAGGGCTGACATGGAGGGACATCCTGAACTTCGGTCATCATGGAATGATGGGGTTCCGTCTCACGTTGAAGTTTCGAATTCTTCTGCTTGGGCCGTCTATGAGCTAACAGTCGGGTGTAGAAAACAGATCCGCGGTTGCTCAACAAGGTACAACCGCAATTCTCAAGGTACGAAAGGGAATTGCTCAGAAAACAGCCCAGTTAACGAGGTTGATTTTTGCGGTTTCCACGAAGAGAGATGCCATGGAGATGCAAATCTCGTGCACAAACAAACGCATTTCTCTTGTGGAATCCATACTTCAGAACAAACCACTGAACTGTCCAGGGCAGTTAACTAGGTACGTAGGTATTCTGTTGAACGAGCGGTGACAACACCGTTACTGTCTTCATAAAGACAGAATCTGGAAGACTCTTCCACCAGTTAGACAACTCTTCTCTTGGCAATCTAGTAAACTGCCCTCGTCGGCAGCTGCTTCACATGTGCCCGTCAGAATTAATTCTCCCATCAAACAGAAGCTGAAGATGGTCCACGGTCTCCTCGATGACTGTGTGACACGCTGCGTAAGCTGCTTGGTGTGATGGGCGCTCACTCTGCTCCAGCCGCCTCGGAGCTAACAGTCCGCTGAGTCACACTTGCGAATTTGCACCCTGGAGATCAAGTTTCCCACCGCCATGAAGATTGTTCCTGGAAGCGACGGCACCCCTCTGAACGTGCTCGAGTTCGAAGAGTACGCCGAAGAGTACTTGCCCAAGAACACATTCGACTACTATGCCTCGGGTGCCGATGACATGGTCACGCTGCGCGAGAACCGCGAGGCCTTCAAGCGTTTGGTGCTGCGTCCGCGCGTGCTGCGTGACGTGTCGAACATGGACATCACGACCACGGTGCTCGGGAAGCCAATCGCCACGCCCGTGTGCGTTTCGCCATCGGCTATGCACCGCTTGGCTCACCCCGATGGTGAGATCGCAAGCACGGGTGCGACCTCCAAGACAGGCAGCTGCTACATTCTCAGCTCGCTCTCGACCACGAGTCTCGAGGATGTGGCGGTCGCCAACGGCAATGGTGTCCGCTGGTTCCAGCTGTACGTGTTCAAAGACCGAGGTGAGTCACGCTGTTAACGTGGCACTCAAACTTCAACTTGATCTGACTATTAGATTGTCGCAGACATCACGCGAGATCTTGTCTCGCGCGCCGAAAAGGCTGGCTACCAGGCCATCGTGCTCACGGTGGACACGCCTCTGCTGGGTCACCGTGAGGCCGATGTACGCAACAAGTTCCACCTTCCAAGCCATCTCAAGGCAGCCAACTTCTTGAAAATCGGTGGCGAGCATGCCAACGGACTACGCAGCCTCCAGGACTCGGGCCTCGCGCAGTACGTGAGCAACCTCTTCGATCTCAAACTCAACTGGGAAGATGTTAAGTGGCTCAAGAGCATCACCAAGCTCCCGGTAGTCGTGAAAGGCATTCTCACAGGCGAGGATGCCAAGATCGCTGTCGACATTGGGTGTGAAGGTATCATGGTGTCGAACCATGGGGCTCGTCAACTCGACGGCGTCTCTGCTACGATCGACGCTCTCCCCGAGGTTGTTGCGGCTGTCAACGGCCGTGCAGAAGTATACCTCGATGGCGGTATTCGTCGTGGCACCGACGTCTTCAAGGTGCGTCAATCTCCTGTTTGATACTAAATCACTTATTTTCACGCTGATGAGCGCTGATCTGTAGGCACTTGCTCTGGGAGCGCGAGCTGTGTTCTTAGGACGCCCAGTTCTTTGGGGTCTCGCCCACAGCGTGAGTTCATATCGCATTCCTCTTTCTAGGGCGATAAACCAACTCTGGAATTGTGTTGGTGTAATTAGGGCGAGGAAGGCGTACTGAGTGTGCTTCGTATCCTCAACGATGAGCTCAAGCACGCAATGTTGTTCTCTGGCACCAAGTACCTCTCGGATATTGGGTGCGTTCCGTTCTCCTAGGTCTCTGTATAAAACTCCACGAACTCACTCCTCCATGCAACTCAACTCAGCCCACAGCATGTGCGTCGTGGTCCTCCATCGCTTCCGTCCAACTTGTAAGCGCTCGAGCCTCTCATCTCCAGAGAATAGGAACTATATCAACCAACTAGCAGCCATGGAATCCCGAAAATGCACAACGTCAACCTGATCTGGAGTGAAAGGACTACATTACTCTCTGTGTAGACCTCTCCACACTAGCTCACTTTCCAAATTACGTTGACAAGATTTGATCTCTTCGAGGCTGCCGAGACAGGCGATGTCGCGGTCTTTGAGCGGTTCTTCGCAGAGCCCAAGGCACTCGATGCGGCGGTCGCTGTGGAAGCCGCTATCACCAAGACCGCAATCGTTAAAAAATCGCGAGGCACCACCAATCTTAGGCTCATTCCGAGGCGTGCGTGGATCTATCTCCACGAACACCGCGACAATTTAATAAGCAGAGCAGTCAACTGCAGCCAGTTTGGCGTAGTGCAATGGCTGTTTTGATTCTCCAACCTCGCTGGTATTTCCACGTACGCTCCAATTTTTCCTAGAGAATGCGGCAAGTGCAGCGGTGCGCATGCGCGAGTTGGACATGTTGGAGTTCCTACTATCGTCCAAAGCGTGCACGACGTTCCCTGGAGCGGCGCGGCCCGACTAGTTGTCTCGACTGGTAACGGAAACGATCATGACTTGTGACGAACGGGTACTAGCTTTGTTGCTCGCCCATGGGGCTGATATCGGAGGGCATACTCGCAGCCAGCTCGTTCCGATTGACCATGCGTCGAGCTGGGACTCCACTGGGGACCTCATGCGATATATGCACAAAGAAGGCAGCGTTGTTTGCGGTGCAAGCTGTGCACTCATTCGAGCAGCCGAGTGCGGATTCAAAGAATTCGTCGCTACCCTCATTGATCTTGGAGCTGATCCTCGGGAAACCGACGATTACCTCCAAACACCACTTCACAAAGCAGCAGCTAAAGGACGTCATGAGGTCGTTCGAGTGCTTTTACAAGTTGCGTACGTTGATATAGATGCTCCGAATGAAAACGGTGACACTCCGCTAATTTATGCAGTGACGGCGGACCCTTTTGTCGACGATGAGTAATGTTGTCGACAATAATGACGACGACTTTATATCCCCCTGAAAGCAATTGCATGCTCGTTGGAAAGTCGAGCTGATACGACGATATGGGTCAAGAAGCTTCAATGTACTTTCCCCTCTCCACTGGGTGTCCCTGGGGCGCCTCGAAGTCGTTCGTTGGTTGCTGTATTACGGGGCGAACCCAAACCTGACGACCCAATAAATAAACTGGTGAGACGCCAACTCACTTCGTGGTCAAACAGGATGAAGCGCAAAGCATACTGAACCTCGTCGTGGACTGTGGAGCAACACTCAAAGAACGAGACCATCGCGGAAGTATGCCTATCGATTTGTTGGAGGTGAAGTTCATGAGTAACCCTTGGTTACAGTTTCTGCTGGATTGAGTGAGGAGACTCGACACACGTGACAGATTCACAGTGCGATTTCAAGGCGGGAGTGAGAGAAAAATAACCACTCACCCCTACGAAGTGTTTGGTCTTGGAGAACTTGCTTGTATCACGGATTGATCTTACAGCGATACGTGTTAACATGATAAATGCGCGGCATACACTGGCGTGGGGAGCATTCACCTATCGTTCACACGAGAACGAGGCTCAATTCCTCTACTGATCGTTCGGCGATAGTTTTTGCCGCTCGATCAATATCTTCATAGCTCATGGCACCGACATCAATGGGTTCCGCTTCACCTGGGACGAACACTGTCGAAGTGCTGTGGGCAAATCCACAATTCAGTTTGTCCGGCACATCGACCCATTCCTTTGCGTGCGGCCGAATCCTGTAGAAGACAGCGAAGAGGAGTTGTCTTGCTGCAACTATCCTGGCTTGGGCTGCCGACAACAACACGAAGTTGTTGTGCTCGTGAGTAGATCTCAGTGTCGGCTTGTCGTTATTGCAATTCACACGTCAGTATCGCTTCAGATCCAGCCCTCCAGAAGGTTCGACAGGTTCTTTACACCACGAGTCTAGTTAATTGCAGACGATCTACTCCTGTCGTTTCGTCAGGCCCCCGAAGTTTGAGCAGTAATCTCTCGATGGCGACATAAAAAAAGGAGCGCAACTCTTTCGTCTGCAATTCGTGTGATGAGCAAGTACGACTGAGAAGATGTTTAACACCGAACGATTTCGTGGGGCTTTCTAGCCAAGAACCGATCCCAATAGACGTGATGTTCCTCACGTGGCGACCCCACAACAAGACAAGCTCGATTTTCGTTGTGGTGCTGGCATGAACAGACAGTTGTTTCCAAAGCTGACATGACAACCTTACGAAGCTATGCGGAGCGTCCCGCACTCTTCAACTGATGTTTAATAACGTAGATGATTCCACAGCATATGCACGGCGAGTACAAGCACGGCAAGAACAATCAAACTACATCAGCAGAACAGCCAGGAAGTTCGACACGAATGAAGTTTCACGTCGAGACATCGAGTTCAGCTGGATGGCAGATTTGTAGAAGCGATTCCTTCGTATCAGAAACTGTCAATGCGCCCATCTCGGTCCTTAGCGATCGCGGGACGCGAAGATTGGGCTTCTGGAACTCTTGGAGAAGTTTGAAACGAGAACCCATGCAGATGCGACGATGGTAACCGAGATCGAATGTGGCATTCATTGCCGATGGACCTCAGCCTTTGCATCAGGCAGCTGCGAGAAGCCATTCTCCGGCAGATGAAAAGCTTCTTTCATTGGCGTGCGTTGGGCTCTCTATTTGAACTCATGGACCAAGACAATCGAGACGAAGTGATGTGGTCAGATGGTAGGAACGAACAGTACGTCTCTCGTGGGGGGATCTATGGCGCCGCGAATTGAGTCCAGAGCAAACCTAGCAATCTGTTCGATGGGCGACTTCACATCTGAGCCCTTCCACAAATATTGGCCGCGAGAAGATCATCCTATCGAGTCATCATCCAAGATGTTGGCCCGAATATTCGGCCCAACTGGGGGGGCGAGACTGCACTGCTCCAAGTACCATCTATCCGGTTCATGAAAACAAGAGCAAGAGATTCGCTCTCGTGGTTGAAAAAAATCTCTCGCTTGCTGTCTCCCTCGACCGATGTAAATCAAGTCACTTTGGCTTCATGGGACCACTCGGTTTGTGGCTCCGAGAGGTTGAAGCCACGATATTATTTGGTGAAGCTGTTGAACAAGAGCCGTTCAGTTCGAGCAAGAGCGGTAGATGGCTACATTTACCTCGCGCGAGTGCCACCTTCTTTTTTGGGCCTTTGTTGTCTGGCGTGCGTGTGTGTCAACAAAACGCAGGAAACCTCCCCACGCTCTCTGCAGGCACCAACGGGGAGGAGACCCACCGTTCTCTGCGCGCGAATGCCACCCCCGCTCACGTCGATCTCCGCTTCCATTCTCCCGAACATTTTCTCTAACATTCCTAGAAAAATGTTAGTATTTTTTTGTTTGGCAATCTGTAAATATATACACCAACCTTGTCCAACGTAGCGCGCTCCTCTCCAAGCAGAGAATGCTCGAAAGCCATCTGCATTCAACGAGCCGCGATCTTCAAATGGGGCACGTGTCCACTCGTTCCCGACAAAGCGGACCCGACCGACCTAACTTCAGCTCTGCTGTATGTTATGATTGTAATACTACTTCTCCACGGCTTCTCCATCATCCAGTCTGTCGGATGCACTTTTGTACCGAACACTCCACGCGGCCCACTCTGGTCGACTCGGATCGTCCACTGACGTCGTCGACTCACTTCGCCGTCGGTTGGCGAGACCGTCGACTTCGTCAGTCAAGAATGCTGCAGAGAGAATCTTTCGCGCGACTCAGTTGTTAGTTTTCACCAAACACCACGCATTTGCTGGTTCGAATCGTGGTTTTTGGTCATTTATCGGACCGCACTGTCTCTACTTGGCGTCCCACTTGGCCCGGCTCTGTCCCAAACGAGCTCATGAGCAGCTCTTTTCATGGAGGGGGGGGGGACCTGGTTGGGCTCATGATGAGGTTCGGCGTGCCCAGTCCAACGCGACGACCGCGCGGGCTTCCACTCAGCCATTCTCCGCGTCGTCTCCACGGAGCCGCCCACTCTACATGCGTGGGGAGAGCGGGATCGATCGATTTGACGCACTGCGAGACCCTGACCTGACCGAGCATTCGACGAGCCCCGACGCACTCGGCGCATCTCGTGGACCGCGCCGACATGGGGGCTGTCTGGAGAGACGCGCGCGGCGTGCGGAGGAGAAGAAGATCGAGCTCCGGCACGATCGCCGCCGTGGTCGCCGCCGGCCTCGCGGTCGCGATCGTGGCCGCGCAGGCCGACGACGGCCCGGGGCGCGTCGGCGCCGCGGGATCGAATCTCGCTGGCATTGACGCCAACACGTTGACCACGAGCTGCGGATCGCTCTGCTCGAGTGTGCCCAACGCCAAGGCCTGTCTCGCGCTGGATGTGGACCTGGAGACGTGTGTCGCGACGCGCCAGATGAATGGCGCCACCTGCCGGCAGGTCGGCGCCGCGTCCTCGATGGTCTGTTTGGCGCCAGCCGAGGCGAGGAACTGGAAACTGCTGCTCACGAGCGACGCCGAACTGCTCTCGGTCGCGAAAAACGGGCTGCCGATCACCGATGACAGTGCTCTTGCAAATGCGATCGTGTTAAATGCGAGCGACGTGGCCGTGTGGAAGAACTTTGCGATGCCGACCGAGACGACACAGCTAACCCTACGCGCGGCGGTTGAGACTGGAGATCCTTTGAAACTTGCCGTCTCGACTGATGTAATCACCAGCTGGCAGTCTCTTGAACGTCTCTCCGTTCGAGATGTGGACCTCTCTGCGACCGCCTCGCTGCCAGCGTTCAACAAACTCATCTCCTTGTAAGTCGCTTCTACCCCGAACGAGACGATCACGACTCATATCGTCTCTCGCACAGAGATCTGTCAAGTTGTCGGCTGAAAAAATGGTCAACGGGCGCTACGCCCGCACTCTCCATACTGTAAGTCACGTGGGTGCAAACTTGAACCGCTTCCGACGACTTACTGCTTTTTTATCAGAGATTTGTCGTCCAACGAGCTCTCGGCTTTGCCCAATGGCTCGCTACCTGTCTCTCTGAATGTGTTGTACGTGGACGATAACTTCGAGGACCATTTTTGGTCCCGTCACCTGATCGGGGTCTTTCGAGTAGAAATGTGTCAAGTAACAACCTCGTCGAGCTCCCAGTCGACCTTACGTCGATGACAGGGCTGTTCCGTTTGTGAGTTCACCGTCAAACTGCCTTGTCCTGACTAGCACGACTAACGTCGCTGTATCGCTCGAAAGATCTATGTCCAACAACAGTCTTGCCACCTTGACTGAGTTCCCAAAACTACCCGCTCTGAAAGAACTGTAGGTTTCCACCAGCCCGATCCTCAATGATGCGTAACGTCTGACGATAACTCGTTGTTCAGCTATTTATCGTCTTCCAGTCTGTCCTCTGTTCCTCCGGGTATCGCCAATCTCCCAGGTTTGCAAATCCTCGACCTCTCCCACAATAATTTTGCGTCCAACATGGCCAACGGCTTTCCTGCCTCGCTCAATAGCTTGTACGTGGAGGGTCGATTAACTTCTCACTGCTCTCCGTCTGACGTTTGGTTGCACCAGAAAACTGCGAAGCTGCAATTTGCGAATAGTTCCAGGCGACTTCGGTATCGAAAAAACGTGGGAACTTGTGTAAGATTATTCTTTCGGGTTGGCCTCATGCAGCTCAGCTAATAGTTCTGGGTAGTGATTTAAGCGAGAACCCTTTCAACGCCGGGGCGTTCGCAGGAGTCAAGCTTCGCGCCAACAACTTGTAAGTGATGCGGTCGTTGATTATCAAATCGTTTCAGCACCCTGAGCCGAGTTACTGCGAGTATAGAATCCTCGAGCAAGTTCAACTCACTGAAATCTCCTCGAACATCAAGAATTGGGCAGTCGGAAACAAACTTGTCTTGTCCAAGAACGCCCTCGGCACCGTGGATGCGGAAAGCCTCCCAGCCGACATCGCTGATCTGTAAGTCGTTTATCAACGGTACTACACATCGCGTAACTCACCATTTGGGGCTTCTGTGATGCATTTAGGAGGCTCGCCAACTGCTCCCTGAAAGAAGTTCCAGACAATCTCAAGTCGCTTCGCCGACTCACTATTCTGTATGTCGCTTTGTTGCGCCAAACTTCACACTCCCATTTATACTCATTTCCTCTTCCTGCCAGCGACTTGTCCGAGAACAGCCTAGGATTGATTTTGAACGGGATACTCCCTACAGCTTTGACTGAACTGTACGATGAAACCTCTGCAATGTGCGCATGCATGCTTCTGACGTTGGTGTTGGTCTAGATACCTTGGGAACTGCAAGCTTGAGGAAGTCCCTGCTGACGTTCAGTCAATGGGGTCAACTCTGCAGAAACTGTGAGTGGCTGCTAAATATCAGTTCCGAATTCATGACGAAGCACCTGACCAAGTCCCTTCTTGTGGTCTAGGGATCTCAGTTCGAACAATTTGACCACGGTCGAACTCGAGAAATTCTCAAGTTTGCAATATTTGTGAGATCTCGGCGTGGCGTTTTAGTTGTGACCGACTCTCACCATGTTTCTCCCAATCTAGGGATCTGCATGATAATGCACTGAAGTCTATTCCAGAGTCGGTGTTCAACATGTCCAGTCTGACATCACTGTAAGTTTGGCTACTAGATACCAAATTCTCTTGTCGAGGGCTCATTTTCCTCCTTTACGCACAGTGACCTCCGTGGAAATCCGATCAGTTTGCTGAATATCACGAATGATCGAATCGCGTTCTTGTCCAAGCTTCGAACTTTCGAGATTGACGCCTCTGCTTTTGACGTCAAAGGCACGTGCGTCGAATCGGTCGTCTTTCGCGGCAAATTTAAGATATGCACGAAAGTCGTGGAAACTACTCCATCACCTATCACGACAGACGTGCCATCCAGTGCCGTGCCCTCTCCAAGCCCAAGTAGTACGTCAAAATCGTCCAAGTCGAACTGGACACTCAACATCGTTCTTGGCTGTGCCGTCTTGTTCGTGATGATTGTGTCGGTGATCGTGGCTCGCATGCCTAAATCTCGATGCTCGGGCGATGATGAAGAAGAAGGCTACGATCAACTCGCGACCGTTACTAATCGGTACGGACCACTCGATATGTGGGACGATCCGGAGCTACTTCGTTGGCGCGTCGACATACTCGATATTGAGCTCGTGATGCAAATTGGCATCGGCGCCAACAGCGTCCTGTGGCTTGCAAGATATCGAACCGAAACTGTGGTGGTCAAGAGGCTCTTTCACAAGCGCAGTGACCCGCATGCATTCGAGCGATTCATCGAGGAAATCAAGTTTCTCGGACGCCTCGTCCACGACAACATCGTTCACTTTATCGGTGTTTCGTGGACGAGTGAGGCTGATCTGCAGATGGTGCTAGAGTTCTTGGCGAACGGTGACCTCCGCAAGTATCTAAAGACTGCTCGCACTGACGTTAGTGCTCGCCAGTGGAGTCTACGCAAGATCTGGATTGCTATCAACATCGGCGAGGGCCTGAGATATCTGCACTCGCACGATCCACCCTTCCTCCATCGCGATCTTCGGTCCCACCATGTGTTGCTGGACGAGAACTACACGGCCAAGCTCACAGATTTCGGTCTGTGCCGTCACCGTGGTTCGGACGTCGATATCCTCGCCGGAGGAGCTGTCGGTAGCCGCTCCATTGCACCAGAAGTGCTCTCTGGGCGAGGATCTCACGGCAGGGCCGTCGATATTTACGCGTTTGGCGTGATCCTCGCGGAACTTGACAGCCACGAGCTGCCTTTCTCTGATATTACGCTGTCGAACGGCGAGCCGCTTAGCGAAATCGCCATGCTCGAGTTGCTCAGCGCAGGCGCACTGCAGCCGTCGATCTCACCCGATTGTCCAGCCGATATCGCCCGCTTGATCACGGACTGTCTCTCCTTCGATGCCAGCCGCCGCCCCACGGCCGAGAATGCTGTGCGTCGGCTTCGACTCGTGCTGGAATCTTTCCAGGCGCTGAGGGTGGACACAAACGGGTACGACGATTCGGCCGGACGAGTGCAAGACTCGTATTTCGACGACCATGATGACTACAACTACGTAGAGGAATTGAGCCGCGATGAAGACGACGAGAGCGATAATGCCTCGTACCGCATCTAAATATTGTGGATACGCTTCTCAGCGCAGCCGAAGGAATGCTGTCGCACCAAGAAGAGAAGGAAGACCCCTTTCATGCTCACGAGAGCCAGCCAACTCGGAAGCTGCTCACTATATCGCGTAGCCATTTTGGAATCAACCATAAATTATTAGATTGACGTGAAGAAATTGCGGAATGAACCCATAGTGTACTCCCTTAGAATGTTTTTCTCCTAAAACCTCGTTCGCTTAAATCCGTTTCCGTGTTGTGGATTGAGGGGTCCACCTCGTTGATCTGCCTTTCGTGTCCCTTGGTCTCCGTCAAAACGGCCAACTTGCAATGGGAGACACGGAGACCGACTTCTCCTACCGCAATCTTAGCGATATCGAGGACGCGGGCGTGGTCTCACGACTGCAGGATGCGTCTCAGGACGAGTCTCACGTGACGGTCGTCACGCATGACTTGGATCTCCAGTTCACGAGCACCAACATCAGTGGGAGCACGCCACATGCAAGTCTGCTGCTGCCAGAGCAGTCGCAGGTTGATCATTTGGGCGATCGCGAGCCCAATGATTGGGCTTCCGAAGAAGGCACGCTCCAAGGGGCTGGCCGACTGACTCGTAGGACAACGCTGGGTCCGAGACGCGAAAGCGTGCTCACGAGACAACGAGTCGAGCTCCCAGAACTGGTCTCGAGCACTGTCTCGGCCGTGTCACCCGCTACAAGAGACTCAAGGACGGGCTCTCGTGCTGTGTTGACACCACTCTCGACCGCCTCAACGCCAGTGAGGAAATTCACCAAGCCCGATGCGTTTGGTGGATCCAAGGCGACGCTCCATGGAAAAGATATGAGCCACTTCGTGTCGATTGGGTCCATTGACCAGATCGCTCGCCACTCGAACTCGGTCGATTGGTCCGAGACCATGGCCGTGCCGGAAGAACCCGACCATCTCACACTCATGGATCCTTATTATGATCTCACCAAGAACAAACTCTCGCGTGTCTTCAGTCTCTTCCACCCGGACGGTAAGGTTGAGTGAACTGTGGAGTGGTGATGCATTTCATGACGTCTATTTGTTTCGTAGAGGCCGGTATGGTGAGCTACGAAGGATTCCGCAAAGGCCTTGAGGCCATGGGTATTGTGTGCGCTGACGAGGAGGAGTTCCAGTCGTTCATCCAGAAAGTCGACGAAGATCACAGCGGCGGCATCTCATTCAGCGAGTTCCAGCAGGCAATTCAAGAGATTAAGCTCGCGCAGCTGTTTCGAGACGACTTTGTCCGTGATATTGCGGCTGACTTTGCTCACTACAAACATGTAGACGCCGTGCTTGGTTCGATTGAGTACTCACCGGACCGGATTCGCAGCGTTTACCCCATCAGTAATGTGGAAAAGTTCATTTATTCCAAGAAACCAGGGTGGGCGGCCGTGCGGTGGATCAATGTTGAGGGTTGCGACCCGCTACTCATCCGGCGACTCTCAGTTCGCTACCGACTGCATCCTCTCGCCGTTGAAGATGCCTTGGACGTTGATCGCGAGCGACCGAAGTACGAAAAATACGATGAGCACTCGTCACTGATCCTTCAAACTGTCCGCCCCATCGACCTCAACAAGCTCCGCCAATACCAGCGCATGTACCGCAACTCGCTGTATGACCGCGATGAAGGCCCGTCACAGTTTGAGCAAATGGACAAGAAAGAGCTCGAGGAGAGGCTTCACGAACTCCGCATCGGCACGCTCATGACGAACCCCGAGCAACTCAGTATCTACATGCTCAAGGACGTTCTCATTAGCGTCCAGGAACGCACCAGTCCACTCTGGAGCGTAATCAAGTCGCGGCTTGACACATCTTACTCCAAGATTCGCCAGAATGGCGCGCCCTTCTTAGCGTACACCATCGTTGACGCTTGTGTGGATGACCTCACGCCCATCGTCCACACTCTTGGCGCCAAGCTTGTGATGCTCGAGCGGCTGCTAAATCTCGACCCGAACCGGTTCGATATCTCTCGTCTTCACCACTGCTCGAAACAGATCAAGGGGCTCAAGCGGCTCTGCAAGCCGCTCAACGAAGTCGTCATCCAAATGTACGAGTCGAACGACTTTACGGGCGAGATTTTACGGTATTTTCGCGATGTGCAAGACCACATCGCGATCGTGCAGGAGGACTGCGACAAGCACTTGGACGCGTGCAAAGCTCTCGTGGACGAGGTCCATAACATCCGTGCCAGCCAGCAGAATGATGTGAGTTACCTGTTGACGCTCGTGGCAGCGATCTTCCTGCCAGCCCAATTCCTCACGGGTCTCTACGGCATGAATTTCGAAGTCATGCCAGAACTCAAGTACCAGTATGGCTATCTCGTCTGGTGGATCGTCACGCTCGGGTTGGCCTCGGCTACAGTGCTCTACTTCCACATGAAGAGATGGCTCTAGTCAAGTTGCAGTATGATGTCATATCTCAGTACTATGTTAAATCAGTGCATTAAGAAAGCCAGTTTTTTTTTTTTTTCAACCCGTGAGGAGATGGGTTTTTCCGGATTCAATCACTTGATGTTTGTATACTTTGCTTTCGATTCAGATCGATGGGATGGGCTGATTCAAAATGGGCCGGGTTGAAAACTCTCCAGAATGACCCGGACCTGTTTAGTGGGGGTTGGTCCGACCCGTCGCCACTTGATCGCGTTCCCTTATGGACATGTGGAAAGGAGGGCTGTGGACGATTGAAGTGCACCCCCGGGATGTGAAGCCACTGGCGTCGTGACGATCGCCATTGATGATATATTAGATTATCCAAGTGGCCTCCCCACAACGCTTACTCCACTGCGTGGTCGCGCGACGAATCCAGAGGAAGGCCCGAGTATTACTCCAGTTCCAGTAGTAGTACTATTCACGGCCGGGTCTGCGGCCTCCGGACCGCCAGCCACTCGAAAAAATGCCTGTCACTCGCGCGAGGTTGAACCCCATCAGCAAGCTCTTGTCGACGGCATCATCACTCTGTGCTCCCCGCCTGAATCCCACTACCAGTCCTCTTTCTCCCCTACGCCACCAAAATAAGGTACACTACCACTTCTTATCCGTATCTTTCTTGGTTCATACCTACCTTAATATGTGAAATCGAAGGGACACCGTCGCGCCCCCCATCTCCACCGCCTTCTGGTTGAACCTCGTCCTCCGGCCACGCCCCGAGTGACGTTGCCTCTCTCTCCCCTGTCGCCCGAGACCACCGGACGGCCCCCTCGTGGTCTCGGCCCATTTCCCTTCCGGCCCCATCGGCAACACGCGGTTTCCCCCCCCTCGTCGTCCCTCGCGCCATGCTCGCCTCGCTCTCCCGCCGCGTCGCGACGCCGCGCGCGCTGCTGCGCTTCCGCTCCACGGCGGCGGCGTCGCTCGCGGCCTCCTGGGAGCGCCCGTTCCCGTCCATTTTGGTGCGGTTTTGGCCGAGTTCTGGTCGTTTCCCCGGCGCAAGTTTCCCTTACGCGGTTGCACTTGCGTTTTTGTATATGCGTAGATCTCGGAGCACGACATCTCGGCGCAAGGCTCGTTCGCCGAGGCGCAGGCCAACTACCTCAAGCCCGATCTGCAGGTCGTCAAGGAGCTCGACAAGCTGCTCCACGACAAGAAGATGGGCATCGTCGCGCACTTTTACATGGACCCGGAGCTGCAAGGTATTCTCTCGTCGCTCTCGTGGCCGCACACGTTCATCGCCGACTCGTTGGCCATGGGCGAGGCCGCGGCCAAGATGGCCGCGAAAGGGATCCAGTCGGTCGCGGTGCTCGGAGTGGACTTCATGTCGGAGAGCGTGCGCGCCAACCTCGACTCGAACGGATACGAGCATATCCCCGTGTACCGCCTGACCGAGCAGAAGATTGGCTGCTCGCTGGCCGAGTCGGCTGAGAAGCAGGCGTACATTGCGTACCTGCAGAAGGCTGCAAAGACGCCCAACAGCCTCCACGTCGTCTACATCAACACGTCGCTGCGCAGCAAGGCGTTCGCGCACGACATCATCCCGACCATCACGTGCACGTCGTCGAACGTCGTGCAGACGATCCTCCAGGCGTTTGCGCAGGTGCCCGACATCAACGTCTGGTACGGCCCGGACACGTACATGGGCGAGAACCTCGAGCAAATGTTCCAGCACATTGCGCAGCTCCCAGACGAGCAGATCCGCCAGATCCACCCGGCGCACAACCGCAAGACGATCGCGCAGCTTCTGACTAAGTTTGACTACTTCAAGGAAGGCAACTGCGTGGTGCACCACATGTTCGGCGACAAGGTGACCAAGCGAGTGCGCGACGAGTACAGCGATGCATTCCACACAGCCCATTTCGAAGTGCCTGGTGAGATGTTCACGCTCGCGATGGAGGCACAGAACAAGGACCGCGGCGTTGTCGGCTCGACGTCTAACATCCTCAACTTCATTAAGGATAAGACGAAGGAGGCGGTGAAAAACGGATCGGATGAGCGATTGAAGTTTGTGCTTGGCACGGAGGCCGGCATGATTACTGCGATTGTGCGTGGCGTGCAGGAGACCCTGCGATCCCAGCCGGGCTCGAAGAAGCCAGAGGTAGAGATCATCTTCCCGGTCTCTGCTGATGCCGTCACCACCGAAGGCGAGGAGCTCGTTCCTGGTGTCGCCGGAGGTGAAGGCTGCTCGACGGCCGGAGGCTGCGCGACGTGCCCGTTCATGAAGATGAACGATATCGATGCGCTTTTCTCGGTGGTCGAGAGCGCGTCTCCTGTTGCCCCGAAGGGCTCAGACCCAATGGCCAACTTCCACCCTCAGAAGTACAGCGAGTTGATCTCGGGCAAGTCGATCTCGTCGGTCGGCGTTCACCCGATTCTCCACATGAAGGCCCTGATGGAGGGTCGCGTGCTTTCGGATGCACTAGTCAAGGATGTCCAGACGCGCAAGCCTGGCATGGGCTGTCCCGAGGCGCGAAAGTAGACTGCACCGCATCGTTAGAAGCCTTACTGTACCGAGACCGATACCTTCGTTTATATAGAGTTACCATTCACTTGTGTCACGGTGTCGTTGACTATGTTTCTGTTCCAAGCAACGACCTCAAGACCCCAAACGGTACGTCGGTTATTGACGCTTGGATATTCTCAGGAATAGCCTCCGTCGACTGTTCCCATTTACCGTCTCCGCTCCACAAAGTGTGTCGCAGTTCGAGTGAGGCAAGTGTCGATGGCAGATACAAAGGAAGCCAAGGATTCTTTAGATCTAGTCACCGAGGCTGCTACGTGAGCGAACTGTCGAGGATGTCGCACGTGCTGTTCGAGAAACTGACCAGGAAAATCTTGTGATCACAGGCCGAGGAGAGCGAAAGCGCCACCGAAAGGACCGCCACCCGAGCCGAGAGAGGGAGGCGATTCCAAAGGCGACGAGGGGTCTGCTGGCGGCGAGAAGAAGAAGAAGAAAGCGCTCCCGCCACCTGGCAACCCACCACCGCAAGGCGCGACCTCGGCGGTGGCCGCCGTACGAGCCAAGTCTTCACTTCCTCCACCAAGTGGGCCGCCTCCCAATGGTGCGGCACCGAGTGCCTCAGTTGCGAAGATTCGAGGCGCTGCTCGGCCTCCGTCGGGCGCTCCACCTGGCACAAAGCCTGTTGGTGCACCTCCTAGTGGAGCTCCTCCAAGTGGTCAGAAGGCGCCGCCACCGAAGAGCGATGCCAAAGCGACGGATGATAACGCGACCGAAAACGTCGCCGCCAAGGAAGTTGCCACACCGAGGATGAGTCCGCCGGGTGATCGTCCCGAGGCAAAGAAAGTGACGCGACCACCGAGTGTTAATGCACCTTCTTCTGATGTACCAGCAGAAAACAAACCCAAGCGAACGCCAACGGCTCCAGCGGCAAAGTCGACACCTCGAGCTCCGATCGATGTCTTGAGTGGGAATCCAGAGGACGATGCAATCGCATCTGCGCCAATTTCACCTTCGGTTAAGGAGAAATCGCCACCGAAAATCAAGCTGTCATCCGCTTCCAGTCAACCGAGCATGATGCGGCCGAGTACGGGGCCGACACCTAGCGTGTTGACCGGATTTGCTAGCACCCCATCGACTGCGCCGTCAGCAGCCAAGCCACTTCCAGCGAAAAAGAGTACACTGGATGTGCTCAATGACACGAATACGGCCATCAATAAAGGCATGCGAAACTCCTCTGCATCTATAATTGAGGATGCGAGCCGCCCGACAACGGCTGTCGCGTCTGCTGGAGGACGAACGCGAGCAGTCCCTCTGAGCGGTTCTTCAAGACCAAACGTTCCAGAAGATGAAGTTCTCTTAATAAAAACGGAGGAATTCAAGAAACAAGAGACTACGGCCGAAGTTAAGCCTATTAAAAATGTGACCGCACTTGAAGACTCAACAGATGATATCGAAGAGATTCCTTTCCTGGATGAAGCAAAGCCCGAGCCGAAAGCAAGTGTCGAGAAGCACGAGCCGAGACGCCTAGCACTGAACTCGAACGAGGACGACCCCGAAATCGTCATCGAATCTAAAGGAACCGCATCGTCAAGATCGAAAGCCGCGGCAGAAGCTAAGGGCAAGTCAACTGGTGAGCACAAGGCGAGCAGTAACGAAAACAAGGTGAACGATGACGAACTACTGGAGAAAGCAACCCCGAAGGAGGCCGAGAAAGAAGACGTATACAATGAGCTACGAAAACTCAAGCGAAATAGCGTGACTGATGAGGAAACCCACAGTGATCACGAAGCGGATACGTCACCTCGTGATAGCGAGTCAAAACTCCACCGCGATTCAGCTGATGGCCATGATGAAGACTCCAAGGATGCGAGTGACGGTAGCCCGCGTGGTAGCAGTCGAGAGCGGCGAGAAAGACGGCGAGAAAAACGCCGCAACAAGGACGAGGCGAAGAAGATTCAGGCGCAGGTGCGATAATTTGCTTCACGTAGGATTACTGGGAGATTCACATTGTTTGGCGTTTGACCAGTTCTTCAATCCGAAGAGTGTCCCCTTCATTCCGGATCACTTACTAGAATTCGTGAAGCGGCCTCTCGAGTGTGGCCGTGGTCACATTATCAAGTGTTTCATCGAGAGAAATGACCAAAACAAGCTCGCTCCAGTTTTCACGTTGTTGCTCGAGGTCAACAGCGTCAGTGGTCGCCCGATCATGTACGCAAAGAAGAAAGGCACGAGTCGAATCACGTCGCATTACGTTATCTCACTCAACAAGGAGGATCTGAATCAGCCGCGCATGATGCGTAGCCACCAGTATATCGGCAAGCTACGTTCATCTACAAGCATGATGGAGTACTGCCTATACGACCAAGGAGATAACCCTGAAGACCTCGACTCTGACTGCGAGGTTGACGATGAATTGCGTAAGAGTATTCGTGCGGAGCTCGCTGTGATCCGATACCACAATAGCAAAAAGGTAAGCAACGGAAAAAAGTGAGGATTGAGGTCGTCATATAGAAGCTTACAGAGCTTCTGTGTTGAATAGCCATACTCACGGAAGATGGAAGTCGTGATTCCTTCAATTGTGGATAACGGAACCTCATATTTGGACTGGCGACCGATCTCGAGAGACCAAATGATGGAGGAGCACATGCGTGCGATCACCACAGCGGTGGGTTCACCTCGAGTCTCTCAATGATGGAAAAATTCCTACTGAACTCCTTCATCTTTCAATATCCAGGGAGGGCAAAATGTGCTGGACACTCAAAATTTCATCTTCATGCACAAGCGTGAGACCAAATACGATCCACTGTCGTCCTGCATCGTCGACTTTCGAAGTCGAGCGACGTGCACATCCGTGAAAAACTTCCAGCTCGTGCACTCGGAGCCCGCGAACGACGAGATGAAAGAGCGATACCGCAAGTTGCACCCGGACTACGTGCACGAGGACCAAGGCACCGTGAGTCTGCCGCAGGAGCACGTGCTTCTGCAGCTGGGCAAAGTGGGCAAGCACTGCTTTAACATGGATTTCCAGTACCCGCTCTCGATGCTGCAGGCATTTGCGATCTGCCTCAGCCGCTTCGACTCCAAGCAGCGATAGGTATTAATCGCAAGTAGCCCCAGAAGGTTGGAAAGTGTGAGATCTGCGACGTGTGCGCAATGCAACCTTTGCGCAACTTCAATAGCGTCCACGACGGAATATCAGCTCTAGAAGGACTCAAATCAGATCCCGTGACTGCTGTTCACGGCGCGCGCGTGTTTTCAGCCACCATCGCATGCGGCGCCATAAAGCTTCGAAGGGGGAGGCGCTGTCACAGGTGACTTACAGCCGGGCAAGAAACCGTCCAGCCACCTTTTAAATCGCATACCCGCTCCTTCTACACTCCATCACATTCACCACAACACCGCAACATCCACCACCACTCTACCTCCAAAAACCCATGTTACATCATTAATCGATACCATCATATACTGGCTCATTCTCCGACCAAGCTTGTCACGCTTTGCTTCGTGGCTCCGAGGGACCGAGCCAATGGTTTCCCGGAGCTCGTCGTCGTCCATTGCCGCGACTCATTCCCGCAATTCCCCGCTCGCCCCCATGGCCGGCGCCGTCCAGGAACAGTCGCCGCTGATCAAGAGCGCGCCGCCCAAGCGCGAGCCCAAGCGCCGCGCGCTCGAGCCGCCCGTGGACGTGCGCGCCGAGTTCGTGCAGCTCACGTCCATGGCGCTGCAAGTGAGTCTCTCCACGTTCGCGCGGATCGCGCTCACGTCCATCGACAGCGCGTTCCTCGGCCATCTCGGCACGAAAGAGCTCGCGGCCTCGTCGCTCGCGTCGATCTGGACGGGCGTGCCGCTCTCGGGCGTCTGGTCGGGCGCGTCGGCGCTCATCACGCTCTGTGGGCAAGCCTGGGGCGCCAAGAACGGCGAGCTCACGGGTCTCTGGCTGCAAATGGGGCTCGTGATCACGACGATCCTCGCGATCCCGGTGTTTATTTGGTTCTGGTGCGTGGGCTTTGTGCTCGAGTCGTCGACCGAGGATCTCGAGGTCGTGCGCCTCGGCATCCGCTTCTCGCGGATCCTCTCGTTCTCGATCTTCCCAGCGCTCATCTACGCGTGCGTGCGGCTCTACTTCCAGTCCATGGGCATCACGGCACCGACTACCGTGGTCGGTACGCTCTCCATCGGCGTCGCGATCGCGGCCAACTACTTTCTCATCTACGGCGCGTTCGGCTGGGGAGGACTCGGCTTTGACGGCTCGCCCTTGTCGACGGTCATCGCGTCGTGGTTCCAGCCCATCGCATTGATCTCGTACTGCATCCTCTACAAGAAGATGCACCTCCAAGCGTGGGGTGGGTGGAACCTGAAGGCGTTCACGTCCGATCGCGTCAAGACGTACATCGACATCGCCGGCCCGATCGCTGCCAACAGCTTGCTATCGAACCTCGCCAACTCGGGCATCTCGCTCATCGCTGCCAAGCTCGGCTCGGACATCATCGCTGCGAATGCCGTGATCTCGGGTCTCTGGGGCTTGCTCTGGGCGCTGTTCTGGGGCTTTGGCTGTGCGACCCAGGTGCGTGTGGCCAACCATCTCGGCGCCAACCGCCCGAACGCGGCCAAGAAGCTCGCAGTGCTCGGCATGGCCTGCACGATCCTCTGCGTCGTGACGTTGGCGATTGTGACAATCGTCATGCGCCACCGCGTGTTCTACATCTACACGAGCGACGACGATCTGCTCAACCTGTGTCTTCTCGTGCAGCCCATCTTCATCACGGGCTTCATGATCGAGTCCACGGAGATGCTCATGTCGTCGGTGCTCACGGCCATGGGCGAGGTCAAGATCACTGCGTGGACGAGCTCGGTCACGATCTGGTGTGTCGAGCTGCCGATCGCGTACATTGGCGGCGTCACGCTCGGCTTTGGCTTCCCGATGCTCTGGTACGCGATCGTCGTGGGTGAGATCCTCAAGTTCACTGTGTACCTCTTCACGCTCTCGCGAGTCGACTGGAGCTTCATGGCGCAACGTGCCGTCGACACGATGGGCAAGAACGACGTGGAGGAAGAAGAGCCGATCGAGGAAGCTCTCCAGGTCACGCTGTCCGAGGCCGGCAACACGCCCGTCGGGTATGCGTCGGTGCTGCGCTCGCCCGTGACGCCGCTGCTCACGCCGACCAACCGCCCCGACCGCCGCCGAGGCAGCGTGTCGTACTCGACTCCGCGCAAGAGCCGCGCCAGTTCGTACAACGCGGTGTAAACTATGGAAATGGAACCCACCACAATCCGCTCGCGCGATGATCTTGATCTTGGTCTTGCTCTGCTTGCCGTGGGTTGTCCTGAGCGCTCGCGTCACATGTGACAAGGCGACTGAGTTGGCTGCAGCAGCAACTTGCCTTTCAAGCTCATCTGCGACGTGTGAGATGGGTGCAGAGCTACACTATCGATTTATGGATCTAATCATGTTATAGAGGTCTCAGAACAGATCACCACCGACAGTTGATTGCGATAGCCGAGGAAGATGGTGCTGTCCACTCCCCAAACATCAGGAATTGGAGGTCCACTCTCTTAGCAATCGGTTCTTTTTACTGTATAAACATATACTCAGTACGATCTAAATATTACAGTTTAAAAAATAGCGTCAAGTACTACATCTATGACCTCTACAAATAGATAATCGGGGCAATCTGGATCGTCTCTGACCAGTCGACCAGCGCTTGCCAATCTCTTTTTCGCGTGGGTGGGGTGCCCATTTGATGTGTGATGCCGCCGGACTCGCATTGGCCAAACTTCCTGGCGCTCTCACTCGGCGACTCGCCCCTCCGCACGCACTCCAAGCGCCCATGACCTCGTCCGAGAACGCGGCGCTACTGCCGCCCAAGCCCAACGGGCTCAAGCCCGCCGCGCCGCTGCAGAAGCACGAGCCGCCCGTCGACGTGCGCGCCGAGCTGCTGCAGCTCACGTCCATGGCGCTGCAAGTGAGTCTCGCTACGTTTGCTCGCCTCGCGCTCACGTCCATCGACAGCGCGTTCCTCGGCCATCTCGGCACGAAAGAGCTCGCGGCGTCGTCGCTCGCGAGCGTCTGGACCGGCGTGCCGCTCTACGGCGTCTGGTCCTGTGCGTCGGCCTTGATCACACTGTGTGGACAAGCGTGGGGCGCCAAGAACGGAGAGCTCGCAGGGCTGTGGCTGCAAATGGGACTCGTGATCACCTCGATCCTCGCGATCCCAGTGTTCGTCTGGTTCTGGAGTGTCGGGCTCGTGCTCGAGTCGTCGACGGACGATCTCGAGGTCGTTCGCCTCGGCGAGCGATTCGCACGCATCCTCTCGTTCTCGATTTTTCCGGCTCTAATCTACGCGTGCGTGCGACTCTACTTCCAAGCCATGGGCATCATGGCGCCGACGACTGTCGTGGGCACCATGTCGATTGGAGTGGCCGTCGCGGCCAACTACTTTCTCATCTACGGCGCGTTCGGCTGGGGAGGACTCGGCTTTGACGGCTCGCCACTTGCAACAGTGATTGCGTCATGGTTCCAGCCCATTACGCTCATCTCGTACTGCATTTTCTACAAGAAGATGCATCTCCAGGCGTGGGGCGGATGGAATTTCAAGCTCTTCACACCCGAGCGCATCAAGATTTACATCGGCATCGCCGGCCCGATCGCTGCCAACAGTCTCGTCACGAATCTCGCAAACTCCAGTATGTCGCTCATCGCTGCCAAGCTCGGATCGGATATTATTGCTGCGAATGCCGTACTCTCAGGCTTGTTCAGCTTGCTCTGGGCGCTGTTCTGGGGTTTTGGCTGTGCCACACAAGTGCGTGTGGCCAACCACCTCGGTGCGAACCGTCCGAATGCCGCCAAGAAGCTCGCTGTACTCGGCATGGGATGCACAGTCGTGTGCGTGCTCGGACTCGCGATTGTGACCATCATCATGCGTCATCGTGTGTTCTACATCTACACGAGCGACGACCATCTCCTCAGCTTGTGCCTTCTGGTGCAGCCTATTTTCATCACGGCGTTCATGATCCAGTCGACAGAGATCCTCATGGCCTCGGTGCTCACGGCTATGGGCGAAGTCAAGGTGACGGCGTGGACCAGTACGATCACGATCTGGTGTGTGGAGCTGCCGATCGCGTACGTCGGTGGTGTGACGTTTGGACTGGGTTTTCCTATGCTGTGGTACGCAATCGTGTCGGTGGAGATCTGCAAGTTCTCTGTGTATGCGTACACGCTCCTTCGTACGGACTGGAGCTTCATGGCACAGCGTGCGGTGGACACGATGGCGAAGACAGGTGAGGACGAAGACGAGATCGAGGGCGAGGCGTTCCAGATCGCGTTGTCGGAGGCGACGAGTACGCCTGTCGGTGCGGCGGCCGTCAACTCGCCAGCGACGCCGTTGTTGACGCCGACGAGTCGTCCAGTGATGTGGGAGAACGATCGCCGCGTCACAAGTAGCGCTAGTCCTCGTAAACCTCGCGGTGGCTCGTACCACGCTGTGTAAACGAAAGAGAACAAGCAATTTGTGCCGTTCCTCTTAGAAGTGATAAGAGTGTAAGATGGTGGTGGTGATTCAATCGAAGTTTTTGTGCTTCAACATACTGACCCTAGACTTCAGTTCGCTCGAGTAAAGATCGTTTCCCATAGGCCAACACGTAATCCGTAATCCATTCCATCCATTCCATTCGCTCGAGTGAAAGCGAACTTGTCACGCGTGTGTGTTAGTATCTGGAAGAAATGTCCATGCATGGAGGTTTTTGCCTTTATCGCGGTCTGTAGACTCGTAGACTCGACCATTGTTGGAGTCTCGGAGTTCTTGCCACGAACTAAGATCCAACAAAAGTAGGAGTTAAAGGAATCGCTACTGGCTGGAACTCAACGGGCAAGAGATTGTCAAAAGAGATAACAGAAGGATCGTAAGAAAGCGCTGAAGCCACGAACCTGGCTCAGATTTCCTGACTCAACTAAGCCTGGTCGTGTAAAAGATATTTGATCTAGCGTAGAGCTAGATCAAATACATGTATATAGATACACGACCGCAAATAACACGAACACGAAATTTCCTCATGCCTCGTTGTAGTCGGCGTATGCCGAGGCATATGCGAATCTTGGTCACCCAAACATTGTTGTTTACGATAGTGGATTTCTGCACCTGTTGCCTCAAGTCTGGGGGGGGGGGGGGGGGGTTGGCTTGCGTGTATACCTGGATTAGGAGGCAAAGGTGTACTGAGTCTCCCACCAAGATAGGCGGTCATGAAATCAATGTAACGTTAAAAAAATTATTTCGATCGCCCCCCGACCGGCTTCGAGATCCAACCCAGACGAAAGTACTGATATATTTCTCCAAACTTTTGTGGCATGTTGGTTCCGGGTGGTTATGCCTACCTGTAAGCCCCAAGAAAACCGTCGTGGGCAACTCACGCTGTTGGCTTTCTATTCTGTGAACTCTCACCAAGAAAACCCTGTTGGCTTTCTTTTCTTTGAACCCCCACCACCTTTGATCCTCGCAAGAGAAGCACTACTGCAGAAATCGTCTGAGCTAATAGTGGATTGCGATAGCTCGGGAGGAAGGAAGCCATCCACCGCACAATCATCGAGAATGGCAGGTCCAGTGTACATTGGATTGCTCAGATATATCTGAGCAATCCATCCTATGACAATTCATAGATAGTATTTATTTCCTTCCATTTGTTTATTCAATCAAAATGTAAACAATACCAACAAGTACCTCTATACAAGGATATAGCTGTTGACCTGGCTCGTCTCTGGTCGGCCTCCGCTTCCCGACTTCTTTCGCGTGGCTGGGTGATGAGTGAGCCCAGCTCCCTCACATTGGCCGAGGCTGCCTCTCTTCCTTCACGCCAGGTCTGCTCACACGGCAACGTGCCTCGAAGAATGCTCACAATCGAATCTGCGCCATGACCAAGCCGCTGTCTGAGAAGTCTCCGCTACTGCCCCCCAAGCCCAACGGGGTCAAGCACGCTCCGCCGCTGCAGAAGCACGAGCCGCCCGTCGACGTGCGCGCCGAGCTGCTGCAGCTCACGTCCATGGCGCTGCAAGTGAGTCTCGCTACGTTTGCTCGCCTCGCGCTCACGTCCATCGACAGCGCGTTCCTCGGCCATCTCGGCACGAAAGAGCTCGCGGCGTCGTCACTTGCATCCGCCTGGACGGGTGTACCACTTTACGGCGTCTGGTGCTGTGCAACCGCGCTCATCACACTATGTGGGCAAGCATGGGGCGCCAAGAATGGAGAGCTAGCAGGGCTGTGGCTGCAAATGGGACTCGTGATCACCTCGATCCTCGCGATCCCAGTGTTCGTCTGGTTCTGGAGTGTCGGGCTCGTGCTGGAGCTGTCCACGAATGACCTCGAGGTTGTCCGCCTCGGCGAGCGATTCGCGCGCATCCTCTCGTTCTCGATCTTCCCAGCGCTTATCTACGCCTGCGTGAGGCTGTACTTCCAGGCCATGGGCATCATGGCGCCGACGACTGTCGTGGCACCATGTCGATTGGAGTGGCCGTCGCGGCCAACTACTTTCTCATCTACGGCGCGTTCGGCTGGGGAGGACTCGGCTTTGACGGCTCGCCACTTGCAACAGTGATTGCGTCATGGTTCCAGCCCATTACGCTCATCTCGTACTGCATTTTCTACAAGAAGATGCATCTCCAAGCGTGGGGCGGATGGAATTTCAAGCTCTTCACACCCGAGCGCATCAAGATTTACATCGGCATCGCCGGCCCGATCGCCGCCAGTGGCCTCGTCACCTACTTGGCCAACTCGAGCATGGCAATTATCGCTGCCAAGCTCGGATCGGATGTTATTGCTGCGAATGCCGTACTCTCAGGCCTGTTCAGCTTGCTCTGGGCGCTGTTCTGGGGTTTTGGCTGTGCCACACAAGTGCGTGTGGCCAACCACCTCGGTGCGAACCGTCCGAATGCCGCCAAGAAGCTCGCTGTACTCGGCATGGGATGCACAGTCGTGTGCGTGCTCGGACTCGCGATTGTGACCATCATCATGCGTCATCGTGTGTTCTACATCTACACGAGCGACGACCATCTCCTCAGCTTGTGCCTTCTGGTGCAGCCTATTTTCATCACGGCGTTCATGATCCAGTCGACAGAGATCCTCATGGCCTCGGTGCTCACGGCTATGGGCGAAGTCAAGGTGACGGCGTGGACCAGTACGATCACGATCTGGTGTGTGGAGCTGCCGATCGCGTACGTCGGTGGTGTGACGTTTGGACTGGGTTTTCCTATGCTGTGGTACGCAATCGTGTCGGTGGAGATCTGCAAGTTCTCTGTGTATGCGTACACGCTCCTTCGTACGGACTGGAGCTTCATGGCACAGCGTGCGGTGGACACGATGGCGAAGACAGGTGAGGACGAAGACGAGATCGAGGGCGAGGCGTTCCAGATCGCGTTGTCGGAGGCGACGAGCACACCTGTCGATGTGGTGGCGCCCAACTCGCCAGCGACGCCGTTGTTGACGCCGACGAGTCGTCCAGTGATGTGGGAGAACGATCGCCGCGTCACAAGTAGCGCTAGTCCTTGCAAGGCACGCGGCGGCTCGTACCACGCTGTGTAGAAGAAAATAAGAGAACATCGAGTGCTGCATCGCCCAGAGATGAGAACAATGTGAGATCCCGTTTGCGTTTCTTGTCAATATATTTTGCTCTAACAGCACACAACAGTTCAGTCAGTATATTTCGCACTAACACCACGGAACAAGTTCAAGCGACGTCGGCGTGCTCGGGTTCCATCTCGGGTACGCGGCAACACGGGCAGTGACCCAGCTTGAGGTACTCGAACTCGAAGTCTTCTTCGTGGAAGAACCGGCGGCAGTGTGGCGAGTAGTGGATCTTGATCTCCGGGATCATGTTCTTGAAGTATCGGTATCGCACGGCTTTGGTTGGGTACTTCACCACGAAGACCTCACTCGGCTTGAGCGAAAGCAGCACGCGCTCGTCGACCTGCACGATACGGTACTGCGGTGCGCCTGAGCGATGGCCCGTGCTCGAACCAAAGTTGGCTTGCTTGTTGAGTGCCTGCTCAAAGAGATCGCCCGAGCGGTCCACTCGACTCGTATGGAGGTTGTTGTCGTCATCATCGTCCGTGAACTTGAGCGATTGCGAGTTGCCGTTCTCTGTCTCTCGCCAGCCGCCGCTGTCGCTCTTCTTCGCATCGGCTAGCGCATTTGCACTAGGGTGTGTGAGCAGCATCTTGACGGCCTCTTGGTCGGAGATGCCCGGCTGGGAGGGAACAATTTAATTAATATTCATATGTATCCCACCAAATATCGGCAGCAAAGTACTCACTACAGGCTGGAACTCGACGAGCGGGAGATTGTCGAAGGAGATGAACGACCGCACGAAAGGATGGCCCGAGTTTACACAAACATCGCCATTGCCGTTCGGATTGAGCAGTGGATTTGACGTTCCAGACCGGTAGTCGACGGGGAGCAATTCTTCCTTATCCGAGTACGGCTTGATCTGGAGCGTCATGGATGTGATCTCGACTTGCTGCAGCCATTCGTCTCGTAGCTTCATCTGTAGTAGCTTCTCGAAGGCCTGGCGAGCGAGCTTGAAGGCCTCCAGTTGAATGGCATGGTGGCCAAGCGTAAAGTAGATGTTCCCGAGAGACACACCGGTCGGTGGCTTGGCGTTTTTTGTAATCTTGTTGAGCAGAAACCGCGCCGAGTGGAATAACGCCTCTGGTAAGAGTGTCGTGAACGGCTCGTCTGTGTATGCGTAGACCATAGCATACGCCCAGTACAGTTCTGAGAGCAGCTCGCTCTCCATCGCTTTCACGATCATGGCCTTGTCATCCTCGATTACATCGTCCGGAGAAGCCGCCTTGACAAGGCTAAGTTGCTGATCGCACAGCCGCCAGTGGTAGTATGACGCGTCTTTGAACCGCCGCTCCGTCACAGCATTCTGGATCAAGTGCTCGAGAAGTTTCATACATTGATCTGGTCGCTTGGCCTTGACGTACGCCTCCAGCGCGTCGTCGAACCGGTCCTGACTAATGAGCCAATCGCCGTATGGAACGTAAACCTCCTCGGGCTTCTGCACGCGGTCCTTGTGCTTCTGCGCGAGTCGCACTGCCTCGTCCCACTCTTGCAGCCGGATATGCATCTTTAGTAACGAGTCAAAGTCGCCGATCTTGAGATACACGTCTCGTGCGTGCTTGAACTTGTCAGCTTGCAAAAAATAGCCGGCGCACTGCGCGAGGATCTTGGTCTCGCTCGCGTCCAGCTTCTGAACAACCTCGAGTAGGTCATCATACCAACCTCTCGCGCCCATGATCTCGACCGCCTTGACCAGGTTCCCGCTGGCGCTGTACATCTCGGCAGCCGCGCGCCAGTCCTGGACTTCTTCAGCCCACTTAGCCTGGTCCTGCACGAGCTGTTTAATGTCCATGATCTTGCTCTGTGCGGCAAACTTCTTCGCGTCTTCCCACATGCGCAAGTCGGCAAACATCTTGATGGCTGTGTGGGCTTCGTTGCAGTCGGCATAAGTCTTGGCAGCGAGTGCGAATCTGCCCTGGTACGCCATGATCTCGGCCTGCAGTAAAGCCTTGACTTTTCTCGCTGTCTCTGGGTCAGCGGTGTCCTCGTTTGGTAGCTGCTGCTTCTTGCGCTGCTCGAGTGCGTTCACGAGCTCGATGAAGCGCACGTCGCGTACGCGGATGAATGCTTTGCGTGCGATATCAAAGTTCATGGCCTTGAGTGCCTCCCAGGCGAGTAGCCTCCAGTCGGCTTCGGTAACGCCGAGACATGAGACTTGGTAGGCCTTGGTGAACTCGTTCTGCTCGAGGTACCGGTACAGCGGCGCTGACTGTGGGACGTCGATAGTCTGCACAGCGAGGGAGTTGAGACAGAACACTTTCGAGCCAGTGAACCCTACGACAAAGCCCTGCATGCGCTGCGCGTGGACGGGGAAGTTGCCCGTCTTGATCTTGAGTTGGCCATTGCCCGCGAAGCAGAGCATATCTTCGAACTCGGTGTTCCACGCCACGCTGTTGGCGTCGCGCTCTTCGAAGAGCAGCTCTTTGGATGCGAGGTCGTAGACCACGCAGCGATGTGAGTCATCGACGACCGCGAGCTTCTCGCGACTACGAAGCGATGATTAGTGTCCATCATCAGAGAAGATCAGAGATAAGGCGCGACGTACTTGGCGCTAATGTCAAGACACGAGATCGGACTACTCTGATTGATGAGTAGGATCGGAAATGGGTTGTTGATGAAGATCTGCCATACGGAGCCGTCCTTGAGCCCAACCAGTAGGCCCTCACGGCCCTTTGCACCGCCTGTGACCTTGATGTACCGAATCAACGACTCGAGTACCCACTCGCGCTCTTTCTTGCCCGTGAAGTCGTATTGCTGCAGCTTTTGTTTTTGACAGAGAATGAAGTGGTTGCTGGTCACGACGAGCAGGGAGCACGGCAGATCCATCTGAATCCGTTCTTTCACGCGGTAATGCATATCGTAGCTACTCGCCGGTGCGCCGTTTGGATCGTCGCTCGCGAGTTCGTAGATGATAATACGGTCCGCGAGCTGCACAGCGAGCCGGTCGCGGTAGACGCTGAGCTTCTTGACACTGTCACGGGTCTTGATTCGCACTTTCTGCTCAGTCATCAGGTGCTGTACTATCACGTCCGTGATGTTCTCGCGGTAGGCGTACCGCTCTTGGTAGATACCATGCACTGTACCGAAGACAAGGCAGTGCATAGAGATGGATCCGTCTTCGCAGCCGACCGCGACAAAGTTGGTCTTGGGGCGAGGCTTGATGGTCCAGACCCAGTTCTCTTGCTCACAGATCGTGTACAGCTGCATGCCATCCTTGGTGTACAACACAGCCTTGCGGTTTGAGCCGCCCACGAGTAGATACTTGCCCTTACTAAAGTACGCGAGGCTCGTCGGATTAAAGTTGAGCTTCCTCGGCTTGCCGACCATGGCGCCACTGAGCTGATAGAATGACAGCGTACGGTCCCAGCACCCGACAGCGAGCGTGTCGACTGTGTCTTCCTGCGCGACGCTCCATGCGAGTGTCCAGATCGGTGCCGACCGCTCGATGAGCTGTTTCTCCGCACCTTGCTTGTCGCGGATCGTGATCATGCCGTTTAGCAGACCGAGCGCGAGGAACTGGCCATCCTTGGTCCAGCACGCACTCAAGATCTTGGCCACGACCTTGTGCTTGGCGACAGATTTTTGCTCGGGCGCCCACAGTCCAAAGTCTGAGACCGTGCAGCTCGCAAGGCACTGTGACTGAGGGTTGTATGCAAGCTTCTGGACAGCGTCGTTGTGCGTGTACTTGAGGATGCCCTCGGCTTTTTCGGTCCAGATGATGACCGTGTTATCGGCGCCACCGGACGCGAATCGCTTGCCGTCGTGCGAGTAATCGACCGTGTACACGATGCCCTTGTGGCCCTTAAGGGAGTGAAGTAACGTGCCGTCCACTGCGTCGTAGACCATGACGCGTGTGCCAACGGCCACGACAAGCTGGGTACCATCGGGCCGGAATGCCACGTCTTGCACGACGAACTTTTCGCCATTACGCTCGGGGATCTTGTCGCTCCACGCCAGCACGCTGCGCATGGTTGCCTTCCACGGTCTCACATAAACGAGAAGATCGCGAAAAGACACTCGAAGGCCGGACTCGAAGCGACGCGAGTCGAGATCGCCTATATCAATGGATCCACTCAATTTGCTACAGAGATGCACGGCCGAGTTCTTGCTTCCCTTTCGCGTCTCATTCTGCCGTAAAAACAGTGAAAAGGTGAGATCAGCGGTGAGAACGGTGCAGAGAGGGCGTCGGAAGATCCATATTGCCCATGGGATTGAGAACTCAGACGAATAATCCCGCAGAGTGCATTTTACCTGGTACCCTGGATCATGGAATGATCAAACACACCTTTGAGTATGGAGGCCCCTAGTTGTACGATTGATTTCGTTTGACAAAATCCAACGAGGGTGGCGTCTGTATTGCAGGCGTATGGAGAAAACGAGGGACTTTTTACATTCTTGGTGGCCATTAAACAAGAAGATATCTCCTCGTTGGTCATTGTCTTCGTTATTGGTGAATCACATCAATGTCAAATCTTGCTGGTTTAGAACCATACTTGGCGGGCCGACCTTGATGACTCGCCCGGCGTCGATTACTGCTATCTTGTCGCAGTGCAAAATCGTGCGGAGTCGATGGGCAATTGTGAGCACCGTCTTGGCCTGGAACGACTCTTGTATCGCACTCTGGATCAAAACGTCGGTCGCAGTGTCCACACTTGCTGTCGCCTCATCTAGCACGACGATCTTGCAGTCTCTTAGCAAAGCGCGAGCAATGCACACGAGCTGCCTTTGGCCAATGGACAGGCTGTCACCGCGTTCCGACACGATAAAGTCGACACCGGCACCCCATGCGACGACAGCGTCCGCCAAATGGACTCGCTTGAGCGCGTGCCAGATCGCCTCGTCCGTGTAATCGTGGAAAGGATCCAAGTTGTCGCGCAAGGAGCCACTGAACAGCACCGGATCCTGGGGAATGATCGCGAGTGATCGCCTCAGTTGGTGGAGCTTGAGCTTTGAGATATCGACACCATCGATAAAAATCGAGCTGCTTTCAAACTCGCAGATACGGAAGAGCGCCACCATAAGCGACGATTTACCAGCACCAGTGCGGCCGCAGATGCCGACTTTCTCGCCGCCAAGGATTTCTAGATCAACTCCGCGAAGCACGAGCGGGAGGTCTGGGCGATACTTGAGACAGAGCTTTTGAAACGTAATGGAGCCGCTCGATGGCCACGAGGCAGAGTTCACTTCTTCACAGTTGCTGTCGTCCTGCTCAGTTGGGATCGTTCGAAAATGCAGTAGCCGTTCCACGCTTGTCATGGCGTTATCAGTCGAGTCCACGGCTCGCACACACCACTGAACCATTGATGTGAGCATGAGCGAGTAAGAGATAGAGAGGCCGGCCACAATTGGTGTAATTGACCCCTTGGACGCCACGACGTACAGTGACACCACTAATATGATAACTACCGACAGCAGATCGAGGCGGACGGCGAGCCAGCGCCCGGCAGCGCTGTAGCAGATGTAGCAACTAGAGTTGTCATCTACGACCTTCTTGTTGATCTGCTGGAACTCGTTCTCCATTTTGAACGCGCGAATCGTGGACAACCCATGCAGCGTCTCGGTAAGGAGATTGAACACAGGCGTCCGAGAGATCCCTTCAATTCGCTTGATCTCTCGAGAGGTGCGTTTGAAATAAATTCCAGTGAGCACGAACAATGCTAGCATAGGTAAAAATGAGAGCGCGACCCAAAGCGACGCCATGCCGCAGACCACTAGGCATCCGAGACATACTGCAACGGATTGAAAGAGTTTCTGGTAGTGCTGCGGCAGATTTGAGTCCACTTGGTCGAGATCGTTCGAGAATCGATTGAGAATACGGCCCACAGGCGTGACATCAAAATATAAATTCACGGGGGCGCCAAGGACGCGGCGGAAGAGTTCGTCGTGGAGATTCGAGGCGCTGCGAACACAAACCTCCATGAGCATGATGCCGCGAGCCGTCGTGAGCAGCGAACAGGCAACGATGAAAGCAAAATAGAGCCATGCGTAAGAAGTGTCCGAGTAGGAAGGGTCTACACCCTTTCTTTCCATCTGCTTGGCCCAGTATCCTTGCCAGTAGTCTGCTACGGCGCGCATGCCTTGGGCGATGGAGAAGGCTAAAGCAAGCACGAGCACGACGATGATCCCATTGTAACCAGCTTCGTCGAAATACGTTCGATACGTAGAGCTTCGCACTCGTCCTTTTACGCGGTCCTCGCTCTGGACAAGCGTATTCGATGCTGCAGCCTCAGATTCCGCCTTGACACCACCACTCGCGATGACTTTCAATCGAGTGCCTTGTTCTCCACTCAGCGGCTCGTCAGTAGTGTTAGTATCATATTCCTGCCGTTGATCAACTCGTTCCCTCTCGTCGTCAACTGTTTGGGATCGATGGGCTAGTGCAGCGAGATGGGGAAATTGCTCCATGATCTCCGAGTGAGAACCCTCACCAATGATCTGGCCTTGTTCGATAACCAGGATCTTGTCTGCATGCGAAAGGAGATCATAGTGGCTGTTGAGAACCAAAATACGCGTCTTTCCCTGTGCAAGACCGAGAACGCAATTCTCAAAGATGGAATGCGCAACGTGCGGATCGACGGCGCTCAGTGGGTCGTCCAGCATCAGAATATCGTACTCTCGACGATACACAGCGCGTGCGATGGCTACACACGCCTTCTGGCCTCCGCTTAAATTAATGCCTCGCTCACCAATCTCCGTTTGATCACCACTCGGCAACGCCGCAATATCAATCGCGAGCTCCGTAGCATGAATGACTTGTTCGTATCTCTCTCGATCAAGCGGTGATTCAAACAAAATATTTTCCTGAACGGACGAATTTTGGATCCAGGCTTCTTGGGCGACGTAGGAAATTTGTCCTTGGACGCCACAATATCCCTTTGTTTGAACCATTTCGCCTAAGATCGCGTTCAGAAGACTCGACTTGCCTGCACCAACTTTACCGACGACCATCACGAGGGAACCAGACTCGATCTCGACGTTGATAGCATCAAGCGTGAAGTTTCTCTGCGTAATACCGCGATACAGGGACTTGTCGCGACTTGGAGAATCACTATCGGTTGCGTTACTCGCGTCTTCTTCTCCATTCAACGACCACATAAAACTCGCGTCGCGGATGATAACACTTCGTCCTGCCAATAATTGTGGCGCTGTGTCGGCGTTGAGACTGGCGAGCTCGTCGCTGTCCAAGAACTTATCGATCCGTTCGAATGCCACGCGAGCCTGAGACATCGCGGCGATCGCTGGCGGGAACAAACTAACAGCCAGTCGACTGATGCTGACCACCGCGATGAGCGTGAAGGCACCTGTGACCGAAATACTGCCGTTCCGGAGCAAGTAAACACCGAGGATGACAGCGCCGAGCCACACTGGCGTCAAGAAGAGCAGTGTTGTGTTGATGATATTGAGGTAGTGGAACCGGCGATACAGTCGCACCTCCTTTGCTCGAATCTGCTCAACGCGTGAGGCCAGCGCTTCTTCCCAGGCATAAAATTTGGTCACGCGGATGCCATGGAGCGCCTCGGCTGTGATCTTGACGCGCTCGTCTGCGATCCGGAGCAGCTTGCCTTGTACGCCGCCGATCTGCTGCGCGAGTTTCTGTGAAGCCACGAGCACGACCACAAGCAACGCGGCGCCGCTTGCTGCTGCGACAAGATCAAACATTGCGGCCACTAGCGCGATCGTGGCCACGAACGACAACGGCGCAACCACCAGCCACGGGCCGGAGACCATGACATTGGAAATGCGCTCGGCGTCGACGCTCAGCAGCGTCACGATCTCGCCGGTCGTGTACGCCTGGCGGGCTTGGCTCGACAGCCGCATCGCCTTGTCGTAGACCGAGCTCATGACGATCGAGCGCATATTCGCGCCCATGCGGTAGCTCGCAAAGCCGCCGTAGTTGAGCATGGCGATGCCTCCGAGCGAGACGCCCGTCAGCAGCGCCGCCAGCGCGTAGCCGCTCGTGATACCAAAGAGATTGTCCCGGCCATTGAGGAAATCCAGGATCGCCTGAGCCAGCAGCGGCTGCAGCATCATCGCTGCGACGTACACAACAAAGTCCGCAAACATCCAGGCGATCTCGCGGCGGAAGGTCTTCACGAGCGCGAGCGCGAAGCTTCGACCGTCGTAGCAGCGCGCAAAGCGACCCAGCAAGTCATCACAGGCGTCCGAGGGACACACGGGCCAGAGATCGTCGCGGTCGAGCACCTTGCGCGCGCCGAGCGACACGAGCGGCTGCAGCCAGTGGACTGCGAGCACCGAGAGACGCGAGGCCGTCTGCAGCGGATTTGGCTTGACACGAGCTGGCGACGGCGGCAGCGCCGTGTAGACGTCCGCGGGAGCAGGACCCATGAGGCGACGAGGAGCAGAAGGCGTTGCTGACTGATAAGTGGGGGGAGTGGGCGTCGGATCCGTTTGACGGAGACCTTCACTTTCGAGTCACGTCGCAAACGACCGACACAGAGGAGACTGCCACGTCACATACGGAGAAAGGCAATCACGACTCGCACTGGCGAAACGGAGCTGGCGGCTGAGAGACAGAGGGGAGGGCAACATGGAGGAAGAAGCAAGCCGAAGGTTGTATGAATGCGCCGAGGTCCGCGAAAATGTGTCCATCTCACAATTATTTTTTTTGTTTTGTGACACCTCAAATTGTGCTCACGTGGTCGGCAGTGAGCTTGGCTTCGATCGTGAAGAGACGCTTGCAACGATTGCTTTCCACTGTTTGATTGAGAGGAAATGGAGTCGGCATTGGAGAATGACCACCAGCAAGACCGAGCCGCTCATCCTTTGATGAAGTCGGGGAACGCGATGCCCGTTCCGACTCGGATCCGCGTGGTTGTGCGTGTGAGACCAAAACTGCCGAGCGAGTCAGCACACTCGACTGAGATTCTTCGCGTTATCCAGCAGCGGTGAGGCGATGAGGTCGCGTTTGCGGTGGTGGGATTACATGTGATTGAGCTTGCCTATGCAGCAATATGGTGCATTGTTCGGCATCGAATTCGGCCAAGAGCTTCCAGTTTGATCAGGTGTTTGATGGCGAGACTACCCAGGTACGGTACATGTAGTTGTATTCCCGTGGGGGCAATGTTCCATTCTCACTTGTACAGCTAGTAGCGTAGCTTCTACGACCAACTTGGTGTTGATCGCATGCTGAGGGCCGTGCTCGACGGATACCACGCGACGGTCTTTGCATACGGGCAGACAGGATCAGGCAAAACGTTCACGATGGAAGGATACGACTATGAGGTTCGCAATATGAAGTGCATAGTACAAAGAAGTACTTGGAGCTGACTTTACGTTCTCAGAGAGCTAGAGATCCGATGCCTCAAAGCGAGCGGGGTCCGCTACCGCAGGCAAAATTCGACTCCAGTACGTCAGGCGACCGCGTTGGCGTAGGTCGAGCGCTAGTCTTTTGGAATTGGTTGATTCTAAATAGCGCGGCTTATGGTAGTTGATTCCTCGAGCGATCTTCACACTGTTCGAGTTGATGGCTCGCGCGACGCGCGATTCGTCCCGTGAATTTGTGGTCAAATGCTCTTTTTTACAGATTTATAACGAGCAAATTCTCGATTTGTTCAACCCAAGCCATTTTCTCCAGCTATCGCGCAAGAGCAAAGTCTCAACGGCCCAGGGAGGAGGTGCCCGTGCGGCGGCGGCCTCAAAGCAAGGCATGATGCAAGGTTTGAGACTGCGTTGGTCAGCTGTGAGGGATTTCTACGTCGAGAACTTGCGAGTACTCGAATGTATATCACCCGAACATGTACTCCAGTTCTTTCAAGATGGAATCAAGCACAAAGTTATGGCGTCCCATAACCTCAACGCAGCATCTTCGCGATCGCATTGCATTTTCACTGTATATGTGGAAAGTTTTGACCCGGTCAATAATCCCAACGAAGTGCTTCAGAGCAAACTCGCATTGGTGGATCTTGCTGGCTCAGAACGAGTGGACAAGACCGGTGCAACGGGCATGACTTTGCAAGAATCCATTGGGATCAACAAGTCGCTGTTTGTTTTACGGCAAGTGATTCAGGCCCTAAGTGAGGAAGGCAATTCGACAAAAACTAACCAAGGACCGTCCAAGGAGAGGAACTACATCCCGTATCGAGACTCAAAGCTAACCTCACTACTCAAGTATAGTCTAGGAGGCAACTCATGGACGCTGATGATTGCGTGTTTGTCGCCTAGCGACTCATATCTGGACGAGAACCTCAGCACTTTGACCTACGCAGCTCAAGCTCAGTCTATCGCAAACAACCCAACGAAGAACGAGGATCCAAAGACAATTCTCATCAATGAACTGAGACAGGAAATTGATTCATTACGACGACAGCTCGCACAGGCTCAAGATATCATTCTGCAATTCCACCAACAGTCAACGAATGAACCGACAGTGGGTCGAGAGGGTGTGGCCACTCCAAACAGACCCAACAACCCAGTAGTATTCGCAGGCATTGAACCGGAGACATTGAAACAAATGCCATTGCCAGTGGCGTCGACCACAAATCCCCAAGTTCTGGATTCCTCTACCTCGACTAAACTGAAAATGAGAGTAATCGACAACGTAGAGATGATCAAGCAGTTATACGCTACGGAAAAACAGCTCAGTGAGCGCATCAAACACCAAGAGACTCGAATAAGCGACTTGCAACACGAAACGCGAGTGCTTCACGTCGAGAACCAGTCACTGCGAGAGAAAATGGAGGTTTTGGAGTATTTATTAGCTACCCAGTCGACTGAAGACCACACAGAGCAGAATTCGAGCCCAGACCCTGTGGTCGAGGAGATACCTGGTTATGGAGCACTCACAAAAACTGCTTCGGGCAACTCCCTACCTGCAATTCCACCGACTGCCGATCGAATAAAAGAGGCATTGAGCAGGAAATCGAGTTCTTCTCGACAAGGCAAGCAACCGATGAGTGAGAATAACAATCAAGAGCACTCGCGGCCGTCACGGCCACCAAACCGCAAAATTTCTAAGCGCCAAGAGGCCGAGACTGGCTTACTCTCAGTAGGTGGATTTATGTATGAGTTCATCGTGGGATCCGTCCGATGACGATTGTGATGTCTAGCTCGCCGAGTTGCGAGATCTCTTGGGAGGCAAGAAACTGGGAGCATCGGTAGACGCCACACCTTCATTTAATTCAAGATCAATGCAAAATCGTAACGGGCCTCCTCGACCCTCGACGAATCCGCCGCCGGTGCCTCCACCGCAAGCACCTCCGATCCAGCGACCCGAGAACCCAACGGCTTCAATTCTGGCGATGCTGCAACAGCAAAAGCTCGAAACGAGCCAGAGCACACTAGAGAAAGATCCACTTGACTCGCTTTCCGAACTCAACCGCTTGTTGCGCGTGAAGGCGACACTGCGAAGATCGAGCAGCTTCAAGTAAAGCTAAACCCTCCCAGAAAATAATTCAATTATTTCTTTGCGTAACCCTTGACGGTTACAAATATGTGCATTTGGGATAGTAATCAATCCCCCCAAAAGGTTACAAAAAATGTGAGGTGGTCCTACATTAGGACCATGATCTCCTCATTCATGCCAAGCAGGACTCGCCAATCGCGATCTCAGCAATGGCGACGCCTGCGAACCGCGTTCTCGTCGTGTACGTCGATTCCTCCGCCGCAGACGCGCAGGCCAATGCGTCGACACTCGACGAAGTCACTCGACGCGGCTTTTCCGGTTTTCTGATTCTACCAGGTTCATTCACACGACTACACTCGATGATAGCGTGGTCACGCTTGTGCTCACAGGTCTCTTTGGTGTTCTGTCTACCGATAGATGCAACGGCCGAGAGCGCGCAGTCTTCATCTCTGCGTGCGCTGCTAGGTGTTGATGCGGAGGAGCCAAAGGCCGATGGCAAGTTCCCGTGAGTTGAGCACTTTGTCTTTTTTTTTTTTTCTCTCGACGAGTCTTTGGTGATCACGGGAGGTCTAATCACGACTTGTGCTGCATGCAATTGTGTGGCGAGTAGATACCCAAAGATGCCCACGGCTGTGTTTTCTGATTCGCAAGCAAGTGTCGAGGTTGTGAAGGCGCTCGACATTTCCGATGTGACGTTTGTTGCGCCGAACGCGCCGCACGATTCCGTGAGAAGTCGCCTTGAGCAGCTTCTTCTCTCGAGAGACACCAAGGCCAAGCAACTGGTTCTTTTCCACCTCACAGCGTACCGACCAGACCACTGGATCTTCTCGTTTGTTGAAAAACTCCTAGGAACCGAGCAAACCGCTTCAAGCGATGACTGCTTCGTATCCATCGTGCGAACCGCCCAGCGACCGCATACTATCGACCCAGAGATCGCTGCGCATCCGCTTCGCCCTCGTCAGAGCTACGAACGACATCACGGCAAGTACAGGACCCTCGAATCCCCTCGTCGTCTGTTCTTCTCCAGTTTCCACTGCGACCGCACGCGTCGCGACCTCGCGTCGAAATTCGACGAGGACGAGATCGCCAAGCTCGGTGTCTACGGCGCCATGGATGCCCGCATCTTCATCAAAGAGATGGCCTTCCGCCTGGGCTTTGCGCCCAAGTACGGTGCCTAATAAACACAAGCTCATCATTTCAAGCGTATCAATTCTGCTACAGCTCCCTTTCATTTCCGTTCGAATCTGTTTATAGAGGGACCCAGGAGCTACGCCGGAGTGTTGGTCTTCTGATCTCGTTCTTTTCCAGAACTGTTGGGTGAGACCTTGGGTCAGCTCACCTCCCCCCCCTTCCCTGAACTCATTCACGCTCGCTCGATCTCTTGCGCTAAGTGATTTCGAAGTCTCCACGTGGGTGAGCCAAGCGCGCAGTCAGTTCCCTCTCTCCTCCCCCCCCTCTTGCCTTCCCGCCACTCGTGGAGCCCTCGTTGCCCCACTTTGCAATCGAGTCACGGTGACCAGCCGACGCACGTGGACCGAAGACGAGGACGAAGCGGCGCACACCATGTACCACGCCGCCGAGACCGAGCCCATGCTCGGGGGCAGCCCGCGCGTCGAAAAGCCCAGCGTCGCGAGCGCGGGCTCGATCCGCTCTATGCGGCTCGAGGCTCCGACGCGCAAGTGCAACGATGTGATCTTTGCCATCTTGTTCATCGCCAACGTCTTTACGGTCGCGTTCTTTGCCGTCTGGAAAGGCATCCCGGCGGCTCTTCAGCAGGTCAAATCCCACTTGGACGACGATGGCAACGACGTGCCGGACACGCCGAACCAGGATTTCACCAAGATCTTTGCGCTCTCGGCCGGCCTTGTCGCCATCTCGATCGCGATCTCGGCCTTCTGGATGAAGTTCCTCATGGCCTACGCCGCGTCGCTCATTAAGATCGCGCTCTGGCTCAACGTCTTGCTGATCATTGTCTTCGCCTTTGTGAGCTTCTCGGTGCAGCCCATCATGTCAGGTATCATGCTGCTTGGCGCCGGCTTGAACGTCTGGTTCATTTTCGCGGTGCGTGGCCGAATTGAGTTTGCTGCGGCAAACCTCAAGTCGGCCTGCGCCGCCGTCGCCGAGCACATGGGCGTGTTCTGGGTCGCGCTGTTCATGATCGTGAAGCAGTTCCTCTGGCTCATGGTCTGGTCGCTTGCGGCCATTGGCGTGTACCAGCACTTCAAGGACGTCGACCCGGCTTGCGACCAGGCCGAGGCGAACAACCAGCCGGACCCTTCGCACTTCTGCGGCGGAACCTCGGCTGGCCTCGCGCTCTTCTTCCTGCTTATCAGTGTGTACTGGGGACAGCAGGTGATCCAGAACGTGCTCACCTGCACCACGGCCGGCGTCGTCGCGACGTGGTGGTACCACCCGGAGAACAAGCAGGTCACGTTCGGCGCGTTCTACCGCTCGCTCACGACCTCGTTCGGCTCGATTTGCTTCGGCTCGCTCATTGTCGCTATCCTCCACGCTCTGCGTTCGGTATGTGCATTTTTCAAGTGCTGTATCCTTGTGACTCGCTGACTCAGGGTTCGTGTCTATTTAGATGGCTGCAATTCTGAAAGAGAAGGCAACCGAGGAAAACAACGTCGCGCTCGCCTGCGTGGCGTGTATGGCCGAGTGCGTGCTCAACTGCATCGAGAGCATCATGGAGTACATCAACCAGTGGGCCTACGTGTACGTCGGCATCTACGGCTACGACTTCCGCACGAGTGGCAAGGCCGTCACGGATCTCTTCATGAACCGTGGTTTCACGGCCGTGATCAACGATGACCTCACGCAGACAGCGCTCACGATCGGCGCGTTCGGCGTTGGCTTCGTGGGTCTCGTCGTGGGTTTGCTCCTGGTGAAATTCTCGCCTGACGCCTGGTTCCTCGCACTCGGCGACAAGTCGAACGCGTACGGTGTACTCGGCACAATCGGCTTCATCTCGGGCCTTGGCATGGCCATGGTGCTCGCGAACGTGATCATCACCGCACTCCACACGGTCTTCGTCTGCTTCGCCGAGGACCCGACCGCGCTCAGCCGTAACCACCCGGAGGAGTACGAGGCCCTTATCGGTGGCTGGCGTCAGTTCCACGGCGATGCACTCGCAGGTGCCTACGGCAGTGCTGTTTAATACTTTTTCCAGCCCGTGTCGGTGTCATATTTCTCCACTGCCTTTTGGTTTTCTGCCACCAGGACGTTTGGAAAGTAGTTCTTGATGATTTTGACGGAATCGTTGGGTTAGAATCGCTGAGAAATACAAGTACGAGTTCTTCATTCAGATGCTAAAACTACAGGAAATCACGCATATGTAGCGCGAGGAAAAGTGTGGAAGAGGGTATCAGCGGCACTAGGAGATGATGTGAACTCAGGAATGCTGGGTCTCTTGGGTGTACGTTCGAAGCAAGCGGCATCTCGAGTCACTCGAACAACAACGACGTTGAGACCGCACCGCTGGTCGATCATTCGTGAATGCGGTATCCATTGTCGTGTAAGTGCGTCGTAACGGTGTACATCGTCCAAATACTCGTCCTTCTTGTTCGAGCCACCGAACGCAAACACGAACGAGTCCCGAAGCATTGTGACGGCCACATGTCCACTTCGGTTGTCCACAAACGACTCCACATCTTCCCACTTGTCCGTGTTCAAATCCAGGCGCTCTCCCGTATTCATACGTAGACCATGCCGCGATTCTCCACCAAACACTAGGATCGAGTTCTCCTTGAGCAACGCAACTGCAGCAGGGCCGTTGCGTGCATGGCGCATTGTGCTCGCCAACACCGTCCACTGATTGCGGCGCGGATCGTAAACTTCGACGTTCTTCAAATGCCGACGGCCGTCGTAACCTCCGATCGCATACAAGATGCCACTCACGGCCACAACGGCAAGACCACTCCGTCCGACATTTAGAGGCGCAACTTCTTCCCAACACTGATTCTCGAGGTCGAATCGCTCCACCGCCGAGAGGTGCGAAATTCCGTTGAACCCGCCGACCACATAGATGTACCCATCAACCAAGGCCGCCCCGAGATAACTTCGACATTTTCGCATGGCCGGCAGCATCTCCCAGGTATTTGTTTCCGGGTCGTACATCTCCACAGACTTGAGATGGCGCGAACTACACGAGCCGCCCATGACAATTATCCTGTCGTCCTCTGTCACCACAACGCCGCTGTACGACCGCCGGTCGTGCATCTGAGCAACCGAGTACCACTCGTTCGAGTGAAAATCAAGATATTCAACGGTGCGAAGTGCGATAGGTCCGTTGAATCCGCCAATGGCAAACATGACGGGTCTCTTGAGTGTACGTGGCGTGAGTTGGTGACACCAGAATTCATCATCTTCGTCAATAAGGTCGTCGCTGTCGTCCACTTCACATAGCGAATCATCCCGCCCAGAGTAGCTCGAGTCGTAAAGTTGTGGATGCCGCGCTTCCGGATCGTACGCGACCCACGCCTGCAAAGCAGCCTCATACCCGGCAACTTGGCCCTGGCGATGCAATATCCTTTGTACAAGAGCCAGAGGAAGCTGTAAGAACGCCTCAGTCTCAACAACTTCATCAAGAAAGGCTTCAATCATCGCCAGGGCAGCATGAGCTAGCGTGTAGCACGGCGCGCGCGTCTTGAGGTTGTCGCAGCAAACATAGATGTCGATGCAGTTGGAGATGTTGAGTTCGAGCATGAGTTGCTTACAGCAAATCTCCACGACTTTGAGCATCTCGAGCTGGTTCGCCGTGTGCAAAAGCGCGAGGATCGTGTCTCCAGAGATCTCAAGCTCGCCGAGGTACATGTACGCGAGCAGCTCGCGCAGCGCGGTCTCGTTCATCTCGTGGAGCTCGACTTCTTGCGCGCGGCTCTCTTTCATGCCGCTCGTGAAGAGCGCGTGGAAGAACGGGCTCGCGGTCGCGAGCACGACGCGGTGAGCGGCGATGCGCTCGCCCTGCACGACGAGCACGACGTCCGTGAGCACCTGCCGCTCGAAGAGCTCGTAGAGCCGCCGCCGTTGCGAGCACTCGCCGTTGTCTCGGAGCGCGTTCTTGGCGTGGCCATAACTCGCGTTGTAGGACGAGTTCGAGGCCGCCGAGACCACGGCGCTGTTGCTCATGGAGTCGCCTGTCGGAATGAGCGCTCGCGGGGCGCTGGAGCGCGCGGCCGCGCGCGGAAAGTTCGACATTCCGCCGAAAGATTGGTCCGGGCGGCACTTCAATATTCCTTCCTAAAGGGGCCTGACCTCTTCACAAGAACACGAAAATAAAGAACGATTCGCAGAAGCCACCATCTGGAACGTACCCACCTGGTATGCTAGACGACCAGGTGGGTCCACGCCCTCGCTCGAGTGCCCTCCTGAGATCTGGCGCCACGCGAGTGACACTGGATTTATTTCTCGCCCGAAAGGCATGGAGCATGCGCGCGACGACGAGCGCGGCGGCGGCGCGACGCGGCCGTCAGGCGCCGAGAAAGGTGCGCTGTCGATGCAGACAAAACGCGTGGGATATAGACGAGCCAGTGTCGCTGACCGGACGGTGCTTGTGGGGGTTTGCGGGCTGGCAGTGACGCTGCAGTTCATGGCGGTGGGCAATGCGCCGCTCATGAAGCGCAACAAGTTCACGGTCAACGGCGGCGACTCGCTCAGCGTCGTGCGTTTCCCTTTTCTTGCGTACAGTACTCGGAAGAGGTACAATGTTCAGTCAGGTGGCGGATGTGTCCAGGTGTACAAGTTCCTCAAGAAGCAGCTCCGGCTGAAAGAGACCGACGCGCTCGTGAGTAGAGGCGTGTGCGTGTGGCCTCGTCGTGAGTCTCACAACTTTTTTTTTCTTTTCTCTCTTCTCTCTTTCTTTTTGCGTCCAGTTTGTGTATTGCAACAGCTCGTTCGCGCCGTCGCCAGACCAGAAATTATCATATTTATACGAGGTACGCCATTGCAGCGCTCGCGGGGTCGTGGGCAACGTGCGGGGAGCTGAGGTGCCTCTGGGGGCTAGTGCTTTCAAGTGGGCGAAGTGCTCGTGCTCAATTACAGCCTCACGCAGGCGTGGGGCTAGTCCGCAATGCAACTCAATTCACGTCTCATCAACGGGTTCTTGGCTATGGTACATTTCAATCGTTCACTGTGTGTCCTATGTGCTGCGTATCAAGGCCTCGACCTGGGCTCGCGACTGCTGATGGCGCATTTGCAACTGCTGCAGCTCGGAGCTGACATCGTCTTCGTCAGCATCGTCATCCACGACGCTGTTGATCGGTCGTTGGTTCTTTCGAATCGTTGGGAGGCTGTCGTTTGAAGATGCGGTACTCAGTTGCCCAGACGGTTCTCCAAGTGGTCGTTGCTGGAGGCGAGGCTTCGGCACGTGCTTTGCAAACGCTAGTGCCTTCTCTCGAGTTGACACAGCTTTCTTTTGTGGCCCCGCCTCTGCCTCGGCATCTGCTTTCTTTGGCACTGTCGTTGATTTGTTGATTTCACGCAGGCTCTTGGAGAAATACTTGATTCGTTCCAGATTGGCTCGCTTCTGAACGAGTTCTTCTGCGTTGAGATCTGGCTGAAGCTTGCCGAGCTCGTAGTATCCAGCCGGCTTCTCCTTCTTGTATTGCGACAAGGTACACGGTGCAAACTGTACAGGGCGAGCTTTGCGACTAAAGGCAAGCTGGTCTTCGTCCGTGTGCACCCGCGCTTCGTTTCGTTCGCGTGGGGAAGGGCATTCATCTTTTTGCGGTCGGCTTCCAGGCACCGGACTACGGTTCTTCGCGCGGTCCGGTGGGTACTGCTGCTGCTGCTGCTGCTGTTGAGGAGGTTGCTGTCTGTAGTATCCCCTTTCGGGCGATACTCCCTTCCCGGGCGAACCATTGTACCCACCTTTGCCATGATGCTGCGGGTGTTTCTCGTAGTATCCATACTCGTCGTGGCTCGCTCTCCCAGGGACATGTTCTGGCTCACGGTACTGCCCACCCTTCTGATGTCCGTACTGGTGCGGGAAATTGTTGTTGTCGAAGTCGTACGAGTCACGCTGCGTCTTATTATGCGGAGACGCACTCGGCGACGGATACGACTGCCTAGCCGAGTACCCTCCGGCTTTGTCAATCTGCTGCGGCTGCCTCGCGTTCTGCTGAGGCACCGCAATCGAAGGCACGACGCCGCCTCGACCCCTCGCTGTCGGCTGCACTTGCACTTGTGTCATTTGCTGATTGTTCGGTGGTGCTGGTTTGCTCTGTGATGCTCCTGTTGCCTGCTGAGGCTTGCGCTTGGGCGGACCGACCCGGATCTCCTCGCTGCCATCGGCCTTCTTGAGGTGGCCCTGCGCTGTGACCGTGGCGATCTTGTTCTGGAACCGATCCAGGAAGCTCATGGCACTCTCCCACTCGCTTCCTCGACACGAGAAAGCATCCAGGGCAAAGGATGCCAGTCATCCCAGTTTTTGGCTGCCCCGAAATAGGTACATACTGTGTAAAATGATATAGATTTTCAAGCTGGTGCATCATTTTTCAGAATCGTATCCCTTTCATAAATGATACTCAAATTCAACTTTTTGAAGCTCGAGATCAACTTGACCCTCGATGAGCTCGACGAGTCTCGGCGCCTACGCCGCGTGGCTGGCGAAGCGCGAGTCCAAGGCGAGACGGCGCTCCGTGGAGTCGACGAGCGAGTCGTCGGAGGCGGAGGTCAGCGAAGGGCCGGCGTCGGCGGTCGTGCGACGAGCGAGCGGCGAGGGGCCGTACGCGAAATGGGCCAAGCGCAAGGAGACCAAGCTGCCGCTCGTGCGCGTCGTCGCCGCGTCGCCCGACTCGATCGAGGTTATTGCAGGAGAAGCGCCAGCCGCCTCGGCGAAGAGCTCGCGCGTTGGTGTGGGTGTGACTAAGATTCGAACGAGTGAGCCATCAAACAAGATCAATGGACAAGAGAGCTCGGCGAAACAAGGGAAGAAGCGAGCCGCGCCAGCAGCTCCGCTGGCTGAACAAACAGCTAAGAAGCAGAAGCCAATTCAGGGGACTGAGGCAGCGAAGAAGACGAGCGAAAAGGACGCGCCGCGAGCCGAGCGCGGTATCGCGACAGCGTCAACTCAGTCGAAGCCCAAGCCCTGTCGCCTCCCTGTACTACCTAAGATCGAAGAAGTGAGATACTGGCAAGACGTCGACCGGTTCTCGTTCCTTGCTTGAAGCTATTGTCTGAATAAATTGTAAGAACTTTGTTATATCGTTGCGAAGCTCCTTGGTGTTCCTGCGCTTGAATGTTTCTTTGTTCAGTCTACCCAGCATCGCAACCTCTCATCAATTGCTTGATCCAATGTGGAATGAATGCCGGTTCGGTAGAATTTGCAGAGATTGCATCGAGCGTTCCGCCATTATCGGGCAAGCCAGGGTTCACGTAGGACTCGTTCAATGTTTGGAGTTGAGCGTGTCTGGCAGCACTCCCAAGGAGTGAACACTTCCGTCACTCGGAGAGCCGCTAACAACACGACAATGAATGTAAATTCCACACACGGAACACGCTTCTAAGAGAGTACTCAAGTACTCTACGACCGCATCGTCAAGTGACCACCGTCTCCAGCATCGAGCCCATTGTCTTGGTAGCCATATTATATGTCACTTATACGTCACTAAAACGGTTTAATCGTAACCTCTCCACCACCTTCGCGCAACCTCAGCGCGGGGCTCCTTGGAAAATGGCGCGATAAAAGGAAACTCGCTCGCCCATGCTCGACATCAACGAGGCGCTCATGCGGCGCGTCAAGCCGACGCCCGCCAAGCGCAAGCGCTTCGCCTCGTCTCAGAAGAAAGTCGCCTCGGCGGCGCCGCCCAGGAGCTCCACGGGCATCCTGCGCTTCTCCAGACCGCTCGACGTCCAGCCGAGCAAGAAACCCACCACCGCCACCGAGCACAAGACGCCGAGCCGCCCGAGCAGTCCGTCGCGGTCGCCGGCGCCGGCGCCGTCGCTGGCGGTGTCGTATGAGTCGCCTATGCCCAGTGTACCCACACGTCAGGCGTATATCGATCTGGGACAGAAGGGCTTTGGCCGCCACGTCACGTGCAAGAAGTGTGGGCTGCTCTACACGGCGGGAGAAGAGGTGCGTGTCGACGGAATGGGGGAGAAGAAGGTGGGATTGATGAGAGGAGTTTTAATGTTCATGATGGATTTTGTAGGAAGATGAGAAAGAGCACCGACGCTTCTGCCGCGACCAGCAGCGAGGCATCACGGTGACCAAGTGGAAGAACGAACGGCTGCTCAAGGCGTTCCCGGACGACGACGGTGAGTCGCTCGTTGACGATCTGCTGAAGATATATTGGAACGTTGATTGACATTCTTCTGCTTCAATTGTATAGCTCGCATCATTGAGATCCGAGGTGACGACGCCCCGCTGCACTTGAAGAAGCTGCTGGAAGTCAAGGCCGTGCTCGACGACGCCCTGGGTTTCGTGGATAAAGACGTGTTTCTGAAGCGTGGTCATTTCCTCTTCATCCAAAGCAAGCAAGTGGTCGGCTGTGTCACGGTCGAACGTATCTCCAAAGCAGTCGTGCTTGATGCTACCCCGGCGTCGAAATCATCCACGACCCATCAAGACTCCAAGCAGGCCGCTGCAGTCTTAGGTGTCAGCCAGCTTTGGGTACATCCCAAGTTCCGTGGCAAGCATATCGCGAGTCGTCTCGTGGATGTTGTCCGTGAGAAGTACATCTACGGACTGCTCATCGCCAAGCACCGCGTCGCCTTCGCGCAGCCTACTCGCAACGGCCTGGCTTTCGCGACCAGCTACCTCGCTCCACACCCTGTACTCGTCTACGACGCCCCCCTACCAGCAACCACGCCCTCTGCTTCCTCCGTCAAGCGTTCGCTCCTCCAGTAGCCTCCATCCACCCGCCGTCGTATTTATCTCCATCCATCAAATGGGTACACATTTTCTCCCCCCCGTACTGGTGACTCGCAATTTGTATAGTGGGTACCTTCTTCGATGGGGTTACGTACCCCGTACCCTCCATCCCCATTGATTGGCAGTGTGTCGTTTGAAGAGCTCCATCCAGTGGCGAAAGGACAGCGAGAGCACCATGACGCGCTCGAACGACAGCCTCAAGGTGATCGTCGTGGGCGTGCCCAAGACCATGGACGACAGCGGGCTCCACGACCTCTTCAGCGCCTACGGCAGCGTCGCGGACGCCAAGATCGTCAAGGACGCGGCCACGGACGCGTCGCGCGGCTTTGGCTTTGTGACGTTCACGGCGCAGTCGGCCATGCGTCGCGCCGTCAAAGAGATGGACAAGAAGCAGCTCGAAGGACGCACGCTGAACGTGCGCCAGCTCGTCGCGAAAGACCAGCTCCAGAAGAAAGACCCCAAGAGCGAAGACATGGCCAAGCGCCCGTGCTACTTGCTGCGCAAGGGCAAGTGCACCAAGGGCGACCGGTGTCCGTACTCGCACGAGATCAAGAGCGGCGAGTTCGGCTCGTGCTTTGAGTTTGTGCAGAACGGCTCGTGCAAGCGCGGGGACAACTGCAAGTTTTTCCATCCGCCGCCGCCGAGCGAGGAGAAGGAGAACGGAGAGAACGAGAACGAGAACGAGAACGAGGAGGACAGCGAACGAGAGTTTGCGCCGCCAGCGAAGAAAGAGGGTAAATCAATAGACAAGAAAGAGACCAAGAAGCAGGAGGTGAAAGAGAAGAACGTGGCTGATAAGAAGACAAAGACGGAGAAGAAAGGCGAGGACGACAAGCCGAGATACTGCTTTGCGTTCCAGTCTGGAAGATGCCATCGCGGTAAGCGATGCCTGTTCCTGCATGAGAAGCTCGTGGTCCCGGAGAATGAAGCTCCTCCTGCAGCTGAAGCGTCGACTGGTAAGAAGCACCCCGGTGATTTCGAAGTTGTGACAACAGAAGAACCGAGTAAGAAACGCCGTCGTGAGTCGGACGATGAAGACAGTGATGACGAGCAAATCACTACGAAAGTGACCAAGAGCAAAGAAAAGGCTCAAGAGAAGGCAAAAGAGAAGATAAAAGAGAAGGCGAAGGAAGCGCCAGGTGCAAAAAAAGCCGACACGAAGAAGGAGAAGCCCTCGAAAACAAAAGCTGAAGATGAAAAGTCTCCCAAGGCCGAGAAGCCAGCCGTTGGAACCGATGGGAAACCCGTTCACACAGGGCCTAAGCCGATTTGCAGACACTTTTTGAAGGGCCTCTGCAAGCGCGGCCATATCTGCTTCTTTCGCCATGAGCAGCCGACCGACGAGGAGTTGAAAGATCTCTTGCCCCTGAAAGGATCCAAGAAGAAAGCCAATGACGATGATGACGACGAAGAGGACGATCCGACGGCACTGCAGGCTGTGGCCGACCACATGGCATCGTTTATGGCCAGCTTCAGCTCGGGAAAGCCTTTTGAGCCGTTTGTTCCCTCTGCGGCAACTGATGGAGACATCACGACGCAGACTGAAGCTTCAGTCAAGACCGAATCCAAGGCATCTCCTTCACGACCCTCCAAGCGAAAAGCCAGTGATGCTTCGGATAGTGCACCTTCTCAGCCTGTTGCAAAGCGCCCACGCGCAGTCAAGAAGGAGAAGATCGACATGGGGGCGGCATTCGACGGTGTCGACTCAGACGACGACGACGCGCCGAATGGTAGCCGCCGCAAGAAGCTCACGCGAGAAGAGATGAAAGCGAGCCGCGAAAAGTTGCGCGAGCAGCGCCGTGCCAAGAAGGCCAGCAAAAAGCAGGCTCGTGAGCGACTCAAAACCGAAGGAGAGATTGAGTTTTCTTAGAACGCAACGTCCGGAACCACGCTAAATAGAACCTTGTTATTACCGTACTTGAGGCCCACACTTTCACGCATTCACGCAGCGCGGGCGGAGTCGGCCATACGTATTGTAGAGTACGATACAGTCACATTCAATCACTGCAACAGCTCAAGATCTTGGAGTCTGATTTCACGCAGAACTCGTCCCGTCAAACGAACCCAGCCACCAACCGACTTCAAAATTTCGAGTCTCAGATCATGACGAGGCCCGCATCACCTTGAGTCTAGCATCCAGCATCTTGCGTGATGATCACACTGTGATCGGCATCACTCAAACAAACTCATCCCTTCGCGAATCAGATTCTCCAGCGAATCTTTGACTCGATCTTTGATTCCGCTCACTTCGCATTTATTGGCCGTTCCAATCCTGGACATCACCCACGATGGCTCAATGTCGAGCCAGGGCCAATTAGATCCTTCAACGATCTCGCAGGCATTCGATTCGCATTCAGCACAGAACGGCCTCCCTTTGAGGCCCTCGTACATCGGATTTGTGATACAAAATTCTTCAAAACTTCAGCTCACATTTTCCGAGTACTATGTTCGAAGTGCTTATCAACTTTTGGCACTGTCTTCCCGCGTGTATGCACCTCGAGCTCCAACCAGTTGGTTGGCACCGCACAGTTCCCGCGGCGGTACACCTGCACGGCACCACCGCGGTGCGTGCATGGTGGCACCACGTTTGGACGCCAAATGTACCACACAGACCGACCCGTTTATGCACACTATGAAGTCAAAGGTGATGATGGCCCTGCTCACGCGAAAGATACTGCGGGTTGGGGTCTGGGGGATCGATTCTGGACCACCCATCATGGTGTCTCGCATTCACGTTGAAGCGGCGTCAACTCTCTGACCTTCGGCGTGACTGAGCCCTTCGTTTTGGGATCTTCATCGTGAGGCGCCGGTGCACCGGCGATGCAACTGCGCCGGCTCAGTTCTGCTCACTGGATGTTCATCCATTCCCAGACCACCCCTCTCTCTCCAGTTTCTCTCTTTTTCTCTCAAGAACTCATGTTGTTGTTCCCTGCTCGACAAGAGCACAAACAAATGCAAGCGTTGGGGAAAAGTCAAATCGTCAATCCAGGTTTTGGACTGCGGAGGAGCCGCGAGGCCGTTCTGTTGTAGTAATCGAAAAGTTGCGACGCCCTCGCGGTTTCAGAAGACAGTCCGTCGTCGTCCTCGCATTCACGGCCACTTCGTTTTCACGAATCTTAGAAAGGATTCGTCGCGAAGATGGGGGTTATTAGAATGCCTTCTTTCTGTCACAGCATTGAACCAATGTTGCTTCCTTTTGCACAACATCGTGCTTGAAGCGAACGGAGACACTTCGTCGCGAAAGTGAGGAACTGTCGTAGAGCGTTTTGATGTTGGTCTCCATGCCGACCAAGCGGATTGCACTGCGACGGCGGTACAAACCGCCATCTTGAGCCGGTGGCTGCCGGCACCACTCGAAGAACCGTTTATGTACCCCTGCTTGACCACGCTCACGCAAAAAGTCGTGACATGGGAGATGAGAGGGCTGACCGCGAGAACGAGGCTGCGTGCCAAGGAATCCACATGCTGAGTAAGCTGAGTAAGCACCTCTGGTAGCGTACCGTAAAAATCCACAGACATTCACCACCACCGGTCCCCTCTCTCTGTCGACCAAAGCATCGACCAACTTTACTCATTCTCAATTTGTCTTCACCCGACACAAGTGCAATGTTCGCCTTCGTCACCAAGACCCTCGCTCTCTTCGCTGCTTTCTCCACGGCCGAGGCCGCCCGCGAAGCCAACATGACAGTTGAAGCCAACGGCGACTGGCAGCTCTACACCTTCGCCCAGAGCTGGCAGCCTGAGTTCTGCTACAACCAAAACTACCCTGGCTGCTCGTCCCCGAACGCCTTCTGGAAGACCAGCTTCACGATCCACGGTCTCTGGCCGGATGTCACCTCGGGCCAGTACCCATCGAGCTGCACGTCGGAGGCCTTCAGCTTGTCCACGGTTACTGCCGCCGTCCCGCTCTCGACGCTGTACAAGTACTGGCCCAACGTCAAGTCGGCCACGAGCAGCTCGTCGTACTCGAGCTTCTGGGAGCACGAGTGGTCCGTGCACGGCACGTGCACGGGTCTGGACCAAGCCACGTACTTCAAGACTGCTGTCAACCTGCTCATCAACAACCCCACGCCAGCCTTCGTGGGTAACAACTACGGCAAGAAGGTCTCGACCGCGGACCTGCGCAACGCCTACGGTGGTGCGAGCCAGGTGATCCTCCAGTGCTCCGGTGCCTACCTCACGCAGATCCTGACGTGCTGGACCAAGGGCGCCGGCAACCTCCCGACTTCTCGCCGTGCGTGCCCGTCGAACCTGCTCGCCGAGGACAGCTGCTCGGCCTCCACCATCACCATCTCGGCGTTCTAAGTTCCCGTTTTAGTGGTAGTTTCCATGTGAGGTTTGGTGTTTGAATGAAACGATAACGCTTCTCTTGACTCATGGGCTTCAGAATCTGAGAGTTTCGGGATCACACTGTATTCAAAAAGCGTCGTGATCCCGGGCCAAAGTCGGCCGGGTGTCCCACACCAACGTGACTGTTTCTACGTCGCGTTCAGATCCACGGGAACTGACACAGGTCAAGAAATCGACCCGTGGATAATCCGTGATGGGTCATCTAGATTCTCAGCCAGCTGATCTCAATCCTGACTGTGTTGATTCTTGACCGCGAAGAATCTCTTTCTCCCAAGTTCGCATTCACCTTTGACATGTTCCCGTGACGGATGATTTGCAAGATGCAGATGGTTTCAAAATCTCTCGCGGAGGACGAGTCTCGATTCGCGAATCTTTTTGAGGTCGTTGAGTCTTGTGGTCTCGTCACGACTGCCAGGGAGATGGTCACCGGACCAAGAAAGGCATTCACCGTTCCTCAAGATGACTGCCAGGCAAAACGACAAAAATTACCAAACATTTTCCAAGAAGACTCTCTTTGTACACTGAAAACCGACGATGTGGCAGCCCGCCACATGCCGTGTGGCACCGAGCGCAGATCTGATAACATTTGATGTCCACTGCAATGCGGTAGGAAATCGCCGACTCTGCTCTGGGACTGAAGAACTGGGTGATCGAAACGTTGACTGGGTTGAGACACTCCGTTGCATCTCGGATTCTCAGATTTCCGCCTTTGCAAACCGGCGGGATTGCACGGTCTCACCGGCATCCTGCTTTGCCGGCACCGCCATTCATCCGTGCCACCGTCCTTTCTATGTACATAATGAGCAGGGCGCCCACCCCATCGAAGAAATGGCCGTGCTCAGCCAAAGATACCTAATGTCCTGTACAGTGTACTGCCGCCGTTCAGTCCTCAACAAAATGCTGACATCTTGGAAGGATTTGCTGCTTTTCACCTGTCACCCGGGTGTCAACGGCAGTGGGTCGTTCCACGAGGAGATTCCACGCCAATGAATGCACGCCGCCTTGGTCTGGCTGCCATTACTGACCTCCTGTCGGCCTGTCATCCTTCCCCTTCGCTTCGAGGCTTGGCTTGCTCTCATTCCTGCTCGCCCAAGTCCTCATTCTGGATTTGTCCTCGCATTACCCAAGCCCAGCCCAGCTCAGCACGATGTTCGCCTTCGCCACCAAGACCCTTGCTCTCCTCGCTGCTCTCTCGACCGTCGAGGCTGCCCGTGAAGTCAACATGACGGTTGAGGCCAACGGCGACTGGCAGCTCTACACCTTCGCCCAGAGCTGGCAACCCGAGTTCTGCTACCACCAGAACTACCCTGGATGCTCGTCCCCGAACGACTTCTGGACCACGAGCCTCACGATCCACGGTCTCTGGCCAGACGTGACCTCGGGCCAGTACCCGTCGAGCTGCACGGATGAGCAGTTCGACCTTGGCACGGTCACATCGGCGGTGTCGTTCGACACGCTCACGACCTACTGGCCGAATGTCAAGTCGTCGACCTCGAGCTCGTCGTACACCAGCTTCTGGGAGCACGAGTGGTCGGTCCACGGCACTTGCAGTGGCCTCGACCAGGCTACGTTCTTCCAGACGGCCGTCAACCTCTTGATCAACAACCCGACGCCGTCGATCATTGGCGACAACTACGGCCAGAGTGTCTCGACGGAGGACGTGCGTGCGGCGTACGGTGGTGACGACCAGGTGATCCTCCAGTGCACGGGCCGATTCCTCAAGCAGGTGCTCACGTGCTGGACCCGTGGCGATGATAACACCCCGACTGGCCGCCGCTCGTGCCCTCCGAACCTTCTCGCTGAGGACAACTGCTCGGGCTCGACGATCACGATCTCGACCTTCTAGAAATGGACGCCACGGTTTCAAGCTGCACGTTTCAACGGTGACCCTCATCAATACCTCGCGTGAGACTCAAGAGAAACTATAATCTCGATGAATATCATTTTGTGTTAGGATCCAGCTCTCCTCGCATTGTAGCCTCCGAGTCAGCCGAGGCGATGGTCGAGTAGGAGTATTGCAGTTTATTTTGATACCTGGGTTGTCGTTCGATGGGTTCAGTACACATCCATCTAAACCCGACTCACTTTTGATCAACTCATCTACAATTCTTTTCGTTCCGCTGGTCCAATCCTTACCTCTGCGACAGCTAAACCAGAAGCTGGAGTGGAGACACCTGAGTCACGACGGCGATCTTCGTGCATGTGTCTAGTAGTAATATTTATCGAAGCTTCACTGCAACTGAGCACTGGTGCTCTTGAAGCCACAAGGTATACATGAAGCCACAAGACTTTCATACGGTACCATACCACCAAACAGTACTTGTAACTCAGGGAGCGGCCAATCCCATCCACGGTATAGGTTGAAGGTGAATGCTTTAGTGAGATGCTGTTGGACCATCGCTGGTGGCTGTTGTGACTCGACGGATACGCCCTCCACAATGGTCTTCATTCCTCAATTCTCCGCCGACAACCCAAGTCTCTCGAATCCGACTTATTCACGATGGCGCTTAGTATTATCAAAACTCTCAGCGTCATTACCGCCGTGGCTGTGACTCTTCGACCCATGTCGAGGCCTCCAATGCTTGTGGAGGCACCACACGAAACCGCGACAAGAATTGCCTCATTGGACGCACTAAGTTTGACATTTACACGTTCGCTCAGAGTTGGCAGCCCGATGAAGGATGCTCGTCCCCAGAGGACTTCTGGGAGTCAAGTTTCACGATCCACGGTCTCTGGCCAGACCTCAACTCCACGCGGTATCCCTGCTTCTGCTCAAATGAAGCCATCGACATGGATGCCATCGAATCCACCGTATCGCTAGACACGCTGAAGAAGTACTGGCCAAATGTCAAGGCGTCATCGGACGATAACTACCCGCATTTCTGGTGCACTGAATGGCTCAAGCATGGCACTTGCAGTGGCCTCGGCCAGCCTGGCTACTTCAAGGCAGCAGTCGATCTGGCTAAGCAAGTGAAAACCCCATCACTCATCGTTAAGAATGTTGGGGGCACTGTGTCGGCTGACGACGTTCGTGAGGCTTACGGTGGTGATGATGCCGTGGTCCTCCGTTGTAAGAACGGAGTCCTCTCAGAAGTGCACACCTGCTGGAGTTTAGGATCGGATAATGCGCCGGCCACGCGCGTCAGCTGCACAGCGAAGAAGTACGAGGACAACTGCGACGGTGAAATCCACATTGCATCATTCTAGATGAATACTCCACTGCCCGAGCCTGGAATTTTCTCCCGTCAGGACCATCAAAACTCCTCGTTAATACATTTCGTCTTTATTTCATGTGAGCAAACCATAAAGTTCCGATTCGGGATACATGTACGACTCCATTCATTACGATAAAATGATCGCCCGGGAAGTCAGTGGGCCCTGTGCTGGAATCACGGAATGTCGAATCGACAACGATGCTGGCTGCGAGAGTATCAAAGACGTAACGTGATCGTAGGGCTTTTGATATCGGCAGACTCTGACGCTCATAGCTTCATTCTGGCTTATAGTTGGGTTGCTGGAATTCAACCAGCAACCCAACTAGAAGCCAGAATGGTCCGGTGGTCGAGTTCCATACCAATGTCCCATCTGTGGCGAGGGTTGGACAAAATATCACGATGTCATCAGGAGACGATCCACACTAAAGGCGACTCTCAGATGCAGACGGTTTCAGCAGCCGCACGGGCGAGAGATCTCGACGGCCGAGACGCGGGTCGAGTTTTCCATTCCGCCGACTCAGGCACAGACTACAGTTTGCGAGGTTGTGACGCCCAGTTATTAATAGTTCTCCTCTCCTTCGTTCAAACCGAGGCTGCCAGCAAAGACGGTTTCGAAGGTATTAGGATTCACAATGGTTAAACTCAATAGACTTCATTGCATCATCATCATCAAAGACGACTTCGAAATTTGCACATATTTGGTAAAATTCGAAAGAGAAGCACGCAGTGGTTGTAAACGTCGGGCTGGGATTTCGAGCCCTGGGGTTCAGCTGACAAACGCATATCTCAAACTATTGAAGTCGTCGCCCAACTTCTCATGATCAAGGCTGACTCGTTCCTCAGCGCCTGGTCGCCAACTCTCGCAATCTTCTTCAGAGAGTTCCCATGCTGGAGAGTCGCTATTGGGCGGCCCTGCTGGCTTGTGGAGGGTCGAGCTGGGCGATCGTTGCCAACTTCAACACGAGCATACTGAGAATTCTTACTACTGCAAGGATACTACCCAAACCCGACTCATTTCGGTCCGACTCGTCTTTCAACGTCAATTGCCGGGCTGATTCAACCCAGGCAAACTTGTCAGGAATGAACAAAACTGAGTTGTGAGTTCCGGTCTGTTGAAAGGATTGGCTGATAAAAGATTCGACTCGAAAGAACGAAGTCGTCGCAACTTCCTCGAATCACATCTCGAAGAAGACGGTACTTCCAAGATCATGGAGACAATGCTTGGTGAGGAAAGCTATTTCTCATATATCCAGCAGCTCTGCCGGCAACAACTGATTTGATGCAGGAACAACCTGCCTCATTGAATTAGTGATGAACCGTCGCATGATTCGCACCCATTGGAAGAGACGACTCATCAAATCTTCTAAACGCCTCGAAGTGACTTTGGCCGAGCGACCTCTGAAGTCTCACATGGTCCACACAACCTGTGGGGGGATCTTTGAATGCTTCCGTCCGCGCGAGTCCGAGGGGCCTTCCTTCTACAATTCTGCGGCCAGGGGTGCTTCGACGGCAAAGCCCAAGTGCGGGTGGCTCGTGTGGTTTGAGGCAGCGCAAGTGATCCTGTGCAGACCCCACTTTTCAATTTGCTGAATCCTCCTCAAACCCAGCCATTTCAGCTTTCCTCCACGATGGTGTCTACGATTACGAAGACTCTCAGCCTCCTCGCAGCCGCAACCGTGACTCTGTCAAGCGACGTTGACGCCTCGCATTTTCGTAAGCCGTTCCGGCGTGGCGATTCGAACTGTCTCGTCGGGTTCACGGACTTTGAGTTCTACATCTTCGCGCAGAGCTGGCAGCCCGAGTTTTGCCACGGCCAGTCGTTCGAAGGTTGTTCGTCGCCGGAAGAGTTCTGGGAGAAAAGCTTCACGATCCATGGACTCTGGCCCGATATCGACTCCAAGCAGTACCCTTGCGACTGCTCGGACGAACACATCGACTTAAAAGCCATCCAGTCGGTTGTGCCACTCGATGATATGTACCAGTACTGGCCGAATGTCAAAAAGTCGACCGCGAGCTTGTCCTACTCAAGCTTTTGGGACAACGAGTGGCTCAAGCACGGTACTTGCAGCGGACTGGATCAACCCACGTACTTCGAACATGCGATCGACCTCGCCAAGACGGTCAAGACCCCATCAGTGATCGTCGACAATGTTGGCAAGACGGTCTCTGCTGCGGCGGTGCGCAAGGCGTATGGAGGCGAAGACATGGTGATCCTACGATGCAAGGGCAAGTACTTGGCTGAGATCCGCACGTGCTGGAGCCGAGAGCCCGACAACACGCCAGGCGATCGCATCAGCTGCGCGACGAAGGAGTACGAAGACAACTGCCCCGAGAAGATTTCCATCGCATCGTTCTAGGCAAGACCACCAACTTGTCCGAGTTGACCCCAGTGCATCTAAGCATTGTTGAATATCTTTTAAACCCTTGCGTTGTGAGTCCCGTGTGTAATATTTTGGCTCTGGTGACAGGCTGTTGCTCAATTTCGCCGTCAGAGAGACTGCACCCCCAAAAATTTGGTTCCATTGCATTAACCAGCCCCAAATCAAATGCGAAACCTCGAGATGCAATTCCAGGGGGCGAATCTTTGCTGTGCATTTGCATACAGAAGTCCTGCGTGACAGATAGGCTGCAACACAACAAAGGCTGAATTTCATTGACCCAGACTCGATAAATCGCACTGCTCTGATGCCCAATTAGTTCTCCAATCCTTTGTTCGTACTCGCGCTGCCAGCATTGGTGAATTCATTGTACCGTTCAAGTCGACTCAATCGGACCAGAAACCAAGTTTGTTTTGTCCCGAGGTGGAAGTGATCTGTCGATGCACAGAAACGTTGAAGTGATCTAATTTGCTTGTTCATCTCATTTTTGTATCACTATCAGAAGAAACGAGAAATCGAAATAGATTCGTGAGGACCCGACGCAGGGTGCAACCCAAGGCAACAGTTATTGCCTCGTGGGTAATGGAGATGTTGTGTGGAGGAGATGACTGCTTGGACGCTGAAACGAAGCACGCAGTCGAAGAGCAATTGTGGCGTTGGGGCAGCTGACCAACGGGTGTCTCCTGCCAATGCACTCGTGGCCCCCACTTCTCGTGATGAAGACTGGCTTCTTCACAGACGCATCGTCAGCACCTCTGGTGAAGTTGTTCAGCGACACCCCATGCTTGAAAGGCGCGTGTGGGCGCCTCTGCGGGCTCGAATTGGGCGATCTTCACCAACCTCAACATGAACCGACCATTTTGAGGGTTCATACAACGTTTTCCCGCACCAGTTCTGGCCACAACCGAATGATTTGCACCCATCGGAAGAGGCGACTCATCAAGAGTTCGAAATGACTCGAAGTCACTTGGGCCAAGCGACCAATGAAGCGCCAAACATGGCCTGCACAACTTGTTCGTGTGATGAATCTGTCTTCCCAACTCCAAGATCTTCTTCCATGCTCCTGCAGTCATGTATCTTTCGACGGCATAGTTAACGTCCTGGTCGCTTGACGAAGCATGATTATTGTGTAGTGGCCTCAAGTGCACCTCACTCTTCATTTTGCTGGGGATCCGTGAAAGCCACAGTCTAGGATCTCGCCACAATGCTGTCTAAGATCGCAAAGACCCTTGCGCCACTCGCAGCTGCAGCCGTGACTCTGTCAAGCGATGTCGACGCTCGGCGGAGACTGTCGCAAGACGAGGACCCGTACTGCCTCGTCGGGTTCTCGGACTACGATTTCTACGTCTTCGTGCAGAGTTGGCTGCCCGAGACTTGCCGTGGCCAGTCGTTCGACGCCTGTTCGTACCCTGACGAATTCTGGGAGACCAGCTTGACGATCCATGGTCTCCGCCCCGACATCGACTCTGAGAAGTACCCTTGCGAGTGGACAGACGATAAACTCGACTTGCAAGCCATCGAGGAGACCGTGGCTTTCTCGGAGTTGTATAAGTACTGGCCGAACGTCAAGACCTTGGAAGATACTACCTTATACTCGAGCCTCATGAACGACGAGTGGCTCAAGCACGGCACGTGCAGCGGGCTCCATCAATCGGCGTACTTCGATCAAGCGATCGAACTTGAGATGGCGACTCCGACTCCGAATATCATCTCCAAGAACGTTGGCAAGCAAGTCTCCGCTGCAGCGGTGCGCAATGCGTACGCAGGCAAAGACCTCGTTATTCTTCGATGCAACGGCAATTACTTGGCGGAGGTCCGCACGTGCTGGAGCCGAGAACTGGATAACAAGCCAGGCGATCGCGTTAGCTGCGCAAACACGGAGTTCAAAGACAACTGCCCCGAGAACATTACCATCGCGTCGTTTTAGACAAGAGCACGATCTCGAAGGATTTGACCTCCAGTGCATCTTAGCGTTGTTGAATATCTTTTGAAGCTCTACGTCTTGAGTCCCGCGGGCTAAATTAGTTGATCTTCTGACAGCCCCGTCGACGCGATGGGAATCTGACGTGTGGATACGCTGTCCGCATTCACGTCGTTCAAGATTCTTTATTGATTGATAGGTCAGAGCATCAAGATTCGTTTGAAACCGGATCGATGACAGCCACTCGATTCGAGCATCAGGATCGTGCCGTTCTCTCGTCTGACAGGTTGTGGCTCTGGTGACAAGTTGTCACTCGATTATGGTCGTCAGGAAGGCTGCATGCAAATTTTGTTCCCAGGGCGTCAACCAGCGCCAGTTCAACCATGAATCACACGTGGAAACTAGAGATGCAGTTGCGCGAGATGATGGGGGCGAATCTTTGCGGTGCATTCGCATGCAGAAGTTCTGAATGACATGATGGACGGCTCATCTCGTCCAAAAGATGACCTCACTTCGGTCAACCCCCAGTTTATCGATCAACCTGCCACCATTCTCACCAACGAAAAGGAGATGCTCTTTACGCGGCGGTATCAGTGGATCGCGATATACTGTCCCGTGCCAAGTCGACACTCCATTAGGATTGATCACTGTGTACGAGACTGCAAAAAAAGTATTCTGGATCTTCTTTGAAGAACTCGGTATCCAAACCTGAGAACGCACTGACACCCGCATCTTGCGCGAAGTGTTTTGCGGACAAAACCCGCGCGGTGCCGTTGGAAAGCCCGCGAAGTGACGGTGATCGCCTTATTTCGCATCCCCGCAATGGATGAATCCCGGTTCCGGGGGCGGGGGCCAACCGACTAAGGCTGAGCGAGGCCGCTGAGGTGCCGGTGGCTCGCCTCATTCCGCCTTCTTCCACGCGACAAGCAAGCCTCCCTCTCCCCATACCAAGCTCAAAAATGGCCGCTTTCTTCACCAAGTCTCTGGCTCTGCTGGCCACCGCTGCGACGATCACGAACCAGGCCGACGCCTCCGCCCAGGTCAACATGACCATGGAGGCCTCGACCCCATGGCAGCTCTACACGTTCGCCCAGAGCTGGCAGCCCGAGTTCTGCTACAACAAGAAGTCGTACCCCGGCTGCTCGACGCCGAACGACTTCTGGAAGACCAGCCCAACCATCCACGGTCTCTGGCCAGACGTGACCTCGGGCAAGTACCCGTCGAGCTGCACATCCGAAGCGTTCAGCTTGTCCAAGCTCACAGCTGCCGTGCCGCTCTCGACGCTGTACAAGTACTGGCCCAACGTCAAGTCGGCCACGACGAGCTCGTCGTACTCGAGCTTCTGGGAACACGAATGGTCGGTGCACGGCACGTGCACGGGTCTGGACCAAGCCACGTACTTCAAGACTGCTGTGAACATGCTCATCAACAACCCGGCACCGGCTTTCATCGCCAACAACTACGGCAAGAAGGTGTCGACCGCCGAGCTGCGCAACGCTTACGGTGGTGCGAGCCAGGTGATCCTCCAGTGCTCGGGCACGTACCTGCTGCAGATCATGACCTGCTGGGACAAAGACGCCGGCAACCTCCCGACCTCTCGCCGTGCGTGTCCGTCGAACCTGCTCGGCGAGGATAGCTGCTCGGCCGCTACCATCACGATCCCAGCTTTCTAATTTGTCCGGACTCTTTCTCCACTGAAGGCAGACATGTTCATGGTGATTATGCGGGTGTATGTAGTTGAGACCGTACAGTGTAAGGTCTAGTCCAGACAGACAATACAGACTTCGTTTGGTGAGCAGCATCTAGCCACGTAAATCTTGAGCCTGCTAAAGATTCGATCACTGAATTCTTGGTGGGCTTGCTCTCTTTCAATATCCCCAGCACCAGCTGGCGAGCAGCTCTCGAGACCAATGTAGCCATGTGCGCTTCTGACGGTCTCACTTGAGTGCCCCATAGAGAGCCTGTCGTCGCGACGTCGTGGGCCGGACTCACCCATCTTGTTCACCATGTGCACGGAGTGGAAGGCCGAACAAGAGCCCTCCAGCTGCCAGCTCCAGCTGGCCATGCATTTCTTCCCGACACAGCGATCGAGCCGAGCGTTCGTTGGCGCTCGGTGGGTTACGGGGAGGAGGTGACAGTTGTAGTCGACGCCACAAAGCGCGCTGTCTCTCTCGCTCCAAAGGCGAGCGAGCTTACGGTCGAGAGAGCGCGAGATGAGGATGATGCTGCGTTTGGTAACCAGATTGCCGATCAGCTCGGCCGTGGAATCTCGTTTGCGGCGTTCCTATTCGGGCGGTCTCGTCTTGTGCCATTTCATTTCGCCACGAACAAGGTGACACTCATGTCGACGCCGAATTCGGCGAGTGCCAGGCCGACTAGCTCGACCAATTCGTCGCGCTATGTCAACATCTCGTCCATGCGATCCAACGCGTCGTCGGGGCGTCTGCCCATGCTGCAGACCCGTCGACCGCCGAACCACAGCGCGTCGTCGGCGTCGTCCGAGTCCCAGTCCACGGACGCGTCGCGGCGGATGCCGTCGCGCGACATTCGCGACTCGAGCCTCGTCATGTCCATGTCGAACGAAGATGAGTCCGTGCGTAAGTACCTACGTGATCTCATGGACGATCTCGGCATCGACCAGCAGCAAGGCGACGCGATTATGCCGGCGCCAGCAACGCGTGGCAGCGATACCGAAGAGATCTACGAGGCTTCGTTGAGCGACCCTGTGCTTCTGCCGCTCGGCATCTGTCGGCGCCGCCATCTCGGACTGCTCGTCTCGCTCATGTTTGCCGGCTTCTTCACGTCGTGTCTCAAGCGAGGCGTGCTTCCGATCATGCGCACGGAACTGCAGATGGAAGACTACCAAGCCGACGCAGCCGAGGTACTCATGATGCTGCCGTGGTCCTCCATGTTCGTGATCGGCTTCGTCTCGGACTGCTTCTCGATCTTCGGCTCGCACCGAAAATCCTATGTGATCGTCGGATGGGTCACCGTCATCGTGGCGCTGTTTGCATTGACCATTGTGAGCTACGCGCACGCGCACGGCATCGCCACGGGCGGAACCCACTCCGCCGCGTACGTCAACGCCGCTGTCTTCTTGCTTGGCTGCGCGTGCTTCGGTGGCATCCTGACGGTTGTCATGGTCGAGATCTATTTTGTCGCGATGAGCAAGCGCGAGAAGATCCGAGAACGAGGCGAGATTGTCGGCACGATGCTCATGGTCCAGTTCCTCTTCGAGACGATCGGCCAGGTGATCACCAACTACGTCGTCTTCCGCACGACGAACCTTGGCGTGCAGCCCATGTTCACACTTCGAGCCATCACGAGTTTCCTCTCGCTCTCGGCGTTAGTTCCGCTGCTCGCTGTCGCGTTCTTTTTCCAAGAAGACGACGAACTCATGCGCACGTACTCGTACGGAGCCGAGTACGAGCCGTCGGGAAGAATCATGGACAAGATCCGTCAACACGTCAAGGTCTTGTGGGGGTTGCTCATGCGAGATTCCATGTGGGCCATCACCAAATTCGTTGTGATTTTCGTCTTCTTCTCCGAGTTTGCATTGCGCTACGCGCACCTCGTGCTTGACGAAGTCTGCGGCGTCGATATCACGGTCGCGTCCACGGGCAAGATTATCGCCGAGCTGCTTTTCTTCGGCGCTGTCTTCCTCTGGCGCGTGTTTCTTATCAACACAAGCTGGAAATATTTTGCTCTCATCAGCCTGGTTGCCGTGGTGTGGATGCCCCAGCTTCTGTACAACCTTCTTGTGCTCTATAACGTCTCGCGTGACGTTGGCATGTACATGCTTGTGACATCGACCAAGTCGTTCGTACGAGGAGTCATTGTGGCTTTGGAGGTTGTGATGGTCGTCGAAATCGCCCCTCGCGCTGCCGAAGGTTCGACCATGGGCATCGTCATGTCAATCGCGACCATCATGAGACTACTTGCTGCAACGATCTCGAACGCCGTGAGTTTTGCTTTCGACACACAAGACATCTCATCTAAAGGTCTCAACCTGAAGCTCACGCTGCTCGAGGAGGTGGAAGTAAAGCACGATCCAACCAAGGTCAAACTACCGGCTGGTATCGAGAGGCGTGTGCTCATGGCGTTGCTGGTGTGCTACACAGCTAAGTTGGTCGCAATCGGCGGTGTTGGCTTCATGCCACACCAAAAACAGCACTTGCAGTGGCTGCATCGCCATGGCAAGCCATCGCCTCGCCACGCGCTGTGGACAATACTGATCCTTGCGATCAGCTTGATTGCTGCAGCCACATTCAACACGCTAGTGATCACACCAAGCACGAGCTGTTTGAAGACATTTGGAGGAAAAGGCTGTTCCACGTGAAAACCGTTTAGTGCTAGCGACGACATCAATTGAGTAATATATATCGTCGTCAGAATCATCCATATGTCGATTATGCGATTAGTTGACAATTGAGGAATACTCAAGTACATTCTCCAACTTCTAAGTCGGCGTCAAAATCACTGCAGATGAAAGGGGCTTGTTATCAAGCCTTGCCTGGACTGATATTTTGTCAACAGGGCACGTTAATACTGCAGAAATTTGTCGAGAACTTCGATGTACGTTACCGTGAGATTGACGAGATAGCTTGAGCGCGAGCATTGCACCTGCAGCGGCACAAGAAACAACCGCCGCAGCGATCACAAGCAGTCCTATGTCGTGGTGGGAACTTTTCTCGGAGGTTGGCAAAGTTGTGTCGGACGAGACTGTGACGCCGATGAGTCTCTTGACGCTGGTTGCCCAGTCTGGCGACTCACATGCAGACAAGCACACACAAGATGTGTTGGCGCCAACGCAAACTCCCATGGCCACGTTCTTCCGCAGGCATCGCCAGCAAACTGCGTCATTGCTCGGGCAATATGTCGTGTTTGCAGCTGCAAACTGGAAGATCTCTTGTTGTATAGAAGCCATCGGGTCGTATCTGTGCATCGACAAACAAAGGCCGCGAGAGTCTAGGAAGCATGCCTAGAACCATACACCACTCGGTCATTCTGTGCGTTGAGGGAAAGAGTGGTAGTTCGCTACACACCGATGTTGAAGAATCTGAGTCCAGACAGGAGCGACATGATCGAAGCTTGGAGTGGTCAGAAGCATTTGGGAACAAACACTGTTCATCATCCGAGGTGGGTGTCAATATTTGTTGGGCTGTGCCCAAGCTGAGCGTCGTGACGACGACAACAGTGATTAAAAGTCTCGCAAGGGAGCTCATTGGATCTTGAACGAGAGTGGCCACGACGAAGAAAGTTGCCGACTGAAACTCGTTTCGCTCGCTCGCCAATATTCTGTGTTACTCCTGTGTGACACAGAAAATTGATTTTGGCCTTGATAAATTCGAAGACACAGCCCACCGTCTTCGATTTCTGTCTTTCGAGCGTTTCTTGTCGCACGCAAAGAATTCGTGGGTGATGGCTGCATTGACGCCCGCGACATCCCGCGAGCAACCCCCATTGAATTACGATGATGAGCAACAGAGCAAGTCAATATGTTTCGATCAGAGGAAAAAGAAGATGATTGAAGGCCAATTGATTACCATGGACACACTTTGCAATCTTACTGTACACTCAGAAGATCCCGCGGACGGGCAAGGCCTGCCAGCTCACAAGCGAATTAGACGCGAGACGCAAGCGTCTTTAGTGGGAGCGAGGACGTCGGGGTCGTGTTCACATCGTACGTAGCTCCTGGTTGAGCTGATGACACACCCACCACGTCAGCGACCGCTCAGCACATCCGAGTTGTTACTGCTATTATAACGCACCTGTCTTCTTGCGGCGGATGCAGATCCTGTTGAAGATGAACGCCACGATAAGTACAAACACGACAACTATCGTAACCACGATCCACGGCGTCGCGTCGGATCCGTTATCTCCGGATGAAGTGGTACCTTGCGTGCTCTGCGTGCCAGTAGACGGGGAAGAAACACTCGACGAAGAAGACGCACGGACGAGATTTTCCACGTTGTCTTCCCAGTCCGATGCCTCACACGCAGCGACACAGAAACAATCGTCGGCCCCGGTGCAGACGCCACTCATCGGTTTTGTCTGTAGACAATGCATGCACGTCGTATCTGAGGCAGCGCAGTACGTCACATTCACAGGCAGTTGCACCACTCCATTCCCAGCCGCAGCCATAGGGTCGTATCTGCTCATGGAGAGGCAGAGTCCGCGCGAGTCAAGAAAACATGCCTACAAGTTCACATGACCGCGAAGTTAGTGCGATTGAACCTTCATTTCTCGGACCCAGTCGTTTTGACTTGCCGTGGAATATCCTTCCGGATTAAGACACGCTCGACAAGAACGAAGCTTGGTGTGCGAGCGTGGAGACAGCGTCCAGAAAACGCAACGCTCGTCGTCGGCTGTGAGCGTGATCTGCTGAGCGATTGCCATCCCCAGGAGCGCACTCAACATGACAGTAAGCAGCGAAAAACGAGAAAAATGCATCTGGAAGCGGCTGGAAGATGTGAATCGGCTTGGAGACCACGCGGAAGATTCGAGACTGCGAGAGATTGGGTGCTTGTCCTGCAGAAGCATTCTGTGTTTGCTCGGCATCCTGGGAGCCGATTGTTCGATCTCTTCAACGCCCAAGTAGAGTCCGCTAGATCCACCTAAGGCTCTCTCCAGAGCATTTTTCGAGAGTGAGGAGAGCTTCCATATCCAAAGTTAGCGGTGAGATCCAGCCCAAACTAGCAACCCAATGCCCATCGCGCGATTTTAATCGCGCGTCCAGCGTGACACGACTCCTGACTCACTTTCGCCATCGTTTCCCGTGTTTTGTCCTCGTGTCGCATACACGTGCAGCCCTTATTAGCGGGTTCTGATGGCTGGCTCGGTATCCGAGACGTCCCGACGAGTCCTACACGTGTCACTTCCATCCAAACGGTAGTCAGCTGTGAGTTTTCCTTTTCTGCCTCCCCGCAACAACCACCACAACACGACTTCAGCGTCTTATTATACAGCGTGTGGCCAAGCTCCTCCAGCTCGCTACTCGTCCACTGCCTCACTGCATTTGCGTGGGACTATAGTCCTACTGAGCACGACCCTCGGCGACACCTTCCTCCAGTTCCTCCTTTCCCTCCTCTTCGTCGTCAAAGCCTGGCGCCGACGGCACGCCACAAATGCAAAGATAACTGCTATACATGGTACGAGGTGTGAGCGTCGGAGCGCTCGCGTAGGCGCTCGCGTCCTCGACGTCCGGCGCCGAGCTCTCCAGCGCAAGGTCAAACTCGGGCGCCGACGGCGCGACGTCGCCTCCACCCAACGACGCGAGTCCGCTAGAATTGTCCACGTCACCTCGACTGTGCTGCTTCCTCCACGCAAACAGCTCGAGTCTCGCGCTGCGGCACTTGGCCTTGTCCAAGCACTTGGTTCCACGTGTGTGCTGCGGCGGCGCCGACTGGGGGCGCAACACGGGCGAGCCGATGGCCGCGAGTGTGTGGTAGACAGAAAGTTCCGAGACGAGCGAGCCGGCGCGACCGCGAGTCGCCATGGTTCCATTCGTCGATAATGTATTAGTGTCCGGTGCTTGACTGGTGCGCGGGGATTTCGCGAGTGTTGCTATCGGTCGCGAGACTCATTTGGCCATGGTGATCTCCATCTCCCTCGGTCCTTGTTCCTCGTCGTGCCCTTCGAGAAGACGTGGAGCGCTGTATCTGTTCTTCTGCGTCCAGGTGCTGTGCCGACGAAGGGAGTGTACCCACTGAAGCTCGGTCTGTTCCCGCCTCACGCTCCAACGGAGGAACCGCCAGATCTCATCGACGGTCTCAGTTATTGAGAGCGGAGATGAGACCCTTGGAACCCTCGACGGGCCAATCAGAATTGCGAGTGATGCCAGGGCTTCTTGATTCTCGGAGCTCCTCCCGAGGGTCGCCACTCGAACCGGATCTCGCGTTCTGACGTGGGTTCCGAAGATCCACGGCACCGTGTCGCAGGGAAGAAGGAGAAAAAGAAAGAGGGAGATTTGGATGCGGCATCACTTGCCTACGCATGCATTCGCGAGGGAGTGAGGGTTATGTGGACATGGGCCGCCGCAGTCCTACGCGAGTCAGCGAAGGAGGGAGGACCTGAGAGGACATGGAGGGACTTCTCTCGGTGATTGAGCAATTCGAAAAGAGTCGCACGGAATCGTCGAGGCCGAGTTATGAATTAAAGGATGTACCGAACCCCAGCGCGATCTTTCTGTGTGAATGACTGATGCCAAGTCAGCAGTCCCACCTTGTGTCGGCGTTGGACGGACTCTTCGATGGTAACCATGCGGACTTTGTGTCGTGTGGAAGGAGACTGTATGTGCTATTCTACTGCAGCAGACTGAATACAAGTTGAAGCGCGAGGATCTCGAATGGTTCGAGCACGAGAGTGGCCGAATCGTTCGCAACTACGATGAGTTTACGTTACACTCGCTCAGCGATTCAGAGACAGTGGATAGAGAGTGTAAGAGACGCAAGGGGCGCATGTTCTCAGTCCTTCTGCGGCGCATAACGGGTTACTTGGGTAAATAATCCCTCGGGCCTGTGCCGGAAATCAGGGAAAGCGTGGAAACACGTACCGACGAGCAAGCGGTAATTTACCGGGGTAGAGTCCCAGTGGCAGATCCCATTGGAATTAGGCTCTATCAGGCCCGGTTCCCGAAAATCCCTCAAAGTGTAATGGAGGTATCCTTGAGTGACCTACGACAAGAGCCACTACAATTGTAGCGGTACCAAGAAAATGGTAGTAGGTTGGTTGTGGTAGCTAAGCCACAGCCGTAATCACTCAAGGGTGGCTTAGATTTCTCAGTCCTTCTACGCCAGCACAAATTGGAACGTCAATAACCACATCTCATACTCTAGGGCAAAAACCTGTCTTCGATCGTGATGATGACGATGATAGTTGAGCTCTTATGCATTGGATCAGACCGAAAGGCTATAGCTATCTTTGATCGTGGTATATACTCAAGTTCTCGTGTTCTCTAAGAGCTATCACTAAGTTTGTGTACGGATTGTTTTTCGCACGAGTGTTCTAAACAAAAAGTTAAACCCTTACTGAAATTGTGTTGAATTCTGGTTTCTGTGAAGCGCTATTTCTTTTATGAAAAGTAAACGATATTATATAGCGGTATGAATGCACTCGCTTTGATAAAACATCCGAGGCCTATAGTCATCGTCGGAGTTGTTGCGGTCTTTCTTCTGCAAGATGCCGAAGCGTGACGCAGCCCCAGAAACGGAGAATATTAGACTTCGAAAGCATAACGTTAGTCATTTTTATAAAATGGACATCGGCTTCTTACATAGCGTAGCTTAGGCATTTGAATTCACCATGAATTCAAAGAAGACTCCCCGTGCAATTTCTCAACAATTGAATAATTGGGCTCATAAGGTGATGATGAAGATGAACTCTATTGAGCACAATAAATGTACCCTAAGAGCTAAAGCTCTGATCCAATCCTGGTCTTACCGTGGGTCAACGTGGCTGGCTAGTCAGGGCTGTAAGTTGGAGGTGGCGAGCTGGGGCAGGTCTGCATGGCAGATCCTGTCTGTTGGATGACGGACGCGGTTCGTGCGAGCTGTGGCCACTGTAGGGCTCATTAGGGTATTCATACCCTCAAAAACTCATCAATAGGTCAAATCGACTAGGGTTTTCTGTGTTGGTGACTGGATTGTGGAAAACGAATTCTTTACGGTATAGGGTTTATGCGATTCTGCACCAAGGACGAAACGTCTCCAAGTTGGCATCGTGATTTATTTTGGTTTGTGAGCTACATGGAACAGGAGGACGGAAAATTGTGCGACGCACTTTGGTCAATAGGGTTTAGGTAAGGTCATAGTAGGCCAGGACCGTCGTTGGAAATCCATCTGTTGTTCTAAGAATCGCCACCAAGTAGTGCGCGCGGCCGGAGGTACAGTATTTGTATAGTATTTTACTGTCGGTTTGAAGTGAATATACGAAGTAAGCGTGGTGTGTCTTCGGTCCCATTCAGTCGTTCTGTTTGGTTTCGTGTAGGAACGCAAAGATCCTGAGATAAATTTGATCAGTGAGTGAGCAAAGGTGAAGCTGGATCGCACTCATCCACAAGTAGACTTGCAGGGTTTGCATTCCTTACTTTGCTTGGATTGGGGGGGGGGGGGGGGGGGGGGGGGGTTGCGGGTGGCTTGGATGGATGCTCTGATATTTTTGGTTCTAAACACATATCACAGATGCTAGAAACCTTTGTTGTACGTCAACCGCACATAACATATCATCTTAATTAGTCACTCGTCAGTACTCACGTCATTACCTCTTGCGGAGTTGTGGAGTTGAGCAAGCGAACCACCAACTTCCCTTCATTAACTTCTAACCATTCCCGATTTGAAGGTGACGCCCGCACTCCGACGACAACAGCCGATATAATGAGCCGGATGGACCAAATTAGAAGGGATCGACATCTAACTGACTTCAAGGGGTCCCAGGAGGAAGAACGTCTCGCCCAAGAAAGCTACCAGCTCATCGTCGATATCCAACTCACCGTCAAACGATATCTCATGATATCACCTCTAGATGAGGATCTTTTTGACTGGCTGGCTCCTGTGCGTCATGATGTGAAAATAGCGGACGAGATTCCGAAGCTCTTCTTGGAGCTCCAAACTTACTTCATTCACGGAGAGCGACCGGACAATCGCGTCCTCATCCATGACTTCTGTCGACTCGCACGACACTCGAACAAACTTCGGGCATTCCCAGCACTAAGAGCTGCCTTTTGGAAAACCTTGTTCAACACAACCATCCGAGGCAATGACGTCGACTATGTATTCGAGAGATGGTTCACACAGCCAGAATTTCCCCGGTTTACTATTGACTTCGGGGGAAAGGAGTATGGTGGCAACAAGCGGACGACCACAGACACTGCTCTCTTCGATGTAGTCTTCGAGGCGTTGGCAACTCCACATCCTGACGTGGACAGTATGCTTTCCTTCGATTTTGCCTTCCGAAGCTCGTCGATGATGGAGCCTCTCACACTTGAACAGCTACAAAGTATCGAGACGTTGCTGGATCGCATTTTTGCGTGCCCTCAGCGATCCTGCTCGGTCCGCTCGCTCGATCTGAGTCGCAGTGCGATGCATCCAAGTGAACTGGAGATTTTGGCGAGAATCGTGGCAAAGTGCAGAACTGGTGTCTATGCGATTGAAGAACTCCAACTCGACGCGATCATCCCACATTATGGCTCGCCGACGTACCAGCCGACCGACACGCCCGACGAGTACCTCGATATTACAACCGCAGCATTCGCAGCTAGTACGCTGCCTCGAGTCGCTGACGGAAAACTCCCACCAGCGTGTCACGCGACTGGATCGATGTTGCGCAAGGTGGCCCTCTCCAAGAACCATCTCACGCCGAACTACTTCCCTTGCCATTTCTCCACTCTCCGTTACGGCTGCTTTCTTGAAGAAGATCTGACTGACTATTTCCCTCCCGGCTACACCTACTTGGACCAATGTGACCAAATGTTTGCAACCGAGTGCTGGCGCTGGTTCGCCTTTGGACTCCTTTATCCTCGGCCAAAGCGCTTTGCTGACACATACAAGTTGCGAACCCTCGGCAATCTGCTCTGCAGTCCTCTCGCTATCCGAACGATTGTCAACACGGTTCGTAACCCTGTCGCGCAGCTTGTCGACAACAACGATGACGATACGTCCGCCACAGACTCGTTGATGGTGTGCACAATCAAGGAGGGCGCGTCCATCCAAGTGTTTGTCGACGGGCCAGGCTTCGATTTGATCGGGAGTCCATTATATGCGAGGCGGAGTTATCCTCATCCGAGGCAGTTGCGAGAAACTACTGTGCTGGAGACGAGTGAGTTTGAGGCACTGTACGAGAGGGCAGACGGCGCCGTGTGCGTTGTCGTACCAGGCATCGGCCTCGGGTGGGTGGAAAAGATTTTCGTCGGGCGTATCGAACGAGAGCCACTCGATCGTTCCAGTCTCGACGGACTCTACCATATCACGATTAGCATCGATGAAAGGAAAGGCGACGTCGATGATTTGCGGGAGCTGTTTCAAGTGGTCGGTCGCCAGTTGAGGTCGCTCACGTTCGACTTTGTTCCAGAACGAAACATGTCGTGCGGTCAAGGAGAGGCATTTACAGAGCCATCGACTGGGGACAGTGTGGCGCAGATCATTTGCGACCATTGCCCACATCTGCAGCACTTGAAACTCAACTGTCCGTCTCCAAGATCTGTCTCGGACCTGGTCACTGCAATGGAGAACACCGACTTGCGCTCGCAATTGCTAACGCTCAATCTCAACGATAGTGACCGCAATGCTCACGCGCGAAGGGACAATATCAACAACTACTTCGACGATGCTATCTTCGTACGCCTCTCCTCTCTCTTGGCCGATGCAGCGAATCCCCCAGTTCTTGAAGAACTACGACTTCATTGGTGTCCGTACGGACCAGCCGGCATTGCGAGTCTGTACGATGCCCTTCTCGTGAACACCCGGCTAGTTCGGATCGAGCTAACGAGATCGAACTGGCCCGTGTCTGGCATGACCATGAGCCGAGAGGATTGCGATCGATTCGAGGCCGCTTTTCAGGGTCAATGCCTCAGTGCCTTCTCACCTATGAGCACGAAAGTGGCTCTTATCAGCACGGTCACAACGCGCGACCATGAGAAGGACTCCCCCAGTGCGTGGCATCGGATGGACCAGAACATGTTGAAGCTGATTCTGCAGTTCGCGGCAAGTCTTGAGATACGCAGAGAGATAGTGTGGCACGAAATGCAATGAAGATGGTGTGAGCGAGGACGGCGCCCTCCTTCGCCAAAAGCGATGATGCGCACTGTGTTCGGTGCAGGCCACTAAACATAATACCGTTTTCATCCAGAGCTGTTGACTTTCTTGTTTTCCTTGTTGATCGGGTCTCGATGGAATCATCGCCAGTGTAAATTACCGACCGCTGTTGTTGGCGCTACAAGCTGCGCTCGGCACAGCTGGCCCGACACGCTTCACGATAGCGACGCGGCTTGGTGGCGGTACCGTTCAACACTGTGGAGTCGGAGGAGATCCTACGGTTACTCAGTAGCCCCTGTGTCGTTGGCTTTGCTGCTATCAGTGCCGCGCGGCAATCACGCCAATTTTTTCCCGCCACCTACGGGCCCGAGATGTCATTTCAGTGCGGCCAAATCAAACAAGGCGAATCTGCATCTATCATTAGATAAAGAGATGCGATTGTCAAACGCAAAAGGAAGATGCAGAGGGCGTTGGCAGAAGGTCCTGACAACTTCGTGGCACAGAGCAGCTCTCGACAGTCGGTACATAGTTTTAGATCCAAGCAAGCGAGGATCGCAATCTGCTGTTGTCGTCGTATTCGTGCTGCGTTCATGTGTGACGTGAGACGTTGGTCTCAGGTACCAGGTAATCTGTGCCAAAAAAGGGTGTGACAAACCAATATGGGTTCGTAGTGTCGGCACTTGTTTCCATACCGTATAATGGAACATCTCCGAAAGTTCAGCGTGATATCTCGTGACAAAAGTAGGTTGAGCTCCTCACGGAATGACTGGAATGACAGAAATCGAAGATGCTGCCGTCGCGAGCTCAAGTGATCGAGCGGAGAGCCGACGTGGCGTCGCGGCGCCGCGACCCGCGTGCTGCGCCTGTCTCTGTCAAGAGAAACATCTCGGCCGTCGAGAGCTGCGCGTACTACGGCGTGGCCGATGCAATCTCTCGCTGCCGAGTTCCGCGCAGCTGCCGAGACTGTCTGGCGAAGCCGGTGAGGAATCGATCGATCGCTGATTAATAGTGAGTGGATGCCATCAGGTCGAGGATCTAATAGTGTTTCGTGGGTGCGGGGCAGGGCTGCTTCATCAACTTGTACGGCTTGTGCGCTGATGAAGCCGAGGCCGAGGAGGACCTCAGTGCCGGTACTTGGGAAAACGATTGAACCATCGCCATCTCTCGGTGGATCAACCGCATGGACCAGCCTTCAACAAGACGGTGCCTGAGCTGTTCAAAGGCTTCGATTCCAATGTCTTCTTTTCAAGTAACGCCACGTATTGCGCGGTTGACGACGAGATTTGTTCACAATGCCGATCGCTCTTCCAGCAAGCGGCCAAGACCAAGACCTCGCTGACCTTTCCATTCCCCACATTCGGTGTGGGTACTGGCGGGTGCGTTTGCGTTGCCTCTTGCGAGGTCTCTTCCTTGCTTCAAACGTTCGGTGCGTTCGAAAAGGGCTGTGAATATCTGCAGCCAGTCCCGGTGGTAGATAAGCAGCTGCAGGCTTTCTCGTCAGTGAAAAGAGATCCACGATCTGCGCCGAACGCTCTCACACACCGCCGTGGAAATGAATCGTGCGAACATTATCCGTCTCAAGATGTGCGCGGGTGCCATGTACCTCGTACATGTGCTGACTGTCTCGAAATGCCGGGGTGCATGATCAGCAGTTCGCGCTGCACAAGTATCGACTGGTACATGAACACCTACGACTATCGCACAGCCACGCCAATAGATAACAGTACTCACTCATATGAATCAGCCGATCGGTACCAGTTTCCATCGTCCAACTCTTCCTACTGTCCGTCCACAGACCCAGTTTGTTCCGCGTGCCGAGCCAAGTTCCGTGCAGATATTAGCTACGAAGACTCGTTCATGGCAGCGTTTTGCGTGGGTATGGATGGCTGCGTGTGTCTCGAGTATTGCGAATCGAACACGTGGAGTCAAGAAGTGGCAGCGAGGATGTTTTGCGGTCCATTGGAACAGAAACCTTTGCGCGAAAACTCCACCTACGTGTACTCGTTTGGAGCCCCGTTCGTGATGTGGGGCATAGCGTTCCTGCTCCTCAAGGTTTTCGGATCTGGAACAGCTCGTCTCGTCGAAGAAGCGCGCCGAGGCGGAGAAGTGGTCCTCCGCCACATGCTTGACCAAGCACCAGCATTTGTCGTTGATCTCTTCGGATGGCGGCAGTTCCACGCTCGGCTTGCATTCAAGGAGCGACTCTTGCTCGAGGGCCAAGAAGATCTCTCACCAGTGGCATTTCCAGTCGACTTTGATTTTCTGGAACCCTCTGCTCCAGAATTTGGTGATGATGACAGCTCGGCACCGACAGCCACAGATCCTAGGGCTCTCGCATCTGCTCCCCGTTACGTGTGTCATCGAGAGGAGGAAGACACGTTGGACGTGGACCCGGCACTCCCAACTGCACCGCAGTTTGATGACAGCATAGAGGGCGAATCCTAACGCCGCTCTGTCGATTGGACGCAGATTTGTAGAATCCATAGCATCATTGACGAGTACCTCTTCCGCTGAAACGAACGAAATGCAAAGATAAGCTCGCAGTCGATGCGTTTTCTTCATTACAGTTGATGCCGCGATTTCGAAGTCCACAAATTGCCGAAACAAGTTCTTGTTCCTTGTCCACCGAGCACCAACGAAACTATACTGCCACCTGGATAAATTGAGCGTCGTTGCGGTGGCGCGTTTCCGGCATGCGTCACATCAGCTGGGCAAACTCGAGTTGTGGGGCGTCAACTGCGGTGTATGCGAGAATAACACCTCCAGAGACAAACGTGCATCGACGATGGTTACCACGACGATAGCGATGAAGGAGAATCAAGTCGCTTGCGCTCTATGGGCTTTTGGCTGTGGCACTGGCTCTGCTCGAAGCCACAGGGCGAGTTCTCCCTGCCTTCATCCATCGATATCTCACTGGGTTCGACAGTGGCACTTCTGATGAGCCCACACTGCCAACCCCACTTTATCTCTCCTTCCACGAACCGCGAGAGCGAGGGAGCGAACGCTATGGCCGACCCACGAATGGAGCGTATCAACGCCTCGGCGGCCGCGATGCTCGCCTCGCTACGTGAGAATGCCGCTCGCTCGTCGCGGGATCCGCGGGCAGCGTCGCGCGCGATCGTCCATAAGAACGTCTCCATTGTCGAGACCTGTCGCTTCTACGGCGTCGCGGACGCCATCTCGTCGTGCCGCGTGCCACGCTCGTGCAGCGACTGCCTCGCGATGCCCGTGAGTTTATACGTTGAGAAGAACTGCAAGATCCGATGAACGAAGTGTGACGGCGTGAAATGGAACGTAGGAATGCCGACTCACGGTGTACGGCTGCATACCCGCTGAAGATAAGAAGCCGTGGTATGACTACCACTGGCTCTTGGGGAACCAGCCCAATGGCACAGCGTACAACCAGTCGACGCTCGAGCCGACAAGAGTCACGCTTACCTTCTTTGCCACCAATACCACTCTGTGCGCTCAGTCGGACGCGGTTTGTTCTCAGTGCCGCGCCACATTCCGACAGCTTGCAACGTCAAGAAAGACCGCCAGCAGCCTTCAAGATCAGTTTTGCGTAGGTGAAGGAGGTTGCGTGTGCATTGCGATGTGCGAAGTACCAGAAGTGTATGCTCTACTTGCGGCTGACGAAGGTTGCGGGGCGAAGTTCTTGGCGTTGCCTCGTGCAGCAAACGTCCCCAACTCTACTTCCGTTCGCCGAGACCCTCGAGCAGCACCAACACAGATTCAGACACGGACAGTAGACGACAGTTGCGAGTATTACAGTCAGACCGACTTGAGGGGCTGCCGCGTGCCGAGGTCTTGCAGTGACTGTCTTCGAAAAAAGGTACCTGGACAATTTTTTCCCCTCCAGGGACTGGAACACAACGCTGATCCTCGCTTTGTCGTCTTTCTATAGGGCTGCATGATTGACGACTACAAGTGCGTGGGAATGAGTAACTATAACTCTGCATTGGATTTCCGGAACGCTACACGCCCAAATAATGCATACACCTCGCCATCACTGTCGGATAGAATATTGATCAGGCCGCAATACCAGTTCCCATCGACCAACACGACGTACTGCCTGCCAACGGACGCTGCGTGTTATTCGTGTGACCATGCGTACGACAACCTGACTCAGGGAGGCACACGGATCAATACATACTGTGTTGGTGCGGGTGGGTGCGTGTGTATCGCTCTGTGCGTAGCGAGCGGCGAGGAGCGAGTTGGACTTCAAGACAAATGCGGTTTCACAACTGGCGAGTACAATGGATTGGCTGCCGCTGTTGTTGGAGGCACTTTCCTTGCGTTGCTTCTTGGTTTCTTCGTTTGTAAACTCCTCCAATCTCGGCCACCGGGTGGCCATGGTCGAGCCGCTCAGCTCCTGCGAAACATGTTGGAGCAAGCCCCAACATTGACGCTCGATCTCTACGGCTGGCGCCAATTCCAGCGAGGTCTGATTGAAAAAGAACAAGAACTCCTCGCCGGAGCTGAGAACGTTTCACCTGTCTCGCGACCCGTGGACTTCGAATTTGTCGAACCAACCGCTCCTGACTTTGATGATGATGAGTCATCGGCACCGAGTAGCTCAGATCCTCGAGCTCTTGCATCGGCTCCAGTGTATCGGTCTATGGGTGCAACTCATGCGTCGCCTCGAATAGGCTGGGGAATGCTTGCAACTGATGGAGATAGCGACGATCCAGATCCTGATGCCACGATTCCAACAGCTCCAGATTATCAGACGGACTTGTGACGACCAAAACCACGCCATCGCAAGTATCAATACCAGATCATCATGCTTTCTTCAGAGCGTGATTCCGGAAGATCAGTTCAAAGCAATATGAGTGACAGACCCCGAGTTGCCTCGGTTCAGGTATTTATGAGACCCAAGGGCGGTTCAATCTGTTTCTACGAGTTCAAGTTCATCACAACTCAATGGCTGTGAGTATCACAGTCTTGGCTGGGATAATTGATGTTTTTGAAGGGCGAGGCTCTATCCTCCACGGACTTTGAAACGCGAATTTTGTTGCCACCGATGGCATCCAAGTACGCCGAGAAACGTTGGATGGAGACTCTGTTGGGGCGAGTCCAACGCTGTCAAATACAAGGATTTGGCGCTGACGAAAAGAAGTGCAACGAGTCTGACTTGTCCATATGGTGTATTGTCGTGGCGAGCGTATCGTACACAATAGATAGGCAACTGACTTCAGAAAATTAGTCGTCGTCAAAGTCTGGGGCAGTTGGAGCTGCTTGGAAGAGGTCCACGCGACTCCGCCTCCGCAATCCTATCGTGCCAGTAGGGTTCAGCGCCGGCGCCGACGCAAGAGCTGTCGGATCTTGCGCTGACGGAGCTGAAGACTCGTCCTCTTCGAAATCTGGAGCGGTTGGTGCCACGAAGTCAAAGTCCACGGGCCGAGATACAGGTGATACGTCTTCGGCGCCCGCAAGAAGTTCCTCTTCTTTCTGAAGAAGTTCCATGTGGAAGCGACGCCATCCGTATAGATCCAAATTCAATGCGGGAGCCTGGTCGAGCATGTGCCGCATCAAACCTTGGCCAGGCTCAAGTAATCCTTGTTGGTTTGTTGCGTCGCCGCGTGAACGGGACAAATACTTCCTCACAACGAGCACCACGGCGCCAACCAACATGAACGCACCCACGAAGCCCACAATCATCACGATTTGATCGAAGCCGGGGCGTGTGTGACCGGCTCTACACTCAGTGTCTTTCCCGTCTGCGAGGAAGAATGATTCGTTTTCGCAGAGCTCGATGCACACGCAGCCGTTGTCGCCAACGCAGTACGTCGCGTTCATCCGATATGAGTAGTCCTCGTTATCGTCCCCGGTATACTTTGCGTTGATCTTAAAATTCGCACGGCACTTTTTGCAAGTAGGATCCTCGCTGGTGCAGTACGTCGTGTTGGTCGATGGGAACTGGAAGTTGCGTTTGTCATTGGTCGTGCCTTCCCTCACTCGGAAGTCCAGTTTTAGCTTGTATTGATCCATACTAGCACAGGTGTGGCCGTTGATCATGCAGCCCTAAAGAGCACAGAAAATACGGTGAGGAAATACATGTTCAATCCGAAACGTCAAGGATGGACGAGCACGAACCGGGCGCTTCAGACAGTCACTGCAGCTCCGAGGTTTTCTGCAGCCCTGCACATCCAGCTGCGGATAGTAGGCACAAGTCTCTTCTCCACGTTGGTTGCGTGTGTTCACGAGAGGCGCTCTCGGATCGCGATGAATAGACGTAAAGCCCATGAGGTCGGGGCCGTCGGGGTCAACGAACCGTGGGATGTCGCTCTTACTATCTCGACACTGGTTATCGAAAGCACGTACCGCGAGTAGTCCCGGGACCTCGCATACTCCAATACACACACAGCCACTCAGTCCCAAACAAAACTGCGTGCCGATCGAATCCACTGTGCGTGGCGAGCTAGCGAGTTTGAGGAAAGTCTTTCGACAGTCTCGGCAAATCGGATCCGAGGTCGGGCAGTACGTCGTGTTGGCCGCGTAAAAGTAGTGGTAACTGTTCTTGTCGAGTTTCGTCACATTGTAGGCATCGCCGCGCGGGAACGCGTCGAGCGAATGCTGGTAGTCCTGGAGCGAGCCCGTGTCGAGCCAGGGCGCCGTCACGTTCTCACACTGCCCATTCTGGGTAATCACGCAGTCCTAAAATCAACTCGCACCGTCAGTACCGAGCTTTTAATCGACCAAGCCTCCATTCGTGCCTATCCGCCACGTACAGGCATCTGCAGACAGTCCTGGCATGAACGTGGCACGCGGCACTGCGTGATCGCGTCGGCGCTGCCATAGAAGCGGCAGGTCTCGGCGATCGCAAAGCTCTTGTGGATCGTCTTGGGCGCCGCGCGAGGGTCGCGGCCGTCGGCCTTCGTGCGCGAGGACTTGCGCAGCGCCGCGAGCGCCGCGGACGCCGAGACGGGCAGTCGCTTGAGTGACGGAGGCGGTGGAGTCATTCACGAGCCTCGTCAATAATCTGATGAGCGAGCTCCTTTGACGATTGACGATAATAAAAGCGCTCGTGAGGAGCTACGGACTCAGAATTTCTCAGAAAAAAGTGAGCCCATGTCGCATGGAGACGATGGGATGATGGATGCGAGCCAGGCCATGCGCAAAAAGATGCTCGTCGACAAAGCAAGGCGATGGATGCGTTGAAGGAACGGGCGTTGTATGAGTCTCTGCAGATGAGTCGGAGGTGGAGGGCTTCCACGTCTGAAAATGGACGTCTATTGATACATATCGGCGGCGTCCGGTTCAAGATGGACAAGGCGTCGGTTCTCAGATCGATTGTCTTCACTGTCGTTGTGGTCTTTCTTCGGTTTCGCGACGGGCCGACGCGTGTAGGACGCGAGACTGATTTCCTGTATCGAGCCATTTGCAATGCACTAGTCGACGTGGACTCGACAAATGTTGTGAATCATATGTGCATTGTCGAGATTTGTGATGACGTGGGAATCCCACAGCTTCCATACTGGATGTCCTTGTCATGTTGATCTTTCCACCGCGGAGCGTTACATGTGCAACACTCCGCGATGGAAAGATCAACACAAGGACAAATTCTGATTCAGGCACTTCAACGATGCCAAGTTTCGGAATGCCCTGCCGACGGGCACTTGCGGCCTCCAGCTGCAGCTTATATTTAATCATCATTACATATTCACAGCATTGCCAGCTCGGACTCATTCCAGTAGGCCTGGTCCATCATCGTCTGGTACTCGTGTCCACCCATCGCGGGGGTCGATGAGAACGAGTTGTCCTCGAGAAACGACGTGCCATCCCCTCGGGTCGATGAATATCTCACCGTCGAGCTTTCTGAGGGGGCGGAACTGCGAGTAAAGGAGTCATCTCCCTGAGCGGACTGCTCCGAGTCGTCGAAGTCAACGAAACGAGAAGCAGGAGAGTTTTCTTCCAGTGCTGCGAGCAGCAGTTGTTCTTTGGCGATCATTTCTTGGCGTTGCGCCTGCCAGCCGAAGAGATCCAATCGCCCAGTCGGGTGAAGTCTTTCCGGCTGCTGGTTGTCTTGAGCATTGGTCGCTGTAGACCACGACCAGACCGAATCAGCCGCGTCGCCGTCGCCGTCTGCATCGCCTGACCGCGGGGCGCCGACTACTGTATCGTCAGAACCTGTTCGGCTTCGTCGATGGCGTTTCACAACGCGGTAGGTGACGAGGAGGATTAGAATCGGCGCGACAATCACGGTGAAGAGCGATGGCGTCGACATGAGTGGGTGTGCGATCTCATTCGCGAGCGTGTTCGAGCTCAGCGGGTTGGTGCAATTGATGTGCACTAGCACCTCATTGCGGACGGCATTCTCGCAGATTGACACACAGACACACTTTCGACCATTCGAACGACCTAGACAAAACCGCGAGTCGATTTTCGTCTTGAAGTCGTTCCGCTTGCAAAAGCTACAGGTCGGCTCATCGGCGGGGCAGTACGGCACGACCTTGGCGGGGAAATGGTACTGCTGCGTTCTTGTCGCGTTCGGGTTCGTCGCGTGCGGTCCGCTCATGTTCTTCGTGATAGCACTTCGAAAATCCATGTAAGGATTATATCCATCATACACCTGGTTCACGCACTGGCCGAGCTGGTTGATCATGCATCCCTGATATTGATTCACCCCATCATCCCAGATTAATTGAGTATCCACGGACGAGTACCAGTAAAACCCCAAGCCACTACATGTACCACTCACCGCCATGTCGAGACACTCTCGGCAGGACCTCGGATGGAAGCACCGGTCCGAGTCCATTTTGTGGTAGTAGCAGGTCTCATCGTTCGAGGTCCACGGAATGTCCGAATCCGGTCGTGTCTTGTTGGCGATCTTGCGCAGCTCTTTCGGCAGCAAGTCGAGCGCCGTGATGGTGCCGTTATCCTCTCTGCTCTCGGAGGACGATGCCGCCGAGGCCGACGAGCCGTCGCTGCCGTAGTAGGACGCCGCCGAGGCGAGCGCGAGGAGGGGATCGACGGCGGCGATGCCGTCGCCCGAGGACGACGAGGAGCTCAGCGACGGCGAGAGCGACGGCGACGGCGAAGGCGCCGCGGCCATGGGCGATCGAGACTTGGCGAGCGCGCGCTTGACGCCCATGGAGCGACGACGACGATGGCGTGCGGCGAGTATGCGACGCAGTTCATTCGAAATGAGCTGCTCGGTTGTGGAGCGAACATAGACGGATCACCCGAGTAGTCAGACGCGGGTGGATGGGACCTGGACCCAGTGGCCGGGCCACATGGCCATGTGGGACGACATGGCCAAGAGCTCTCGACCCCGTCTGTGACGTGTGGAGAAGCAACGCAAGAAAACCGGCAAAGGCGATGGATTGGAAGAGGCTCTATTTGCTACGAACTGACGCGATCTGCACGCCTCGAACTATAAAGAGCACGCGGGAGACTCGACATCGAAGAAACATTCAGGACAGGGGCGGTAAATAGGGGTGGGGTGGGGGGGAAGCGACGCTGGCGTCGCGAACGTTCGGACGGGGAAGGTACTCGATCTTGCTCCTTCGCGTGGGGAAGTCGAGTCGAGGCCATGGGAGGCGGGGCGGTCCATGGCGTCGGTAGAGAAGAGTGGAATCACACCATGTTGACTTCCTCTTGTTCAAACTCAAAGTCACTGTCGAAGGACGGCGCCGAAGGCTCGACGTCGCTGTCCTCGTGCTGAGGCGACATGGGCGGCGCACTGGCCTCGACGACACGAGCGCCCATGACAGGAGCGGCGAGCACTGTCACTTCAGGATTCACCCCTGGCTGCGTGTCGAGCAGGTCGACGAAATGGTGCTTTGGAGACACTTGGGCTCCGTCGAGAAGCAGGTTCTCTTTCTTGATCTGGTTGCGCCGTAGAGACTGCCAGCCGGGGAGGTTGAGCCGGCCGGGTCGAGAGGCTGCAGCCGTGGTCTCGGCCGATCCTCCATTACTGCCTCCGTTCTCACCGCCACTGTTAGCCTGTTGCTGTTGCAACGCCTCCTCTCGTCTTCGGCTCTCGAGGCGATGGCTGCGTACGACGAGAATGCCCACGACGACCACGAGCGCCGGGATGCCCCCCATGGTCCACACATCACGCCAGTTCACGCCGCCGCTCTGGTTGTTTGCGTCTCCATCCTTTGGCGGCGGCGGCGGCTCCTTCGCCGAGAACATTTTCGGTCGAGGCGGCGGCCCGCAGCGCATGCCACCGGCGAGCGCCTCCCATCCGGTGGCTTCGCACGACGCGATGCAGATGCAGTCGTTCGCGCCGACACAGAAGCGGCTGTCGCTCACGTCTCCGGCGAACACGGTCTTCTTGCACTCGAGGCAGGTCGCGTCGCCCACGGGGCAGTACGTGGCGTTCTTGGCTGGGAAATGGTACCGCAGCGTCTGGTTCGAGGCCGTGGCGCCCGAGCCCGTGAGGTTGAACTCAAAGGCCTTGTGGTAGTCGAGCGCCGGCTCGTAGCCGTCCTTGGTCATGTTGATGCAGGCGCCAAACTGGTTGACCATGCACCCGTCCATCTCGAGGCAGTCGCGGCAGGAGCGCGGCTTGCTGCAGCCGCGCTTGGAGCGCGCGTAGTAGCCGCAGGTCGCCGGCACGATCTCGTCGTCGTCGGGCCAGCTCGAGTCGTTGCGCGGGTGGCCAAAGTCCCAGCGCCAGCCCGAGCCGGGGCGGCCGTCGCTGCCTTCGCCCTTGGAGTCGGCGTGGGCCTTGCCGAGCCCGTCAAAGTCGCCGGCCACGGACGAGGCCGACGTCTGGACGTCGCTGAACGCGAGCACGGGCGCCGTCGACGAGGCCATGATCAGAGAAAGCGCCACTGAGCAGCTACGCGGCCAGCGGCTGCCGCGACGGCGAGCGGCGTCGCGATCAGCGTGCATGGCGAGGCGGAAGAATCGCGGATTGAGCAGCGCACGGGATGTAGAGGAAGAAACGGCGTATGGGCACTTGGAGACGAGCCCGTGGGCGCGCGCGGGAAATGCATCCCTGTTGAATTCGCTTGTGATCACTGCATGTTTTATATTGTAGTATTGGAGGTATAAACTGTTATAAAGAATAGTCATTGAAAAGATGATACAGAAGATGGTGCGTTGGTGGAGAGGGGTCGGCGCTGAACACCGTCGAGCCAGACCATTGTGGTTGGGTGGGCGCCGGCCACATGGTGCAAGTGGCGGACGTGGACAACCCTACCCCTTATGACAGCATCAGACGCGTCAGCCATCAACTGAGTCCACTGCTTGAAACAGACGTTTTCTGGGACCGTCCCACATTTCATGATGTGGACCACGTACTGTACATTTTTTTGTCATAAGCCTCTCACTTCAAGTCCCACGTGGCCAGGGTCTCCTCAAGATACCTCTCGTTCTTATGTGTCAACCGTGTCGAGCCCTCCTTCAAACGTTGTCGGCTGTTGCTTCGTGTATCTTCACCACTTGTGATCTGTCAACTCGTCCGCTCGTCCGTTCTAGTCTTCTTTTTTTTTTCGATGGCTTCGTTCTGACAAGTATCTCTTCAGGAGCTCACTTTGGCATCCAACATCTCGAGTTCTTTGCAGCAAATCCAAAGAGAAAGACCATTGCGAGGAAGCCAATCTCGAGTGGCGGATCCACCGCGATGACTTGATCGGCACGCGATCTCGTGTCGTGTCGCTGGAATGATTTGGGATGCATAAACCGTCCACACGCTGAGTTGGGAGTCGCTAAATATTTCGACACGTCCATCTTCCCACCTTGTTTGTGTGGAGGCGTCGCCTTCTCGAGAGGCAACGTCACAGGCTGCGTGTTTGGATGGATCTTGATCACTTTCGATTCATTGGGCTTCTTCTCAGCATCATGAACACACCGACACCGACACAATACACGCCACCCGAGTCGTGTATGTACGTGTTCGATCCCGTGACAAGGTGCGAGAGCCAGCGGCCGTGTGGCTCGTGTCTGCAAAAGACAGTGCGTCTTGACTCTTGTCGACATCTCAGCGAGGCAAGGAATGACTCTGTTGTGTTCATAGGGATGCATGATTGGCGTGCGTGGGGCATGTCAGCCCGCTAGCGTTAGGTCAAGTGATCCATCCTACTACAAACGCGCGGAAGATCTCGCCTTGACGCTGCCCGGCTTGAAAGATTCCACCAACACGACGGCTTTGAGGCAGATGCAGACCTGGGAGTTCCCGGCGAGTGACGTCAAGTATTGCTCCGTAGAGGACGCTGTGTGCAAGCAGTGTACTGAAGCCAACTTCTGGCTCCTAGATGGAGTCGAGAAGGACAGTCGGTACTGTGTTGGTGACGATGGGTGCGTGTGCATCGCGAATTGCGGCACTACGATTCTCGATACAGTCTGCCAGAAGGCTATCGCTCCTTCACCAAGCGACGATGGGAGCAGTGGCTATATCCTCCCTCAAGTTCCAACTACAACGCCGGCGCCGACGTATTCCAGCCCAACGACACCAACCCCAACCACCACCAACTCCAACTACATCGAGCCTGACTCTTATCAGATGTGGGACCGCTTCGACAGGAACGTCATTATCGCCGCCGTTGTTCTTGGCGTGATGCTCGTGTGTTGCTGTTGCTTTGGTGTCTGGCTAAGACGTCGACGACGAGCACGCGTGGCGGAAGCTCATCCGATGAACGAGTTGGAGATCATTCCGATGGCCATCCTTGTGGGACCACTGGAAGGTTCGCTAGGTCACTTCGAATCCCGACCTGTAGAAGACCGCTACAGAGAAATGCACGACTAAATTTTTGCATCTGCTGGTCGGCTTCGTACCTCGAGAGCTCAAAAGCTCTCGAGGTACGACCCCCTTAGAGTTAGAACTCTGGGAAGGTCCGAGCGCTGGAGCTCGAGTGCATGCGTAGGGCCCTCCGCCTCCATGCTCCTGACTTGGATGCTTCGATAATGCGCAGCACTAGTCCGAAGCGATGGATGGTTTGATACTTTAACAACACAAAGGAATGGCAGGGGTACCAGAATATAATATCGAATTGATTGTGACGATGTCAGAGGCAATAGTTAATTATTCAGTATGCACGATAGCAATAATACTTATTGCAATAACTGCAGTGTATTGACCATTATGGGACCAACGTAGAAGCGTTCCACATCTCCCGATTTGCCTTCAAGAAGATGAGCATTTCAAAGTTGGCTGGGAGCATTGCCGAGCGGGGTTCCGACAAGACAAACTTACACTCAGAAAAAAGGCGTTCACAATCGTTGCTAGTCGGAGGAATGCACCGCAAGAGTGGCGAATACACAATCGCACGTGGGTTCGTGCGGGGTTTCTTCACGGAGGATCTCTGTCGCGAAATCCACTTCAGACCAACCTAACAAGTGGTGAGCGGCGAATCGAAAGAGTAGGGAAGGATTGAGCAAACAAACATGACGAAGCGTACGGTCAAGATTGAATCGAGTGAGGTACGATTGATTGAGCATACAGAGAAGGAGGAACATGCCGTTAGAGTGTTATGTGATCATAAACGTGTGGTGGCAAAGCCAGTCAATTATTATTGGCCAAATATTATATTTTACTGGAACCTCGACAAAAAATAATCCATAATTCAATACAATACAATGACAAGTTACTGCAACTGAATAATTTTCTTGGAGCCCTGAGGAATGGGCTTCGATGAAGTGGGCGTTCTCTATGTCATCTTGTTTTAAAAATGATTTCCAGTAAAACTAAAGGGGCCGAACTTCGACATATACAGGAGAACCAGTACCATCTTGCTCCGAATCTATAGCTTGAACGCGCTGTACATGTCGCGCTGACGGCTCACGGCGCCGGTTGCATCGGTGGCATCCGTACAACGCGCCCAAGAAGATGCAGACAAAGAATGATACGAATCCCACGATTGGAAGAGATTCGGTAAAGCGCTCCCATCCTGATTGACCAGGACCTGCGTTGGCCCAGTCATCACGCTCGCAATTTGCCACTGCAATGCATCCACTTGGGGCTACACAGAAGCGACTATCGCGCGATGATCGCCCGAGCCAATAATCCTCGTGGATACACTTCTGGTAGGTCAGACTGTCTTTGGGGCAGTACGTCGCTTGAAAGGCTGGAAACTGCCAACGCTGAGTCTGCTGAAGGCCCGTCGCGTTGAGCTCGCGTGCTGTGGGGAGAGTGAGGTTGTATGTGAACGCGAGGTGATAGTCAAGCTCAGCCGAAGGATTCACGTCCGGCTCACAGTATCCATCAGTGCCGATGCGACAGCCCTATAAAGCGACCCATTAGTTGAGAGACCCGTTTTATTCGCAGCGCATCTACATACCGGCGTTGTGGCGCATTCACTACAGCTTCGGAAAGGGTAGCTTAGTTGCGATGGGAATTGCTTCACGTACCGGCAATGATCATACGATGGCGTGACAGTCACAGTAGGCACGGTCGAGTTTTGCTTCGCTTGGGGTGCCGTGCACACAGGCTCCGGTTGCGCATCTTTGAACTCGCAATTCATCACGCAGATACAGCCACCGCTGCCGACACAAAAGCGACTGTCGGCGATCATGCCGCCGGGGCCAGCCCAGAACTTGGCCTGGATACACTCCTTGCACACGGAATCACTCGCAGCACAATACGTCGCATCAAAAGCCCCGAATTCCCACGCTTGGGTTTTGCGACGTGTCGCTTCATCAGCGTCTTTTGCAGCTGGTAGTGTCTGGTTATTGCGGAAGGCCCATGTGAAGTTGGTTCCGTAGTTGTTGATCGTGTTGCTTTGACAAACGCCCTCGGATCCGATCTTGCAACCCTACAGAGTGTCCATAGCTTGGTTACAGAGGCAGCAGACACGATGAGTACAGTTGAGATGGACCATACTGGAGTCTGAAGGCAGCTCGCGCACCCGCGCAGGTTCCAGCAGTTCGTAGTCGCGTTCCACGACTCGAACTCGCACTGGTCGGACACGGGCGCAAGTGTAGACGCGTTCATTTCGCGTCGGACTGGGAATCGGCAAGTGTCGTGCAAAGTGCAAGACACGAACCCTGAAGTGAGGAGGAGACACTCGCAGAAGGGAGCCTCTTCAACTGGGTGCACTGGATAGCACGCTTGAGGTGACGTAATAGCTGAACCCATCATCCATAAATTTTACGTGATGATGACAGATTAGTTGAGAAGTCACCAAACAATGCATAACCGTTATGATATGATTCGTTAAGTTTAGTATTATTCTGTTAATTAGATACAAGGTTTACCTCTATAAAAAGATTAGATGTATAATACGATCATAGTGATTTATCTGTGATCTCGTTAGAATGCTGGCAGACAGTGGGATGTGTGGCCTTCTTTTGATGCCGTTGACTGATGTGATATGAATCTTGGTGGGGTGTGTTCCCCCAGACCACCATCCAGAGTTTCTGGCATGGCTCGTGTCCATCTCCTTGCACGAGTCTCACCACGTTTCTTGTCGTCATTCTCAATTTGTTCGCAATGAACTCCACGTCTCCCATGCAAGCGCGTCCCTCGGACCAATGCGAGTTCGGCTCCTGGAATGATACAACGAAGTGCTGGAACATGCGCTCGTGCTCCGACTGCTTGCAACAACAGGTAAAAAAGCCACCATTGTGTCAGCATGCTCTCGCATTGAAGAAACTAAGTCTACGTGGTTGAATCCGGCAGGGCTGCATGATTGGAGACAATGGCATTTGCCAAAGCAATGTCAACACCAACGCCAGATACCGAGACGCCTTCTACCAAAATCTAACGCTGCCAGCCGCCAAGGATCGCGACGAGAGCGCGCTACGTGTCAAGCAGAAGTGGGAATTCCCGGCCTTTGAGGTGACCTACTGCTCGAGCGATGACGAGATCTGCAACGAGTGCATCCGTGAGAAATTCTGGGTGCCGCCAGGGGGCCAACTGGCCGACAGTCGCTTCTGTCTGGGACGATACGACTGCGTCTGCATCATGAACTGCGAGTTCAACCACGCCAAGTCGATCTGTGTGGACGAAAAGACTGTCGTCACCGAGCCACCAGCACCGGTAGGGAGCCTCCCGACGGCAGACGAGTGTCGATACAAGTACAAGAGCTCCTCGACCTGTTACACTTATCGCAGTTGTAGTGAGTGTGCAGACATGGCGGTGCGTACACGAGGATATACATGTTGGTTTCTCGTTTCTGACGCCTAATTGCAGGGCTGCCGCATTGGCACCGACGGATATTGTGAGCCTGATGCCTCACGCTCGAGTGAGTACGACTATCACCAAGCTATCACGAACAACGTGACGCTACCACTCGGTCGCGACCTCAACGCAACAGGCCTGCTGGCGCCTCAGCACTGGCAGTTCCCTGCATCTGAGGTGACCTACTGTCCAAAGGAATCGCTCACGTGTCAGGAATGCGAGCGCGCCAAGTTCTGGCTGGACGGCACCGCAGCTCCCGACAGTCGGTTCTGCGTGGGCGTGAACGACTGTATCTGCGTGGCCAACTGTCCATCTGAAGACTCACTCACGTACTGTCCGTCCAGCAACAACAACAACAATAGCCACAATGACGACTCAGAAAACATGGACGGGCTCGTGGTGTATGGGATTATCGCACTCGTGGGACTAATCCTGGGCGCCGTCGCGATTTGCGGTTGCATTTTTGCGGGCTGTCGACGAGTCGCCAGACCCCGCAGTCGATCGGACGCCCACGTCGAGATTTTGACCCCACTTCCAGACGGAGTACCACTTGCCCAGCGAGCATAGCTTCTAATCGATCCCAAATAGAGAAATTTGCGTGAAAGTATCGTTGGCGATGAGAGAATCATGTTACTGTTCCAGTGTTACATTAGTTGCCGTTCTACGAGGGGATTGATGAAGTGGATTGTAGGGCTGATAGACTTCAGTACTGTACGAAAGTGGCTGTTGCTGGATAGATTTGTTCAATCCCTCGATTGCTTATCCTCGAAGAACCTTGAAGTTTCTTCTATCAAGTACTTGTCTATCAGCGAGCACGGTCGAGGTATATTAACGTAGCGTTCCATCCGAATGAATCTTCGCAGTGAGAGATGGGTACTGGATGGTGGATTGCAGTGAACCATTTTCCACCGCATATCCCGGGTCGAAGAATAAATATCGGCGGTTCTACATGCAACGAAATCCCAACCAAGCTCGACGTGAGAAGGGCTTCAGTCGACAATTGAGGATCGAGAGCCATGAGTGGAGATGCACCTGTGTGGGACGAATGCAGACACACGTCGAGGGATGAACGCCTATGCTACACATATAGATCCTGTATCGACTGTCTGAGCATAATGGTATGTACATTGTGTATGCACAGTCCGTGGACACACGTCCACTCGTTCAGCATCTTCAGCGTCTAGAGACATCTAACGAGACATCCATGCACCCTCAGGGCTGTCGAGTCGGCACTGACGGCTACTGCGAGCGAGACAACGTCACGACCACAGACCCACTGGACTTTCGCCATGGTCTCGAAGAGAATATCACTTGCTCCAACCTTCAGAACTGGACGATGAGCGAGACATTCTGTCCAGAAGACACTATTCCTCACTGGGCCAGCCTCGGGGTTTCTCGTGACGATGAGGTGTCGGACGGAGCGGTGATTGCAATTTTTGGATCCATTGCTCTGATTGGCCTCGGATTCCTCTTAGCTTTTTGTTGGTGTGCGAGCAACATCTACAAGTGTCACGCTCGTGCACAGGAGACGCGCAACAGGGCCCGACTTGAAGAACTTCGCAGGGCCAGATCAGAGACTCTCGACGTCCAAATGGGGTCAGACTCAGGCTCGCCAGCAGCCGTGTACGTCGAAGTCAGGAGTCTGGCAGCACTACACTCAACTTGAGAAGCGGAGCAGCTTGGATCACATTTCGAGCTTTCGAAGCAGGACAGTCCATCATGTATATTTGACCGTGCAACAATTCCTTCTTTTTACATACTTCAGAGAATCCTAGCATGATAGGTACACTGCTGCTTTTATATCTCAACGCGTTTCTTGTGTGCATCCCAGGATTGCCCAGGGCCAACTAATCACCACCCACTTCTTTTTGCGGGCTTCTCGGAGCCTAAATCCTCGCCAATGTATGGAATAAAATCGCCAGTCGATAAGATCTCGATTCAAGAGTAGACTTCGACTGGAATCTCACTTGACTTTCGGGCGCTGGCAATCTTCAAGAAGAGACTGCAGATTCGGAATTAGGTACTGTATGATGGAGTTGTTAAAGGAGATGACGCTGCCCTTCAACGTGGTTCATGCACAGAACTTACCGACTTTATGAATTATCGGCAAGGATGATGCCAGTCGCCGATTATACGCCGACAGTTACGCGTAGCTGATACCGCCTACCATGGGCGAATGTCAATGTACTTCGAGAGATGAGCGCCTCTGCTACGCTTTTCGATCTTGAGCAAATTGCCTAAGTACACTGGTATGTGAATCGTTCACAATCTGCCCTAACTAATGAAAATGCATTCACAGGGCTGTGAAATTGCCACCGATGGCTACTGTGAACTGGATGACGCCACAATCTCCGATTCGCTCGACCACAGCCACACCCTCCAGAAGATTCATACTGGTTTCTACCTCCAACGGACCAAGCAGTGACACTTCCCGGCGTCCCAAGTCTCATACTGCACGGATGCACCTAGACACCCTTAGAGACACTAAAGAGTGGACGAAGAATCAATTATACGATCCACTACCGGACGTGGCATAGGTTTGTAGCGTGTACGAGTTTCTTGCCCGCATTCGTCACCAACGCATAAATTTTCGTCGTGACTGTGGTCCAGATCTACAGCGACCTCCAAACGAAGCTCAACTTACATCATTACTCGCTGTGAACGTTTTTCTTCTTTGATTCCACGATGCATACACCCGCGCTAGGACAAACTCAAAGTCATCAACGGTGGTAGCGACGCATTAAAATGCGTCGCTACCATCCCTTATCACTATCATTGCGGTCACCAGCGTCGTGCCCACAATGAGCGCTCGTCATCCAAGTCGTATTGGCAGCATTTGCAGCACCGACAAGAGCCATGATCCATCCAACATGCCTGCTTGCAAAATTTGACGCCCGTTTCAATCAACTCGGTCTCTACAAGATCAAGCATGAATCGTCCATCTATCCACAACACATACGTCAATATGTACGTTGCACTAAGAACTTTTGGTTGCGCGTTCGCACCTTAAACTTCAATCTTAGTGGATTGTTGGCCGTCCATGTAGTCGCCTCAACTGCCATCACAGGCTGATCCAACGATAAGCTTTCATCTTCAAAGCCAAGAAAACTTCTCTTCCCGAACACTGGGTCTTCGAATGCCGCACGAACCAATTCACTTAGAGTTGTTCCGACGGGAATTTTTGCTGGCCACGCGATGCCGTTTTAGTTACGCACATACACTCGGACTGTAGTCGCTGGGGTGACCGAAGTCACTGCCGGTTGTTTGTGTGGGCTGATCAATGGAATTTCCGCATCCACTCGAGATGCACGTGGTGTTGCGCCTGTAGTGCCGTTCATCGTCATGTTTTGTCGCGTTCTCGAGTGCTTTTCACAATTCATTTTCTCAGTTCATGTTGCACCTCAATAATATGATGGATTTTTACTCTAGAAACCTCTCGATCAATGTAGGCTTAAAAAATCGGATGAGTCACCACCGAGTCACTACCTAGCTTGATTCACACGCTTGCAGCTTTCGCGTGTCGATCCTTTGTACACATTCCTGTGGTTCTCATCGCGAACAAGTCGCCATCCATTTTTTGTCGGACCTCTCGCAAATTAGACCTGCCGTTTACCTTTTCTCTAACTCCCATGTCAGAGCTGTAGCTCTAGGTGAGGAGTACTACAGTAATGTATGCCACGTTAATCGACCTGCGACTATGATGAGATGGGTCGCGGATGACGGATGGGCAGAACGACGAAACTGCCTGTGTGTTTCGTTCTATGCCGTGATTACTTATACCGAAGAACCTCCAAGCTTTTCCGTCCAGTTACCGCGCCACTACTTCTTTGAAATTGAAGCACCTTTTCATACTTCGAAGTAGGAATGAATCTTCGCACTTGGAGATGGACACTGGATAGTGGATTGCGGTGAAATCTCAAAGTTTCAACAAGGTCTGAATCCCACATGGCGTCCTTCGATCGAAGTGATCTCCGAGCGAGCTTGGCCAGTCTACGATTTGAGGATCGAGAGCCATGAGTGGAGATGCACCTGTGTGGGACGAATGCAGACACACGTCGAGGGATGAACGCCTATGCTACACATATAGATCCTGTATCGACTGTCTGAGCATAATGGTATGTACATTGTGTATGCACAGTCCGTGGACACACGTCCACTCGTTCAGCATCTTCAGCGTCTAGAGACATCTAACGAGACATCCATGCACCCTCAGGGCTGTCGAGTCGGCACTGACGGCTACTGCGAGCGAGACAACGTCACGACCACAGACCCACTGGACTTTCGCCATGGTCTCGAAGAGAATATCACTTGCTCCAACCTTCAGAACTGGACGATGAGCGAGACATTCTGTCCAGAAGACAATACACCTCAGCGGATCGTTAATCGAAGTAGTTCCGACGGTGACCTAGAGGCCAATATTACGAAGGCCATCGTAGTCCTCATCATCATCGGCCTGCTCTTGCTGCTTTGCTGCGTATTGTGTGTGAGAAGCCATAGGATGTCACAGCAGCGCAGAGAGGAAGTTCACCGCCGAGAGAGACTGGAAGTGCTTCACAGCGCAAGAGCGGACGTGATCGAAGCGGAAGCAGAGCCGTCAACACCAGTTTACGCCGAGGTGCGGGGTTAGGAGCCGACAAACTCGACATGAAACTTGTGCGAGATCGTTTTGTCCTACGTGTATCGGTCAACGAAGTAGCCTACAAAATCTACTGCCATTCTGCACTAAATATTCCGTAAGCTTGGATTTAATCTGGAGTCTGCATCATCCCTCGTGGACCGGAAGGATGCTGCATAAGATTGATCCCAAACTGCTGGGCTCACCATCACCCACCACTAAAAGTTGGGAGATGGTTAGTCAACATCCTTTTTTGGGAGATGCTTCGAGGCCACTCTGGGTGGCGTCACCGTCTCCACACTTCTTGGCCCACAAGATGCTCTTTGTTCATAGCAACTCCACTTCTCAATCTCTCAAGTATGAACAGCTCTCTTCACAGCTCTGTTCCCCAATCAGACGACTGCGAGTTCGACTCGTGGAACACGACGGCCAACTGCTGGAACCCACGGTCATGTCGTCAGTGCCTCCAACAACGGGTGAAGTCTTCTCCAGCAATTATTTGATACATACCAATTGAACGGATATTGACTCTAAAGCTACCTTAGGCTTGTATGATCGGAAGCAATGGAGTCTGTCAGAACCGACAGCTCAGTTGGTACGGGAAGGACTACAAGGAGGGTATCAAGCTCCAGCTCGTTGCCAATAATTTGAGTGTCTCGGCGCGAAGTATCGTACAGAGCTGGTACTTCGACTCAGGCGAGGTTCAGTACTGCTCGCCAGACGACGAGGTTTGCCAAGATTGTATCCAGAACAAGTTTTGGTTGCCTTCCGGAGGTGCGGCAGCCGACAGTCGCTTCTGCCTCGGCGCGAATGAGTGCGTGTGCGTGGCCAACTGCGAATTCAACTCGATCAAGCCCATTTGCCCGGACGTAACTCCTGCACCGACCCCAAAGCCAACAGCGGCCGTGGTTCCAACGCAAGACGAGTGTCGGTACGCGTCCCAAGACTACTATGGTTGCTTGGCTACCGATCTTGCTCTGAATGCCTCGATAAGCCAGTAAGAGCTAGTAGTTGTTCTTGCAATTCTTCATCACGTTGACCACGTCGTTTTGTATCAGGGCTGTCGCGTCGGCTCGAATGGCCATTGCGAACGAGATGATGCCGCGTCTCCGGATCCTATGGACTATCGTCATGCAATTCAGAACTGCTTAACACTGCCGGAGGCCCACGATCGTAACGATCCCATTCTCCTCCAGACCCAGCAATGGCACTTCCCTGCATCCGAGACCTCATACTGCCCAGACACGAAGGTCTCGTGCTACATGTGCTCGGAGTACTATCGCTATTGGCTCGCCTACAACCAAACTGCCGACAGCCGCTTCTGTGTGGGCACGGACGGTTGCGTGTGCATCGCCAACTGCGACTATAAACCCATGGACAACAGGTACTGTCCGCCGAATGCTAAAACGTACTCGCCCAGTTCTGGAGGCAGCAGCGATGATAACGATTTCAGCGGCATCCTCTACATACTCTATGTGTGCGGGTTCTTCTGCCTAATCGGTATCGTCTTGTGTGTGCGATGAAACGAGGCGAGGCACGTCAGGCTCGAGCGGAAGCGAGGGACAACGAAAGGCTCACTGCTCAAGCCGACAGCAGTACGGACGTGGACTCACCAGCACCGGCTTACGTTGAAGTGCAGCTTGTGTAGAAGTATAGCCACTAAAGCAAAATCTGCACTAGTGTTATCCGGTGTCACCCTGCACGTGCATGGGCGAAAGGTTACCAGAGTGCTGTACGAAACGAATTCAGCCCCTTATCCACCTTGGCTAAATATCGGTCAGAGAATCCAAATCGAAGTGCCCAGCGGTAGCTGAACGTAGCCACTCAAACGCAGTTTGCGAGGAAGAAGCTGATCGTAAACATGCCCGATTAGGAACAAAACGCCTTGAGATGCTTTTTGTGGAGATTCGGTGGATGGGTATACTCTGCCTACTCCCATCCACCGATTCTCTACAAAAAGCGCTCGCATTATGAGAGCTACCTAGTAGGTTGCTCTCATGGTGCGAGGCTGCGAGCTGCCTTCTCCATTCACACTTCAGAATGGCTATCCTGGAGGGATTCCATTCGCTTCTGCCTGGCCGTTGGTTCGACGTTCCGAGGCGCGCTATAAGATCCTATCAAGAGTTGAACAGATTTCATGAACTTGGAGTCAGCGAGAACCAGGTGCATCGGTGGGTCTCCAAACCAATTGAACATAGTCACTGCTGTGTGTTCCCAGGCGAACGTGGAGATCCGAGTGAACGCTGTATTGGTTGAGGCGATGATTGCTTGTGACCCAGACTGAGATGGGCCACAGATCCAACCACCCTGTTTACGCGAGCCTAATACATGTACGTAGTAGGCGCAAATATTCGCCGATCTCTGCCACGCCACCCTGTTTACGTTGAATGATTTGTGGTCAGTTCCCACTCCCAGTTTTTCGATCCAATTCCTCCGCCACTTCGTCTCATTGCTCCATTCGTGATCACAACCATGAATGTATCCACGACAACGCCCGGATCGGATCGCTGCGAGTTCGAGTCATGGAATACGACGACAAACTGCTGGAATAAGCGGTCTTGCTTACGATGTCTTCAGGTTGAAGTGAGGCCTTGCTATCCAATGTGATGTTCAAATCCGACCACGGACTATAACTTGAAGATCTTAGGGTTGTATGATCGGCTCAAACGGTGTCTGCCTGAATATGCTTGGCTTCGACTCGACGAACAACTTCACGCTAGCTTTCAACCGAAGTAGCGTTCTCCCGGCAGCTAAGAATGCTAGCGACGCTGCTCGACGCCAAAGCCAGACCTGGCAGTTTCCTGCTATGGAGGCCTCCTACTGTTCTCCAACGGACGCTATCTGTAACGAGTGCATTCGAAACAAGTTCTGGATCCCGCCCGGTGGCATGTGGGCCGACAGCCCTTTCTGCGTGGGCACCGGCGATTGTGTCTGTGTGCTCAATTGCGAGTTCCCCTACGCTCAACCTGATTATATTTGCACGGAGACGACGCCGGCCGACCAAGCTCTTCCGGTTGGTAGTTCGATCCCATCCAATGACTACTGTCGTTTTGCAGATCAAGACCCATCGGGCTGCAAGCTCTATCGTACTTGCTCAAGTTGTGCTGACACACCGGTGAGTTTGAATATCGTGATCCACACCCCATGACGACACGTAACTGACGAGACTCTTCGGTACAGGGTTGTAGTGTCGGCGTCGACGGCTACTGTGAGTCCGATCTGGACGCTGCAAAGTCGATTAACGCATCCCGCGGTGATCAAGATTATCGCCTCGCGATCCAGTACAACCTTACACTACCGAACGCTCGTCAGCTGAACTCGAGTGGGCTCCAGTCAACGCAGCACTGGACATTTCCGGCGTCTCTGGTGTCGTACTGCCCGGTTGAGAGCCTGACGTGTCAGGAGTGCATTCGAGAGGGGTTCTGGTCATCGGAGAACGACAGTCGGTTCTGTGTTGGGCCTGACGGCTGCATTTGCGTAGCCAATTGTGCCCAGAGGAAAAACGATCGGCTTTGTTCGCCCACGCCAGCACCTCATTATTCCGGAGGTGGTGCTTCAACCAGCGACACCCTGTTGGGTATCTTCCTCGTTACAGTGGTCATCTTTGGACTGGTCAGCTGCATTTGGTGTACTCAGATCTTGTGTTGCAAGTTGATCAGATCAGGCGATAGAGGGCGCGACCACGTTCGCCATGCTCATCATCAGGCGATCGAAGCGAACGACATCTCTAGACCTCTCAACGTGGCCCGTTAGATAATGTCAACACGAAGTCGTAGCTTACCGGTAAAGCGTAAACTGGAGTATGGAAGAGTGAGTAGCAAGTAGGTTGCTACTAACGCTTCCAACGATATGGCTCCGAGTGGATCAGACACCGTTGGCGTTCGATCGGTAACAACTGAAGTGGATAAAGCGGATCCGAACAACAAAATATAAAATATTGGCCTTTCTTTATCAATGACTTTGAGGACAATTCACATAAGGACAATTCCTGTACATAACGTTACACAGTCTTCTCGCAGTTGGCGTGGTTGAGTCAAGACCAGCTTTGCATTCTTCGGTTGAAAAATCGCGTGTTCCCGAAGCGGGCGGTATGCAGTGGAAGATATCGGTTCTTCACTCTGGGAAGGAGGCGCTTAAAGACGATGGTATCCGATAATGAGTCACAATGAATCATCGCAAACAGACTCCACTATCCTACGGGGTACGATATTTTGTCACAACCCATTATAACTAGCATCTACACATCCAACGATCCAACGGAGTCCTTGGTCCGAGTGTCATTAGCTCGTTTCCTGCGTTGAAGCCATGAGTACAACATCTCCATCGCCTGCCCGAGTGTCTGAAGTCTGCGAGTATGATTCGTGGAACTCGTCAACTGACTGCTGGAACTTGCGATCCTGTCGAGACTGCCTTGATCTCTCGGTAAGAACTGTTCCACATGCTCCTTACTAAATCGCTCACGAATCACACTGAGCCCTTTTGGAATTAGAACTGTATCATCGGCACCAATGGAATCTGTCAGAGTCTTCACACAGCTGGATATGGCGGATTCTTAACCGCAGATGGGGGCCTCAACTAACTCGCTGAGTCGCTTAACGGCTCGACGACAATTCAAGAGTGGAAGTTCCACATGCGTGATGCCCAGTACTGTCCAGTGAATGGCGCTGAATGCCAAAAGTGCATCAAAGAAAAGTTCTAGCTGCCCGCTGGAGACTTGCATTGTCAACTGCGAGTTCGACAGAACCCAGCCTATCTGCTCCAAGACAACACCTGTATCTACACCAAAACCCACGGTGACGATTCTGCCGACCCAAGAATCGTGTCGATACTCGTCGGTAAGCAGCAACTGCTATCCGTCCCGTCCATATTGTGGGCCAGTTCATATTTCGATACGAGTACCGGAATTGCTCTAGTTGCCTAAGGACGCCGGTATGTGATGCCTCCACAGACCACGTGGACGGTTCTTACTGACCATTCTGATTGCCCAGGGTTGACGCATCGGCACAGACGGGTACTGCGAGCGTGATGAGCCTGTATCTCCGAACGATGCTCTCGATTTTCGCCTCGCGTTCAAGTACAACTTGATATTACCGGGCGCGTCCAACGAGACTATCTCAGAGTCATAGCACTGGCACTTTCCTGCGTCACAAGCTTCCTATTGCCCGAGAACCAGCTTGACTTGTTCTGCCTGTTCGGCTCAGAATTTCTATCAGAGCTTCTCGGCAGAGACCGACAGCCGCTTTTGCGTCGCCCTCGATGGCTGTTTGTGCATCGCCAACTGCGACAGCAAGGCTGGTGACACACGCTGCCATCCTGAATTCCCGGATTATGGATCGCCAATTCCCTCCGAACCGGGGCTTTTGGGGACTGGACACGCCGAAGCAATTTGCGTTCACGTTGAGTGTGCGCCTTCGGTGCCGTGTTTGTCATCCTGGGAATTGTGTTGTTGTGTAAACACAATGGGAAGACGGCGGGAAAAAAAGAACTAGCACTGGAGGCACCCGTCGCGAGCGAACAAAGCTCACCGATCGCAGATACCGCCCAGGCTCGCCAAGCGTGAGCAGCAAAGTACTGTATGTATTGAGAGAGGATCAGCGAAGCAACACTACGCATCCAAATGCACCATCCACTTCTTCTGGATTCCAGCCAAGAGATGTGTGCACACGATCAAGTCCGAGATGCTTTGTGCCACAAAACATTGCTCGTTACGTTTTACAGCTTTTTAGAACATACCATCACAAGGAACGCATGGGCCTGAGATGCGCAGGAACATTGTGGGGCTCCGGTCTCGCGTGTAGAAATGCGACGTTTGTGATCAAGTTGCCTCATTCCAAAGGTGCCCGACAGCTGGCTCCACCCGTCACAGAATCTTTGACGGAAGATTTCGTTCAAGCAGTGTTGCACGGAACCAGATCTCTTCAACAGATCGGGGGGATGCTCCAGTCGCTCCTCCCGCGGACAAGTCCCACAGTGCTGGCTCGATTCCATCGCTCCACTTCTTTCTGCTTCCATTTTCGGTTTTCGTCTCGGAAGAAAGCATGAGCGCTGCTGCGCCGTCGTTCGACGATTGTCGATACACGTTCTTCGACTCGCAAGGCTCTTGTCGCGCGGATCGAAACTGCGCCGAGTGCCTACAAAAGAAAGTACGTGGTCCATGCTCGATCTCTCTCAAGTTGCGTCGAGCGTATCATCACCTCATCTCTGCCATCCTCTAGGGCTGTCGGATCGGCGCTGGCGGACTCTGTGAGCCAGAGAATACTACAAGCGGACTCAGTTTCAAGCTCGCAGTTGCCGCAAACCTCTCGCTCCCAGCTGCGAAAGACAACTCGAGCCAGCAAGCGTGGGTGTTCCCCGCATCGGAGACCACGTACTGTGACGCCAACGACACGATCTGCGCGCAATGCAGCGACGCCAACTACTGGCTTCCGTCGGGTGTGGCAATCGACAGTCGCTTTTGCGTTGGCGCCAACGGCTGCGTGTGCGTGCTCAACTGCAAAGCGAGCTTCCAGGCGTCGCTCTTGTGCAGCCCTACGAACGGGAGCAGCGATGCTGTTGCGACGCCGGCCTCCGTCGGGCCTGTTCCAGCCAACCAAGCGGCTGAGAGCAAACCCCACAGTGTCAGCTTTATCGTGTGGATCGTGCTGGGGATCATCGCCGTGCTCCTCTGCGTCATGATCCGCTTCGTGTACCGCAGCATCCGGGACCGTCGGCACAAGGAGGTCAGCTCGCACAAGTTTATGCCGGGGACTGCAAAGGCCAAGGCAGTCGGAGACTCGACACCCGTCTTTCCCTTGCCTCGATGAGTTGATGAGTCATAGTGGACATCCAATCTAATCATTACCTATGTGGAGTCAAATAGTAGCTGGTGAATTGGAGGTAAATACGACGATCTTGGGCGTGTGAACTTTTGCGCACTTGATGCAGTCATCTGAGATTCCACGGCTGTCGTGCTGTCGTTTGAAATACTCTATGATTGTCTATGAAGAATGGGGGGAGGCTATCGTGAGGCCGTTCCTCCACGAGCGTGGCTCATAGCCACGAGTGAATCGGACGCTCACTATCGCTGCATGACTGACAATACCACGTTCACTTTGTCATGGCAAACCTTCGCCAGCACCATCAAAGATAGCAGAGTCGTCAACGAGTCGTGTAACAAGCACGGATTTCCATATAATGTACAGTCCATTGAACCTTGGATATCGTCATAACTCATTCAGTGTCGTAGCATTGGCTGGCCGGGGCATGATCCCAGTTGTCCTCGCCGTTGGCTCAGAAGCCGAGCGAGGTCGGCCTTCGCTATCGCGGGCATCAGTCGTTGGACGTCGCTGGCGCGAAAGGAGGTCGCTCGGCGACGCTGGGAGATACACGTCGACAGCGTCGATGGCGACGGCGGGGCCGAGCGTGTTGTCAATCACGGGCATCGCCAGTGTCTGGTTCTGCGAGTTCTTAATCTCCTCGCGCTCCGTCTCGATCAGCTTTTCGCGCATCGAGAGCCAGCCCGAGAGGCCGAGGCGAGGGCCCGTCGGCTGCCGCTGCGGCAGTGGCATGTCATGGCGGAAGGCGACACGTCGATTGACTACGACCACACACAGGAAAAAGTTTCAAGTAAGTCATCCATCATGGAACGATGAGGTGATATGACCAGAGCGAACTTACCTCGATCATGGAAAGCTTTCCGCGCCCACCGTCGCACAATGATGGTGACGATAAGGAAGACAAAACAGAGCGTGGCCATGATGCCGACCGAGGTGTACACCGTCTTGGAGGACGGGGCCGAGTACCCGTAGACTTTGCAGACATTCAAGATGACGTTGTCGTTGCGGTAGGTGGACTCACAGTTTTGGATGCAAACACAGCCGCCGACACCGCGGCAGTAGCGGAGGTACGAGACCTGCGAGTTGTCGAACGGGTTGGTCCAGCTATCTCGGCAAATGTTGCAGTACTTGTCGTTATCGGAGCAGTACGTCGTGTTGGTGCTCGGGTACTCAAACTTGCCCGGGTTGGAGATGCTGGCCGAGGTGTTGCGGCGAAAGTCTTCGTGGACGTCGTACTTGCTCATGCTGACGCAGACGCCATTGTTGTCGATCATGCACTTGGAGCCGGCGATCCACGTGTTGAGGCAGTCGTAGCAGCTCCGCGGCTGCACGCACTGCTCGTTGGCGTACCACGTGCACGTGTCGCCGGCCACGCTCGAGTACTTTTTCGTCGGCGCGCCGCCTTCGCTCGTGCGGTCTTTGAGCACCGTTTCCAGCGTCTCTCGCTGCGCGTTCGTCGCATTCTCGCCGACCGCGACGGAACCGACGGAACCGACGGAACCGTGCGCGGCCGAGCCGGACGCCGACGCCGACGCCATGGCAGCAGTGGCTGGAAGAGTCAAATGGGACGCTGCGGAGGCCAGACGAGGAGGAAGAGAAGGAGGAAGGGAAGCGGATGCGACACTCGGCGTGACGAGGCCCAGTGTCTCACTTTGCCCACAATGGTGTGGTGATGACTTGGTGTGGACCACACCGAAAGATCTCCTCCCGAGGTCTGAACTCTAGCGGCTGCTATTCAGTTCGCGTACGGTACAACGATCTGATCCGACAAATCAACCAATCATATCACGAGCTAACTGAGCCGGGCGGGAAAGACCATCATTCCCAGCTGTTAGCTGCAGTTAACTCGGGCGATTTTTAGACCCCGTGTTTGGTTGCGCTAGTCGTTCAGCACTGGCTCCAGGTCAATGGGGTACATGGCGAACGGTGACGACACGACACAATCGAGCAGCAGTGCTGGCGGCGGCGTCTCGCAGAGTGGCGATCCGTGGGCGTCGACGATGACGAACGTGTACGCGTCCGGCAGTCGCGAGACGTTGGTGGCCAGGATCGACAGCCAGTAGAACTTTGCACACAGTACCACGTCCGTCGGCAGCTCGCGGAGCGGATTCCCATTGAGCACGAGGTAGTAGAGATTGCTGTTTGCAAAAATCTCAGGCGGTAAGTGGTCGATGCGCGAGTTGGCGAGCGAGAGCGACGACGGCTGGAGACGGAGCAAGACGCTCGGAAACGAAGCGAACGGGAACTCTTCGAAGACGAGCGACGTGACATGCGACCAGGACACGGCCAGCTGGTCGGGGAGAGCTGTGAGGTTCGTGCGGCAGATTTCGATGTCCGAAAGATGGCGGGGAAAGTTTGTGGACAGAAGTCCGTGTGGAAACTCGCTCATCTGGATATCGATCAAGTAGACGAAGCGCACACCGGGGTGGTTGAAATTGGTTAAGGCAGCGTCGTCGCCCCAGTGAGCAAGCGTGGAATTGTAGATTTTGATCCCGAGGAGGTTAGAAAGCGACTTGATCGATGGAGGCAGCTCGACATTCGTGCAGTGCCGAATTGAAAGCATGGTGATGGAAGTCGGTTCGTATTGACGGAGAATGGCGTCGAGTTCGACTGCGCTCCCCGACTGACTTGATTGCGTGCACCGGTACTCGATTAGCGAACAAGTCGGCTTGGAAGCAAACCATGTATGCATCGATATGGTACAATGATCGAAGTCGGTGGTCGAAACCGCCTGGACGTGGATACCAAGCACTGCTCCGCCAATTGCAAACAACACGAGCGAGGCGAGAAGCCTCAAGCTCCATCGCCCTGATGTTGCGACGATCACAATGCTTTGCAACGACGACAGCGAGTTCGCAGAGCTGACCGGTGATAGCTGGTCGCGCTGGCTCTGCTGAACAGGGTCATCGTTCGCAGCGTTTGGGTCCTCAGGTACAACCTCGTCTGGGCATATCTTGAAGAGAATCATGGGTACGACTCGAAGGGTTCTCCAGGCGTTGACTGCAATGCCCACTTTGGTCACAAAGTCGAGCGGCGTGAGTACCAGAAGCATTCGGAATTCAGCGACTAAGCGGTTCATCCACATGTCCTGGTACCACTGGGTCGGCGCAAAGTTTGATTGTCGAAAATTAAACTCGCTCGCATACTTGTAGTCTATGGCTCCCGGAATCGCGACGCACGCCGTGACATCCAACAGCAGGCTTATGGACAGACATATCAGCCTGGTTCGTGGCTTGTTCGCGCGGAAGAGCGTTGACAATATAGGCGTCAACCAGCAGTTTACGACGAGCAGCGTGACCCACAGTGTGGCAAGTTGAGGCTGTGGGAGGTAAACGCTGGCCATGTACAGTTGATAGATATGGAGCAACGAAGCGATGATCTGTCGAATGGCAAAATTCGCGTAGAAGCATTCGTTCTTGATGTCTGTCGAGTCGTAGGCTCCGGTTAAGGAGTGCCAGAAGCGGTAGCAGGCTCGAATGAACGGGGACGGTAAGCGATCGAGCACTGATTGAGTGCGGAACTCGATAGACGAAAGAGCAGTGAGAGACATGCGGCGTATCCGCATCACGGGTGTCGTGACCGTGCGTGTGAGAATCTGCGTGCTCGTGAACGCGCTACGGTGAGTGCGTAAGGAGTGAAAGAGGATAGTCGCGAGCGAGTAGGCGTGGAGTCCGCACGCAACAAAGTAGCCGACGCCGATCGGCGGCAAGTAAAACGCATCAACTGAGACACCGAATAATGTCAGGTACCCGAAGAGTGTTGTGTCGAGGAGGTAGAAGTAGCCACCCCCCGTGAGTCCGAGAAAGAGCGCACAGCCTAAGTGTAGGATGACAACGGCGATCCAGAAGACGCAGTAGACCCTCGGGGACACATAATACAAGAACAAGGGGCGCGACTTCGTGAGGCCGACGCGCCGCGTGTATCGTCGTGGTGTGTACGAAGGCTGCCGCACCGGTGGGAACGCGAGATCTGTCTTATGGAGGTCGAAAGGAACGACGGGGGCCGCCGGAGTATCCGGTAGTGCGATCGATCCATCTCGAACGGACGTCGCTGGGGAGAGTGCACCTTCGTGAGAGGCAGCAGGCAGCGCCAGTGGTCGACGCGGAAGCTGCTCGCCACTCATCATTGATTTGTCGCGTGTCCTTGACGAAACAACGCGGCATCAGCTCAAAGAGATCCTTGGCCAGAAATAGGGATTCTCGCTTTGCATTTTTGCAAGACTTGACTTGCGCTCAAAGGAAACCGACGCTCGCTGATTCGCTGTTCACGGCGCTGTCCAGAATTCGCCGGGAAGCCGCCCAAGTCCAACGTTGCAGCTGATGACCCTGGCGTCCTTTCATGATCGCGAGCTGCTATTCATACAAACATCAAGTCAACGCTCGACTCGAAATTCGAAGCTTCGAGACGTGGCTCGCTCTCGGTGGTGGTTTCGGCATCCTTCATCCTGTCTGTGGGAGAAACCAGAGATCAGAATCCAATCGGCACCGCGGCGTCCAGCAGTCTCGATCGAATCGACCATGAGTCTCCGCCAGCAATGGTCTACATCTGAAGTCAGCGATGCCGACGCCAAGGGCAGCAGCGGCACGGACACGAGGACCATCGTCTGGTGGACTTTGGCCTCGGTGGTCGCGCTCGCGCTGCTCATGGTGCTCCACCAGTGCTGGAAGCGTCGCCGAATCATGCGACGAGGTGGGTTTGCTTCCATGGCCACGGTCTCTAAATCATATCATATTAAAATTCATATCCAATCCACCGCAGCCCAGCTCGAGAGCCAAGACGCTGTACTGAACCTGCCGATCGCGACGCCGTGGGAGGCGTCGGCCGTGCCGTACGCGCAGGTGGTCGACACGGCAGCCACGGCGCCGGACCACGACGAGCTGCTGCCAGCGACCGAGCCGGCTCTCCATCTCCAGCGCAGATAAACACGGATCTTGATGTAGTGCACAGAGGTCTTGAACGTACACGTACAGTGAAAAATATATATCGCCTTCCTCACGCGCCGCTTGCGTTGGTTGGATCTGTCGTCGGGATCGATTCTTCGCCGTGTCGCCGACGCTCTCGCGCTTGCGCAGCAGCTTCTTCATCGGCGATGAGCTTCTCGCGCATCGAGTGCCACCCCGTGAGCTCGAGCGACGGACCCGTGGGCTCCCGAACGCGTCGTCGTGGCCGATCGATAATGTCGAGGTCATCTGCAATGGAGAGCACGTCGATTAGTATCACAAAACCACAGAGATTATACCCAGGCGAACGGTCTCACCTCGCGGGTACTGCCGGCGACTCCACTTGGCGCTGAAGACGAACATGGTCACAAAGAGCACGCTCGCGACGATCATCGCGACCATGTAGACCGTGCTCTGGCGCGCGTAGGAGCTCGCGATTTGCGACGAGCAGAGCGCGAGCACGGACGCGTTCCTCGCGGGCGCCTCGCACGTCGCGACGCAGATGCATCCGTCGGCGCCGACGCAAAAGGGCGTGTAGTTTTGGTCGCGCGGCGAGCGAAAGTACCACCCTGTGGCGTCGAGCGTGCCTCGGCAGGCCGCGCACGTCGTGTCGCTCGCGTCGCAGTAGCTCGCGGCGGTCGACGGGTAGTAGAAGAGCGCGTCGCTCGCATTGTCGCGGCGGCGAAAGTCGCTCGACGGCTCGTAGCTGAGAATGCTCACGCAGCGCCCGAGCGGGTCGAGCGTGCACTGGCCCTTGATGCTCGGCGCGTTGAGGCAGTCGAAGCACGAGCGCGGCACGCCGCAGGCCAGCCCCTGGGCCCAGAGACAGGCGTCCGAGGCGTCGGCGCGCGGCAGCAGCGACGCCGTGGCGTGCACGACGCCGCCGTCGGTGCTGCTGCTGCTGGCGCTGCCCGAGAGCCGTCGCATGGCGCAATGAGAGCCGTGGGGCGCATCGTTCCGAGCACGGTCTCTGCCGCGAGCCACCTGGTGGAGCGGTCTCCCTTGACCGAGTGACGTGGATGCTCTTCAAGCGCGCGGGACATGGAGATCAGATGTCCTTCAAGTCAGGTCGTTTTATATGAATATACCATTAATTGTTATTGAATAAGGTTATTAAAGTCAGGGTAGACGAGCAGCTACGCTCGGATGATTCCGGTTCGTGCATGGAAGTCAGGCCTTGAACTACGATTCTTGACGCTCGCTCTGAGCCCATGAAGAGCTCGTCGTCGTCGTCGTCTTCGAGCGGCTCGGGCGCTGCCGTCCAGAGCCGCCCGCTGGTCGTCGCGGCGACGCCGACGCCGCCGCCCGATTCGTGCACGTGGTACCAGGGCCAAGTCTGCGGCCGGCCTCGCTCGTGCTTCGACTGCCTCAACATCGCGCTCGCCAACGGCACGCAGGTGAGACCGCCGTCGCTGTCCAGTGGGCGTCCAGTGTGGCGTCTTTTTTTCCTTCCGTCATTGGGCTCGGTGTGATATGGTGTTGTTTTGTATCATCCCTTTCCACAGTGTACGATCAACCCGTACGGCGAGTGTGTGCCACTGCACGAGTACTCGTGGCGTGACGACTTTCGACTCCACGACGAGACCGTCCTCTACAGCTTTTACCCGTCCACGAACACGTCCTATTGCTCGCAAACGGATCCAGGCTGTGTGGATTGTCGCCTGCGGCTCGTCAAGGAGAAGCAGGGGCTCTATGGGTACTTGTACTCGCGCAGCATGAAGGCCCAGTGCCTCGGCGTCGACGGCTGTGTGTGTGTCGCGGCCTGCGAGGCCACGTCCTGGCGTGCCAACGTGCTCACGCGCGAGTGGTGTCCAGCCAGCGACATTGATGACGCTAACCATGCCAACGACTCGATGCAGACCATGTCGTTCCGACTCTCGCAGTCGGCTTACGTGCTTCTCGTGCTGTCGCTCGGTGGGCTGATGATCCTGCTCGTTCTCGTACGCCGCTGGTGGATCGGCCATCGCAAAGGAGGTGGGTGGAGAAATGCAGGAGCGGTGTATTTTCCATGCGCAGACTGAATCTCTGACGGTGGTGCGTGTACAGTCCGACGCCGTGGACGGTTCGCGAACCTCCATGTGAAGCTGGACGGCTGGCATTCGTTCCGGCAGAGACTCATCGAACAGGAGAATGCCGAGCTTACTGCGAAGTCGAAACCGAAACTTGCACTGCAGAGCGAGGAGGACGGAGAGACGGGCTCGAACGACAAAGGAGGCAGTGGAGACGATCCGATGCAAGACGACAGAGACGCAGGTCTTGTCATCGAACACGGAGACGGGTACCGGCCTCTGTCCCCGAGTGAGTACGAAAGGCATCGGCGGGTACGAGAAGACTCGCATGCTGCTGCCGCTTAACGTATTCTGTACTAGTTGTCGCGTGTACTTTGAACAATTCGCTTCTTTAATCATATTCGTATCCCGATAAATATTGATCGTCGTCGATTAATTACGCGTGCATCCGACTCGGAGAGAGCGGGCGGTACGCGTCTCCCTCTTCGACAACCAAGACAGACGCCGTTGGGCCCTCGCTTGGCTCCGGGTCAGGGTCAGAGCTGTCAGCACTCGTCGTGTGGAGATGCCGCCCGGACAAATGGGAGATAGTCCCAGTCTCCCCGACGAACTCGCGCTCCGTCTCGATGAGCTTCTCGCGCATGGCTTTCCACCCATTGAGCTCAAGCCTTGGTCCTCTCAGGGAACGAGGAGCTGGTCGTTGGCGTCGATTCCGATCTGTCAAATACGAAAAACAACCTGTCAGAAGTCTGAAGAAACCGGCAATACTCGACCGTTTGGCACTCACGTTGCTGGAAACGGCGGAAGAACGACAGCAGCAGCAGCGCGCAGACCAGTGAAAGCAGTACGGAGAGAGCCGTCACGGCCCAGAAAGCGCTCGGGGAGAGGCGCTGGGAAGTCTTGGAGTTGGAAGTGATTTTCTGGACGGCGGCCGTGTCACACGTGAGGTTCACGACGGCGCTCTGCCACAACGGCGACTCGCAGCTCGCCACGCACACGCAGCCGGTCTCGCCGATGCAGAACTTGGGGGGCGACGAGACGCCCGTCCACTGGGCAAACGTTTGGTTCTGCCGGCACTCGGTGCAGATCTTGTCACTGGGCGGGCAGTACGTCGTGTTGGTAGATGGGAAGAGCGCGATACTGTGGTTGGACGCACCGACCTTGCGAAAGTCCTTGAAACGGTCGTAGTAGACCATGGACGTGCAATAGCCGCTCGAGTGGAGCATGCACTTGTTGCCGCTGTAGAGCGGCGTGTTGAGGCAGTCGTAGCAGGTCCGCGGAACACCGCAGAACGTTTGGTTCTGGACCCACATGCAATCATCCGAGCCCGAGTAAATGTCCTTGTTGCTCGAGACTCCAACATAGTCCGTCAGACTCCCCGACGACGTGGCTGTGGCGTTGTCCGTAGCGACTTCTTCTATCGTGCAATTGGCAAACGAGCTGTTGTTGGTCTCCAATACATTCTTCAAGTCGGGCTGGATGATTTCTTCCCACTGATCGTTCTCGCACACCGAGACGCAGACACACCCGGACTCGCCCTTGCAATACTGGGATCGGTTGTACTCCCAGTTCTTGAACGTCGTACTCCGACAGTAGACACACGCGGGCTCGTTGGGCTCGCAGTAGGTCGAGTTCGTAGCTGGGAAGAAGTTGAGACTGGGCGGCCACGCCGTCGCGGGCGCCATGCGGCGGTAGTCGCGCGTCGGGTCGTACGCGGCGGCGCCCTCGCAGACGCCCGTGGGCGTGAGCGTGCACGACTCGTTCGAGGTCGGCCGCGTGTTGAGGCAGTCGTAGCAGGAGCGCGGCTTGAGCACGCACCGGCCCTTCTCGTCGTGGCGCGACCACGTGCACGTGGACGGCGCGGTCTCGACGGCGACGACGGCGCCCGAGGAAGACGAGGAGCTCATGGTCGTGCGCAGCGCGCGAGGAGAATGGCGGCGCGCCATCGAGAGAGAAACACGCCCAACAAACGAGAGGAGGGAACGCAAATCAAGACGCGAAGTGGAACGTGGCGGGCCTTTTTATGTGCGATAAGTCAGCTGCAAACAGGAAAGTGACCGCGTTCTATTGAGGGTAGAGCCAGTACCGTGCTGACCTGAATGTGTCAACGTGTGAACGTCTAAAAACGTATAGACTTGTAAACAGGAGGCCCAAAGTACGGCGTCGAAATTCCCTCGTAAGAGTGACGTTACCAGATGTCAGTAGAGTTGCTTGTTCAGTTGGTCGTGCGTCGTGGCTTTGACACGGCAGAGGGGAGCAAGTTGTGTGGGTGGGGGCTGGGTGCGGCGTGGATGGCGAGCAGTGGGCCAGGTGGCTGCAGGGGGCAGCGAGTCGCCAGGGATCCGGATGCAGTGGCCTTTTCGGCACGTCACGTGCGACTGCTGAGTCGCCGTTTAGACCAGAGCTGGCGTCAGACGCCGCGTGGTTAGGCCATCGCGCTCAAGAGTCACTATCGCACCTACATTGATCGCTGAGGATCACCTCGTTCGGTAATGGATGGCGCGCGACACGGCGGCGTGAAGGTGATCAAGATGTCGTGAACCAGAACGGGGGACCGACTACCGTAGAGGATCATCATAGACCGAGAAACGCCAGGCCGCGACACGCCTGGGGGGGGGGGTGTCGTCGGGTGGTCCACCAAGAGTTCAGCGTCTAACCCGCGTCGACCGCCGATGGTTAGTTTTAGACCGCAGCGGCGCCCACCGCGGTCTAAATCTGACCACGACCGAGCCCTTCAACGTTGGCGCGGCTCGCGTGCCGCCCCGGTGCTGAACCCACGTCAGCGCGCGCCACCCACACTTTGCATATCACTTCTCACAGGTCCCCTTCCGAGCCATTTCCTGTATTCTCCACATCTCCCAACGTATCACGACCCAGAGGTCGACCGCCATCAAAGATGTCCATCTGGCGTGGCGCCCCGCCTCTGCACGGCCTGGGTGCTGAGCAGCTCCTCGGCTCCAGGTCGCTGTGAACCGGCGCTTTCTTCCTGTCTCTCCCCTCGACGCCACGACTCGCCGGCCTCTCGCGGCGCATGGGCCTCCCACTCTGGAAAACCCACCGCGCGCGCCAACGCCGAACAGCCCCAATTTCATGCGCGCCTTCGCTCTCGCGCTCGCGGCGCTCGCCGCGCCGGCCGCGGCCGAGTACTTCACGGGCGACGCGACGGCCTACACGCTCGGCGCGACCTCGGCCGGCAATTGCAACATGATGCACGCCAACAGCGACGCCGCGACCAACTACGCCGCGCTCAACAACGACCAGTGGGACGGGCTCAAGAACTGCGGAAGGTGCGCCGAGATCTCGTGCGCCGACGCGCGCTGCGCCGACACGACGACCACGCGCATCGTGCAGATCCTCGACCGGTGCCCCGAGTGCAAGCACGGCGACCTCGACCTCTCGCCCTCGGTCTTCACGGCGCTCACGGGCAGCTCGCCCAGCCGCTACACCATCAAGTGGCGCTTTGTCGACTGCCCGAGCGTCACGGGCAACGCCAAGTACTGCCTCAAAGGAGGCAGCAACCCTTTCTGGACCGCCGTGCAGCCGCAGAACGTCGTCGCCGGCGTCGCGAGCCTCTTGATCAACGGCAAGGCCACGACCATGATCGACTCGGCCTACTACTACTTGCTCGACGGACAGAGCGCGACGCAGACCGACCTCAGCTCGGTGCGGATCACCATGACCTCGGTCAACGGCGACACGATCCAGGACACGGTCTCACTCTCGGCTGGGTCCTGTACCGACGGCACCTCCCAGTTCGCGCGCGGTGGCGTGCCCGTGCCCGCTCCTGCCCCAGCACCAGCACCAGCACCAGCACCGGCCCCGACAACGACGGCTCCGATCTACCAGTTCACTCCAACGGCGGCGCCAACCCAAGCACCAACGCCAGCTCCGACGCCAGCGCCGACACCGGCGCCTACGCCGGCCCCAACGCCTGCTCCAACCCCCGCCCCAACGCCCGAGCCTACGCCAGCGCCAACGGAAGCGCCGACAACCGCTCCGGTGAGTACTACTACCGCTCCTCCTCCTGCTTCGCCCGTGCAAGTGAGCCCTGACTCTCCGTCGCCTTCTCCTTCTCCCTCCGCTACGTCGCCTCCTACCACGGATCCGCCTACGACTCCTCCGCCTACTGCTTCTCCTACAACGCCGACGCCAACTACACAGACGTCAGCACCCTCGAACGGCTCGTCTTCGAAGAAAGCAGACTCCACCGAGGACCGCAGCCTCGATCTCGACTCGATCCTCCCCACGCAGAACAAGTCGGCCTCGGCGGTCGGAGTCGGGACCGTTCTCGCGCCAGCCATCGGCTCGCCTGTCACGGAAGCCCCCGCCACCACCACCGAGGCGCCCACGCCCGTGCCCACGACGACGCAGCCACCTACGAACGCAGGTGACGTGCGCCAGATCGTGAACAAGACGGGCGGCGGCGCCGCGGGCACGTCGCCGACGGTCATCGTGCTCTCGGCGTTCGGTGTGATCGCGGCCGTGGCGCTCGTGGTCGTGGCCATCAGCGCTCGCCGCAAGAAGATCCAGGAGAAGCAGCGCGACATCGACGCCGACCAGCTCGCCATGCAGCGCGTCTTCGCGTCCGTGTCGACGCCTGGCGGTGTGAACCAGCCCGACGTCGGCGTGCTCTAAGTGTTCTCCCTCGTTCTCCCCTCCCTCCCTCCCCACTCCCCTGACGTGCTAGTGTTAGTTTATTAGTGATGATAGTACTAGTCTCGCTGTGAGCGTATGATCCTGTAGCGTGTCGATCAATTCGAGAGAAGGTCGTTCGCCGTCCACTCCGTTGTTGTCTCAGCATCAGCTCAGCACGGTGAGACCTTCCATCGCCGCCTCGAGACGCTGCTTGGTCTCACTTAGCGACACTCGCTGCGCGTGACACGTCTCGTGGAACCAATGAGCTCGGTTCTCGGTCGTCGAGAGCGGGTGCGTCGCAAGGTACTCGGTCACGAGACGCGTGAGCACCTGTGTGTCGACCAAGTCACGAACGAGAGGCGCGATGACGTGGCGACTCAACGCTGCAACAAGACGACGCATCTTGCAACTCTTGTCATTATCTTCCATTGGGAACTTGAAGCTTGTGGATGGCTCGGATTGGGGAGCTGGAGCTTGTTGATCGGGCTTGTTGCTTGTATTTTCACTGCTTTTTATCGGCGTTTGAGACGCAGGACGTAGCGAGCTAGTCGGTGGACACGGGAGGATCGCCGACTGAGGCTTTTGCGATCGGCGAGATTCCTGATCGCCGGCGACATCAACGCTGAATGCGGACTTGAGGTTGACTGGCTGCGGCGAAATTGTCGGTGTTTTGGTCGTGGGGCTTCTCGGAGTGACGCGTTTGTGCCACGAGCACACAGTGCAGCTCGCCGCCTCTGGAGTCGACCACTTCTCGCAGGCGTGGATGTGGTGGCGCGTGAGGGCCTGCAGCAACGAGCAGTCGTCGCAGCCGATGTTGGTCCAGTGGTCCTGCTTCGCCGTGTGGTGAACGAGAGATTGCACAGCTTTGCAGCGCTGGTTCTCGCAATCTTGTCCAGCAACGCACGCGGCCGCGTGGCCAAGCAAATTGTGGGCCTCGGACGACATCATCCCGGCAAAGACCGACGAGGCTGGAACCTCATGGGCCGCAGAACTGAATTTTTGCTTGGACACGCGACCAAAGAACTTGGCTGAGACAATCGACGGAATCAGCCAGTCCTCCACCGTGGTGAGCTCCAGCGTGGGGTCCTCTTCAAACAACACTTGCGCTACTATGAACGTGGTCGAGGCCAAGCGGCTGTCTCGACGGAGCACTGACAAACTAAGATTCACACAGTGTGAAAATGAGTCATCTTGGCGCATAGCCCCAACCAGCAAGTCGCTAAGCCTCGCTTTGTCTTCCAGCAGTGCCTTGGCTCTGGTCCATAGAACCTTCGCGACGAGCAGAGTTAGGTTGCTGAACCGCTCGACGCGAACGCCACCTTGCTTTGAGGTGCTTGAACTCCGGATCTCATCACGCACGAGAGTCGTCAAGCGAAGAACTGCGCTCAGGACGATCTCGTGGACGAGGCCTTGTACTAGTTCGAGTCGTTCTTCCTGCCTCACGATCGACGCGACCAGCTGCCCTGACGTGGCTTTCGAGTCAGCTAGCAGACTGCTGCGGTGCTGAGTTTGATTTAAATCGTTGAGCTTTCGGTCGACCCTTTGAGCGAGATCGAGCGCCTCGGCATCGACAGCCACCATGGCGCGCTGGATACACTCGCTAAAAAGCGTGACGAATGTTTGGTGAGCCTCCTCTCCGCCCTTCAAGAGCTTCGCTGTGATCTCTTTTGGTGGCTGCCCCAACTCCTTGGCCTGTGTCTCGAGTAGCTTAATCTTATCTCGCAACTGTCGCTGCGTGGATGGCACGAACTCTTTCTTGACGTGCTGCACGAGCATGCGCTCGACCTTCAACGCCAGCGCGCCACTGGAGGCGAGTCCTCGCTTGACGTACTGGCCTCCAATGTTCTCAGTGAACCACGCCGTTTCATGGGCCTTGAAAGTCGCAAGTGGGAGCTGGTCGCTCTCATTTACGCGTGTGTCACGGCTCTTGACAGCCACATATCCATGTGGCGCGAGCTCGACGACGTCGCTCGATGAGCCTTCCAACTTGGCAATCACGTCCGCGAACGGCCCACTAGGGTTCGATACGTCTGCTGCACGGTCCACCATCGTGAGCACACCAACCGTGCGGTCGGTGAGCTTGTACTGCTGCACTAACTGAAACGCCTGCGAGTTCCGGATGCGTTCGCCGGCCGGCACAACCGCGAGCACGAGCGTATGCGGCATTTTGAGGTATTTCTCCACCAGCGCTCGCGTCTGCTCCATCATGTCGTCCGGTTCCCCTGGAAGCCGACCAGCTACAATGCCCGGCAAGTCGATGAGGTCCAGTGTGGGCACGGATGGCGACGAGACGTGGATCTCGATCACATGGTCAACGACGCCTCGTTGCTTCCCAGCGTCCTGGGACTCTCGACTGACAATGTCGTCCATCCATTGGCGCATGCGCTGCGCGATCTCGTCGGGCGTGAACGTCATGACCGAATCGACGGGCTTGCGCGCATCCGAGTAGACGAGTCGCATCATGATCTGAGGCGGGGCGTCAACATCGGCGTCCTGGTGCGACGGCTCGGGCTGTCTCCGTAGCTTGAGGTGGATGGGCATACGCGTGCAAATGCGCTCGTCGCGCGGGAAGAGCGGCAGCATCGCGAGCGATTCGAGCACGCTCGACTTGCCGCTGCTCTCCTGGCCCACGACGACGATCTGCGGTAGCTGGAAGAGCGTGCCATCGCTCGAGACTGACGAGAGCAAGTCGCGCACGCCGTCGGTCTCGCGATAGAACTGGCCGATGAAGCCGTCGAGCAGCGCGTCGCTGAGCCCGAGCGGCGTCGCCATGGTCTCGTGGGGCGGCGTGCGAGGAAGGAAGAGGTTTCGGAGATGTGAGACCTTGTGAGGAGCTCTTCTTGCACACGTCGCAGGTCTAAAGATGTACCCATGTCGGCTATTCCGGGTCTCGGATTCGACGCTGGACTTTTTGCGTGGATGAAACCAAGGAACAAGAGGTCACCGCGTGCATGGCGTCGCCCTGAGCGACACTCGGCTGGCGGTCGCCGACTTGCATTCGGTATTGCGCAATGGTCTTTGTCAAACGAGAGCCATGTCAGTCGTCCATCAAATCCCGATTGGCACACGGTCAAACCGTTTTCATCCAATCATATACGAATCTAAAGTCTAAGTGCTGTTTTCATCCAATCCAGTGCTCGTAGCTCCTCACACGAACGGAGCTCTTCATCTGACGTGGTCATTCTTCGACTGTCACCGTCTCCGATGGACGCGCCGACGCCGCTCGCGCTCGCGGCCAAGCCGCGCCCGCCGCTCTACAGCTACACGTTCGGCGGCATGTCGGCGGTCGGCGCCGTGTTCTTCACGCACCCGTTCGACCTGCTCAAGGTCCATCTGCAGACCAACAAGAAAGAGAACCTCGGACTCGCGCGCACGCTGCGCCGCGTGCTGCAGCAGCAGGGCTTCTCCGGGCTTTACCAGGGCATCTCTGGCGGCGCCATGCGCGAAGGCACGTACTCGACCATGCGCTTCGCCGTCTACCACTTCCTCAAGGACGACGCCGTGCGCAAGAACGACGGCGAACCCATCTCGACGGCCCACAACGTGCTGCTGGGCATGATCGGCGGCGCCATGGGCGGAGCCTTCGGCAACCCAGCGGATATCGTCAACATTCGCATGCAAGCCGACTCGCGCGTGCCGCCCGAGCAGCGCCGCAACTACAAGCACGCGATCGACGGGCTCTTGCGAGTGCGCCGCGAGGAAGGCGCGTCGGCGCTCATGCGCGGCGTGCGCCCCAACATCATCCGCGCCATGTTGCTCACGACGGGCCAGATCGCCGCGTACGATCTCGCCAAGGCAAACTTGCTCAACAACCCGATCCACTCATTCCAGGACAACGTGCAGACCCACGTCCTCGCGAGTATGGTCGCCGGCCTCGTAGCCACGACGGCCTGTGCCCCGGCCGACGTCGTCAAGACGCGGCTCATGAACATGAAGCACAACGAATACAAGAGCGCGACCGACTGCTTCCTTAAGGTTGTCGAGCACGAAGGTATTCGCGGGCTTTACAAGGGATGGCTCCCGGCGTACATGCGTCTCGGTCCGCAGACGCTGCTCACGTTTGTCTTCCTCGAGCAACTGCGCAAGCGATTACTATAGACACAGATTAATGGCGTTAGAGCCCATTATCCTCATGCAAAAAATGTTATCTTGCGCAATATGTCTAGATTCAATCTCATTGTCATCCACAGGGTGATGACTCGAGAAAGCCAACCAATGATCACGTGTAGTAAGTACCGTTACTTATAGAGTGGTGGCATTCGGGGAGTCACCTCTGCGAACAAACTCAGTCTGACTATTTCATTGGCGTGCTCCAATTCATTTTCACTGGGAATGGATTCTGCATGAGGCTGTAGGCACTTAAAAAGTTAGTTCAGGGTTTAAACAAATCGTAGATGATTTGAGCGTAGGTGACAGGTTCCACAAAGCAGGCCGAAGATTGTGCAAGTCCACTAGTGACTCGAGTAGTGAGCAGGGCGTCAACATGATGAATAAGAAGGATAGGAAACGAAGCAACGCTACCAATGATTTGTGGGAAGCGGCTACTGGAAGTCGTAGTGTGCGAGTCATTCACTCGGAGAGCAGACGGTTCAGTTTAGAGATGAGAAGTATCTTTTGGATACTCGGCCCAGTTGAAGTGGGCTCTCGTCGATCAACCCATATAACCTAGACCTCGAGATTATTCCTCATTCTTGCAATTCTTCCCAGCGAGAAATGGCGACCCCACTACTTCTTTATCGTGTCTGTTATTCCAGTAATGAGGACTACTTTTTGCATCCTCGTAGTGAAGAGCCACCTGAGACCCACGAAGATCTCTGCGAGCAACGAAGGCGACACTTGAACTGGGACAAAAGTGTCGCCAGCCCGTTTTTGTCTACGTTCTCCGATCGGGTGCACGCAGTGAACTGGGGGAAGAGGCTCGGCGCGTGGGAAATCGTTGAACTCAGAACCTCCGGTCTTCGACTGTATCGTGGCCTTCAACCTGACGAGTATTTGATTCTCGGACCCATTCCTCGTGAGAACATCGTAGCATTCAGTCCGCTACCTGGTAATTATGACACTACCCGATTCAGATTCAGCAGGTTTGACGATTCGTACCAATACGACTCGGACCAATACGACTCGGACCAATACGACTCGGACCAATACGACCCGGACGTTTGGAGCAACTCGAATGAGTCGATCAACAGGGATGAGATGAATCGAATGCTGGAACAATTCGAAGGATTCGGATTCGGATTCGGATGCCTCGACTAAATCGAGTGTTCGAGTGCTTCGAACGGTGACGACGACTCGGACGACTCCCATGACAGTGATGACTCTAGTCATTCCAGCCCTGAGAACAACTCCGATGAGAATTCAGAAGACGACTTTGACAACTCCGGTGGCAGCAATGACAATGAATCGAAGAGCTCCGACGACGAAAGCAGCTAAGCGAGTATGATTGCAACACGTATTCACAGAAACACTCTCTCAGCGATAATAAGCCTACTTCCAGGTCGTTTCCTGGGTCAACTCATTGTGGAATGTCTTCAATTGCGAGTGTTGTCGGCGTAGTAACTGGAGGAGCTCAGCATGCCGCCGATGTTGCTTCCTCTGGTCCTCCTCCACCAACGCCTCCACGTGCTGCGCGCAGAACGCCTTAATCTAATGCAAACTTCATCTACACAAATGAACATAACCTACCAGTAGTCGATGCGTGAGCTGCTGCTTCTTCGCTTTGAGTTGCTGCTGCTCGGCGAGCAGTTGCTGCATACGTTCTTCCAGATCCGCGATCCCGGCTTCAGCCTGCACTGCCTTTTGCCGCCCGTAAGCAATGCTACTGTGGTAAAGCGTCTGGTATCCTTCAATCGTCATTCGCAGCTCGTCTCGGATCCGAAGCAGCAATAAACCCCTCTCTGGACATTCGCACGCGCACTGTCGAATCATCTCTTCTGCTAATGGTGTTAGAAAGACGACACCCCAAAGCTCACCAAACGTTCAGCGCCTCACCAAACACTTGCAGATAAAATTTTTCTCGAACAGGGCAAATCGCTGACGCGCGAGCTTGGTGTTCTTCTAGAAGCTGCGTGAAAACTTGTTCCAATCGCACGACTTCAGCACGAGACGATGTCGTCAGCCGCACCACACGCTGCCACTTGCCGCGCTCATCTCGCCACGTTCTGCAGGAGAAAAGATGGATCAAGTCAGTGGAGATGTGACGAAATGCTCACAAGCACCACAGAGTGGATACTTTGGTGGTAGCATGGCGTTGATGATCTCCCTCGACAGTAGTGGCGGGTCTGCAGCGGGCAAAGCGCCTGTGACGTGGGAGGCTGTCGGTCCTGACTGCTGCTGATCGACTTGCTTGGGCGGACTTCCAGCTTTCCGTGTCGGTGACAGCGGTCTCCTTAGTGGAGAACCTTTATCACTGAGCTTTGGAGGACTCCCCGAGGGGCCGACGAGCACGGCGTCTTCGTACGTGAACGCGTAGAACTCGGCGAGTAGCTCGTCTTCCAAGTCGCTTTCGGCTCCATTGTCGACTGCGTCGTTGTCGACGACTGCGAGTGGCTCGGCTAGTGTCTCCGCCATGGATGAGTCGATAAATGTGACCACGAAAGGACGCGGCACAACAAGGAGGCGTCAAAAACGGGTTCACTAAAGGCTTTTCGTCTATGTACGGAGTCTGTCCGCGTCACACCTAAAACTGCGAGCCCTTCTTATTGCCAATGCCTCGCGGGTTGGCGTCCTTGTAGTCGTCCCACGCGCGGTCCTTGTACGTGGCCTCGTCTACGAGCTTGTGGTCGTCTTCGTCGCCGTCTTCGACCAGCTGATCATAGCGACGCGGCCCCACAGGAGCCTCGGCCTCTCTCTTCTGGCGCTCCACGGCGTCAGCGTACTCACGGTCGGCGTATTCCTCGAGCGACATAGTCGGCAGGCGGTGGCCTGGCTGGAAGACCTCGGAGCGGATCACCTCGCGACGCATCTCGAACTGCGGGTTAATGTGTGTGACCGACTGGCACAACGAAGGCAAGTCAGCATTGCATCAAAGAACAGAAGACGAAGATGCGAACGTACGATGCCCTGGCCCTGCGGCGGTGGTGGCGGCCGGTGTGCGTCCGTGAATAGGTCGCGAGCCTCCGTCTTCTCGTTCATCTTGACCATCGTCTCCAGCATGTCGCGTTCCTACAGCACCAACAGAGCGTCGGCCCTCTATCTATCTGACCGAGTGAATATCGGACAGTCTCCGAGTCTCACCTGGTTCACCGACGTCTGCTCCTCGAGGCACTTGATGACTGCGAGCTGAATAAACGTCATGAGCTGCTCGCGCTCGGCGTCCTCGAGGTCGTCGTCGTCCTCGCCCTTGCGCAGCTTCTTCTTGCGCTCCTGCACGGCCTCGAGCTTCTGCTCCATCTCGCGCTGCAGCTTGAAGCGCTCGATTTTCTGCTCGCGCGTGAGCGTGAACTTTTTGCTCTCCATGCGCACGTACTGTTCGCGGCGCTTGGTCTCCGTGAGGATGCCCATGCTCTCGGCGCGGTCGAGGAACTGCGTGTGGAACACGTCGGCCTCGCGCAGGAAGCGGATGCGCGCGCGCACGTTGTCTTCCTGGTCGTTGTTGTTGGTCGAGCCGCTCGCGCGCGTGGCGTCCGAGTCGGATTCGGAGTCCGAGCTCGGCTTGGACTGGAAGAACGTGAGCTTGGGGATGAGCATGGCGAGAAAGTACTCGAGCAAGAACGCGTAGAGCTGCTCGTTCTGCAGCTCGAAGAAGCGCTCGTTGTCCGAGAGCACGCCGTCGAGCTGCCGCTGGCGCACGGCCCGGCGGAGAAAGGCCAGCGCCTTGTGGAGCATTTGCTGGAACGCCGCGCCGTTCGTGTCGCTCACGCCGCGCGGGTTCTCGAGCGCCACGAAGAGGCGGTAGGCGTGCTCGTAGTCGACGCGGTCGTCGCTCGCAGGCTCCATGGCGATGGCGGCACGACGGAAGCTTCTCGATCTGAAGTTGGGATCACGACCAATGGCTGCGTCTTGTAGAGAGAGATGCGGCTCGTGTAGAGGAAGAGCACGTCACTCCAACGAGGGAAAGAGCTCTTCGTTGTGACCCCATCATGAGCAATGGCAGAATGACAAATATGTCAAGCGCTTCTCTTCCTGCTCACATCAAGAAGAAGACCGACACATCCACAAACGAGACGATGATGTTATCAAGAACAACGGGGGGTCTTATTTATACGAGCAGCGCGCCGGGAGAGCCCACACGCGACGCGACGCGACACGTTGCTGTCTTGCTCTCTCTCTCTCTCTTTCTTTCTGTGGTCGCGCGCCGCTCGTGTTTAGTCGCAAGAGTCGAACACCAACTTTACTCGGCCTTGCCCCAGCCCATGCCCATGTTGACCTCGCCGCGCAGGAACTGGAGCATGCCGAAGGCCCAGCCGCCGAGCAGCGCGGCGAAGACGGCCTTGTCCGAGTCGCGCTTGAGGTACGTGGGCTTGTGGCTCGTGGTGAAGAGCTGCTGGTCCTGCGCCACGTGGCTCGGCTTGTTCACGAGGTTCGAGATGGCGCGGCGCTGCGCGGCCTGGCGCGCGGTCTGGCGGGCGGCGGCGAACATGCTTGACGCTTGAGGGGCTTGTTTTGAGCTGTCGTTGGGAGACCACACAGGACCGCCAGAAGGAGCTGCTCGGGGGATGTGTTTAAAACACTTAGTGTTTAAAACACTTTCAGCTGTCGTTGTAACAAGGGAGGTGTTTAAAACAGCACTGTTTTTAAACGCACACGAATGTGCTGCAAAGACGTGAGGTGAATGCGGTGCGTTTCCGAGTATTTTTTCTATTTCTAAATCTACCCAACCGGATCTAACCAAAAAGGAAGCCATTATGATCATGCCTTGGCCTTGGCTGGCTTGCCTCGAGGCTTGGGCTGTGGGCTCTGCTGGTGCTCGGCTTCGGCTTCGACTTGGGCCAGTTCGTCCAGTTCGTCCACGTCGTCATCGTCGGGCTTTGGAACCGAGCGAGAGCTCTTGCGAGAGGCGTCGAGCGGGTACTCTTGCGTGAGCTCGCTGCCCAGGTGCTTCTTCCACGAGAACACGGACGCGACCGACTGCATGAGCGACTTGGTGCGCATCTTGGCCATCTCGGTTCTCGTCTTCGGGAACGGTGTCGTGTCCAGGCAGATCACGCCGGGAACAGAGAACATGTCACTAAAGCCCATGCCAAACACGATCGCACCGGGTCCCCACTCCTTGACGTACGACTCGAGCTGCCGCGAGATGAGCCGCTTGCTGACAATGTGCGCACCGTAGTAGTTCTTGGCATCGATCCAACGGATCGGCGTGCCGTTCACGATCACAGGGTCGAGCAGGAGGAGGTCGGGCGAGATCACGCGGCGGCCGTACTTGGCATGCTGCTCGTCGCCGAGCTCGTCTTCGGTCTTGAAGCGGATGCCATGCGAACGCAGGAAGTGGCCGATCGTGGTCTCTAATGAGTCGGCGTTGTATAATGCCTCACCGATGAACGGGTCGCTACGGTGGATGCTGTCGTAGCCCGCGGCTTTCCGAAGCTCATACTGGTCCCGCTTGGACAAGTGCGTCGTCGGCGCATTTAGTGCTCGCTAGCAGAGACAGAGAGAACAACTAGTGAGCGATCGTTTTCGACACGGTTTTGGCTAGGGTGATAGACTTACCTTGATGCCGTGCGAGCTGAGGCCGCGTTGTCGAAGGATGATACGCATGAGCGACACTGGCGGGTAGTTGTGGATGGAGGAGAGTTCGATCAACGATTTGCCAGTGTCATATTCGTCCATGATCTTCTTTGCGTCTCGCTTCACGCGATGAGTATTGACCAGCAGCGACATTCGCTGCAGCTGCTTGCGTAGGTTGATCGTCATGTTGGTTGTGATAGGCAGCATCTGCAGGAGCTCGTCAATGCGGTGCACTTGACTAATCTTCAGTCGACGGAAAGTCTCTTGCTGCAGGATGAGACCAGCAGCCTGGGTCTCGAGCACTTGCGGGATCGGCTTGGTCGGCCAGTCGATGTGGACGGCTCGGAGGTCGCCAAACTTTTGCTTCGCCTCATTGATATCGCTCGCGGTGATCGCTGCTGCAGCTGGGCCGTTCTTGTAGACGCTAAACTGCATGGACGAAAACACGGACGACATCGCGAAGCATGGGTCCAAGCCGACGGCACGCACACCTTCCATAACAGTGAGTGCACGGTCCTTCCGTCCGGACTCGAGCGACGTGAGCGATGAAATCTCTGGTTCCACACCTGAAAGTCGCATCTCCATCAGCAGGTCGAAGAATGCGTCGGCGCGCCACACGAGCGTTGCCTGGTTGAGCCAGTGCATATACGAGTGCACCGAGATGGGTCGGTGGAGTCGTAGCTCCTTGAGCACTTTGATTGCACCATCCAGATACTCTTTGCGATGGCAGATCTCGAGCATCCGGTTCAAGTCTTTCAGTGTCAGCTTCACGCCAGCCTTGTCCATGAGTTCCCAGAGCTCGATGAGTTCTTTCGCGGCCGACGTCTCGTCACACACATCCATCAGCGCCCTCAGAGTCGACTCTTCTACTTTTCGGCCTTGATCGAGCATATCGCGAACGATCTGGATGCCTTCAGCAGGTTTCTTCGCTTCGCAACACGCCAACACACCAGGCGTGAGGAAGTTTTCGTCCAGGAACGGGTTGCCGTAGATGCGGTAGAGGTCGAAGAGCATTTGGCCCTCGACAAACGACTCGCGGCGGATCTTGTCGACGATCACCGCGACTTCCTCGACACTCGGCAGCTGCTTTTGCAGCGTCTCAATCTCCTTGAGCGTCATTGTGATCTTTTCCATCGCCGCGGCCTCTTTCTTCGCCTTCTTCGTGGGCACGGGCGCTGGCGCTGGCGCCGCCGCCTTCTCCTGCGGCGGCTTTGCAGGCTTCTTCTCTTTCTCTGTCTTCTCCGTCTTCTCTGTCTTCTCTGTCTTCTCTACCTTTTCCACCTTCTCTACCGTGGGCTTCTCGACAGCCACGGCCTCCTCCTTCACATCCTTCGCAGTCGTGTTGCTCGCCTCGCTCGCTTCCTCCAGAGCCTTCTGCGCCTGCTCCGCTGCCACCTGACCAGCCGCCTCTTGCTCGACGCGCGTCGACGCGGCCGCCAGCAGCGCCTCTTCTTCCTTGCGCTTCTTCTTGCCGGCGTGCTTGGGCGCGTGCTTGGGCTTGGCGGGCGCGGCCACGGCCGTCACGGGCACCTCGCCGTCCGTCTTGACGACCTTGACCACGACTTTGGACTTGGCCTTGCGGCGCAAACGCGCGGCCAGCGCCTTGGCGGCCACGAGCTTGGGCGGCGACGGCCCGGTCGCCGCCGTCGAGAACCGCGTCTCCTGGAGGCTCCAGAGCGCCGATCGCGACGCGAGCGACGGCTCCGGACGCAGCGCGCGCGGCGCTACAAGGCTGGCGGGCGCGCGCGCGTGGCAAAGCGTCGGCGGCGCCGCCAGCCGCCTCCGAAGCGACGAGCGGGCCAGCAGCACGGCGTGCATCTTGCTGATTCCGACGGATGGCAACTTGAGCCACCCACCACATCGGTTAGGAACGGGTCCAGGACAGGTTCGTAACAACTGATCTTCAGGGGAGCTCTTCAACATGGCTACATTTGTTTTTTCCTTTGCAGGAGATTATTTTGGAGCTCTGCTTTTCTTTTGGGGGGGGGGGGAGAGCGAGTGGTGGACTGGGGCATGCTGAAGATCGCTCCCATGGGATCGTGCAGAGATGTGGCGAGTTGTTGGTGGTGGGTGTGTTTTTAAAATAAAGACGGCTCGCTGTTGTTGGTGGAGGAGATTGACGCCCGCTGAGAGTTTCGTCGCATTCTCTGATTGTGACTGACAGACAGCGATGGGTCGAGCTGCGTACGCGTTCCGCGACCTTGACGAAGAGCTCCATGCATTCGCGGACGGCGACGGCGACTACGTGCACGTGTACAGGCCCCACCACTCGCCGCCAGATGCCAAGAGCAAGAACCCGATGAGCACCAAGAACCTGAACGGCCTGTCCGAGTCGACGATGCTGCAGATGTACGTGGACCACCGCCGTGTGCAGCGGCGTCGCAAGCTGCTCGGTATCGCGCTGTTCGTGAGCGTCGCGTTACTCGCGGTTTTGCCCGTGCTCTTGACCACGTCGAGTTCAAATAGCGAGAGTGCGTTGGATCTTGCAATCTCGGCGCCGTACAGAGCAATGCGGACAAGAGCAGAGCCGAGGGCCAATGCGATGGAGCAGAACATGGCGGACGCCGAGAGTGAAGACGAGTGGCAGAACCAGAACGCTGAGGTGGGTCAGCCGGACGCACACGATCTAGAAAAGCCAGAGGATACAGAAACCATTGTCCACGAAATCGTCGACGGGACGATCATCACCATGGCTGATGAGGATGACGAAGACGAAGAGCAAAGACAAGATGCTGCATCGCCGGATAGTGACAACGGCCGTGGACCGCAAACCCACACGGTGCCAAAACCGATTCGCATCGTAACTGATGACGAGGAGGATGACGGGGACGGTGCGCGGTAAGCTAGCAGGAGATATCCAACAAGCACAGATTAATGATCACACAGTGGGAACTTGAGAAATTTAATTGTCAATCTATCCCCCCTTTTTAATTCTGCTGGGGAAGGATATCCTTGATGGCGGCTACTTTGGTGTATCCCTCCGGCATGTCAAAAAGCGAAGGGTCGATGTCGTCGCGGATGACAGCCTTTTGGAAAGTGTACGCCGCACGCACGGTGAACATCATGGGCAGCTCGAATCGCACGGGGAATCCGGGCGGCAGTTTCTGTAGGATAAAAGGTTAGTGCTAATCACCACAAGTATTCTTCTCATTACGCACCATTCGGAAAAATTCCGACATATTCTTGACCTGGTCACCAGTCTTCGAAAGAAACTCGATCACGGGCAGGAAGTCCTTCGTTTGGATGGGAAAATCGCCAGCCATGAATACTTTGGCCTCAAAGTTCTTGTGATACCGCTTGGGCGTCGGCAGCAACGTGAGATTGCGGAAAGTGTTGCGGTACTGAGTGCCGTCGAAGGTCGCAAAGGACTCGACGGTCGGGGCAGATGGAGATTTCGGTGCCTTTGATCGTTTGAAGATCGAGCTCAGTGGGTTACTGTCGGGCTTGGGGCCCTGGTTGTTCTCCGATTCGTAAGTATCTCCGAAATACTCGCTGAACGGCATGACAATAGTCATGGGGTTTGGAATGTGATCCAATCGCAGGAAGCGTTGGCAGGTTTCAAGATCCTTGGCTGTCGTAGATACTTCGTCTTGGACATTCGAGTCTCGATCGCTGTCACTGTAGTTCGACGCACGAAGAATACTCGCACTCGGGTGACTTGGAAGAGGAGCGCCTCCACGGACAGAAGGCGGACGAGCATGGGTGACGTCGTAAACGATCTTGATTCCCTTCTTGTCCAGTGTAAATCCCTTCTGCGTGTTCACCCACTTCAGCACAAAACTGCCATTCTGTTCGATCACAAAAGTGCCTGTGATGGACGCATTCTTTGCACCACCACAGCGGGCGACTGGCTCGGCGATATCGTCCTCGTACTTGGTAGCCACGAAAGTGTAATCCTTGCTCTTACACGTGAACTTCCACGAAATGGTATCACCGGCCAGAACGTCAAGATGCATCTCCATCGTCTGACCCTTAGGAAGCCACAGCTCTTGTTCGCCGCCCACAGGAGATCTCAATGCGTCTGTTCCAATCTCTTCATCGTCCTCGACGATTGTTGTGTCCATCATGCTTCTCGCATTGCTACTTCGCCTCGGCTCTTTTGAGGAGGTCAGGCTCAGCTCATTCACGTACCCGTCGATCACGTTCAGTGCCGCTTCTGCATTGTTGATGCCTTCCTCTGCGAACTTGCGGTGCTCTCGCTTGGGGTTCACCGGGTTCCGGAACAGGAAGGTCGCCGCGACGTTTTTCATCTCGTACTTGGTGCCAGTCCACGGACACGCGCGTTTCGTCGATCCGTTCTTCTGCTTGGTCTTGATCTCCTTGACGTCTTTGAGCTTGGTGAACTCGAGGTTGGCGCTGTCGATCGACGTGGCCGAGAGCTCTTTCGTGAGCAGCATGTGGATGCCCAGGTCCACTTTGGCGAGGCTCGACGCACTGCTCACGGCGCCCGAGATGTCGTAATATTTCTTGGTGTCGTGGTTGAGCATGTACGCCTTGCCGCCGCCCGAGCGGCCTGTGAAGATGTGGGAGACGTTGCCGTGGTTGAGGTTAAACCGCTCGAGGCCTTTCATCGACGAGTCGACGCGGAGCTGCGAGCCTCGCTTGAGCAGGCGGTTCGTCTGCGAGGGCAGCATGTTGGAGACACCCGGGATCCACGAGTACGCCTCGACGAAGATCTCGACTTCAAAGTCGGGCAGCCGCTCGAGCGCGTCCAGGAAGTCGTCCTGGTACTCTTCGACTTCGCTCCACAACTGTCTCTCACCTGCAGAGAAAGAAGACAGTAGTATCCTGGCGTTCAGCTAGGAAAATAATACACAATTATAATCCCCCATACCCTGCACGAAGAGCTGCGCGAGCAGGAACTCGTCGTCGCAGAGCGTCGCGTCGTGGAGACAGGACCAGCCTTCCGCGCTGCGCGACGTCACGTTCGCGCCGTGTTCCTATCGCCACCAGAAGTTCAGACTCCATCGTTCAATTATAATTCAACAATTGCATCGGCCGGCAGCGCGTACCAGCAGCGTCTGGATAATCGCGCGCTGCGACGGCTGCACGACGCGCGTCGCGAGATGCAGCGCCGTGTTGCCGTGCACGTCCTTGGCCTCGAGCAGCTCTTTGGTCTTGGCCGAGGCTGTCGGCCGCGAGGGCAGCTCGCTTTCGGCCTGGTTGTCGGCGCGCGCCGCGGCCTCCAGAAGCGCCCGCACGCGCGCGGCGTCGCCCTCCCACACGGCCGCGTGGAGCGGCGGCACGCGCACGGCCGTCGTCGCCATCGTCGGCTTCCTTCTGACTCAGAGCGGTGGCTGCCGCGGTCACCCACAGAATAATTGGGGAAAAAGAATTAGAATTGAGAGCTCTTTCCACCAATGGCGACCACCGCGGCAGAGAGACTTCAACAAGATACCAGTTGCGCACGACTTCTTAGAAAGTGCATCACGAGAGACGACTATGATCCTACTGAGTATCTTGTCCTGCTTGGTTCGTTCGTGGGGGTGTTTCCTTGAGTGGATTATTTTTTCTCTCTCTCTCTCTCTCTCTACTCTTCGACTCTCTAGCAGCCCGTGCCGCCGACGATGCGGAGACAGCTCGTGCTCGGGTAGATGCTCATGATGTTGACCATGACGGCCCAGACGAGCGCGAACGCGATGTACGCGACCGTGACGGCGCCCATGAAGCGGCTCTTGCCGCCGTGGGCCTTGAGTTCCTGGGCTTCTTTCTTCTGCGAAGGCAGCAGCGGCAGCCAGAGCAGTGCGAGCAAGTTGGTGGCGTAGGCGATGAGGTAGACGTACGTGACTTGCTGGCGCACGTGGTGCGTGTCGGCCTTGATGAACGCCGAGCCGACGTCGAAGTGCGAGTCGATGTTCTTGGTGATGGTGCTCGCGAACGTGCTCGAGAGGTTAGTGCACGTCGAGATGAGCCCGTAGACGACGCCCTCGTTGCCGTCGCTCGCGAGCTCGACGGCCACGAACGTGCCGATCATCCAGCTGATGCCGTACGGCAGCTGCTCGAGCAGCGGCGGCCCGAGCCAGAACCACTGCGAGCGCACGACGTCCCAGGTCGTGAGCATGGTCGTGAAGGCGTCGATGGCCGTGAGCACCACGATGGACACGCCGTGCATCCACCGCCAGTGCCAGCCGAGCCCCCACTTGGCCGTCACGAAGAGGATGGTCGCGAACAGGAGCTGGCTCACCACCGTCGCGATCGTGTCGTTGAGCGGCGTGGCCTTGGCCCAGTACGTCTCGATGGGCGTCGACACGGTCTGCGTCATGTTCTCGAACACACCCGAGAAGAACTTGTACGCCACGACGCGGTACATGGCGCGCGACTGGAGCAGCTCCCAGAGCTCGGCGATGTAGTCGCGGAAGCCCACGCCCGGGTGCTTCTCCTCGTGAAGCAAGAACCACCCGGCCGGGAACGCCGACAGCGTCGCGAGCAGCAGGATGAGCATGAGCTGCGGGAACGAGAGCGAGAAGTGGAAGTCGCCACCGTAGTCTTCGCCGTTGAAGAAAAAGCCCGTGAGCATGTCCGAGAGCGCGACGAAGATGGTGCGCACGAGGTAGATCGTGGTCTGCGTCGTGCCACGCACGTGCTCGGGCTCCCGCTGCGCGAGCTCGACCATCGTGGCGTCGCACGCGACGTCGGCACCCACATACCCGACGGCCGCGAGCATCATGAGCACGATGAACTTGCCGCCGTGGTCGGGCGCGCTCTTGTTGATGCCCGTGGCCCAGTCTTCGGCCGTGAAGTTGGCCACGGGCATGTGGCGCAGCTCCGGGTTGAGGTAGTACGGCTTACCGATCTTGGAGCAGGCCATGATGAGAAGCATGAGCGCGCAGAGCGCCCAGCCGATGATGATGTAAGGCCGTCGGCGGTAGCCGAAGATCGGGAAGCAGTCGGTGATGATGCCGCAGAGCACTTTGAAGGACCACGGCAGCGTGAGCAGCACCTTAGCCGACACGATCTGCGTGCCTTCCATGTTGAGGTAGTTCTGCAGCACCGGGTAGACAGTGCTGGGCAACGTCCCGTAGACCACGCCGATGGCAGCGTACTGGATCAGCAGCCCGATATACTCGCGGCCCCAAATGTTCGGACGGCCGCCAGGACGCAACGCGCCGCCTTCGAGGTCAGGCGACTTGGCACCGACGTAGCCGCCCTCTTCCTTGGTCTTGGAGGCTGACGAGAGGTACGAGATGCGCTCGATGAGGTCTCCTTGCAACGGTGCTGGCATCGCGGAAGTTTTGTTCTTGGGTGTGGAGACTTGATGGCGAGCCCGAGGAATGGAGAATGAGAGCGAGCGGATTGGTGAAAGGCAGCGAGACCACTGGTGGTCGACGAAGGACAGTAAAGCGAGCTGAGCTGGGACCACGTACGCGCGGCCGTGCTCAGCAATACACGCCGTGGAATACTGATATGGTGAATTGTCTGGGCCGTTTGCGCTAATATCATCAGCTCTGCAGTTGGGAAACCGTACGCATGAGACAGAAGGGCGACGTGTATATCGCGAGGGCTTCAACTAGCGTTCCACTCATCACGCTGCTCATACGCCATGTCACATACTTTCTCTGAGTTGATTGGCTACGTTTTGGTAGTCGATCAGTTTCCCATTACACAGCAACCTCGTGACTCTCTCGCTCGCCGCCAAGGGGGCAGACGCACCAGCAATTGACGCGGGACTGTCTCTTGCGTACCGACAGACGCGTAGAGCGCAGAGTGAGTCGCGACGAAAGTTGAGTCTGTTTGGATCTCCTGCCGATTGGTTCTCAGTCTCCATCACGAGCTGGCAACCAACTTCCTGGCCACACCCTACACTTGGCAGGGAGCTGTTCGCCTCCACTCATCAACGAGTGTAACAAAGTTGTGACCAGACTTCCAGCCTCCTTCTAATCTCCAAAGGGTGCCAAGCTATTAGTGGAATTAAACGACGCCTTCTTTGAGCGCGAGAACGGCGTCCACCGAGGCCTCTCGCTTCTTCACCCACCGACCGATGCGGCCGGCGAGTAGTTGACACGGTCGCTCGACGGCGTAGTAGCAGGCCGTGCTGAGTAGGAAGACGAGCGTCCAGAGCAGGAAGAAGCGCTCGTAGTAGTCCTTTCGTGGGACGTAGTAGACCACGAACACGTGCGTGAGGTACATCGAGAAGCTGACTTGGCCGGCGTAGCGGAGCAGCGACCACTCGAGCACGGACGAGATGGGTCCGGGCATTAGCATCTCGCACACGATGAGCACCGTGACGTTGAACGAGACGAAGAAGTGTGCGTCTGGCACGGGGTTGGCCACGACCCACTTGAAGAGAAGCCCGTCGAAGACGTCGCTCAGTAGCAGCAGCAAAAAGCCTACCTGGACGGTTCGAATTGCCACGACCACCCACAGTTTCCACTTGAAGTCGTTCAAAAGAATCGCTTTCTCCAGTCGCGAGTAGATCATCGCTGCGAGCGAACCAGCGACGAATGTTGGGTAGTGCGGCCACGCCATGCCGTGCTGCCGGCGATAGCCCCAGAGACAAAAGCCGTTGTAGAAGACGAGCACGTAACCAGCGACCGTGAGCAGCCACCAGAACTGGCGCATGCGAAGCTCGATGACGACGAGGATCGGGATGAAAAAATAGTACGAGATCTCGATCGGCAGCGTCCAGAGGATGTGCCAGTGCTGAGTGAACACGAGCACTTTCGGGAGCGAGTACATCTCGGGCTGCTTGAGCTGGAGGCTGATGCCTCGCTCTTTGTCCGGCAGCATTGCGAGCACGACAGCGACAATCGCAAAGAGAGGGTACACGCGCAGGAACCGCCGAGCGAAGTAGTCTCCGAGTGCGAGTGCCCAGCGGCGGTAGGACGCCTTCTGCTCGAAGAGCTGCTCGGCTTTCTTCTCGAAGATCAGCGTGAGCAGGAACGCAGAGAGCACGAAGAACGTGTCGACTGCCGGTGGGCCGATCTTGCGATCCTTCATGTAGCCGGCGTGGCAGGCCACGACGAGCATTGCTGCGAGGCCGCGCAGTCCGTCGAGGAAGAGGATCTTGCTGACGGCCTTGGGAGGCGCGTCTGCACCCATGCTGGTAAGAAGTGCGAGTTATGTGAGACTTGAACGAGTGGTTGGTGGTGGCTTTGTTGTATCATCTCGGGAGAGTTTCTATAGATAGAAAGTGGTGAGCAGCCTCCAGGAGTCTTGGGTTCAGATCAAACTCATTCGCGATGGATACGCGAGCCGCATCCATGGACTGATCCAATCCGAGATCGCAAAATTAATTACTCAAGTGAAAACCTTGTAGAATTGAGTCTTGACCGGCGGGTCGTGTATCACAACAGTCGAACCAAATGAGCATCTTCGCGTCGAGAAGAGGCTAATGGGTCGCTAACAAAATCACGGTCTCCGTTTGGAGACGTGGCATCTTCTAAGATAATGGGAGACAGCTCGCGATCCTTGGAATCGTTTCAGCAACTACTACCTACGGATCGCCGCGAGATCCCGCGAATCCAGATACCGCCTAGTCCCATGAAGCCATGGAGCCGATGGATTGCCGTTGTGCGTCGATGAAAGAGTCCATGGCGATTGGTGGATGATAGCTTATCGAATTCTACAATTTTCTACAGCACAATAGATGCCAAGCATTTAGGTTAAACGAGCCCGATCTTCATGCCGCTGATGCAGTCTTGGCGATCTCGATGTCCGATCTGTCCTTGTCTGCCACTTCTTTCAGTTTGATCCACTTGCCAAAGCGACCGGCGAGAATCTGGCATGGCTGCTCGACGGCGTAGAACGAAGCTGTGCTCAGTAGGAACACAAGTGTCCACATGAGGAAGAAGTGCTCGTAGTAGGTCCACTTTCTCAGGAAATCAGCGTAGATGATGAAACTGTGGAGAAGGTACATCGAGAAGCTGACTTTACCGGCGAATCGCAGAAGAGACCACTCGAGCACGGATGAGATGGAGCCGGGCGTTAACATCTCGCAAACGATGACCACAGTGACGTCGAACGCGACAAAATGGTTTGTCTCGGGCCTCGGGTTGCGTCCGATCCACTTGAAGAGCAGGCCGTCAAACACTTTGCTCAGAAGTAGCAGCAGAAACGACAGTTCGACAATTCGAAGAAGAGAGGTCGTGAACTTATTCCACTGGAGCCCACTCTTGGTGATGAAGCCGTCGAGTCTCGAGTAGACCATCGCTGCGAGCGATCCACACACGAGCGTCGGGTACTGGGGCCATGGGACGTGGTTCTTGCGAACGTTCCACATGTAGATGCCATTGTAGAACACCAGCGCGTAGCCTGCTATCGCGAGCAGCCACCAGAATCTACGCATGTGCAGCTCAACGACGACGAGAATCGGGATGAAAAAGTAGTACGAGATCTCGACCGGCAGCGTCCAGAACACATGCGGATGCTGGACGAACACGAGGATCTCCGGGAGCGAATACGTCGCTGGATCTTTCAGTCGCATCGTTCTAGCGAGTTCGTTGCGAGGAATCACTTCCAACACGACTGCAACGATGAAGAACAGCGGGTAGACGCGCAGGAATCGCCTCGCAAAGTAGTCGGCCAACGCGAACCCCCACCGACGTCGAGACGCGCGCTGCTCCATCAGCTGCTTGGCCTTCTTCTCAAAGATCAGCGTGAGCAGAAACGCCGAGAGCACGAAGAAGATGTCGACGGCCGGTGCGCCGAGGTTGTGCTCGCGCACGTAACCGGCGTGGTAGGCGACGACGCACATGGCGGCGAGGCCGCGCAGGCCGTCGAGGAAGAGGATCTTGCTCACGGGCTTCCCGGGCGTCTCCGGAGCCGGCGCGCGCTGCGTTGGCGTCGCCTCGTCGCCGCGCGTCTCGTCCGCGTGCTGCATCGTAGCGAACGCGAGCGCGGAGGCCGAGCGGCGAGATCGGGGAATGGCATCCGAGATGGAGCTCCTGTTCGCTGATTTCGGTTCAGTTGAGCTGGGTGCACTTGCCCTCCTCGCCACCCAATAACCCACATGTGGATACTCTCTGGGTCTTTGGTCGAAACCTTCCTGAATTGGGTTTAGTTGGGTGATTGGGTGATTTCCCTTTGCGCGGGGCCCGCCAACGTTGGCGGGAAAAGCAGCACGAGGAGAAGGTCGAGTATGGGCGGCGAGACGCTGGCGCTGGAGACGCAGCTGCTGCTGCAGGAGGCGGCGCAGGCCGCGAGCAGGCTCGTGGAGGCCGCCGAGGGCGCGGCGCCCGCGCCGAGCGAGCTCGAGGCCGCCAAGCAGGCGCTCGTGGACAAGCTGCGGCAGAAAAAGGACCGCAACAAGCAGCAGCAGCAGAGACTGCTCCAGCAGCGCTACGGCTTCGCGGGCGCGGCGGCGACGCCCGAGGACAAGGCGAGCGCCAGTGCGAGCGTGGGGCGCGCGACGCCCACCAAGGCCAAGCGCATGGTGCGGCTGCCCGTCGTGGCGGCCGCGGCGGTCGGCCCCAAGCAGAAGAAAGACTTGCTGGCCAAGCTGCGCACGCAGGCGATCCACCAGGGCGCGCAGTCGATGGCCAAGCTCTTTGGGTACAGCTCGTACGAAGAGCAGATTAAGCACTTGAACAAGATCGAGAAGCTCAAGATCCTGCAGAGTGAACAGGCCGAGGCCGAGGCCAAGAAGAACAAGCCCGAGGAGCTTGGAGATGGCAAGGAAGAGGACTCGTCGAGCGACTTTGTCCCAGAGGCTGATGAAGGAGAAGAGGCAGGAGAAACGGCGCAGCAGCATGATGAAGAAATGGTAGAAGCAGAGGCTGAGGAGGCTGAGGAGAAGATCGGTGAGGGCGATGAACCGATGGAAGACGTCTCCACGGTTACCGTCGCGATGCCAGAGAACGGTCCAAATGAGGAGACCCAAGACTTGAACGCTCTAGCCCCACCGGAAACGTCTGAATCGATAGCAACGTCGCCGAAGAAGGCAAGAGAGACCGGCAGCCCGTCAAAAGCAGTACCCCGCCGACGACGCAACCATGTTGCCGCTGATGAAGACGATGATGGCAACGAGGCTGATAGTGAGCAGGACGGAGACGAGGAGGAAGATCCTAAGGAGGCGGAAGAGCCGGAAGCGGGGACCCAGAAGGCGCCACGAGACAAAGCTGCAGCTTTCCGACAGCTCTTGCAACAAGAGGCTAAGCAGGAGCGCCGACGAAAGCGTCTTCGCCAGGGCGAGAACTTTGTCGAATCAGAAGCCGATGAAGATGAAGAAGAGGATGTACTCAAGATTGGTGGGCTAGGTGACTTTGGTTTTGGCGTGCCCCAGGTGGCTTCGAAGGAATCGAAAGAGGCCGAAGAGGAACGAAATGCGCTCAAAATGCGTGAGGACGACCTCGAAGGGATCGTCGATGACTTGTCAGACGATGAACGCGCTCAAGAGCAGGATCTGGAAGAGATTTACCGCCGCGAACTCGAAGAGCAGGATCGTCAGCAGGTTAAGGAGGTAATGCGCAACGTCAAGGAAGGCTTCGGTCGCAACCGACGAGCATTCTCCAATCTTGATGGCGGGCTAGGCGCACGTGGTCGTTTTAATCTGAACGAGCTCGTCGCTGCCGATGGCGACAAGCTCGAGGCAGCCCGTCTTGGTTTGTTGGAGTCCGATGAGGAAATGAACGAAGATGACGAGGAGGAAGGCGATGGGAAGAAGAAGGATGAGGAAGCGGAGGAAGAAGATGAAGAAGCAGAGATGGAGCGAATGCTTCGTGAACGATTCATGAATCAACCGAAAATCTACATCACATCCTCTGAATCAGAAAGCGAGGGGGAAAACGAAGTCGAAAACGACGACGACGAGGCTGCAAAGGAGGAGATCGAGTCGGATGAGGAACGTGAGCGCCAACAGATGAAGCTTTTCTCAGAAAGAGCTCGAATCAATCGTCGCATGCAGCGCATGAAGGATATGCAGCGTCAAATCGCGCAAGAGGTGGAGGAGGAGAGCGCCGAGAGGGCCGCCCTACCGAACTTACTCTTGGAGGAGGACGAAGAGTCCCAAGAGGTGAGTGGATTCATTTTATGGAGTGTTTATGAGTGAGCCCTAATTTCGAACTTTATACCGCAGCTATTGAAGGTTCTCACACGAACTGATGTCAAGAAGATCCCAGCAGATGGTGCAACCGTGCAGGCTCAAACCAAATCGGCGCAACCTGCTTCGTCCAGGGCGAAAACGATCGGTGGTGCACGCCCAAAAGTTGGTCGTTTTAGTTCATTCGGCATGGGCTCGTCCGTGCGATCGTCATCGTCGTTCAGCCGCGTCGCCGACAACTGCAAGCTCTTCAGTGCTGGCTCGGTATGTGTGTGGCTGTGGTGTTATGTGTCGCTCCAGCTGGCATGGTCTTATGTTTGTTTGCATCAGGGAGCTACATCAACAACCAAGGGCTTTGTATTCACATCATTCAGTTCGGACAAGACCGACCATACAGATGAGAACGCCGCTCCTGGACCTGACGATTCGGAGATGGTGAGTGTCCCGTCGAAACCCTCGTCGAGTCTCTCCAAGAACAAAAGCGCGGCCCGGCCAGGAAAGCGGCCATTTGCGGCCTCGAACAGCAACCCCAGCGGCAGCAAGGCGAAGAAGAGCAAGAGCGACTTTTTCTCCGTCTTGGCCTCGTACCAGTGCGTATCCCAGAACACCGCCAGCGAACCCATGTAACTTGTAGTAGTAAAGCGACTTTTGTAGTTTTCGCTTGTCTTGACAGGTTTGCGCCTATCCGTTCATTATCTCAGTACATTACATCGTTGTGTCTTCCACCTCTTTCGGAGGGTTTGGGTCCTCGCGGCGATATTTCATCCAATCGTCGTGGCGCTTTTCCCTTTTACAACGCGACGACCGCGTGTGACCATCACTCTTCGTCCGCCGGCGCTGCGATGTATTCAGTTCACGTTAGACGCCGCCCGAGTCCGGATCGACCATCACCCGGAATCAGCCGGCGCTCACCCACCCCTCGTCGCTTGCGTTGGCGTCGGCGCCAACGTTGGCGTTGGCGTCGTTGGCGTGAGTAGTGACTCCGTCCACTTGCCCACTCGCCATGAGCTCCTCGCACTCGAGCTCCGGCTCGGGCTCGGGCTCGCGCGCGGCCTCGCGCGACGTGGGCGCGCCGATCTACGTGGGCGACAAGTCGCGCAACTCGACGGGCGACTCGTGCGGCTACTACCGCCCGACGGACGGCGCGGCCTGCCGCAAGCCGCGCAGCTGCTACGACTGCCTCAACGTGCCGCTCGCGACCGAGCTCGGCGGCTGCGTGCTCTCGCCGGGCGGCGCCTGCCAGCCGCTCAGCGCCTACGTGCCGTCGCGCGACTACCGCGTGGACCACAACGCCACGCTGCTCTCCTCGGCCTACTACAACTACTTCCCCAGCGCCAACACGACCTACTGCGAGCCCAGCGACGCCGCCTGCAAGCGCTGCGCCGACATCGGACTCGTCGACGTCGGCTCGAGCGCCGCGTCCTCGCAGATCACGCTCGGCGACTGGAACGGCTCGCGCGAGATCGCGCTGCGCTTCTGCCTCGGCGCCAAAGGATGCGTTTGCCTCGCAGCCTGTGAGACGTCCAAGTGGCAGAACAACGTCGTCGACGACTGCTCGCCCGGCGGCTCCAACAGCACGGCCGTCACCGACAACTCGTCCGACACCTACCGCTCCATGATGCCGATCTTCATGGCGCTCCAGTTCGTGCTCATCATCATGGTTATTCACCGCCAGCGCCTCTACAGCAATCGGTTCGCACGGAGACCGCCTGTCCGCGAAGGTCCCTACAACAACCCGCGCCGGCCGTCGCCACGGAACAGGTTAGAGCTCACGGGCTGGCGCAATATGCAACAGGAGCTGGTGAACCGAGAAAAGGCTCAGCGAGGGCTCGTGAGCCTCATGTCGCCTCGAGATAACACAACGATCCCGCCGCAGCCAGCAGCGCAGCAGCCAGAGTCCGAGGAGCCTCAGCCGACGCCAGCGCCGCACAACTATGTACTCTATGCTCCCGAGGAGGAGGAAGAGATCCCGGAACTGCCTCCGGGCACGCCCATGACCCCGATCGCGACACGACGGAGAGGTAGCACGGACGCGAGTCTCGCGATGCTCGAGGACGGGCGCTCGTCCGATCCAGGAGCGAAGCGACCGTCTCTTACGGCGATGGCCGAAGTTCGTGAATCAAGGGTGCAGTAGTGAGGTTCGGAAACGAAAGACAAGTTTTCGACCTCGAGTATTTATCCTCTCCCAAAAAAGAGGTAGCATGTACGATCTGGAGATAAGATGCTAACGCAGAAGACGGTCGAATGGAAAGATCTCTTCATCACACACGAAAAAAAATCAAAATCGTCGCTATCTTTGCTCAGACTGACAGACAGCCGACTACAACAACCAGCGTCGCCGCGACGGTCTTGGCCGAGAAGACAAAGTGGGCTGGAGACGACGGCTGCTGGCTTCCTCCGGGGCTCGGTACGCGCGTGCCATTCGGAGACGGGATAGAAGCGTTGTACTGCGTCGTGTGGTTCATGCCACCGCCCTTGCTGCCAGCGTTGCCGCCTGCCGTGCGATTGTACCCGACATCCGTGAGGTTTCCTGTGCTGTTGAAGACCGCTTCCAGCGCTTCCCAGGCCTCACAGCCTTCACAGGATGCTGCTTCGATCGACGCTCCAAAGCAAATGAGCTGAACGCCCACGGCGAGTGCAAGCAGCCAGAGAATCCAGAGCGGAGCGTGCATGGCGGAGAGTCTTGGAGGATCGCAGAGTGAGCGAGAGCCGGCGAGCAATGGACTTGCGGCCGTTTGAGGACGAGCCTCGTCCCAAGGCAGCGAAGGTTTGGCTTGGCGTCTCAACTGTCACACCATCGCCATGTTCTTCCTCGTGAGACCCATGGGGTCGAATCAAGGGACACGGAGACCGTCGAGGAGCCACTGAAGATCTCTTGGAGAGGTCGTGAGGGGCACATCCCATGAGCCGGGATTCCGGTGCAGGGAAAATCGAAGGTGTCCATCCGATCTGTCGAAGACAGTACTTCAAGGAATTCTTTCTACCAATGGAAACACGCAAAACTAAATTTCGACCAATCGAATGCATCTAGTCCGATGACGCCGCCATTGCCCGTCACGTGAAGTGCTCTTGGGCCGATGGAGATCACTTCCCGACGAGCACGAGCTCCGCGATGGCCCAGGACGACCAGCAGCGCATCGCGACGACAGAAACGCGCGTCGTCGGCAGCGCCTCGGGGCTCTGGATGCGCGACTCGTGCGGCTTCTACGCGCTGCGCCAGGGACAGACGTGTCGCCAGCCGCGCTCCTGCTTCGACTGTTTGAACACGCCCGTCGCGACCGAGCCAGACGTGGGTGGGCAGACTGGACAGCCGCGAGTGATACGGACTGACTGGATTCGGATGTGCAGGGCTGTTTCATCTCGCCGACAGGCTCCTGCGAGCCGATGGCGCTGTACTCGCCGGATGCCGACTTCAGAAGCAATGACTCGTCGGTCGACAGCGGCGACGTGGACAACTACGAAGGCGGCTGGTTCCACTCATTCCCGTCCACGAACACGACGTACTGCCAAGCGCAGGACCCGGCGTGCGTGCGGTGCCACGAGATCGCAGTGAACGCGTCCCAAGCCAACAGCTACTTGGCCTCGACGACCAAGTACTGCACTGGGATCAACTCCTGTGTCTGTATCGTCGGATGCGAGGCGCCGACGTGGAAGAACCGCGTCAAGCCAGAGTGCGCGAGCACGTCCTCGACCGTGGCGACCACGCCGCCTGTCGTGTCCACCACCAAGGCCAGTGACAAGAGCTCCATGCCCCTTGTCTGGTACTTTGTGCTCGCACAGCTCCCATTGTTTATCGTTTTCATCGTCATTCGAGCCCGCTGGCTTGGTACGTCATTACTGTACACCATTTCATTTCTTACCATAAAACCGCCGAGTTGACGTCCATCATCTCGTCAGGATCTCTTCGAAGGAAGCAGCGCACCCAGCCGTCCAGGCAGCTTGAGCTCACAGGGTGGCGCGCCATGCACAACGAACTGAGTGAGCGCGATCGAAACCGACCTCCCCACGCCGAGTCAGTGCTCAACTCGGCGCTCCCTCCTTCAGCTCCGTCGGTCTCACCCGAAGCCAGTGGCGGTTCAGCTCGCCCGCCACTAATGACACGTACAGAGAGAAACGTGTGGCTGAATGGAGCGAACTCTGCTCGCCACCCAACGCCACCAGCCGATCGAGCAGAGCCATGAGCCTGCAATCCGCAATTTTTTTTTATTTCGCTTCGCCCGGATGAAGGGAACAAACGAGGCCGTCGCTCGGAGAATCCTCTGTACCAATCATGGAAACAACCAAATCCTTTTGCCACTTCTGTCGATGGCTTCATCCATTCCAAACCGCGAAAGAAAGAAAAACCGGTCGTCCAAGGTCTCATATCGCACTGTAAAAGCGAGTGGCGACGATGGTGCGTTGTCGAACGCCGTCGTCATCATCATCATCATCTCCATCCTCTGTACCTGCAATCTCTTCCTCGCATTGAGTGCTCACACGTCGCAGATATCTGGCCTAGAAAATCTCAGAAAGTACTGTACGTTTGACTCAAACCAGCAGCCCACCGAAGGAACTTTACGACCTCTCAAAGTTGATGTTTCTCTGATTGGATGGTTGGCCGCGTGCAGCGACGGGGCGTTGGCCACTCTCTTCTTGATCACTGCGGTTAGGAGACCAGCTCGCCTCACCAACTGACGAGAAGGCTCGAGGGAGCGAGAGGGAGGAGCGTCGTAATCGCCCGTGGCTGGTGGCGCGCCGTCAGCACGCCGCCCCGAGTCGCGCGTCTTCCCGATTCCTGCGTTCGCACGCACGCCCGGACTAACGCGCGTCCAACCGACCCGTGTCCCCACTGTCGCTGGCTCGCACCCGCCCAGTCTAACCATGGACTATACGACTCGCCAGTCGCCACCCGCGAGATTCGAGCTCGGGCTCGCGGCCGGCGAGATCCGACAGCTCATGGTCTCCTCTTCCTCCTCCTCTTCCTCTTCCTCGTCTTCCTCCAAGGCCAGCGACGAGGCCGTCGTCGTGGGCGCCACGAGCACGTGCCGAGTGCGCGTCTACGAGAACGGGTGCGAGGAGAAGCGCTCGTGCCGCGACTGCCTCAACGCGGCGCGCGACGACGGCCTCGAGTGCTTCCTCGACGCGGCCTCGGCGACCTGCGGCGCGTTCGCCGACGTGCCCGCGACCGCGCTCGACGGCACCGAGACGCTGAGCAACGCGACCGAGCGCCTCCAGGCGCTGGCCAAGGACTTTCGCGTCTACGCGTCCACGACGCAGCGCTACTGCAGCGTCAACGACGGCGCGTGCACGCTCTGCGAGGCCATGGCCGATCTGCGCGGCTACGCGCCGTCGTCGAACCAGCTCAAGAAGATGTCGAGCGACCGCGCGATCTGCTACGGCTCCAACAACTGCATCTGCGTCGCCAAGTGCGAGAGCTCGTCGTGGAACAAGAACGCCGGCGCGCGCTGCTCGTCCGAGCTGCCGGCGTACAGCACGCCGAGCCCGGACTCGGACAGCACCAAGACCAAGATGCTCACGTTCATCGGCGTCTTCGCCGCGCTGCAGCTGCTCGTGCTCGTGGTCATGGTCGTGCGCAAGCGGCGGCAGCTCCAGCGCCGCCGCGAGGCCAACGGCCCGTACAACACGGCGGGCGTCGTCTCGGACGAGAACCGCCTGCAGCTGCCCGGGTGGATGGCCTGGCAGGACGAGCTGCGCGAGAACGAGCGCAAGAACGAGGCGCCGTTCGTGCTGCTCCACAAGCTGCGCCCGTCGAGCAGCCGCCTCACGGCCACGACCTCGGAGGCCTCGCTGCTCACGCTGCCGCTCTCGTCGCCGCCTTCCTCGCACCCGTCGGCCGCGTCGGCGCTCGAGCGCGCCTCCATGTAATTGCTACGAGTTGAAGTGTCCATTATCGTAATTTAAAGCTTTCCCCTCCTACATGGTTTTCCCTTTCTTTCCTTCTATTCTTCGTTGAAGTGTCCATTATCGTAATTTAAAGATTCCCCCTGCATGGTTTCCCTTTCCTTCCATTCTTCAACCTTGCGTGAAGATGGAGCGAACCTTCCGGCCGTTTCGCTCGCCGTGAGGCGTGAAGAGCGAGCTGAACGCCTCAGCGAATCGCACAGCGCGTGGACGAGGCGCTGGCTCTTTCGGCGGCCATTTCGACTCCTCTCGGTTCGCTCATGCGCGCCATGTTGACGCTCGCGGTCGCCGGCGCTCTGACGGCCGTCGCCGTGGGCGCCGCGCGAGAGCCGACGGCGGACGACGCGATGGTCGCTGTCGTGGGTGGCGACGCGCGACACAGCGGCGAGTACGCGCGCGTGGGCGCCGACCGCTTCGTGCGGCGGCTGGGCGACGACGCGGTCTTCACGCTCTCGCGGCAACGAGACGGCGCGTGGCATCTCGACGGCTTCGAGTGCGACGGAGAGCGCGACGTCGCGGCGCCGGGCGAGTGCCGACAGACGCTCCACGAGGTCGTCGTGGTCGCGCGCACGGAGGCGCGGCGGCTGGCAGTGGAGGCGCCGAGCCGCGAGCTGCAGATCGACGCGCCGCTGCTGCCGCCGCCGCCGATCTTCACGGACGGCACGCCGGCGTATTACGGCTGCGGGTACGCCGTGAATAACCAGTGGTGCTGTCTCGAAGCGAACGCGGCGGCCGGCGACCCGGCGTGCTGGAGTCTGGACACGTGCTCGGAGGAGTACATGGCCTGGAGCGGGCAGAACCAGATTTGCTGCGGCGCCACGTTCTCCGACTGCGTGCTCACGTACGAGGCGCCGATGCCGACGCCCGAGCCGACGACGATCGCGCCAACCCCACCGCCAACGACCGCGACGCCTCCACCGACGACTGTGGCTCCTCCACCGACGACCGCATCACCTCCACCGACGACCGTAGCACCACCACCGACGAGCGTAGCACCACCACCGACGACCGTAGCACCACCACCGACGACCGTAGCGCCAACACCTCCCCCTACGGTGACGAGTACGCCGTTATGGACAATTTTGCCGCCATCAGATGTCCCGACGACTGCACCGCCATTCGTGATTATCTTTCCAACGCCTGCGCCGCCATCAACGACTCAACCGCCCGTGACGGATCCACCGACAACGCAGCCACCGGTGACCGAAGCGCCAACGACACAGCCACCAGCAACAGAGGCACCGACGACGCAACCGCCTGTGACAGATCCACCGACAACGCAGCCACCAGTGACCGAAGCGCCAATGACCCAGCCTCCAGTGACCGAGCCGCCGACAACACAGCCTCCAGTGACGGATCCACCAACGGCGCTGCCTCCTGCAACGGAGCCGCCAATGACACAGCCTCCAGTGACCGATCCACCGACGATGCAGCCACCGGTGACTGAGGCGCCAACGACACAGCCTTCCGTGACGGATCCACCAACGACACAGACACCAGTGACCGAAGCGCCAATGACCCAGCCTCCAGTGACCGAGCCGCCGACAACACAGCCTCCAGTGACGGATCCACCAACGGCGCTGCCTCCTGCAACGGAGCCGCCAACGACACGGCCTCCAGTGACGAATCAGCCGACAACACAGCCACCATCGACCGAAGTCCCGACGACACAGCCTCCAGTGACGGATCCACCGACAACACAGTCACCGTTGACAAACTCACCAACGACACAGCCACCAGCAACAGAGGCACCGACGACGCAACCACCGGTGACAAATCCGCCGACGACGCAGCCACCGGTGACCGAGGCGCCAACGACCCAGCCACCGGTGACAGATGCACCGATAACGCAGCCACCAGTGACAAACCTGCCGACAATCCAGCCGCCAGTGACGGATCCACCACCCACACAGCCACCGGTGACAGACCCGCCGATGACGCAGCCACCAGTAACGGAGGCACCGACGACGCAACCACCGGTGACGGATCCACCGACAACGCAGCCACCGGTGACCGAAGCGCCAATGACTCAGCCTCCAGTCACGAATCCACCAACAACACAGCCACCGGTGACCGAGGCGCCAACGACTCAACCTCCAGTCACGGATCCACCGACAACCCAGCCACTGGTGACCGAAACGCCAACAACCCAGCCACCGTTGACAAACTCACCAACAACGCAGCCACCAGCAACGGAGCTTCCAACGACGCAACCACCGGTGACAGACTCACCGATGACGCAGGCGCCGGTAACTGAGGCACCAACGTCGCAACCGCCAGCGACCGAGACTCCAGTTACGACAACTAATGTACCAGCACCAAGTCCACCGACAACGGCGCTTCCAGAGACAACAACTCCTACGATTGCTCCTCCGGTACCTCCCAGTTCGACCGGGTCTCCCGCAACGAGTATCCCGACGAGTGAACCTACAGCAACTGTCCCGCCAACATCGGGACCTCTCGTGACGTTCTCCCCGACAAGTGAGCCGCCGTTGACGCAAACTCCGCTTACACCTGCACCATCGACTCAACCTCAAGCCACAGCTCAGCCGGTGACACAGCCACCTGTTGTGAGTAATGCGCCGACAACGGGTCCTCCGGTGACGGATTTGCCGACCACTGCACCGACGACTGTAGCGCCGAGCGAGCCGCCTGGGAGTGAAGCACCAACGGCACAACCTCCAATCTCTGTTTCCCCGACAACCGAGATTACGAATACCCCGACCACGATTCCTCCAGTGACTGTTGCTCCGACTTCAGCTCCCACGATGCAGCCTCCGGTGTTGACAGTACCACCAACGACTGAGGTTCCTACCACGGTGCCGAGCACACCGGAGCCTACACCTGCAACAGTGACAAGTGCTCCGACGGAAGCGCCAACGACTCCAGTAGCGACGACCCCTTTGCCGTCACCGGTGCCAGCCACGATATTACCGTCGACAACTGTCCCCGGAACTGCTGCACCTACTACCACGCCTTCACCGTCCGACACAGCCAGTCCAAATCCGGCGACGACGACCCCATCGGCTACTGATTCTCTCACAACGGGACCAACGACTCAGACTCCAACGCCTACTGATGCAGCTACAGCAAATCCTGTGTCATCGATGCCGTCGACGACTCCTGCAACAACAGACCCGGTCACGATGCCTCCATCGACGACAGCTCCTGGAACTTCTGGCCCGACGACCACTCCGACGACCAGTCCAACGACACCTGTGCCGTCCATATCGACAACAACATCACCAACGAGCACGTCCCCTCAGCCTTCATCGGTCCCAATCGTCCCAATCATTCCAGCGACCAGAAGACCACCAACAACAAGCTCTCCGCCAACTTCAACGCCTGCACCGGTGACGACAACTCTTCCTGTGGATACGACTCCACCAATAATTGGGACACCCACTAGCTCACCAGTGCCCACGCTTGCAACTGTGGCTCCTTCAAGCACACCGTCTTCGAGTGATACAATCGCGCCTGTGGGTCCAGGACCTACCTCCGCAGTTCCGACTTCAAGCTCTCCTCCAACGACCGGATCCCCCGAACCGACGAGTTCGCTTACTCCAGCTCCAGTTCCCACGGGTGGGACACCGAGCTTAACAGCTCCGGGAACGCCAGCTCCGTCTGTAACGAATATCCCACCGCTATCTAGTACCGCAGCGCCAACATCAACCAGCTTGCCATCGAACTCACCGACAACTCTTCCGGCTGAGACTCTACCTCCTGCAATTACCGACACACCAATGCCATCGGTAGGTAGTCCGATGCCTACGAATTCTTTGACAACGTCACCGAGTCTTTCGACCTCTTCACCGACCCCGACGACGGCAACGGAGGCGCCAACCTCGACCCCCACAAGTGGACCTGTAACTTTGGATCCAGGGACTTCAAGTCCTTCGACGGCTCCGCCTTCGACGGGACCAACCACTGCACCGCCTTCGCCTTCCACCACGACAGGACCAGGAGTGGCAACAACGACCCCGGTACCTGAGCCTTTGGCAACGTCAGGAACGATTGCGCCAACTCCCACTGTGTCTTCGGATTCAACTGCGACACCGACCTCCGTTCCTCCTGAGACTCCAACGCCGTCTCATCAGCAGCCGCTGGTGGCGACTGTAGTGCCTGCTGCGACGAACCCTGTGGCCACTGAGACACAGGCTCCTCCACTGGCAACTTCGACTGCACCAATTCCCGCATCGAGTGCCTCAAGCGTCGCAACATCGTCGCCATCCCCGCCGCTGACAGGAGACTCAACACTAGCTACAGTGGGCCCTGGAGTTCCCACAACAGCTGCACCAGGATCGTCAACGACTGCTCCCCCTGCCGTGGTCGCGAGGGAATTTGCAAGTTCACAAGACACACCGACATCTACACCATTATCTTCGCCATCCCCTTCACCAACCCAGGCAACTGAAACTCCAAGTCCGTCACCAACGGAAGATCGTCACGATAACAGCAGTGCGATCTTTCACCAGACCCTAGCTGACTTATCGAAGGCGACAAGCGGCGTGCGCGAACGCATGGCCGAGTCGGCTAACATACTTGTCGCTAGTGCAGTTGCAGCAAACGTCGTGAGCATCGCAATCACGGCCGTGTCATCGGGGGCAACCGTCGTTTCTGGTGCAGCGACGGGCATCGCGGCGACACAGGGTCTGCTCGTTCCCGGGGTCGGCAGTGGTGTGGCCGGCCACGCAGGAATACCTGTGGCTGACTCTGGTGCGCTATTGATGATGCTCAACTACCTCCAGTTTATCGCGTCAGGGAGTCACATCACATTGCCTGGTGCGCCGGATTTCTTCTACCAGTTTACAGACTCGCTCGGGTGGGCCGTGCTACAGCCGACATCACCCGAAGGGAATGGTGACCACAGCAGGACCGGCTTGAACAGCGATGATATCGACAAGTTTTCAGCAGCTGATGGTGACATTATCGCCGGCGTCCTTGCTTACGCTCAGAGGATCAACATCAAACCCGACGAGCTCTTCACGAAGACTATCATTGCGTTTGCTAGTGTTGTCGGCATTGTCGCTTCTGTGGTCGCAATTTTGTACACAATTATCCGGTGCGTTGCCAAGCGTCGACTTGAGATGGCGATCCAACGCCTCAAGGACCTCCCACGTGCCAAGCTCCTCATGCGTCTGCTTACGCAGTCGTGCCTCTCGATTTGCCTAATGAGCGAGTATGCACTGAGCATGACGAGCTCTTTCCAGATGCGGTACTTCCACCAGAACGAAGGAGGGTATGGTGCGTTTGCGTCGGCCACTGCGGCACTGATCGTCGTTTGCTTTGGTCTGATCGTGCTAGGAGTGGTCAAGCTGTGGCGCAAGACGGAAGAGCAACTCGCGGACCCAGACTTCAAATTTGCATGGGGGTCGTACTACAAATACTACAACTTCGAACATCGATACTTCTTTGTGCCCAAGATGGGCGCTGAGATTTTATCAGGCGTTATCATCGGATTGGTGAGCGACGTCCCATCGCAGTTGACGCTACTCATGAGTCTTCAGCTCGGGATGTTTTTGTTCACGATTGAAAGCGAACCGTACTCAATGACTTTCCAGACCATCTGCTCGTCGACAGCCTTCGTGATGAAGATGATCACGTATGCTCTCATCAGTTCGTTCCTCACATCCTCCACGGACCATTCTGTGCGCGATTTCGTCGGGACTCTCGTGATTATCCTGCAAGTGACGCTCTTGCTGCTGTTCAACTCGCGCCAGCTCCACATCCTGTACAAGCAGATGCGCTACCTCATCGCAATGCGACGGACGCGCATCCTCCAGGACAAACAGGCAGACAGACTTGTGCTAGAAGACAATGAAGACCGACATACGCGGCTGCGAACGTCTAGTACTTCATTTACCCCAAAATATGACGGCACACCAGGCGCCTTCGGCCTGCTCCAAAGCAAACGCAACTCGATGGTCTTGACGCCGCCGAGGCCGCTGCCTGTCGCAGCAGCGTGAGCGCTCAGCGGGCTTCGCTCAGCAAGCGGTTCATGCGCTCGTCCAGCGTCTGCATGTTCGCTTGGAAGATCTGCACGTTTTCTTGGAGGCTCTTCTCGATCTGCATTTGCGTGATTGTAGAGTGAGTGTAGACGTCCCAGTACGACCCCCCCCTATACAGTAATATCCACGTACGTTTGCGAGCATGCTCGCGTCCGACTCGAGCAGGTCCTGCAGCACGCTCTGCGACTGCTCCATCTTCTTGACGCGCGAGCTCAGGTCCAGGCTCTCGTCGTGGACCGTCTTGAGCGAGACGAGGCGGTCCACGAGCGCGGGCACCGAGGCCGCGACGTCCTGCACGCTGTTGAGCTTGTCGTAGATCTCCTGGATCTTGTCTCGGTCGGCCTGCGACGCCAGCGCGCCCTGCACGTGGGGGGACTCCTTGAGCTTGTTGAGCAGCGTGAACTCGTGCACGAGCGCGGTCGTGCGCGTCTTGATGGCGTCCAAGTTCTTCTCGCTGAGCAGCCCCACGCGCCTGTCGAGCTCGTCCACGAGCGCCGAGAGGTCGTTGCTGGCCGCCGAGCTCGCGCGCAGGCCGTCGACGTGGAGTTCCTTCGCGCTGGCCGCGCCCACGAGCTGCTCGAGCGCCGCGAGCCGCGTCTCGAGCGCGAGCACGCGCTGCTTGGCGTCGCGGTCGACGGCGCCGAGCTCGCCCGTGCTGTAGATCTCGTAGACGATGGGCGCGGCGGCGTCGCTCGCCACGGGCGCCGTCTGCGTCGCGCGCTTGAGCGCGTCGAGCTGCTCCACGAGCTTGGCCGAGAGCTCTCGCTGCAGCGCGGACGCGGCGTCGGCCTGCGCGGGCGCGGGCGCCAGGAACGGGCGGAAGCGCTCGTCCTGCTCCACGGTCGAGAGCTGCAGCTGCAGCGTCGCGAGCCCGCGCAGCACCTCGCCCACCTCGGCGTCCTGCGCCGCGTCCACCACGCGCGCGGCGTCGCGCTGCGCCGCGAGCAGCGAGAGGTCGCTCTCGAGCTCGCGCAGCTCCACGGCGAGCCGCGTGAAGCGCTGCAGCGGCGACTCGAGCGAGCGGCGAGGCGGCGACGGCGCGGCCTCGAGCTCCGTGAGCGACGAGAGCACCGGGCTCGGCTCTGCGTTAGACGCCACGTTAGACGCCACGTTAGACCGCCGAGAGAGGACCACTCGCCGAGAGACTTGACCACGTACTATAGACCTTGCCCATGAACACTTCAAAGGCCTGGTTCGGGTTCACGGGGGCCTCGTCCAGCTCCATGTTCGACTGCGTCCAACGCGGCGGTTAGTCCCGACGGCTTGGACGCGCGGTTAGTCACGACAACGACAACGCGGCCGCACCTTGTCGAAGCCGTGCGTGTCCTCGGGCGCGAAGGCCGCGCGCGCCTGCGCGCCGTGCACGGCCGCGTAGGGCTGGAACGTGACCTCCGGGTCGGGCGTCTCGAAGACCTCGGCGTTCATCGTGCGCGGGTCCCACTCGCGGCTGCGGCGCTTCCGGTCGTCGCTCAGATGCATGCGGATCGCGTCGCCGTGCGGCCCTAAAACAACCCAAAACAGAAGTTAGACTAGTGTGGTGTACGCTATCCGTGGATCCTTCCCCACGATCGTCCTGTTATAAGGATTCATGTGGTCCACCCTATACTGTATAATTCGTGTACACCACACTACTTTCCGGTGTCTCCCAGATCTTCTCTTCTCCGTGTCACTTCAATCTTCATCCGGGGTCTATCGCCATGCGGGGCTTCGTGGGCGAGCGCACGCGCGCCGAGCCGGCGCTGCGCCTCTGGGTCTTCGTCGGCGTCTGCGCGTCGCTGTCTCTTCTGCTCGCGCTCGCGCTGCTCGCCGAGGGCGTCGCGCGCCCCGCGGGCTCGGTCGCGCCCGTGTTCCTGCCCCAAGTCGCGAGTCTATACTCGTTCGCGACCGGGACCCACGCCGAAAGCAAAGACCACGACGTCGCCATGCGCCTCGTGGAGACGCTGCCGCTGGGCGACTGCGCGCTCAACTCGTCGCTCGAGTCCACTTTCCACGCGCTGCTGCGCCGCACGCAGACCGCCGAGACCTCGATCGACATCAGCGCCATGTACTGGTGCGTCCCTTCTCGCTCTCCTTCTCAATGCTCTCTCTCTCTCTCTCGGAAGCTGACCATAGACAAATGCAGGAATCTGCTGGGTGCCGAGGACCACAAGATCTACTCGGACGAGCAGCTCGCGGCGTTCGGCGCCGGCCGCGGCGCGCAGCTCTTCCAGGCGCTCGTGGACGCGGCCCAGCGCGGCGTCTCGCTGCGCATCGTCACGGCCGGCGACGCCATCGGCCGTGGGAAGGCGTCGCCGCTGCCAGAGGAACTGCAGAAGCTAGTGGCGGCAGCTCCGGACAAGGTCTCGGTGCACCAGTGGGGAGGCCAGGCCTGGTACGGCGGCGGCATTCTCCACCAGAAGATCTGGATCTTTGACAAGCAGCACGTCTACGTCGGCAGCGCCAACATGGACTGGAAGTCGCTGGCCCAAGTCATGGAAGTCGGCGTGCTGCTCGAGCATCTGACGCCAACGTCGCACGTGATGCAGGACATCCAGCGGCTCTTTGACGTCTGGTGGAAGTGGGGCGAGCTCGACGCGAGCGAGGTCAAGACGTACTACTCGGAGCGGTTCCAGGCCGAGCTCCAAGTGCCAGCGTGGTCGCATTTCTTGCCTCACGGGTCGCGCGCCAGCGACCCATTTGCCGAAGCGCGGCTGCAGGCGCTCGGGAACGTCCACGACCAGCTCAAAGTGGCCATGAACGACGGCTCCAAGGCACGTTTCTTCGTGGCCTCGGCACCCGATGAGTCCACGGCTGCCCACACGCGCACCTTCGACGAGGACGCGCTCGTGTACACGATCGCGACAGCGCAGTCGCGTGTGAGTCTGAGTGTGATGGACTTTACGCCGTACTCGATGTACGGACTGGAGACCCACAAGAATGCCTCGATCTGGTGGCCTGCACTGACCGACGCAATCCTCGCTGGGGTCTTTGGTAAGAAGGGTCTCCATGTGCGGTTGCTCATCAGCCAATGGCAGCACTCGCGGAAGGCCATGTTCGAGGCGCTCCACGCGCTTGAGCTGCAGGCAGCACTCTGCAAGCGCATCCATTGCGGCGGTTCGCTAGAGATCAAGATCTTCCGCGTCCCTGGCTGGCAAAACACGACGACAACCGACCCAAAGAAGCCGGCGTTGTGGCCGGCGTTCACGCGCGTGAATCACGCCAAGTACATTGTGAGCGACTCGCGCGTCAACATTGGCACGAGCAACATGGAGTGGGGCTACTTCTACACGACGGCCGGTATCAGTGTGAACACGGACCACCATGCAACGCGGCAGGCGATGGAGGATATCTTTAATCGGAATTGGCAGTCATCGTATTCTGTGCCGCTCAGCAGCGTCCTACCGTGAGTGTAAGTGAATCGTCAAATGCTATCTCTCTTTTTTTAGTTATCTACATGAAATCTTTGAGCGATTCCGTCGTGGCAGCCGACTTAGCGAGCGCATCGAGCAGACTCTTGACGCTCTTGCTTCGCTGCCGCAGCAGTTGCCGCACCTTCGGGTCTTCTTCGGTCTTGAAGCTCGTGAGGTGTTGGTGCATGAAGACGGCGAGGCCGTCGATCGTGAGCTGCGCCTTCTTGGTCTGCAGCAGGCGCTGGAAGACCTGCGCCATCTCGAGCTCGTCGTCCATCTTCATGATCTTCTCCATCACCAGCCGCAAGAAGAGCACGGTCTTGTCGTCGATCGCCGTGAAGTCGAGCACTTTGAGACACGATAGCGACATGGCGCCGCTGATGATCATGCCTGCGAGCATCTGCGCGAGGTTGAAAAGCTTTCGGGGCTTGAGGGAGTCGAGTTGCTTGAACGTGTCCCAGAACGCGAGCTGGTAGGTGAATTTATACCGCTGGTCCATCTCGCACAGCTTCTGCGAGAGCAACAGGTAGTACCGGTTGAACTTCTTCTCTTGGCCACAGCAGTGGAGCACGACGCGCACGATCTCGCGCTCTTGTTTCTCCTTCAAATGCAATTGCAACAGTCGCTCGTAGGCGTCGAGGCAGTCGGCGGCGCCCATGATGGCTACGAAAATGCGCTTGCGGACGTCTGTGTTCATGCGTTGCTTCTCGGCGAGCTTGAGTAGCCGGTTCTCAGCTTCGTCTTGGTCTTTCTTCTGGTCGTTGCCGTCCTCGCTGCGGCCTTTCTTGGCCTGCTGGTAGCCGACCCACGTGCCACCGACGACCCACCAGCGGCCATCCTGGTCAGCATGAAGGATTTCATGGAGGGAGACGCGCAGCGCGTTGTTGGCATTGCCACAACGCGTCTTCACGCGACCAAGCCACTTCTTGAGCGACGTGAGATCGAGTGCCGCCGACATCGAGTTGGCGCCGCCACCTGAAGCCGACTTCTTCTGCTTGGACGGCTTCTTGAGGTCGTAGATGAGGTCGAGGATGAAGCGCACGCGGTCATCGGAGTGGGACACACCCGACGTGACCTTGAGCTGCACGGCGGCAACCATCTCTTTCAAGGAGTCTTGGTCGTCCGATCGAAGCTGATGGCCACAGGCCTTGAGAAGTTGGTGGATGAGCTCGACCTCCACTGGCGAGAACTGGTCCACGAATCGACGGAAGAGGTCGTAGACCAGCGTGCACTGCACAACGCCAAAGTTGTAGAGCATCGCGACTAGCAGAAGTAGATTGACGGGCTCTTTCGAGGCCGTTGGATCCTCTTCGCCTTCATCATGTTGACTGTCAGCCTTCTCAGCCGCCTGCGCCTTAACTTTATCGACGCTTTCGATCAGCTTCAGCACAAACTTTTCCATGAAGAAACCGCCAATCTCGCTGCCAACGCTATGGTGGAGAGCTGCGACCAGCGCTCCGCACACTTTGATTAGTGGGGTCATCACTAGCCCCGGGTGGACGCTCGTCTGGAGAATCTTGTCCAGGAGGACGGAATTGATGATTGAGCGGCCAAACTCGCGGTAAATCTTGTCCATCTCGAGACTGATCGACTCCATATTGGCCTCGGAGATACGGTTGAGCTGGCCGTTAATGCGGCGCGTGAGCTCGCGCAAGGACTGTTCGTCCATTGTCGACGACATGAGGTGAGCTTTGGACTGAGCCGCGGTCTCGCCCGCGGCTTCCTGCATCTGGCGACGCAAGTGCGGTGGGATGTATGCGGATGGTTTCTTTGCTCCGACGGCATTATTAATCACGGGTCGTCCGTAGATGTCTTCCTCGATGACAACGGGTTTCTTCTCTTCCTCCTCGTCTTCCTCCTCCGAATCATCCTTCTCCTCGTCCTCCTCCTCCTCTTTGTCAACGTCATCCTCCTCTTCCTCTTCTTCCTCTTCGTCTTGTTCCTCCTCTTCAAACTCAAGTTCTTCATCCGACGCTGTCGCACCGGCATTCTTCATCGTATTCCTTCGCACCTCGTCGTCCTCTTCGTCGTCGTCCTCCTCTTCCGACTGAAACGCCGCGAGGTCCTCGTCCGAGTCCAAGTCCGACTCGTCCGTCGGCAGCTCGTCCATCCCCTTGAGAAACTCGGCGTCTTCCTGTTGCAGCAGTGCAAACTCGCGTCGCGTCTCCTCGTCCATCTCCATGTCGCTCGGCAGCTCGTCGTCGTCAAACTCGCCGTCCTCTCCATCCGGCTCCTCCTCCTCCGACTCGTCCTCCGACTCGTCAACTCGGCGCTTGGTCTGCGCTGCTGGCGTCGTCTTCTTCCTGTCCTTCACCAAACTTCACCGCACAAATCCCCGTCAGCTCAATTTCCCACTGACACACACAGCAAACAGCCAACTCACTCCGAGATCTTGTCGAGACTCGATAAAAAGTCCGTGAAATCCTCGCCCAATCCGTCCTTCACGTACTCGCTACACACACACAGCCACGCTCCATGAGATCGCGCACGCAGCGCCACGCAACCACCAAACGGCCTCACCGCTGGAGTCGCTTGAGTCCGTCCTTCTTCGTCCCGAGCCCGAGGTTCTTCTCGAGCGCCTTGATCTCGGCGTCCTCGCGACTCAGCTCTTCCTTGTCGCCGCGCATCGAGCGGCCTGTCGTCTCCTGCACGAGCTCGTGGAACTTGTTCTGGAACGCCCCCGTGCCCGTCGACGCCGCCGCCGGTCGCTTGCGCGACGGCCCATTGCGCGGCTTCTCGTGGGCCGATTTCGACGCGAATCGCGCCGGCGGCTTGCTCTCGACGCGCGGCTGCTTGCTCTTGCGCTGCTTCTTCTCCTGGCGCTCGCGCTTGCGCTTCTCCTTGCGCAAGAGCACGCTCGCGCCGGCCATCTCGGGCGTTCGCGATGCCCAGCACCAGTCAATAGTGAAGCTCCACAGACAGTGTCCCTCATATACCCACTACACAAGGGACGATAGTTCGAATGCGAGATGGCTACATATTTATCCCTGTTAAAACCGAGTTGAAAACGTGATTAGGGACCAGTCCCTAGTGTTAAACAAACATGGCTACACTTACTTTTCCCCCTCGAGTACGTCACCTTCCCCCCGGAGATGAAAAGAGGATGACTCACCCACGAACGAGTCCGCGCAGCTCTCGATTCGGCAACAGCGAATCCAGTCGCTTCGTCTCCCTTTATGACGCCAGCCAGCCTCTCGTCGGCTGTTGAAGATGCCAGAGTCGTCTGGGTCGGTGGGACATTCGCTGTCTCTGCAAAGCGTGCCCAGGGCTTCCACGCATCGCAAAATGCGAGCGGCAAGTGGGTGAAGAGGCTTCGTCTGTCGCTTTGCAGCGAGCTGTCGTCAGTGCAATGCTGGTGCTGCAACTATGAGATGGGAACGGAAGCGACGAGGAGGAAGTTGGAGCTGATCCGCTCTTCGTCTCGTCCTTCTTGCGAATTTTTGAGACATGGATGATCGTCGTCTGCAACGGCCGGGGTGAGTTATCCTTAAATTCCCCTGGAGGGAACGACTGTCTTGCACGGCAAAGACGTGAGATCCTTCTGGCTTCTTGTACAATCCCAAAACAGTTCGATGAGAGGTTTCAAAAGAGACATGCATCTGATTATTAAGGGTAGCCGGTTCACAGAAGCAGCTCGCTCGTGAGCGCCGCGCGGAACGAATAGAGGAGATAGATAAGCGGGAGGAGGAGCAGAGCGGCGTGCCAGGGCAGGCTCGCGAGGCGTGTCTTGCCGCCGGCGTTGAGCACGATGTGCTCGCCCATGTCCACGAGCGGCACCTGGCCCAGTGGCGCGTAGGAGATCTGGTACTTGCTCGTGGACTCGAGGTCGTGCGAGGCACTCGAGCGCACAGCGTCGTAGTGCTGCAAATACGTGAGTGCGTTGACAACGTTGCCCACGACCAGTGTGCCCGGCGGCGTGATGCCCTGGCGGCGCACTTCTTCAGCAATGCTGCCGAGTGTACTGCGCACAGTCACTGACCGATCGGTAGTCGCCGCGTGGATGACCGCGGCTGGGATGCCGCTTGGGAATCCGCGCTCTTCGATGAGGCTCTTGCAGAGACCTTCGATGCGCCCAATGGCCATGAGGAAGATGGTCGTGCGGTGGTCGCAGTACTCGGGTAGGTTCGGGAACCGGTCGGCCTTGCCGTGGCCCGTGCACACGAGCACTTGGTCGGCGACGTCGCGCATGGTCGCAGGGATGCCGGCGCTCAGCGGCGCCGAGAGCGAGCTGGAGATGCCGGGGATGACCTCGACGTCGAAGCCAGCTTCCGAGTAGATCACGGCCTCTTCGCCGCCGCGTCCGTACATGAACGGGTCGCCGTTCTTGAGTCGCACGACGCGCTTGCCCTGCTTGAGCGCGTCGAGCCCCCAGGCGTCGAGCTCGGCCTGCGCGAGGTCGGCCTTGCCGCAGCGCTTGCGCGCGACGCGCACTTCGCACTTGGCCATGGCCAGCACGTCCTTGGGCACGAGGCGGTCGGCGAGCACGAGGTCGGCCGACTCGATCGCGCGCACGGCCTTGATCGTGAGCAGCTCCGGGTCGCCGGGGCCGGCGCCCACGAGCAGCATCTTGGCGCGGTGCGATGGAGCCATGGACGAGAGAGGAGCGAGACGAGACTTGCCACCGAGTGGGAAAACCCGCGAGTGAGCGAGGAAGAAAGCAACGAGCGCAACGAGCGATGAGTCACTCGAATTGGCGATTGGCGGCGAGCGCGCGAATGGCGTCGCGGCGCGTCGGCAGCGTCAGCGTCCGTGGCGGATCGGTTTCTTCTCTCGTCATTGTCCCACCAAGAGGCCGGCCATGTATCGCAATCAGCAACCCGAGGGATGGGGTGCGTGATACTGTAGTGACATGGAACCTCGCTTCAGTGACAGAAGCCGCTTTCGACGAGCTACGTGGAGATTCCGATGGTGGGGAAGACTGGGCATGAATTTTCACAGGTCAACCACGTCAAAATGGCCCGGCTATGTCCAGTGGTCCGGTTCTCGGATGGAAAATTATACGTTATGAGAGGTTTGCGAAACGACGTCGAAGCGATCCTGTGATCTGATTGGCTACTGCTGTCGACCAATCAGGTACCCATTTTAGTGATGCTTGGCAAATTCCGTGTGGTCCACACCCAATATCGAGGTTTTATCCCGTCCACCGCGAGGTTTTTCCTGTCCGCCCTGCCAGAGTGATTGTGCAACATGATCTCGTAGTCCGCTTCTAGGGGTCTGAGGGTAGTCACTCGAGCGGGGGTGGCCCATCCACGCAGTGCCCACACTGGAGCTGCTCGCGAGCTCTGTGGAGAGCAAGCTTCTTCCCGTCAGTTCGCCATTTCCTTCGCCCCATGAAGCCCGTGCCCGCCGTGGAAGAGGCCGTGAGCCACGTGGCCTACGCGCTCAGCGACCTCTCGTTCCTGGTCGCGCCCGTGCCCTTCGGCGCCGCGCTCGAGCAGTACGTCGTCTCGGCGCGCCGCAATGTCTTCGACCAAGTGGGCAAGATCCACGAAGGCGCCTTCGGCCAGGAGCTCATCGAGCGCGCCTACGAGGCCTCCAAGCACGGCCAGTTCGTGACGCTCTTCGCGTCCTCGCCGGCCTCGCTGCTGCAGATGGTGCCGACCATGTACAAGCTCAGCAGCGCCGCGCTGCCGGCCGTCGTGCACGTCGTGGCGCGCGACCACTCGGACCTCATGGCCGTGCGCCAGACGGGCTTTGTGATCCTCCACTCGCTGAGCGCGAGCGAGACCGAAGACATGGCGCTGCTCGCGCACGTCGCGTCGCTCAAGGCCAACGTGCCGTTCCTCCACGTCTACGACGGCGACATCGCGCAGAACGAACTCGAGCGAAAAGTCGCGCACGCGACCGCCAAGTTCAACAGCTCGCTCGTGAGCTACGAGCGCCTCGCGCAGCTCATCGGGCTCACCAAGGCCAACTCGACGACCGAATTCCGCGAGCTCGTGCTCTCCAACTCGACGCTCCAGCAGAGCGGTGCCGACAACGCCGACCTCTACTTCCAGGTCTCGCCCGAATGCATCCAGAAGTTCAACGCCGTGCCGCAGGTTGTTGAGGACGTCATCGCGCAAGTGTTTGCCACCAAGGGCTACCAGCTCTTCGAGTACTTTGGCCACCCAGAGGCCGAGCACGTCGTCGTCGTCATGGGCACGGCCTCGCGCATTGTCAAAGACGCGATCGAGTCGCTCTTCTCCAACTGGAAGGCCAAGGTCGGCGTGGTCTCGGTGCGTCTCTTCCGTCCCTGGAGCACGACTAGCTTCCTGAGCGTCGTGCCGCCGACGGCCACCAAGATCGCCGTGCTTGACCGCATGGAGGACGCCACCAACGTCGGCGAGCCGCTCTTCCTCGACGTGCTCGCTTCGTTCCAGAGCGAGGCGTGGACCCACACGACGACGCCCGCGATCATTGGCGGCAAGTACTCGTTTGGCGCTGCCGACCAGCTCTTCGATGTCGTCACGGCGCGCAGCCTCGTGGAAGAACTTGCTGCCGGCAAGCTTGCGAATGGCTTCGTGGTTGCGGGCACTGAGAACGCCTCGGCCCACGCCCAGCAGCTCGTCCACTCGTCGCTTGTTGCCTCCAAGGAAGGCTTTGAGGCGCCGTACGTCAAGATGCTGCTCCAGCTCTTCGAGCGTCGCGCCGTCGTCGCTAACCTCGTGCGCTCTACGACTGTGTGGAAGGAGTCGGATAACGTTGAGAGCATTGCGCTCGAAGGCGGCGAGTTCGGTTTCGGTGTCCACCTCGGCATCCTCGCCAAGCGCCAGCAGCTCAAGGACAAGGTCTCGGCTCTGCTCGCGCAGCCGCTTGTCTCGGGCACGCTTTCGCAGCGTCTCGTGCAGGCGCTCACGCAGTGGTCGACCAAGCAGCCACGCAACGATGAGCTCGCGAATGAGATCTCGATTCTGCTGGAAAGCGAGCAGAACAAGGAAGGTCTCCTGGCCGAGATCTACGGCCTCAAGCGCTACTTCCTGCCGCTGAGCCAGTGGATCATCGGCAGCGAGGAGTTCTCGCGCGACGTTGGCGCCTCCGGCGTGCACCAAGTCCTCTCGAGTGGCGAAAACGTCAACTTGCTCATTCTCGACACGGAACCGATGCATTCGGTGAACAAGAGCCAGCGCAAGCGCGATCTCGGACTGTATGCTATGCAGTACGGCAATGCCTACGTGGCGTCCGTTGCGCTCTACGACTCGTACTCGCAGGTGTTGCGTGCGCTGAACGAGGCCGACGCATTCGACGGCCCGTCGATCATCCTCGCATACGCGCCGCTGAGCGACAACATGGAGAAGGAGACTCGCGAGGCCGTGAGCGCCGGCTACTGGCCGCTCTACCGCTACAACCCGCTGCTTGAAGAAGTCGAGGGCGAGAAGGCGTTCGCGCTCGAGTCCCCGAGCATCAAGAAGGAGCTTCTCGACTTCTTGCAGCGCAACAACCAGTTGAGCCTGTTCGCCAAGCAGGCGCTGACCGCGCCCAAGGCCACGTCAGTGTCGGAGAAGTACGAGCAAATTGGTAAGGCTTCGCTTGAGGCGAGCTTCCAGGCGCTGCTCAACGGCTTCGGCGGTGTGAGCGAGGAGAAGTGGCAGGTCGAGACGAAGCTCAACATCCTTGTGGGCTCGGACAACGGCCACGCCGAGGAGTTTGCCGGTAAGTTTGCCGAGGAGGCGCTCGCGTTCGGTCTCAAGAACGTCAACAAGATGGACATGAACGAGATGACGATCGACGGCCTGCTCGATGAGGCCAACGACGCCAACTCGTACACGCTCTTCGTGGTCTCGACCGCAGGCCAGGGCGAATTCCCTTCGAACGCCAAGGAGTTCTGGCACGAGCTCTCGGGTTTCACGTCGACGCTGCCACTGCAGTACGCGGTTTTTGGTCTCGGTGATAGCCTTTACTGGCCCCGTGAGGACGAGAAGCACTACTTCTGTAAGGCTCCAACGGATCTCGACGCCAAGCTGAGCGAGCTCGGTGCGAAGCGCGTCCACGCGTTGGCCAAGGCCGACGACCAGGACCCGGACGGACCGACGACCCAGTTTGACGCCTGGAAGTCCGAGTTCTGGGAGCAGATCGGCATCCCGGCTGAGGTTGTGAGCAAGACGCAAGGCACGAAGAAGAAGGCGCGCACGAACGAGGAGATCAAGGCCGCGAGTAACTTCCTGCGCGGTACACTCGCCACTGGCCTCGAGGACCGCTCGACCAAGGCGCTGTGTGCCGACGACACGCAGCTGACCAAGTTCCACGGCATCTACCAGCAGGACAACCGTGACCTGCGTGAGCAGATGCGACTTGAGAAGCAGGAGAAGGCCTTCTCGTTCATGATCCGTGTGCGTGTTCCCGGCGGTGTGTCGACGGCTGAGCAGTACCTCATGATCGACAAGCTCGCGGACGAGTACGCGAACGGAAACATCAAGGTGACCACGCGTCAGGCGTACCAGCTGCAGGGCATCCTTAAGTGGAACCTCAAGCCCATCGTGCAGGGCATCAACCGCGTGCTCATGGACTCGCTCGCGGCCTGTGGCGACGTGAACCGTAACGTCATGACGACTGTGAACCCGAGCTGCTCCGTCGAGACCCACAAGCAGATCATCGACATCGCCAGCAGCCTCTCGGCGCATCTCACGCCCAAGACGAGTGCTTACCACGAGATCTGGCTCGACAAGAAGATGGTCGCGGGTGGTGAGACCAAGGACTTCGAGCCGCTCTACGGCGAGACATACCTGCCGCGAAAGTTCAAGATCGCGATTGCCATCCCGCCGTCCAACGATGTTGATGTTTTCGCCCACTGCCTCGGCTTCATCGCTGTGATCGAGGACGACAAGCTGCTGGGCTTCAACGTGACTGTGGGTGGCGGCATGGGCATGACCCACAACAACAAGAAGACGTTCCCACGTGTCGCTGACGTCATGGCCTTCATCACGCCCGACCAGGTCAACGACGTGGCCGAGAAGATCATGGTCCAGCAGCGCGATCTCGGCGACCGTGTCAACCGCAAGCACGCTCGCTACAAGTACACGGTCGAGGACCACGGACTCGCGTGGATCCGCGCGGATGTGGAGAAGCGTCTCGGCTACGCGCTCGCGGAGCCTCGCCCGTTCAAGTTCGAGTCGAACTCGGACCGTTTCGGCTGGCACCAGACGACGGACGGCAACTTCCACTACACCATGTTCATCGAGGGCGGCCGTATCAAGGACACTGCGGACGTGCAGATGCGCTCGGGCCTGCGCAAGCTCGCGCAGACCTTCCCGGACGTCGAGTTCCACCTCACGGCCAACCAGAACCTGAGCCTTGTCAAGGTCAAGCCGAGCCAGATCGGTGCGATCAAGTCGATCATGCAGGAGTTCAACTTCGGCAACGACAACTACTCAGGTATGCGTCTCAGCTCGATCGCCTGTGCCGCACTGCCCTTCTGTGGACTCGCATTCGCCGAGGCCGAGCGGTATCTGCCCGAGCTCATCACCAAGATCGAGGACTTGCTGGAGGAGAACGGCCTGCGTGACGACTCGATCGTGATCCGCATGACGGGCTGCCCGAACGGCTGTGGACGGCCGTACCTTGGCGAGATCGGCTTTGTCGGCCGCTCGCCAGGTATTTACAACATGTACCTCGGCGCCGGCTTCACGGGCGACCGCCTCAACAAGCTCTACCGCGAGGGCGTGGACGAGGAGACGATTCTCCAGGAGCTCGCACCCATCATCAAGGACTACGCGTCGAACCGCGAAGAAGACGAGAAGTTCGGTGACTTCGTGATTCGTGCCGGCTACGTCAGTGCCTGTCTGGCTGCGCCGCTCGTGGAGAACCGCGCACCCGGCGAGACGTTCCACGCGTAGGCTTTTTTAGGACAAGAGGACGCAGAGGAAGGGTCGTCTCCCCGTGGTAGAACAGGATCGCACGCGGGGCGGCCGCATTGTGTATGTCATTTAGATATAAATCCAATTCCATCGGTGTAACGATATGCCCATGCAGTCTCATTCCGTGCTTCCAATTCACCACTCCGTAAGAACTCGCCTCTAGATAGCCGAACGATTCTGTCTCCATTTGAAGTTGGTATGAAAGTCGACGAGTTTTCTATCAGTAAACTTCGAAGCACGCATACATGGAGGCAGGAGGGCTGCGTTCGCCTACTCGGGATTTAATTCGTTTGACTGACGTGCTGGTGGTCGCGGCGAGTGTCACGTGGTGCCAGGATGATATCGAACGATGTTCAATACGTCAGCTTCCATTCCAAGACATCACATCGGACGAGAGAACAACCCGCAGCGGAGGGGGCTGAAAAAATCTTTGTATGAGCTGAATAGACAACCTCCCCACTCTCCCGTCGGCGAGACTCCTCGATCACCATGATTCCCTGATTACTTCGAAGTAGAATGTTTTGGGAAAGCCAAAAAATCTTCCGGTGTCCAAACTCCAACAGCTTGCGAGTTCTCACAGGGGCGGAAGCACTGAATAGCTCAATGGTGGGAATCATCCATCTGAGGACAAGACATTTATTAACCCTCTACAATTTACGCAACGCGGAAACGAGAACGCCATCGAGGAACACAATAAGGAGCTGCTTATAGACGGGCGCGGCAATCCTTCTTACGCGTCTCAACTTCATCGTTGGATCGCTTGCCGCCGCCGTTCATCCGCTTGCCGCGACCAGGATTGCGCGTGGCGTTTCGGGGTGGCCCACCAGGGATCACGCCGTCGTCGTTGTCCTCGTCAGGGGTGGAGTTCTCCTTGCTCCGGCCACCTCCGTTGATCTTCTCGTTGATGAAGTCGAGCACGCTCGTCACACGCACATACACACCCGGCGCCTCGCCGCAGTTGCCACCCCAACTGACAATTCCGACAAGTGCGTTGTGGGCGATGAGCGCACCACCCGAGTCGCCCTGACACGTGTCCTTGCCGCCACCCTGACCAGCGCAGATCATTTGGTCGGTAATGCGGTTGTTGTAGCTCTTGTTGCAAACGTTGTTCGAGATGATCTTGACGTTCACTTCGAGCAGAGTCGTCGCAGCGCTTTTGGACTCGGTGATGCCCCAGCCACGCACGACGGCCATGGTGTTTTCCTCGTTCTGCGAGCCATCGGGTTTGCAGAGCGGGAGCGTCTTGGACGAGGACGGCTTCTCAAGCTTCATCACGGCCACGTCGAACACGTGGGTGTCCTTGACGTACTTGGGGTGCACCCACTGGTCCGTCACGCGGATGCGTTCGCCGCCTTTCGTCCCCGAGGAGAATTGCGAGCCGATGGACGCAAAGACTGTGTTCGAGACGCAGTGCGCGGCCGTGACGATGTACTGCGATGCGACCAGCGTGCCTCCACAGAAGGTTCGGCCGTCCGCAGTCTTGCGAAGTGAGACCGTCCACGGGTACTTGGAGATGTCGGCCTCCGTGCCGCCGTAGATGCGGTCCTCGTCGTACTCGTCGCCGCGGATCTCCGTCGCGCCATTGGTCTCGTCTTCCGTGTAGTCCGAGGCAGCCGCAGTGGCCGCGGCACAGGCCACGAGCGCGAGCGAGAGGATCCGCTGGAAGTGCATGGTAATACTGGTGTCGGGGCAAATTCAGCAATACCGTCAAAGCGGAGTTATCTGAGACCGTGGAGAGCGGAGGAATTCGTCATGTGTGACTCGCTCGTCCTGTTGGTGGCTTTCCACCCAAGAGCGGGTTGACAGCTGGTGCAGATTATCCGTGTGGTGATCAAAGCGGCGAGAAGGTATACAGAACTGCAAATGTGGACACAACGGAAGACAGCCTGGTTGATTGAATTTCTTGCAAGGCCCCTCGCTGATCAGCCCTGTGCTGGAGACTGGCTAGCATGTAGAGTCCTTGGTCTCCCGAGTTGGTGGGCTGTCGCTGAACTCGAGTCACACGCGTGAGGCCATGCCAAGCGCTGGGCTGATATTCACGAACCAGCCAGCTTTAGAGAGGAAAAGTGCACGAGCCAGATGCGTGGCGTAAAGGGGCACAAGCAGAGCGTAAGGTCTCGGCGCGAGGTCGAGTGACCGTATCTGCGGCAGGTCGGACGGGTCCGGCAATCAAGTTATACAGTTGGAAGTATAATGTTATACAATATTTCAGTTATGTTCGCATGCGAACTTAGTGGTCATTAAGACAGGGTGACAATATGTCGGTTTAGTCATGCCTTAATAACGAAAGACTGGTATCGATGAGATGATACCGGTAAAATGAAAGTTCTACCCTGTGATTTATCTCCAAACCTAACAGATCTAATATTTCGCATATTATGATGCAATCAGATTACAGTGTTACAGTGTGGATCTCAGGTCGAACAGCAAGCGACGATCGGATATGATAGTCGAGCGCTTCGGCGATTCACTGAAGCACACGAAAGAGACGATCGTGCAGGCCTGGGAGTCAGGAAGACCGATTTCCAACGCCAATGGGACACAGCACGTCAGCTGGAGAGCTACAAAGGAATTCCAGGCTAATAGGCTCGATCGAAGCATCGGGAGCTCCCACGTAGCCCACATCCTTGACGTCCGTCGTCTCCGTCAGTGATTAGAAAGAATGAGTCTCCTGTTCCAGATGGAATTGTGCAGTACTCATCATTTCTCCCATTTCTGGATGAGGGTGCAACCATAGCGGCTCTGGTTGTTTCAAGCAGAAGGAGCTCGTCTCTGGGTAAGTTTTCGGTAGGAATGCCGCAGTGAACTCTTGACCAAACCCACACCGACACACCTGTCATCTGGAAATTGTAGTGGTGGAGGCGTATACTCCCTACCACTCCATGCAAATATCTCGACGGTCCAATTCACTTGCCATCATCATGTTCGAGATCCTTTCACGTGCATTATTGTATAAATTCACGCAGACATGGCTGTGAGACCGCCGTTCCCGTCGTATTGTCCTTGTTTGATCTGTTCGTTTAGCCCAGCTGGTGCGCTTGTCCTCGAAGGAATTTCACGCCAGATGAGATCTATTCTATGGCGGCGAGTCGGTTGTCGCATTGTTTGTGGATGATTGCCATCTATCGCGCTGCACGGCTTCCTCTCCGCGTTTTGGCTCCAACATCTCGCTATTGCCGAAATTCCCCTCGACACCCGACATGCTCCTCCGGCAGATCCTCACACTCGCGCTCGCGGTCTGCGCGGCGACCTCGGCCGCTGCCCTCGATTTCACGGATATTGAGGAGAATGACTCGATCACAACGAGTAGCGGCGAGAATGAAGACGAGAGCCGTATTTACGGCGGCACGGAGGCCGATATCTCCAAGTACCCGTGGACGGTCTCTCTTCGCAAGAGCAATGGGAAAAGCTTTTGCGGTGCCACGCTCGTCGCCCCGCAGTACATCGTCACGGCCGCGCACTGCGCCAACCGAACGATCGTCGCTGCCATCGGCTCGCAATTCTCCGAAGGAGAGAAGGGCGGCGAGCGCATCCGCGTGATTGAGCAGTGGGTGCACCCCAAGTACGTCAAGTCCACTCACGTGTTCGACGTGGCCGTCATGAAGCTTGAGAAGCCGTCCACGTACAAGACGCTGCCGCTCTGTAAGGCTGACGGCTCTCAAAACAAGGTGAACACCATGGCCGTCGTGCGAGGCTGGGGTATCACCGAGTCGACAGTGGCCGCGACGACGCTGCTGGAAGTGAACGTCAAGATCATCTCGAATGAGGAATGTAATAAGAGCTTCGACAACCGCATCACTGATGAAATGATGTGCGCTGGTGAGGGCGGCGGCAAGGATAGCTGCCAGGGTGACTCCGGTGGGCCGCTCGTTGCCAACAACGCGCTCGTTGGCGTCGTCAGTTGGGGCACTAAGAAGGGCTGTGGCGTGGCGTCTGGTGTCTACGTGCGTGTGACGAGCGTGCTCGACTTTATCAACGAGAAGATCAACGGAGGTAGCGGCAGCAATTCCTCGGATGCCTCGCAATCCCAGTCCCCAGCGGCGACAACGGACGCTCCTGCTGCCACGACGGTGGCTCCTGTGCCTGCGGCGTCTGTCGCTACACCGTCCCCAGCGCCATCGGGTGACGACAGCGATGATGGCGTCGTGCCAACAGCCCCGTCGCCGATCGCCACCCCCGAGGCGACTAAGAGCCAAGCGACGAACGGGGGCAAGAGGGAAAAGGACAGCAAGAAGCCCAAGCAGAGCGGCAAGAAGCCGAAGAAGGACTGCCGAGCTCGTTTGTAAAGCAAGCACCAGATGAGTCGTTGGATGGCGTCGAGTCATCAGTATTCTTTGTCCTCTCCACTTGCATGTAGTTGAAATAAAACAAGTTGCATACCACATTTGGGCGTTCTAGCGAAATAATAGAGATCGAGATCGTATTCGCTCCAATGGCGTACTTATGGTACTTGACCAAAGCCTTATGCTTCGGGGTGTCTACATCTCTCCTCCTGCGCCCTTCCTGGCGCCCGCTTCCCACTTCTTCGGCTTCAAGTCCTATCTGCAGAGTACTACGTAGTAAGAGCGACTAGCTTGACAACGTTTTCCTGCCGCAAGCAGATGTCCAAAACATTCTCCGTGTGGAGACCACGAGGATGAGGAACCGGAGACACCGCCGCTTTTTCGAAGTCACACCAAGTCATCAAGGAAGCCCCCGACCTCGCAATGGACGAGACCCGACGCAGCCCAGCTCTGCAGCCCACTCGCACTGATAGAATCCCTTCTCACGAGACATCCCTCCCACCCCTCCATCACCACCTTCGATGTCTCCAAGGCCAAAAGCCACAGCCGCACCGTCAAAGATCCCCACCCACACACCGTCGAGCCCTGCGTTTGCGAGGCCCTGGCCCTTCACATCCCCTACAGTGTCCATTCGAAGCAGACCACTAGAGTCATGACGACCCCATGGGTCTGCTCATGGCCCATGGCCCATGGCCCATGGGTCTCCAGTTCTCATTTTCCCCCCTTCGTGCCCTTTCAAGATCCACTGAAGCGTGCCGAAATTCCGCTTCTGGTCCTACGCAATCCGGTTTGAGCAATGGCCGTCCTGTCTCGTGTCCCCATTCGATGCATGGTCTTTCTCTGTCCTCATTGGCTCCTTTCTCCTCCAATCATATCGCTCCATTCCAGCCTTGTCACCTCCGCCCGCCTTTCTCATTGGCTCTTTGTTGCCTTTGGGGTCCTCGTCAGGAGCTCCATCTCTCTCATTCCGCCTCTCGTGCCACTCATTCGCCGATCTCCTTCGCCATGGCGCCGACCGCGACGACCACGCCGCTCGACCGCATCGACCGCAGCAAGCACCAGCGCGCCAAGGACCTCGGCGCGCCGGCGCCGGCGCCGCTCTCCGACACCGACAGCAACTCGTCTGAGGACGACGCCTCAGCCGCCGACTCGCAGCTCTCGGCCTTCGCGTCGCTCTGGCACGCCTACCGCCAGCTCGAGCGCCGCGAGCTCTTCGCGTCGGGCGCCGACGCCGTGCTGCGCGTCGCCGGCAACATCAGCGAGAGCGTCTTTGTCTACCCGCTGCTCGACGCGGCTGCCAGCGACAAGAGCCACGAGGAAGAGCTCCGCGCGCGCGTGACCAAGCTCGAGATCCGCCAGGGCGCCGCCGACGCCGTGCGCGGCGCGCTCGCGGTCGGCACGACGGCCGCGGCGCTCGTGCCCTCGCAGACGCTGCCGCTCTTCCTGCCCAACCTCTTCCACATCGCGCAGAGCCAGCGCGCGGCCGTGTTCCACGTCGCGTGCGAGGCCATCCGCCCCGACCTCGCGGTCGGCAGCTCGTACGAGTCCATCTACGCGCTGCAGCACTCGGGCGCGCTGCTGCTCAACTCGTCCAACCCGCAGGAGCTCCACGACCTCGCGGTCGTCGCGCACGTCGCGGCGCTGCGCCTCAAGAAGCTGCTCGTGCACTTTTACGACGGTTCGCGCGTCGCGCGCGAGCTCTCCAAGCTGCAGCTGCTCGCGCCGGCGTCGCTCAAGACGCTCGCGGATATTGAGCAGGCGTCGCCCGCCGTGCCCACCGAGGGCCAGGATGTCGCCGAGCACGTGCAGCTCGTCATGGACGATCTTTTCCAGGTGCTGCAGAAGCAGTACAAGGTCTACGAGTACTACGGCGCGCCAGACGCCGAGCTCGTGATCGTCGTCATGGGCGAGGCCACGGCCGCGATCCAGGAGGCCGTCGCGTACGAGCAGATGCTTGGCGCCAAGGTCGGCGTCGTGCAGGTGCGCCTGCTGCTCCCGTGGTCGCACGCGCTCTTCGCGGCCGCGCTGCCGACCTCGGTCAAGCGCGTGGCGGTGCTCGAGAACATCTCGACGGGCGCCTTCGCGTTCCAGCGTGGTCTGCTCACGCAGAACGTGCAGGTCTTCTTCCACTCGGCGTTCTGGCACGCGAGCACGACGCCGGTCGTGGTCACGGGCATCTACGGCGGCGTCTTCCGCAACTTTGGCTTCTCGCTCGGCATGGGCCGTGCTGTCTTTCACCACCTCTCGACGTTGGCTACTCGCCGTTCGTTCGTGGTCGCCAAGTCGGAGGCGCTCTATGAGTCGGCGCTCGAGACCGCGAGCGTCTTCCCGCAGCTCGACGTCGTCTATGGCGCGTCCTTGGAGCTCGAAGGCTTTGATGCCTACACCAAGCAGTACCTCTTCTGGGGCTACGACGAGGAAGGCCAGCGCGGCGACGCGCTCGAGACCAGCTACGCCACGACGCTCCAGCTGCTCAACCGAAACCCGTCGACGCAGGTCAACGCCGTCGTGAACCACAGCGCGCCGTCCACGACGCGCTCGGTCTCGACGCTTGAGGTGCGCGTGTCGCTCGCCGGCCGCGTGGCCTCGGGGCTCCAGCAGGGCATCGAACAGGCCGACGTGACCGTGGTCACGCGTCCGTCGCTGCTCAAGGACTTTGACGTCGCCGCCAACGTCAAGCCCAACGGCACGCTGCTCGTGCACACCAACTGGAAGACCATCGACGACATCGACGAGTCGCCGGCGTTCAAGGCGCAGCTCGCGGCCAAGAACGCGCAGCTGCTCGTGGTCGACGTCGCCGAGTTGCAGACGCGCGTGGCCGACGACGCGGTCGCGAGTGTGGCGCCGCAGGTCGCGTTCCTCAAGGCTGCTGGACTCTTCGACGAGCGCGTCGTCTTCGCGCTGCTCGCCGGTCAGTTTGCCAAAGCGCAGCACGCGACGCTGCGTGCGTTCGTGGCTTCGGTGTGGGGCGAGGTCGTCAGCATCGCGTACCCTGTCAACGAGTGGAAGCCGCGCTCGAACTTGAGCGAGGACGGTGACGTCAGCGTCACCGGTGACGAGGACGAGGCCTCGCTGCCGTCGTTCGCGGCCATCGAGCCGAGCAAGATCTCGCACTCGGTCGTGACCGGCGCGTCCAAGGCCACGGCCAAGCGCGCGCGCGTCAACGTGAGCAAGGACACGCAGACGGCGTGGAAGATGGTCTTCCAGGACGCGTTCGGCGCTCGTCAGGGCGTGCGTGACCACGTGACGGATATTGTCAAGGTCACCAAGTGGGAACGACTGACCCCGGAGGACTACTCGCGCAACGTGTTCCACATTGAGATGGACATCAAGAACACGGCCATCAAGTACAACATTGGTGAGGCGCTCGCGGTGTTCGCGCACAACGACGAGAAGGACGTGCTCACGTTCTTGCGCTCGTACAACGTCGACCCGGATGCGCTCGTCACGCTTCCCGTGGCTGTCAAGGCCAAGAAGGGCGAAGTGGCCGAGCCGCTCGAGGAGACGCTCACGTACTTCCAGCTCTTCAGTCAGGTGCTCGACGTCTTCGGTCGCCCGTCCAAGAAGTTTTACCAGGCGCTGCTTGCCAATGCCACGGACGAGAAGCAGAAGGAGACGCTCGCGTTGCTGCTCGACGCTGAAGGCAAGGACGAGTACAAGCGCCGCGTGGACGAGACGCTCACATACGCGGACCTGCTCGATGAGTTCACGTCGGCGCGTCCGACGATCGACGAGCTTGTCAAGCTTGTGCCTCGCATAAAGCCGCGCCACTACTCGATCGCCTCGAGCATGAAGATGAACCCGACGAGTGTGCACTTGCTTATTGTCGTCCACGACTGGACCACGCCAAGCGGCAAGTACCGCATCGGCCAGGCTACCAACTTCCTCAAGGACGTCAAGCCCGGCCAGCTGCTCTCGGTCTCGGTCTGCTCCTCGGTCATGAAGCTGCCGGTGAACCCTGAGGACCCTATTATCATGGCCGGTCTCGGCACAGGCATGGCGCCGTTCCGCGCGTTCATCCAGGAGCGTGCCTTCCTCAAGGCCAAGGGCGTCAAGGTTGGCCCGGTCGCACTCTACTTTGGCTCGCGTAGCAAGGCTCAGGAGTTCCTGTACGGCGACGAGCTCGAGCAGTACGAGCGCGAGGGTCTGCTCACGCACCTCCGTTGCGCCTTCTCGCGTGACCAGGCGCACAAGATCTACATCCAGGACCGCATCGCCGAGGACAAGGAGATCTTGGGCGACTACCTGCTCAACAAGAACGGCCACTTCTACTTGTGTGGTCCGACCTGGCCGGTGGCCGATGTTCGTGAGGCGCTCATCAAGTCGATCATGCACGAGGGCCACATGGACCGCAAGCAGGCGAACGCCTACATCGAGCGCATGCGCGAGCAGGGCCGCTACGTGCTCGAGGTCTACTAGGGAGTCTTAGGGGAATGGGACTGTAGATACAGTGCATATCGAATTTCAAATCTCATGTGTGGATTCTTGCTTCACTTGTTGACTTTGCTGCTCTTGCATTCGTTTGAAGACGACAGAAAAGGGTTCGTGGAGAGGGCGGGAAGGCCCGTGACCTTCGACCACGAGCTGGTAGTCTGGATGGTCGATCTTGGAAGCCACTTCTCGAAGAAGCTAAAACGCGATGCATACATAGACCAAGTCAAAACTGAGAAAATACATCATCCCCGCAAGAATCGTACCGTGGGCAGCTGCTGGAGTTTCTCGTCTCGGTATGCGTTGTATTCGCGCTCGCTCTGAATGAGATGGCGGTACCGCTCGAAGCACCAGATGCCTTGGGCCTTGCCGTAGAGTTCGCCTTTCTCGTATTCGACGCCGTCGTCGTCGTCGTCGTTCTCGGCCTCCTCCTCCCACAATTTCACAGCGTCTTGCCACGTGGGCAGTGCGCGCGTCGACCCACGCGGTGTCTTCTCTTCATCTTCATCGTCGCTTTCACTGTCTGACAAATAGGGCACATCGTCGGGTCCCTGACACATTGGAGGGATAAACCCGTCGCTAGTGTCCCAAACACTCCGGTACACATCCTTGTCGATGTCCGTGGGTGCATCCTGGTCCTCACGCTGTAGGCGCATCCATGCTGGTACACCTCGTGTGCGCTGTGTACATGGCTGATACCGTTCGTGGGTCTGTAGAAAGCCTTTCTTGAGGGTAAAGAGACTGCGAGTACCGATCCCCGTCTCCAATGCGAGGCCCCAATTGCGAGGCGTCGTTCGGAACACTCGTTGTGGCCGCAACGAGAACGTCGTCAGTGTCTCTCGAGTGGGATTGATTTGAACAAACGGGCGCACTGCCGCGCTGGGCGTCAAGAACACGTCTCTTGGAAGCAGCTCGAGCATGCATGGGGGGCGCACGCCTAGCTTTGGTGGGATATCGGGCGGATTTTGTTCTTCAACCGATGAGAGATGGACGAAGCTGCACTCATCCAGTGCCCCCGTCCGTAGCTCGCGTGTGTTCTCCAACGGCACGTACGTTGGTAGTGGCGGCAGCTCAAGAGGTTCGTGGCCCGCCAGAAGTGCTTCATCGCGTTCGCGAAGAGGAAGGAAATCGAATGGGTCACTTGTCAGGTCCCAGTCGTCATCTGCGAGCGCGATCTTGGTTCGCGGACGGTGCTCCTCCTCCTTGACGATGGGAAAGCTCTTGAAGTACAGTTGCACCCCGTCTTCCGTGCCTTTTGGCGTGCGTGCTCCTACTGCCGTATTAGCGGTCACAGAATTCGCGCCGACTCCACGCGCATTTTGGAGCCATTCCAGTGCGACTTTCTCACGTACTTGAGCTCGCGTCTTGGCGGTACCGAGCCACGCTCGGATCTTCTCGAGGCGTTTCTGCGCGCGGTTGCGATAGATGACAGTTGAGATCGCCCGTACAAACCGCTGGACGACGCGTTTGCGGCGGTCCCAGAGATCGTTCTTGTAGGTCTTAAAGTCCGGCTCCACGCTCGGCTCGAAGTGCGCTGGTAGCGAACCTCGTGGAGGATACGGCAGCTCCGGCGTAGGCTGTGTAAACATGTGGAATGCTTTCGTTTCCACGTCATTCCGCAACTTCTCTCGCTCGCGCCGTGCGAGCTCAAGCTCATTCATCTCTCGCATCTGCTTCAGGATCTCAATCTGCTCTGGCGTGAGCAGTTCCTGGCCGAGGCGGATCTTGTGGCTTTGAAACTCGAGCTCCTTTTCGATTGTATCGATCTCGGACAGCTCCTGGAGGAAAAACATCTCGCGGATTTGGCGACTCACGCCCGCGCGCTCGATCGCTGTTGCTTCCTCTCTGAGAAGAACCTGGAAGCTCAGATCGGCTGGCGAGACGACCTCGTTGTTGCTCTTGGTTGGGTCGTTTTCGTCGTTGGAGAGCGCAAGTTTGGCTTGCTCTTCTTTCTGCTGTTGGCGCATTGCGCGGTTCGCTTCGATGGCTTTCTTGAGATCCTTCGGCTTGAGTTTGCCCGGCTGCTGTGTGAGAACGAAGTTGACACTGGTCATCGAGGAGAGATCCGCGGGTATTTCCACTCCGCCGATGACCTCGCTCTTCTTGCTTTCGGTAGCTTGGCGGCTACGTTTTGAACCCTTCGGCGAAGCCTTGTGCGATGTAGACTGCAGAGTCTTCGCTTGCGATAGCGGGCTAGGCGGTGAGTCGGAAGAGGCAGTTCGAGGGCGTTGGCCTTGCTTGCTCACGGAATCCTTGCCCACCTGTGCAACGTCCGTCTCCGCCACAACGTCGCTAGCGGAAGAGCCGGTGATCACGCAGTGGAGCGGCTTGAAGCCGAGTTGTGAGACCTGCAGTTCGGCCTCAGCGCTCGCAGTCACATACGCAAGAGGTTTGAACTCGAATTCGATTCTTGCGGATCCATTAGCCGGGATGACGCCTCGCACGGGGAAGATTGTGATCGCCGCGTGGGGCTTCGTAACAGTGAGCTCGTACTCGAATTCGATGGGCACGGAACACGTGAGATCGAAGTGCTTGCGAGATGTGACGCCGATCGGCACAGCACCGAAGTCCATCCGCGTGGGAAAATCGACCTGGTTCACGACGGGGTACGCATGCAGCGGGAGCAATATCTTGCAAAGCGTTGCAGTGTCTGCATTGGACGCATACGCGACTTCTTCGCACTTGACCTGCACGCAGTCGTAGTAGTATTGAAAGGCCGACGGGTGGAAGGATACGAGCAGCTCTTCGCTCAGTCCGGGGCTTATAAACGGCTTTCTCTCGTTTGGGAAGCTCACACGGAAGGGCCCTTTCGATGGCAGCGTGTATTGCAATCGCACAGGCTTGGAACCGTTATTGTGCACGAAGACCCGTTGGGAGTATCGCTGCTCGTCCAGCGTGAAGCCGCCGAAATGGATGCTTGAGGGCTGCGTAAAGAGTAGCGGCCGGGGGCCCTTGGAAGGCGCAGAGGGCGAGACAGGGCGGCTTGGAGGTCGTGTGGACGGAAGTTGCGATGGCAGAGCATCCTTGGGAGGCTCGCGAGTCGATGCCATGGCCCCAAGTGAGCACGACCTTTCATGATCCAAATGGTTACGATGGTTATGCGATGGTTACCCGCAGAGTTTTGAATTTGACATCGCCACCAAGAGACACACACGGCAACCCGAGATAGTCACAGCGTGTTTTCTCGGTTTGGTTGTCTACGCGCGGAGAATATGTGGGCAGAATGGGATAATAAAGCATCCACTCAAAAGAGCCGTCTCGCAATGATGACGGTAGTCGACGGTGAGAGCACGCCTCAATCAAACGTCAGACAAAGCAGGATCGTCAAATGTTATCGTAACGATCGAGGGGAATCTACTCGCGAGGATGGTGTCTTTCATATCAAAAATGTCGACAAAGTAGACGCCTAGGCGTTCGGTTCGCTCTCTGGCTCCTTCTCTACGTGCAAGTGGCTGTTCACGTACGCCTCGTGTGCCACTTCCTCCCAGTCGAAACGATACACGTACACTGAACAAGCTACGTCCAAACCTGTCATACTGATAATCTCACCCAGGTACAAACCAACGAGACCCAGCTTCAATGGTATCGCCAATACCAAGCCCAACGGAATGCTGAGGACGAAGAGGAACAAGAAGTTGAGCTTGGCGATGACTGCTTGTTTGCCACACGCGCGAAGAACACTCTGGATACCGAACATCCACCCGAGCAGCACGACCAGTGTTGCCTGTGCAGGGTAGACAGCGGTCGCGAGGTCGGCCGTCGGCGTGTCAGTGGTATATCCATCGAAGAAGGACCCGGCGAAGGCTGAGCAGGTGATCGCGGAGAGTGCAGCGACGCTGATCGTGATGCCGATGGTCACAAAGCTACCAATTGCCGCGTGTCGTTGTTTTCCAGCACCGATCGTAGTACCCACTCGGATACCTCCGCTCACACCGAGGCCGATGAGGGGCACATTTGCCAATTGGAGCAACGAACCCGCAATATTGTCTGCTGCAATAGCTCGGGCTGTGTTGGGAAGATATCCGCACATTACGGGGATCAGGCTATCTCCAACGTTTTGTGATACGATCATGAGAATACTTGAGAATCCAAGTGGTATCAGAGTTGCCATGAGAGCATGCGCTTCCTTCCATCGCCAACCGGGCCAACCCTCAACAAAAGCTGGAGTCCTTAACACAAATGGGATCGCCATCACTACCTTGAGTATCGAGTTGACAACATTAGCAAGAGCGATGCCCATATATGACAGGCTGGTGTGGAAACCGAGAACATACGCAAGAGGCAAAGTGACGAGGTTGGCCAGAACCGGTACGTAAACGAGTGGCGCCGCTCTGTGCTGCGATAAAAGCATACACTGCGCCACTTCATACAGGAATATGAACGGAGCAGAAAACGTCATCATCATCGTGAAGGCACCCGCGAGAGCCGCAAGTTCAGCATCCTGTCCGAGCATTTTGAAGACACTGGCACCGTTCAAAGTTACCAAAGACGTAAGCGCGACGCCGTATGCTGCTGAAACCACACCGGCCTGGCCGTACAAGCAGATCTGACGCATTTGTTTTGCACCGAAGGATTGGGTGGACACTGTTAAGAGGGCCGAGCCGATCCCTCCTGTGGGCATGTACACAATGTATCCCTGGACAAAACTCGCTAGCGAAGTCGCCGCAAGAACTTTGGTGGAGTCAGAGCCAGGAGCATTACCGAGAAACCAGCCCGTCAAAATCCCGGGGAGCACTCCCATGGCTTGCGAACCGGTCTGGATTGTCACGAGAAATAGGCCGAGAGTTAGTACACAAGCTAAAATTGCAGAAAATAAAAACGCATACCATAGGGATAGCGAGTCGAAAGATACCGAGAGCCTCGTCCCAAGCGATCTCAGACGTCCCTTGCTGCTGGTTTTGATCCACAGCTGACTCCTCGTCTTTGTGAATGCCGTGATTCAATGCCACGAGGTCGGCACCGTTGTCGGTCTCCACCTCATTTTTCTCGGCCTTCAGCAACGGTGTCTTCTCGGTCGTGATGCCATCTTCCATGGTCTTGGCGCGATCTTCGAACCGTTCAAGACTTTGTTGAAGTCTGTCTTGCTGATTCGCGTGGGCTCCGTTCCCGGTCGTGAGCAGCATTTCGATCCCATGAGTCATGTTGATTTCGGGGTGGAGCTGAAGGTCGGAGGTTGGTGAGTCGAGCGCAACATTGCAAATGGAGTACGATCCGTCGGACGAAAGAGAGCAAGGAGTGACAGTTCGTGATTACCCTTCCAGTCAGATGAGGCCGACGGATGGGTCGAAATCACTTGACGTGAACTCGGGCAAGTTGAACTTAATCGATGAAGTTCGGTTGGAGTCATTTATCAGTTTGGTCTTCGTGATACTGAGATGAGCTTGTGGGTACCTTCATTCCTTTCCAATCGTTGGAATGGTGGTCGTTTCCACCAGCCTCGCAACGACCGAGGCTCAGCGATTATGCCGATCCACTGTTTTCTGTCCAGCAGAGGTGGGTAACTCTTGGTCTTTTCCTGTCCGCTATGTAATATCCGAGGCCACGATCCCGGTGGACGAAATACTGTATTGCTGGCGGAGCAGTGTTGCTGTGAAATTCACGAGGCAATGCCGGTCACGGTTAACGGGGATGGCATCATCGATTGTGATTTGTCAACATTGAAGAGAAATCACAATCGATGACGCTATCCCCATCTCTCCATGTATACGACTTCAGCGTCTTGACCGATGAAGACACTCGTACCTGCACACCAAAGTTGCAATAGCCACGAAGTAGACCACGGGGAGACGTGCTCCGTCCGAGAAGTTTGCACCCGTCTCTAACTACACATGAATCATGGCGGTCTCCAAACCGTCCGGGACAGAAGCCATGACTGGATATTGTCACGCAGTGAAGACTGGATGAAATCATAAGCGCTTGCGGCACACGATTGTACAAACCCAAGCAGCTGATGCGACGATATCCTGTCATTCTACAGCAATGAGTCGAATTTCCCAGAAGTCGACCACCACGGCCACAGGCCGTTACAGAGTCGAAGCCTACGCGCTCGGTTCGCTCTCTGGCTCCTTCTCCACGCGCAAATGACTGTTCACGTACGCCTCGTGTGCCACTTCCTCCCAGTCGAAACGATACACGTACACCGAACACGCCACGTTCAGCCCCGCCATACTGATAATCTCACCCATGTACAAACCAATGAGACCCAATTTGAGTGGTATCGCCAACGCCAAGCCCAACGGAATGCTGATGACGAAGAGGAACAAGAAGTTGAGCTTCGCGATAACTGCTTGTTTGCCACACGCGCGAAGAACACTCTGGATACCGAACATCCACCCGAGTAGCACGACCAGCGTTGCCTGTGCAGGGTACACAGCGGTCGCGAGGTTCGCAGTCGGCGTGTCAGTGGTGTATCCATCGGCAAAAGACCCGGCGAAGGCTGAGCTGGCGATCGCGGAGAGTGTAGCGATACTGACGGTAATTCCGATGGTGACATTGCTGCTGACGACTGCGTGTCGTAGTTTGCCTGCACCGATCGCAGTACCCACACGAATCCCGCCGCCTGCACTAACGCCAAGTAGTGGTACAATCGCCAAAGAGAACAATGAACCAGCAACATTGTCTGCAGCGATTGCGCGTGCCGCATCCGGAAGATAACCACACATCATCAAGATCAGATTGAAGCCGATATTTTGCGATAGGACCATGAGAATGCTCGAGAATCCAAGTGGAATCAAAGCCACCATGAGTTGGTGCGCTTCCCTCCATCGCCACCCAGGCCAACCTCCAACGACAGCTGGAGTCCTCAACAGAACAAGAATGTCCAAACCCGCAGTCAGAATCGAGTTCAGAACATCTGCGAGCGCGATGCCGATATACAAAAGACTTGTGTGGAAGCCGAGCACGTACGCTAGAGGCAATGTGATGAGGTAGGCAATGATTGGCACATAAACGAGTGGGGCGACTTGGTGCTGGGATGAAAGAACAGACCGTGCCACTTCGTCTAAGAAGATGAACGGCGCTGAGACCGTATAAATCGATGTAAGAACACCTGCGAGGTCCGCTAATTCAGCATCTTGACCGAGCATCTTGAAAACTGGAGCACCGTTCAAAGTTACCAATGTCGCCAACGCCACACAATACACCGCAGCAAGCACTCCGGCCTGAGCGTATAAGCAGATCTCGCGCATTTGCTTTGCACCAAACGATTGCGTGCACATAGTTGTCAAGACCGACCCGATCCCTCCTGAGGGCGGGTACACCAGTTGTCCCTGGAGGAAACTCGCTAGCGAACTTGCAGCGAGGACCTTAGCCGAATCAGAGCCAGGAGCATTTCCAAGCATCCAACCCATCAAGATCGCCGGAAACACTGCCATGGCTTGAGAACCCACCTAGAAAGGAAGAAGAAAATGAACAACACATCAAGTATCACATGACTAGAACACAAACGCGTACCATCGGGATAGCGAGTCGAAAGATACCCAGCGCCTCATCCCGAGCGATCTTCGATGTACCGTGTTGCTGGTCTTCAACCATCGCTGTTTCCAGGTTCTTGTCGGGGTTGCGATCCAATGCCACCTGTTCTTTATCGCCGTCAACCTCCACGACATTCCTCCTGACCTTCAGCAACGGTGTCTTCTCGGTCGCAACACTGTCGTGAACGATCATGGCGCGGTCGTCGAGTCGATGGAGATCGTCTGAGGGTTGCTCTTTCTGGTTCGCGTCAATCTGTTGGGTGACTTCATTCTCCGCCATGCGCAGCATCTCGGTCTCGTGGGTCATGTTGATTGGATGGAGTTGGAGTGTGGTCAGTTGAACGCAAGAGGAAGAATGGTGCGCGGCTTCTGTCGGAATACAGTCCTGGTACCAGTGCTCGACGGGGATGGGAGGAGTCAGGAGTGGAAGGAGTGAATGAGGTGGTGGCTTCGTTGATCACCATTCCTGTCTTGGCTATTATAGTGAGGCCTCAACGAGTGCAATCTCAGGGGATCGACTGGTCGAAAACGTCTGACGTCAACTGTGGCAACTGAAACTTGATGTATGTTGTTGGGTGCTGGTGTCAGCCAAGGTGGGCTTCGAACTACTTTTATACTCTTCTATTGTACCGACATTCCTCTCGGAAACAGATTGGAATGGTGGTTGTTTGTTGTGTCCGTGTCGGCAACTCGACGAATCAAAAGGAAGGATCTCGACTGTGCTAGAGTAAACCCTAAGATTTTGATCGCAGCGAAGATGGGGACGTTCACGTATCCCGCTCCCTCTGCGGCTCATTCTCAACGTGAAAGTGGCTGTTCCCGTCAGCTAGGATAAAGATATGTCTTTCTTATCAACAATGACGATACAGCAGAGGCCTAGACGCCCGGTTCACTCTCTGTCTCCTTCCCCACGTGCCAATGGCTGTTTACATACGCCTCGTGTGCCACTTCCTCCCAGTCGAAACGATACACGTACAACGAACACGCCACATTCAATCCGACCGTCCCGGCAACACTTCCCAGGTATAACCCGATGAGACCCAACTTGTTTGGTATTGCCAACACCAAGCCCAACGGAATGCCGATGACGAAGAGGAACAAGAAGTTGGGCTTCGCGATGACTGCCTGTTTGCCACACGCGCGAAGAACACTCTGGATACCGAACATCCACCCTAGCAGTCCACGAGTGTCGCTTGCGCAGGGTACACAGCAGATGCGAGGTCGGCCGTCTGAGCGTCAGAGGTGTATCCATCGGAGAAAGACCTAGCGAAGGCTGAGCTGGCGATCGCCGAGAGTACAGCGGCACTGATGGTGGTGCAGATTGTGACATTGCTGCTGATGATTGCGTGTCGTTGTTTGCCTGCACCGATCGCAGTTCCCACGCGGATGCCTCCACCTGCGCAAAACCCTACAAATGGTACAACTGCCAAAGAAAACAACGAGTTGGCAATGTTATCCGCAGCAATCGCGCGAGCTGCGTCGGGGAGATAGCCGCACAACATAGAAGTTAGGCTGAGGCCGATATTCTGCGACGTAACCATAAGAATACTGGAAAACCCCAGCGGTAGCAGAGTCACCACGACTTGATGCGCTTCCCTCCATCGCCACCTGAGCCAACCCTCTGCAAAAGCTGGAGTTCTCGCCACAAACGGGACCACCATGATCACTTTGAGAATCGAATTGGCAACATCAGCGAACGCAATGCCGATGTATGAGAGACTGGTATGGAAACCGAGCACATACGCGAGGGCCAACGAAACGAGGTTGGCAAGAATCGGCACATAAACAAGTGGCGCGACTCGGTGTTGGGATGAAAGCAAACAGTGCGCCACTTCGTACAGGAATATGAACGGGGCTGATAAAGTTTGGATCATCATAAAGACACCGGCAAGATCAGAGAGATCAGCGTCTTGCCCGAGCATCTTGAAGACACTGGCACCGTTCACACCTACCAAGATTGCAACAGCCACAAAGTAGACCGCAGCGAGCACACCGACCTGCCCGTACAAGCAGATCTGACGCATTTGCTTAGCGCCGAAGGACTGCTTACACAAGGTTGACAAAACGGACGCGATTCCTCCTGCGGGTGGATACACGAGCTGTCCCTGAAAGAAGCTTGCTAACGAATTCGCCGCGAGAACTTTGGCAGAATCAGAACCTGAAACATTGCCGAGCATCCAACCCATCAAGATCGCCGGAAAAACTCCCACAGCTTGCGAGCCTGCCTAGTCACGTCATAGAAAACATACCACAACGTTTTAGTAGCACGCTCCAGTTGAAGACAATCAAAACGCATACTATAGGGATAGCGAGTCGAAAGATACCCAGAGCCTCATCTCGAGCGATCTCAGACGTCGCTTGCTGCCGGTCTTCAATCATCGCTGTTTCCTCGTTCCTGTGAACCTCCAGATCCAATGCCGCCAAGTCCACATCGCTGTCGATCTCCACCACGTTCTTCCCGGCCTTCAGCAACGGAGTCTTCTCGGACTTGACCTCATCTTGGACGATCACAGCGTGATGTCCGAGCCGTTCGAGATCTTGTGGAAGCCGCCCTTGCTGTGTGGCGTCAATCTGTTGGGCGACTTCGCTCTCGGCCATGCGCATCATTTCGATCTCGCGGGTCATGCCGACTGGACGGGGTTGGAGTGTGGTCAGTCGAGCGCAAAAGGAAAAATGGTTTACGCAAAGGCCAATGGAGACCCGACCGTCCAACAAGACCTCAAACTCCTCAGTCAATAGCGTCTACGTCGACCGAACAAATTCATGCTGTTGAACGCTTTCGGCTCTGACGATCGTAAGCAATTCACTGAGATAGCTGTCTTAGCGAGCTGATGGGGTTACGTCAAGTTATTGTTTGAGCTTCAAACCAGCCTCCGAGAAGACAGTAGGAGAGACAGCCGTGGAGTGTGGGATAGTGCGATGGTATCGCGTATCGAGTGAGTGCAGTACCTATTCGATTCCCATCTCCCGCATCCGACTGTTTGCAAGACGCCCACCCACTCGATGAACGAAAGCCCCGAATCTTTGACATCAACACGTCGCGTATTAACGAAAATTGCTCGCCCGCCTCCCAGCGGGGTGGTCGTAGTTTCAAAGAAGCACACTGAGCTTAGAGATGCCGTAGGTAATTCATGCCGGTCTGCTTTCGACACTTTTTTGTCTGGAATCAGGGCCAAACGTGCGCCAATTTGATGTTTGCCACTGAACACGATGCAATTGAGGTCTATTGGTCGCATCTTGTTGTCAGACATAGGTCCCATCCATCAATTCAAACTGTACTATGTGTACGTATTCGAGGCCAGAAACTAAACGAATGTAGCGCAACAATTGTTCAAGAAAACAATAAGCTCAGCGAAACTCTCCCGCGACGACTGTCACATATTTGCGGTCGCGCTGCAGGATCGCTGCAGCCTCTGGCGTGTTTTCGTATGCAAGCTGCTCGTACAGGAATGACTCGAACGAGTACGTGTGGAACACGAGGTAGTAGCACCAGATCCATCAGTCCGGGATTGAGTGCTTGGGCATCATGTAGCCTTCACAAAGCATAAACATGCCGTAGATGCCGGCACCGAGCGCGATGTCGATGATGTAGTGTGGGGCAGCCGAGCCGATGACGTGCATGAGCGACTCGGCGACAACGAGCAAGAGGAAGAGGTTCATCAAGAACCACCAGAACGAGTTTCGGTAGAAAATGACCTAGTTCTGGGTCATTTTTGAGTGCTGAGGTGCTGATCGAGGCTAACGTTGAACGGTCGTCGGTGATTCCACGAGTAAGCTCCTTTGTTGTTGGACTGTCCGCGTAGGCTTGAACCAACCGAGTAACATCCGCGTGGCCTTCAAAGTCGTCGTTGACTAACTCGATGAAATACTCGGTGGGGGTCAACCCCTCGTCACCGCACTCACGAGAGTGCTGTTCTTCGACGGGAGCTCCACAGGCAACCCCGGCCCTGAGGGTGCCGGGACGATCCTTGTTCAAGCCCACGAACCCGAGCCAGCCCGGAAATCGAGTGGAGTTTAGCGGTCTATCTCCCAGACCCTACCACCACCACCAACTGCGCGGCCTACCGCGGCCCATTAGGCGGCCTCCAAGCCGCACAGGACAATGGCTGGCGAGATCTCACGGTCATCGGCACCAATAGACTCGTCCTCCGGCAGCTCCGGGAGTATCGCGTGCCACGGAATGAGCGGCTCCGACCGCTCTACCACCAGGTCAGACGCCTCGCCGATATTGTCGGCATCGTTCACTGGCATCAACAAGTGAAGAACCATAACGCCATGGCCACAACGCTGGTCTCCTATGCGCTGGCCACGGCTCTCTCGAGCCAGGTTCGCCACCCCACTGACAGGCCAAGTCACGCAGACCTGTCCCAGCTCACCGCCTCCGACTTGCAGCCCTGGCTCTATAGCCAGGTTGACCCACGGTAACCAGGAATTCACAGAGCTCCACCTATTAGGGTACATTTATTGCGCTCAATAGACTTCACCTTCATCATCATCAACTCGGCGGGGTTCGAGTACGTTGGACACGCAAACCCAGCGCTAGCAAAATGTGAGATCGCGAGATCTCGCGGACCACAGTACGCTGTCTGCCCCAAACTCAGGATCAGGATACTAAAAAATATCGTACACCAACGACGACGGCTGGTGGATCGTGAAGATCGCCGTCTTGTTGTTCGCACGACTCAGCTCCGACAACAGTTTGATCACGTTGTACGTGGCCGACGAGTCCAAGCCCGACGTGGGCTCGTCCAGCAGCAAGATGGACAGGTTCGAGAGCAGCTCGATCGCGATGGAGAGGCGACGGCGCTGGCCGCCCGACAAACCCTTGCGGAAGATGTCGCTGACGATCGTGTCGCGACAGCTGACCAGATCCATCTCGGAGATGATGAGGTCGACGCGGTCGTCGATCATGGCGGTCGTGACTGAGCTGGGCAGACTGAGCTTGGCGGCCATGCGCAGCGTTTTGACGACCGAGAAGGAGCCGAGCAGCGTGTCTTCTTGCGCGACGTAGCTGTTCACGCAGCTACTTTGCCGCGTGAACGCACCAGCCTGAGTTGAAGCCGAGAATTCGGCATTGGTTCCCAAAGCCGCTTTATGTGGACATCGCTGCACTACAGACGCCACACTTCAGTTGTGAGCAGGGACACCCGCAATGCGCTATCGTCTTGAATCCGGAGAACTGCTGGGTGGCTGGCGACAAGAACACACACGGCAGATTTACCTCCACTCGAGTGAGCAGGCACTTGCAACACATGCCGCAAGAATATCTTTCTGCTCAGCCCTGTCGAATGGCAAGGACCTCGCCGGTGGTATCTTGCGCAAATCACAGCTCGGAAAGCCGTGCGGACGCGCAGGATGTAGCATGATGATGCTCATGACCGAAGTGTTGGAGTCGAGCACTGCACGATTATTATCGAATCAAACCATATTTTACGTATTTTTATCTAATCCAGATCTGTCCTGCGTTATGTTGCCCGTTAGCCTTAAGTTGCTGTTGCGACTCAAACTCGGCCCTGCGTCGGCTAAACATAGTTCTTTGAACTACGAATCTTTGAACTACGAATAAATTCTTCATCCAACAGGATCCAGCGGAGACTATTAAAATAAGGGAGGCTCTCACCAACATTCCATTCACAAGAAGAGTCTTCTTGTCGAACCAAGACCTGCACTTTGTTGGCTGCTACGGTGAGACAGACGAGCCCCCCCCCCCCTCAGCCTCCACTTGAAGGAAATCAAAGCCTTGGCGAGGCAGGTTCGTGGATCTTTTGTAGCTCGCAAGCAGCAGTTCAGGCGTGAGTATTCGGAGTATTCGAGCCTATATTATTGTTCAACACTCGAGCCATCTATCTCGTACAAGGCGGTGCACCCAGCGGATCTAGAGACAAAGGTCTTGGACGTTGATGTCGGCAAGCCAGTGTCGATCAAAGAGAACGTCGCGAGTATTCGTAGGTCTCGGAGTCAGGTGTCGGTTCTGAGTTGGTCGATCAAACCACTAGCCTTTATGCGACAGAACTTCCAACGACATTGGTTGCAGAGTAGCCATGGATTCCAACAGAAACCTCACGATACTTCACCCGTCTGATCGCATTGAATGGTGCGGGCTTCACTCTCTCCTTTAAGGTGACTATCTTCAGTGGCTGGCCCCCACTGTAAACTCAGCCCAGAGCCGTATCGCCCCCCTGGTGCAGACTCAAGCATGAAAATTATAGTCTATTATGCTAGTTCTTCACACTAAACTGGCACAATAGACTATAAGGCAGACGTCAAAATCGTCATTTCAGAGCCAAAATGAAGATTTCGCGAAAATGAACCAACCGAACACAAGAAATTGAAAATTGAGTTTTGGCATCGAAACCCTCATTTTGAAAATTTTCCAGAACCTTGAATTTTGAAAATCGCATTTGAGGCCAGGGCGGGAAGAACGATGGGGGTAGGTCAGGAGTGTGTGTCGACGCGAGGCCAAAAGATTGCGCGGCAACACCTGCAAAGGGAAACGGAAAGCAAAGCAGCTGAAGAAAAGCAAAGGTGGACGTGCCCGAGCGCGCTCAATTCTAACGAGAGGCGAGAGGATGTCGAGCGAGCGCCAAGTGGACAGAGACGGACCTCAAGGTTCTCCTTGACGCGTATTTGGAGAAGCGCAACAATCCAGCAGCTTGAGCGCGAGAACCAGCATCATTTCATCCTCGCTTTCGTCTTGGTTGAAGTTTCCTCCAACGCGAGTCGAGCAAAGCTAGATTGGTCACTATAACGAGAGATTTCACCTTGCTTTAACGTCTACACAATACGAACATCTTCATTATGGAACCGAACACGATTTTTAGGAAATCCAATTTTCGGAACAAGATTTTCGAAACTTGGAATCAGAAAATGTTCACTTGGGGCAAATGAAGCGTCACCCGAACACAGCCTAATTTTCATCATCATCATCATTCCGCAAATGAAGATGCCAATGGGGACGATAATCCATGTTTTGCCTTTGCGGCTCCCTCGGATGGATTCGACTCTCACGATCCTGTGGAGCTCCACGGCCTGTCTTGCAGGCCCTGCTAACAACAGTCAACCCCGATATCGCGGCCACCTGGACGGCCTTAAGTTAAACAAGCACTCGACATTTTATGGCATAACCTCACGGTTATCGGCGACAAAGCACTCGTACTAGATTGAAAACCAAGTGTTTAGCTTGATGTTTGTGGCAACGGGCAACAGCAATCCAGTTGTGAAATCACTTCAATTTCAGTAACGATATGATGGCCGCGGAATAGTTTTTCCATTAGTGGACGAGCCCTAGTCCAGGACCCAAGTGCGCAACTTCGTATTTCCGGAAAGAATGTACACCAAAGTTCCACGCTTTTTTCTGTGGGAAGACGAAGTAGAAAACGCTGCAAATGAGTGATAACTCGTTATCCCGAAATCTCAATCTTCAGACACTTGGCTCACTCTCGGGCTCCTTTTCCACGTCCAGATGACTGTTCACATACGCTTCGAGCACCACCTCCGCCCAGTCGAAACGATACACGTACACTGAACACGCCACATTCAATCCGATCGTCCCGGCAACACTTCCCAGGTATAACCCGATGAGACCCAACTTGTTTGGTATTGCCAACACCAACCCCAACGGAATGCTGACGACAAAGAGAAACAAGAAGTTGAGCTTCGCGATGACTACTTGCTTTCCACAAGCGCGAAGAACACTCTGGATACCAATCATCCACCCGAGCAGCACGACCAACGTTGCCTGTGCAGGGTACACAGCAGTTGCGAGGTCGGCCGTCGGCGTGTCAGTGGTGTACCCGTCGGAGAAAGACCCAGCAAATATCGAGGTGGTGATCGCGGAAAGAAAAGCGACGCCTGTAGTGATGCCGATGGCGACGTAGCTGCTGACGATTGCGTGTCGTTGCTTACCCGCTCCAATCGCAGTGCCGACACGGATCCCTCCACTTAACCCGACACCGATAAGTGGTACAATCGCGATCGAGAACAATGAGCTCGCGACGTTGTCCGCAGCAATGGCGCGGGCGGCATCGGGAAGATAACCGCACATGATGGTGGTCAGGCTGAGACCCACATTTTGGGACATGACCATGAGAATGCTCGAAAATCCGAGTGGTAGTAGAGACGTCATAATTGCATGGGCTTCCTTCCAGTGCCAACCCGGCCAACCCTCCACAAAAGCTGGAGTTCTCAGCAGCATGGGGATCACAATGGCTACCTTGAGTATAGAGTTGACAACATCCGCGAGTGCGACGCCGATGTATGAAAGTCTTGAGTGGAAGCCGAGTACGTACGCGAGGGGTAACGAGATGAGGTTGGCAAGAATAGGTACGTAAACAAGCGGCGCGACTCGCTGCTGCGATGAAAGCAAATAGTGCGCCAAGTCGTACAAGAAGATGAAGGGGGTGGAGAACGTCACAATCGTGGTGAAGACACCGGCGAGATCCGCTAGCTCAGCGTCTTGGCCGAGCAATTTGAAGACAGTGGCACCGTTCAAAGTGACCAATGACATAATGGCGACACAGTAGGCTATCGCGATCATCCCGGCCTGCCCATACAAACAGAATTGCCGCATTTGTTTCGCGCCAAACGACTGCGTGCACACCGTTGACAGAACGGAGCCGATTCCTCCAGCGGGCGTGTTCACTAGTTGTCCCTGGACAAATTCGCTAACGAACTTGCTGCTAGAACATTCGCGGAATCATAACCGGCAGAATTACCAAGCATCCAACCCATCAAGATCGCCGGAATCACTCCCATGGCTTGGGAACCTACCTAGGAAGAAAGCAGAGTCGTGAACGAGTCGTCAAACACCACAACAACATAAACGCATACCATTGGGATAGCGAGTCCAAAGATACCCAGAGCTTCATCCCGAGCAATCTTCGATGTCCTGTGCTTGTGATCTCCGGTCATCGCTGCTTCCTCGTCCTTGCGAATGTCACTGTCCAATGCTGCCATGTCCTCATCGCTGTTGATCCCCACTGCGTCCTTCCCGGCCTTCAGCAACGGTGTCTTTTCGGTCGTAGCGCTGTCTTCGTTGGTCTTGGCGCGATCTCCGAGGCGATAGAGGTTGTCTGAGAGTCGCTCTTGCTGGTTCGCGTCAATCTGTTGAGTAACATCGTTCTCGGCTTTGTGCAACGTCTCGGGCTCCTGAGTCATGCTGATTGGAAGGAGTTAGTCTGCTTCGTTGAGCGCAAGGGAAAGAATGGTGTGCGATGTCCGTCAGGAGGACAGCGCTTGAGGAGGATATGAGGAGCGAATGAAGTGGTGGCTTCGACGATCACCACTCCTGTCCAGCTCAACACCTCCATTCTCAGCTATCGAAAACGTCAACCTTACAAATCAATTGGGGAAGGAATTGAGCTGGTCCCAATTTTCCTGTCAGTTCATCCCACCCCAACCGAATGGAATGTTTGTATCTTGTCAAGTTACTTTATCGAACGGAGCATTCACCGATCGCGTTGTTCAATAAATCGACGCACGCAATACACAAGGAGCCAGGCGATCGCAACGCCTTTGGAGGTCACGCTGGAGAACTTGCTTGAACCTGTAATTTGTGTCGGTCGTCTTGGAGATTCTGTGTGCTTGTACTCATTAACTGGTCAGATTCCCCTTTTTTGCCCGATTGTTTACTCGGCGCTCACCCTCTCAGCGAACGGAAATGACGAAACTTCGACATCAACACACCACTTGTTAACGAAGGTAAGTATTTCATCAGAACTATTGGACGGGATGATCCCGAGGCACCAACGTGGAGACAAGAGGTACACCAACATTCCATGCCTTCGACGTTGAGGAATGGTGGTGTTCCTGATCTTTCGTTTCGCTTCCCCTTACATCGTAGCAGTGCTGATAACGAGAAAACCACGACGGAGATCGCAAACTACGCGTTCAATGTTCAGCGCCAACCATTCGCAAGTTATTGGCGTTGGATATTGAGTGGTTAGTCTTCGTGTTCCCCCCCCCCCCCCCCCCCCCCCCCCCCTCCCCCCGTGGAGATCCGGACACTCGATCAACTAGCCTCACAGAAGAACAGAACGCGCACTGCAACGGAACTCAACACCAGCTCAACAATCACTCAATTCCATTTGAACCGATCTGCCTCACTCTTGCTTGGGCTCGACGGCCTTGATGAACTTGGCAGGGTTCCCTCCGACAATTGTCATGGGCGCCACGTCTTTCGTCACGACACTGCCGGCAGCGACGATCGCGCCGCGCCCGATAGTCACACCAGGGCAGATGACCGCGCGACCACCGACCCAGACGTCCTCTTCGATCGTCACGGGCTTGCCAAACTCGACCCCTGTGGCTCGTGTCTCCGGGTCTGTCGGGTGCGCCGCCGTGTACACGTGCACGCCTGGGCCGAACATGGTGCGAGCTCCAATACGGACCTCGCAGACGTCGAGGATGAGGCAGTCGAAGTTCATGTAGACGCCGTCCGCCAAGTAGATGTTACTGCCGTAGTCGCAACGAAACGGTGCGCGAATGGTCACACCGTTCCCCTTGGCGCCGAAGAGCTCGCTCAGGATCGCTGGCCCTTCGGGCGTGAACGCCGGCGTGGCGTTGAACTGGTCGGTAAGGCGGCGTGCTCGCTTGAGCCCCTCGACGAGCTCGGCGTCAACAGTGTACAACTCGCCGCGCAGCATCTTCTCCTTCTCGGTGGCCATGGTCGCAGTTTAGCTCGATCTCACTTGTGGATGCGCTGGAAAGATCTCGAATGACTGACGACCAGAGACGTCTCCCTGCCGCAGTTGGCCACGTCAACGCGAAATTTTCTAGCGCTGTGTTGGCCACGTGTCATTGGCTGTGTCGACGACCAATGACGACGGGGACTCGACTAAACACGCATCACCTGTCTTCATTCGCGAAGAAGCCGCCGACGCCAAGGCTTCTGCGCGTGATCACACATTGAAGTGCGAGTTATGATCACGCGAACGGTGCCGTCGAGTCTTTGGAACCACTTCCAATTCGTATGGTTTGGGAGATCCCAACACAGCAGTTGTCACCAGAGCAACTCGACAACTGCAATTGGAGATGACATCGAGGCCCTACACAGAGAACCAACTTGTACCTGCAAGTGTGAACCCAAAAGCGCGTGTTTCCGTGTATTCAAAATGGAGATTTTGGATTCCAACCATTCTATTCGCTTGATCTCGAGTCCACCCATCGCCTTCAAAACGAACTGGCCAATCCCCCCGACTCGATTCAGGAAGAAGCGTCCACGTTCTTGACAAACCTCGCCGGATTGCCTGCAACCACAGTCCTGGCCGGCACGTCTTTGGTCACGACACTCCCAGCTCCGACCACTGCGCCGTCGCCGATCGTCACGCCCGGTAGCACGATCGCGTTGCCTCCGATCCACACGTCCTCTCCAATCGTGATCGGCTTGGCGAACTCGAGCCCCTCGGCGCGCAGCTTCGGGTCTAGCGGGTGCGCTGCTGTGTAGAGCTGCACGCCCGGACCTAGCAACGTCCTCGCGCCGATGCGGATCTCGCAGCCGTCGAGGAGCATGCAGTTGAAGTTCATAAAGACACGATCACCCAGGTGGATATTCCAGCCATAGTCGCAACGGAACGGTGGTTCAATCACAACGCCGTCGCCCATGGACCCGAAGAGCTCGTTCATGACGGCCGAGGCCTCGGGTGAATAGCTCGGCGCGTCGTTCAAACGCCGTAGCACGCGTCGCGCGGCTCGCAGTTGGTCGACGAGCGACGCATCGAGCGTGTAGAGCTCTCCACGCACCATCTTGTCGCGCTCGGTCGCCATGGTCTCACTTATTAGTCGAATGGCAAACGCGAAGATCGCCGCTCTGGTGTTTCACCCAATCAACCACCGAGAGACGCGAGTCCAGCGTGGCAAAGCTGAGAGCGACGTTGTTGCATCCATTACTGAGATCCTACTGAGTTTCGTTCTGCTCCTCCACGTTCTTGACGAACCTCGCAGGGTTGCCCGCGTACACTGTGCCCGCCGGGACGTTCTTGGTCACGACGCTGCCTGCTCCGATCACCGCACGATCGCCGATCGTCACGCCGGGAAGGATGATGGCGGTGCCTCCGATCCACACGTCCTCGCCGATGGTCACGGGCTTGCCGAACACGAACGACTGCGCTCGAGTCTTCGGGTCCAACGGATGCGAGGACGTGTAGATCTGCACGCCAGGACCTAATAGTGTTCGGGATCCGATGCGGATCTCGTTCACGTCCAGCAGCACGCAGTTATAGTTCATGAAGACACGGTCTCCCAAGTGGATATTGTAGCCGTAGTCGCAGCGAAAGGGCGGCTCGATGGCGACTTCGTCGCCCACAGAGCCGAGCAGCTCCTTGGTGAGAGCCAAGGCCTCGGGCGTGTAACTCGGGGTCTCGTTGAGCCGCTGGATGAGACCGCGCGCGCGGATGATCTCGCTGATGAGCTCGTCGTCCTGGCCCGCGCGGTACAGCTCGCCTCGTAGCATACTCTGCTTCTCGCTGGCCATAGCTGCTGTTCGGAGCGTGTCCAATGCGGGAAATGGGCCGAGCCTGTCCTGGAACGATCGCAGAGACCTCTCGAATGATGACCGGCTTGCGCATGATTCGTCACGCAAAGACTCAACACGGAGGATCGAATGGCCAAGGCGAAGAGAACGAGCTCCATGATTCATCATCCGAGTCTGCAAAGCAACTGATGCAGGGAATATTCGAGAGAGACCAGCACGCAGGATGCAGTGGATGGCTCTGTATGGCCTTCCAATATTTGAATGCAGCTGAATGCGCTCATTCGTCATCTTTATTGTCTACGCAAAGCCCTCTAGCCGAGAGTTGACTCGGTCTGAACCACTACTAAACACATCATGCGCTCTCCTCCGCCTCAATCTTCTTGATAAACTTGGCTGGGTTTCCGGCGTAGACAGTCATCGCCGGCACTTCCTTGGTCACAACGCTGCCTGCTCCAATCACGGCGCCGTCGCCGATCGTCACGCCCGGCAGCACGATCGCGTTGCCTCCGATCCAAACATCCTCTCCAATCGTGATCGGCTTGCCAAACTCGAGGCCGCTTGCGCGGACCTTCGGGTCCAGCGGATGGGTCGCCGTGTAGAGCTGCACGCCCGGGCCGAATAAAGTTCTCGCTCCGATGCGGATCTCGTTGACGTCCAGAAGTACGCAGTTAAAGTTCATAAAGACACGATCGCTCAGATAGATGTGGGAGCCGTAATCGCAACGGAAGGGCGGCTCGATCACGACGCCCTCGCCAGCCTGCCCGAAGAGTTCTTGATACAGCGCCGTGGCCTCAGCCGAGTAGCTCGGCGTGTCGTTGAGCTTCTTGATCAACCCACGAGCACGGATGATCTCGCCGATGAGCTCGTCATCTGGACGGTAGAGCTCGCCACGCAGCATCTTCTGCTTCTCGGTCGCCATGACGGTCTTCTCGTGTGTGACGGACGTTGGAAATGGAGAACTGAGGCCGTCAAGGACAGCGAGTGTCACGCCTATTGCCCAATCAGTCGAGAGGGATTAGTCATTGTAGACTCACTGGTTGAAGCTCGGCGTCAACAGCAAGAAGTCTGAGTTTAGTGATCACGCAGCAAACACTTCATGACCACAGTCTCCGATAACGACATTCACATTGACTTTCGTACTACAGAATTACGAACGAATGACTCGGAAAACTCACGAGCAGAGTGTTGTAAATAGATAAGTTAGCGGCGGCGCGCCTCGTTGACTTGCACAAGCTGGGCCATGCCGTTGTCCGAGTGCGCGGCGAAGTGGCAGTGCGTGAGAATACGGCCGACCATGTGGCTCCGCGGCGTGAAGCGGATCTGCGTGTTGGTGCGGTAGAGCGGAATCGTGTCGCGCCACTCGCCGACAGAGAACAGCAACCCATCCGGGTCCAGCTTGTTGTCAATGCGTGTGATCTGGAAGTGGGATCCGTGCATGTGGAACGGGTGGGTCATAGCGTGGCAGGGCGAGTGCACCGGCTTCTTCTCAGCTTTCTTCTTCGCCTGGTACTTTTGCTCCTCGTCGAGCATCTTGTTCATGGAAAAGTCGAGGTTGCTGTGGTGGTCCATGTCGTCGTCGTGGTTGATGTCCTCGCACCCGGGGCCGTGACCACGCACCGACAGTTCCCACTCTTGCGGCTCGTCGACGTACATCGAGTAGTTGGCAAAGGAGTGGTTGAACTTTTGCTTGTTGACACCGTAGACCATCGCGTTGCCTTCCATCCACACGGAGAATTCGTAGTTGTACTTGTTCTCGTTGTCGATCTTTCCACCGAGGTGCAAGGTGTCAGCCATGTACACTGGAGGCTTGGGCAGCTTCGTAGGGAGGCTCATGGTCTCAGCCGGCTCGTCACCGAACACGCGCAGCGAGACGATCTTCTGCGACGGCGCGCGATGGCGGTTCACCATGCCCAGCAGCTGGTTGCGCTTGGGGCTCGACTCAGTCTTGAGGAAGAACGTGCCGGTCTTGTTACAGCGGATACCGATGTCGGCGCGGCTGCCAGGCGTCAGGATAATGACATCTTTCTGCGACGGCGACGTGATGTAGATGCCGTCGCGCGAGATAATGTGCATCTCACACCCCGGCGCGACGACTTCGGCCACGTTGTTCGGGATCGCATTGATGAAGCGGAGGCGCTTGAGCTCGGCGGGTTTCATGTGGAGCTCCGGCAAGTACTGCCCATTCACGTACACGTGAAGTAGCGACGTGTCGTTGAGCGGCGAGTTTCTGTCCACACGGAGGTTGATCGGGAACCCTTCCGGTTCGTCTTCCTCATCGCTGTCCTCTTCCTCCTCGCCGCTACCGCTGCCCATGTCCATGTCCATATCCATGCCCTCCATGCCTTCCATGTCCATCCCTTCCATACCCTTTCCCTTGAGCTTTCTCTTCTTGGTCTGGGCCTGCATGTGCATGCCAGGCATGTCCATCATCATGCCGCCCATGTCTCCTTCCGGGTAGTCATTGTTGAGCGCGTGGACGATGTTGTCGTGCGTGTTGTGGCACTTCTCGACGCAGATGCCCTGCAGAATGAGCACGTGGTCCTCCATCTTGGCCACTTCCTCAGGGAAGTTGCCTGGACGGTCGGCCACGATGAGCGCGCCGGCCATGAGCCCCGAGAGCTGCGTGTTGACGAGCCCGTGCGAGTGCGGGTGGTACCAGAACGTGCCCGACGGGTGGTCCGGACGGATCTCGTACTCGTACTGTCGTTCTCCGCCGGGTTCAATACTCATCATGACATTGTCGTGGTGGCCTCCGGGGGGCACATGCTGAGATATCAGCACAATGGTTAGACGCTTTGCTGAGCAGCTACGAAAGAGGCGTTGGTTTAGACGCACCATGCCGTGGACGTGGAGGTTCGTGAGGTTGGCGCTGCCGGCCGCGAGCGCGTTGCGCACATGGACGACGAGCTTGTCGCCCGGACAGACCTTGATGGTCGGCGCCGGGATGCGTCCGTTGTAGGTGCGCGTGTTGAAGTCGACGTAGCGGCTCTCGTAGCGGCCGACCTGGACGGTTAGGTTTACGTGGAATTCACTCGCTTCGGTTTCACGCACGAGCGGACGCGCGGCGTTAGACTCGCCAAAATGTGCGGTCATGTCGTTCCAGCGCTTGACGCACGGCGACTCGAGGAGCTCGGGCTGCGCGAGCGGCAAGTAGTCGTCGTGGGCGGCGGCCAGCGGCGCGAGCAGCGCGAGCAGCAGGCTCGAGGCGACGGGCGATCTCATGGGCAGGCAATAAATAGGCAACTGGAGCGCATGGTTAGACCCATGGTTAGACCCCGAGTCTGGCGATCCGGGCCCCCGTTCTCTTCGCTTTCGTGTTGACAAAGGGACGCGTAGCTGACGTCCAGCTGGACGAGCCAGCTGGGATTGCGGCTCTGGGCAGGAAACCGCCAAACGGCCGTGTTAGTCCATTTCTATCCAATCAAAGATTATTATATGTGATTTAAACCAATGAGCGACCGGAAGACGGGCCTTTTCGGCGCGGGTGCGGTGAGTGGGGGCTGGGAATCCAGACCGAGAGTCGGTGTAGAGGCGTTCCAGTTGGTGTGGCAGAGCAGTCTATCCGCCAAATGATGGAGGACTCACGACGTTGGTGGGAGACTCGTTAGACGTTGCGTGGCTCTTGTGTCCGTGTGGTTAGGCTGACGAGATCGAGGTGAGATCTGTTCGATACATCGACCGACGGCGACGTTGAAGACGCCGCAGAGGCGCGTCTAAATCGTGGACTAACGACGCTGCATTTTACGGCACGCGGTTAGTTTCTACGCACATACGCGGCACACAGGAAAACAGTGCCGCCAATCACCGCTTCAATTTTCTCAGCGTCTAACGCATGTCGAAAGTGTCACTGGGCGAGGAACTGTCGCCGGGTCCAATGCTCAGACCCGAGGAACTCTCATGGATCTGCTCGGCCGCCGGGCGCTACACTGTAGTTCTGTGTCAAGCAACGCGACTCCGTGTAGAGCACGACGCTCGTTAGCCTTGGACTCGGCGCGTGGACGATGGAGGGAGGGCTGTTGCTCAGCCGACGTTCAGGAAGGCTGCACTAGTTTAGGTTGACTATAGTCTCTGTTTTAGGTTGGCAAGTCCATCGTGCCAACGTGAATCTGGACCAGACCCAGAACGGGACAAATGTTTAGACCCGTGGTTCTTGGACTCCGTCGTCCGGGGAATGAACCTCGCTCTGTATCTGCCTGGACTCCTCACCCTTGTCCTCTCACTTGCCTCCCCTCAGTTCATTCCGATGGAGTCCTTGGCTCGTTCGAGCCCGTGCGTGTGAGGGTCCCCGAAGTGTCCCAGATTCCGATCAAGCCCGGACGTGTACCCATCTACGAATGGTACAGTGTACCACCCAGACGCCTCGCTCACATCCTTCCTTCCTGGATTCTCGAGTTGAAGCCACGGCCAGTATCCTCCGGTGTCGGCGGCACCCCCAGTGGTCGCGGCACGCCAGCTTCCACTCTCGAGCATCTCTCACTTGCCACATCTCCTCCAATGTATCACATGCAGTACGGTACATAATAATACCAAGTTAGACCATGGTATAATATACCTACGACCGATGGTCTAACTGGATACATCTTCATGCACCCGGTGCCAAGTTGGACTCCGAGCCTCTACCTGTTCGCCCGTCGACACCCGACAGAGCCTAACGACGCGGTTAGTCCCCATCGCCTGCCTCTCCTTTTGGTTTCAGTACTCGGCCCACAGGTGGCCGTGACGCCGCGGGTGCTTAGATCCAGTGGTCGTCCGGTGGGTAAAACCTCGCTGGAACCCATAAAACCTCATTCCCGGGTCTAAATTTTGCTTCCGTCCCTGTGGGTTCGGGCAGCACGATCTCTCAACTCAGAGAGAGTGATGGTCCCTGGGCTTCCTTGTCCTCGGAAGAGCCCACACACAATCCGACGCGCGCGACATTCGCCGCCTCGCCCGTGCGCGCCCTTCTCCGCGTTCTCCCGCCGCGTGCGACGCGCCTTCGCTGCCCCCGCGCACTCAGCAATCTTCTGCGGCTCTTGCGCTCCACGCTCGTGCCGCCCGCGCCCTCTGACTCGCTCTAGAGCCGCCGCAATCATGCGCGACAAGTCGGACCGCTTCGGCGCCGTCGAGCTCTCGCCTCGACGCGACGCGCCGCTGCTCTCGCAGTCCGTGGACGCGCTGGCGTCGCCCACGGTCTCGCTCACGCTCTGCGTCGTCTCGGCCACGGGGCTGCGCCCCATGCAGAAGAACATCTCGAGCAACGCCATGTGCGAGATCTCGCTCGTGCTCGACGACGGCGGCGCGCGCCAGCCCTGGGGCACCACGGGAGACCCGCACGTGGACCGCAAGCGCGCCGACAACCGCAGTCGCAGCGGCTCGAACGCCGCGGTCACGGTCCCGGGCGGCGTCGTCGCCAAGACGTTCAAGACCAAAGTCGTGCGCACGTCGCTCAACCCGATCTGGAAGATGGACGTCGACTTTGGAGACTACAACGTCGAGAGCGTGCTCGGCGTGCTCATCGTGGTCAGACACATTGAAAAGATGGGGCTCGTGAAGAAGGATATTGGCCAGGTGCTCATCCCCATGCGCGACCTGCTCGAGCTCAAGACGGTGCGTGCCAGACCATGCCGCGTCGGTGATCTATACTTGTCGCTAACGCTTTATCTGGTCTATTTCTACAGCAACCAACGCGAGAACAGATTTTCACGCTCGAAGCGACCGATGAAGTGAACGCACGAGAGGCGCAGGAGGTGAGAAATGCTATTTACTCTCGATGAAGTGCTGAAAGTGGATTCTGACGTTGATTGAACTCTTCCAGGGCATTTCCAATCGCAAGTACGGAAAGGTGACCGTGCGCTTCAACAGCTATGGGCTCACGCAGAGTGATCCGAATCTCCCCAACTACACGGGGCTCATGGCCGATAGCAGCAAAGATCTCCGCCCCACGTCGCTCTCGGAAGGCAGCGTCACACACGAGGACCAATTCAGTGGCGACGCGCCCCGCAGCGGCTCACATAACATCCAAGCCGAGGTCAAGAAGCTACAGTCGTTCCATCAGAGCAAGCCGGTGCCCGGAGAAGTGTGGTACGCAATCCAATCGCAGTGGATCGCCAACTGGTTGCTCTTCGTAACCAAGTATCGCGGCAAAGCTGAGCATAATCCAGGCGCGATCGATAACATGTCGCTGATCGCTGAGGATCTTCCCGATGGAGTCTTCGTTGTCCGGCCAAACCTTACGATCAAGAAGGACTTCCGCATGATCAACAAGCAAAGCTGGGACTACTATGTGTCGCTCTACGGAGGAGGGCCGGCCATCGAAGTTCCAGTGCCGAAGGACTGCCATGACACTGCCCTGTGGCTTTCAACACTACGACTCGACGAGGCGAGCCGCGTCGGGTCGGGCTACTTCTCGTCCGACTCGGAGAGCGGCTAAAGTATCCGTGTCGTTCGATGTCGTTAGGTAGGAAGTTTTACGCGTGGGTCGTCTCTGTGACGCGATCTCGCACGGTCGAGATCCGACTGTGGTGTTTATTTAATTCTTACGACTACGCCCCGTTGTGCATGGTCTTCCTGGCGGGGTAGACTGTTATCAATCAGCAAATACACGTATCAACGAACAACTTCACGACACTCAAGCGAACGGAGGAGCAACGGCTCGCGACGGGCGACGCTTGCGGAGTTCCCTGTCGATCTCTCCATCCATGTCCAGGTCGAGGTCACCGAGGTCGACTTCCAAATCTGCGACTGACGCAACGTCGGCCGAGGCGTTACGTGGACGGAGGATTGTTCGACGCAGACGATCCGTGGAGCTGCGTCGGCGTTCGATTAAGTCACGCTTAAACTTCTGGAATGACGCGACTGCTGAGAGTCGAGAGTACGTCGACTTGGCCTCGGGCAGGTAGGACGGCTTGCCGGCGTCGACACGCACAGCGTTGGCTCGCAAAAAGAAGTTGCGCCAAAAGACCATCTCGGTCACAGTGGACGGAATGAGCATACTGTGCATCTCTCGAAGGCTCGGGTCGTGCAGCAGCAGCTCCTTGGCGATTTCGGTGTACCTCTTCAGAAACAAATAGGCGCGCGTGTGTTAAACAAACCTGTCAGCTAGAAGAGACTGCTGTCATTTGTCTCACCGCAAAATCGAAGACATACTCCTCTTCGCCGCCCGGGTGGTCGACGTAAGTGCTTCGGAACGCCGTGAGCTCCGAGATCTTGCGTAGGATCTCGGGGTCGTCCACGAGTTCTCCATTCTATGAAACAGACCGAGTTAGCGTTTCACGCGCAGGCTTCTTCATCATTCCACACGCACCTCGTCGGTCGTCTGCCACGGCAGCGTCAACGCCGCGGCGGCCGTCGGGGTCGGCTCGGCCACGCCCGCGTCGCTGCCTTCCAAATCAGCCTCCACGACGCCGCTGGTCGGACTCGCTTCGCTTTCGGTCTATCAAACAAGAATTCCCCCCATGTCAACGTCATGACGACAGTCGGCGTCGTGCGCTCGCCTGGAGTCGCACCTCTTCGATCGGCTTGGTCTTGGTTCTCGGCAGCGCGATCACGCGGCTCGCGCGCGACGCCAGCGTGCTCGCCGCGCGCACGAAGATGCCTGCAGCATTGTTTTGTCCATTGCGTGTCAGCGTGTCAGTGTCATCCACGGCTTCCCGCCGCAGGGAGAAGCGAGCACTCACTCGCTCGCGGCGGCGCGGCGGCGGCCTGCGCCTCGTCCTCGTCCAGGTCCATGGGCTTCTCCTCGCGCGGCGAGGCGGCCTCGTCGGCGGCCAGCGCGTGCTCGCAGGTCTCCGCGGCGTCCATGCGCAGCGTCGTCGCCATCGCAAACCCGAGTCAATGAGGAATGGAGCACTTCTGGCTCGGCTTCTCCATTATTGCACACGTCGCAGACAGGCCAGAGGAAAAAGTGATCGTGGAATCCAGCCGGTCTCTTAAAGCAGTACACTGGCGCCCTCCGACTCTCTCGCGTGGGCGACTGGCCATCAGCGTGTCCACACATGACCAGGGGTCACGGAGACACGGACAACACGAGATGTTGAAGAGCGCGGTTTAGACGCGGTCGGTCTATCGAGGCGTCTAACGCTGGTCTAAAACCGCCGTGCTCGACGCCGATGAGAGGGGGACGACTCGCCGAACCTGGCGGTTCGCTCTGTGGGTTCATGCAGAACCCACGTCAAACAGATTGAGATTTTTGGGGTCCGACGACGCAGCTGATTGGTCGTATTCCTGTCTGGGGCGAACCCAAAGGTGGAAGGCTGATGAGCGGGACCGCCAGCGAAAAGAACGCGAGAGGAGGCCAGTGTCTCTCCGTCGGTCCCTTCCCTTCGTTCCGCCATGGTCGCGCGCCTGCCGTCGGCACTCGTCGCGCTGCTGCTCGCCGCGTCCATCGCGGCGCTCGGCACTAGTACGTCCCTCCTTCCTTCGGTCTAACCTTAAGTCTAACCTTCGGTCTAACGCCTGGTCTATCGCGTCCGCTTAGACTACGAGCACGACGGGGTCACGACGTACTGTTGGGCGATCCCTCGTCGCACGAATGAGACCAAGCTCTCCGAGGCCGATCGCACGACCGCGTACTCGGGGCACGCCAACTGCCCCATGACGCTCTCGCTCTCGCTGCCCAGCACGCAGGTCTTCGCCTTCGACGTCGTGAACGTGACCTGGACGGTCCAGGCCGACTTCTCCAGCGCCTCCAACGCCATCAACAACACGCGGCTCTACTACGGACCCGACAGCACGGGCCGCCTCGCGCAGATCGTCCACTCCAACGTGCACTCGTGCGTCTTCGGCACGGGCTGCGACCCGTTCAACGACGGCGAAGAGCTCGTCGACAAGACGGTCAACAAAGTCGCCAACTTCTCGGACAACAAGGCCGTCTTCCAGGACTCGCTCCAGTTCCCGACGCCCGGCGTCTACTCGGTGCTCGCCCACATCATTCTGCCCAACTTCAACGCCTCGAGCCGCTTCGACTACGCCGTCTACACGAGGCTCACGGTGCTCGCAGCGACCGACGCGCCCGCGCCGACCGCCGAGCCTGAAGTCACGCCGTCCACGGCCGAGACCTCGAGCAGCAGCAGCGGGCTCTCGCAGGGCGCGACCATCGCCATCATCGTCGGCGCCGTCGTCGTCGTCGTCGCCGTGGCTGTGATCGTCGTCGTCATGCGTCGCCGACAGGGCAACCACAGCGGTGGCTACGTGCAGGCGCCGATCCAGGAGGCGGGGTATGTTGGTGGAGGTGGGCGTCCAGGTCCGCGGGACGTCAAGCACTCGGACGTGACCAACACCAACTCGACCACGGGCTACGAGTCGGCGTGGGGCGGCCCACGACCCACGCAGGCGGGGCTCGACAACACCGACTACTCGAACACGTCGTCCAACACCTCGAACCAGTACGCGGCGCCGTCGTTCTCGGACGGCCGGCCGAGCGACGTGAACCGGTTCTCGACCACGATGCACCAGCCGGACCTGTCGGCGTCCGCGTACTACGGAGGCGCCTCTACCAACGCCCAAGGACGCAAGAAACGAGTCGACAGCGACGTTGAATTGTAGGGGCTTCGTGGAAGAACCGCTCCCACGGGAAGTGGGATTTCTATATAAAATTGATATTTTTTTTAATCCATGACAGCTTCTGTTGCTCCACCCTAGGGGGGAAGATACACTGTGTGTCCCTGACAAGATCACACCAGGCCATCCATCCATCGCTCGTCGACACGCATAGGCAGTCTAATGGAAGAGGTATGCTCGCTGTATGAAGCTGGCCGCGTAAGTGCTGTCCACTACAAGCTGTAGCCATCATCCGCGTAGGCTTTCGCTGTAATCTTCATGTCGATTGAGCGCATCCGACCAAAGCTGTCGAACGTCGCCGAGAGCGCGGGTGAACCGTCCACTAGAGCGATTTGGGTAGTGATGGCATCGTATTCTTCCGATTGAGCCTGTCCCGATTGCGGGGCATAGGGTTCGTCCCGCACCTCGTAGCCATTGTGGGCGAGAAACCCGAGGAAAAGGTCTTTCGCGCTCGCACCTTCCGGAAACACTTTGTTCATCATCGTGCTCGTGTAATTGATGCGGAACTCATTCAAGCGTTCGGCTCGACCAGCGGGTCGAGCCGCATCAAACGCTGCCACTACAGCGTCATAAGTGCCGAACGATGGAGGCGGTGGGGTCAATGAAGCCAAGTTTGCTGGGATCGATGGTAGAGTCGTTGCGGGATCTGCGATGGCGTTCTTGACGAGAATCCAAACGGCAGCCCCTGGCATCGAGTTATTCGGGCAGCGGTAGTAGAACAACGCGCCTGTCTTTACAGCTGCGATCGAGAGGATCCCGTGGATGAACGTGTCGTCGCATCCCTCGATGCCGCTCGCCTGGAACTCAGGTGTGTCGGGAAACTTAGACCGTAATGTCTCGATGGCTGCGTCTGGACCTGGTGGGTCCATACGTCCGTGAGCAACCATGGGGTGGTTCGCGTCCACAAAGAGCAAGTTGCCCGGCACGGAAGTCGCAAAGAAGTCGAACGCGAAGATCCCGAGCCCTGAGAGCCCAAAGAGCCGCTCGGGAAGCGAGACCTGCCAGGCGCTCTCCTCGGGCGTCGTGAACCTGTCTGCGATCTTGAGATGGCGCTGCTGGCGGCGCTGCGCCTCAAAGAAGCAGCTCGCTAGCAGCGCGTTGAACGGCGCGGAGAACGGCGACGAGACGGTCGTGGCCATGGCGACGAGAGCTTCGGAATGGCCCCGGGTCCCCCACCAAGAAGCTCACGTTGAAGTGATGCGTCACTACGAGGAGCTCACCCTCTCGATAGTGACTCACTACGAGCGACCATCACTCTGTTCAACCTCGGCAAATCCTTCGTGAGCACGTCCAGTACCGTACGTGCGCCAGTGATCCGCCCGAGCGGATGTTGCGGCGTGCAGTAAAGGCCGACGGAGGCGGCAGCGCACAGCGAGGACAGCAGAGACGGAATGGCTGAATGGCTGGCTGGCTGGCTGGCTGGTCTCAAATCCACAGACGCGATTACCTATGGACCAGCGCGTCGATTCGATGAACGCTCGCCGAATGAGACTTCGATCGACGCCACGCTCCGCGAATCCACCTGGCCCCTCTGGATAGAACGTCGGCCGGACGCCCCTAGCCCTTTCCAACCCCGCAGTTGTCACATTGTGCCTCGATTCGGCTCGTGGATTGGTCGAAAGGCCGTCTCTGCTGTCGTCTTCTGGTTTCGACTCTGGACACCCCGAGCCCTACCTAATCCACACCGCGGGTGGTTTGGTCGCTTGGGGTGTGGCGAGCGCCTGTTGTCGCCCTCGCGTTACCGTATTCTGTGTATGGGCGTCCGGCCGCTCTCGCGCCCGCGCATACCCGCCGCCGCCGCGAGCGCCGAGTCGCCTCCACGCGCCTTCGCCCCCGCGCCGCTCGTGTCGCGTGGTGACTGACCAAGCCCCTCGCGCGGTCGCCCGCCGCCGCTTGCGCCTCGCCTCGCCGTGTCCCGCGCGTGTACCAGACGACGCCGCGACATTTGGTACGGTTTTTCCCCACCCTTTGTCCCCGACTTGTGCGGTCGCCAAGTCACTCTCCCCCAAGCGCCGAGACCTCCATGGCCGACGACCAGCTCCGGCGCATGCGCCGACGGAGCGTCGACGAAAGCGCGCGGCCGCGAGCCCACCGACGGCGATGGGTCGCCTCGGCCGCCGCCTGCGTCGTGAGCGTGCTCGCGGCGGCGCGGCTGCCCCAGGCGCCGCTCGTCGACGCCGCGCTCATGGCCGCGGCCTACAAAGACGGCGTCACGTACTGCTGGCAGGTCGGCGCGTCGGTCTACGCGAGCGCGGTCAACAGCTCGACCGCCGTGGCGCAGGCCACCGACGCCGACTGCGCGCTTTCGCTCTCCATGACGCTCACCAACAACTCGTTCTTCGTGGGCGAGGCCATCCAGGTGACGTGGCAGGCCGCGCTGCGCCGCGACTCGGCCGGCACGTTCTCGACCAACAAGTTTGGCATCGAGCAGCTCTACACGGCGCAGGACCGCATCTCGCAGAACGCGTTTGAGATCGTCTACTCGCGCCTCGAGTCGTGCTCGGGCGCGTCCGACTGCAACCCCGTGCTGGGCAACACCAACCAGATCTCCAACGTCCCCAACAAGCCGCTCAACTTCTCCTCGGACGGCTCGGCCTCGTTTAGTACGGACCGCGTCGCGTTCTCGTCCTCGGGCGCCGTCACGCTCGTGGCGCATTTGATTCTCCCGGGTCAGAGCGCCGACCAGTTGCGCTTTGACTTTGCCGTGTTCAAGACGATCTCCATCAACGACCGCCCGGCCTTGTCGCCGACCAAGAGCGCGTCGAGCGAAAGCCAGAGCCAGAGCTCCACGAGCTCGGACAGCAAGGGCCTCTCGACCGTGGTCATTGGCATCATGTTCGTGTGCGGCATGGTCGCGGTCGCTCTCGTCGCGGTGGGCTTTGTGATCCTCAAGAAGAACAAGGCCGCCGCGGCGCCCGACGACCCGCACCAAAAGGGACCCGACGGACGAACTAGGCAGGACGCGAGCAGCACGGATCTGGACGACGAGTTCGCGATGCTCAGCAACGAAGAGCGACTGATGATGTCCCAGAACGGTCGCTCCAAGAAAAGCAATGGCTTCCTGTCCACACGCAGCGGCGCTCCGAGTATGCTCGAGGAGAGTCGTGCCAAGGCAAAAGGAGAGGCGCCGCTCCCGTTCGTCGGCAAGACAGGCTCGGATCGCAGCGACCGCAGCCAGGACCGTGTCGACCTCTCGAGCGACGAGCACATGGTCGATCCGAGCAATCCTGCCTCCATGCGTCACCACGGACTCTACATGGAGATGCCGGCGCCGGCGTCGATCCCCAAGCAGTCGAGAATCAACTACAACGACATCCGCGAAGACGAGGTCTTGGGCAACAGCTCGAGCCGCCGCATGGGCTCTCGCATGCAGCCAGGGATGTCGTCGTCGGGCAACCCGTTCGCAGCCTCGGGCGGAGGCCATGTAGGAACAGTCCCGAGCGTCGCCGAGCGGCTCGCCGGCGGCGGCTTCGACCCGCCACCAGCCGGCGAAGAATGGGGCATGCGAGTCTCGACCGAGCTCACGTTCGACGACCTGCGCGAGTCGGCCGATCTCGGGCCGGCGCTCACGCTCGACGATCTGCTCGAGAGCAAACAGGTACGGAAGAAGGGCACGTCTCGCGCCATCGCCGAGCACTCGGCGATGTGAGTCCGAGGGGCACAAGGGCAAGGGATGCGATCTCTCTCTCGTACAGGACTTTTTTCTTCATTCGGAGTGGTGTGTAAATTACTAATAGCAGAGACCTGCGCGCAGGGCCGTGAATCAGTCAGTCAGTCACCCATCGATCCATCCATGCACTGTCTTCTTCGCTTCATCGAGCCCAAGGAGGTTCCATGGATCACAGTGGGAGATTCCGATTAGCTTGGTTCAGTATTAGCATGGAAGGGCGGGCGAGTCCAGAAAATACTAGAAACTACTGTACTATTTCTCCAGGAGTGGATCCACTAGGGGTAGGGTTGGCGGGCGGATGATTGGCTGCGTAGCTGCTCGTCGAGGGCATTGAAGCGACACCAAGCACGATGGCCAAGAAGTCCAAGGCGTCGACGGCGGCGGCGGAGGCCCCGCGCGTGCTCAACGACGACGAGCTGGAGCAGAACTGGGCGGCGGAGGGCGTGGCGGTCGCGCCGGATGACGACGATGTGGTCTCGCTCGGGAGCGAGGACGAGATGGACGACGACGACGACGTGGAGCTGGGCGGGGTCATGAAGCGCAGTCGTGACGATGAGGAAGAAGCAGAAGGCGAAGAAGATGAAGCGATGGGTGAGGACGGAGACAAGCCCGTTGCGAAGAAGCAGAAGACAGATGCGGTAGGTGGCGAGTTTGGGGTTGTGGAGGCAAGGCATTTGGCATGCTGACGGATGTCGGTGACGGTGTGGGGTAGGCCAAGAAAGAGAAGCCGAGCAAAGGCCTCCACAAGCTGACGGCGGTGGAGCACTTCAGAATCGTCAATGAAGTGTACACTAAGCACCGTGGTGGCCAGATGACCACACTGGAGCTCGCAGAGGGTCTCAATGGTAAGCTTGGGAACATCCACCGTCCCCTCACTAGAACACCGCGCTAACACTTATCTCCCCACAATGCAGAAAGCCACTTTGCTGCACCAGCGGGGCTCGGAAAGCACACTCTGCCGAATCTCGGACTGTACATGCGCCACCTGCAGCCGTCGTGGAAGAAGGATTTTCGAAACAAGAACTGGCGATACGACAAGAGCCCATGCTTTCTCATCATTTGTTCGTCTGCACTTCGCGCTGTCGAATTGCTCAAGCATTTTGGCTCGTTTCAGTGCAAGGTCGCCAAGCTCTTCGCCAAGCACATGAAGATCCAGGAGCAGGCCGACCAGCTCGAGCGCATGTTCCTTCCGATCGCTGTGGGTACCCCCGGGCGCATCAAGGCCCTGTTAGAGATGAAAGCGCTCTCGTTGGAACACACTCGCCACGTGATTATTGACATGGAAAAGGACAAAAAATCCCTCACTGTGCTGCAGCTCAACGACACGGTCAAGGATATGATGGATCTCATCGAGTTCCATTTCCTGCCGCTTCTCAACAAGCAGAAGCTTAAACTTGTGCTCTACTAGTCTGATTGATAATGTAACCCCTTTGAAGGAAGCGATGCGTTGTTAGAGATGTCTACTCGTCCTGGTTCATCATCGTCAAAACTTCCTCCGGACACACTCGGTTGGTCACGGCAGACAAGAGCGTAGTTTTGACACTCAGCAGTTTGTCGGTCAAGGGAACTGTGGATACTCCGTCAATCGCCCCAACTGGTACAAGTCATGCTGAAATGTGAGAATGTTACCGCAAAATTTGTGGCTCCAGCTGATAGTAGTTATGTTCGGTCGGTGTGACTCATAGTGGTTGGAGTTGCACAGGGATACGAGAGCTCTGCTCGCCTGGTAGTTCGAACTTGCGCACGGTCTGAAGATGCGTCTTGCCGTGCTCTCGTGGTCGACTACTTAATCCTTGAAGCGTTGAGTGACGTCAATAAGCCGTCCAAAATCGTCATCATCAAAACATTGCTCGCACTGTATGGTACGCTTGACGAGATCATCCATCAGCTCAACCGTTCGTCGGTCCGTGACATGAGGGGTGTGCGGCATCAGAACGCTCGCACACGTTCGCTTGGATAAGGTGACCATGGCGAAAAGAAAGAATGATACTTCGAAGAAAACCTTCGTAGAAAACCTTGATGACCTCTTTCTTCTGAGCGTTGATAAAGTAGAATTCGACGACTTTCTCTGCGTGGAGGTGGCGATCGATCGTGACGATTTTGAGCCTAGCTCCAATAGTAGCAAATCCGAGAATGTACGGAAGATCCCCGTAGAACTTCGGGCTCCATTTCCGCATTTTGCCAGTCAATTCTTTGCATGATACATCGAAGAGCGTGAAAACACTCTTCTCTTCACCACGAAGAAGCATCCGTCCTCCATAGTGCAAAATGAGATCTGGCCGCGATCGCTTTACCGTGCTACCAACGTCGTCGGCACGATTCCTGCGAAGAGAAAAAAATGATGGCCAGCTCATTGGGTATGGTGAGTAGAGCATCATAGAACGACTGCCATGTATTCTCCACGGCCACCAATTCACTCGACTTGAGCATTTCAGTTAACAGAACTCAATCATTGTCTTCAACTCCTTGCACTGAAGTTGAAGACAGAACCGCGGAGAAGATTTGTGAACAGAACCGAGATGTTTTCCGTTCTGTTCACAAATTTTATCACCATCTAGCGCAAGTCGAAAAGAAAGTAGACGTTCAAGCATGACCTTCAACTCCGTTGGCTTGGGAAGCGCAGCAAGGTTCGTCATCGAAAAATCCCACAAATTTATCAGTTTGACGGGTCTTTCCTCCGACAGTTTGCTTTTTCTAGGCCCTGTCAACATGTTGCCACCAGACGCAGCTTCCGGCACCTTGATTAGCACATGAAAAACCTTTTTTGCCGGTGCACTTGCTCAACGACACGGTCAAGGATATGATGGATCTCATCGAGTTCCACTACCTGCCGCTCCTCAACAAGCAGAAGCTCAAACTTGTGCTCTATTAGTCTGATTGATAATGTAACCCCCCTCCCTGAAGGGAAGCGAAATCCACGCATTGTTAGAGAAGTCTACTGTACTGCGGTGTGTTGCCCCCCAGGGCCGCTGGCAGGTGACTGCGGAGAATCAAAAATGCTTGTTCAAGAAGCTCAGGCAAGTCTCGAATGCAACGAACGTAATCGCGTTGGCGGGGAACGAACGCACGAGCGAGGGTGAGATGCCTCGGAAGAAACGGGGCACGCCACCTTCTTGGTATAACTGCTTGGCGCAGTCCACGACGCCGCTGTAGCGAGGCTTGTCGAGTCGATCAGCCTGCATGACGGACTTGACCGTGTCCACTGGGAACACGACGACCCAGTACATGAAGCCGGCATAGCCGCCGGCCGCAGCAATGGCCTGGTACGTACGGAAGTGCTCTTGCTCTGGCGTGAGGTCGGTTCGCGAGTGGACAAATTTGTCGAGCAAGAACTGCTTGGCGGTCTCGTACGCGAGAAAATACGCCGTGTTGCCCATCATCTCACGCTGTGCGTACGGCACCAGCCCTCGGTAGAGTCCGCGGATGCCGTTCTGTCCGTACACTTCCTTGACGCATTGCAAGTTGCTTATCCGCGTGCGGTCGTGGACGTGCTGGGTCTGCATGCGCACTTTGATGACCTCGAACGGCGTGTACAGGAACGACTCGGTGAGCCCCGTGGACGTCGCGGCCGCGATGAGCGACCAGCGCGGCTTGTCTTCGAAGAAGTACTTGGAGTAGAAGTACCGGTACTGGCCCATGAGTCCAAAGAGCACCGACGCACTGTGTGCGCAGAGTCCAAGTCAGCACCATCCCACCCGACCATGCCAAACGCCAAATCTCACCTGATGGCCGAGCGCAGGATCTGCGGCGACGCGCCGCGGTAGAGCGAGCCGACGCCGCCCTCGCGCACGCTCTGCTGCAGCACCTGCACGGGTCCGAGCCCGCCCTGCTGGGTCTGCATGCGCGCCTTGACGGTCTCGAGCGGGTAGCCCACGACGGCCTCGCAGCCGCCGCCGACGATGCCGCTGACAAAGTTCTTGGTCGTGACCAGCGCGAGCGAGGGCTCCGCCGCGCTGTGGAGCGCGCTCACGTCGGCGTCGGACGCGCCGAGCGACGAGGATTCGCAGAGCGTGGTCATGGGCGAGCCGTAGCTTCTTGGGAGTTGCTGACGCCGATGCCCGGCGTCGTCGTCACAGGTCGCGGGATAGGCATGGATTTCCGCCAATGAGATGGTTGTAGTTTTGTATTTCCACCAATCCGAGCCTCCTTGAAGAGCCACCAACTGCCTTCGTCAGCAGCTCCCGCAAAGGTTCCGTAGATGATCCACAGGGGCGGTTCGTCCACATTTTTGCGTTTCCCAGTGCACGCGCGCAGTGCGGAGCGAGCGGCGCGCGTCACGGCACTCGAGCTGAGTGCGTCGGGCAGTGTATGGGGTGGAGGTGGGGGTTTGCGCATTGCGGATGGTCGTGGAGACGGTGGTAAGAGACCGACGTGGTGTGGTCCACATAGTGTCAAAAGGGATAATGTGGGAGGCCCCCAGGTGGATGAATGGGATCTTCTTCGGAACGAATCTTCGAGGGGTTGAATCTGTCATTGGAGACCGACGCGTATGCAAATCAAGAGAGAGAGAGAGAGAGAGAGAGAGCAGGTCGGCAATCTCCATGGACCAGCGCGTGGAAAGTCGATGCGTCGTGTCAAGACATGAGCCAGGACTCCAATCACCGTGCCGTCCCATCACTTATAGTTCTCAGATCACCGTGTTCTCAGATCTGATGCTATGATGGTTCCTTGTGGTCCACACCAGAGAACCCACACAACCGCCATGCAAAATACGAATCTCATCTCATTCTCACGTCGCAATGACCTCGACGGCGCCGTCGTCGTCGACGCGCGCGGCGCCTCGCTGGCGCCACCTGCGCTTCCACGCGCGCAAAACGCCTGCCCCGTCTATGAACCCCTCGGACGCCGCCGAGAGCGTGCTGAAGCAGGGCTCGCTGCTCAAGAAAGGCCACCGCCTGCCCACGACCAAAGAGCGCTTCTTCGTGCTGCGGCCGCGGCTGCTGAGCTACTTCCGCTCGGCCGCGACCGACGCGCGCCACTTGCGCGGCGTCATCGAGCTCTCGCCCAGCGATCTCGTCATGCCCGTGGCCACGTCGCGCCACTGGTTCTTCGTGCAGAAGCTCCGCGGACCCGACGGCAAGCCCTACCAGCTGGAGCTGCGAGGTGCGTGGATCGTCTTGTGCTAGTCGACACTCGGTCAGCTGACTGCAATGGCGCTTGCTGTGGGCGTGGTCGTGGTTTAGCGTCGTCGCCTGAAGACCGCCAGCAGTGGATCGACGCGCTACGCGCTGCCTCGCGGGTTCGTCGCTGATGCGCGTCGAAATTATAATTTGGCGGATTCTAAAATTATATTTTTTTTGGATTGGTTGCAGGACCCGGTGGTCACGGCCACGCAGACTGCACGCGAAGCCGAGCGAGAGCGGCAGCTGACGCGTACGCTGACGATGCTACGCGTGCGCGATGCCTCGCTGCTCTCCACGGTGCTGCGGCAGCAGGCCGATGCCCCAACGCCCAGCGCTCTCATACCCAAGCCGTCGGCGGTGGATCTACGAGCCTCGTTCCAGGTCTTCCACGAGCTGCTGCTTCTTCAGTCACTCGTAGCAACGATCAAAGCCGAGTGGGGGGAGCCCGCGACATGGTCGATGGAGCAGTACGACTCGCTCGTCGAGAGCATCGCGCTCGCAAGCCACCAAAACTCTGGCGCACCGACCTTCGAAGGCGACGAGACATCTGTGCTTAGCGTTGCTCGAGATCTCCAGTACGCCTTTGAAGAGGTCCCAGAGAACCAGGAGAATCTTGTGGCGCGCCAGCGTGCAGCGTCGAAGGCCGTTGCAGGTGAACTGCCGCCGCTCATTCAGATGTCTCTCCATGAATCGTTTGTCGGAGGGTCTAATGCCAGCAACACTGGCCGCCTGCGATGCCCGACCATATACAGCTACTTGTCAACATTTGAGCGGTTTTCTCCAAATGACTCTGAGCGCTCATCGTCGATATCCTCGTCGGGCTCGAACAGTGCTCGCTCGTCGCTAACCGGCGGAGTGGAGGGCCAGCCGCTTTCACCGCGGTCGGCCACGCTCGCCAAGTACGCACATCTCTACCTTGAAGAGGAAGGACGCCACCGCAAACCGTGGAGCTGGAAGCGAGTTACAGGTGACGAGCTGCTTGAAACGGGTACCTCCGCTAGTGTCACTCAGCTGCTCGCCGACCGTTATGACCATGACCACATCTACACGTACGTGCGGCATCACTCGCTGCTTTTTGTCAACCCAAATCGAGTGCTGAAGACCCACAAGTTCACTTCGATCTACGACGAACAGGTTGTACTGACGTATTCCCAAACACCCTTCGCACAGACACAGCTCGCGCCGCATCCGTTTGCTATGGCCAAGCAGGCGCTGTTCTGCTTGTTTTTCTCCCATGTAAAGAACCAGTCGCTGGTGCTCAGCGGTGACAGTGGTAGTGGCAAGACCGAGCTCGCCAAGGAACTACTCAAATATGCCGTGCTCACAGCGCAGTCATCGTCTCTATCGACCGATAGCCGCAGAATAGTTTTGTACACCAGCTCGACGAAGAGCACGTTCCAGATGCGCAATGACGAGGCACGCACACTCGACTTGCTCCACGCCAAGGGAATTACTGATTACGAAGTCGTCTTCCTCGACCTCACTCCCCAAAAATGGGGCGACATGACCGGTGTGAGCAAGAGCAAGCGCTTACCGCAGGTCCACGTAGACGGTCTCTTTTTCGGCTTTTATGAGACGTTGCAACGGCTGGAAGATGAAGAGCAGCTGCGCATGTACTTCCGCAACCCGCACGTTGCCAAGAAGCTCAGCTCGGTCTTAGACTCTAACATCCTCCTGGAAGCTTTTGCACATGCGTCTACGCCATTGAACGCCAACTCATCGCGGTACGCGAAGAGCGTAGAGGTCCAGGTTGCGTATGGGCAAGATTCTTCGCAATATCAAGTTGTGGGCTGTGCCATTCACCCGTTCCTGTTGGAGAAATCACGCGTCACAAGTTCCGGTCAACGGAATTTCCATGTTTTGTACGCACTAGTCCATGGATTGAACGCGGACTTTCCAAACGGACCCCAGAATCCTGTGTTGGCAAAGCAGTTGTGCTTGAATGGAGTTTCAAGTGAGTCTTTCAACTACCTTAGTGACCAAGAAACCGTCTCGAGTGATCGTAGTCAAGAGTGGAAGCGGAAGAAGGACGCAGAACGATTCCAGAATATTATCATGGCAATGGAGACAGTTTCGATGGATGCTGCTCGACAAGAAGCAATCTTTCGAGTGCTAAGCGCAGTCTTGTGGCTTGGAAACCTCGATTTCGAAGAAGGACCATCGTCAGTCGAGCTTGAATTCGTCGGTCAGTCTGCAAACACCGCTACACCTGTCGCCCAAGTCCTTCAACAGCTACTTTCACTCACATCGGTGGATGAGCTAAGGTCGCTGTTGCTGATCCGCCGAGTGGAAATGGCGTCTACCGGCGAAGCTTTCAATGTTAAGCTGAGTATACACCAAGCCCGTCACTCTCGCGATACTCTTGCTCGCTTCCTGTACGAAATGGCCTTCCACTTCGTCGTCTCGCATCTGAACCAGACGGCTCAAGCGCCTTCAGAGTACCAGTCGTCCGTTCGGTCTCTATGCATCGTCGACATGTTCGGTTTCGAAAACTTCATTGGTAATGGGCATGTGAACTCGCTTGAGCAGTTGTGCATCAATTACATGACAGAAAAGCTTGCTGTCGTGGAGCAGCGTATTATCACTTCAGAGCACTCTGGACTTGCTGAGAACTTGGGTGAAGACTCTTCTGTGCTCCATCTATTCGAGCATCCGCTAGGAATCTTTGCCACGCTCGAGGAACAAACTGTACTTCATCAAAGTGAAGGCGAATCGGCGCTGGCAAATGAGCAAAAGAAGAATGACCTCTTCGTCAGATATCTGTACCAACGAAACCAGAGGCAGCTCCCCCCACAACCATCACAACTCAAGCAGCACACACTCCAGTTCCTCGTTCCGCACTCACGCGACGTTGTGACATACGATGCGCACGATTTCGTGAAGAAGAACTCAGACTTCCAGCAGCTCACGTTGATACAAAACCTTGAGAAGTCTCAAAGCCAAGCAATTTGCGAGATGGTCCAGCTCTTCAAGCTGCAAACCAACGCTTCAATCCGCACTGGGACTCGCGGTTCCCCGACAGGTGGTCTCGGCAGTCTTACAACCCAGTTCCGTGCCCAAATCCACCAGCAAGTTGCTCAACTGCACAATCCAATCTTCTTCCACTGCTTCCGACCGAACTCCACCACTGCATGGAGCAGCGCGCCCCACGTCGACCTAGAAACCCTGGGAAAGCAAGTTCAGGCGCAGCGCATCGCGCAGATTGCCCAGCTAAGCTTCGATGTTTCGTCAGCATTTGAGGTTTCTATCGATTCAAACCTCTTCCACGCTCGATACAAGAGTCTGTTGCCTTCGTCCGAGCAGACGACCTCGAGCGTGGGCAGTGTGTGCGGCGCATTGGAAGTGGTTCTTCGTGGCGCCTTGGATCTCCCCGGCACCGATCATGATGAGGGAGTTTTCAAGGAGCACCACAACGTTGTTCGAGTATGCACACTGCAGGTCGCTGAGACGCTGGAATTACTTCTCGGTAAACGACGCTTTGAAGCCGCAACCCGACTCCAGGCCTTTGTTCGTATGATTCGAGCGTGGAGATGGTATCACACTCTTCAAGCAGATCGGCGCGCACTGACCCAAGAGTTGCTCCAACTTTATGGACCTGGTAGCACTCGGAAAATCCAGCGAACGTTGCGCAAGTATCAAGGCCGAGAGAGCGAACTGACAGCGAAAATCGTTGCCAAGAAGAAGGAGAAGGCGGTGATCGCAGAGATTTCATCCGGTATGGAAACGTTTATGGTCCAGGCAGGCTCGGGCGGTCTGGATCCCCAGCTTTTAGAAGAAGTCTTGCGTGACGATGAGATCCAACGCCAGATAGCCGCAAGCGAGAACCGCATCGTTTTAGCCTTGCGAGAAATGAGTCTGAATCCTCAGCAAGTGCTCCCCAAACAGCTCGCGGACCCGGAGCTCAGAACGTTCTACCAGCGAATGCTAACTTTAATGCAGCAGTTATTGCTTCGGAGGCATGCAAATCAAGAAATAACTGGTCAGGAGTCAAGTTCTAGTGGGAGTCTCGAGGAGCGAGTGCGCTTACTAGTTGCCAAACACAAATTGGTATGGCGACGTGTCGCCAGTGAAGACGGCCAACCGTGGGCTGATATTCAGGATCGACTCGATGAGATCGGAGACGAGCCGGAAATGCTCCTGTTCTACGCGGACGATGAGGACTTTGTCGCCATATTCTCAAATTTCGTGGAAAATGTGGAGTTGAAGGTGAAAGAGGGTGCAATGGCCCCAGAAGCTGAAGAGGATTCGAGTGTGGACATTCTCATTGACAAACTCAAGCTTGTGGAATTCAGTCCAACACTGATGGCCACAATGCAGGGTGACCCGTTCTTCGTTGATGCTTTGCAGTCTCCTCAAGTCGTGACGGCTGTCCACCAGGTGAGTGGAGATGTAGAGAAGAAGATGGGAGAAAAAATGTTCACTCGCGCGTGATGTATAGCTAATGACGGATCGCGAGGCGTTTGTTGCTGCCCGTGGCGGACTCGCATCACCTCAGCTGAGCGAGTTTTTCCATCGACTAGTTAGACTTTCAGGTAAGTGCGTATTCGACTCCGTTCTTGACCATGATGAATACTTACTGTGGGTCCTCTGTAGAGGAAACCCGAAAGCACCGGTGACACCATTCCAGTGTGCACCAATTCTGAGCGTAATCCCTTTTGTTTTCATTTCCTAATTTCACTTCCTGTCATTGCTTCACTTCGGCAGGTATCTTTGAGAAAAGGCCATGTTTCGTCGACGTATGGGCATTTGAGGAGCCGGGTCGAGAACTCAAAGTGTCGATCGACACTGCAAGAAAGAGCAAAAGCCTCCTTATCGTGATATGGCTACATGCGTGGAGCCGTTTCTCGTCGTATCAGTTTCGATGCGACTTTTCGAGTCTTCTGTTGGTCTGAAGCATTCCAACTGCCGGCGTGCAAGTCGATGAAAGAACTCACTTCGCAATCGCCTTTCTCGACCACAGATTGAAAATCAGTCGGCATGGACTCTGAAACGACTGTGCCGAGATCCCCGGAAGATAATTTGTGGCTTTTATCGGAGACCATCAGCTCATCGAGCAGTGACATTGAGGCCGGGGGAGTACAGGCGCCACTTTCTCCGCCATCGCGACCTCACAGAGTCGCTCCGATGAGAGATGAACCTCCCAAGCCCGTGAGTAAGATCCTCTTTCTAGACGGACTTCGAGGCCTTGCAGCCATGCTCGTGGTCGTCAACCACTCTGGCTACATCAAGGATCACAACATGGGCGCACCAGCGGTGGACACATTCTTCGTGCTCTCTGCGTTTCTGCTCACGCTGATTTTCGAGAGGAAAGCTCGCCAGCTCTTCAAGCAGCAAGCTTGCCACCGCCGGTGGGGGCTTGCGCTCGCCGACTACTTCGCACGTCGATTTCTCCGTGTGTATCCTCTTTTTGCCATCGTTGCTACCGTGCTAGCTGTGCTTCCAGACGCCGAGCGAGCGAGAAGCCTCAGGATGAAGCATCCTGAGCAGTACTCTTTGTGGAAAGTGCTCACATTCAGCCACGACTCCCGCCCGCATATTCTGTGGTCGCTACCTGTTGAGATCGGATACTACTTCATCATACCTCTCATCGTCATCTCCAGGTTGCTTGCTGGAAAACTCTTGTGGTTGTTCTTCTCAGCGGGTTACGCGCTTGTCTTCTACAACGGGTTGTTCCTCTGGAGCGCGCGGCAGCGACACGTTTCGGCGTGGCCCCACCACCCAACGCTACTCTGTGGGTCCCTTGCGGCGATGGTTTACGCCAAAGTAGACAAGGCGATCAAGAAACGAGGCTTCGTGTGGGAGCAGCGACACATCTATGCACTACGAACAGTCGAGTTGGCGTTCCTCACGCTGCTAGTAAGCAACATGTTCGACGGACTCTTGTTTGAGTACGTCGTCACGAACCCGCTGCCCGACGCGAACCACTTCGTTTCATTCAGTGTGACCGTGCTGATCGTGTGCGAGATGCTTCAACGAGGACCGATCTCGTCCGTGCTCGAGTGGTCGCTACTTCGATACGCAGGCAAGATCAGCTTTTCCATGTACTTGCTTCACATCTTCGTCGTGTACGCCAACTTCCTCACGCATTCCTCGTACTACAACCGCTTTTTCTTGCTCTGGACGCTTGTCTTCCTGCTCAGCACGGCCTCGTACCATGCCGTCGAGCAGCCGTGCCAGCGATTCGCGGCTGCGATCGGCAAGTGGGTCAAGCAGAAAGACGCCGAGGTGATGTTTAAGCCCGCCCACAAGCAAGCTGCATTCTCCTAGATCCCGCGGTGGTATCCCAACGTCTTTCGCTCGCAAACCCGAACGATCTCGTGCTGGCCAGCGGTACATTGGTTGGGATTTCGATGAGGTGGCCTACGAAGTCGTGAGTGTGCTTGCCCAGAGTCAGCCTGCCTCATCGATCGTCTGTCGATCTTCGCCACCGTCTCGTTGGGGAGAGTCTACGAGAACCGCAGCGACAGGTGTACCAACTTATATTTTTTCGCCCCATCCATCAACAAGAGCTCTTTTTGTGTGTGTGATTATTTACTGAGCACGACGAGAGTGTCTAGTACTTGAAGAACATGCCCGTGTCCTTCTCCTCCTTGACGATCTGCGGCAGCCCGGCCTCGCCGACCTCTTCCAGCAGCTCGCGCCGCTCGTCATCAGCGAGCACCTGCTCGAAGCTCTTGTCGCACTCGGCCGCGTGGACCTGCGCGAGCTCGGCGTACTCGAGCGCGCACTGCTTCATGAACTCGATCTCCTCGGTCGTGAGGTCGCGCAGGTAGCGCGCGGGCGTGCCGGACCAGAGCTGTCCGCTGGGCACTTTCTTGCCCTTGGTCACGATCGAGCCGGCCGTGATGATCGACTGCGCGCCGACCTCGGCGCCGTCGAGCACCTGGGCGCCCGTGCCGATGATCACGTTGTCGTGGATCGTGCAGGCGTGGACGATCGCCGACGGGCCGACCGTGACGTTGCTGCCGATCTTGGTCGGGATGTCGCGGTGGATCTTGGCGACGTGCACGACGGCGTGGTCCTGGATGTTGGTGTTGTCGCCGATGCGGATAAAGTTGACGTCGCCGCGCACGGTCGCGCCGTACCAGACCGAGCTGCCCTTGCCGATGGTCACGTCGCCGATCACGGACGCGTTGGGCGCGACGAAGACGCCCGGCGCCGCGCTCGGCTTGCGTCCGACATTGGCCACGAGGCGCGTCGACGGGTTCACTAGTCAAGAGACAGAGCCACTCAAGTCAGCGTCGTTCTCGGCGAGTAAGGAGCCGTCGGAGACGGGAGCGGCGGCGTACGGTGCTCCGTGTACGAGAGCGTGCCCTCGAGCTGCACGCCGACGCGGTCGAGCGACTGGCCGAGCGAGCGGAAGGTCTTGCCCACGGCCTCGAGCGACTGCTTGAACATGGTCGAAGGTCTCCCTCTTGAGCTCTTGGGGCCTTCCGACGGTGCGGCAGCCACAGGTATAGAGGGTTTAAAACAGGCGAGAGGGGTTTTAAACCGATTCAGGTCGTGTAGAGCACATGAAAGTGGTGTGGACCACGTGAAGATCGAAAGAAGGAACAGGAAGGAAGATTGGGAGATACAAAATGGAGCTCAGCGAGTTCGACTACTCGGTGCGCGTGCAGCTGGCGAGCAGCCGCCTCTGCGAGCAGCAGACGCCCAGCGTCGCGCTCAAGCTGCAGCTCAAGGACGCGCGCGGAGAGGAGACCCCGGTCGGTGCGAACCTGTCCTTTTTCTGGAGACACGGAAAAGAGCTCATGAGCAGCTATGAACGATGGATACTCCCAACTGCGTAGGTGATGCTTGAGCTGGACGCCGAGACGCTCGGCAAGGTGCTCAAGCAGTTTGACGCCATTCGAGCGGTGAGGGTTTGCTTTTCTTATGGTCTTTTTTTTTTTTCGGTGGCATGATCGACTGACAATGGATGTGGGCAAAGGAGCTCGACCGGCGACGACGAGCGGCCTAGGACCAAACACAAAACAATATATTTTGCTATGGGGCGAACACGCCCGTCGGTGACGCCTTCTCTTCCTACGACGCTTCTCCGCGAGAACGCAACGGCAAGTGGACTTCAAACGTCACTCGGTGCGGGAGGAGCCTCTCAGGCTGCCCGAGACGGGCACTCTATGGTCAGGTCTAGTGCACTTAGTCGTCCATGAAGAAGTAGTTGCCCGAGCCCTTCTGCTCGACATCCTTGACCGAGTTGTACTTGTTGATACGCGGACGGTAGTTGGTCGGGTCTCGTCGGAACGTGATCTCGAGCTGCTTCAGGAACGTGTTCATGCCCGTGAGCAGGTTCTGCGGCGTGTGGGCCGTACACTCGATACCCGGTCGGCCCGAGTACACCACGACGCGGTCTGCCAAGTACGTGGCCATGATGAAATCGTGCTCCACGATGAACGCCGTCTTCTTCGAGTGCAGGATGAAGCGCTTGATGACCTTGGCGGCCAAGATACGCTGCTCCGAGTCGAGGTACGCGGACGGCTCATCGATAAGGTAGATGTCGGCGGGCTTACCGAGACACAGCACGATGGCGACACGCTGCAATTCACCACCAGACAGGAACGGCACGGGCTGGTCGATGATGTTGTCGAGGTTGAGCGGCTTGGTCACATCCGTAGCGAACTGCGGGTGGATGATCGCCTCACGGATACGGCGGTGGAGCAGCTCACGCACCGTGCCCTGGAACTTGGGCGCGATCTTCTGCGGCTTGTAACTGATCACGGACGTGTCGTAACGCAGCGCGCAAGCGTCGAGCTTATCCTCATCGTTCTCGGCCTCGGCCTGCTCCATCTCGTCCGACTTGAGCAGACCAGCGAGCATGCGGATGAACGTCGTCTTACCCGTACCGTTCTCACCAAGCATACAGATGATCTCCGAGTTGGTAAAGTCACCAGTCTCGACGTGGAGCTTGAAGGTCGTCTCCTTCTTCTTCGAGAGAAGCGTCTTGGTCATGGACGGGTACGTGAACGTGTTGGCAGCGACACCGTCGTTGGCCGCGTACTCGTCGGCGGTCTGCGCGACCTTGAACGTGAGTTCTTCCTGGCGGAAACGCAGGTTTTCGGTCGGCACGAAGCCGGCCAAGAAGATGTTGATACCTTCACGCACGCTGAAGGGCATGGTCACGACACCGTAGGCACTCGGCATGCCGTAGAGCACGCAGATGAAATCGGAGAGGTAGTCCAAGACACTGAGATCGTGCTCGACACAGATGACGTACGACTTGATGTCCTTCTCGACCATGGATCGGATCACGAGCGCGGCCTTGAGACGCTGGCGCACATCCAAGTAGGACGACGGCTCGTCAAACATGTAAATATCGGCCTTTTGCACAGCGACGACGGCGATGGCGAAGCGCTGGAGCTCGCCACCCGAGAGGTTCTCAATGTCGCGGTCCTGCACGTGGAGCAGGTCGAGCTCCGACATGTAGTGGTTGAGCATGTCCTTTTTGGCGCACTTGGACGAGAGGATCTCGAGCACTTTGCCCTTGACGGCCTTGGGGATGTTGTCGACGTACTGGGGCTTGGTGATGGCGTTGAGGTTGTCTTCCAAGATGCGCGTGAAGTAGTTTTGCAGCTCCGAGCCGCGAAAGTACGTGAGGATCTCCTGCCACTCGGGCGGGTTGTCGAAGCGGCCGAGGTTGGGCTTGAGCTTGCCGGCGAGGATGCGCAGCGCCGTGGACTTGCCGATGCCGTTGGTGCCGACGAGACCGAGCACTTGGCCCGGCCGCGGCATGGGCAGTCGGTGGAGCTTGAACGAGTTGGCGCTGTAGCGATGGGTCGTGTTGCTGGCGAGATCCTTGGGCAGGTTGATGATGTCGATGGCCTCGAACGGGCACTTCTTGACGCAGATACCACAGCCGATGCAGAGCTACACGGAGGAGCATCTTCAATAGAGGCCCCCTGGACCAGAGGAATGGAAGAGGGAGCAAGAGGGGAGACTAACCTCTTCGGAAATGAACGCGACTTTGTTCTTCGGGGTGACCTCGATACAGAGCTTGCCTATGGGGGGGAACAGCGCGCGGTTAGACCGGTCTATACCGAGGCGTTAGGCGCGTCCAAGCAGCGTCTAAATCCACGCACCCATGCGCACCACCGGACACGACTTCTTGCATTCCTGGCGACACTTCTTGGGCTTGCACTTGTCGGTGCTGACGATGGCGATACGCGTGAGCTTCTCCGCCATGGCTGTCGCGGGCGAGAGCGGCGGGCGCGAGCGAGCGGGCGGGCGAGAGGGGGAGCGAGAAGTGGAAGTGGCCGCGGCGGTTGTATCCCACGTGGAGACCTGCGCGATGGCTGGTTCCAAACGACGAACCTCTTAAAATGGATACGGTCTAAACGGATGCGACAGGGTATAAAACATAGAAGAAAGAACAGTACTAGACTTACCAGAGGCAACATGCAATGGACGACAAGTATGGAGAGCGAGGGAGGAGCCTTGAGAGCCCAAAGCATGCAGCGAACCGAACGCCTCGTTCATCTAAATCGCAAAGGAAAAAGAAAATGCATTGTTGTATAGACAAAGGGTTTGTATGTGTGGACGGCATAAGTTACTGATCGAGCACCATGGACGACGCGCCGTTCTCGTGGGCCGCGGTCTTCTCCGACGACGACGCGACGTTGAGCTGCGCCTTGTCCTTGAGCGCCGCGGCGGCCGGCTCGATGAGCTCGATGTTTTGCTCGAGCTCCTTGAGGTCGCGCTCCTTCTGGAGGCCCTTGCTGGCCTTCATGCGGTTCTTGTAGAAGAGCGCCTCGCGCTTCTCCTTGATCTGCTGCACGCGCTCCATGGCGTGGATGGTCGCGCCCATGAGCTCGCGGTCGTACTTGGCGGCGCGGTGGCGCTGCTTCTCGAAGTCGAAGGTCGTGTCGAGCGCCATCTCCTTGCCGGCGGCCTTACGGAACGCCTTGGTCCATTTCACCTTGCGCGGGTTGCGCTTGAGGTTAAAGTTCTTGTGGCACTTGGAGCGGCAGAAGCGGAAGATCTTGCTGTCGTTGCGCACGAACGTGATGCCGTGGCCCGGGTACACGGGGCTGGAGCAGAAGTAGCACGAGTAGATGCGCATGGCGGTCGAGTGGCAATTGAGCTGCTCACGAGCTCGACACCGTTTCACGAGCCCGACTCGGTTTGGTTGGTTCCGAGACACGAGCTCAATTCATTTCGGGGAAATTGAAATGAATTGAACAAGGGAGAGGTGGTCCACATAAATCAACTAACTCAATAGATTAGGGTTGACAGCGGTCTCGTGGGAGGTCCGTGCACTGGTTTAACCGCCTGAAAGAAAGAGAGAGAAAGGGAGGAGCAAGAGCTGCTACATGGAATGCACGGGGAACTTCCTACGGACACAGGAGGCGTCTCTACGAACCCTGCAGGGCTGCCTTCGCCCTGCGAGTCTCCGTTGCCTTACAAGACCGTCGACTCCTGCGGCGTCGTGAGCATAAACGCGGCGCCCGCGGCCGTCGTCGTGCGCGGGCGAGGGGTCTTTTCTTCGAGCGCCTCGAGCGCCTTCTTCTTCTTGCGGAGCACGAAGATCGCCGAGCCGGCCACCGCAGCGGCGGCGCCGACACAGACGAGCAGGTACACGCCCGCGCCGGTCGAGCTGTCGTTGGACGAGCGCGTGGTCACCTCCTGCACCTGGGTCTGCGGCGCCGCGGCCACGGGCGTGATGACAACAGCAGCAGCCGTCGCGGCCGGCGCATCGGCGGTGGCGGCGGCAGCGGCAGCGGCCTTGCCAGCGTCCGCCTCAGGGTCGAGCGCGCGATCCTCGCCGGCAGCGCCTTGAGCAGCGCTGCCGTGGGTCGAGCCACTGCCCGCGCCCAGGAATCCGTCGAAGGCCAGCACGCTGCTCTCGTTCACAGCGGGCGCTGGCGTGGTCGGCTCCGGAGTCGTCGGCGCTGGGGTCGTCGGCGCAGGAGTCGTAGGAGCCGGCGTCGTCGGCGGAGGCGTCGGCGGGTCGGTCTTCTTGCCGCCTGGGCCACCGGGGCAGAAAATGACCTGCACGTCGGTGTTACCGTCGCAGACACGGGTCTTGGTGTCGTCCTTGGGGAAGAGGTACGCCTCCGGGCAGCCATCGTACATGCACGTGATGGTTCCGCACGTCGGGTACTTGCTGCTCGGGCCGGCGCCGACAGGGATGATCTGCATCGGCAGGTTGTAGCTGTGGCCGCCGGTAACCTGCTTGCACTTTTCAAAACTCTCGCAGAATCCAGGCTGCATTGAAGGCACAAGGCGAGTGAGTACACCAACATCCAAAAACAGCGAGTACTCCAAAAGTTACGTACGCCGACGCCGTTGCCCGTGGGGATGATGCTGATGTCCATCCAGAGCTTACCGCCCTCCACGGAGATTTCAGCGACTATTCATCATGTCCCAAACGTTAGAAAATCACCGACACTTCTTCCCGACTCTCTGGACGGATGAATACGTACGTGTCGCTTGCGCGCTCATGGTGGCCTTGAACACCTGGCTCGGTGTACCCATGGCGACGTTCTTGTCGACCGAGGCGCCGGCCGCGAGGTTCTCGAGGCTGATGATCGATCCCTTGCCGAGGTGCGCGAGCTGGAAGCCGTCCTCGCACATGTTGGTGACCGTGATCTTGATGGCGGCCGCGCTGTGGAGCGCGAGCGCGGCGCTGAGCGCGAGCGAAGTCTTGACCGCGTGCCACATCGTTCAGCGGGTGCGGATTAGTTGTCTAGTGAGTAAGTACGCGGGCTGGCGAGCTTCCAGTCCGTCGTGTCGTCTCGAGCAGGAAGAGAACCGAGAGTGAGCAAGCGCGGCATCGCGATCGGATCCCGACGTCCGACGACCGGTCGAGGTCCCCCAAGAGATCGTCTGGTCGTGAGGTGCCAGGGAGCCGGACCACGGGCCAATCGGATCGCACTGCCCCGGCGCTGCACTGACTGGCATCAAGTCAGAACCACCGACTAACGCAGGAGCCCGCTATAATTGATATGTTGAAATATAGTCATTTATATTCAGTATAAAAGACACGCGGACGATTTGCACGAAACCTGTACTGTATGGTATCGTGTATCGCAGTCGTGGCCGTTTCGCGCAGTTTCCTGGTGAGGGTTCTGGTTGCAGTGCGCCGATTGGACAGCTACCGGCTGGCGTGACTGCCCGATGCCGTCGGCCAGCCGCCAAAGGGTCCTTGAAGATGGCCAGCGCACGACGACATGCCATGTCGCGAGCGGACGAGCCGGCCGTCGAGTAAGCGAAATGCGAAATGGGTATAGTAGGTCTCTTACGGATGTTAGCTCCTCGCGCGCAGTGCTCCCCTCCCGTCAAAGCACCGTCGACTCCTGCGGCGTCGCGAGCACGAACGCCGCGCCCGCGGCCGTCGTCGTGCGCGGCGTCTTGTCGTCCAGCGCCTCGAGCGCCTGCTTCTTCTTGCGCAGCACGAAGATGGCCGAGGCCGCCACGGCCGCCGCGGCGCCCACGCTCAGCAGCACGAAGACCTCGGCGCCCGTCGAGCTCTCGTTCGACGAGCGCGTCGTCACTTCTTGCACTTCCGTCTGCGGTGCCGTCGCGACAGGCGCGGGCTCCACGACCGGCGTAGTAGTAGGAGGAACCTCCAGATCCAAAGCCCTGTCCTCGCCAATGGTGGCACTGCCGGATCCGTGGTCGCCGAGGAACCCAGTACCGTTGAACGAGAGGCTCTCGTTCTCCGCGGGGGCTTGTGTTGTGGGTTCTGGGGTCGTTGGCGCTGGCGTCGAGGGCGGAGGTGTCGGAGGGTCCGTCTTGCGTCCCGGTCCGCCAGGGCAGAAGATGACCTCCAGGTCCGTGTTGGGTCCACACACTCGCGTCTTGAGATCGTCGGGAAAGTGATAGGCTTCAGGACAGCCGTCGTACATGCACGTGATGGTCGTGCACGACGGGAATTGGCGGCTGGGTGGGGCTGACGGGATGATCTGCATGGGCACGTTGTAGCCGACACCTCCGGTGTGAGTCTTGCATTCCTCGAGACTCTTGCACCTATCAGGCTGCAAAAAAAAAAAATGCCGAGGAGGCTGGTTAGCATACAACACAAGTCCAAGATTGCACGGGCTTTGGCACACGTACTCCGTGCTTGACGCCGGTGGGGATGATGCTGATATCCAAGTAGACCTTGCCCTGGTCGACGGTGATCTCCGCCACTACAGCACTCTGCGTGTCAGCATATACTATCAAATTGCAACGTCGTAGGAGATAAGCTACTACTCACGCGTGGCCTGAGCGCCCGTGCCAGCCTTGAAGACCTGGCTGATGGTCCCCATGGCAAACTCCTTGGTAATCGAGCTGCCGGGCATGAACGGGTCCGCACTGATGACGCGCTTGGTCCCGACGTGAGAGAGGATAAACTCATCGGCACATTGGTTTTGACGAGCACTTTGATGGCACTCGCGCTGTCGAGCGCCAGCGCTGCGATCACGGCAGCCACGAGCGAGCTCTTGATGCTGCTCCACATTGGCGAGCTGAAGTACGCGGAGGCGAGTCCGACGTGGGTCTATCTCTTCGCGATCGGATCGGATCGAGTCCAGTTCGCGAATGAGCCTTTCCGTAGAAATGCACGCGCGTCCGGTTGGGCGGCCCACACGTCAGCGTGGGACTTTGACCCGAGTGCGCCAGCCACTGGTGGGCTCAAAAGAAGTGATATCGCGGTTGCGTCACCCCCAGATGTAGCTGCTGCTTGCTCTTGCAGCAAAGGCGACTGAGTCTTCCAATCAACAGGTCAAAGCCCAGTCATCCGGTCAAGCGGGATCCGAAGTTGGACCAACCACTCGGATCCAAGACCAGCTTGTATCAGCATATCCATTTCGGAGAGAGACAGTGCCCGCTGTTCTGCAGAACACCGGCACAAGTCACTCCTGGATAACCTGCAGCCGCCGGCGACGTCTGCAACTGACTCCAAACACGCTGGAGGGCGCTTTCTTTCGACTGCCCTCAATTGCAGTCTCGTCGTGGCGTTGTGAGTCGATGACACATCGGGACGGTTCCGTATCAGCGAACCGGGCGGTCAGCCCGAGTGACACCGTTGCACCCTCCCGATCTTGTTCCGATCTGCCATCAAGTTCTGACTAAACGCACTGTGCCTCTTCTCGCACGAGAAGGGCCTCAAACAGATAAACTCCTCGCTCTCGTCGAGCCAGTGGACCTGAGAAAGTGGTAAGTACAGAGAAAGTGGCAGGAAGTTGTGCGCATTCAACGACCACGAACGCGGCCGCGGCCAATGGCCCTCGACACGCTCTGCGTGGCCGTTCCCCCGTCGCGAGCGTTGCGCGTGTTTGGAAGAGTCCGGCTGTTCCACGTTGACGTGGAGACCCTTCCATGGAGCAAGAGGAGGCCAAGGTCGTGACGGACCATGCAGTTGGTTGCTTTAGGTTTCCCCCTCATCCGCTCAGAACGTCCGCTCAGATGCGTCTGAGTCCGCCCTGGAACTACTGGTGGTCAGAATGAAGACGCTTTTTCCACCAATGAGATCGCGCGATTCAGTGCTCTGAGAGAGTCAGTGGCCACTGGCCACACACCTTCAAACGGTGCGATCCTCAAAGGTTGTTGGTTGTGACGTGTGGTGGCCACGAGGGCGGCTATAAATAAACCTCGTGTCCAACTGCAACCTCGGACAGCGAGGTTTTTCCTTTTCTCTTGCCATTTGTATCCCGTGCCCCCAGAGTGAAGGTCGCACGAAGCAAATCACCTCATCGAGGTTTTATCAGCCGGCGGCTCCATCCGCGGGCAAAATGACTGGGGGAACCCATTCCTCCGAAAGGACATCCATCACTAGCCAAGCGCTCGCCTCCCTCGCTCTTCCTCCTCCTTTCGTCGCTCGCTCGCGTCTTATTCCTCCGTCTCCGTCGCCGTCGCCACCGCCGTCTCGATCGCCATGTTGGTCGCCAGGAAACGCGCGCGCGAGAGCGAGTCGCCGCTGCTGCGCGGGCCACAAGAGCTGCTCGCGTTCAAGGCCCACGCCGCGGCGCCCGCCGAGAGCCAGCGCCTGCTCAAGGACCTCGGCGACGGCCGCGGCGCGCTCGCCGAGCTGCTCGCGCGTCTCCACGAGCGCGAGCCTGCGGCCCACGACGACGCCGCGCTCGAGGTAAGCCCTGTCGCATGCGTCTCGTCGATTTCATTCCGGTGGTCTGACCCGCGTGGCCTTACCGTGTAGATGGCGCGCGCACGCCTGAGCTCGCAGGAGCTCTTCCTGAGCGTCGTGCTCGAGTGGCAGCGCTGCCCCGAGCCCGTCGAGTCGCCGACCGCCGCGCTCTTCCGCCACGACCGCGCGTTTCTCAAGGACGAAGCCAGCTACGCGTCCTCGTCGTCGGGCGCGTCCTCGTATGCGCCGTCCGATGACGAGCGAGAGAACGACGTCGTCTCGACCAAGCGCTCGCGCCAAAAGGTCGACGTGAGCCCCACGAGGTGAGCAACGCGCGAAGCGAAAAAAAAAAATCTTTCGCGATGGACCAATTTCTCAACCCATCTTGTGGTTTTGGTATATGTAGCGTCCACAACGTGCCGGGCGCGCTCACGCCGCTTCGCCTCGACGCCCACAACTCGCCCTCCAAGCGCATCGGCATCTACACGCCGCGCGCGCGCCAGGAGCTGCTCCGGAAATACATGGCCAAGCGCGCGCGCCGCCTGTCTCAGAACACGGTTCGCTACGGCGTTCGCAAGACGCTCGCGAACGCGCGGCCGCGTGTGAAAGGCCGCTTCGTCAAGACCGAGACGCCGCTCACGGCCGCGCTCGTGCAAAAATCCAAGACGGACTAACTGTTTCTCTCGTCACGCCGTTGTCGCCCCGATTTTGATATCTATACGCGCCAAGATCCTCGAACGACGCTGTGTACAATACCAAGCCTCGCTCCGCCAAGAGAAAATGCTCTCCAAATGCTTCCCCTTCATGAGCAAGTTTATTTACCAACTCGAAATTCTGTACACATTGTATGATGGCGGGTAGCGGAATAAAATACACATCTCTTCTTCATGACTTTTATCTTTGAGGCCTTTGTGCCTCTTCCCACTACTTCTTCGGTGGTCGCACCGGTTTCTCTTTCCTCCTTCCAATCACAGAAGCCGTTTTCTCTTGGAGCTCGGCGATCTTGCACGGTCGCAGTCCGTCATCAGCGTCGTCCGAGTCCGAATTGTCGAACTCGTCGGCCGAAGGAGGCAGCGGTCGCATCAGCGAGACCCCTCCAGTAGCTGCGCTTTGGTTCGAGCTCTTTTTGTCGCGAGATAACTTGCTATGGGCTGTGTCGTTGGCTGTATCGGGCTTTGGCGTCGTGCCGTGGGCGTTCGTAGCGATGTTGTGGATGTCGACCAGCTCTCCAATCCGCTGCTCGATTACGCCGAGAAGCTTCATCATGTTGGCCTCAGTGACCCCGTGCGAGCTCAGCTGCTGTGAGAAAGCCTCATCGCTGTGACCGATCTTGTGGTAGATGTTCAGCGCACCAGTCTTCATGGCGTCGATAGCTTCAGCAGACTCGGCCTGTCGCATCTCGAAGAACGCGACTTTCTGCTTGGATTTCTCAATCTGATCCTCGAGTTCTTGCTTGAGCTGCGCGCGGTAGGCGTCGCTATTTGTTCCAGAACCTTTACATGATTCAATGAGCTGCTCGAGCCCATTGTTCTCGATCTCAATCGCCTCCATCTCGGTGTTCAATTCGTTAATTAAATTGAACATGGAGAAGTTCTTCTCTTCAGCTGACATTAGAGCATGGGCGAGCTCTTCGGCGTCTTGAACGCCTGTTTTTTTCTTGATTTTGGTCAAACCGTCTTCGGCGGATTTGAGTCGTTCGCTTTGGCGGCGTAGGTCACTCTCCTTCTCGTTGATCAGCCACACGTTTTTCATCGTCTCGTCACGTAGTTTGATGTCCGGGGTCGACAGCAGCGAGAAACCGGGGCTCCCGGATCCGGTTATCTCGCTTGATGTTACACGGCCTCGCACCGACGGCATGGTGCTCCTCGTTGGGCTCTTAGGAGTACGTAGGCGCGGGATATCGCGGATGTTGGCGCGGTCCAGATCCAATCGCATCTTCTTCTCTTGCCACCCAGCTTCGAACTCTTCGTCGTCTTCCTGTACTTGTGCGCGCATCATCTCGGCCTGTCGGTTTGCTCGATCGCGAGCGTCGAAAGCATTCTGCGTCGCAGTCGTCACTTTCGATATCTCATTCTGTTTCTGGAAGGTCTCTCGCTCGAGTTTCTCCTGGATGACTTGTTGCTGCACCTTTTCGCGTCGCAGCGACTGGATATCCTCTCGCAGTTTCTTGTTCGCGTTTCGCTACGTGGTGAGCCAGACGTTGGTCAGTCTATGCGATCTAGACACTTGAATACCCTACGGCAACTCACAATCTCATTGTAGCGTGTTAGAACTTTGTCCAACCGGTTCTCAAGCGTGCGCACAGATTTGACTTCGGACGTGGCCGTACAGGCTTGCGTGTTGATGACGTTGCAGAGCCGCTTTTTGGTGTCCAAGTGGACCTCTCGTATCCTAGCCAGGCAGACATCCAACTCTACGCTTCGTCGGCGTTCCATATCAAGCCTCTTCGCATAGTGGTCCCCTTGTTGCATGAGCGTGCTTACGCGCTCGCGAAACATGGGGCTGTCAAGTCTTGATGGACTCAACGGGATTGAATTGATATCAGGTGGAAATACTCGTGGCCTTGGCACGGGCGACTGGAAGCGGCTTCCTGGACCATCTACCATGCTCATCTCGCTTGTTGTTGCTGCTGCTCTGGGATCGCCAGATGAGAGAGAGTTGGCTCCTGGATGAACTCGGTCCAAAATAGCTGATTCCGGTACCTCTAAATGGAAACGATGGCTACATATACGACTTTTAAAGTTTCTGTGCAGCTCTTGGAGGTGGCTGTTACACAAATATGCTGTTCAATACAATTGCGAGGTGATGCTACTGCTACTGCACAAAACAATCAAACAAAGATCACAAAATCAGCTTGATCAACTCCTCTGATCCAGCTGCAGCGATGAGGTGCTCTCGCGACGGCAGTGCGTAGTACTTGCGTCGTGCATAGCACGCATCGTCGTGAAACTCGACTGTGTCGCGAACTTTGACGACAGGGACGTATAGAAGAAGGTCCAGTGACGTATTGAACCATTCCCGGTTGTGAGATGTTAGGATCAAGATCCAGGCGTGATTCTTCTGTCGTTCGTTGACGTGATGAATAAGCTCTTCCTCTGTGCACGGCCCCGCATCGATCAAAACGAGCAATAAAGCCTACAACAGCCATTAGAAAGTCAGCCGATAAGAGCGCAAGCAATATTTGTTTTCGACTGTACCTTCGGGTATGTACCAAGACAGCGAATTCGGCTGACGTAGTCGTGCTCGAAGAATACAGTGGCAGCAGCTGCAACATGTTTATAGTCTACTCTCCATTTGGACTCCTCCGCCTCACAGTCGATCGAGAGATGACGACACTCAGTGAGAACTGCCCGAATAGCCTTTTGGATTACCATGACCACAGGCTCGACTTCGCAGCGGCCGTGTTTCAGTGCCTTCTGTGATGCCAACTGAAATGCTTGCGTCGCGATCACGTCGCTGAGGTGTGCCTGGTTGCCCATTGGGACTAATGCGTTCTCAGCTACTAATTCGAGGCGAGTCGCCAGCGATTTGAATGTCCAGCCCGGTATTCGGTACACGTATTTGTCTGCTTCAGTTGAGATGAAACCGCCGAACGTAGTGCTGAATCGTCGTACCGTCTTAGCATCATGACCTGTGACTGTTGACATCAAATTGAAAGTTTTAGTGCGCACATGATATGATTTCAAAGCGTCCTTCGCTCGCACTCACGGATCACCTTGAGCCCACGGTCACGTACGTGCATATTTAGATAGCGAAGAAGATCATCGAGGGTTGCTAATTTGCTCGTGAGGGACTTGATTTGAGCGTCAATATTTTCTACGACGACGACGCTGTGATTGGTGAGGTAACGTTCGACTAGTTTGTAACAGGAACTGGCCAGACTTACCTGGTGACTGCGGGATTAACAGGCGGAACAGTTCGCTCAGATTTAACGTATTCTTTAACGCTGCGCCAGCGAGGAAAGTCCCAGCGGCATTTGAGGCGGCCACGAATGACGTCATAAACTTTGCTGGGTGTGTTGTAGAACTCAGCGTCAACATGGACAATCTCAACCGTCTCGGGTGGCATCACTTCCAAACTCAAGCTGCGGAGGATTGCTCGCAGCAGAAAGTTAGTCGATTCAGGGGATGATCCTGTCACATATAACCCTTGTGTACGCTCCTCTGACAAATATTTTGCCAGTTCTGCGCGCTGTTCTACAAACCCGACTTCCAAGTGATTCTCCAAGTTGAACCGGATTCGCGAAAAGGCTTCTTTCTTCCGCTCAGGTGTCCACCAGTGATCACATACTAAGAGGTCTTTCGATTCACTGGGTGGTGAGTCATGACCATGACCATACACTTGCCATTCAGAATGGAATGGGGGCGCTTGGCGCTTGGGTGGCGAGGCCTTCGGTGAAGGTGCGCTCGGGTCTTGTGGACCGCGCTTACGATCATGGAGGTCGTGGGCTACCTCTGCGTTGGTCTTTTCAATGTGAATCGCTTCTACACGATCGGACAGAGACATTAGCTGAGTCGCTCTCTCACGGTCGCCCACTGCAGAAGACGTTGCAGCAGAAGCTGAGGCGGGTACGGAGGCTCGTGTAACTCCGAAACTTTCTGAATGTTGCTGGAGTGATTTCGGTGGGCTGCTTCGTAGCATGCGGTCCTCGATGAGTTCGCTGGAAGTAGCTTGTGGTACAACTCCGAGTGCTCGGCCGGGCACGATCCTCGTGGGCTTCGTCGGCGCCTTGTGCATCGTGCAAGAACATATAGAGGAAGCAGCTGTGGTTCGCGTCTGTTGCTGTTCGATCCTTCTGTGCGTCGTTGGCGTCCAAGAATGCGCCCGAACGCTGTGTATGCTCCTGTCCCTCTTCGAGATGCCTTGAGGGAGTAATGAGAGCCTGGTGTGAGCCACTCGTTCTGCTGTACTTAAAATTTGTATATACCATTTTCGACTCCAGATACTCTGGTGGATTTTGGCACTGAAGTTGAGTCAAAGCAAGACCTGAGCGACTAGACTTCTCCCCGCACAAACTTCCTAAGGTGCTTGAATGGCTTCGAACAGGTAAGAATCGTTTCGAGTAGCCATCGAACGAATTTAAATCGCCGTCAGCTGGAAATCCATCGCAGTTACCACGTCACTGGGCTATAACTGTGGCCGCCAATTGGGAAGATGGTGCGCGCGGCATGTGTTTGTGGCCTGCATAAATAAGCTCAACTCCGTGGTCAGCAGGACGATTGCTTTGGTTTTGCTTCAACGTCAAGCTTGAACATCATAAGGACAGTACAACTCAGTCTCAGAAATGACACAGCTGTGAGACAACACAAGTGAATGTGTGCCGCCATTTGCGCCATACTGTCCGACGAATTGGAGCAATTTAGTTCTCTCCAGGTGCAACGCATGGGGCCAAGGTGAGTTTTCGCACAATTGATCTCGACCGACGAGGTGCGTTTGAGAGATACATGTTCTTGCCGAGTCGGTGGCAACCTCACCAGGGAAGTGAATTTAAAGACGTCAAGTTAGTCGCGTTCCCACAATGCTCGTCGTGTAGGGGCGGAAGGGGACATCTCTATGACGGAGACATAATTCTACGGGTAGTCATTCGGTGCCTTCTCACGAGCCCTCACAGGATAAAGGGAAAATCTCCCGGATACGCCACGTCACGATAATCTTTGTTGAATTACTCCGCAATCAATGTAAATTCAAGGGTTACACATGCGTGTTGTCGCATGATGTGTGTAGCTTTTGCCGAATAATGAGTGACCTGTATTCCAACAAATGAAGTGGTAACGTACAATCCGCAGTGAAGCCTGTGACCAAAATTGTCAGACGTCTAGTCCAGTGAAGATATGGTAGTCAAACGAGCGGGAGAGGGGATTTATAATAAACACACTAGCATTGGATTCTTCTCGTATCCATCTACAATTCATTGAGAGTGCCATGTACAGAGTGTTCACATCCATCATTCACGCCGAATTCGCCGAACCGAAAATTACATTTGTAAATTACGGAATTATTCGAAATATACGGGTCCTTCCCGCAGCCAGCGGGGGTGTCGGGGAGCACGGCAACTTGTGCCGGCGAGGCCGCGCGACCCCCACAACCGCCAAACTTTGTCAGAACATGTGTGGGAGGTGTGTGCACGTCCCCGTAGCCTCACATGTCGAGACTTTGTGCGATGCGGCAAAGCTTACGCGCGTTTTGTGGGATTTGGGCCGAATCGAACAAAAACGCATTAACATTTTCGGCGTTGGTGATGGCGGCGCCCGACATACGTTGACTATATGCCCCGTGGCATTACCCACCGAATGCAAAGAGAACCACTCGCATCCGCGCAGCCGTCGAAAAGTTACATGCGACTTTGTATTTTTTTGTACCCAAAATTTGGCGATTTTGGGCGGTTTTTCGGGTACATTTTCCGCCGCCGACAAAAGACGGCTGCCGCGACGCCAGTAAAACTTTGCAGGCGTGTAGACAGCATGTGTGCGCATGTTTTGATGCCCCGATAGGCTACCCCAGGTCTACTGGGCCAAAGTTAGTCAAGGTTTTGCACGAAATTTTTGCCCCGCCGACCACTTCTCGGACCCAAAAGGCCCCCTAGCCGAGCCCTCTGCCGGAAAAAAACCATATAACTTTTCTTCCTGTGCTCTATACTACACGTCCAAGCTTTTAAATCCGGGGTTGCACGCGAAAATCGGCACTCTAGCTGCGGAATTGTAGGAAAAACCACCCTGAACACTATGTTTTTAAAGTTTGTCGAAAACCTTGACAATTTTCACAAAACGCACCCAACCGACATGTAACCCGGATTTCAATGCATGGATAGGGTGACAAAAATGCGCTGAGCACGATAGTCAAGTCAGATTTGGCCTCCGGTCCGCGCAAGGGCTCCAAAATGCCATATTTATACAAAAGTAGGGCTACCAAACCCTATTCTCGACCACAAAACCTACACTTCAACCCCCTCCGCACCCTTTCCTCGACTCGAAAACACTCTTACAACACTTCCTACACTCTTTTGCACCGTTGGTAGGCGGTAGAACGCGGTATTCGAGTCCCTACAGGCTTTCACAAATTGCATTTGACCTCCGCCCAAACCCTATTTTTTTGGTCATGACCGCCACTTCAACGGCCATAACTTTGCACCCACGATATTAATTTTTGGTCTGCAAACGCCAAAAGATGCGCCTTACTCGTGCGCATCTATTGCACTCTTCGTTATTTCTCTCCCATCCATATCCACAAATATAACAAGTTTTTTGTATCAAATTTTCACAAACTCACAAATTTCCGTGTTACTTTTTCAAAACCCTATGAACCACCAACAAAACCTTATTAACATTTTGCCTACGGGTCATACCTACAAACGTGCGCAAACAGATCTCGATTACCTTCAGCCGTCTTAAAGTTATACAGAAAATAGTTCGTCTCGGCACCAATTTTCACACTTTCTTCGAAACCCTAAAATCTCACATATTCACGCCTACCGCCAACCCGCACGCACTGGGCTCGTGTAACACGATGTATAAACATCCGTGCAGTTGCGGGGGTCATTTATTGGTGCACCATGCAGATATACACCCAGCCGATCTGGAGATATTACTACCCATATACCCCATTCACCTTCCATTTTCTCACACGTCGCATACATCTTGATGGAATCGCCCCCATGACGGGCCCCCCTCCTACAGTGACCCCGACGGCTCCTGCGACGGAGTCCCACACAGGGGGAATACCCTAGAGCGAAGGGTCGCCACCAAAACATATGTTTTGGGTTTTTGAGGGTTTTTGCCTATACTTGTTTTTTGTATATACCACCGCTGGAAGATCGCCAAAAATTCGGTTTTTTACGCCCGGTCCCAGAAATCTTCAATACTTGGCGCATTTCTGAAAGCCGTATGGGACGGGGACCATGTGGTGATGTGAAATGACTACTAGTAGCAAGATGTCAATAGATGTCTGCGAACGGGTTGTAGTAATATCTCCCACGAACGTATTGTTCAGGCAATTCGTGGCTTTTTGCTTGGTTTTCGCAGGGATGATTCTGTCATTTCTAAGACTCGGGCAATTGGCAAAAACAAGTGCGTAGTGCTTTCCGTTGGAGAATCTAATGGAGTCTGCGTGCGAACGGAAAATTGAGATTGTGTTCTTATGCTTTGCATAAAAATACAGTTCCGATTTGGTGCGCTAGTGTTGCGCTGGGTCTTTTGCGCCGACTTCGGTTGTGTGCGAGAGGCTACAACAACACACCTAAGGGTTTCTCTTGTGAACTGCTTGCATGCTTAGAGCTGTGTTACGTCGGACAACATTGTTGTCCTTGATGTTTCGCTGTCTTTT